>CP073648.1:14787500-17187500 GCA_018223645.1 Jasminum sambac | reverse complement strand
TAAAAAGAACAAGTCCAAGAGATATTATTAATGTGTGTAGTATGTAGTAGTAGTACTACATGCATTGACATTTTTTTCCGGCTTCCACTAATTATGCCATGTGACATTAATTGGGAATTACCCGTGGCTCTCTTTTTATTGTCAAAGAAACTCAACAAGTTAAGCAACATAATTAAACATGGAGTGTTTTTTTTTTCTTTTTTACATTAATTTATTATTATTATTATTATAAAGTTGGGATCGTAAGAATCGAATTCAATCCCAAACCAAATATATCAAGATCAACTAAACCTTGATTATTTGCTTAATTTACTATTTCCCTCTCCCTATGCTAGACATTTGAATATTCATAACAATAATGATGTTATTGTTATTTGTGTGATTATTATCTTTAAAATATTTAGGTGTATAATAGTGTTTGTTTGCGTGATAGTCACCTTACCAATTACACATCATATCATCATCATCTAAGAAAAAAGTTTCTAAGTAATTTAAACAAATAGCTGGCAATACTTAAATCTCATTATTCCTTATCATTTACACACACCAACGTAGGGGTTGGGGTGGATGAAATTCCATCAGGTGTTGTCACCTCAGCCTTTGCTTTTCGAAAATAACACGGCTAACGCGGAGTTTGAAAATTCTTCCTCTCTTCAATGACAAATTCTTCACTTGTCCTTTCCCTTTTTCGTCCATTTTCTTTCTTTTATTTATTTATTTATTTATTTATTTATTTATTACTACTAGTTATTGTATTTAGCGCGTTACATGTTGGTGATATTAACCAAATCCGTGCATGATCATTATCATACCATTTTCAACCCATTTTCCAAAATAATATTAACTACATATTTTTCATCGGAATCTGTGGCGAACAATGTAAACACGTCATCAAACAAGGCCTTAGAATTTCACAGAAGCTTCTTATCCTCCTATCTCGATTTGCTGACACGTTCTTCCAAGAGCTTGTTCTTTTCAAAATTATACAACAAAATTTTTTTCTCCTCCTCTTTTCAACCACACACATTCTCCAATACAATATTAACCACATATATTCCACAGAATATCGTGCCTAGCAATATAATGACCAACCGAACAAGCTCTAAATTACCCTCGTAGATAAGTTTATGATATATATATATATATATAAACTTAATTTCTATAATTGTGTGTATTCTTTTGCCAAAAAAAAAAAAAAGAATAGTTTCGTGATGTGGATATGCTCTCTATTGTGTTCGTAGTGTCCAATCTCTTATTTGTATCCTATATTGTTCACTCAATGGGTTTGTGTGGTATTTATCTAATTTCACGTTATTCAAAATCGTCATGATTTTGAGTGTTGGCGTGTTAGATCTCTATACTTTATGTGTGTGTATTGTATATATTCTTAAAAAAAAAAAACTCTAAACGAATCTCAAAAATGTAATTTGTTATTGGGATTGGCAATAAAATTATAACCGATTATGTTTTTTACTTTTTTTTTTTTGAAATGGGATTGAAATTTATTTCAAGTCAAGTTGCGCAGCAGCGCTAACAAGCAGAGGAGTCCACTATGTGGTATTACAACTGAAATCATTGGACAACGCATGGGTGGCTAAGGTCTGCGCAACCATATTGGCCGATCGCCTAATATGGTTACAGTTACCAGGCCCGAATTGCGTTAATAGGGTAGAGATCCGAAATAAAATGTCATAAAATGGATGGCAATCTGTGAAGGAGCTCAAGTGATGCACAAATACTATGCGAGTTGAAATTAATTCTAATTGAAAAGTTGTGACTTAAGTTGTGACTTGTTGTCTTCTTGATTGTAATTCAATACAGGTTTTACATCCATTCAAATTACATATTCTAAATTTATGGTAAATAAAATGTTAACAGATCTCTCAAATCTTGGACACATTACACCTTGGTAACATCTTTGTAGTTGCGAGGAAATGTGCCCAAGTAAGTATCAGCAGATTTTTATTTTTTATTTTTTTGTTGAAGATAAGCATCAACAGTTTGTTGAAAGATGGACAGAGAAACAATTGGGTACTCTCGCTTAGAAAAAGAAATCGATGACTTGTTCTGAAATGTTTGGGTATTAATTGGTTGTGTCTTTTGTGTTGGTTAAATATCCATTTCAAGGGGTCGGTAATAGGATTCACACTGTAATTAACCAATGGGCCCACGTGATTTTTTGAAACAAAAGAATAATAATGAAAGATAATCCACTTTAATTACGAAGACCTTTCCTGCATTATTATTATATATATGTATGTATGTATATATATTCCCCCACGTCTGTCCTCACTGCTTCATCACTAAGAATCACGGGGTTTTTCCCTTTTCACACCAGAGTGTTTTGAGTTCAAAAGAAGTTCCTTTTTTGCTGATGATCAAACATTTTCCCAATGGAGAAATTAGTCGATAGTTGGGAGAGAGATATTGTGGTGACGGAATTAACACAAGGTAGAAACCTTGCAAATGAACTCAAGACCCAAATTCAGTCAAGCCAACCTTGCGGACATTTGTTGGAGAAAATACTCTCCTCCTACGATAATGCATTGACACTGCTCAACTTGGCTTTCCTCCAAAAAAATCCTCCTAATAATGGCTTGTCTTTGTCTAGTCCAAGAAGCAGTGAGGACGACTCTGGTCTTGTCGACTCTAATGACGATCCCGTCATCAAGAAAAGGTATTTTTAACAAACATCCATCTTGATTGAAGACATATATATATGCTATACTATCAAATTCAAATTCAAATTCATTAAAGGGCTGAGTTGGTTGGATTGATTTACAGAAAGACGTTAGCAAAATGGAGTGAGCGAGTGAAGGTTTGCGGTGGAACGGGGCTAGAAGGCCCTCTTGATGATGGGTATAATTGGAGAAAATATGGACAGAAAGATATTTTAGGGGCCAAATTTCCCAGGTTACCCTCGCTTCCTTCCTTCATTCTTTTGATTTGATACTTCTCTCTTTCGCTAGCCGGCCGCAGCTTATCCAGTTCTTGTTTTATTTTATTGGTCCCTCCCAATGAAAGAAATTTGGGGTTAAGGAAACCACCATGGGTATTTTATTTTATTAAAAGGTATTTTAATAAATAAAAACATTAAAATCTAATTAATAATGTTCTCTCTGCAGAGCCTACTACAGATGCACGCATCGAAATACACAAGGATGTTTGGCGACAAAGCATGTTCAAAGAACAGATGAAGACACTTCTGTCGTCGAGGTCACCTATACAGGAAATCACACTTGTATTCAAGGAAGGCCAAAACAAAAGAAAGAAAATTCTCACACACTGAAGAAACAAGAAATCCAGAAATATGAAACTCCACAAAAGACGATCATTCTTCAAGATGAAACACAGGAATTTGTTACCAAGGATGAAATTTTCCCTTCCTTCCAACTCTTCCTGGAGCCTCCTCATGAGGAGGAAAGCGATTTCTCTGCCACTTATTCGCCCTCACTCCCACTTTTATATCCAACCGCATATTTTTCGAGGATGAACAGTCTCAGAATTCATCAAACTTCAGAATCAGATTTCACTGATGAGATATTGGAACCCGTCTCGGCTGATTTCGACTCTAAATTTCTTCTTGAAACCTCAGAGTATTTCTAGTTTCTTCTTAGGACCTATAATGTACGCACTACCTACTGATCCTGCCTGCTGATATTGAGTCTTGTTCAGTTGGCCAACAGAATTTCCCCTGTAACTCGTAGCTCTCTATGTTTGTTTTCATATTATGAATGAATTCAACTAGGGCTTTGGTTGATCATCATCGCGTATCTCTAACCAGAACCAAACAATATGTGAAACCGGTTGTGAGCACATGCTATAAGCTACCATGTTAACGCAGATAAAACACTCCTGTCATTCTTGGGTACAAGGCAGCAACACTAGAAATACAAATGGAACTGGAAGCAATGCTAATGTAATCCAATCATTGAAATCTTATTTGTTGATCCCTGAATAACAAGGCATTAAATAGTTAATTCGTGTGCGAATGTCAAGGATTTGGACACGTTGATTGTTGACTATCGAATGTTGTGATTTTAAAAGAATTGAAAAATCTCTGGGCTCTGTAGAGATGACCTTACTAGAAAAGTTCTATTTCTATTTAACAAGAAAAGCAAATCATTCAAGAATTAAGATAATGTCAACTTTTGAAATCTAATCTAATATAAAGATTCCTAGAGCCAACAAAAAGGAACATTCTTATATAAAGATTCCTCTCTCTCTCTCTCTCTCTCTGTTTTTTCCTTTATATATATATAATTTTAAATTTTAATATTTATCTCCATCATCATATCATACATGAATAGCATCAACAAAGGAGAGAGCATCATTCATAGGTACTAGTAATTTGTTCGAATTCAGAAAAATAGTTGAATTACCAATGTCAAATGAGAGGTTTAGAATCGGAGCCCTCTCTTCGGGTTTGGCCGTGTGTGGTATGGTAAGGGCTAGATAGTAGATATAGCAGTACCATCTTTGTTACCATAGACAAGTTATTCAAAAGGAAAAATTCAGAACAAATGCACTGTGCAATAATGAATTACTCCCACCCACCAACCAAGAATAGAAATTAGTATCATCCCATTGCTCCAAAGGATAATCTTTGCATGAGCCCATATTGGCACAACTACAATACATGCGCTTCGACGAAAATTGGTTCAACAAAACTAGAAGGGTGAACTTCTGTTGTTGGCACAAGCCGGAAGTGCTGTTATCAAGCAACTAACTGGGCTGCTACTGCTTCCAAAAAAACCATGTGGGTACAAATCCAAAACTAGCACACAAAGGGTTTTCAATCCATTATGCATTATAAATGTCATTCTCAAACATAAGAATTATGGACTTGCGATATTGATGAAGAATTTATCCAAGAGCTTCTTATAAAAGCTTAAAGGTGCCCTTCATTAATCAACATTTGGTTAATTTCAATCAACATTAACCAAGCACCAAGTAGACTATAGGCTTAAAGGTGCCCTTCATCAATCAATTTATTATTATCTTTCAGTTTCTAGCTTTTTAATTCAGGGTTCTTGAACTTATGGCTCAATTATCTCATGCAGATGCTTTATCCTGTTAGCATTATCTCATTTCTACTTATCAAACACCAGCATGAAATCAAATCTACAATGTGCTGCCCATTTTGTCCTCTTCATTGTGTCAACCCTGACGTCTAAAAGGGCCAAAAGAAGTATCAAGGAGTTTTGCTCCTGTTGTACGAGGCTCAAGACACTTTAAGGTGGAACCATCAATAAAATTAAAAATTTTGACTTTTGAGGCCAAATTTGTGCCTCAAATTAAACCATGCAATATTAAGTGATTAGTGCTAAAAGATTGGCATAAGGACATGGGAACCAAAGTGCTGCCGCATCTCAGCTACTTCTACCTTCCTTCACCTGATATGGTCTCCCTGAACAGCCTCAACACAAGAGCCCAAAAAATAAAGTTTGCGAGGCTATCTCAACCTCTATTTTGCAGAATTACAAAATGATTGTTGATGATGTCTGTCCTCATGCCATTCTCAAGTCAGCATGAGGATTTGTACAAGGTTTACTAAAATTTCTAGCTAGGATACCAACAATCTAACAATATTCATGAATTTCTAAATATTCATTCCACTAAAAAGTATGAGTACACTCTAGGGTCCTGCTTAAGTGAAACCGAGGCAATATAATCATGTCAAATTATTCATTGGGGTTAATTTATTCATTCCAATGGAGACTGGAAACTTAGGGGAACCAAATCAATTTCGGGTTCAGTTTTAGTCAAATTATTGCCAAACCAATATATTACTTCTAGTTCTGACTTCTGGCACATAATGGACAAAATTAACCTGTAATGACGAAAATAAACGTCTATATCAACAGTTTTAACACTTCTACAGTTCAACAAAATCCAAATACATTTGTACGTAGATAGGAAAACCCTTTCAGATGCAAGTCTATTCATATTTCAAGGCATTAAACAGGAGACAAAGGGTTCAGAACACAGGGATGGTGTATCAATCAGGACCTATCAATGCGAGCATGAGCACAATAATGGATTAGATGCAAATAGCTGCACAAAAGTTAGTCATAAAGATACCTATGCTTCCTATGTTTCTGGCATCTAGGTCACCAAAGAACCATCAAGCATGTATATACAGATTCAAACAACTTTACAAAAGATGGGAGTGGAGATACCTATGCTTCTTATATTTCTGGATTCCCAGCTAGACTGACAACTGATATACACTCGAGGAATTTTACAAAAGACAAAATATCACTTTCCAGTCTCCATCATTCCCACGGCTGAACACAAAAGCACCGAGAAAACACCTCCCAGACAAAAATGGCATGCATTACAAAGCTACATCCTCCGACCTCAATTTGTTACTAAATTGCCAGAACCTACTGCAAAAAAAAAAGGCGACTTTTCTAGAGCACATGTATTCTTCAATCAGCATCTATGGAATGTTTTGGCTTTTTAGATAAAGCTTCCACTAAATCCGCCAGCGATCTCCCCCTTCCCTTTGGTATTGATCTCGAGTAACAAACACTGAAGCTGCCAAGTCTTTTTGAACTTTTACTTCCCAACAAAACAGTCTCGTGATGCGCATTTGATCTTGGCTCAGTTGAAGGTATATCCTGTGTTAGATCAATGATTTCATTATTCGCCGACCCTGAGCCTGAATCAGCCTCACATTCCACTTGGGACTCTTTTCGGTTCTCATTAAACGCTGTCTTCTTCTTAGTCGAACTATATTCATCCAAATCAATAAATTCAACCACAGCAGCATTAGCATCAGCTGACATACTTGGAGAAAAATATTTTCCAGATTTTTCGTCGGAAAGTTTCTTCGACTTGCGAGATTTAGAAACCAATTCATAGCTATGAGTTGACTTTACCAGCCGGACGAATGCAAGTTTCCTAAATTTGCACATCACAGAAACCATGAAATTAACATCATCCTCATCCATGACACAATCTTGATTCCATAAACACAGTTCCTTGAGCTCTCCCAGCAGCAAAATTGAACTTTCATCATATAGGACTCCAGCCCTCAAACTCCTTTCTCCTTCTGGGTGCATTAAGGGCGGGGAATCTTGAAAATTCGTAACACAGATTATTGGAGTGTGCGTATGCCGATTTTCACATAACGTGTGGACTTGGTCAGGGCGTGAGTCGTCTTCGTAACACACGCAGGAACATGGAGGAGTGGTGGTTCGATCCTTCTTGTGAAGGCAAAGGTCCCTAGGGGGTAATCGAGAATCTAGCGCGGTATTGCATTTGCGGGGTGATTGAGAAGCATGATGGGAAGACGAAGAGGCTTGTTGTCGGTGTGTGGGTTTATTAGGTGGAAGTGGAGCGAAGCAGAGGTAGTTGGAAAGAAGACATAGAGGAATAGGGCCAAATGGACAATATTCCACGCGGCGGAAGGAGGAGAGGACCTGTGGAGGTGATTGGGGAAGTCGAAAAGAGGGAGTTCTGCAGAGGCGCCAAACGGAGGCATATGGATCATCTGCACAAGGACCCACTGTCGCAGAGTGGCGCCGGTGATCGCTGTTCATCGCAGTGGAAGGATTGCGTAAACTAAAATGCAGTGACGACGCTTCTGGTAGGAGGAATTGGGTCTAAATGGTCCTAATATTTTCCAATTTAACTCTTATCAAAAAATCTAAAAGTTTATTGGAACGATCAAAGGATTTCAAGGTGTACAAAATAAAATCTATATCTATATTATAAATAAATCAAGCAAGTTTTCCGCCCATTTCACTATTTTTTCTGAATTAAGAAATTATTATTTTAACCTTGGTATATTTTCAGTAATTATTAAATATTTAATTCTCTTTTCTCCATTAAATAAATAATAATATATTGCCCTCTTTATGGACGGTCAAAAATAAAAATAATAGCTCGATAAATGAAAATTTTTTTTATTCTGTATTATTCTACTCGACGAGATCTTTTATATGAGTACAATCTTGATATATAAATTTTAATTAAGTTAAAAGTTATTTATTTTAGTGATAATTAACTTATTTCTATATCAAATAAGTAATTTTTAATGTAATCAAAATTTATACATCAAATCATTTGAAACATCTACGGAGCGAAAAAATTTCATATTTATCGAGCTATTATTTTTATTTTTGACTTTCCACAAGGAAGGTAATATTCAACCTCTATTCAGTCCCTATCTATTCAGCCTTAATTAAGAGGCAAAGAAACATCCCTAAATTTTAGGGCATAATCTATTTGTCAGTCTGTCAGTAAACAAAAGAGGAAAACTTGAATTTCACTATGCGTTTATTTGAAAAGGGAAAATTTTGATTCGAATTGAAAAAAAAAAACTCAAATTAAAAGAGGATGGATTTGTACGAAATATTGAGAAAATTCTGTTGAAATTTTAAAAAATCTTTTACAAATTTTCTCTTACGCAAATTTGGAATTATAACTTAAATATATATCTTCCCGTGCAACGTACGGGAGAAAATACTAGTAAAAATAAAACGGTAAATGAATGAAAAGTGACCTACATAATTGGATAACTAAAAAGAATAAGAGTCTATTATTACCTACATAATTGGATAACTAAAAAGAATAAGAGTCTATTTTTACTAATATCCGAAAGTAAAGCATTGATAGACTCATCAGTTTCTCCTGTTCTATTGTGCTAATACAAGGCAACTGGTTAACTTTGACAAAAGCTCTTTTACTACTCTTAAAACCCAGCATCGACAGGGAATCTTGTCTTCATCAACACTGCAATTTCAACCCTTGCCACTTAAACACTTGGGCGTTCCTCTACACAAAGGGAACAAAAAATACGACTTTTTTTAACGAGCTTTTGTTGAATATCATATCTAGAATTTGCACTTGGGAGAACAAACTGTTATCCTCGGATGGTAAATTAGTCCTCATCAAACATGTGTTAAATTCTATGCCTATGCATTTATTACATGTGCTAGATACTCATGCTACTGTTATTATGAAAATTGAGCGATGATTTAATGCATTTATATAGGGAGATGAGACATCTAATAGAAAAATGCATTGGACATCTTGGCATTCTATTTGTTTGCCTAAAAATGAGGGTCGCTTAGATGTGAAGAGTCTCCATGACATTAGCATTGCGTTTAATTGTAAACTGTGGTGGAAAATCTGTGAACAAAAGTCCTTATGGAGTACTGTTTTGTTGGCTAAATATTCTAGATGTGCACAGCTGAGTGAGATCAAGCATAAGGCTAGTGATTCACCTATATGGAAGAGAATTCTTAGCATTAAGCATCATGTTGTCCCTTATATTAGTTTCAGTCATAATAGTTCTCCTCAATGGTAGTTTACAGATAATAACCGATTTAGTATTCACTCCTGTATTGAATCTTTTGACATTCGAGACCTCGTTCCTTCATTATGAAGTTTACCTGGAGTAAATCCATCCCCCCCCCACCACCCCCCAAAAAAAAGTGGCTTTATTTGCTTGGAAACTTTGGAACAATTGGATTTCTGTGGACACTACCCTTCGGAGCAGATTAAAGATTCAGATGCCTAGCAAATGCCAATGTTGCTTTGCTAAAGAATCTGTACAACATGTCTTCGTTTCTGGTGGGGTTGCTAAACAAGTTTGGGACCACTTTTTTGGCAAGCATCAAGTGTAATGGACTAATTTTAGTTTGCCCAGATTATTGTTCATGCATTGGATCATTCAAACCCAAGCTAAGGTTGCCAGTCCATTCATGACCACCCATCTTCTTGCTTTATGGTTTCTGTGGATTGAGAAGAATAATGCTAAGCACAAGGGGATACCCATGGCAGAAGAAATAGTCATATGCAAGGTTGAGTTCCTTCTTGGTCGCATCAGATTCAACCAGAAGATTAAGCTTAGAAAGAAAGATTTGTTTAGTTGTATTTGACTAGGTTTGTTTGGATCTCTAGCTTTTGATATGTATAGGTACTATGAATACAGATTACTGGAGCCGAATTGTTTTGTGATAGGTAGGTTATCAGTTGTATTTATTAAAAAATCATGTCTATTTTCTAAAATCTCTTTTGGTGAGGTCAGGCAGGAAAGCCCTCCTCATATCTCTGTATTGTTCATTTTCATATATCAATAAAATTCCTATCTCCCGTTTGGATTTTCGAGTGAAGATAATTCTCTAAATTAAAAAACCCTATATATTTGGGAAGGAGAGTAATTATTTTAATTGGAGATGAATGGAAAGATGAGAGAAAAGTTAAAAAAATGAGAGACGTAGAAATAAATTAAAAAATAATAAAATAATAGTGGAAGAATTCTAGATTGGTATCTATTTTTAGATATGGCACGAGAATTTATATAGAAAAGTGGGGTAAATGAGTAAAAAGTAATTTTTTCAAAATTGAAAATTAGAAAAAAAAATTAGGATCCTCATATTGATAGGCAGATACATGGGTTAGTTAATTGATTAATTGGGATCCTCATATTTCATTTATCTTAGTTTTTATTGGCCTTGACTACTGAGTGTTCCATACTCATAAAGTATTAGATATTTTTTCTGTTCAAATCAATCATATTCACATATTTTGTGGGACTTATATTTATTAGTATACCATTATAACGGGTGATTCTAACTAAAGAGTTGGTGGATATTTTGAAAAACAGTTGCAATAGAATGGAGGAGGAGAAGAAGAAGAAGAAGAAGTGAAGATGAAATGACTGATATATAGGATGGACATCAATTTTTTTTAGGGCCAATAGGGGAGAAAACCATCATTCGATCGGGATTATATAAATTTCAACATTCAATTACTCATTTTCTCTCCTATTTTACATTACCTTAAAATTTGTAAAAAATTGAGGCCTAACACATACTAAGTTTTGGATGGTTATATATTTATATTTGACCACAACATTTCTTACTTAAACATTTGTAGGCAAATGATCCAGCACACTTGAAAGTGTCACTTCGAAGTATTTTCCGGTCATATACAACATTCATTAGAAAAATCAATATCAGATCCAGAACTAACGGGACGCGGCAAAGCTCTAACAGTCCATAAAATTTTCCAACGACGCTGTTCGCAATAGCTCAAAAACTTAACCAAAAAGTGACTGAATTTTGACCAGTGGCAACGGCTCCGCCGAAAAATTTTCTAGACTGTTGGACCTTCTTCTTCCTGTGCTAGTTCTGGATATGGCCCCAATTTTTCCAACGAATGTCAAGTGTGATCGAAAAACACTCGGGAGTGTCATAACTCCCGAGTGTGCTGGATCATTGCTCCCCATTTATGGCATTTACAATCTTTGATTGAGTGATATAACGATTAATTTGCACACTTATGTGTGTGGTGTATGTAGGATTTTTTTAAAAAAAATTGGCATTTAAAAACCTATTATCAAATTTATTTACACCACAAGAAGTTTTAACAAAATAACATATTTCCCTTCTTTAAAATTCAAATAAAATATATAACAGCTCAATTCAATCAAAAATTTTCTAATATGTGAAAATTAGTTTTAAATGTCTAAAAAAGTTTTCTTTTTTACTTTATATTTTTTTTCATATTTATATTGACCCATGAGTTAAATAGAAGATGAAATCAGTACATATAAATTTTTTTTAATTAAATTTTTGTTTCAAAATGATAATATTTAATTTAATTAATTAAGAATGAGATAAATAATTAGATTAAGGATGTGAAATTAAAATATTAGCATGTTGTCATATTCATGCTTTAAGAATGATGGTGATATTGAATTAAAATAGACCAAACTTTTGATTACACCGAATAATTCTATTTTTTTCAAATAATTGATTAAAATCGGAAAAAGTATTTTTTTAATTCTCTTATGAGGCTGATTTCTAAATTGTTGGAAAAATACAATGACAACTACAGAATAATTTTTACGACAATATAAAAAATAGGGGGAAAGACAAAAATGACAACCCCTTTCTTATAATTCCATTCATGTCATGTTAATTATTCAAATGACAAATCTAGCAGAATTTTCTTTCTTATCACCCAAAAATGCCCTTCACATCAGCTACATTTAATTCCCCATTCTTGCAAAAGGTATCCTTCTTCTTCCTTACACACCAATTCAACAGCACGGGTGATAACACACCAATTCAACAACACAGGTGATAATTCTTGAAGAGAGGTATGAAATTTTCTTCATTAATTGACACTCTCATTTGTAATTAATTCGCCTCTATCTTCCAAATACCTTGCATTTATGGAATTACATGGAAACTACACGTGAACATTGAAATTGATAGTTATCCTTAAAGAGCTTCACAGTCAGAGATTTGTTCCCTGGTTCATTATGGTGGTTCGAGAGTGAAGGTTCAACAAGAAATAGATAAAAAAAAATGATCGGAAACAAGGAATAGCTGGAAAAGATGAACCAAATCGCCAGAGAAGATGAACAGTAGCCGATTTTGTATATTCTATAATACAAAATATAGGTGTTTTTTGAAGTTTTAGTAAAACTAAGCTCAAGTCAGCTAAGGATATTTTTTTCCATCCATAATGAGAATCTTGCCATTAAAGTCTTTATTAAAAGTAATTTGATGTATTTGGTTTTATTTTTTTAAAGTATGTCATTCTTGATATTTTTTCAAAAATATATTGAGAAGGACAAAAATAGATAAATAAACAAATAAAGAAAAAGAAAAGGCAACCACCACCCCAGCCCCCACATAACCAAGTTTTGGGGATTGGGGGGCGGGGATTTTCATTTTCTTTTTTATGTTTTTTTTTATTATTTTTTGTTTGTTTGATATATTATATTTTCCGAGCAATTCTTTCGTAGTTGTAACAATGTTTTATTTTTTAAAAATTGTTCTCATAGAAGTATTAAATAAAGCGGTTTTTCGATTTTAACCAATTATTTGAAATTAATTATACTATTTTGTTTATCTCCAACTTTAGACAATTGTAATTTAATATTATTTCCTTTATTGAAACTGTCACTTCTAAATAAATTTAAGCAGCTATTGCCATTTCAGTTTTTCTAATCAATGGTAGATTAGAGTTTTCTGAGGTCAAATGTGAGTCATAATTTTCCAAACTAATAGCTGGTTTATTAAATTTTACGCTAGGCATTGAAAAATTTCGAGTGAAAGGAATTTTGAGTCTCTTTCAAGAAAACAATCAGAGTTGGAGTAATGCCTTGAACAAAACTGTGAATAGGTTGTTCAAATCAAAGGTACAGCTTCACAGATTATATTTGTCAACAAAAAATTATTAGGTCCAATAAGTTAAAAAAACTTCAACAAAAACAGTGAAGTATTACATTAGGGCTTGCTCGGTTCATTGGTAGGAAGTGGGAGGAAAAAAAAAATATTTTCTCTCTCCTTCTTTCAACCACATACACATTCTCCAATACAATATTAACCAACACATTTTTACGAGAATCGTGCATGACTACACTAACAATGAACCAATTGAAGATGTTTTTAGAGTTTGGAAAAGCGTGAAAATACATACCTTCATAAACTGGCACCAATATGAAACTCTTCTTGTTTAATTAATGCGTGATAATCTCACATAGCGAGAAATAAGGGTGTGTTTGATTCAGAAAGTTTTCTTGAAAGCGAGTTTCAGTAATTTTTCCAACTTTGGGTGTTTGATTGGTTTTTCAGGAAAGCGTGATTGGTTTTTCCAGAAAGCGTGATTGGTTTTTTTAGGAAAGCGTTTTCAGTCTGGCGTTTAAAGACAAAATCATAGTTTTCCTGAAAAACTCAATCCAAGGAAAATGTAGGAATCCGTTTTCCCGGAATTCCCTTTCCCGGAATCCTATCAAACACACCCTAAATGTTTGCTTTTCCATCTTTTATGCGCAAACCATGAATCATTCTGACCATCAAATAAGGACCAGTGCGAAACCATGGTTCTTTAAATTAATTGTAACAATCAACACGTCACAGGGTAAGATGCTAATTTAACGAAACATCCCAAAGAAAAGAGTAGCTAACAAAAAAGAAGTAGAACATATGTAATATCTTATTGAAGGAAAAACAAATGGTAAAGCCTAATTTCATCGAACAGATTACAAATATTGAGAACATATCTCCAACAGGCCATGCATTGATAGACAAACAGGGTTTAAAGAAGATTTGAATTTCACTTCAAATCTGATATTGAAATTAAAATATTTTTAATTAAATTTGGAAGATACAATTATAAGTACTTATTATTAAGAAATATAAGTATGACCACTAATATTTTGAATACTCTGGCTTGGTAAAAGTTGCCCCCATTAACAGAGTGATATAAAAAAATAATAATCTGCTATTGCAAAAAAAAATGGTAAGATTTGATGATTGACTTATTAATTCCTGCGAAAAAAAGAGACATGTCTCTAAATTCAAGTACAATCACTAATGCATAAACAACACTATCTCATGTCAATTTTTATGACAAATACTTTGGCGGAAGGTAAGATGAATTAATTATGCATCCAAAGAAATGAATGAGGTAAGCACCCATCTCCGTCAAACCTGCAAGAGAACAAACAAATATGTGGTTAGACAAGGTTTAGTCATAAATGACACAAACTAAAAGATATAAGATAAAGGAATAGAAATCATATAAGTTACAATGTAATGAGAAGAAAGTCTAAGCCAAATGAATGCCAAGATAACACCATGTAAGACCCTAAAAAAAAAAACAAAAGAAAAGTTAAGAAAGTAAAATTACTTACCAATGATATCCAGCAACTGGGACCAACCCTCACAAACTCGCCATTCAAGCACTCCTGCTCCAGATAAATTATTTTACAAAATCAGTGATGCAGACAAAGCACTCACGCTTCAGCACCCGCGAATAGGATGTTAACTTAATGAAGTGAACATCGAGAATTACAGTCGAACTTCTTCAGTTGCTAAACAAAACACACTCATGAACACTAGTGTGTGTTAGAGAAAACTTTTGTTTTGGTAAAACCTAATTTTGAGGTTGAATAGTGTTGAGAACCTCAAGACATGTGAATTATAATGATTAGTGATTTAATATGTGTGGTTAATAATGAATTTTGACTCTAGGCTTACTCACAGAGGTTACACTTGGATACAACATCAACAAGCTATTCCCTTTAAACTTTAGACTATGTAAATGTATCTATTTTTGCTACAACGAAGTAAATTAGACTACTCACTAAGCCTCATCGGGTATACGAATCAACATAATGTTATAACATTCTTTGCTCATAACATCTCCACTGCACTAGATGGGTTGGGAAAATTCTAGCAAGTCACAATTGATTGAATGCAATGGAGATGTCACTCTGCTACTTATCCCACAGAGACAGCTAAGTTTCTTACAGGTATCCACTCTTCTTTTAATTGCTTATACTGATGCATATCATATCAAATATTGAGCTTACAACCTGATAGTTGATTAACAGAAGATTATCCAACCCTGAACCACATGCAGAAAAGGCATCAAATCCCTTAGTCTATTTAAGAAAGAGTCATTTAACACAAATACATTGAAATCTCAATTTCGGCTCACCGGGAGGTGCCCTTTAACAGGGAGGTCCTGAAGTGGAGGAGTTTCATAGGCTGGAGCAAAATTTCCAGAGAGACAATGAAGTGGCCTTTTGGAATCATGCATAAGCTTCACAAAAAATGCATTCTAACCAGTCCACAGCCTTGGAAGCGATGCCTTTCCTGGGCTTCAGTTTCACCACCACAATATCTCCATCCTTCCTCTCTCCTTCTTCATGCCCAATCTCTTTTTCTGACTCCTAAACACTCCTGTGCTTGAATTTTAGTGCTTGAAATACAGCTCATGATATCATTTGTAATGTTAGAAGATTCATTTCACACAAAAGATTATGTCTACAAAATTTGCTGAAACACATGTATTTACAAGTGTTTATACATGTGGTTATAACATAAGGTATGTGTATTGGATAAATATATAACAGTGTACTACTTTTTTGTGTAGAATCCAACAGTAAGAGATAATTTTATAAATTGAATAGTTTTCTGAAGTCTTGCAGGACAAACCTCCCTAAAAAAATCGAACAAAAGAAAAATAAACAGATATTCAGGGGCGATTGACGTGAGAGGACCAATCACAGGAATTGAGCTGCCAAATGAAGTAAAGAAAAAGGAAAAATGAAAGAGTAAATTCGAGAACCAAAATCGTATCACACAAGCCAAAAGAAAACGGCGTTTCCTCGATTTTTGTGTCAGGGAACAGTGAGGAACAGTGGCAGGAGCATGTGAACATGTGAACAGAACTAAAGCATGCATATTTCTACTAACCTGTCCTCAATTTCACTTTCATTTTCATTGTTTTCAACGTTACGTCCTTGTTTCGTCAATATGATTTTGAATTACCAGCCACCTGGAGGATTCAGGAAACATGGCCTCAAGTTCAGAGCTTAGCATATGCTTGATTATTTGAAACGAAAAGAGACAAACAATATAGAATTAAAGAAACAGGAACATGGTCATATTTAAAGGTACAAATACACAATAAGCGAGTTTGCATAACCTTTTCTATGTGGATTCAAGCTACTCAGAATCTAAGCAAACGTTTTAGAATACTGCTAGAACTAATGTGTTTCTGCATAATGCAGCATACAAGCTACAAGACAATCTAACGTGAAACTGTAAACGAAGTCCAGACATTGTTTATATTTGAGTTGATTCTTGGAACTAATGTGTTTCTGCACAATTCTTTTCTGTCTTTCATCCTGTCCTCACGATCTTCATCAAGGCAAGGCTGTAATACTGAAAACAAAAACATTTGTAAGTTGAAATCTTAAACCAAAAAAAAAAAAAAAAAAAATTAGTAAAAAAAACTACAAAAACATACCAAATCATTTTGTTGAGGAAGCATGTCGAAATGCCATTGGGTCATTCTCCATTCACCAGCAGCCTGAATTTGATTACCCGACCACTCCCACTTAAAATCCACCTCATATCCTGGCCCACCAATTTCATCAGGCAATTGATGGGTTCTCTTAGTCCTGCTTACCATCGTCCATCTACCAAGGGCATCATCCTCACCCACTAATCGAACTGCACGTACTGGTCTACCTCTCCGACGACGAATGGGAGGATAGCAACAATAAGAAGGCACACCTTGATTTGGAACCAATATATCTGGACTTTCTGTGTCTATATCAACCTGGTGCAAGTCCAGAAGAATATTTTCAACTGGTTGCCCACTAATTAGATGTCTAAGAATCTGAAACATCACAACGAAATTGGGAGTTGGATCTCCAATAATTTCATTGTTTAGTACTTGCATAAACTGAACCAATGGGGGTACAACTTGAACTTGATTCGGAATTTCTGCATCATCCCCTCCTTTATTCAAACCAGGAAAGATATTATCTACACCATCAACGAAATCGTCCTCAGGCTGATTCTGAAGATTAACTGGTGGGGGGAAGTGATGAAATTGATCTTGAGGAAAGCCCTCGGGTAGAGGTAGGTCAGTTATTGGGTGGTGGATAATAATTTGAGCTTCAAGGTCCTCATAAACTGCAGGAGCTCTCAGTCCACATTTGGGCATCCAAATATTATGATATTATCACGCTAAAACTCAGCAAAAATTTGACCTATAACAATACAATGAACTCAACATATCTTTGATCAACATGGATAATCACAAAAATTGTCTGATATAATTCCTTTTTGCAGCTCTTAAATGGGTGATCCAGTACCCAGGTTTCACCAGATTTATTAATGATGTCTTCTTTTTTATAAGAGATCACATGGGAGATTTTGAGGGGAAGCTCAATATACTCAACCCACTAAGGAATGTATTAATAGAGTTGGCCCAAAATTTAGCTCTTGAATCTCAACCAGTAAATCCCCTTGACTTTCAACAGCTTGATCAATTTATTCATGGCTTACAACCTCCACTTTGGAATGTTATTGGTCGGTTCCTTTTGCATCTAAGGTCCTGATAAACTACAGGAGTGAAATAATTGCCCCTAGCATTAAGATGCGAAAGGAATCCACCAATAACATTCCAAAGTGGAGGTTGTAAGCCATGAATAAATTGGTCAAGCTGTTGAAAGTCAAGGGGATTTACTGGTTGAGGTTCAAGAGCTAAATTTTGGGCCAACTCTATTAATACATTCCTCAGTGGGTTCAATATATTGAGCTTCCCCTCAAAATCTCCCATGTAATCTCTTATAAAAAAAAGAAGACATCATTAATAAACCTGGTGAAACCTGCAATGGGTACTGGATCACCCATTTAAGAGCTGCAAAAAGGAATTATATCAGACAATTTTTGTGATTATCCACGTTGAGCAAAGATATGTTAAGTTCATTGTATTGTTATAGGTCAAATTTTTGTCGAGTTTTAGCCGAGATAATATCATAATATTTGGAGGACTCAGCAAGAATGATCAGAGAATTCATTGGACCTTGAATCAACATTTACAATAGAACCAAATACTAATAGCTTGAATCCTTAAAACAAAACTTCACTAGTTTACATACTACATAAACCATCTCCTTTTGTAATTCACCCATTGAATCAAAACACCAAAAAAAAAACCCCTTCTCATAATAATACAAAGTATTGTACACAGATCTGTCAGTTGCACAATAATACACATTAAAACTGATAATAGGACATTAAAACGAGACTATAGGTCCTGTTCACATAGATAGAAAAAAAAACATTTGAAACATTTGAAAAAACTGATATTGCCTGGTGACTGGTGTGACAAATGACGAGTCGAGAAGCAGCAACAGCACCGAGAAATGAAGAAATGAAGAACCAGAAGAATTAATGAAGGTTTTTTTGGTAACTAGATAGCAAGATGAAATGAAGATGGTCAATGGTACCGTACCGACGAACCACGGAAGCAGAGAATAGAGGCAGCACCAAGAATTAAGGGTTTTGTTTGGCAAGTAGTGAGTCAAAACACAAAAAGCAAAAGCATTCTGTTATCCCTGGGAAACCTGGAATGCATTTTGCAGACTGCAGTGCGTTAATGCATTACGTGTTTTTATTTTTTATTTTCTTTCTAGCTGCGCCGGGGGCGGGGGTGGTGGTGTTAAAATTTAATGAATGGTGATTGAATTTTCAACATGTAACTAATTACTCACTGAATTTTGAAATCTAACTAAATACTCACTAAACTTTACTTAACATCATTTATTGATCACTCTTTCACTTAATATTTATTCTATTACCGTATTGTGCCAATTTTAATGACGATATCGTACATGTGACCAATTAGATCAATTGCTGGTATAAAAAATTCACTCTATAGGACAAAAAGCTATATAAACAGTAAGAAATACGACACAAGCATTATTTTAGATAGTGGTATTTCTGATAGTTTATTTAGTTTTTCTTTGATTTAAGTTTCAATAGATGAATTTATTTTGCTAACAATTAGTCTAATTGTCTCTATGAAAAATGTTATTAGTCACATATACAAAATTCTTAAATATATTTAACTATTGAGTTAAAAAGTGATTATTAGTTGACATTAAGTAAAGTTCAATGAGTATTTAGTTACATTTCAAAGTTCAGTGAGTAATTAATGACATCTTAAAAGTTTGATGACTATTCATTAAATTTACCCAACTTCAGGAGGAGTGAAATATACTTTCAAATTTTCTCGCGATTGTATTTTTAAAAAGTCTATTGAAATGCAGATAATAAATATTATTAATTATTAACTAAAATCATCATTTACTCATTAAATTATTTATTTTGACAATTACAAATCAATTAATTAATAAATGATGATTTTAATTTCATTTTGTTATTTAATCATGAAACTCCAAAATAGAGTTGTTCCGATTTGCAGTACAACTACTAAAAGCATTCAATTCAATGGTGTGTTTGATTGGAATATCAATTGCAGGTAAATGTCAAATCATGTAATTTATTTTACATCTTTGTCGTTTGATTGCATGTTATAAAAGGAAATGGTTTTACAAAGTACAATCATTTTAAGTACAATTTGGATCAATTATAGGAAAATATTTTTTGAGGGGAGAGATAGTTTTTGGTTTACCAAACAAATATTTTTCAGGTAAATATTTTACAACTTACAATCAAACATTATAGGTTCTAAGCAACACAACATGATTTAACAATTTGTCGGCATTTTTTTTTTTGTTCAAAAAATTATAAACAATGTCATGAAATTACAAAACTTGAATTTATTTTTCAATAAGAAGAAATGAGAGCTAATTAATGTGTAAGACTTATTCTAATTAAATAATTGATTCTAAAAAACAAAAATATACGAGCAAAAAGTATATCTGACATTGCTTTTTTAGAAGAATACAATAAAGAACAATTATTTATAAAAAGAAGTCATAGTTCTAACTTTATATATCAAATTAGAGATCAAAGAGGAAGTGAAAGAAAAATTTTATTTTGAAACTAAAAAACTATTCCGAATTTTTTTCCCTAATCTATATAAAATAATCACCTATTCATACAAACAATTTTGTTATATTGTTGCTTATTTGTATGAATTAAAATTTTATATATTAAACTTTATATGAATTTTTAAAGCTCACAAAACTCGCATTACACAGGTATAAAGCTAGTGTATCGTACTAAAAAGAATAACGTTAAAGGAAAAACAAAATTTGTCTAATAATTAGTATAACTTCTAATAGAGAGTAGAAAAATGTTTTGTAGGGTCCACCACCTTTATTAGTCCTTGTACCAATTATTATACCAATATTGTTATTAGGACCCGTATTTGTATATATTTTGATTCATTCTTTTTTAAATTTAAATTTAATCCAACTATTCATATTTCATATATCTCACGAGATTGACATACACTATACAATTTTTCACCATCCAACTCCAACCATCCTCTGTGACATAAAAACGTATAGCAGTGCACACAAATTTCAATCCAAACATAGGTCTCTTCCAAAGAAGGCTTTCCGCGTTATTGCGTCAGCTTCTGATTCCGCCACATCATCACACTCATGAGTCCGGTTCTAAAACAAACAATATATATGGTGCCATTGTCAGATTCTCAAATATATTTTTTAAAAATTGAGAAATGATTGGAATTAAATAAACAAAGATCAAACAGAATAAGAAAATTAATAAAGTAAAATCAAATAAATTTTCTTTACTCAAACTATAATTTTCATGTGTCATAAATCTAACACATTATAGTTTTCATTAAATAAAAATTAATGCAATAAACAAACGTCATAGGATCATCTGCACAAGGATACACTGTAGCAGTGTGGGGCCGATGATCACCGTTCACTGTCCATGTGTGACATATTTGTTTCTAGAAAAATGCATATTTTATTATCACTTTTGTTACTCACTTTTTTTTGCCTGCTACATGGATTGCACTAGTAAAATTTGACACATCCATTATAAATCTTAAACAAAAACAAAAACAAAATTTGAAATATCCATTGCCGATGCTCTTGGTACTTATATTGCATTCACCGTTCAGTAGTTTTTTTGCCAAATGTTGATAACTAAGAATTACAATTAATTCCCATTTAAAAAAACACAATTAATTAATTAATATCATCTCCTACAAGAAAATACGCCAATTCAAAAAATATATATTTATAAAAAAAGGACACTCCAAACAAGAAAAAATTAATAACTCTTTATTCAAAAAAAATTAATAACTCTAGTTATTATAGATTTTTGTGAGGGTATTTGACCAATAACTATACTTGATGGAAAAAGTTATCCACTAAATCAAGCACATATATTTTTTTGCCACTAACTCATCTTTTACACATTACCAAAATCAAATTTAAAAAAAATCACAAAGTTACAATAATTGCCATTATAATAAAATAAACATCCATAAAAAATAAAATAAAATAAAAGAAACACATTTTCTCTCTCTAGATTACCACCCCTGATAATCTCGATTAACATTCAACTTCTTTCTTAGGCCGTCTATGACATTCTATTTCTACGCATTTTCTCTCTTCAAATTATCGTACTAGAAATCTTAATCAACATTCAATTTCTCATCTCTTCCGTCTTTGACTTTCTCTCTATGCACTTTTTTTTCTCAAGATTACCACCGCAGGTAATTTCGATCAACATTTAACTTCTCACTTCCCCCATCTCCGACTTTATTTCTCTATACACTTTTTCTCTCTAAATTACCATACCAGATAATTTCGATCGATATTCAACTTCTCCTTTTTCCCGTCTCCGATTTTCTCTCTACGCACCTTCTGTCTCCAAATTACCACCCACGGTAATCTTGATCAACATTCAACTTCTCCCTTCCCCCATTTCTGACTTTCTCTCTTTGCGCACTCTCTCTCCAGATCAACATTCTAGGTAATGTCGATCGACATTCAACTTCTCCCTTCCTCCGTCTCTGACTTTCTCTCTCCAGATTACTACCAAAAGTAATCTCAATCTACATTCAACTTCTCATTTCTCCCATCTCCGACTTTCTCTCTCTACGCACTTTCTAATATCCAATTCGGACCGGTTCTAACAATGTCACCTTCACCAACTAGAAATACTTCAGCCTTTCAAGTTTCACCTGGATTTCAAAGGGGGTAGGGCTAAATGCACCCCTCCTTTTTTCCCCCCTAAACACACCCCCCTTTCACCCATATCCCCATTTTACCTTCGACCAAAAAAAGAGAAAAAAAAAAAACAAATAAATCAAAAAAGAAGTAATTTGCTATCATTTCTAGCAACTTTTGGGGAAGGGGGGGGGGTGATCTCCTTTCTTTTTTGCTACAACTTTGCAACAAGGGGTGTAGCAAAAAAGAAGGGGAATTCTCCTCCCTTTTTTGGCTACCATTTCCGAGAACAATTGCTGTTGGAAACAGTAGCAAGCAAACATGTTGGTAAAAATTTTATTCCATTTTTTGTTCAGCCATTGCTTGGCAAACAAGCCTTTCTTCTTCTTCTTCTTCTTCTTCTTCTTCTTCTTCTTTTTTGGGTTTAGGGTAAAATAGGGATATGGGAAAAAAATGGGTGTGTTTAAGAAAAAAAAATGGAGAGGGTGCATTTAGCCCCACCCTTTCAAAGATCACATCACTCATAAAAGGACAATAATTCATAATCAACACAAAAGTTCTCCAACATTAGTCCTAGAAGCATCAAAGTTAAGACAGAAGCTTTCTTCCTCTAGGCTTTATCTGAACTAGAGGTTTCAACTAGGAAGCAAGAGTACAAAACCACTGTTACCACTAATAAAACCACGAACCTACCCACGCTATAAATGTCAAGGAACCCTCTATTCCTTGTCGTAAAACTACATTAAATAAAAACCACGCAACACTATAAACAGCCACATCATACACTGTGTGTGTCACTTTGCTACATCTCCATCTCCGCCAGCATCAACACCAGAGGCCTGACCCTCAGGTTTGTCTTGGTTTACCACAGAGGGAATACTGCTGCTGCCTCCTGCACTAGCACCACCAGGCCGCAAAACCATTTGTGCTTGCATGGCTTGTTGGGTAAGATGTTGCTGTTGATCTTGAATTGGATGTGGACTGTTAAACTGTACGGACGAGGGTGCTCTTTGGGGGAACATACCTGCCTGCTGACCCATGGATGCAGCCCGTGGATGCTGCATATAAAACCCTCCTTGTTGCATTGTTGGATGTGGAGACATCTGTATGTGCTAACACGTGTGAGTAAGAGCTTGTTTGGTGGTGCTTATAAGTTGTGAGTCCTACTGAACCATACAAGTATGTTTGACCAACTTAAACCAAACACGAATTGAGTATTACGTCCGCAAAATCAATACTGAAATGAACTGGCCGAATTCCAAGTACCTGGGGAGGCATTGCTGGTGTCTGTGGTTGGGCATCAGCAATTGCAGCCAAATACATCAAATTCTTCTGAAGTAGAGACTGATACCTGATCATCCAGAATTATCACAATTATTTGAAGTAAAACATATATCAATACACATTGTAAATTAAATACACTAATAAAGATCATTGTCTGAAACACATGGGAGGTTATATGAATCAAGTCTAGGAGTTGCCCCATACAGATGATGAGTTACAGTAAGAGCTTGTTTGATACACATTATTCAAAAAATATTTTTTCTTAATCATCATTTTCAATTACTCATTACATTGATTTACCAACTTTTTATATTTTGTAAACATTTTCTTTACTTCTCAACCATACATCCAAAAATTATTTTTCTCGGTAATCTCTATCAAACAAACACAAAGTATTTGTTCCCTGTATACAAGTAAACCAAAGATGACCAAGAAAATCATAGTGCTCGTTTGGTAAGTTGCGTTTTAACTAGAATGTTTTTATATGTACTTCTCACTTTTCTTCCACTTATTTTATAGGATCCACGTGTATTTTCCACTTTTACTACACTCGTTTTGTATGTCTTTCGAACAAAAATGTACCAAGCCCTTTAGAACATACAGTACCTGAATGACTAGAAATGATATACATCTCTTACAACATGTAAGATAATTTTAGCTATTGTTTAGCAATACATCTGAAATCACTTTTCTTTAGTGAAAGGTATCACAGGGGAAAGAAATAAAAGAAGAGGAAAACTAAGAACCACTTACTGGGCACATTCGGCAAGTTTGCCAAGATTTTGATTGTCCATAATTGCCAAGATCAATTTCTTGTTCTCATCAAGGTACTGCAGAATACATTGGATGTTATATGTATGTTTATTGTATAGAATAGGCCCATTGTAAATTAGGAAATTTAGGGTTATAAGTTGTATTTGTAATTCTATTTAAAGTGAGGGAAAAACTCAATGAAGGGCATCGAATTCAATTGAGAAAATCAGTATATTGATTCATTGTCATTGGAAACATCACACACACGTATCATAATACAGATTATAAAGCAAACCTGATGGTAGTAACTGCCTACGTGTGATAATGCTCACATATTTCGATCGTCTTTTCAAAGCTCAATATATATTATATGAAAACATGAGATTATTGAATGTTCAATTTGCCTGTGACGTCTAGTTCATTTTTGCATGGATGGTTCACTAGCAAAAACGTTGATAAGTATACACAGCCATTAAATCAAAGACCAAAAGGTCTCTATGTTCACCTATATCAATTACCTTTCTCCAGCAAAGAGATTCTTTCAGATGAGAGAATATAGACAGACCTTCAGACAGTGGAAATAATTTTCAATATTGAAACTTCCCATTAGAGTTTTTTTGATATGGCAAGTTCGGAATAACGTGTTTTCTACAAACCATTACTCCATTCCCAAAGGTCATGGCTTTCCTTGCCTCTCCATATAATTCTCAGTTGAAACCACGGGAAGAAGAGAGTCTTTAGAGATTTTCTATTGAGTAATATAGCTTATCCTGGTACCTGGAACTGTTCAACTGGCAACTGTCCATAGGTATATCAGCCCAAAGGCTAAAAACCCTTAAACATGAAATTTGAAGGTTGTCTGTGGAATGAGTACATCGTTAGCCGTATAAGAAGGTCATTACGTTATAGGGCAATGGAAAAGTGAGGACGAAAGATGACTTCACCCATCATCAGCTTACATAAGCATAGACAGCACAAAATTGACCTAAATATGGACCTTTAATACTCTCATATCTATTGCAGGTTCATGTCTATACACTTCAAGGCTTTAACAACAGACAAATACTACTTGTATATGTGAGTTAAGGCTAAGTCATGGATGCAAACCTCGTTAGCATCATGAATTAACTATGTCATGCCATAACATCCCTTGCAAGATGGAGTCTTCCCAAGGTAACTACTCAATCATTGTAATTCCAAATGAATTTTATTTCTCCTTCGGCTCACTGATGTATTAACATGGTACTAATTGATGCAGAGAAAAAAACCCACATGAAAAATGAGCAAGATCTGGTTAGGTGAAACTACACCTTAGCCTCTCTATAGAAAGTGGATAGGAAGTAGTTCAAGCACCGGTCTCGAATAAACATCAAGTATATATAATTCAACAGACAGAATGTATGCAATCATAGGTGAGCATCAAAGATTCATTGAATCACATAAATTAATATTCATTAAAAACAAATAGAAGCTACAATTTTTGTTACGTGACATAATATTCAATCAGTCGAACAAACTAAAATCCACATCAACACATGTATCAAGTCTATGTCTGCATGCTTTCCCTACAAAATGAAAGTAAACCACATTTATTTTCTGGAGAGCTTGATCTAGTAGTAATTCTGCTTTCCGCCAGTGGAAACAGTACTTAGCTAAGGTTTATGATACATAAGCCAACATAACCCAACAATGAAATAATTCCCTTGCGACGTCCAATGAAGCAAACATGAACACAGCCATATTCGTTCAACCAAAACAGAAATCTCATCAAATTGAAAGAACAAAATAAAGCAAAATGTTAAACCTTTTGAATCTGTTCAGTAGTAATGTTAGCAGGTGGAAATGAAGACATAACTGGGAACATCTGCCCCGGTTGTTGCATCTTTAACCCTTTCCTGTGGAATTAAAGACTAGAAACAAACAGACAAAAGATGCATTGTCATCGAAAGAATTACAATTAACTCAAAGGGAAAAACGAATTGATTTACGTTTACTTACGGAAATTTATTTAAACAAGAAAAAGTGACAATATTTTACCAGTTGATGATTAAAGGGTTGTCGAGTTGGTGATTGAGAGAGAATGAGCTAGAAACTGGAATTGGAATTGATATTTTTACTTTCTAGGGCTAGGATTTTACGAAATTGAATGCTTCCGGCAAAAGAATTAGGCGTTTAAGGGCACAAATCCAATCCTTTCTCGTTTTTCTTTTATTTTTATTTTTATTATATTAAGAGCATATCTTTCCCATATTCTCTATTTTTATCTGCGTGGCAGAGAAATAAAGACACACAAAAAAATTACGGTTCCATATTTTTTTTCTCTTTTTCTCACTTTCCCCATTTTTTCACCATAAATTCCCGTGTCACCTCTACATCTAGAAATCCAACTTCACATCCTCCATTATTATTTTATTATTATTTTTGAATTTGTTTCTACATCTCTCCTACTTTTTCTCTTTTTTCTCTTTTTTACACTACACATCCTCCATTCTCTTTTCAATTCATCTAATTATCTTCTCTCTATCTCCCTCGTGCACATTATCCTTTAACACCACATTGGAGATGCCCTAATTAATATTTGCTTTGTCGGGTGTTGAGTCTGTGGCCATGCCAGGGTCCCACCTTAGTCGTCTGGTGTTGGTATCGTTTGCGATTGTATATTGTGAGAATGGTACAGCTAAATACACCACCGAATTTATTCCTTACATCTATTTTTTTTTTCTAATTTTCAATTATACCCTTGCCATGAAAACAAAAAAAAGATTGTGTTGATGGGAGCGAATACCCACTTTATTAAAATTAAAAAAGAGAGAAAGAATGAAGGATAAAAAATTTTTGCTATTATTTTTTGTTCAAATTTTTTACAATCACTCAAATTTTTTTTTTAATAATTGTATTCAATACTAATCGGATAAAGCATATCATCAGCCAAATTTTGAAATTCATCGTCAAAATAGTTACAATGCGTTCTGTTTGTTGTTTTCAGACCGTTTTTTGTTTTCTGTTTTCGAAAATACTGAAAACGCGTTCTGTTCTTTATTTTCGAAAACACATTTTCAAAAACATTTTCAAGATTTGTATAGAAAATTCGAAAACGTCTTTTTAATGTTTTCGGCGTTTCCTATGTTAAATGTCGAAAATAAGGAAAACGCGTTTTCGGATTTTAAACTTTACTTTTATTACATTTGAGTCCCAAATTTTCACTTTTGTACATTTTAGTCTCAACTACCACCGACGACCAACGAATAATCTTTTGTTTGTTCGCTGTGAATGCAGCGAATAAGAAAAAACTTATTTGCTGTGAACACAGCGAACAAGTTTTTTTAAAGAGCTTGTTCGCTTTTAGCTTATTCGCTGTGTTCACAGCTAATCAAACTTTGAAAAAAAATAAATAAATAAAAGAGGAGGAAGAGATGCACTCAATATAGATATATTAGTCTTTTTGCCTTTTCTTTTTTCTTAAAGGTGGGTGAATTCAATATTTAGGTGGGTGTATTTAGGCGTACCCTTGTGAAAATTTACGTGACAAGTAGCAAGAGAAGAGTTAGTGATAAATTTTAAATCCCAAATTCTTATTTATATATCTCACAATCACACTACACAATTTAAAAAGTTAATTTTTAGTAAAATAAAAATTTAAGTCGAACAATGGTACTTGCTCAGAGTAATCATATTAATCACATGGCATCAAGTTATTGAAACTTCTAAAAAGAAAAATGATAAGTGAGACAGCCATAATTTACGAAAAAAACCATGGGAGGCTTTTTTTCCCCCTATCAGAGTACAATTTCTTAACTATTGTGAAAATCAAACTAAAACCTATTTTTGTGAAATGGAAGGAGTACCATTTTTGGTAGTTTAGGACCCTTCTACTAGAGGGGGAAAGGCAAAGGGATAAAAATCGAGAACAAAATCATGGGAAAAAACCCATTTCCAAATAATAGTATAGTGAAAGGAAAACCAAATAGATAACACGTAACGAAATTCAATTAACTTATCAAAATATTTGTGGGCGAGCGAGAGGAATTGGTAAGAGGGGAACCAAATTTTATCCCTCATTTACCCATTTCTACCCCAAGATGGTTCAACCACGCCCCCCCCCTATCCCCCAACCAAAAAAATAATAATAATAAATAAATAAATTTGTGCCACCATATAGCTTTTCAAATGAAGCAAGAACCAAATTTAGGTTTTTTCCTCCACTAAGAGTGCTCTTAAATGTGGTTATTAAAAACAATTTACATTCCTTCCCCCTTCTCTTTTCGTTTTGCTATTTTGGGAACAAAAGTACAACTATTAGTGGACAAAGATCATTATTGAAAATGAAACTTTGAAGCCAAAATCACCTTTTTCCCTGTATTGTGAGTTACTCTTCTTAAATCCAAGCTTCCTTCAATCCAATATCCACATCAGAGCCACGATGTTCCCTCGCGTGGTTCATTCAGGGTCAAACACAAAGTCAGATATATGATGCTAATGTCATAAAGCTACCTCTGTATGGGCACATCTCCTCTACTACTTCCAATGTAGCAGAACAGTTTTGAGTACCATACAGCTATTGTTTCTATTGAAGACTCGAGGTCTGAGTTCTAGACTAGCAGGGAGAACATGAGGGTCTATTAATTGATATCACTGTTCTCTAAAGCCATTTCACAAAGCAAATACAGAACCAAGTGATGAAGCTTCAGATTATAATAAAATTACAACAAAGATACAAATAAGCATAGCTACATCTACTAAGTACTATAAGGTGGGAAGCCTGCACATCTGTAAGCTTCTAGGCACTATTCCCCTTGGGAGTTGGAAGTTACAGTCTTAATAATTCCATACAGTGGTCTAAAAGCGCGAGACTCACCAAGGTTGTCCTTTCCCTCCAATTCGCCTTGCCAGCTCAAAATCCTTTTTCACTGAGTAATAAAAACAATGGCTTATTAGGAATGTCAATTTAACCCCGTGCATATAATGGGCTAATTGCACGGAGGGCAATCTAATCTTCTGCAAAATAGAATATCCAGACAAATGGTGAACAAGTGTAACATAAGACGTGCATGTCTGATTAATTATACAGGTAGAAAGTAGTTTGACTAATAATAAATGATTTATAAACTAGCCAAACATGAGCTAAGTCAACCAGGGCCTTGATTTACTGGCAAAGAGGTTGTAACCCTTTCGGCTTGCTCTAACTGGAATCTAGGAAACATGAATTACGTGGCCGATCATGTATCTAGATTCTAATCCATAAACACAAACATGCATGTGGTATGAAATTAATATGTAGCTACTACTGGCTTTCATAACAGACGGGCATTTGGAACCCTCATCTAGTCTATTGTTCCTATTTTCACGAGCGTGACAAAGAAATTAAACAAAACAAACTGCAATAGGGAACTATGCAACCACATAACCTAAATGTAGGTGGCATCCTTGAATATCCAAAGTGATAGAAGAACTCTAAAGCATCTAATGAGGAAAAATTGCTTTGTATCACGCGTTAAATACTAAAATTGCTTTCAGCTATCAAAAGAATGGCAGGCATTCAGAACATCACGAGTCACGACCCCTATTTTTAGGACTCGACAAAGAATGGGTACAAAATAAACTGCAAAAAGACAATTATGCAACCACATAACAGTTAGATGTAGTCAGCATCCTTTCAGTCATTAGTGATGAGAACTTTAAGCATTTTGACAAGCAAAACTTACTCAGTGTTACACGCTTTGCATGAATAGCACATAGCATTGCCTCTTCAAACAACTGCACTATATAATCCTCTGCGGCCTGCAAAAAATAGCCAGCCAAAAAGGACAACATGCCTAGGTAAACATGGTTGGTTAAGCATACAATAATCAAAATGCTAAAACTATTTACATGACATTATGGACTTGGTCTATACACATTAAATTTCATTAAATTGAAAATTTACTTTTTCACTCAACCACTCGTACATTGATTTGACAATTTCTATTTTTTAATACCTCTTTTATCAATTTTCAACCACATATTCAGAACCAAATTTAGTCTTTTTAAATTTAATGTGTACAGAACAAGTCCTACAATATATATTCTAGTAAGAGGAATCAAGGATATCTCATGCACTGGAATGTTAAAGGTTGTGCCTTTTTATGCCATTGCAGGTATTGAAAATAATCGATAATTATATTAAGGCAACAAGCACCAGAATAACTTGAATCAAATTGTCAAAAGGAGGTTAATGGACATGAAAAACATCACATTTAAAGGGAAGTGTATCATAATACTGACAGAAGCAAACACGTTTTGAAAGAGCTCATACCTCCTGAAGGGCTACCAAGGCTTCTGCTTTCCAACGACCGACCTCCGGTGCATAGAAGTGACTAATCTCTTTTACCTATTGTATTTTACAAATAGCGTGTTTCAAATATTGTCAAAAAACCAAGTACTTCCAACATGCTACTGGTACAATCCTTGTGCAAAATCTTGATCTCACATTAGTGTAAAGAGTTAGAAGTCATGGAATATGATGCTGAAGAAAATTAATAAATACTTATCACCACTTAATGATGGAAAGAGGCTTCTTAACTTTGTTATAGATAACCAAGAACCTTAATGCAGTCCAAAGGTAACCAAGTCACTAAAAGAAACAAAGAAAGAGAGAAAAAAATCAAATTCAGAACTATATGGTTGTTTACTTCTCACGCCAATTTACAAGAAAAGGAAAGGTATGAAGGTAATAATGATGGTAGAAGGCACTCAATTTTTTAAGCAAGGACCCGAAGCATAAAATTAGTAGATAATGAAAGAAACAAAGGGAATGTCTCTATCTAATCAGAAACTACAGGCAGCACATGTGGTTATGCGATGTCAATCTCGTTCTATGCACATTAACTTTCATCACATTAAATTTATTTTTTCTCTAACATCCTTTTCCGCCCACTCATATATTGATTTGACAATTTCTTTAGGTCACATATCCTCCAATTCTCAACAGCAAATCTAAAGTCAAACTTAATCTTACCAAATTTAATGTGAATCAAACAAGCCGGTTTAGAATAACCACAAGATGTCATTTAAAGATATGATGAAAACAACTAAGTGCAACTGATTTACCAATTACCAAATAAAGACATATTTCCCATAGTATAAATCCTAGAGAAGCAAATTAAACTTGTGAAACAAATACTAAGAATTTTGTTGCAGTAGCAAATAATTAATCTTGTGAAACAAGTAGTTAAGAATTCAGCTGCAGTAGAAGGAAAATTTTCATGCTTAGCTCGGGGAGCAAGTACTGAATTTTTACAAGTCAAATTGATCTTGAATGTCAAGGTCATATGACTGCCTTAATGTACATTATCAACACTGCCAGAAAAGCTTTCGGGGATTTTCGCCCAAAGGATATAAACCCACAAGTACACAGACATATATGCATTGGAAACTAGTCAACGACAAATAAGCATTAAACGTGCAGCAGTCCAATTATTGACTACACGAGTAATCCCCATATTTCATCCTCGTGCACACAATCATTACATTACATCACAATTGCAACGGGGCAAACCTGTTGATTGATTATTTGTATTCGGATGAAAGTTTACAGTTCCAATTTCTATGTACGTGATCACATAAGTGGGTAAATTGTGGATCCTTGAACCCTAAGCAGAAAGCGGCAAACTTCTGAATGTGAAGTTCTAAACCCCAAAAGGAATACTTAATTTGTCAATCTAAGTTAATTTAAATATTGTACAAAGAAAATGTGAGAAGAGAGCAGAAGATTGAGTGAAATTTACAAGTCTGATAAAGGGAGCAGCGGGCAATAGAAGACTATAAGACTTTTGATATTTCCGGATCTCACGAAGTGCTACTGTCCCTGGCCTGTTCCTCCTCTTTTTTCTTTCGGTTTTCCCTGCTCTTCCACCTTAAGAGAAAGAAAAGGGGGAGCATCATCCACATTTTTCAAAGAGGTTTAGAAAAAATCCTAAATCAGCATTCCGATGTTTTTAAAAATCAAAATAAATACTACACAGACGTGGAGTAGTAACTCACTTGCTGGAGTCCTTGGGCTTCCTCTAGAAGGTGTCCGCTGATGGCATACAAACGAGACAACAATAAAGCCACGTCTCACACTCAGAAGTTATTAAGAACATAATGAAAGTGACGAAGAACATAAAATACCTCACGAGTTGGGGTTGAGGACGTAGCTTCTGCAGCTGCAATTCAAATGGAGAGTAAAATTAGGGTTCTCGAAATTAGGGAAAACAACAATATTGCTAAATAAGTACACGTCCACAGCCAACCACGCACGCAAATACATAAAGAGAGGGGAGGGTTAATGGAGTTCACCGGTGGATTTCCGGCTGCCAGTTTTCCGTCTGGCCGCCTGTTTGACCCTCGCCATGCCTTGTATCCCCCTTACTTTTTCATGCCGGATCTTTGCAAACTAGCTTGTGTTTCTAGCTTCGGGAATTCAGGGTTTTTTTTTTTTTTTCTTGTTTTTCTAAATTTTCAGTTCGAAATATGGTCTCCCGCTTGATCGGAGAGATTCGAATTTGACCTGGGGTCCTAGTCCTACCACTGTGGCAATGGTAAGCGATTTTAGGTGTGGGGAAAGTGCATAACACGATTTTAGCTTAAAGATTTGGAAAATGGAGACTGAAAGTGCATAACACGGTTTTAGCTTAAAGATTTGGAAAATGGATAAAAGTCCCAATTCCTACACGAAAACAGTGTTGAAGATTTGGATAATTGGTTATTCTGTCATTTTGCTTATTAGTTTCACACAATTTGGCTTCAGAGTATTTCGTTTTTATAAAAGGAAAATATATTTACATTACAGTTTATTTTATTTTAAATACACCACAATTATATTATAATACAAATCCTCAACTTTAATATTTATGATATTATAACCCATAATATTTTTTGTTGCATTTTTTATTTTTTATTACTTGTAACTGCTTGTTCATAATGATGACTTTTATTCAAAAAATTTATTTAGTGCACTTTAAAATCACAATCGAAACACACTTATACTTTTAAATTTGTAGGCTTTTTGCTTATTTAAAATATATAGGTGTATTTTTAACAAAATTTTTAGAAGAAGACCATCATTCATACAATATATGCAATAATTATTAAGAGTCATAATTTTAATTATGATGTAAAAAAGGTTGAACATCTAAATGAAAAAACCTATGAAAATAAAGCATGTCAAATGTAATAATACGTAGTGTACTTAATAAAATTCGTAGTGTTAATATAACCACCCTTTTATAAATTCATTTTAGTGGCCATGAATCCAAAACACCAATATCAGTTATTTTCATAAAAATGAAGGGTGTTTTTGATTGGGGGTGAAAAATATAATCGAAAAATATTTTTCACCCAAATTTTTATTTGTGGTGTTTAATTGCAATATGAAATATTGAAAATATTTTCCTTTATTAGGTAGAAGTGGGAATGTTTTCCTTTTCCACCACACCCAAGGGTGTGTTTGATTGCATGGAAAATAGGTAGAAAGAAAATATTTTCCACCTAAATTTTCCACTTGCTTGTTTGGTTGCAATTCAATTACCTATAATTGATTTTCCAACTTTTCTCAAAATCCGTTATTTTTTTTATTTTAAAGGAAAATATTTTCCTTCAAAAAGAAGGAAACTATTTTCCTTGAGGAGGGTATGGGAATTCATTTTTCAATTTTACCACTCTTCCTAATATCAATTCTAATTCCAACCAAACATACTCAAAAATTCTAAAATTTATTTTCCATGAAAATAATTTCTAAGCATTTCAATTACTGGAAAATGTTTTCTTCGTATACAAATTCCATGCTTGCAATCAAACAACCCCTAAGTGTCGTTTAAAAAAAAAAATTGTACATTAAATTAGACATATATTTAGTACTTCAGAAAAAAAAATTAGACATTTATTTTATTAAGAGATAAAATTTAAAATTAAATAATAATGAAACAACAAGATGTGTAATAATGAAAGAAAACTTGTACATCTACCAACATTAAAGATGCAAAGTACAAAACTTAGGTTATCAAAGTGGCAAAACCACCCACTGAATCCTTCTCGTTGAGAAACACTAAAAGCATATATTATGATCCCAAAATGGAAATTGCATGCAAATTTTATGCTCAAAATATTAAAAAATCCAATCTCCATCATTTATAATGGAGTTCAAAACTAGGAAATTATATTAAAATGAAAAAATAAAGTTCTTAAGTTGGGTGACCACCGAATTTTGTTGAGCAATCATCCAAGCGACAATTAGAATTGCAATGAGTGATTGCAGAGTTCAAATATATGGTGAATGATCACTTACCAACTTATTGACAACTTATGTTGCCAACAAGGGTGACGTAAGGGCGCCACGTCACCGGCCCAAATTTTTTTTTTTTGAATCTACATCAACTGAGATGAATAATACATAACTGTCCCCTGATGGGGGGATCTCACCCGACCTCTATCTTTTTTTTCCTCCCGAAAAAGGAGGTATTGGCATCTTACGATGCCAATACGTTGACATCGGAACGGGACTATCAAATATATATGGGAGACAACTAGAGTGATCACCCAAAACAAAAGTGGCCGACCGCGCACGACCTCATTTTAGTAAATATCTTTATTTGATCTGATTTTGTAATGCTAAACCTAAATCATATTACTCTAATTTTCTCAATGATGAATAAATGTAAGATGTGTAATTAATTTTAATGTTAGGCTTAAATTAAATAATAAAAATTAATTTCTAAACGAAAAGGGGGAAAAAGTTTAAAGCATCGCAGAGTATTTGTCCATTTTCAAATATCACACGTGCTAACAGCCTGATTAAGACATTCAAACCAAAAATCTGGCTCAATCATCCAAAGTATATTATACCATTGTTGCACCATACTTTTTACAACCTTTCTCGTGTTTTAGCATGTTATCCAAGTTATGCAAGATAAGTCGTTGAGACTTGAGAGCCGCTAGCATCCATCCCCGTGACTCGAGAGAACAGAAAAATGAAAGTCCCTCTGATAATCGAAAAACCTCATTAAAGTCATTACATTTATATATTTATTTATTTATTTATTTATTTATTTATAGGAAAAAAACAATCCATTCACAACTGATACAGCATTCAAATTTGCAAACGCTGCACACGGGCATAAAAGAATGGGATAACAAACATCAAACTAGGAATCCTCTCTACAGGCTACCATTAAATGCTTTTCACATTACAACATGTGTGTAAGCTCGAAAACCTCTTTTACCAGAAGATAATATATTTCTACAACTCTGTGAACAACTATGCAACTTCCACCCAAATGCGAACCTATGTATTAACTGCTCAGATATGCCATTAAACTCGTCCAGTCTCTATGGCTGCGATGGCATAGGTGAAGATGGTGGCTTGTAGTCGGGATACTGACATCAACACAGAAAATTATTGCATCAATAGTGCAATCTTTCCTTCCAATTTTCGTTCAATTCTACTTTTCGGTCCGAGTCAAACTTCAATATTAAGCATATATTCAAAACTACTACCATTCAATTAAGTCATTATCCATTCCCCATAGTTCTACCACGGCTCCTCAAAAAAAAAAAAAAAAAAAAACAAACATAGCAATAAGTTACTTATAATTTTACTCAAATAGAGACTATTGATATGCACATTGCAATGACTCACATTAGGATACGGTGAAAGGGGCTGGACTTGTGCTTTGGGAGCTGAATTGACTTCTGGAGTGGGCTCGGGAGCTGCTTCGGCTTTGGGTGGAGCATTGTTTGCTTCGGGAATAGACTCGGATTTATGAACAGTGGCATCAGCAGGAGCTGGAGTCGTCTCTGCTGGGGCAGGCAGAGCCTTGCTGGTCACTGACGAGGGTAGAATGGCCTTACCAATTTGCTGAATTTCCAAGTGGTAAATTGAGCAAGCATACAGTCAAATTAACAGAAAACGTATTATATCTACGGGGAAAAAGAGTCATTTTACCTGAATATCGCCCACCAACTCTTTAGGGGCAACTTTTGCGTTTAAGAGTTCTTGGACTTGCTGTAGAGTTTGCTCCCTATCCTGCAAAGCATGTGGAACGTCGAATAAGAAAATCGAATTAAGAGAATTGTGGTAGAAAATAGTAACAAACCTCCGCGAAGAGAAGTTTCTTGCTAACAAACTGGATGAGGGCAGCAGAACCGAGCAGTTGGAGAATCGTTTCCACCTGAAAATTGTTTTAAAAAAAAAAAAAAAAGGTATTAGATAACTATACCCTTGTATTTTGGGTATAAAAATAAAAAATAAAAAATAAAGGAATTTGCAAGATTGATAACCTCTGCAAACGCTAATAATCCTAGACCAGCAGCAGCAGCAACACCAAGAGTCAATGAAGTAGCATCAGAAGTCTCCTGCAAAATTCAACTGCTAAGAACATCTATAATGGAAACCAGAGTAAGATCTACAAACAGAAGACAATTTGCAGAATAAAAACTGTGGTGTTTGAAACTCGATAAATTTGGAGTACAAGCCACATAAGTTACCCCAATAGCATCTGTAAAGCCGCTTATATCCAGACTGAATGTCTTGTTAGGAAGTATCCAAGGAAGGCCACTATTCTGCACATGTTAGCAGGTATTTGTAAGAATTTGCACAAAAAAGAAAACTCGAGTGTGTAAGGCAAGATGTAACCTTCCATCCCCGAGGTCCTTCTGCACCATCCTTTACAGCATATGCAGCTTTAAAGCCATTAGCTGTTACCAGCTCCGCTACAAGCTCGGAGTTGCCATCAAATCTGGCTTCATTACAACTCAAACACATAAGATTGTTTGTAAATTGTAATCATCGATATTAACAAAGAGATCTTGGTCCGAGTTAAGATTGTTAATTAACATTAAACCAAAAAAAAAGAAAAAGAAAAAAGGCACAGAGATGGGATCAAAATCTTACTTGTCCAAAATGAAGAGAGTGGTGTTTCCAGGTTGTTTAAATTTCGATGCCAGCTTGTTCAGAAAGCCGGGTTTATCTTCACCTTTGTAGACGACAGCCACTGGCTTCTTCTTAAAGCCGCGAATATCCGGGCTCCCAGCTCGTCTCAACTCTGCTGGTGCTCTTATATCAAGAAGCTGAGAATTGGAGTCATCGGCCAATTTTTTATAAGCATTTTTAGCCGTCTCCACTCCCCATGGCTTGGGCTCGCTCAGCAACTGAGACACCACAAACGGCACCACCAAGGCCAGCGCACCACCACCAACAACAATGGGGTTCTCCACAATAAAATTAACTAAACTATCCAAGACTCCACTGGGATCAAAATCGAAAGAGGAAAAGCTGGTCACTGATTGCTGTAGAGCTTCTTCATATGTTAATGCTTTAGCTAATCCGGAATCGAGGACTGAAGACAAAAGGACTAAACCCCCTTGAAGATTTCCTGACAAAGAAACGCCATTCGGATTATTGTTGCTTAAAATTGCAAGGTTTTGGTTCTTGGCGAGTGAGGAACATTTTCTTGGCTCGGTTCTTTTGGAAAGAACGGAGAGTGGGGTTAATCCAGCTGCATTAAGGGCCTCCATCGCATAATTCAGTGTCTCCTCAAGCTTTAACCAACAGATCCTTCATTCGTATGTGTGGTTTTGGTTGGGTTCAATGGTTAGAACTAGAATTTGGATGGCGTGGTCGTTGAGGTGCTGACGTGATAGAGGAAATGAGATTGCACCAATTGACACATCACACGCGTCGAGTAAGGATCGAGGGTAACATTTTTGCTTTTCCGGTTGTGTGGCTCAGAAAAAATCTGTAGAGAATTCTACTCTAATAATGTAGTAGTACTGCTGATCCACCGTGTACACACTACGTTAGTACAGACCAGTTGAAATTTCTGTTCATCACGACTGGATTGCTCTTAAATTAGTGGGCCACCTTATTATTTCAAAATTAATACAAAATTATCAAATTCTCATAGAAAAAAGAATAATACCTCCCGATAAGGGGGTGCGAAAATCATTTTTGCCATAAGCATATTGGGTTAAACAAATGTTTGGAAGTGTGTTTCTTCCACAAAACTCACGTTTTAGACATTTTTCAATCTATTTTTTAATTGCACGCTGCTGTCTTTTCAATTAACTTTTTCACCATTCACGAACATCATCTTTTATCCCTTACCGGACATATCTCTCGAGTTTCTATTTCTACATTAAGGTATAAGCATTAGCACTCCAGTTTCAATGCCAATAAATTAACACTGTAAAGTATCAATTTGCCATGTGAAATGTGGCTATTAATCGAACATGAATGCGACCCACCCTCCATTCGAGGGGCTGACACGTGGAAAAATTGGTACTGTAAAGTGTCAACTTATTGGTAGAGATCACCCGCCTAAGCATTGATATCCACAGTTGGTTTAAACAATTCTTCAAAATATCTTGCAGAGATAATTAAAATTTAAACACAAATCGTTAGACGATAGATCATACACTTGTTAATGAACAAAAGCTACCGCGAAGAAAGGTAACCACAAATTAAAATACTACTTCCAAATACACAAAAAGGCGAAGTTTATATGGCTACAAATGGAAAACTTGTGCCTCCATTGAAACTAAGCCATCATATTAGGGAAAAAATTACAGTAGTCACCAGAACATTTCGATCTTTCAGATAGAGCTGTCACATCTGGCATAGTGCGATTTAATAAATAAAATGGTCACATGTGTGTGGTGAACATTCGATAACGAAATACGTGTTTAATCTTTCAAGAAGATCTTAAATTTTTCCTCATATTAGAGGAAAACTACATAAAGGAATTAGAAAAAAGGATGTCAACTTCTCACAGTATGTCGAAAAAATAATCCAGGCCCTGTCCAATTTCCCAGATTGCAATGCCAGCACCCCACGTAAGAGCTTCTTCAAGCCGCACAGAAATTGATTTCAGTGACGGGTAGAATACGACATGCTTGATATCTTGACTATCAGAATATACAAAGAAATGTTCAGCACTCTTCTCCTCCCAGTGCAGTGCAGGCCTGTGCCGTTCTAATAGTGACAAATATTCTGTTCCAAGGATAGGTCCACCACCTAAAACCAGCAAAAAGAAAAGGAAGAAAAAAGGGAGGGCTAGTCTTATAATGGTGCATAAACTCTAACAAGCGCTTCAATATGACAAGTCAAATGATATACATACCTTCAGAGACTATGAAATCATTCCCATAAAAATTGATACCAACAAAAATCTTTTTTGCCAATTTATGACGATCACCAGTAGTGCCATCGAGGAGAAACTGCAAGGTATACTGAATCCATTTCAAAGGTGCATTGGGACCGGGATTTTGGGGACCTGAGAAGTCATAAGTCATAAGAGAGAAACCATCAACAGCTTCACTTAAGCTCCAAAGATCTTCTGGCCCAAAATCATACTCCTCTAGTTTATCAGAACGAGGTGGCCCTATAACGTACACCAATTGCAAATTCTTTTTTCTACTATGCTCCAAGCTTACGGAGTGCAAGGCCTGTCCAAGTTGCTGGATAAATTGCAGTGCCTAGAGGTTGCAGGAAGAAGGATTACATCACTACCAGTAATAGAAAATTTTCAGCAATCCATGCTGCCATTTTTTAAAAATATATTTGAATTGAACCTACAAAATCAGTTGCAGCTAGAACATTCCACCCTAATTAGCAAAGGCTTCAGGCAAAAGTAAACTACACTTCATTATCTCTTCATCCTACGCAAGCATTAATAACTTTATGTGTGTAGACACTGTCTAAGGAAATATAATTCGGTTGCGGATTTGTAATTAATTGAAATTAACAGCGTTAAGATATTGAAGCCAATATACAAATCTAAATAAATATAAATTTAAAACAGAGGTCCAATCGAACAACTCATCAGTAGGTAGAAATTTAATTAATAGACATCTTTCCTAATATTAACTTTTGATATTCAGACTGAAGGAAAGCATATAATAAACTGTAATTCATATAGCCATTGAAAGGATAGGCAAAGAAACTAAAACTGATAGTTGAAAACAAAAATGGTGCAAAAATCATTATTACCATATTCCGCATTTCAGGATCATGCAAAACTCCGTAGGCTGCCCACCTTGACCATGACTCAAGTACAATACCATCATAACCCATTTCCCTTTAACAACGAAAAGGAATTGAATATCAAATGTTGTAACGCAATCCAAAAATTCAAGGGAGAAATATCCTAATCCAGGATTTATTATAATTAAAATAGAAGAGGACTTTTTCATTTAAAAATCAATGGGAAATCACATTACAAAAATACAGAAAAGGAAGGAGAAAAGAAAAGGTTTACTTGCATTCTGTAATGATCAGATCAACTGCTTTATTTCTCTGCTTCTTTTTCAGCAAAACCAGGGGATGTGCTTCCAAAACAACCCTCGGTAATACCTTTTTTTTTTTTTTATCATAAACATAGAGGGTGTTAGCGGATAAATTTTAATGTATTTTTATGAGTAGGAAGAGAGAGAATGAGTGGAGTTAAATGGTGGAGATTTAATGAGTGGAGAGATATATGGATGTGATTTGTTTGACCAAATTTGAATTTCAAAAAGAATGAATTAAAATGCATTTTAAATTGTATGCTAACATGATCATAGTCGAGGAGAACTAAATTCAGAGATAAAATTAAGAATAACATAGTTACTTTAAATATTTACATGTGTATAAAAATCATCCAGATCACTTTTATGTGACTAGAAATTTAGCAGGCCTCTGTGTAAGGGGTGTATCATAATTTGACAATTAACGAGGTTTCCATCTTAAAGTTTAGTTATCGGAACTTAGAGGAACTTGTACGGCTCCTGCATTTCTATTCTTCCGGAAAGCAAAGATACAGATTGCGAAGAGCCAATCTAAATGATATATATAAACGAATTGCTGAACTGGTTTACAAACTTCTCATAATAATAAACAAAAAACAAACTCCTTGAACACTCTATATCGTACGTAAAACTTGGATTCCCATCTCATGTAATCTCTTTTTTTTTTTAATCATCTTTATCTTTGCTTTGACTTCTGGGCCCTCAACAATTGCACAATGTATATTCTGACATGCCACTTAAAATTAAATATAAAGGAATGGAATCACAAGTCAACTAACCAGGGCATCTCCTCTCATTCTAAGCTCGTCAATCCATTCTGGATCAGCATTATGCCTTCCCTCCATGACCAATTTGGTGTCTTGGCTGGCATCATTTAGAACTAGGATCACGCGAATTAATTCAGAGCAATAAGCATATAGTGCAAGTAAATTAAATTTTTGCACACAAGCAAACAAAATCGTAAGAAGATTTCACACAAGTCCCTCGCTGAGCTCATCATGAGCCACATTGAATTGAACAGAAAAAGAGAAGAGTTTCCAGCAATTGCCTTGATTCAAAAGAATGCTAGAACTCTGATAATATGTTTGACAAGGATGTACTCAAAACTAAGCCCCCGTTAGTGTATGTGTATTTATGAGTATTTATGAGTTTTGATGTGAAATAGGAGAGAGAATGAGTGGGATTGAGTGGTGGAGATTTATGTAGTACAGTGGGTCCCATAAAATATGTGAATGTAATTGGTTTGACTTTTGATGTGAATGTGTTAAAATGTGTCAAAATTTGTTAAAAGTTGTAAAAGAACGAGCTGTAACTCAAACAAAGTATAAAGGTGATGAGACAAGTTGCAATCAAATAGATAATCAGATAGAATTTGCAACCTACACTTACAAAAACAGATAAAATTAATTCAAATAAAAAAATTAGAGAGAAAACAGATAGCAAGAGCCATACACATTCACCTAAACTACAGCCTAACTATAGCCAAAAGTACAAAATCTTGCAGGGAAATAAAGGTGCAGAAACATTGAATTCACTTAACAAATGAGGCATCCCATACCTTTTAAGCTCGTACCACACGGGTGATAAATGTGTAAACTTATCCTTGAACTTCCTGGCATTCTCAAATCCCTTTGAATTCCTACACCATTTACAGGACAAACATTCAATTATCAACCCTTTATCTAAAATAACATTGTAAGATAAGCTTAGAGAACAACTACATACCCTCAGAGCTTCAAAGCTGAAATGTAGAGTGTGTTGGAGAGCCCTTTTTTTCCCTTTATTTTTCATTTTTTACCTTTTTTCAGCAATAGTTCTATAAACAAAAAGAAATGAGTGGCAGACAAGTAATACTTGTGGGTGGGTCTTACAAATATTGGATTAAAAGTTAGACTTTTGAGACTCGTTTATAAACATGTTGATAAATAGTTTATAATTACACCTAACAAATTTCCCAGATCAAATATTAGGACTAGCTAGACCCCGGCTGAAATATCGGCTGAACTAGTTCCTAGCTTGACCTCATCAAGAGCATGTTTGGATCGCTTAAAATTAACCCAGAAGGGCCAAAAAGTTGGCTCTTTTATGACTTTCAGACTGGAAATCTATCTTCTTGGCAAAGAGACAAAGCCAAACATTCTCGAAATCACTTACTGCCCAATTTCAACCTAATTCAGCTATTGATAATCTGATCTTATAATCATCTTCCAAATCTTGTTTAGACATTTGATGCAGTCAACAAATAACAGATTGGGAAATAAGTAAACCTTCAAACTTCTAAACAGAAAAACAAATGCTGCCGCGTTTACGGATAACGAAGTTACCATGGTGTAAGGTAAGCTAGCACGGGATTCTTGAAATTCCGGAGACTAGAATTCTCCGACACCTTCATGTGCTCCTGAATTTCTCAATTATTAATAGAGATATACAATAACGACAACCCAAACAAAATAAAAAAACAAATACCCCACAAAACTCAAGAGAGTGAAAGTGCATACACTCAGTACTTCGTGATATTGTATATCAGTCTTCACGTGAGCTCTCTGGTAGACGTACAGTTGGTTGAATTCAGCATCCATATTCGTGGGCGGCTTACAAGCAGACAATTTACGGTATACGATCACTGAAATGGCGGAAGACAGAATGAATATGAGGAAAAAAGCGCAGCTGGTAGCGGTCAGCTTGCGATTTGAGTTACACGGCGGCGATTCCACCGCGTCGACTATCTTGCTTCTTCGAGTTGACCCGACCGTGCTCGATTGACCACCGGTGCTCACTCCGATACGCCGGGCTCGCTTCTTCGCCATAACGAATTGACGATTCCCCTCACCTCAGTGTCACGTGGCAGTCCGTCGCATTCAAGTGTAAGGGTAAAAGTTCTAGGCCCAAACTTAACATGAGACAAAGAATTGGGCCTAATACTGACCCAATAGAGTCAAGCAGGAATGAAAGACTGAAAGCTGGAAAATTGGGGGAGAAAAACCGAAAAAGGTCCCACCCCAAAAAAAAAAAAAAAAAAAAAATAGGGGACGGCCACTCTCTTATACAATTTTTCTCCAAAATCCACGAAAAAAATAGGTTTTTGGCTTTTAAGTTATTTGATTTGATTTTGTAGGAAAGGATAAAAATCCAAATTTGAGTTTTTAGTCTCTAGTATTGGAAGGATGTGTTTTATTTAAAATGAAAAAGTTTTGCATATTTTTCAAGAAAATGGCTATTTGATAACCAAAAATTTTCCAAGAGAACCCCAATTCAACTTTTCCTCATGTGACCATTTTTCTAGTTTTTCAAGGAATTTATTTTCTTATCTCTTAGCTGGATTTGGTTATCTAGGAAAAAGTTTGCCTCTTTTTTTCTTTCTTTTTTTTAATGGATAATTTATTTTAACCATAAATACAACGAAAATGATAAAATTTCTTTTAAAAAAACAAAAATAAGAAAAACAATACTATTTTTCAACCTACAAATTAATATAATCAAACACCTATTGCTACCATTTTCTCTAAAAAAAAACTTTTTCTTGAAATTTATTTACCCGAAAATTGTTTTCTTTCCAACCAAATTCCAACTTTTCAATCAAACACATCCTAAGTGTTCTTCCGAACAAAAATAAAATTGATATTAGTTAATGTTTCACTTTGCAAATGAACTACGTATGGGAGTCGTATGGCACATCATTTGAATTGGGTGTCACATCAACCAAAAATATATCAAGATATAATGAATCATTTCCACAATTTATTTATTTTGTCGGAAGTACAGACTGAATTTTTCAATCTCACTTCAACCATATGGTTGCGACTATTCCAGCTGAGACCTTAGTCTGCGAATGCTCCGATGGCACAGAGAAGTCCCAATGATGAACCACTGCACCTTTGCCCATTTCTCTTAGATCCAAGGATGAACCACTGCACCTTTGCCCATTTCTCTTTCAAAACCATCGGCCCAACAGAGCGAAGTGACACATTATTATTCAGCAAAGATCTAGCACTCTTAGGTGCATTGTAATTATGGCGCTCCTAGGGGCGTCTTCTAGCCCCCGTCTGACCTTCATTTTAGAATCCGAAACTGGATCCAAATTCAACACGACGAAACGGAGCTCCAATAATTTTTTCATAATTTTTGGAATACCGTTGGATGCCGTGGTGGCCGGTTAAACTTTTTGACAAAAATTTGGCCAAAAAATTTGACTGGCTACCGCGGCATCTAACGGTATCGCAAAAATTTTGAAAAAATTACTGGAGCTTCTTCTGTCATGCTGAATCTAAATCCGATCTTGAATTTCAAAACGAAAGTTGAATGGGATTAAAAAAAGCCCATGGAGTGCCGTAATTGCGGCACACCAGGGAGTGCTTGATCACCACCACATTATTACTGGAACTAGAAGATTCCAAAACCATCGGTCCAACAAAGACAACGAAAAGCCACTACCAATCTATCACCAATCACCAAAAGAGAAGACTAAGAAAGTAGCAGAAATTTTAAGTTCCCATCGAGCGTTCCTAAATTTAAGGAACGCTCGAGCCAATATCGGGGGTCGATTTGACCCCCATTTTGAAATCCGGGATCAGATCTGGAATCAACACGGCGAGGGGGAGTCAGAATTGGAAAACATCACCAAAACTTTGACCGGTGGTCACGGCGGCTACGGTATCGCCGGAAAAAATTCGGAAAATTCCTGGCACTCCCTCTCGCCGTGTTGATTCCAGATCTGGTCCTGAATTTCAAAACGGATGTCGAATGAATTTGTCAAAAATGGCCCGGTGGTTTTATTTTTAAAAACCACCGGTGGGAACGGAATATTCCTGAAGAAAGTAGAGAGACTGCATGTAGAAGAAAAATTCAAAAGCGTATAAACGCATCCAAATCAAGTTTTAATCACACAAAATTTTCCAGAATTTGAAGAATAATCCGTACGAATCAAAATCAACAAGATGTTTTATCTACTGACAACGCAATCCAGGAATGTTGTTTAAGCCCATCTTCCCAAGGATTTTCTTAGAAATGGCTGGTGGCTGGTCAAGTCCCATGCTTCGACTAAACTCGTTTGCAAGCATTACGAGCCGATTCTTGTCTCGGCGCACAATCTTATTGCAATTGTAATAACCAAGCCATGCTGCATAAGCGGTGCTTTTAGTCTTCACGTCTACCTGGGCTAGTGCCCGTTCAACCTGTGCCAGTGACTTTTAAGTCATAATTCAGATATGAAGAATGTATACTCAATATATCTTCTTGTTTATTACTATGTAAGTGAAACCAATTTTCAACCCACACGCACTTGTTTTGTTGTGCTCAGATCAACCATTGGTCGGGGCACCTTTGTTATTGGCAAGTCCTTGATAGTAGACAAAAAGAACTCTTCCCATGGTGTCAATAACAATATACCTTGTCCTTCTCTACCCTTACGTCCAGTTCTACCTAGTCGATGTATGTACTGTTGCCTATCAGATGGCACTCCAATCTACAATAGCAACAGCCAACAGTTTATGTTTTACGCTGAATCTACTGAGCCGTCAGGGAAAACACAATTGAAGCTCGTTTACATCTTACAGTCAACTACCCTTATCTCCCCCAATGCATTGGAGGAAGGGAAAAAATGAAAAATTTAATTTGCAAAATTAATAGGAAAGGCAAGTGGTTGTCCGCAAATTCACTACCTGGGAACCAGTTGCTTTATTGCCCAAAATTAAAAAAAAGCATCAACAAGAATTCACCAGCAGGGTCTTTCTCCTCAGTATGAGAAAACTTTATAAGCCACTGGGGCTACTAGAGAAATATATTCACAGACAAGTGCATGCTCAGTGCTCGTTTGGTATAGTTTAAGAACTAGTTTTCGGGAGGATTAGCTGTTGAAAAGTTATTCAGAACTTGTAATGGTTGGAGGCCTGGTATAATTTGAGGTCGAAAATGAACTTATGAAAGAATGAGAATTGCACCAAACAAGCACTAAGAATTGAATAAAATTCTGAAAGCAAGTTGCATGTAACATGTTACCTGAACAACAAGGCTGACATCAGGATAATCGATTCCTCGTGCAGATACATCAGAAGTTACAAGAATTAGACCTTTTGACTTCCGGAACTCATCAGAAACTCGGTTTCTGTAATTTTGTGGTTTCCGAGAATGGATTTCCCGAATGTTCAACTTAAGCTTCATAAGAAGTGCCGCTATGAACTTTGTAACCATTGCAGTGGTGCAAAACACAAGTACCTAATGCAATCACGGTGATAGAAAATTCACCAAAATAACCGTATGGCATACACCGTGGCAGTTTCTTAAAGCTTAAAAATACAAACTCTTTAACCTTTCTAAATCTTCTTTTCCAGATCCTTTTTCTTTAAAAGGTTCTATTTTAGTTTAACGGTGTTCAAGAAAATAGACAGGATGTTTTCACAAGGGAAAGCACCATAGAAGCATCCATGGTGAGGGATCAGATATAATACCTTATAATTAGCATCACTTATTATATGCTCTTTCAACAGAGTATAAAGAATTGAAAAATGGTATCCTAAAGGAGCAGCTATGTGCATCTGGCTAACCTGAAAGATAGGTAGCGAAATTATGAGAAAAATGTGAGTACGGATAAAAATGCAAAACATAACATGTACTATTATCCTCCAGTGTACCTGTGAATTTGTCTCCTCGAGTCCTTCTTGCACTGTGTTGATAAATTCATGGTCCTTTTTCAAAGCAACATCACAAATTTTATGTACCTGAATTATAGATTTGTTTAGAATATAACTCATAATGATAATTGATACACCACAATAACAAAAGGATCGAGATCACCTCATGTGGAATAGTGGCAGAAAACAGAAGTGTTTGACGGTGTTTTTGAACAGCAGAAATTATTCTCTCAACATCTTTGAGAAATCCCATGTCTAACAAACGATCAGCTTCATCAAGGACCAATACTTGAACACCCTTCAGCCGAGTAGAAAATCCAGCTGTATGCTGGAGATGATCTATAAGCCTTCCAGGTGTAGCAACAAGAATCTGAGTTTTCAATAAAAAAGAATAAGATAGTGCGCAAGTATTGTGTGTAATATGGTATCTAGTCCAACATCTTGTCAGCCATCCAAAACAAAAAATATAGAACATCTCTTGTGCATAAAACCAACAGAACAAAGCAAGTCCAATATCAAGATCATAGTTTTCTTGGGGGGAAAAAAAAGTATATGTGCAGTGAATGAGCTGCAGCGTACAGTAATCAAAAGCTCCTATATCTGTTAGTATATTCGTAAATGTGAACTTTATTAATTGGAGAAGGATGAATAAAAATCCAGAGGCTCCAACAGATCCACTACAAAGTTAAAGTTAACCGACTTTAAGATACATGGCCAAGCTACCAAAAATCTTCCATGATGTACACATCAAAAGAAAAGACTAACAGTTGTCGCCACTTTTATTGGATCACTCACTAACATAAGAGGTGATGAAGTTTTGCAATGTTATCGATGTACCGCAACCCCTGTCCTAAACATGACTGCTAAATTTTACTCATTAACTCTGAAAAATGACTGAACAAAAAGTACCATATAATCAGGGTATTTCATATCAGAATCTAGACCTTTTCTTGTAATTATTCACATGTCCATATATACCCCGGACCCAAAGTAAAGAATATCGATAAAAGTGACCTGCCATCAAAGAACCAGATAAGGATAGATGTTAGAGGATTCGAACATTTATTTCAGTTCCCAAGTAAGTCAGATATGGAGTCGGATTTACACTTCTTTTAATTTCCCATTATTTCTTGTGGTAGTCTTTATGACATGAGATATTTAGATATATTGATTGTTAATGAATCGCTTACTGAAAAGCTTCTTGCAACCGAAAGCAACTAACCTGTGAAGGATTTTTTCGCATTTGTTTCTGTTCCTGAGCAATCTTAGTACCTCCTATTACGACTTGAGCACCAAGTGATGGATGATACTTCAACAGTTTGCTAGCTTCTGCAGCAACTTGACTTGCAAGTTCACGAGTTGGGCATAATACAAGCACAAGAATTGGAGAATGCTTTTGATTGCGAGCAGTCGGAGCGGATTTTAGAATAGCTTCAATTGCAGGAAGCTGAAAATCAGACATAGTGCACCAAAGTTAAGCATCTCACCAACTCCGATTAGAAAAAAAATATTAAATGTTAATTCAGCCTGGCCGATGATTGCTTGATGCCTTGTGGGCCATCAATTGAACATTTACAACCCAATGATGGTTTCAATCCTAATTTCTGTCCTGTTAGATGATATGTTTTCAAATTAGAGGATAAAGTTAGAGAGAAGCAGAGTCCAACAATAATGGTATATTATGTTCTTGTAGTTCAAGGTTACTTCATTGAACTCATCATTAAATTAACTTGCAACATCACCACCTGATATATCAAAGTCGGATATAGTGCATAACAGTAAATGAAGTAGGAATTTCACAAATAATGCATAATGCAATATAATTCAAGAAGAAATAACACAAGTCCTTTTCCAATTAGAATGCTGCATGTAAAGAAATAACGCATGAACAAGCACTCATCAATATGAAGTTATAGTAGTTTACCAAAAATGCGACAGTTTTCCCAGAGCCAGTTTTAGCCTTGGCCAGTACATCCTTACCTGAAAAGGGCCGTTGATAATGGCCATGTCACCATTGCTAAAACAAATTACTCCATAAGAACATAAATAAGAGTGAGAATAAAATATATGTGCCTGAAAACAAATACCATCTTCTATATTATCAATACTACGAAACTTATTAAAGGCGGAAAAGTCAAAACAACAATTGTTGAATCTGAAATATAAATCTGATAGCTTGACAACCTCCTTTATCGCAGACCAACAACTCGGCACAGAAACCTCAACCATTTTGCATAACAAGTCCTCATAAGTTACTAGATGTCTCCAGACAAGTGTACATAATTTCTTATCTTTTTGGATTCATTAAGTGAGCTACAAAACGAAGCCACAAATTTCTGATACAGATCACCGATTAAAGTATTCAATGTATATGCCATTTCAAGATGAATATCAAAACATGGAATTTCAACATTAAGCAAAGTAGAATATTTTAGGTTTTTCACTCTTTCTAAACAACTAGTTATGTGAGAAAAATAAGACCTTTCAGAATGGCAGGAAATGTTGCCTCCTGCACCATGGTCATTTGAACGTATCCAGCATCTTTAAGTCCTTTTAGTGACTCTGGAGTTATGGAACACTGATCAAACCTGAGGAGGCATAAATATACATGTTTGTGTTTAGAAATTAATGACGCCTACAAAAACAACTTGAAGCATAGTCAGAGACAAAAACAATAGAAAGAGAGAACAGAAAAAAGAAAGTTAGCATAACTCCCCGCATGAATTAATAATGATGGGAAAATAAATTTAAAATAGAAGGAAAGCTACAGCATAAATCAGAATCTATCATAATTGTCTTCACCTTACGTGAGTGCGCAAGTTGGCATTTTAAAATGCAATCAATCATAACTAAATTAAAAAACCCTTAAACTAAACAGAAATGAATTGAGAATTGTATGTAATTGATGATCAACCTAATCGCTGAAATATTAATGATTAAATAACATATGACGAGTGACGAATGCAACAAACACATATGGTCTACCAAATACTGGAACAACGTCCTTTTTCCTTCTCCCACGGTCAGCATTTCCTAATTACAATCCCACCACATTATCACCTTCAGCAACTGGGGATCTGAATTGCTCCACAAACCAAGTAATTTTATATAAACAAGAGCCCCAACCATGTTAACATTGAAGGACAAATGGATGCACGTTGACAGAGATACAGGATCTAAGAAACTACCTGCTTTCACTCAAGTAAAAATCGCTTCTTCCAGGTGCGCTTGGTGGTAATTGAATCAAGCTTTCCTTGTCCAATATGTTGGTTTGGTCCTTCACCATGACCTCCTCTTCTATTCCCTCATCATCATCAGCCTCATCACAGTCAATCAAATCTTTAAAACCCATATACCCATCATCCGTAACCATGGAATTGCTCTGCAATACCCCACTGCCATATCTGTTTATTTCCACGTCATCAACACCTGTACCTCTCCCGTTTTCATCCTCCGTGTAACTCACATGGCAGCTCCCGCCCTGCTTACACGTATTGTCCAATTCTCCCTTTTGCCCCAACTTCGCACATTTCTTTCTATTTCTACACTTACCATCTTGGTAGCCGGTGACTTCATAATTACCATTATCATTATCACCTTCTCTCTTCATTTCCTCACCTGTATCCCTTCCATTTTTCTCACCCGAATGGCTGCACCCCCTCTGCTTGCTCAAAATATCGGATCCACCACTTTCCTCTGTCTTCCTACGCCTCTTTCTACTGCCACATTTACCATTTTCGGAGCAAACATCCTCTTTACCATCGGTAATTTTCTTCAACTTATTTTTCTTAAACGAATTCGAGCTTAACCTACCAACCCTTGGAATCTCTAAGCCCGATATTTCACAAATATTAAGTTGTTCTTGGAGAAGCTTTCTCTTAGACTTTGAATACGGCAAAGACCGGTAGTTGAGTTTGTGTGGGAAGATCCCAGAGACAACGGGAATAGCTTGGAAACTTCTTGCAAGAGGGTCACGTTTCATACCGGAGGAAGGCGACAGGTGACCGGAGTAAACGGTGGTCAACCCAAGAAAAGTTTCTCCGGCGAGATATATAGAGGTTAGGGCTTTGAATTGAACGTCGTCTATAAGCAATGTTCGAAATGTAACTTATGGAAGATTAGGGGTTTAGGGTTTAAGGTTTTAAAGCTTTATCCCCGTCTTCACGTTGAGAGCTTGAGGAGGAGAAAGTAAAAGGGAAAGCCCTGAGGAAGCTGATGATTGGTCGCCTCCATATTTGGTCGGCCCAATAATCATAGGCCTGTCCATTTATGTTGATCCAACTAGCGTGACTGTCATTTCTGTAGCCTATTATCATGACGGGCTCAATGTCCAAACGAGATGCAAGAGAAGCCTTGGCAGGGGAGACTTGAACGTGCTTATTTGATACAATTTTAATCAATGAATCAATAAGGGTGTGTTTGATTAGCGGTCGATATGGCGTAAATGTCGATCGTGCGGTCGTTTCTGTCTTGTGGATTTGATTCTTGCGTTGTAAATGTAATTGATTTTTGCAATCTGATCGTTTGAAGGCGGGTTTTTGGCCAATTGCGTGTAAATGTTCTTAGGGGGTAAGCGCGTAAATATTTTTACGTGTAAATATTTTCTGTATGAATATTTTACATCTTTCAATCAAACACACCCTAATATTTTTTATTCATTTCAATTATTTATTTTATTCATTTTATAATTTATTTATTTTTTAATATAATTTTCCTCACTGTTCAACTACATATTTAATAATTATTTTTTCAAAAAATTTTATCAAATATATCCAAAAATCTATGAAAGATTGACACGTGTCTTAGATGGTCGTGCTTGACACCTTTGTCAAAACTTTAGTGCGTGCTTGATTATTTAAAGCATTATTATTTACTTCACTCACTTTCAACACCATGTATTGAAAAATTTTCATGTTTTACATCTTTCTATGAAAATTTGAACTTTAAAAGATCTTTTTCGGGTATGCTACATTGCTACTTGGTGTTTGACGTAAAGCTGAAAATTGAATTCAAATTCGATTAGACATTATTTTAAAATTTTTTGGTCAATTCAATTCAAAATAAATTACTATAGAAGAAGTGAGTTTTATTTTCCAATTTATATAGTAAAATATAACTTTATTTAAAAAAAAACAAGAAACAAAAAACACGTTTGCAATGAAATACAAGATCAATCAAGTGAGCAAAGAGCGTATTTGGGACTTGGGGTTAGCTATTCGTGGAAATATTATTACATCATGCACTGCAAATTTCGTTATTGATAACCCAAAAAGTGAAGCCGTCCATGATTAAGTGAAGTGGTCCTAACCATTGGTCTCTCAATCAGAAGATCAGGTTGAGGGACAACCAGATCTAAATCTGGGACCCACTTGATTGATCAATTGTAACACTGGATGGGCTCAAATAATGAGTGATTCTATGCAGATATTTAAATTTAATATTTTTTATTGATATTATTGATGTGATATGTTTTTATTGAATAATGTAAATTTATATTAAATTAAATAATAATCATATCAATACATATTCATTATCCAATAAAAAAATGACATATTAGAATATCACTCAATAATATCAATTTGAAATATCTATCTAATTTGAATGTCTATTTAGCAAAGATGTAGATACGAGAAATTAAAATGGATCCCATATTTTTGAAAATTTCTATTTTTAATCACTTTTCTCACTTTTACGTTCTTTTTCTTCCTAAATTCACATACCACTTTTACATTCCATATCCAATTTCACATTCTTTTATTATTATTTTTTTAATTTATTTCTATATCTTTTCTCATTTTTATATTTTCCTTTCTTTTTTCTCTACACACCCTTCCGTCTCACGATCTCACTTTAGTTAAAATAATTATTTTTTTTTAATCTCTCTTTATTTATATCATGTCTCCAATTCACATCAGCAATGGAAATGCCGTAATGTAAACATCAGAATCAAAGCTCGCGGTGTTTTTGGTGAACCAACAAATGACAATTTGGGAGGCTCTCGTTGCATGTGTCGCTTTCTAGACCCCTCAAATTTATATACTCGTACATGCATGCCGCAGTAGGTGCTCTCGTTCACATTTACCTCATAATTAATTTATTGGAGCAATTAGCATTTCACGGCGTATAATATCTACAAACTTTATAATTTAATCCTTATTTCCTTTTATGTTTGTATATTGAATCAACAATCACCTTTCTCATACAATATTGTGTTAAACACAGCGATGAGGTAATAAAATGTTTGCATCATTTTTTACATCACATAATTACATCTATTCAAACTATCAATTTTCACAGAAATGTTTAGTTACCCACAGTGGACAATATAAGTCCAAATCCACGCCGACATAACACCATTTTGTGGCGCCACATCATCAATTAAAATTTTTTTAATCTTTTGTAATTCTTTTTAATATCTATGTTAAGTCAGATAAATAATACATAATTACCCTCTAATGATGGGGGGCCTCACCCAACCTCTAGAAACTTTTCCCCCCATTATTGATAACATAAGCTACCCACAGTAGGTAGGAGATCGTTATTCTCAACTTTCAAGTATTTTCTCTTTTGTTTGATAGACTTTCATAAGATATTATATATTATTTTTCCAATAAGTAATGTTACAGTCGGTGAATTTTGAACAAATTTTAGATTGAGATTGTTGGCACCTTGGTGACGTGGCACGGACTCGACCCAGGTGCTCAGCACAACATGGACCCCCCTACTGACGTGTAGGGGCACCAGGTCGGCTGATGACGTGTCTAGTGTCCCAATTCAGATTGACACTGGAATTTACCCCACTGGAGAATAGGTGGTTGGCCCCAGTTCAACTCGGATGGCCTGTCTAACTCGGCCAAGGGTCCAGGTCGGCCGAACCATGGAGGGCTGTCCCATCGTTACAGTTTCTGACAGATGATCTGAGGTCAGCTCGGTCATGGTGTGCGTTCAGTCCCGCCCGCTACAGTGGCCAACAATAAGGACAATCCACCTGTCATCTGACACATCTGACACCACATGCAACTGACAGAGCATCTTCCCCCCTCATAAATGCAATGATGGTTACACCTAAGTTTCAAGGTCAACACCTTAAATGCAAGAAGGCTCGCAGGTGCAGCACGTGCAATCATCATACCTACTCTGGCGCTCGTACAATTGCCTCACGATGACCTACTCCCGCCTACCTCTTTCTTGCACTATAAATAAAACGCTTAGTGATCATTTGAATGGGAAGACACACAGGAAAAATCCTCTGTAATCAAGGGTTAGCTCGAACTCGGACATAAATACATATTTACATTCTTTACTTCTTCAGTTACTGCTAATTAGGTCCTAACACTCACCTCAATTGATACTTAATTGGTCCTTACTGATTTCGATATCAACAGAGATGTCAAATTTAAATTTTGTGTACCCTATGTGTCATTAAAGTTTAATGTACTTTTGATTAGTGGCCTGTCCACCAATAACAGAAACTTCTTTTAAATAAGAGGGGTTAGCATATATATGCAAGATTAGAGTTGTAATTACAATAAAATCAAAGAAAATTTCATTTTGCAATATTAGCAACAAAAAATAGAATGTGACCAAAATACCCGTGAACTTTTTTATTTTTCCGCTTCAGTCACTTTCCCTCTTCTATTTTTCGATCATCTTCTCCGGCGCCTTCTTCCATTTTCCGGTCATCTTCTCCGGTGAATTAACTAACTCCGATCGTCTTCTCCTGCAAGCTCCTGCTGTCTTCTCCGGCAAGCTCTATTTTTTCGGTCAAAATTTTTTTCCCAATAAGTTCCGGTCTTCTTATCCGATAAACTCCATTTTTCCACCCAATTTTATTTTATTTTTCGGATGGAGAACCAAATCTGGTTCTCCATGGATGGAGGACCTTCGAAGGTTCTCCATCCATGGAAAACCGGACTGGTCCTCCATCTATGGAGGGCAGATCCAGATTTGACCTCCATAAATAGAGGGCAGTCGTGATCCTCCGTCATCACATGGAAAATCGATTGGTTCTCCATGGATGGAGGGGTTCTCCATCCATGGAGAACCATTGGGGGGATGTTGTGAAAGCAAGCCAAAGACTCATGCTGAGCTGGACAATTAGTTGTTAGTTATGTAGTTTAAGTTAATCACGTGTTAGTTAGTTTAGTTGTGTTTGTTATGGGTATTAAAGTAGGATTAGTCATTGTACACGAGTTGTACTTACAGAATGAAATCAGAAAATTCTCTCACTACTTTCCCTTCTTTCTTCTTTTCTTTCTTCATATCTGTTAACATGGTATCAGAGCTTAGATCTCTCTAGATCCAAGCTTCATCTTCATCAATTCTTCATCACCTTCGAGTCATCTTTTCTCAGATTTCATTTCTCAGTTATTCACTATCATCAGCATCCACGATGAGTTCTATACCTGGTGCTACCGTTGGTGAATCTGACGTCAATTCAACCATCGAAGATATGAATTCACCATTCTTTCTTCATCATTCGGAGAATCATAGCTCAGTATCTGTTGCTCCTCAGCTCACCGCAACAAATTACGCCACATGGAGGCGCTCCTTCCTGCTTGCGGTGTCAATTAGGAACAAGCAGGGGTTTCTAGATAAAACTATTCCCAAACCAGTTTCTACAGATCCGAAGCATCTTCCATGGTTACGATGTAATAATTTGATGATTGCTTGGTTATTGAACTCGATTTCACAATCTATTGTTTCCACTATCTTTTACCTTGACAATACCAGTGAGATTTGGGAGAAACTTGAGTAGAGGTTTTTACAACCAGATGACTCAAAAATCTGCAATCTGCAGCATCAATTGAGTAGCTTAAGCCAAGGTACTAAATCTGTTGATAATTACTTCACTGAACTAACTGGTATATGGGAGAAACTTAAGACTTTTAGACCACTTCCACACTGCAAATGTGGAAAATGTAATAGTCAGTGTTTTCAAGAGTTTGTGGATGCTCAGAATAAGGATCTGGTGTTTAAATTTCTGAATGGATTAAATGAAGTGTATCAAGGACTGCGTTCCCAGATTGTTATGATGAAGCCTTTCCCCAATCTAGAGCAAGTATACAATCTTGTGCTGCGTGAAGAGACTCAGAGGGCTTACCTATCTCGGCAACAAAGCTTCTCAGAAATGTCCTCAGCAATGGCAGTAAAGAAAGGGCTAAACGATGTCATTTGTTCCCACTGTGGTAAGAAAGGACATATAAGGGAGAAGTGCTATAGAATTGTTGGTTTCCCTCCAAACTTCAAATTCACCAAGGGAAAGAATGCCAATGTGAATGCTGTTGTTGAGGAGAGTAAGGAAAGGGAAGCTCAGCCATCACAGTCATTGATCTCTGGATTTTCTCAATTAGGACTATCACAGCAACAAGTGCAGAAACTGTTTTCTCTCCTCAGTGCACCTACTGCAGTCTCAGCAAATGATCCATCCAATAGCTTACTCTCACAGATCCCTTCTCAAGCCACATCAGCTGTCAACCTTGCAGGTATAAGCTCTCAATCCTCTGTCCTAGCCAGCTGCATGGCCACCCATTTACTGAATCATAGTTCTTGGATTCTTGACACCGGTGCCACTGATCACATTGCTTGTAGCCTAGACTTCTTTACATCATATACATCATTATCCAACGCCTATGTTCTTTTGCCTACGGGATCAAAGGTTTTGGCCACACATATTGGTAACATCACACTAAACTCTCATCTTACACTACACAATGTCTTATATGTCCCTTCATTCAGTTTCAATCTCATATCAGTTAGCAAACTGACAGACTCATCTGATATTGCACTCATCTTCTCATCTCAATGTTGCATCATTCAGGCCCTTTCATCATGGATGACGATTGGGCTTGCTAAGGTCATCAATGGTCTCTTCTACCTACAAGAACCTTCCTTCCATCATACTGCAAAAGCTGCAACCACCAGAGCATCCAAGGACAGCTCAAGTGCCAAAATATGGCATCATAGGCTCGGTCATACCTTACTCAATAAATTTCCTTTCTTGTCTTCTTTATCTTTCAATGATGTATGCTTTACCTGCCCAAAGGCACATCAAAAACGTGCCTCTTTCCCTGTACATATACAAACTTCTACTTTCTTGTTTGAGCTAGTACATATGGACATTTGGGGTCCATATTCAGAAAAGGACCTATATGGCAATCACTACTTCTTGAGTATTGTTGATGATTTCTCTCGGTGTACTTGGATATATTTGATGCCTCATAAAGCCATGGTCAATCAGTTACTTGCACAGTTTTATAACCATGTTGAGAACCAATACAACGCTAAAATTAAAGCCATCAGGATTGACAATGGGAAAGAATTCTTACAGCCCCTGTTTTACTCTTCCAAAGGGATCACTCACCAATGTTCTTGTCCATATACACCTCAACAAAATGGTGTTGTAGAACGTAAACATCAACACCTTCTTAATACAGCCAGGGCATTGTTATTCCACTCTAAACTGCCTCTCAAATTCTGGGGGGATGCTGTATTAACAGCGGCTTTTCTCATTAACAGAACACCTTCCAAAATACTCAATAACAAGTCACCCTATGAGCTCCTATTCAACAAAGCTCCCACTTACACTGACTTAAAATCCTTCGGTTGTCTTTGCTTTGCGGCTAACACCTTACCATACAAAAAGAAGTTTGATTCCAGATCTAAACCATGCATTTTTGTGGGTTACCCTTTAGGATACAAAGGCTACAAGCTTTATGATCTCACTTCACAAACTGTGTTCATCTCCAGAGATGTCATTTTCCATGAAAGCATATTTCCTTATTCCTCTCCCTCTTTCTCTCCAACATCTTTTCATTCTCCTCTGGTAGATATTACTATACCAGATTTTGTTTCTGTTCACCCTGATGAACCTACTGGATCATCAGACCCTTCTCTTTTATCGCTCACTTCTTCTCCACCATCACCAACACTTGACTCACCAAGCCCTGCCACATCACCCATTCCAACTTCACCTCAGCATTCATCACCAGCACCACATCTTCCCAATCCCACTCCTCTTAGACGAAGTGCAAGAGTGAAACATCCACCACAATATCTACAGGATTACCACACTGCTCTAAGTACTTGCACTAAATCACTTCCTCTTTCCTATTGCACATCTCATCCTCTTGATCAAGTAATCAATTACAATCACCTCTCCCCTGCATATCACCACTTTGTGGCTGGCATCTCTTCTCATCCTCCTGAGCCCTCCACTTATGCCGAGGTCAAGTCATCAGACCGAGAGAGGCTATGGCCTCTGAACTTGGTGCACTCACTGGAAATCACACTTGGGACATTGTTCATTTGCCTGCCGGTCATACCACAGTGGGTTGTAAGTGGGTTTACAAGGTGAAATTCAAGGCCACTGGTGAAATAGAACGCTATAAAGCCAGATTAGTGGCTAAAGGTTACACTCAGAGAGAGGGGTTTGATTACACTGAAACCTTCACCCAAAGGGCTAAGCACACCATCGCCGTGGTTCTTCTTTCTCTGGCTGCTATCCACAACTGGCACCTTTCACGGATGGATGTTGACAATGCCTTCCTCCATGGTGATCTTACTGAGGAGATATACATGGACCTCCCTCCAGGCTACCAGATTCAGGGGGAGAACATGAGTGAATCTGTTAGTCAGCATAATGGAGATGGAAGGTTGGTATGTAAGCTCAAGAAGTCTTTATATGGCTTAAAACAAGCTTCGAGACAGTGGAACGTGAAGTTTACAGAGTGCATTATGAAGGAGGGATTTACTCAGTCTAGGGCTGATTATTCCTTGTTCACAAAAGGATATGGAGACAATTTTCTGGCCCTCTTATTGTATGTTGATGACATTGTTATTGCAGGGGCCAACCAGACTGCAGTAGTAGATTTAAAAGAAAAGCTACAGAATTATTTCAAAATGAAAGACTTGGGACAGTTAAGATACTTTCTTGGGCTGGAAATAGCAAGATCAGCCTCAGGAATCTCCCTTTGTCAAAGGAAGTTCACCTTGGAACTTCTTCAAATATGGTAAGTTAGGAAGCAAACCTAACAGGACTCCCATCGAGATGAACCATGGACTTGTACACCTGGATTCAGAAATACTGAAGAATGTTACTTTTTATAGACAGCTAGTGGGTAAGCTGCTATACTTGAGTATCACACGACCTGATATAAGATATGCAGTAGGAATACTTGCACAGTTCATGGATAAACCCACCTCTAAACATCTCTCAGCAGCATATAGGGTGTTAAGATACCTAAAAGGTTCACCAGGACAAGGGATATTTATGTCATCCAGATCAGAATTGAAGTTGAAGGGCTACACTGATAGTGACTGGGCTGGATGTCAAGAAACCAGAAAGTCAATCACAGGTTTTTGTGTTTTTATTGGAGAGTCCCTTATAAGCTGGAAGTCAAAGAAGCAGCCTACTGTTTCTAGGAGTTCTACAGAAGCAGAGTATAGGGCCATGGCGAGTACGACGGCTGAAATGATTTGGATCAGTTACTTGCTGCATGATTTGAGAGTTAAGATTGATGCACCTTTTGAGCTATACTGTGATAACATATCTGCAATCCACATCTCTAAAAATCCAGTTTTCCACGAAAGAACCAAGCACATAGAGGTGGATTGTCACTTTGTTAGAAAAAGGTTATGTCGGGATTGATTAGTTTGTAGCATGTGAAGAGCAAAGATCAGCCAGCAGACGTGTTCACCAAGGCATTGGGTGCTGACCAATTTCACAGGCTTGTGGACAAGATTAACATGATTGACATCCATGCTAATCTTGAGGGGGAGTGTGAAAGCAAGCCAAAGACTCATGCTGAGCTGGACAATTAGTTGTTAGTGATGTAGTTTAAGTTAATCACGTGTTCGTTAGTTTAGTTGTGTTTGTTATGGGTATTAAAGTAGGATTAGTCATTGTACACGAGTTGTACTTACAGAATGAAATCAGAAAATTCTCTCACTACTTTCCCTTCTTTCTTCTTTTCTTTCTTCATATCTGTTAACAGATGTTGAGGGTAGGTGGGGAAGTTTTTGGTAATTTTTTTATATGATTTTAAAAAAACTTAATATTTTTGTAAATGTAAATTTTAGTTGACTTTCTAGTATTTTTTAAATTTTTATTTGACATTCTTACTATTATATCTTTAAATAAAAGGCGTGTTGGTCCAAAACCAAGGTAGTTGATTTCCTCATCGAGGGGGGTGACTAGGTTGTTTAAGTTGTTGACACTATTTTCCATGGAAAATATCTCATTAAGGAAAATATTTTTCCATTTTATTGTTTGATTGAGAAATTTTTCATGCAAATATTTTCTATGTAGAATCATTTAATGCATGTTTAATTCATTTTCAATGGCAAATAAATTCCACCACCCTCCAAAGAAAATATTTTTCATGTAAGATGGAAAATATTTTATTTTCCATCATTTGGAGTCAAACACACCCGAACTTCTTATCACTTTGTGGGTTGTAACTTCTAAGGTTGTTTCTGTCAGTGTATTTTAATTTATTAATGAACTCTACAACATCATCTCTTATGTCTTTCAAAGTTTCAATTCCAAACTCAAAAATATGAAAAGCACACCTAAATATTCGGACATTTGTATGCTACCGGTGTTTTTGGTCAAGCATTGCCAATAAGACAGCAAAGAGAGAGCTTTCTCAACTTGCTTTACTTTCCTCCTAGCACTAGGTAATACATTCCTTTGTTTTTTGAGTCTGGATTCCTGTATTGCTCCAATCGCCGTGATCGATGAGAAAGAAATAAATATTTAGATATTTCACAAAATCGTTTAATTTGTAAAAATTTTATCTTTATTTATTTATTTTTTAAGTTTTAGAGTTGACGTGTGATATAGTAGCCAAGATAACAAGTTAAAATTTTACTCCATCAACACTTTGCTACATGTTCAATGGTTCGCGCCTTGATTAGGTACCCACATTTCGAAAAAAAAATTCATGAGAATCCCATAGGCTCTTCCACTATTAGGGGATAATTATGTATTATTCATTTGACTTAAAGTAGATACAAAAAAATATTTATTTTAGAAAAAATTTGATCAATAATATGACACCCTATAAGAACGCCACGTAACGTGATTTTGCTAACCACACTATCTCGAACAACAGAGTTCGGTCGCCGGGCGATTTCTCCTCGTCGACTGCTTTAAAATCCATTTGTTGGATTCATCACGACGAGACGGAGATCCGGCAATTTGGAAAAAAAAATTTGGACACCGTGGCGGCCCGTGGTGTTGGGTCAAAGATTGGTCAATGTTTTTGGCCAAAAATTTGCTAAAAACATTGACCGATCTTTGACCGGTCACCACGAGCCTCCACGGTGTCCAAATTTTTTTTTTCAAATTGCTGGAGCTACGTCTCGTCGTGATGAATCCAACAAAATTTTCGGATTTCAAACTGAAATCGGACGAGGAGAAAATCGCCCTGATCAGAACTACTGACGCCCGGCGTTCTTGATCTTTTTCCATCTGAACAAACCAATGTTCAATGACCATGGATGAATTATCGAAAATGTTATATTCCCAGCGTTATTCTCCCAATATTTCTCCCAACTACTCACAACCCACTTGCAGGCCCCCCTGAATGCGGTGGAGCCGAGGGGCCCTCACCCACATCTCTCTCACATTTTTTCTCCCAGCATTTTCCAGCGCTCTTAACATAACATTAATTATACCATTTTCCACAGTCCACACGGCTTGGATGTTGGAAGTAATGATGAATAATATGGCCTACAATAATTATTCCTAAATCCTAAGCTACTATTACTTTTCTGTGCCATTTTAAGTAAGTGGCAGGAACTTTTCTGCTTTTGCCTTTTGTTCAGACAGGATCATTTTCCACGGTCCTTCATCAAAAAGTTACTCACATTTCAAAATCCTTTAGGCTTCTATAATACTTGGGCTGAGGTGGGGTGAAAGGTTACTCACTTTTGTCTTGTATTTATTTTTTCCACCTAAAAATTATTTACTTTCAAAAATTAAAATTAAACATTAACATCAACCACACATCTCACATCATTACCCATTATTAACCACACATCTCGTGGTTCCTACCACTACCTATCCAAAAAGCCATTTTTAGCTAACTTTTAGATTTAAAAAATCCCATACGAACACACGTTGTAATCTTATTATATTTGATATTTGAAACAAAAAAAAAATTACGTTTAACTTATAGTTTTAGGTGTACATATATTGATTTCTCTTTTTTTTTCCCTCTTCTTTATCCCTTCAAAATTTTAGATTTTTTTTCCCAAAACACATTGCAGTAAATGTCTTACACTTTTTCGAAGTGCAAATTATTCTGATCGGTGATCTGAGGGAGGATATCTCTTTTGCTGGGCCTAAATATAATTTATATTTATGTCTGTCATTTTCTTAATCAAATCTTAGTCCTCCGTTCCAATTTCCAACGAATTTCACAATTTTGAAAAGCAGCATACTCGCACACATATATTTATATAAATAAATTGACTAATCGCAGGCAAATACGGAGTACACTATAAATCAACTCCTTTCCTCTCACTTAAAGGATGTTAACGGATGAGTTTTAATATATTTTTATAAGTAGGAAAAGAGAGAATGAGTGGAGATTTAATGAGTTGAGAGATATATGAATATAATTTATTTGACCAAATTTAAAATTTAAAAAAAATACATTAAAACTCATTTTTACAATTATGCTAACGGGGTCATATAATTTCATTTTACCCCTCCTTAAATATCTTCCCTCCCTCTCCCCATCTCTCTCTCTGACAGTGCAGTCTAGAAACATATCTGCCAGTACTTTTCATTAAGTGCTAAAGAAAGAAGAGTTCTTCAACTCTTATTTCTGAATAAAAAATCTGGACTTTTGCATCTGGGGTTCGATAGTTGTCGATGGAAACTCAAAGTTTGGGCCTTTAGAGCTTTTGAAATTCAAAGCTATCTCCGAAGGTATGTTTTAAAATTGTTTTTGAGTATTTAAATTTGCGGGATTAAGTTATAGTTGTCTCGTAGTTTCGATCGTAGTAGATTGCTTCGGTTCCGTGGATCTTTGGTGATTATTGATTTTAGTTTTGCAATTGCAAATATCATCATTTGTTCGGAGATATAAGAGTACACGAATTAATATAGTTTGGTTTTCGCGTGATGTTATTTGGAGTTCGTTAGTTGTTTAGATGTGGAGAGAATTCTAACTATGTACATTTTTTTTAAATGGTTGAGTAAATTTGTGCTAATGGAGTTGTTAGGGAAGTTATGTATTTTTCCTTTTTGCAAGGTTTAGAACTCTGATGGAATGTGCTAGCGTACACGGCTCGATGGGTCTTCCAAGAATCAATAAATATGTCTGCACTGTTTGGGTTTCATTATCGAGGAAAGAAGAATTAAGAAAAAGGTTTAATGAAAAGGGTTTTGGGAATGTTGCTTGGGTTGAATATATCATTTATTTATCGATGGGCATAATTAGCGGTGCTTTGGGCTTTCCATGGTCCTAAAAGACACATTTTATGAAAAGTTCGAATGTATTCTTACATTATTGCTGTTGTATTTAGCAAATTTTCATTTAAGCAAGTGTTGACGGAGCTGTGTGTTTTTAGTTTTTGATGAGGGTCCACATTTTTTTTTCTCAAAATTGATGCTTTAATGTGTCTCATGCTCGCAAGTCCTTCATTAATTTATACACAACTCTTGAATTATATGAGCATGACCTAGATTCTAGCACCTGAAAGTGTTGGTCATGGGCGTTGCTGATTCATATTTTGGTTATCAGCCATTCATTTAGGCTCGTGCAGATGTTGTTTGGTATTTGTCTTAGAAGAGTGATATGGAAAAAAGGTTGGACTTCGAACACAAACTTTGACATAAAAGTGGGCCCATAATCATTGAGCCAGCAAAAGATTGTTTTTGTGTAGAGGAGAATTGAAAATGTGTTAATCTGGTATTAGCAAAGGGGTATTTTTCTATTGAAGTAATTAATGGTTGTTATGAACTTCCTTGAGCCTAGCACAGTACAGAATTCTTTAATGAATATGAATAGCAGAGTTTTGCTTGTAGACTGTATGATTATTTGTAGAAAATGCACCAAGTGCTGTCAAGCAAGTTAAGGCTCATGGCCTAAATAAGGATTCTTCTGTTTACATGATCGTCTACAATTAAACAAGCTAGGCAGTTTCCAGCAGTTGTATTGTATTCCATATTATCTGCAATTGCTTCTGTAAGGTAGAAATATGTAACTGCAGTTTCTTCTTTCCTGGTGGAGGATTTCTTCAGTTTGTTGTGATTCTTAAATTAGAATCGTGGATGTGAATGAGTGGAAGATACACAAGCTTCATGGAGAACAACTATCAGCCTGAATACAGCTAAAATGACAAACAAACAGGTAGCTTCTTTTTAGTTCTTTAATAAAAATATTCTGTTTAGAGCAGTTACTCCCCCTCTTCTTCCAAAACATTCTATGACCTTTGTAGCGTTACTTCCTGTAGATTTTCTAGTTTGCTGCTGCAGAGCTTGTTCCATTGGTTTACATCTCGGAGACTCGAGTGGTGCAATATGTTCGGCTTCTATTTATTTTGCTGCAGTTGGATACTCGATTTAAATGAGGGAGAGAAAAAGGAATCACATGAAAATTAATTTCCTCACCATTTCTCTCCTATCAAAGTGAAAATTAAACTTCTATGACATATATGTGTTAAAATCTCTCATAAACTTGTGCTTTTAAGAATACCATATTTCTTAAGGTTCCTATCTGCAAGCAAATAACAAGTTCCTTAATGTTCTCTTCGATTTTTCTCGGTGAAGTCTAACAATCACTTTTTCTTTGAGTTAGCTTGTTTGATAAAATTATTCTAACATCTTATAACTCATTTTCAACCACAAATTTCATCCCAAACAAAAAAAAAAAAAAATTCACATTTCTACATAGCCTTCTCTACTTTTTACTCAGTCTCTCTAAAGATCACTTTCCTTTCGATAAACCTATGTCAAACTAGCTATAACATCATAGTAGAGACTTGCTACATAAAGAGAATTTATGAGCCATGGGGATAATATACGTGATGCTTGTTTAGTTTTGTGTTGTTTTACTTTATTGTACTTTTTTCTTTCTGGGAAAATTGTTTTGCTTGGAGAATGTGCGGTTGGAAAGTAAGAGAAGTTATATCTCCTATTGAATGTGTGGTGTGTGGTTGAAACTCAGTTTTTGGAAAAAAAATCTTATTTATTAAAATATGGATTCCAAACAAGCACTTATACTTTGTCACTTTTCTCACTTTCGACGTGAAAATTTTTCAGGATTCACACAACAAATCTGACATAAAGCCTGTTAATCAGGTATCACACGAGTCCCAATGTGAACAACCGAATAATGTCACAGAGATTCCAGTACCAGATTCAGGTTCAGTTTCTGTGTCAAGCAATGACAACAGAAAAGTTTCACGAGAGGACATTGAGCTTGTAAGGAAATTGTTTCTTCCAATTGTTTTGGGCATTTTCATAGGATTCACTTCTCTAGATTGATCTATAATCATAATCTTTGTAGGTCCAGAATTTGATAGAACGTTGTCTGCAGTTGTATATGAATAGAGATGAGGTTGTGAAGACCCTACTGAATCGTGCCAGGATAGATCCTGGATTCACAACATTAGGTAGGTAGCTTGCATTTATGATTAATGGATCACTGATGGTGGCCATGATCAGGCTTCGATGTAATGGATTTTTCATTAGGTTTCTTCTGTTTTCCTTTCTCAATTCAGTGTGGCAGAAATTAGAAGAAGAAAATGCTGAATTTTTCCGGGCTTACTACATAAGACTTAAACTGAAGAAACAAATTATATTATTCAATCACTTGCTTGAGCATCAGTATCATCTAATGAAATATCCAACGCCTCCAAAAGTTCCTTTGGCTATTCAGAATGGACTGCATCCAATTCCAGGTAAACCTTATTTTCGGCCATTCACTTAGAGTGTACAATCAGTATATTATGATTTGAAATTTGATGCTTAAACTCCGTAATTGATCCGATATCCATTGCAATCATAAAGGACTCAGTTTCTTTGATGCTCTTTATTGTGAAAAGAGTTAAACAGGGGCCTCATCTATCTATGTGTTGGCCCAAACTTAAAGTCACTGAAATATCTATTCTTCATCTTATCAATTATGGCGTTTCCTTTTCTTTCTCGTAGCATGTCTGATAAATCTACTTTTAATATCATTTTTCCTGACACTCGTTTCCAGCCAAAAAGAATTTTAACTTTTTACACTTCTCCATAACCTCCTTTACTTTTTGATCGCACATTCTTTGGCAAAGTCACATTTTCCCTCTTTGTCAAGCAGTCATTTAAAATTTTTTTCTGTTAAACTTATGGTACTTCTGTTGCATATTAAAACTGAAATCATCTATATTCGTCTATAATCATTAATCAATTCCACTTGTTTGCAGTGCAGTCAACAACTTACCAATGGGGTACCCTGTCATTCAACAGCCTCCAGTTCCGGCTACTGGCCAACATCATCTTGATTCTATGGCATATCCCACATCTACCTGTCACATTGTTAATGGAGTTCCAGCACCAGGCAATTTCCATCCAATGCGAATGACGTCTGGGAATGAGTGAGATTTCTTCTTCTCTAATATGAGACACTGCTTTCTTTATTTCTGTATACTTAAGTCTCATACATTATTTCTGCATTTCTGAAAATTTCCATCCACGTTTAGCATAGTAAATCTTCTGCCAATGACTGCCATTTTCCTTCTCGTGGCAGCATGATGATTGATACTAGTGCAGTTGATGTATCATCCGCTATGCCTCCAAATAATGGTATGTCATCAATGTCAGAAATGCCCGTGAGCCCTACATCAGTAGCTTCCACTGGCCATTTCCCGTTCAGCGCAGCAGATATATCTGGCATTGGAGTTGATGCATCTGCCCTTGACGCAACATTTACATCTGACGTGGCAAGTTCAGTAGGGCTACAGCTTACATCAGATAATGGCTCTGGGAATTCTAGAGATTCCCTCAGATCGTTGGCTCAAATACCTTGGAACTTCAGTCTTTCAGATTTGACGGCTGATCTATCAAATTTGGGAGGTAATTTGGGTCTGATCTTGCTCGGGCCATTTACCTTTATTAAGTGTGTATAATTTACTTGACTTGATTTTACTCTTTTGCCTAATTGACTTATGATGATTACATGTGATCATGATACCATGTTCAATTGTACTAGACAGGATAATGGGGGAAAAATGTATCATTTTTCACTTGGTACTACCAATTGTTTCTCCTTTATTTGTTGTAAGTTGGATGGTACCCTTAAAAAATATAAAATAAAATTTGCAGATCTAGGAGCTCTTGGAAACTATCCTGGTTCTCCCTTTTTGCCTTCGGATTCGGATATTCTACTCGATTCTCCAGAGCAAGATGATATAGGTAAGGGAAGGCATCATTTCTTAAGTTATGTTTGGCGTAATGTATTTTTAACTGTTTCTGCTTCTGTGCCATTACTGAAAATATATTTCTCTCTGCACATTTTCGAATGTAACTTTTTCAGTTTTCATTTTTCAGAAGATGTTCCCTAGAAATAGCGAACATGCTTTTGAGCATATAAGCTATGGGTCATATTTATTTATTTATTATTTTTTTTAAGAAACTATCTCAGCTCGAAAATTCAAGCCCGAGATAGAAATTTTATTAAATGAAAAAGGATTACACCAAGTCAGAGGGGGGCAATACCTGACCTGTCAAATGCCTAGGTACAAATGCATCTTCAAAAAGCTAGAATGATATGCAACATTCAAGGGGCCAAAAAAAAAAATTAGAGAAAAGTATACAATCTCCAAGAGACAATACTAGCTGCTAATGATGAGACACGTATATAAGGCAAACCTAGTTTATCTAACTTAGCAATGGCTCTCGCCTCTCTATCTAAGATCTGTGCATCAGAAAGTAAAAAATGTTTTTCCTTATACCCCGATTAGCCGGCTTGAATTGTGATCTAGGCCACACAAAACATGCACCAAGGGACGTGCAATAGCATTTTTTGGTGATGTTTTTTCTTGAGCTGGCTGTTGTTACTGATATACTTGATGCTTTGGTTTCAGTAGAGGAGTTCTTTGTTGATTCTGTTCCCGGGCCGCCATGCGAACATCGGACGAAGAGAAATCATAGCTTTGGCCAAGACACAATTCTCCATGATGTTCGGTAATTTAGGATGGATATATAAATAATTGTCTAAGGAAGAACCATATTAGCTCTACTTCATGGACTGATCTTGACATTAGACCTATCTGTTCATGAAAATAATAATACTCTCGTTTGTTGTAATCATAATGGAAATCGGATGCAGCGAAGATCCGACCATGTTGTATTGTATTTTCTTGGTTAGAACAATATTATTATACCTTGGACATCATTATAAAAAATTATGCAAGTATACAAAGTTTATTTGTATGAGCATACTTTGTCTTTTTATCCCGCATATTTCTATGGGTGTTTTACCCCCAAGTTACTTGGTGGACCGTGGACATAAAAATTATTCTTTGCATTTGGCTTGTAATAAAAACTTGACCAATAAAAATTTATAAAGATCCATATCCCAGTTAAGGGTATGCTATTGTTTGATGGAGGTTTTCGAGAAAAATCACTTTTAAATATGTGACTGATAAGTAAATAAAATATATTAAATTAAAGATATAAGAACTAATGGGTTCTTACTAATTAATTTGTTTAAAGTTGCATCGCGTGGAGATAATAATACTTTCAAAGATGATACCGGCAAAGCAAAAACATCTTTTTGCTAAAAATTACTTTGGAGAAGGTAAAATTTTCGCTCTTTAAATTTAAAAGTGCTCCTTATTTTTCAAAAGAAGCTCTTCAAAAATACTCTTTAATTATAAAGAGTCTTTTTGAGATGCCTTTGTTAAATTAATGTGAAATACAATATTTTAATTATCTTAAAAGGAAAAATAAAAAATAAAAAGGGTACAGTTCTAGTTCACAAGATGGAAAAATTTTAAATTTATATATTTAACCTTAAATCAAACCCGTCTTAAAGCGTGTTAGTATATGGGTAAAAATATATTTTTATAGATTTTGATGTGATATAGGAGAGAGAATAAATGGAATTGAATGGTGGAAATTTATATAGTACAGGTAGATTCTACGAGATATGTGGATGTGATTAATACAAATATAAAAAAAAAATGTGTAAAAATTTATAAAATTAGTTGGCTAATGGGCTACACATGGAGATAATGCGAGATCAATTCTTTCAGAGGTTGCGAGATTTGAAAAACTCAAAATATATTTTTTAGGAAATGAAATTAGAATAAAATAGAAATAAAGTCGTTGGAATCAACAATAGAAGAGTCAATGGGGTCTCCCGCCAAGCATTTTGCACCACTCCACCACTGCCAAGAAGTTTCTCAATTGAAAGCGGCCTTTGTTGACGATTAAACGATTAGTTATATAACTATCTATCTAATGTTAATAATCCCAAAATGGCCACTCTTGGAATCTTTTCTTCATGTAAGTCTCAATTTCATTTCCTCTTAAACCTTCAATTTACCTTTTTCTTTTTCAAATAATATATATATATATATATGTATGTATTTGCTATTAAATAGAGTGATCATTTAATTCTGAACTCTCTTGTTATTTTGCAGCTTTGCTGTAAATAAAGATTTTGTTCTGGGTAATTTTACAACATATCTATCAGCTGAAGGAATGGATATAAAGCCGCAGAAATATGTCAGGTAGGTTCAAATTTCTAGGCGTTGCTCATTCATTCTCTCTCTCTCTCTCTCTCTCTCTCTCTCTCTCCCTCTGCAGTTCTGGTGGAAACGGGTTATTTTATGTTCATCTTGATTACAAGGTTAAGAGAGAAATTGGGTGAGTTGATCACCTACTGCAAGGAAGTGCTTTTGTTTCTTTCTTGTTCCAAAATTTTGAATTGTTTCATCACCAATTAGTGTTGCAAGACCTCTGATTCAGCATGAAAAAGTGTAAGACCGTGCTTTAATCCTGCCCTTTTATGATATTTGGCAAACCCATGAAGCATTTTATTGTTCAAACGCATATCAATCATTCCTCTTTCGTTGCTAGGCAGAGACAGAGACACAGACACAGACTGAGTGGGGAATATGGTTTAATATGATTCAATAACATTCTTTTGATCCAATACTATTCTATTATCGGTTGCTGAAAATGTTTTTGATTTGTGCTATAAAAGATCTCGCTGTCACACATCCAAGTAGCATAAACAATTTGTGAGAGAACACATACACACACATGGCAAAAATAAATTGGCTAGCTGTATTTCTCCTACCATCAACAATAACTTAATTAAAAGAGATATGAAAGAGATATGTCATCGAATGCTGATATATTGTTAATAACATGTAGAATAAGCTTTTCCCATGGTCGGTCGGTCTGCCGGTCCATTTACTACTTCATTTGCTTATCTTCAGGTTCGAGGAGCCTATCTCTAAGACATCTTTAAGCCTCGCGCAGCACCAAAATAGCTGGCAATTTCCAAAATGGAAGCCAAGTTTGACGTCACTATTAAGTGGCATTAGAAGAGGATTAGAAATGGGCTGTAAATCCCTACACCCACATAATGATAAGCAAAAGTCAAGTTCGAAAATCAAAATTCTTGACCCACAGGGGCAGTATGTTCAAAGATGGAACAAAATCTTCGTACTTGCTTGTGTGATTGCCGTATCCCTGGATCCACTCTTCTTCTACATTCCTGTGATCGATATCAACCACCAATGCCTTGATCTGGACAATAAGTTAAAGATCACTGCATGTGTCCTGCGATCATTTACTGACCTCTTCTACATATTTCACATTATTCTGCAATTTCGTACTGGATTTATTTCCCCTTCTTCTCGAGTTTTTGGGAGGGGCGAGCTGATTGAGGATCCTAAGGCTATAGCAAAACGATACTTGAAGTCCTACTTCATCGTTGACGTTTTAGCAGTTCTACCTTTACCACAGGTATGCCATCTATGAATTATTTATATTCTTTTTCAAACAAACATTGATGAATATAGTGTAATTTAACGAGTTTGTTTCATTATCCTGCTAATTTCATCTCAGGTTGTAATTCTCATAGTAGTTCCCAGCTTAAATTTCCCAATGTCAATGGCCACAAAGGACCTATTGAAGATTGTAATTCTCGCCCAATACATTCCAAGACTTCTTCGAATATATCCTTTATACAGTGAAGTAACCAGAACATCGGGCTTGTTCACTGAAACTCCATGGGCTGGAGCTGCATTTAATCTCATCCTCTACCTGCTTTTCAGTCATGTAAGCTTCTTCTGGTTTATACTCGTATTATAAAAACCTTTTTCATCTCTGTTATTTTTTTCTCTGTTTAGATCTTACAAGGTACTGATGTCGTTTGTTAGGTAGCTGGAGCCTTCTGGTATTTGTTCTCAATAGAACGCAAACATAGATGTTGGAGAGATGCGTGTAATGAGAATGATGCTTGTGTATTATACAATTTATATTGCGGAGCACCCCACCTTGCAGCAAACTATACGTTTCTGGATAGTTCCTGTCCTCTACTTGGACCAGAAGAAGTAAAGAGCCCCAAACAATTTGATTTTGGCATTTTCCTTGATGCTCTTCAGTCTGGCGTCGTTGACCGCAAAGACTTCACTGAGAAGTTTTTCTATTGTTTTTGGTGGGGACTAAGGAATTTAAGGTTGGTGTCTCTTTGTAACTTTGTTTCTGTTGTGGTTGTGTTTTCCTATTCTTTCTCATATGTTGTTCATTTCAGTTCTCTTGGCCAAGACCTCGAAACGAGCACCTTCGTTTGGGAGATTATGTTTGCCATTTTCATCTCCATCATTGGACTGGTTTTATTTTCGTTGCTCATTGGTAACATGCAGGTGCGTACTTGATTATTTCTACCCTAGATGCTTGTTTAATACACAACACTAGACAAGAGTGGATGGTACTTTGAGAGCAGGAGGAGATGGATAAACTTGCCTTTGCTTCGTATTCCAGAAATATTTGCAGTCCATGACTGTTAGGGTAGAGGAGATGAGAGTGAAAAGACGAGATGCAGAGCAATGGATGTCCCATCGTATGCTTCCTGATGATTTGAGGAAAAGGATTAGACGATATGAACAATACAGATGGCAAGAAACCAGAGGCGTTGAAGAAGATTCTCTGATTCGCAACCTGCCTAAGGACTTAAGAAGGGATGTTAATCGCCATCTTTGCTGGACTTTACTCACAAGGGTAAGTCTGCATAACTTGTACTCCTCAGTCCAATTTTTAACACATAATATTAAAAAAAAAACTACTCATTTTCAAGAAACATACTCAATATGCCCTATCGACTAGCTGACTAATTATTACAGGTGCCAATGTTTGAGAAAATGGACGAACAGCTGTTGGACGCAATGTGTGATCATTTGAAGCCGGTTCTTTACACAGAGAAGAGCTTCATAGTTCGCGAAGGAGATCCAGTTGATGAGATGCTCTTTATTATGCGTGGTAATATATTGACCACGACCACTAATGGTGGCAGAACTGGTTTCTTCAACTCGGATTATCTCAAGGCGGGCGATTTTTGTGGAGAAGAACTTCTTACATGGGCTCTGGATCCGACCACTTCGTCCAGCCTTCCCATCTCAACCAGAACAGTGCAAGCTATAAAAGACGTCGAGGCCTTCTCTCTCATGGCCGATGACCTCAAATCTGTTGCCTTCCAGTTTAGGCGTCTTCAGAGCAAGAGGATTCAACACACTTTTAAGTAAGTTATGATTATGAAATCAACTTCGTTATATATATATCCTTAATCACAAGTCTGATTGAAATGAAGAGAGGCTTAGTTGTCGTTTACATAAAATTGGTTCAGGTTCCATTCTCAGCAGTGGAGGACATGGGGAGCCTGCTTTATCCAGGCAGCATGGCGTCGACACTGCAGGAGGAAGATGGAGAAGTCATTGCAAGAGGCGTTGGCAAAAGAGGGTGGCAGCTCGTCTAGCCTCGGCACCACAATTTATGTGTCAAAATTTGCAGCCAATATGCTTGGTGCCTTGCGTAACAATCATCCTAAATTATCACAGCGATTATCAAGCACCAAATTGCCTCCTCTGTTGCTTCAGAAGCCAGCTGAGCCTGATTTTAGTGTAAAAGACCATTCGTAATAGAGCATACTTGGTATACAATATATTCTTTTTCCTCCAATCTCGAGTTTGTTTTTGTACATGGGTATACGGTATTTTGATACGCTTGTGCTTCCGTATATGTAAGTTGATTTCTCTCAGTTATACAAAAAATTTACATATTGATATCATGTAGCTAGATTACAACCTGCATCTATATTTTCTGTTTATTAGGAAGAAGTATCAAAATTATTGTAACTTCGGGAATGAAAAGAGAGCCTCATAAAGAGAATTTAAGTATTACAATCATCCAATAATAAAAAATAATAATACAGTTTCCGAATAAGAATTTGAGTCAAAAATAGAAATAATTGCATATTACAATGCTATCGTTATATTTGCCATGGGTATAGCAATCCATTCAAGAAGTTACAATTAATTAACTCCAACACCCCGCCTCGTTCTTTAACCCAAAGCAACCCATCACAACTCCCTAAACTCCACTGCTCCTAATGGATTTTCATGAATCTTTACCACTCCCATTTCATCATGGTTTAGTTCGTTTTCTCAATTACATTTTTGAAAATGAAGCTTCCAATTTAATGATATCTCCCAAAAGTGTGTTATAAGTGCAAGAGGCAGGAAAAAAAAAAAAAAAAAGACACAAGGCTGCAAGAGAAGAAAGAGATGTCACACTTGGACATGAGTAAGTTCAGTTCTGCAAACTGGACAAGTTGTGTTCTTTTCCAACCACAAAACAATGCAGTCACTGTGGAAGAAATGCCCACATTTACTTATCCTCCTTACTCTGTCTACCATCTTGTACGCCTCGAGGCATATCGCACAAGAGCTATTCCCTTGTCCTAAGATGCCTTTGTTTTCCCCAACAATTACCATTTCTGTATAGCACTCTATCCTCGACTCATCAATGCCTGTCATCGTTTGGCCCGGTAATGCTCTTACCATAGTAGATTCGAGCGTCGAAGAAGCAGCTGTGGCTGTGGCAGAGTTGTTTGAATCTCCCTGATTTCTTTCCGTCCTCGTCAAATGCATACAACATGAGACCAAGAGTATCGCCAGTAGGACATATGACGGAATCATGAATGCCGATTTCAATATTTTAACCAATCTCGACCCACCTGTAAATTCGATAAGGTTAGACAACATCGTACAATCCAATCAATGTTTGGTGAACGAACAATCATATCTCTTGTTTACCCTTATGCGGAGGAGGAGGGGGTGGATCACAGTCTTGACAATCGGGAACTTCCCAATACAATGGAAGATCATAAAATCCTTGGTAATCGTACTGATTTAGATACATAACTGGGAACACAGAACTGCCAATTTTGTTACAACCATAAGACTCATGTGGAGAATACCGTGCTGCAATAGTAAGATTGAGAGGATTGCTGAGGCAGTCAATGGGTATGAAATCTCCACCACCGATGAGTGCATTTTTGGGGCAGGTGTAAAAGAAGTAAGTTTGAGTATATGGAGCGCTAAAAGGCGTTGATGAAAGATTGATAGAGTTATTGAGAAGCCTTCCCGCAAGGCAATGGCTGGGATCGTAAAAGACTATTTGCTGCTTATAGTATCTGATATCGCGCACGTAGAAATCACCAGCAAAGGGAAATGAATATAATACAACGGATGTTTCCTGAGTAGTACATGTGAGGTTAATATAGCTGCAGTTATTACCGGGTTGTTGGCCTTGTAATTTGAAGGGATAATCTATTTGAAACTCACCACAGAAAGAAGATGTACAGACATTATTATTCTGTGAATGGATTTTCGGAGTGATCAAGGAAAGAAACAGAAGAAATTCGAGGATTGATGCCATATTTTCTCAAGAGAGGGATATTATTAATTATATTCTCTCAGTTACGTTGAGACGTTTACAATTTTTGGGTGGGGCAGTCCTTGTAGACTTCGTCGCCTAAAAAACAAGAAAAGTAAATACTAGCTAGAGAGGAAGGGGAAAGAGAGAGAGAGAGAGAGAAGAAGAATCGCTTTGTTATAATATTCGCAGGTTTGATGTTCATGCCTATAACGCGGAAAGTAAACTGATGTTTTATTTCTCAAGTTTTGTTCTCGTATGTTTGTTGGTTTTTGTCTGTCTTCCGGAATATAATACCAATTAAATTTGGTAAAATATATACCCAGGTGCCAGGTCTTCTAAAATTAATCACATGCATTCAACCCATCCGAGAACAAATTCAGAATTTAGGGTATGTTTGATTGCCATGATTTTCCATGAAAAATATGGAATCTTGGAAATTATTTTCCAAGTTGGTTGCTTGATTGGAAAATTTTTCACAAAAATGATTTTCCATGTACAACCACTTAAAGCATGTTTTAACCTATTTTTCATGGAAAACAATTCTCACCTCCCCCTAGAGAAAATATTTTCCATATAAGATGGAAAATATTTTCTTTTCCATCTTTTCCTATCAAACACACCCTTAAAGTATTAACAAAGAAAAAGGGCTTAGATCAGTACTCTTACGGCTTCAAATTAAAAGTCCCACCATATTGGGTGTTAGCACCCACTTTTTAATGCATTTAAATGTATTTTTTTCAAATTTCAAATTTGGTCAAACAAATCACATCCACATATCTCTCCACCCATTAAATCTCAACTATCCAACTCCACTCATTCTCTCTCATCTTACTCATAAAAATACATTAAAACTCATCCGCTAACGCACACTAAAACTTAACATGATGCAAGAAGAGCCATCAAACATTCATGTAGACCAAAAAGTCTGCAATTACATTACTGAGCATGATCTGGTATTTTACGGCTGAAACAAACATATTGAGTCTTGATATCGATAGCATAGCAACGAAAGAAGTGAAATTAGTTAAAGCAAGTGAAGACTGAACCAAATAATGGACACATTCACACATCATAGAGCAGAAAGCTACAAAGTTCGCTATGTGGGCAATACATCTTCTGCCCACTAGGCCTGGAGATTGTTACTCTCAATACATATTTTTAAATTTATATTTCATTTATTAAGTAATCGTTCATTGTAAGGATTTCTTTCAAAATTAGACTTATTACTTGTACAAAAATGTTTATCAATAATATGAATGACAAGAATCTATTCTTCTACACATTATATCACTTGAAAATCAATTGTCATGAAACAACAGTCACATTAGAATTTGCAAAACTTTTTATTTCTACAAATAGCGTTTTTGTAACAAAATAGAGAAAAATTAAAAGATAATGATGAGCTTGAAATTTAATTGAATACAACATTGTTGCATATACGTAACTAGAATTTTGTACACATTCAATTTGGATTTTTGTAGATATAGACATTTAAAAATTAAGCCTGCAGACAACTCGAATAGAGAAGTGACTGTATGCATGGCAGTGCAATTCCAATCCTATTGGAAGTAGGAAACCAATCATCGAAGCCTCTATTCCGGGTCCTGCTAGTGTATCATTATACATATGTTATGACCCAACGGATTTAATTTGTTTCCTTAATAATAATAATAACATGAAACTAGAGTACTTGTTGTCTTGGATATGTCTCAGACATGTTGGTTTGTTGTAAGTTTATTTTCTCAAACTATAGCTTTACAATTGACATGGTTGAAAATATTCCGATTTATAATCACTCCCAATAGTGTTATAAGTGTAAGGGAAAAAAAAAAAAAAGATAGGCTGCAATAGAAGAAAGAAATGTCACACTTGGACATGAGTGAGCTCAGTTCTGCAAACTGGACAAGTTGTGTTCTTTTTCAACCACAAAACAATGCAGTCACTGTGGAAGAAATGCCCACATTTACGTATCCTTCTTACCCCGTCTCCTGTCTTGTACGCATCGAGGCATATTGCACAAGAGCTATTCCCTTGTCCTAAAATGTCTTTGTCTTCTCCAACTACTACCATCTCTGTATAGCACTCTATTGTTGAGTCATCGATGCCTGTTGTTGTTCGGCCTGGAAATGCTGTTAGCACTGTAGATTCGTACGTCGAAGAAGCAGCTGTGACTGTGGTGGAGTTGTTTGCATTTCCTTGATTTCTTCCTGAACTGATTGAGTGCATAAAACATGATAGCAAGAGCAGTGCCAGGAGAGCAAATGATGGAATCATGAACGGCGATTTCAATAAGCTAAACAATCCCGAGTCACCTGTAAATAAATTAGACATCATCATACAATTAACCAATTAATTAATATGTTTAATGAACAATCATATATTTATATATATATAGTTTACCACTTTGTGGAGGAGGAGGAGGAGGAGGAGGAGGAGATCGTGGATAACAGTCTTCACAATCAGGAACTTCCCATTCCAACGGAAGATCATCAATTCCTTGATAATCATACTGATCTGGAGACATAAGTGGGAATACGGAACTGCCAATATACTTACACCCATAATCCTCTAACGTAGAATATTGGGATGCAATTGTGACATTTGTAGGATTGCTGAGGCAATCAATGGGAGTGGAATATCCAACGGGCTCTGCATCTTTAGGACAGGTGTAAAAGTAGTAGGTTTGAGTATATGGAGCGTTAAAAGGCATCGACGAAAGATTGATAGAGTTATTGAGGAGCCTTCCTGCGAGGCAATCGTTGGGATCATACAAGACTATTTGGTTCTCATAGTATCTGATATCGCGTACATAGAAATCACCAGAAAAAGGAAATGATAGAAGGGGTATTCCCTTAGCAATACATGCGAGGTTAATGTAGTCACAATTATTACTGTGTTGTTGGCCTGGTAATTTGAAGGGGTGATGTATCTCAAAGTCGCCGCAGGGAGAAGATGAACACGCATTATTCTGTGAATGGATTTTCGGAAAGGTTGTCAACGAAAGAAACAAAAGAAAGTCGAGAATCAATTCCATATTTAATTTGTTCAAGAGAGGAGGGGGACTTTGCAGAGGCATATATGCATCAAAATTATAATTTATCATGAGTTGAAGATGCATGTATACAAAAAATTGTGGGTGGTGGTCCTTAGCTTGTAGACATCATCGCCCGTCTGGAACAAGAAATGGTTCGATCGATGTTGACGCCTATAACACGGATAATTAAGTAAACTAACCAATGTCCGTTAAGTTTTGTTCTTGTGTCTTTTTGACTTATAGTTATAAAAATACTCTAGTGCCAGCTCTTTTAGAATCACATTGAACACATCTAGGAACAAATTCATCAGTATTAATTAACATATATATAGAAAAATTGCTCAAATCAATGCTCTTAACATATATATTCAGAAAGTAATGCATGGCCTCGTCTCATGGATAGAATGTTATTCATCATATGAATTTCTTTTAAATAAATTGGTTTTGTTACTTGTACAAACACGCTTATAAACAATATGAACGACAAGAATTTATTCTTCCACATATCATATCACTTGAAAATTTAGTTATCATGAAACAATCACACAAGTATCTACATACCAAACTGTTTGTATATATATTTTGTTTTTGTTTTTACAAATAGCTTTTGATGGACACTCTTGTTTGTTTGACAGGTATTATTAAAGTTATTAATAACTTTTAATTACTATAAAATCATTGAATATGCTAACTTCTAGAGAAATTAATTTACAGGAAGTTTCTTATTATATTCACCTCAATACTCTGTGGAAAATTAATATAAGTCTTTGAATCGATCTATATAATATTTTTTTCTTCCTTTCAATATTTTTGTTTCCACTCCATTCTACTAATGACTTTTTATATATCAATTACTTATTTAGTTAACAACTCTTTACCCAAGTATGGATAATAATGTAAATGCTAAGAGCTTGTTTGATACAACTTTAATTAAAAAAATCAATCATTTTCAACCACTCATTTAAATGATTTGATTTTTTTCCCCCACTTTAATTTTACTCGCTTTTCGACCACACAATTAACAACTATATATATTTTTTAAAAAAAATCTCTATCTAACATACATCTATATGATCAAAAATGTCACCTTTGGACATGAGTAAGTGAAGTTCTGCAAACAGGACAAGTGGTTTTCCTTCTTAACCACGAGACAATGCAATCACCATGGAAGAAATGCCCACATTTACCTATCCTTCTTACTTTGTCTTCGTTATTGTACGCCTCTAGACATATTGGACAAGAACTATTCCCTTGTCCTAAAATGCCTTGGTTTTCCCCAACAACCATCATTTCCGTATAGCGCTCTATTATTCTTGACTCATCAAGCCGGCCTACCATCGGCAATATTGTCGTTTCGATGGATTCATGCGATATTGGAGCAGCAGCAGCCAAGTTCTGATCAATTACTGCGTTTCTTTCATCTCTTCGTTTCTTTGTCATATACGTGCAATAGAGTACCATCAATAGAATAAATGGACCAACGAATGGCGATCTCAGCAATTTTACCAATTTCGACTCACCTATAGATTCAATATTGTTAAAGAATGTGCGATAAGATTAATTAATACATGGATAAATGGGTGATGATGTGGCACTGCAAAATCGATCATTATTTATTTGTTGATTGTTGAAATTGACAACATGGACGACGTTAGTCACCATCGAATATAATGCCACCTCAACATTTGCCAAGTCACTTTTCCTCCCTCTCCATCCCTCTATCTATGAGATGCTAATATCTATATAGCTAATTCACATATATATATATATATATATAGTTGGCATACTAATTAAACAATAATAATGTATAAAAATGAAGAATTGTCTACGGTCTACCTGTTGTTTGGTGAGGAGGTGATTGAGAGTCACAATATTCGCAATCGGGAACTTTCCAAAATAGTGGAAGATCGTCGTTAATTCCTCGGTAGTCGTACTGACCCTGAAACATCATGGGAAACAAGGAACTGCCGATATTCTTGCAACCATATTGTTCCAAGTGATCATGTGCCGATTCTTGTGACAAAGCAATTGTGGCATTCGTAGAATTCCCCAGGCAATCAATCGGCGTTGCATAGTACAAGACGGGTTCTGAATCTTTTGGACAGGTATAAAATGTAAACCTTTCGTAATGAGCGGGTGTGAAAGGCGAAGATGAAAGGTTGATTGAGTTATTCAGAAGCCTTGCCGGGAGGCAATTTCGGGGGTCGTGAAGGGTTATCGTGTTGTCCAGGTAGTTGATATAACGCACGTCGAAATCACCGGAAAGAGGAATATTTAGAGTGAGTATTTTCTGACTAGTACATGTCAGGTTAATGTAGGTACATTTATTTTCGGGTTCTAATTGGCCTTGTGTTTGTAATTTGAATGGGTAATTTATTTGAATGTCGCCACAGGAAGAAGAAGATGAACAAACATTCTCCGAATGAATGTTTGGAAAGATTAAGAAAAGAAACGGAAGAAATTCGACAATTCCCATTTTCTTCTTTTTTTTTTTTTTTCTCGTTTTTTTCCCCCCAAGAGAGAAGCAATAGAGTGGACAGGGTTCAAGTATGAATAAGCCTGTAGGATATTCTTCTTCCTGTAGACATCGGTTGGAACAAGAAAAGTAAATCGTAATCATAGTAATCATCATACTTAAAATAAACATATATAATACTTATCATCTATATCATACCATAATCATATATACATTAAATAATGGCAATGCTAATTAAAGCCTTAAACCATCGATCACAAGCCTGTTTAGTAAAAATTTAAATGAATACATAAATTATGGCACCACTTAATTGAATGCTTCCGTTATTGAATGTTTCAATAAATGAAAGAAAATCTGTGGAGATAGACTTTCTCCTATTTTTACATAAATTGAGAAATGTCAATTATTAATATTTCGAAAATGAAAATTTAACACTGCTCCCTCCATCCCGCAAAGATAGTCGGATTTTCCATTTTTGTTTGTTCTAAATTATAGTCCCATTTTTAAAGTTAATTCATTAGTTATCATATATGTCTATATTTAATGTACATCGTTATCAATATATAAGAATAATTAAAATGAAATAATAAATATTTGAAAGAGTATATTAGGTAAAATATTCATGAATATTACTTTTCCAAGAATATATTAATTGATCTTCCTTAATCCATATGAAAGTCAACGTGGGATTATCTTTATGGGATGAGGATTTTTTTTTTCCAAAATACCCTTATAATCATTATATGTTGTGAAAAAATGTAATGATACCAATATATTAAATAACGGTATGTTAAGAAATTATAAAAAAAAAAAAAAAAGATTCGTGCACTTTTGCATAAAGAAAGTGGATTATAATTTAGAACGGATAAAAAGAATATAAGTCTATCTTCAGAAGACAAGGTGAGTAATACTCTCTTTGTTACTCCCTTTATTGCACAAAGATAAGCTTACTCCTATGTTCACAAGAATTAAGAAAATATTATGTAATATCCTCAACAGAAAAAGAAAATATTTTTAATGTTATTGAAAAAATAAAATTTAGCAATATTTTCATAATATACCTTTCAATTTACTATTTATTTTACTTTAATAATTATATTTTGTTCACAACGACCCGCACTAAATAGAGGTGTAATATTTGTTGGTATTGGAGGCCCTCTTGAATTTGCTCTCTGCCTTTTCCCTTTTACGCCATGTTATTGCATAATATTTGTTGTTATCGGAGGCCCACACGGTTTTCTCACACGGAACTTAATTGCCAAAGCTAGTCAGTGCCCTCTCCATTATCTGAACCCCACCTTCCCAACACTCCCTCTTTCTCCATTTAGCTAGGCACAATGCAATCCAGATAGCATTAGATTATCAAACAACTTTGTAATCTGGGGGCGTGTTTACCGGGTCATTGACAACCAAAAGCCATGACTGCCGTGTAGAGAATTGGACCATGGCCAATCGACGTAAAGCTTGTTATGTTCTGGCCATTTCAATGGAGTTCTGAAGATATCTAAAATCTACCCCTACTATTTAGTTAAAACTAAATTTTAACATTAATCACACATTTCATCAAATCACTATTCATTGTTATCTACACATCTCTGTTCTAAAAAGCACACTTCGATACTTGCTTAAGCGTGCTTAAACTTGAAGCTTATACTTCACGCTTAAGCTTAAAGCTTATACTTCACGCTTTGCCACGCCTTAGACTTTATTACTCTTTGACCGCGCTTTTATCACACATCATTTATTTAAGCACGCTTAAACTTAGAGCTTGTACTCCACACTTTGGCGTATATCGCGCTTTTTAGAATACTACTACACATAACACATTTGGAGATCTCTACTACTTAAAACATTTGGTTTTAACCAAACGAACATTAATCAAACTTTAAATCTTAGTGCAACAAGAACCCACGTCAAAATAGGGGAGCATTTCCTAGTACAAAAAATGAAGGGAAGAAACCTATTATCAAACAATATACAGGGGAATTAGCGCATTTCTATCTAAAAGCTATTTTACACCAATGAGAGCGTTTCGTTTAAAAATGCTAAAAGAGGCCTTCTTCCAAGATTTTCCACCACAACATTTAATTATATTCCCCTCTTCCCCCTCTACACTATTCGTTACACTAAACAGTTTACCATATCTGCTGTCAGTCACCTTATGGCCAACCTAATATTGTAACCATAAATATGTTCATATTTTCTTCTATTTTAAATTTTTACTCGTAATAGTTATGCTAGTAACATGAAAGTTGAAACATGTAACCAGAATTATTAATTACAGGACTGCAGCTAGAAACAAATAGACAGATTACCCTTTTAACTTTTGTAAACTACAAAGTAACTTTTATTATTAAGTCAAAATCAAATTTTAAAATTAATCCATTATATCAAATTACTATTTATTATTAACCAAATATATTATAATTTTCATTATTATTCGATATAAAAAAATAAAATTTTTAACAAAATAAAAATTTACTGAGATATACCAACAATTTTAATTAACTCCATTATTTCGTAGGTTAAAAACAGCATTTACTTACAGTCACCTTTTTTCACTTCCTTCTCGATGTGCAGTCTTAAATCCCCCATTATATATACACCAAGTCTTCCAGCTCCCTCCATCGGCGCTCCGTCTCTCTCTCTCTCTCTCTCTCTAGGGAAATGGAACATCAGAGTGGATTCATTTTCTTCTTCATTATCCCTTGCCTTACACGCATTTGCAGCTCCATTGCCACTCCTCTTGAGTACCAAACTCTGATCCTCCGCTCCCTCCCAAAGCCACAGCCTCTTTCATGGGCAATCGAACAAGACACGATCACTCGTGTTCTTCCGACAACTGAATCAAATTCTGAATCTACAGCACTATCTGTAGACTTGCACCATGTTGACAATTTGTTACCTTCTTCTCTAAATTCCACACCGGAAGCACTATTCAAGCTCCGCCTCCAACGAGACAGCATTAGAGTTTCGAAGCTGACGAATATGGTTGGTGGGCATGTGCGGCCACACAAGGCGGGTGATTTCAGTAGCCCCGTGACTTCCGGTCTCGGGCAAGGAAGTGGAGAGTACTTCACACGTATCGGAATTGGAACTCCGGCGAGATACTTTTACTCGGTGTTGGACACGGGTAGCGATGTTTCTTGGATCCAGTGTCTCCCTTGCCTGAAATGCTACCCCCAGACTGATCCAATTTTCGACCCGGCTAAATCCAAGTCGTATGCCTTTTTAGCATGCAATTCAACTCTGTGCCGGCGGCTGGATCCGCCAGGGTGCAGAAAACGGAGGAAGATATGCCAATATCAAGTCCTCTACGGCGATGGTTCGTTCACCAAAGGAGACTTTGCCACTGAAACGCTGACGTTTCGTGGGACTCGAGTCAACCATGTGGCCATTGGGTGCGGCCATGACAACGAAGGGTTGTTCGTCGCTGCCGCTGGCTTATTGGGTCTTGGACGTGGGAAATTATCTTTTCCGACTCAGACAGGCCGCCGTTTTGGAAGAAAGTTCTCTTACTGTTTGGTGGATAGATCTGCTACTTCCAAACCGTCGTCGATTCTGTTCGGCCCAAAGTCGGTATCGCGGAAGGTCGTATTTACCCCTCTCATAACCAATCCGAAGATCGATACGTTTTATTACGTGGGCTTAAATGGGATTTCAGTGGGAGGAGTGAGGGTTCGAGGTATAACGGCTTCAAATTTCAGAATAGATCGGAATGGCGATGGAGGGGTGATAATAGATTCCGGCACCTCTGTGACCCGACTAATCAAACCCGCATATATTGCTTTGAGAGACGCGTTCCGGGCCAAAGCTTCGAATTTGAAACTGACAAAGGGGTATACCTTGTTTGATACTTGTTTTGACTTCGCCGGGGTATCGGAGGTGAAGGTGCCGACTCTTGTTCTGCATTTTACGAATGCTGACGTGATATTGCCGGCGTCGAATTATCTAATTCCGGTGGATGGAAAGGGAAGGTATTGTTTTGCGTTTGCGGGTACAGTCGGCGGGTTGTCTATAATTGGTAACGTCCAGCAGCAAGGTTTTCGGATTGTATTCGACTCGGCGAAATATCGGGTCGGATTTGCTGCAAACGGGTGTTAATGAGGTAGAGTGGGCTTGGGGAAAATGTCAGTTGATGTTTGCAGGAATAAACGTATTTTTCACACAGATTAAAATATTTATTATCGGAAAACGAATTATTAATTTATTATGCTATTAGTATTTTTTTTCTAGTATTTTTTTTTTTGTTAGAAGAAACAAATGAATTTAATTATCCTTACCCTTATTCAGCTGGCGGGAGAGAATATTGGTGAATGAACAACTACTAATCAATGTACAAATGACATTATATATAAATGGCACGATAAAGAAGAAGAAAAAAAAAAGAAAAAGAAAGATATTCTATATAAATTAGATGGAGGGAATAATAATAAAACAAAGAAAAATAGTAAATTTCTTCAATTAATTAATATATTATATAAAAGAAAAGGAAAAATAGAATAAATTGACAATGTATGGAAAAATCTATTTATTCTGATTTTAAAGTGGTTCAAACAATTATTACTTTTGCACATGTTAGTTGAACATTTTTATTATCCTTTCATTTAATAAAATAATTGCCTCAATAAAAATTTTCTCAATAAATTTAAGAACAGTACAAACGTGAATGAAAAAATTTACGGTCAGATGCGAATCCTTCTTCATAGCAAACTTAGATTCAAAATTTTAGAACCATTGAATACTTTATGATAAAGGAATATTAAGTTTAATTTAAGCAAAATACTTTTCATTATTTTGTATATTTTACTCATTTTGTTCCAAATATATAAGCTTTTATTATTTTTTACGTGAACTAAGAATTTCATACAAGTGTTTTTTTAATTTCTACTCTTATTAATGAGGTTAAAAATTATTAGAATTAATAAATAACTTTAAAATATATTCATTAAATGAGGATAATATATAATAATATAATAAAAGAATAGAAAAAGATCTATATAATCCGAATATTTAAAAATAAAATAAAAATCTATATAATATAATTAGAACGGGTGAAATATGTTATTATAAAAGTATCCATAAATTGTTAATAAATATATACAAGCCATACGAGAAAAATATAAAATTTAATTAATTGTTTTTTCGATGTAAAAGACATTTTTAACCTCATACGGTCAAAACATCGTTCACAAAGTCAAGCTGATGCAATGGCAGCCATACATTGCGGCGAATCCACGAACATCACATGGTGTCTATCATGTACGGTGTTGGACAGGCACAAACAATAATACACATCGTTCATTATGGTTTTATTCAATGATGATAAATCCTTTGTCAATTGTCATGGGATCCATTAAATTGTTTTTCACCATCCCATGTTATCCCTTGTCATTCTTAGAATCTTCTTTATTCATACAAGATTGTTTAATTGCACTTTTATCAAAAGCTAATTTACTATTTCATCTGTCCCACAAAGATAATTCATTAATTATTTTCACACATATTAAGAAAATAATAATTAATTAAAATTGAGATATTAAATTTTGTATTATTTTTCATATATATGATTATGTATTATTAATTATTTGAAGATATTTTCAATGCATAGATAATTAAAGATACATTAATTAGGGGCATGTGTGAGAATGAAAATTTAAAAATATATTAAATATAGTAAGTGAATTATCTTTTTTAGACCGAAAATAGTATAATGGACTATTTTTATAGGACATGAGGAATATATCTTTTTTAATCATGCAGTTAAGTGCATATGAAGATTCTAATTTAAATTTGGACAATGGTTCAATCCCCCCTCTATTTCCAACGTCAAAAAATCAATCACATTCACATATTTTATATGCCTATATATACAACATAAATCTCTATCGTTTAACTCTTCTCATTCTCTCTCTCTTTTTTTTCTAATATACTCATTTTCTCTTTTCTTTAGTATAAAAAAATGTGAATGTCAATGGGTGCTAATATTGTATGTTTAGTTAATTTTGATACTCCATAAAAATTAAGACAACTGCCAACGTGATGGCATGTGGGTATGATGTTTGACATTAATAAAGTGTGTTCTAAATAACTTCACATTTATACTTATGCTCTTTTTGAAACCACATTATGAATCATTTAAGCAGCGCTTTGATTTCACTTTAGGCTATTTATTAAATATATTTTGATGTTGACATCTGTAATATAGTTTAATTTTCTTATAACAAAAATCCAAACAAGCATTTACTGTGTGGACCTGCAGTAACGACCTATAGTTGGATTAGACAGTGTGCGTAGGAAAACTCGAACCCCCTTGAGCGTTCAAGGCCCAAAAACAAAAGAGCACCAAAATGAGAGAGAAATGCTTGACGGCCCAGAGATGATGGGCCACAGAGCTCATATTTCCCTTCCTTGAACCTAATAAATAGCACTTTTGCGCTTATCTCTTATAAAAAGAAAAGACATAACTAAAATAAATAGAGGAAAGAAATTTAATATATGCATTTAATTTTTTGAATACAAGCTTCAATTATATTTAAGATTAGCTACAATATATTTTTCTTCACTATGTACAATTTTTTTTTTTTAAATATTTAACGCAAAACCAAATGATATAACTGAAGATGAAAATAGGAAAATTTTTAACTTCAAAATGATTTTCATAATAATAATATGAATTTAAAAGTTAGATATAGGCCGTTTTGCATCAATTAACAACGGCAAAACTATATTTGTCATAGCATTGCCATTCTTACTGACTTACTGTATTGGTAAGAAAAAGACAGTTTAAACTTGCGATTAATAATTAAATAAAACGTAAATAAAATTTTGGGGCCGGGGGCGGGGGTGGGTTTGGTTTGGTTTCCTTTTGCCGTTTCCATGGAGCTCCTTCCAAAATAGTAATTGCTAATCTAACCAGCCACACTCCGCAGATTCTCTCTCTCTCTCTCTCTCTCTCTCTGTGGAGAAAAGGGAAAGGCAAGCCCTATCAAGGGAGGTACCTTCGATAAAACTCCTTCTCTTCTCTCTCACCGTATGCGAAAAACTCAAGATTATTTTACTCTTAACTGATTCGAACCACCCATCCCATGAGTGAGAGAAACCCATCAAGGAAATCCATATGCTCACATCCTAAACTCCTTTGTAATGTCTAGCAAAAGTTGATCTACATTTTTGTTGAAGAAATAAAAATAAGTAAACGATCTGCAACAATGGAGTCCCGAATTGAATGCATATCATCCTCCGATGGGATAGACGAAGATCAGGTCTCACACCCCCATACTTACTCTCAGTTTTCATCTTCAAAGCCATCTAACATTAATAATCCCAGTAATGTGGTGATTCATCCGGGTACCAGTGTCCATGAGCTTCTAGAGTGTCCTGTTTGTACCAATTCTATGTACCCTCCTATCCACCAGGTTTGCCCCTTCATTCCTTTTCCACTTTTAATTTCATTCAAGATTATATTTTCTCTTGCTCTTTGGTTCATTTAGCTATATGATAGGTTAATTGATGCAAGACTGTAGCTTTTTTCTGTTTCGATCTTTGGAATACCATGTACATTATGTGTTAGTTGGGAGATTGGGGTGCCCATTCTGAGCCGGTTCAGGCCATTCTGGGCCTCAAGGAATGAGGAGAAAATTTTTTAGGGAACTTTTCAAGAATTTCTTTTCTTAGAATTAAAAACACTCCTTTTCGTCAAAATGTTCTCTCCTTACTGAGGACACTACAAAATGCTTAACTTAGGATCTTGATACATTGAAAGCTTTATACTAAATACAATTGTTGTAGGTTACTTCGGCTTTTTTTGTTCTTCTATCAAAAAATTTTATGTATGTAAAATAAAATAAAATAAAAAGTAAAACTGAAAAGTCAGGGAACGCGCCCATTGTATCTTTGGTGTACTGGTTGACGGGATTGAACCATTGGGATATTGATGCGGCTAATTTGGTTTGGTAGAAGAAAGCAGTTGATTTGTTAGGTTACAAGAACATTTATGGCGAAATTTACTTTGAATTCGCTGTCAAAATGGAAGACACTGTCTTGCACCATGTGCTGAATGCACTGATTTCTGAACTGGCATCCGAAATGAATTTTACTCCCAGATTTTGATGTTGTGTGAGGTGAATATCGTTAAGCTGATTAGAGATAGATGTATGGAGATATAAATTGATACTTAATTGGTCATTATAGATTTGCCAATTGGTATAACCTGTGGCATAAATGCTTGATTATGGATCTGACAAAGCCAGGTTGTCCAAAGTCCAAACTCTGATGAGGTGGTTCACTTAAATGCTTTCATGCTTTGTCAAATTTTTTGTGAAATTATGTTTTTCTGTTTTCATTCAAGATATTTGGTTGAAAGGTGTCATGATCTAATGATGGTTGAATTGAATCTGAAACCATAGCTTTTGGTAGAACTTGGAGATATTATTATACAAGGAAGAATTCGTTATGGATTTTGGATTCTTAATATCAACTCTGACTCAAGGAAATTCCTTGGGACTTATGGTTCTCAAACATCTGCCTCCCTAGCCATGTAGATATCCCACCTGTAATGTAGAGAGAGGGAAAGAAGATAAATTAGGCGTCTTCTTGTTTTTTCCATGAGTTATCCATTCAAGTGAAAATATGCTGGTTCAACTTGAAACCATGGCTCAGAACCATGGACAAAGATATCATTGAAAATATTTTCAACCTGCTGAATTGGGCATGGTTTTTATGGTTTGGCATTGGAAAAAGAAAAAAAAAAAATTATCAATAAACCATCCTTGTGTCATATGCTAGTTTCTCATGGTTTTAGTGTTGAAATCTATTGATTGACATAAGTACGTTTTTTGAGCAAGTGATCCATCTAGACGCCATATGTGTAAACAGATTCCACTTTAAGCTCTAGAACTTGAACGCAGCTCCTCTAGGACCTCTACTATCAACACCTTAAACTAGAACCCGTCATTTGTTATTATTGCCTGTCATACTTTTGTTAAATGTGAAGAAAAATGTATTCTATGAGCTGTCTGGATGTCACCCTGCCAAAAGAGGCTGGTACTATGTGCTATGCAAACAACTTTATTAAACTCATTTACAACATTTTGTGGGTGATGCGATAATTTATTTTTTTCCTTTGAGGCTTCTATTTGTATTTATTGTTTTGTTTTTTACGCTTCTTCTTTTGCTACAGTACAGAACAAGGCCTTCGAGCAAAAGCCACGTATTGATAATATTGATTGCTTTTAAGTGCTCAATAAGTTCAAACATTGTGTCTGTTTACTGCAGTGCCACAATGGTCACACACTTTGTTCCACCTGCAAAATACGGGTTCACAATCGATGCCCCACCTGTAGACAAGAACTTGGTGACATTCGATGTTTGGCTCTCGAGAAGGTCGCAGAATCCCTTGAACTTCCTTGCAAGTACTTTTCCCTTGGGTGCCCCGAGATCTTCCCTTACTACAGTAAGTTGAAGCACGAGGCCATCTGTAATTTTAGGCCTTACAATTGCCCATATGCTGGATCCGAGTGCCCAGTAGTTGGAGATACACCATTCCTGGTCACTCATTTGAGAGACGATCATAAGGTAGACATGCACTCGGGATGCACGTTCAATCATCGCTATGTTAAATCAAATCCTCGAGATGTAGAGAATGCTACATGGATGCTCACTGTAGGTATTATCTTCTTTGTTGTTGAAATGGTGCTGCAGATGAGATATAATTGACCCCATCATTCTCTTTTTCAGGTTTTCCATTGTTTTGGGCAGTATTTCTGTCTTCATTTTGAAGCATTTCAACTGGGCATGGCTCCTGTTTACATGGCATTTCTTAGATTCATGGGAGACGAAGTGGAAGCTCGAAATTACAGTTACAGCCTTGAGGTTGGGGGAAATGGCCGCAAACTCATCTGGGAAGGGACACCGCGGAGCATCCGGGACAGTCACTGGAAAGTTCGGGACAGCCACGATGGCCTCATTATACAGCGTAATATGGCGCTTTTCTTCTCTGGGGGAGATAGGAAAGAACTTAAGCTTCGTGTGACTGGAAGAATATGGAAGGAACCGCAGAATCTAGACAGTGGAGTGTGTATACCCAATCTATGCAGTTAAAACTTAAAAGGCTTGCTTTGTTTCTTAAACTATTAATTTCTTGATCATGTCGAACTTTCGTTAATTGTTATTAGTGGTTCGATGTGTTTAGCAGCCCTAAGAAGTGTATGTACATGTTGTGGAGGTTTCAGCTTGATAAATAACTTTTTACCTTTTTGATGCCATTTCCATCGAGTTCTTTGCCATTGATGATAAAAGCGTGCATGAGGAACATCGATGAGCAATGAATTTACTAATGTAAGTGGATAATAGTGAAAATATTGAGGGTATGTTTGATTCACGATAATATTTGAGTAAGTTTTATTTATTCGAATTACGTGTAGATTGTGAGGTTGAAAATGGAAGATAATGTATTAAAAAATGTAAAGTAATTATATGTGTGATTGAAAAGGAAGAGAGAGAAATTATTTTTGAAAATTGTTGTGAATTAAACATACCCTGAGAAACACATACAAGGTCCAAGATTTTCGTGACTCGTGTCCTACATTACTTATTGTGAACTTAAATCTTGAAATATATACACTTTATTAAGTACGTAATTATATTGGACATCATCTCATAATTCTTTAGAATATAACATGAGCCATCTCAACGCTAGTTTGATCCACATAATGTAACCCTGTAATCATTTTTAATCCACATTATCTAACCCTCTAATCATTTTTATTTGATGGTCACATTAATTTGATAATTCTCTTTTATATTTTAAAAATATTTTCTTTAATGGGACAAGATTACAAGAAGGGCGAGTTTCTTGCTGGGCGTAATGCGATTTTAGTTTAAAATTGGTGACTGCAGATAAGCGATCGCTACCCCTAAATGACTGGAATCTTTGGTCAGGGTTTTAGACATTCCCTTTAGGCACTGTTCTATGCAAGGAGTCTGTTCCTCGTATCTATGGAGTTTCTAAACTCTGCTTTGTATACAAATTGTCGAATTTCGTCTAATATCCCATTTTTATCACAAAATTTTCCCTTTGCCGCATGGAAAAACACGAAATATCCGTTAAGAGTAACATCTCCCAATACCAGAAGACTTTCTTTACACCCTCCGTTTATACCCTGCTCGAGGAAATTCCAAGTTTCAGCGCATTTTGGCAGACCCACAAGCCGCCGGAATTATCTGAGGAAGAAGCTCACTGAAAGGCAACGACAGGTGATTGACCTTCAAAAGTTCAATGAAACTGATGTCTCCGAATGTAATGTTGATAGTAATGATAAGGAAAAAAGCAATCTTGGTGATAAACTTGGCGAATCAGGTAGTGTTATAGAGCCAAAAACGGAATCAACGAGGGAGGTTTTGGGTGATTCAGTTTTGTGGAATGAGTTTGAGAGTTGGGTTGAGCAGTATAAGAAAGATACAGAAATGTGGGGATTTGGGACTGGTCCTATATTTACTGTTTTCCAGGATTCTGAAGGTCAGATTAGAAGGGTAGATGTGAACAAGGATGAAATTTTGAGAAGAAGTCAAGTTGTCCCACTGTTGTACCAAGATACTGAGTCCGATGAAGTGAATTTCAAAGTTTCTTATGCTAAAGAGTTAGCTAGAGAAATGGAGAAGGGCAGAGGGGTGATTCCAATGAATAGCTCCGTGGTGAAGCTTGTAAAATCGGGTGGAAAATCACGGCTCATGGACACGATTCAGGTTGTTACAGTGAAATCGGACTTATTTTGGAGAATGTCCAAGGTCGGGTTAATATTACTGTGTGGTGTTTTTGTGGCTTGGGCAGTTAAAGAATTCTTCACTTTTGGAAAAGATAGTGAGAAATACACAAGGGTGGAGAAGGAGATGTTGAGCAGAAAGCTGAAAGCAAGAATGAAGAAAGAAAAAATGGTGAAGGGCAGTGTAGAAGTTATGCAGGAATCCTCAGGGCCACTAAGTGTACCCTTAAAGAGGCCTGAGCTTGATAAGGAAGAACTTGTGAAAAGCATTATGAAGGCAAAGGATTTGAGTGATGAATCTGCAGTAATGGAATATTCTGGTTATAAGCCTAACAGTTTCAATGACAAAGTTGATGAAATCAGAGCAATGGCGAGGCATGCAAGAGAACTCGAACAAAAAGGTTCTTCGGAGGACAATGGTGGTGCTAGTTCTCTCAATTACTTCCATAACAGAAATGGCAATGGATATCGGAGATTTTGATGGAATGGCTTTGGCTAAATCATCTAATGATTTGAATCATGATGTTGGACTTCCAACTGAAGAGGCTTCACCCGAAGAAATTGAGACACAAACTCAGAACGTATCAAATGCAGATGGAGTGAATTTAGAATCCGATAAAAGCTCTGTCAGACCAAAATTGAGGGTCATAAAATCCGTTAAAGAAGCCCAGGAGTATCTCTCAAGAAAGAATGAGAAAGCAGAGATACATCAAGAACCTAAAGCCATAATTGAAGAAAAAGTTGACAATGCTCTAGTTATGCCAAGTACAATTGAAGCTTCTGGTGACAATGCCGTATTATCTGACTCTTCTATTTCCAATGGAAGGCCAAAAATTTCCAATCCTCTTGAACATTCCCCTTCTGAGGTTAAGCAACATGATTCAGTTAACAATGGAGACTCTGATGCAGCAGAAGAAAAGGTGGATGGTCTGAAGAATCTATGTAATGAAGATCCAATGTTGTTCAAAGAAGCATCAATTCCACCCGAGAATCATATATTTGAAGTTACTGACAACAAGAAAGCAGGGATTGATCTTGAAATACCTGTAACTAAGGAAGTCAATGGTGAAAATGCAAATCTTGCATCATCCGAAAATAAGGAAAACTGGACGGAGAAATATTTTCTTGAATTTGAGCCCCTTGTACAAAAGATTGCAGTTGGCTTTAGTGATAACTACCAGGTTGCAAGGGAAAATATAGATCAAGATATAGAGCTTAAATTCCTCAAAAATGACGATGAACTTGAGTGGATGAAAGATGAAAAGCTCAGAGATATTGTATTCAGAGTTCGAGAAAACGAGCTTTCAGGAAGAGATCCATTTTATCTTATGGATGAAGAAGATAAAAGAGCATTCTTCGGTGGCCTCGAGAAGAAAGTTGAACAAGCCAATGAGAAGTTATTGAATCTGCACAGTTATCTCCATTCCAACATTGAAAACCTTGATTATGGAGCAGGTAAACTTTCTTACTTTCTTCGATCAGTCAGCATCAAATATGAAACTAAATGAACAATTTTGCTAACTATTTTAAACGGAACTCTTAAGATCCTGATTTCCATATATCTGAAGAAATAGAGTAGTTTGCTTAAAATACTCTTTTTTACGTACACTTGTTGTGTCTCAAAAAGAAACAAAAAACAACCTAGATCTCACCCTAGTCCCCTGGATCCGACCCTACCTACCTTGCAGTATAATATTCCAAGATAGTTGTGCTGATGTGGCTTCTTGTTTTACCATAGATGGCATTAGTGTGTATGATCCACCAGAAAAAATGATACCTCGGTGGAAAGGTCCCCCTGCAGAAGTGAACCCTGAGTTCCTAGACAATTTTGTAGAACAAAGAAAGGCTCTTCAACCTGAAAGCATTAGGAACTCATCTCTCAGAAAGAACATCAAGCAAGAGAGCCTTCAGAAATCAAAAAAACCTTCACCACATGGCAACAAGCCAACAGTGTCTCCAAAGACAATTATAGAGGGCAGTGATGGTTCTGTTAGACCTGGCAAAAAATCAGGTAGGGAGTTCTGGGAGCACACCAAGAAATGGTCCAAAGGATTCTTGGAGGTGTACAATGCTGAGACAGATCCAGAAGTCAAAGCTGCAATGAAGGATATGGGAAAAGATTTGGATAGATGGACGACTGAGGAAGAAATACAAGAAGCAGTTGAATCGACAAAAGAAATTCCCAAGAGTCGTAAGTTATATGAAGAAAAACTTGAGAAGCTCAGGAGAGAAATGGAACTATTTGGTCCTCAAGCTGTTGTCAGCAAGTATCGTGAATATGCAGAAGAAGATGAAGAAGATTACTTGTGGTGGGTGGATCTACCCTATGTACTGGTAAATCCTGTTGCCCTAAAGTCTGATTCTAAAATCTAAATTGAATAATCGCGTGTATGTATTGTAGGAATTGCTGATTCTTTGTTTTCTCTGTTATGCAGTGTATAGAATTGTACACAGTAGAGAATGAGGAGCAGAGAGTTGGTTTCTATTCGCTGGAGATGGCTACTGATCTTGAGTTGGAACCAAAGCCATATCACGTGATTGGTTTTGAAGATGCTGGTGATTCTAAGAATCTTTGCCATATTATACAAGCTCAAATGGACATGTTAGGAACTGGCAATGCCTTTGTTGTTGCCTTACCACCCAAGGTACCGTGTACCCTTGTGCTGATGTTTTGATCATTCTTGATGGCGAATATTCATCTTACGTTGTAGTGCAAAACTATAAACTTAAGTTTCTTCTCACATGATGTGTTTTTCCTTTTTTTTTTTTTTTTTTTTGGATTCTCCTAGGATGCTTATCGGGAAGCCAAGGCGAATGGTTTCAGTGTGACTGTGATCCGAAAAGGTGAGCTGCAGCTCAATGTGGACCAAACATTGGAAGAAGTAGAAGAACTAATAGTAGAAATAGGGAGTAAGATGTACCATGATAAAATCATGCGGGAGCGTTCTGTTGACATAAAGGGATTTAAGAAGGGCCTAGGGATCAGCCAACCTGCCATGCGGTAAAATTCAAATTCTTATAAACTTTATGGGGTTTCGACTTTCAATCTGTGTTTCTCCTGGTTGTATTAGCTATATACATTATTCTCATTTCTTGCTTTCTAAGTTTTATTACTCTTTTGCAGGAGGATATCTAAGCGCAAATTGAAAATGCGCACAAAGCCATGAAAGAGCATGCTAGTTGGATAATTATGCTGCTGGCTATACAGATGATATGAGTATTTGCAGTATTTTGCGCAAAACAAAGTTTTTAAGACCCTGGTGGAGTCTCATGTACTAGGCCAACAGACGTGGTCATTTTGCCATCTTCAAGATATTCGGAGCAGTACGTATATGTTCAAAGGTACATGTTCAACCTGTCCATAGAAGATGGATGATTGAAAGCAAGAAGTTTCTTGCATAAATTTTGTGTTATTGCTGAGCCCTTTGTTGCCTTACAAGCTTCAGTGGAGCAGAGATCATCTTCTTCAACTCTACCGTAGCCATAACTCAATCCTATATGCTTGTATAAAGAAAGGTGTAATGTTCTATTTCATGTTTTGCATAGTTTTTACTGTAATCTGATTTTAGCTGATTTTACCAGTGACGGAAATAAGTAGTTTCTAAATTTCCTACTCGATCGGTCTGCATGCTCTGCGAAATAATCTCCCAACATCAACACCCTCTTGACTGTCATATGTCCATTTCTAGTCTAGAAACTTATCTGGACGTGTGAAAATTGCATTTTCTAAAATACAAATTCGGGATACAATACAACGAATTGACGGAAAAATCATCACTTCACTTCATTCATTTTTACATAGCAATACTACAACTGGTTGAAAGCACACAATTTTTCGGTGCAACCAACAATTTCATGAATCATCATTCAATTAACTACACACATGGTAGCAAACTAGCAACTAGCATTCATTCATACAGTACAACTGCAAATTTCTGCAGACATAGCTTCACAATACCCTAGAAAAACTGCCTGACTGGAAAAGCTGCTTCTGCTTCTTCTGGAAGAATTTGAAGCATATCATCAGCAATGGAAGCCCAACACAGTGCCACGTGTAACCTCAATACTCACCCCACACCTCACCGCACTGTCCACTCTGTGTGTGAATACCTTTAACACCCTAACCCTTCCTACTAGCTTCATCCGAGTCTCGATCTCCATCGTGTTCGCACCCGTCATTCCTCCTCCATTGTTCAAATTATTACGGTTGTCTAACCCTAATCCCCCATCTACGCCGCCAAGCGCCGCCTTGGCCGGAGTAGAGATGGGGTACTTCTGGACATCGAATTTTAGCGGACATTTTCTGGCTGCCACCGCCGCCGATCTTTCCGGCTGGAATGAACACGAGTCCCATCGGCTCACCGGAGTAGACAAGCTGCAAGGAGCTGTCGTAGTGCGAGAACTCGTCACGGTTTGGGTTCGTCACCGTCGCATACTGGAAGAACTCGAAATTGACGGTGCCGTTCGTGACGGAGAATGCCGGGAACTGAACGGCGTCAACGGCAATTTTTGGGGGTTTGGGCTTGAACAGGAAGAAGTAAACGGCGACAGCTCCAGCGACAATTGCCAGCAAGAACACAGTAGCCACTATACATGATGCTAAATTTGTTCTTCCGCGTCTAGATTTTGTATAAGGATGATTAGATCTGGGAAATTCAGATTGCTGCATTTCTTGTACAGTGATCTGGTGAGAGAAAAAAAAAAATCAGCAAAAATGCGTGGGAATGAAAAGAAAGAATGGAATTTAGTGGGTTTTGCTACTTTTTATCAAGAACGAAGAAAGCCAATTCCCACGTCATCAATCATGCTGCTTTTGAGGTTTAAAGTATAATTATTTTCTTTTTTTTAAGGGTTACAGCATTATTAATGGAGAGAAGTGGTGGCGGAGAGGTGGTTTTCTCGGGCGGTGGCGGTGACAGGGGCGGTGGCAGTGCCAGTGGAGGTAGGTGTATAACAAGTTTGGAAGGAATTTTTTTTTTTTTTTTTTTGAAGAAAGTTTGGAAGGAATTTGAGTGAGGGATAAGGGTGGTATAATTGTGTTTGAAGTAAATTGGCGTTCAAGTTAGGTGTTTTATTATTTGTTTTGGGATGAAGATAGCAGTGATGATGATTGGTGAGTCATTCGTCTCGTTTCTCAGGGTCGTTCTCCGCGTTAACTCCGACATCATTTCTGTAAGAAATTAGTACACCATATAGATTAGCATGTAAAGTTACCTAAATAGACAATAATAAAGTTCGAGTGAAACAGTGAAATTGAATTACAAATATAAAATTTTTACAAAATTAAGAAGTTGCCATGGAATTGACAAACAAGATTGTAACAATTTTTGTGGAAAAGATAAAAAAATGATAGCTAATTTTTCACACAGACCGAAAACAAAGTTCTTTTGAAGGGGCATGCCAAGTACATGTCCTTAACAGCTCGCTCACACAAATTTTCTCTAGAGTCAGATAATATTTTAAGAAATATTTGGTACATGAAACTAATTTCACAATTACCATTACTAACTAAAATATTGTACCAAATTAATTTGAAGGAGGGTGTTGCGGACCAATCAGGATGAGTTTGCCGTGGTTGTCACCATTTGGCATATGTAGTAGTGAGGTGATAGAGGCTGTCGAGTCGTAATTTGGTTGATGTAACGCTAACGGTAAGTTGCACCATTCTGGTGCACTAGCAATGCAGAAATTCGAGGTAATAGTACGCCTTCGGAAAATATATGAAGCTCATCGCGAATTTATGGCGACCAAATAATAAAGAACCATTAATTTTAGTGGCCCTAATAAACTCATCATGACAGTTTAAACACTAGCAAGATTTTCCCTAGTTTGACAAGGTGGAATGTGGCGCCTACCTTAAATGGCATACAATGGCCACGTCAGCACCATGTCACCTGCTGGTGCCATACAATGTCAACAACGGTGCACTAAATCATACCTGGCAGTGAGCATTTGAGATGTAATAGACATGCCTTTCAACGCTACCGGTCTAATGCCCGTTTGTGGGCATGGTACAACGCCCACAAGTGGGCAGATTTCACACCGTGTGCATTAGAGCGAGACTGTGCCTTTTAGTATATACTCATCGTTTAAACCCACCACTAAATATGGCTAAGGAATATTTGTATACGAGTGAGTTGAAAGCTTGAATTGATCATCATCAATTACCAGATTTCAGTCACCTTCATTGGTGGTTAGCAAACAAGCTCCAATTCCAAACCTCTATGACCAAATAATGGGCTCCTTAATATTTGGAATTTCCTACTCTTGTGGAACAAAAGTATCATTGATGCATACTAAAAACACGACCAATTTACCTAGGCAGTAAATTAGCTCGCGATCAAGGATCCCTGACAACACATCCAAGCTACCAATATTCCCAGCAGAGCTCCAGCAAGAACCTGGGATGGAGTGTGGCCGAGAAGTTCTTTGAGCTTTCTTTGGCTTATTGGATGCCCTTGGAACAAGTCCTCAACGATCATATTCAGAACCTATATTCATTGCCCAGGTTTTAAGTTAGACAAACAATACCCTCACAATAATTTAAGAAGCTTGCAAAACCACAGCACAGAATGACTAGCAAACTTTCTCATTTCTACTTTTAAGTAAATTAATTAATTAATTAATTAATTAATAGCTCTGTCCTAAAATAACTAGTTCTTTTTTCTTAAGGTCTGCTTAAAACATCAATTCTTGTAACTATCTTTCACAGACAGACTAAACATGGAATGCTAAGATAAGTATTCAATTAAAAGATTTGATCAGGGCAGCTTCCTATTCCGTGATTCTCATCATAGCATGAGCTTAAAGAAACTTTCTCCAATCTTTTAAGACATGTTAACATACTCATTAACGTCAAACATGTTTTGCTTTGATTAAAAATAGCTATTACCAAAGTCTGTCTGCTGAGCTTTTCTGAAAAGCAGTGGTCTAAGCATTGATGATTGCATCGGTTTACAAAGTACTAGATGCCCAAATTATATCAAATTACATCCAATTAATAATACTAATTTAGATAATCGGTTTATCGTTACAAGAGGATCTAATTATTGTAATCAAGTATGATTAATGGCTGAAATTCTTTCACTACACATTCAAATAAAAAAAACAGCTATAAAAATGTGAGATATATATAGAGAAGACAATTACCTCAGCTTGCATTCCAGCATGTCTTCTTACACCAATAGCATCATACATTACAATCAAACTGAACCCCAAACAAACCGGAAATAACGAGTCAGCCACTCCATGGCAGATAGCCACTGAAGTAGTTAAAGCAGTACACATAGCAGAGTGAGAAGAAGGCATTCCACCACAAGAAAACATAATCTTAAAATCCCATTTTCTCTCCACACAAAAAGTCAAGAAAACCTTCATTGATTGAGCAATAGTCCAAGCAAATAAACCTGAAATAAAAGTCGGGTTAGCGGCTAATGTAGCCACGAAAGGGCTTATTTTAACCTTGGCTGTAGCTGTCACAGACATGAGTGCCATTCCAAATGACCCATTCTGCAAAACCCTGTTTCTTGTTCGCTGAAGTTCTGAAGAACAGAAGCCCAGGTCTGATTTGAGGATTTCATAGCAAAGTCCTTCACTTTGCGAAAAATTGGGATTAAATAAGAAAAGGGTTTGATGGGCGACTCGTAATTTCCCCATAACATGTATGGATTTCGAGGATTCAAGCAATTTACAGCTATTCTCGACTTCTTGAATTTACGGGCCCGATTGATTCGAAAGAGGGAAAAAGAAGAGTATTTTACAGAAGCAGAAGTAGAAAATTTCAATAAAGCAAAGACTTTTGGTGGAGAGTTTACGATAACAGAACCCATGGAAACAGAAGAGGAGTCTGCATTGAATCAGGTGGAACTTTCGAGGGTTATGAGGTATGTGGAGAACGTTTGGGTGTCATTTTGAGACCTGAAATAGGTTCGGGGGAATATGCTTTGCTGAGTAGTACTCTCATTTGATTACGGTTCTAGTACTTATGGGACTTCCAAATAGTCAAGTCAAGAGTACCATTTTTCTTTTCTAGAAATCATACTACAATGAGTATGTTTGAATGTTTGATTAGTGAGAAAGTTAATTTTTTTTATTTACGTGTTGAATGTGTTGTTGAAATTTGAGAAAAATATATTAAATAATTAAATGAGTGGTTGTAAATGATGAGAGAGAAAAAATTGATAAAAATAGTGATGAAAAGAACAAGGCCTTATTACACACTCTTGATTGCTGTTAATGTCTCTGCCGCCCCATATATGCAGTTTTTTTTTTTAAACCCCACATATATAGTTCATTTTCTACATTTAATAATATTTATTTATTTACTACTACTATTATACCTCATCTACATTCTTAAAAATATAAAATATTTAATAATTTGTATTCATCTAAATGAGAGTATTATATGAAATTAGTTGTAAAATTTACTTCTCCAATATTATTCTTAATCCTCGTGAAAAAACAAAGTGGGCCATATATGTAAGACGAAAGGAGTATTTATTTTAGGACACGGCTAAATGCACTCACTCCCTTTACTATTTACAACCCATTTTCCAATTCGACCCTTGCTATAAAATTTATTTTAATAGTATTCGTTCCCATGGAAACAAACACCCTTTTGAGTGTTCACTCCACATGGAGTGAAAACGAACATCCAAAAACTAATTTTGGGTGCACCCACATAATGATAATAAAAATAATAAAAGGAAAGGGAGAATATATATGGAGAGTCCCACTTTCTTTTTTATTTCTATTTTTTATGTTTTGCCTAAATTGACCGAATAGGCCTTTTCTAGTTCGGTATTAAGAGAGGGAGAGAAGAAAGGGGATGTGGAGCTAGATGGAAAAATTTGTTTTTGGGAGGGAGGGGTTGTATTGAATAACAAAGGGGAGTGCATTTAGCAGTGCCCTTTATTTTATCTATATTTATTTATTTATTTGCAATTACTACATTTATGCAACTCATGTTTTTTTAAACAATTTCCCAATCATAAATTCTCTCCCAAGTAGGAGTGTTGATTTGTTATTTAAAAGTGTATTCTTAGTAGTAAGACTCCTCTTTAGAACACAAAAATATAACTAATGGTTTCTAGGATGTGGAAGGTATTTAGACAAACAAATGCATTTGGAATGAGGGGAATGTCACTCATCCTTTTGCGAAAAATTCAAAAATTTACTTCCTTCATCTGTTATAGTAATTTAAAGTCTAAGTCCTCGATCATTTTTAAAAATGAAAGTGTCAAACATTTAATCGAAAATAAAATAAATCTTACAACATCAAATAAATGAAATAATCAAATGAAAAATAGTTATATATCAGTTGTTAATATTGTATTTATTTTTCATATCACTTTGTGAATGAAAAATGAAATAGTATTTTAATAAAAATTTACATTTTGTCTCTTTTTTGTTAAAATGGTGACAAATTTTATTTAAAATTTCCTACTTTTGTATGAAATCGTGTGCCAAACCTAGTGCTAGTTCAAATTTCTTTATAAACTTTTTCAATTTTTAACTATAAAAATTTTCTCAAAAAATTAATGGGTGTTAGCATACTCATTTTAGTATATTTTTATGAACAGAAAGAGAGAGAATAAGTAGAGTTGAATAATAGAGATTTAATAATATATGTGGACCTTATAAAATATATGAATATAATTTGTCTGACCAAATTTAAAATTTTAAAAATAAGAGAAAGTATAAATTATAATTTGTATGTAAATATCCCCTTAATTTCCTTTACAAAATATCAAAGCAGCACGATTGGCCCAATAGTTGTTTGCGTAGAACTGATCCCTAGGCCCATTTGACAGCGGGCCGAAAGGAGCCTTCATCATCACAACACCTTGTTAGTGTATGTGTATTTATGAATATTTATGAGTTTTGATGTGAAATAGGAGAGAGAACGAGTGAGATTGAGTAGTGGAGATTTATGTAGTACAGTGGGTCCCAGAAAATATGTGGATGTAATTGGTTTGACTTTTGATATGAATGTATTAAAATGTGTAAAAATTTATTAAAAGTTGTAGAAAAACGGGGGCAGTTACAAAAGGGCGAAAGGCAGTTACAAAAGGGCGAAATAGAGTTCATTTTATTAATTAATGGTCATTCAAGTTTTTAAAAACGTCGAACTGGTCTTCATATTTTTAGTGAACAATGCAAATATTAGTTTGTTTGTTAGAACTTAAAACAAAATCTAGTTATTGTCATTATTATTTTCAACCATTCGTCATATTAATTTAACAAATCATTTATATTTTTAAGATTTTTTTTATTTTTCAATTATACACACAAAAATATTTTTTTTAATAATACTTACCAAACAAATGCCTTCACAACAAGGCATTTGTTTTTAATCCAAATATTTTCAGTATTTTAACATTGTCTAGCAAATCAATAGGCTTGTTTCAGTATACCTGAGTGTGCCATAACTACGGCGCACTTGGTAATTTACGGTCTCATACGACTTTCTTTTTAAAATCTAAAACTAGATTCAAATCCAGTACAATGAAACGGAGCTCCAACAATTTGAAACATTTGCCGATGACATCGTGACTATTTGTGGCAGTCAATCAAAGTTTTTGGTCATAATTTTGGGAAAATTATGGTAGAAAACTTTGACCAGCCACCGCGGTATCGTCGAAATTTTTTTCAAATTGTTGAAACTCCGCCTCATCGTATTGGATTTAGATCTGATTTCAAATTTCAAAATAGAAATCATATGCTATTGTAAATCACCACGGTTGAGCCGTAATTATGGCACGCCCACGGTGCACTGGAATATTTTTAAGTAAATCAATAAGTAAGAATCATTTAGACATAAAAACGCCATTATTTAAGTCACGAAATATATTGTGGATATGTGTAATAAAGATCATTGGAAGAATTATTTTTAGATATAAATTTGACATGTAAAGAAAGTGTGTCAAAAAATGTCAACAGATTGTTAAGGGGTTGTTTGATTGGGTGTAAATTTTATCCGCGCGGTATTCTGTGTAAAAATGTGTGGTTAATATTGTATTGGGAGATGTGTGTGGTTGAAAATATATATTAATTATACGGAATTGCGTGCGAATTTGTGTAACACCCAATAGAACAAGGCCTAAATTAATGTAATCAACAATTAAAAATAATGAGAAAGAAAATTAATTCTATTCATGAATACAGAAATGATAAGACTTCAAGGGCCATATGTGCAAATTAATTGCCCTATCGCACCCACCTCCGTCCACGCGGTTCGACGTTTAAAATTCGGAAACGATTCTTCTCCGATTCAATCGGTGGCCTGCAAAAACACCATCTTTATTATCAACTCACTACTTTCTCTGATTCTCTCTCTAGATTCTCTCGATCAGTTTCCCTCCATACAAGGAGATCTAAGCACAGTTGGTTGATTTACAGTATTTCTGTGATCGCCGAGTCAACTGGTGCTCTGACTCGGTGTTGATTTCAATAGAAGAACAGGAATGGAGAGTTTGATATCTTTGGTGAATAGACTGCAGAGAGCTTGCACTGCACTCGGGGATAATGGAGAAGATAGCGCGCTGCCTACTCTCTGGGATGCGCTGCCTTCCATAGCCGTCGTCGGTGGACAGGTCTGATAATTTAATGTCATTTTCTGTAATTGTTATCCTATTTCGAAAATTGCTGTGTATATTGTTTTATTGATTCGGATGAGCTAATAGAATTTTGAACTTTCTTCCCTTCTGTTTATTTGTCATATTTATCGTATGCGTAGATCTTAGTCTACAACTATTTATTTTTGTTAATTTCTGTATGAATTCATATTCGCAACCGCTTGTCGATTTTGTTCATTTTATTAGCTGAATTATATGTTTTCAATTTCATTCTGTCAACATTTTTTTTTTTGTGTTTTTTTTGTTTTATTCAGTATCTCGTTGTTGCTGCAATTGGTGTTGGATAGCTTGTAGTTTAAATTTTCCATTTATCATTTCCTTTTTGTCCCTTTTAATTATAGCAGCTAATTTCCTGATTTTTGCATATGCTTATGCGAAATTTGGTTTGATGCCTGAGAATGTTGAGAATGGCCTTGATGCTGATATAAAGATAATTTAACTCGTAGACGGATCACTTTTTGAAGCAAACGAAGGGCTCTCTGGAAGTTCAAACATAGTTAACATTTGATATGGAAAGAGCGATAAGGGCACATCGAGTTGATTGTATGGTGTGATTTTGTAATGTTCTTCCTGTTTAGACCATGCTGGGTGGTCTCTGCTCTTGATAATGCTGTGTTTGTCTGAAGGAAATTTTACCTGAGATGTGTTCGATTAGTCAATAAACATATTGTGGAAACTGATTCCATTGTTATTTGGTTTACAGAGTTCTGGAAAATCTTCAGTACTTGAGAGCATTGTTGGGAAGGACTTTTTGCCTCGCGGATCTGGTATCCCATGAATGTTTTGGCTGCTATATATTCTGCTTATATGTTCTAAGATTGCTGTCCCTGTTGTCACATGAAATGGCTGAAGATTACATGATCAATTTGTTATGCAAAATATGCAGGGATTGTTACTCGACGACCTCTTGTACTACAACTCCATCGTATTGATGAAGGTAGAGAATATGCTGAGTTTGGACATCTTCCAAGAAAAAGGTTCACTGATTTTGGTGAGTTCTCATTAGAGCTCTTTTCAATTTTCTTTTTCCTGTATTGTAATTTCATTTTTGAGGACCTTTCTTTCTTACCCAGCCATGGCTGAACGCAAGTCATTTTTATTTCTAGTAACCTGATGTTTTTAGATATTGGCATGTTCCTTTGTTTGTGTGAAAATTGTTGCTTGGTTTTGTGTATTTGTCAACCCCCCTCAGGCAGTGAAAAGATGTATTGGATTTTATACAAGCTAACGGTTTCAAACAAGTATCATGCCACTCGACAACCAGAGGTATTGGGATACTTAATTTATGTTGGGTTGGTGCTCCATTTATGGGATGTCTTGTGGTGAAATCTCAACCACAATCTAGCTGGTATTCCTCTGAAATGTATAATTTTTGAGTGAATAGCATGGACATCTTGAGGTAGAAATGTTGACCAGGCAATGAGCCACTTGGAAGGTAGAACAAAGTGGAATAATTCGTCATTGTATCTCCTGTAACAAAATATGTTCAGCGATCCATTGATTCACAGTTTTGATGAGACTCGAGCACTCCTATTTTCAGTCTGCAGCTCAACATTCTCTCAGTTGCGGAAGCTTTTTGGTGACAATACCGAGAAATATCAGTAGTGAGAATGTTGACAAGATTAATGTCAAACGTAGTAAAAAACCCGATTGCTTTCTAATGAAACCCGTTCTGATTTCATATTTTTGAGATGAAAGAATAAATAAGTTAGTTCTCTTGTACTATACTTTCTAGTGTAGGGATTGCTTGATTTATTTACTTATTATTACTATTATTATTATTATTATTATTATTATTATTATTATTATTACCCAAAACATCTTACATGCTTTATACTATCCACTTTTTCACCATGATGTACTACCTAATTTTTGCCAATTCTATATGTAATTTGTTTATGAGTAGAAATGGTTTTATGCATTTTCCAAACAAGCCAATATATGGTGTGGAATCTTATTTTTCCGTTGTTCTTTCTTTGGATCTCTAAGTAATGATGGATATAAGATCTTCTAGTTGATAAAGTCATCAAGATAATTGACGACAATTTTAATCCCCTATTTCCAAATTCTATGTTACTGTCAACCAATCATGAAATAAAAACATGTATGATCATATTATGGATTTAATGGGTCAATCTTGAGTGAACCAAAAAGTTCTGCATCTATATATCACCATTTTTCATTTTGTTTCCATATTGGAGACTAACCTCTGTATATTCTGTGCAGCTGCCGTGAGAAAGGAGATTGCTGATGAGACAGATCGAGAAACAGGACGTAGCAAACAAATTTCTAGCGTTCCAATTTATCTCAGTATTTATTCCCCTAATGGTGAGACATGGAGGATTTTTCCTAATGTTTTACTTCACAATTCCTAATGCTCAATCGATTGGATCAGTGTTACTGAATCTGAGAATTGCATCCGTGTTGGTTGAAGTAGAGCAGAAATAGGATGAACGCGGTCATGGCTAAGCAATGGCAATAATACGGCAGCCAACATGATGCCTGCCTTCCCCTCCCTTCCAAACTCCACCTCCCCAAAAAAAGAAGGAAAAAAAAGACATTAATAGTTAATAAGAGTTCCATGCCACTGTCATACATGTTAAGTTAGTGGATTAAGAGCTTGTTTGATGTAGTATTTTTATTAAGAGCTTGTTTGGTGTGGTATTTTCCAAAATCATTTCTATCGGACTTTCTTTCAATCACATGTTTAATGAGCCCCATATCATTTTTCGACGTTTTAGTTCTCTCTCAATCAGACATTGCCCCGGAAAACCAATTTTTACAAATAAAATAAATAAGAAATGTACACCTAACAAGTGCTAAACAGACCATCAGTTAGATTTGACCATGCTGATGGTGATTTAGTAGACAGATCTGTTGATGGTTTTTGTTTTGTTATCTATAGATCTGTGTCCTGAAGTTGCAGTTCTCTTATTATCTTCTATTTTATTAATCATTTTTATTTTTTGGCTTACTAAGTTTGAAGTTTGAGAGATTTTGGAAAAAATAAATAAATAAAAAAATTGAATGTGTGGTTGAAAAGCGAGAAATTTTTTTAAAAAATCTGAAAAAGTTGACACAACAATAACGTAGAGTGGTTGAAAATGACGTTTTAGAAAAGGTGTGGCAAACAAGCCCCAAGCTTTGCTTTAGATAATGACAAAAATCTTGTCTGATTTTGGTGTTCCAATGATTATGGTTTTACTGTGATTCCCTCATTTTTATTTCAAGTGCAGTGAGTAATTTGTGCATTTCTTATTGCAGTTGTGAATTTGACATTAATTGATCTTCCTGGACTTACAAAAGTGGCTGTTGGTTAGTTTTTCCATCCTCTATTTCTGTTTTTAATTTTTTCTTACACTTTCTCTTCACATGGACTGATTGTTTATTCCTGGTTTATCATAGAGGGTCAGCCTGAAAGCATTGTGCATGATATTGAGAACATGGTCCGGACTTATATTGAGAAGGTAATTTAGATTTTTGAGGTTTATGCAATTTAGATTTTTGTGGTTTATCATATAATAATCTGTGAAAACATAAACAAGGCTGAAAAATTTTAGTTCAAGATGGGCTAAGTTAAATTATATTTTCTGGCTAAAATAATTCACTGCAGCCGAACTGTATTATTTTGGCGATTTCTCCTGCCAATCAAGATCTTGCGACATCAGATGCAATCAAGATTTCTCGTGAAGTAGACCCAAAAGGTATGACTTATGTGTGGGCATCTCTCTTTTGATTGTTATTCAATCAGTATGTTATAGTTTGTCATCACACTGATGATTATTTCTGCCTGACATTTTGTTGGTTTTGTGACAACCATATTCCAGGAGAAAGAACATTTGGAGTTCTAACAAAGATTGATCTTATGGACAAGGGTACTGATGCTGTTGATGTAAGTTAAAATCTTTATATATTGATGATTTAGAGAAACTTGAGGAGAAAACCATAAAAATCAACAAGGCTAGTTCATATGGACATGGGTTGGAAACGAGAAATGGTTTTTTGAAGACAGGTTGATTTGCACCATCTCGACTAAAATGTTATCTTTTACAAGCACATTACGCTATGTTCTGTTTTGTTAATAACCTCTCAACTAATGAGTAAGTGATTTTATTGTATTTACTCTGGACATTTTCCGTAGACCGAATATGTCATCTCTTTGGTTTTTCCTTAATTGGTGATTTGGTGTCATATTCTCATATTGGAAGATATCTCTCTATTAATTTTCTTTCTAAGCCCATTTTACAGGAAGTGCAAAAATGACAAGAAACCATTAACTATTTCAGTTGTGCAATTTCATTATGTGCACTGAGTTCCATTTTCTTCATGCTTGATTATCAGACATTATCTACATATTTTGCGGTATTTTAAAGATGTTGCTGAGACATTCTTCTGCTTAAGCATGTCTTGAAAAGCTTTTCACTGCTACAAATGTATGCTGCTTGATCGTCAGTGCTACATTGAAAATTTTACTGATCTTGATTAGAAATGTTATAAAATCATGTTTCTAATTCTTAAGGATTGAAGGATGCATTTCCTAACTTGTATTTCTGTGGTTCTTAGATCTTGGAGGGTAAAGCATATAGGCTGCAGTTTCCGTGGATAGGTGTTGTTAATCGATCTCAAGCAGACATTAACAAAAATGTTGACATGATTGCTGCTAGGCGTAGAGAGCGCGAATATTTTGCTCAAACCCCAGAGTATAAGCATCTTGCTCACAGGATGGGTTCTGAGCATCTTGGGAAAGTTCTCTCCAAAGTGAGTCATATAGTGCATCCCGCGCCCCCAACCCCCCAAAAAAATGAATATGCAAAATAGTAAAAGGAAAATGCTGAGTTCGACCAAATGAAATTCTGCTAGTTGTCTTGTAAAATTGTGTCTGTTCTTTTGAGAGCATGTATATTGACATTTTTTGGTACAGCGTTTACTCTATTTTTCAGATGTTGGGAAACACCAGTGTTCTAAAAAGAGGAGGTAGGCCTATGTGCCACCTAAGCAAGCTTTTCAAACTGGGAAAAAAAAACTGCTGTTTGTTTTTCTTTTTTTCTTTCCCCATTGTTTTTGGAGAACATGGAAAATGCATCCGTGCTCTTCAATGTGCTCATTTTCTGAAGTTTTATTTAGCATGTTGTTGGCTAAATGTTTATAAACACACTACATTTTCCCAAGTTACTTTTTATCCACACGTCCTAAATCGCTTTTGCACCAAATAAACTTGCTTATAACTATTTTTGAAATAGTGTAACCTTTTGATTGCCATATAGGGAAACATTTGTGAGCTGAAATGCATGGATTTCTTTATTGATTGATATATTGGCAACCACTTTATTGGTATAAGTTTGCTAACTGGTGCACTGTGTTCTAGCATTTGGAGTCTGTTATCAAATCTCGAATTCCAGGACTGCAGTCACTTATTAACAAAACTATCATTGAGCTTGAATCTGAGTTGAATCGTCTGGGGAAGCCCGTTGCTACTGATGCAGGAGTGAGAACACCCTTCTTTTATTCCTTTTCAAATTTATTTGTGTTCAGGGTTTTCGATGAATCAGTTCTAGATTAATTTGATGGGGTCAAAATTATTTATTATCATCTTTACTATTATTATTATTTTTAAATCTCAATAATGTTATTCACGTTCAAAGAGTACTATATGATGCTAAATTGCTCCTCCTGCCCCACCCCCATCGCACCCTGGGATTTCACTTGCTGCATGATGCATTTTGATTTTTTGGGCCCTTGATTATCATTGCAGGGAAAATTGTACATGATTATGGAAATCGTTCGTATCTTTGACGGAATATTCAAAGAACATCTAGATGGAATGTATGTATTTGAAATTTCCGATGTCTATCTTCTAATGTATGACCTCATTTCTGATTCAATCCATGCTGGTTTTCATTTATTGTCATTACATTCTGCAGCCGATCAGGTGGTGATAAAATATATAATGTCTTTGACAACCAACTGCCTGCTGCATTGAAAAGGTTACAGTTTGACAAGCATCTTGCAATGGAAAATGTTCGGAAATTAATAACCGAAGCAGATGGATATCAACCTCATCTTATAGCACCTGAACAAGGTTATCGGCGTCTCATTGAAACTGCTTTGGTTACTATTAAAGGGCCTGCTGAGGCCGCTGTTGATGCGGTATAATTTCACTTACAATTGGTTTTCCATGCTTTGTTGCCATATTTCATCTCTCTTTTTTGCCTTCTTTACCTTTTCTTTTAATATATTTTGGCAGACTACATAGATTTACAGCATGTTTGACTAAGTGTTTCTTTCAATAAAGATATAAGCACCTATTCATTTCGCCAAACTATTTTTTACCCACATCTCCCGAGCTACTTCACTGCTTGTTTACCTCTATTTATAGACTTTTTGCACACACATTGCCAGATGGAAAGAGAACGAATTTGGGAGTCAGGGTGGTGGTGGTTATTTCGTTGAACTTTTTGTGTAGCTGGTGAAAATCCCAGAAACTTTTGTCAAGTATTAATTAAGTGTTGCCTTCTGGATTCTTGGTTGGTAATTTGAAGAATATGACAAATGGGATGGGTGGACAGAGTTTGCATTCTAATAAGTCATGTACCTAGAAATGTGAGATGATCATGGCTCTATCTTGAAGGACAAAACTAACCCCTTTTTACCTTGTCGTTTTTATGTCTTACTTTGAAAAGGTTCATGGGATACTGAAGGAACTGGTTCAGAAATCAATCAATGAGACTCTGGTAAGTCCCAACTATTTCTTATGCTGTCCTACAATTTTCATTTCATTATACATGGATGAAAGTAACGAGTTCGATGTTATACATTTGTGGCATTCTTAACCCTGTTTTCTGTTTTACAGTGTTTTCATATTCAAAAATTTTATGTTCACTTATCTCCTACGTCCCGCCGTGCTTCGTCCCATTACCCTGTAAAAAGCATGGGAAGATAAAAATGGAAAGAACTTGAATGCAAATCGAAAATTCACCAGTGACCACGAAACGAATTGATAGAGAAATTATATAGTTGCACGTTAAATTTCGAACTTTAATTATGATTAGAGAGTTATGGAGGCTTGCATCTGTTGTTGGCAGGAGCTAAAGCAGTATCCGTCTCTTAGAGTGGAGGTTGGGCATGCAGCAATTGAATCATTAGAGAGGATGAGGGATGAAAGCAAGAAAGCAACTCTACAGCTAGTTGACATGGAGTGCAGTTACTTGACTGTAGATTTCTTCCGCAAGCTTCCTCAAGATATTGATAAGGGAGGAAATCCAACTCATTCATTATTTGATAGATACAATGACTCGTATCTTAGACGTATTGGTACGTGTGTCAATTTCTATTCCGAACATACCATACATGCGCTAAATGTTCTTACTTAAATCAAGATTACCACCCTAATATGCACTAATTGCTTCTTGAACAGGATCAACCGTCTTGTCATACGTCAATATGGTCTGCGGAGGTCTGAAGAACTCCATTCCGAAGTCTATTGTTTATTGCCAAGTTCGAGAGGCAAAACGCAGCTTACTAGACCATTTCTTCACCGACATGGGAAAAAAAGAGGTAAGAATTCCAACTCCTATATTTTTCTCCGGCCACCCCATGGATGTGGTGGAAACAAATGAAAACTGTTGCTGGTTTGTTCATTAAAAACTGCTGATGTGGCTTCAGGCGAATCAGTTAGGCAAACTGTTGGACGAGGATCCAGCAATCATGCAGCGACGTGATTCTCTGCGCAAGAGACTTGAGTTGTACAGAGCTGCTCAGGCAGAGATTGATTCAGTGGCCTGGTCAAAATAGATTTAGGGATCTTTGTTTTGCACTATTATGTATCTGTTGTTCTTGTTTCTTTATAGAAACACTTTTTGGCTCAGGTTGAGATGTTATTCTTTACGTGTGAAACACTGATTGAGATCTTTTTCTAAATCTTAACTGTCGTTCGCTATGTATAACCTTACATCTTATCCACGGCTCAAAATCGATGCATATTAGAACTTTTTTTTTTTTAATTGAATTTATACCGTGTGGAGCATTCTGTGCGACCCTTTTACGGTTTTACCTAATGCTGCTTGCTGATTATATCAGCATCCAAATCTGTCCCTCGCCCCACACTCCCCATCCGGCCATCCTGTTACCTCGACAGAGAAGCCTGAGCATAAGCTCTCTGTATGAAGTGCTTGCTGAATTCATGTGTTCACATGCAAATCAAAATGTTAAAATGCTAGCTGATTGATTTTGTTATTAGATCGGACTTTCGGAGTTCTCTTACTATGCAGTGTGTTATTACTACCTTTAAGCACAGATGTAATGCACGTTGTACCATGAGAACCTAGTTTGGGTATTCACACATATTTAATGAATCCACTAAATGAAAGTCATAATGATTTGTCTCAAACATGCTTCTACCCTTTCGATTAGGGTTGTTTTTTTTTTTTAAATAAGAATATTTTGGAGCTACCAAAAAAAAAGAAAAATGAAAAAGGAAAAAGGCAAAAAGGGTTATAATAGAACTTCATTGGAAGAGATAAACCAATTAGACGTATGGTTTAATATACAAATATAAATAACATTTTCATCTACCAGATAAAAGAAAAATTAAACGATTAATATCATTGCCTGAAACTAGTTAGTTGCTAAGTTTGCTCAAGAGGACCCCAATTAGTTTACTAATAACGACCGTTAACCTTAAAATCCTGGCTCTTGTTCAAATTTCACGCAAGACCTTTTACAAACAGTTCTTTCATATTTGAAGCAAAATTCAATTCAAACAAATGTTGGTTATGATAGAGACTGAAATCTATGTTCTTTTTAAACTTAGGTTGAAGTATGTAGCGGGATGATGATCACCTGCCAACTCCAACAACTGTTCCCAACCCCACCACCACCACCACCACCACCTCCAGCCCTCCTCCAACAAAATCTACCTTACAAACTTAAAATACAAGGCACTTCTCATCAGTACTCTTTCACCAACTTCACCCTCCAAATTCTTGCTTTTTATCTTCTACTTCCCACATTGCCACATCTGAATTTTGCCAATGGATGCAAATTCAAAATTTGGGGTTCCATCTAGATTCAAAATTGGATTATGTTTTTCGATTTTAATCTGTTTTGTAGAATCATTAAGTTTTGCAGGAGCGCAAAATCTCGATGAGAATGGCCTCAAAGAGCTTTGCAATACAGATCTCGCCTCATTTCTTCCTCTTCCATACGGCGATCTCCCAAACATGATCTGTAAACCCGTATGGAATTCATACCTTCTAAGGGTAAGTTTATGCAAAAAACTTGCTTTCTTGGATCATATATGTGGAGTGTAATTATATTGTTCATTTGATTATATTCAATTTCCATGCTATATAAATTGATATGTACAATGCTATCAATGCTTAGCATACGAGGAGTATTATATTGTAATCTATCCTTTCCTTTTTTGTTCTTCGAAACTTTTGGCTTTTTTATTAGGACTTGATAAAAAAAAAAAAAAAAATGTAGTGCGGTCTTATTGTTAGCTGAGTCAATTAGTGTGACATAATTAGCTTCTTGAATTTTACAGTACTCCCAATCCAAGGAGCATGTGATCACCATTGTGTTGTCAACCATATACACCAGTGGATGGGTTGGAATGGGATTTTCCAAAGATGGAATGATGCTTAATTCTAGTTGCATGGTGGGATGGGTGAACCACGAAGGCCGACCTCGAATAAAACAGTATCATATAAAGGGAATGACACCATCGGAGATCAAACCAGACGAAGGTCACTTGCCACTCACCAGTACTCCACCATTGGTTGTAGTTCGCGAAGCCACGATGTACTTGGCTTTCCAGCTTAAGTACAACACAACTCTCAAGACACAGCCGGTTTTACTCGCTTTTAGCAGTAAAAATCCCCACCATCTTCGGCTTACCGTCCATGAGGACAAGACTGCCATTAAATTTGATTTCTCCTCAGGTACGTATATATCTCATTCCCATTGCGACATCGATCCATCATCCATGCATGAATATACTATATATATATATATCTAGTGACATGCTTGGTGTACGTGATAACACTATTTTTTTTGTTGGCACTACCTTTGGACACAGGTAAAACAGATGTGAATGGAGATTCAGCTTATAGCATCATTAAAAACAGGAAGACACATGGGGTATTGGCTATACTAGGATGGAGTCTATTTCTCCCTTTGGGTGCAATTCTTGCAAGATACCTTAAGCATAAGGACCCAATGTGGTACTACCTTCATGTAGTCATCCAATTCATCGGATTCCTATTCGGAATTGCTGCAGCTGTCGTTGGATTTTCACTCAACCACAAACTTCACGAAGCCATCCCCGCCCACAAAGGCATTGGAATTTTCGTCCTCACGCTAACTGTCCTTCAGGTTCGTGCATGCTTGATTTTATTAATTATTAACTTAGCACGTGATGAAAATTAAATTAAATTAAATATGGTTGTTGTTGTTTATTATATATATATATATATATATATATATATATATATTGTTCCTAGCTATGGTAAGATGGATCGTTCGTACGTGCAGGTTACCGCATTCTTTACTCGACCAAGTAAGGAGAGCAAATACCGGAGGTACTGGAGCTGGTCGCACAACTGGTTCGGGAGGATTAGCCTTTTGTTTGCTGCAGTGAATATAGTACTAGGAATACACATTGCAGGGTCAGGACAAGATTGGAAGATTGGGTATGGATTTCTGGTTGGTTCAATCTTAATCAGTTGTATTGTTTTGGAAGCACTGCGGAGGATTAGAAGGTCCACCAAAGAAGCAGCTTTCCCTTCAGCAGCTAATTACCCAATGAATTCACTTTAGCAAAGGGCTGCTGAGCTAGCTGTGTCATGTTATGTAAAATAATTTTGCTTTGGGAACGTAACGAAGGAATTTTGTTTGCTGATCGATTGTCATATACACATTTCATATGTCGTACTTTGTTTGTTGAGAATTAATTTTAATGCTTTTTAATTAACTTGTATGTATAGGAATTTTCATACAATCATGTGAATGTCTGGTCAGGATTTTGTACGTACGTGTTGACAACATCGATCATGTTACGTACCAAATTTTAAATGAAAAAAAAAAAATTAATTAATTAATTAATTAATTAATTTGCAACAGTTAATTACGTCTCATTATTGAAATGATCACTTGTTTTCAGTTGCTAAACATGCATGAATCAATTAATATTTCCGCCAACGCCGAAAGAATTGGTGGCAAATTAATCATGATCTATAAATATTAATGTACCATACACGAAATCTCGACAAATGCTGAATCAGTGTCTCCATATCTTACCTTTTGAGTATTTATTGTACAGCATGCAAGGACCTCACCAAATGCAATTGATGTGATGCTCCACAGTCGACAAAGATCTATCTCAACCAATTGAAAGTAACATCTATACACTGATAACACGCATTTAGGGCTTGTTATATATACCATGATGTAGATTTACTTACGTATTAAATGTGTGGTTGAACATTAGAAAAAATATATTAATTAAAAAATATAAAATAATTGTATGAGTTGTTGAAAATAATAAAAGAGAAAAAAATTAATGAAAATTAGTAAAAATTTGTTGTATATAGAACAAGCCCTTATTTCTTGGAAACATTGCCATTTTGGGTAAGTTACATTTCTGTATTAGACCTTAGCTCACAAATATATATATATATATATATATATATATATATAGTCCCTCCTCCCCAATTTTATGGTCCACTTTATTTTTTCACAGAGATTAAGAATAGCATGATAAATGATAATTATACAAATAAACTGTTTAGAATACTCTCATTTAATTAGTAGTGCGTATCAAAAAAAGTATTAAAAAATATAATATGAGGGTATAGTTGTAAATGAATATCAAAGTAAACCAAATAAATGAGGTATTCGTAAAAAAAAAAAAGGATCATGCATATAATTAGGACGAAAGGAGTAAACAGATTATTTTTTTATTATTATTATACTTAATTTAATACTATTATTTCTTTATTTTGGAAGTCTCACATTTTCAAGACACTCATGAATGTGAGAAGAAAAGATTTCGTCAAATGTAGAATCATATCTCTAGTAAGTGCATTTTGTCATTTGTTTTTTGTTTTTTTTTTCAAAGATAAACATGTTCTCGTCAAATGAAGAATCATATCTCTACTCTCTAGTGCGTGCATTTTATCATTTGTTTCATTTGTTTTTTTTTTCTTTTTCACAGATAAATATGTTCTCCATAACAAATACGCAATAAGTGTTCCACTTCAAAAAAATAAAAAATAAAAAATAAGCGTAATAAGTGTTGACTATATACCTTAAATTTAAATTGCTCCATACTCAAAGATTCAAATACCAAGTGAATTCATTAAGAGTTTATGAAATTCTTAGTTCTCATCAACAAGCAAATTAAACTCATTGCATCGTTATTTTTCAAAAATACCTAAAAATAATATTTTTCTTAAATCGAGTAAAATTTGTTGGAATGTTGATTGTATTTAAAATATCACGAAATTGTAGGTCCGCAATTTAAAATAATAAAATAATAACAATTATTGCAAGTGTTCAACAAACAACTCGACATCACTTGTGACCATTAAACAAGGAAGTATGCTCATCGAATTCACATGATAATTTTTCTTTTCTTTTCTCTCTCTCTGTTTGTTTGTTTGTTTGTTTTTTTCCCGCACTTGTTTTTTCCTGGAACGCCGAAAAATCTTGGATTACGACGTTCATTAACGTTCTTTCAACGATTTGACAAAATAAAATAAAATAAATGAATTGGGACTGTTGAGATGCGACCCCGCGTTGATTAATGTTTAGGAAATAAGTTAGGTGGACGAGCATGATTATTCCTGCCCTTCCCATCTACTTTTTCATTTATATATATGTATATATATACACACTCCTAGCCTATTAGTACGTATTATTATTATTATGTCAAATACAAAAATGGCCAAGAAATTACTTGGCAACGTACGATCGATTTCAATTACTACTATCCATTTTTTCTCAAACTTAACTATCCGCACATTTAGGGCTCCTTTTCATGGAGTACAACTTAAATTTTTTTTAAAAAAATGTTATTCACTATTATTTTCAATTAATTACTCATTATATTGATTTGATAAGCTTTCAATATTTTTTTAGACATTTTCTTCACTTTTCAATCACATTTTTAAAAATTATTTTTTCAAAAATTCTATGTATCAATGACATTACTTGACATAATCAATCTCTCTTAATTAAGACTTTTTTAATTTAAATATATATTCACCATATTCCACCACATTTCTCTACTTAATTATCACACAAAAAATAATTTTTCAAAAATGTTATCCCAAAACAAGCTCTCCAATCTCATCGAACTCATTTATTCACCATGCAAATATACATACATATATATATATATATATATATATATATATTTGCTTTCTTCACTTATCTGTCTTAAATTCTATAATGTTTGACATGTTGAGACGCATTCAATGTCTTCATTTCTTAGCATACCTCTATTAAATATGCATTGTTATCAACCAAAATAAATTATTATAATTTAATATAGAAATATATATACTCCTCTATGTGTCCCTACAAAATTAAAGTAGATGCTTAATTTATCTCATGTTTAGAATTTGTGATCGATACCATTATATTCATTCTATACAAGTTCAGAGAGGAAAAGCAAGGTTGAATTGAAGCATGTCTTCTAAAATGTGCCTTGCCTTGGATTTAGAATGGATAATGAAACAGACTTGATTTTTAAATTCTTTTGTGACTAGCTAGCTGATAAATACATAATTAAAAATCTTGTCAATTGAATAAATATTTACTCGATCTCTCAGAATTCGTGTTATGCATGGCAACTCTCAATAACTCAAGATTTTATCATCTATTTATTTATTTATTTTTTGAATATAATGGATCATTTATTTAATGTTATTAGGTGCATAGAATTAAAGCAATGTGAATTTCGTGTACAGTTCTCCCCGACATGGCTCCATTATTGGCTTCCCAATTGTTAATTAAGACAAGAAGCAGCATATATATATATTTCAATAATCTATTCATAAGAATGAGGTTAATTAGATTTAATTAGTAATGCTAGCTATTTGGTATTTACACAAGAAGTTATAACGGGTAATTAGTAATCATGATAAATATAATTTTATTTAAGAAATAAAAATATTTTTTATACAGGACTCACTCTAATGCTATGAAGCACGGAAACTCCTAAAAATAAACCGTTTCGTATCGGAAACTCTACAAAAGTTTTCTATTTTTTAATAAATTCGGAAACTTTATGTAAAATTTTATGGACACTCTATGGAAACGTTTAGGAACTTCCATGTTTAAGCAATTTAATTGTTGAACTTTTTAATTAAATTTTCTACATTGAGTATTGCTTCATTTTTTTAATTCATTTTTTATGACAATGAACTTCAAAATTTCATTAAATTGGTTTGATTTCGATATTTTGGTTATCTAGTTCATATTAAGTAGTTTTTTGATGTTGGATTGTGAAATTATATATATAGTAAAACAAAGAATTATGTGGTAACGTTTCCATATCGTTTCGTGTTCTATATTTTCCAAAAATTACGTTTGCCCGTTTGGTTTCGTGTCTCGTTTTTGTTTCCATGCAACCTAGATCTCATGAAATTAATATTCCCTCCATCTCATTTTGATATGCTTGATTTCCTTTTTCGTCTGTTTCAAAATATAGGCTACTTTCTTTATTAGTATAAATTTAACTTCTTCATTTCCTAATTTACCCTTATTTATTATGCATGGTTATTAATAAAAGTAAAATGTCATATTTAATATAGAAGTATATTGAGAAATACACAAGTAAAATTTATCTTTCCAATAAATATTAATTTCAAATTCTTAATCCGTGTGAAAGTCAAACCATGCTTATCAAAATGGGACGAAGTAAGTATCAAACTTCTATAAAATGAGAGAGTAGTAATTTTGACATTCTAGTTCCTGGCCACAAAATTGTAATGCGTCACATGGATTAATATTTGAGGTGTACGTGTATTTTCTAGCTACAAAAAACAACTTGCTCTTAATAATTCGCCAAAGAGCATCGACATTGCAAGCCTCAATTGGCCATCCGATGCGGAGGAAAGAGAGAGACGCAAAAAAGGAAAAAAAGAAAAAAGAAAAGAAAAGAAAAAAGGACGTCGTTCCACATTTTCTTCTTTTTTTTCTTACTTTCCTTACTTTTTCTCACTTTCTTTTGCACAAATTCCCGTGTCACTTTTCAATTCTCACATCCAACTTCATATCCTCTATTATTTTTTTTATTATTATTATTTTTGAATTTATTTCTACATTGCTTCTATTTTTTACTTTTTCCTCTATTTTTCACTACACGTCATTTATTTTCTTTTCAATTAAAATAATTATCTTCTATCTATCTCTTTCTTTCACATCTTCCTTTAATAGGAGATGCTGTTATTAATAACACTGGCCTACCAAACAGTAGCATCTGCCTAAATCCTAATTTATATATATATTATAGCATGACCGGGAAAAAATAAATAAATAAATAGTGGGCTTGATAATATAGACGAGTACTGGAGAGCTACAGACACAAGTAAATCTTTCTAGCTAACGAGTCAACCATTATTTTGCCATATGCTTTTATACCTTCCACTTCCAGTCTGGTGTTTTCCCACTTTCTCCTTTGAGACTTTATAATTTGGCTTTCGACCAAATTATATATATTTTCTATGCATTATATATATATATATGTATACATCTAGCTAGCTAGATCAGAAAGCTTGCAGTACCTGATCATCACAACTCCTGATATATATGATTAAGAGGTACATATATATAATATATATGTTATGTATATGTGTACATGTACATGTGCGTTTTATGATCTGATCATCTTCGATCTCCCGTTGAGTAATTAGAGCGCACGTGCATGGGTGCATGGCTTTCGTAATTTGTTGCATCCAAATAAATTTACTGATAAAAATATTCGACTTTAATTATATTTATTTAATTTGTTGCCTGTTAGAGTTTCTTTCATGCATTATATATGCACCTACGTACTGATATTGTGCTTCAAATCTGCAGCTCATCAGGAAAACAGAAATAACAAACCTAGTTTTAATTTCTTTAAAAAAAGAGAGAGAGAGAGGATCAACTTAGAAATGTGGAGATTGAAGATTGCGGAAGGAGTTGATAGTCCTTATTTGTATAGCACAAACAATTACGTCGGACGACAAATTTGGGAATTCGACCCCGATTACGGGACACCGGAGCACCGCGAGGAGGTGGAAGACGCCCGCCGTGAGTTTTGGTACAACCGCCACCAGATCAAGCCCAGCAGTGATCTTCTCTGGCGGATTCAGGTCGATCTACAACTCTCTGCTTCTTGATTCATATATTGTCTATCGTATTTGCAAGTTGCAACCACTTTTAATTAGCTAGCTTAATTATTACAATAGATTCTTGATGTTTCTTGTTAATTAATTGAAGCGGAAATTTGGTATTATATTTTATCTTCAACAGTCGACACTTTTGGAACGTTGTTACATCTTCTAATACGGAGAATTGAGGTGGACCCCACCAAAACAAGGGTAAAAATAATTTCATTTGTTTTCACTACCCCACTATAATTAGGGTGAATGATGAACCAACTCAATTGTTGTGTTTCTAGCACGCATTTTTCTAGCTAAGATTACAAATTTCTCAAAATGATATTAATTTTACCGCTGCATCGTGAAAATTTCGTTTTAATTTCTAGTTTAATGGTAATCTAGCAATCAGAATTGATTTCTTATATATATTTATAGTGTTTGTCAACTATTTTAATCAACAATTTCGCGTGAAAAGTTACGTTGATCGTCGTAATTAAAAAAAAAAAAAAAATCACATCAACTTGCAAATAGATTAGAACCTTAATTAATTAGGCAAAATAGTGAGATATATGGTACTGTTGTTGTTCACTGCAGTAAATAACTGATCGATACTTTGCCCAACAGTGCTATTATATTCCACGCGCTATAGACATTGTTATCCTTTTGACATGATGATCATATCTACTCCCATTTTTTCAAGATTTTTTGCTAATTAAGAAAATTCCCACGTCAAATCGTGGCCTCGATCAAACTTCTGGAAATATGATATCCACAATATTGAAGAACGAATAAATTTATCATCGATTAATATTTTTGGGATTAATTGTGAAATTAAATGGTGTCAGTCTTTAACGAATTTGTCAAGGATTTAATGACACTTTGTTTGACATTCATAATTATTAGTGGAGAAGTTGTTCCTTGTCCACACTTTAAAGCATGTGTTCGTTTCTATCTTTGTTTTTTTTTTTTTTTTTTTGTCTAAAAATTTTCTAAAAGTAGAGTTTTTGAATGGATAGTGGTGGGGACCATGAGATATGTGGATAATAATGAGTGATGATGTAAGATGTGTGGTTGATATTAATATTTGACTTTGACTTTTAGTAATAATAGATAATTTTTAAGTGGAAATAAGTGGAAATGAACACACCCTAACTAAATTCAACTTTGTCACATGAAATTAAAGCTCCTTCCACAAATTAATTGGTTGATATATCCTTTTACTTTATTCCAACTCCAAATCGTTTATCTAATTTTGAATCATTCGTTAATTAAGAGCTTTGTGCTATAAATTAAAACAAAAATCATTTTTCTAATTAACATTTTCAATCACTCATTTAATTAATTAATTTGATAATTATTAAATTTACTCTTATTTATTTTTTCAACCACATTAATTCAAAAATCTATATCAACCATTTGTCCATATCACAACTAATATAGTACGTCACCTACGTATGAACATGATAATACTAACGTACATATATTTCATGATCCTTTGTGACATGAAAATTTATTTGCAGTTTCTTAGAGAAAAGAATTTCAAACAGACAATACCCCAAGTAAAGGTGGCCGATGGCGAAGAAGTTACCTATGAAACGGCCACCACGACTTTGCGAAGGGCAGTCCACTTTTTCTCGGCCTTGCAAGCCAGTGATGGCCACTGGCCAGCTGAAAATGCCGGTCCACTATTCTTTCTTCCGCCTCTGGTCAGTCTTGATACACGTACTCTTCGCACCACCACCACGTACACATTGAATGTCTAAAGCTCCATTTTCTTATTTTAAAAATTGACTTTTATTGTCTAGTATTAAAATCAATCATACATCTCAAATCTCTACTCATATATCTCGTAGTATTCAACTTGAGAGAGAGAGAGTGTGTGTGTGTGTGTGTGTGTGTTTTTTTTTTTTTTTTAACAAGGAATACAAATTTTACATTACAACACGCTAAGTACTAAGGTTAAGTTAAGATGTGGAGAAATGAACATTTGTATAATTGGGCAAACAGAAAGTGCGATTTCACTGATGCAAAATGTGTGTGGAAAATCCAGGTCATGTGCACGTACATTACCGGACATCTTAATTCCGTCTTTCCGGCAGAACATCGTAAAGAAATTCTCCGATACCTCTACTGCCACCAGGTGATATATCTCATTTCAATATATCAGAGATGAACTCAACTATAAACATTTTGCTACTCAATGATTGATTAATTAATGGCCGTTCTATCATAACGTCAGAATGAAGACGGTGGCTGGGGTTTCCACATAGAGGGACATAGCACAATGTTCTGTACAACACTCAGTTACATCTGCATGCGTATACTCGGAGAGGGACCTGATGGTGGCCAAAACAATGCCTGCGCTAGAGCAAGAAAATGGATTCTCGACCACGGCACTGTCACGGCAATACCTTCATGGGGAAAAACATGGCTTTCAGTAACTCCATCACTGCATAGTCTAAAACAAAGAATTAAATTAAAAATATATATATAAGAGTAGCAAATTATCAAACTTTAATGCTGATTTTGGTTTCAGATACTTGGAGTGTTTGAGTGGTCTGGAAGCAACCCAATGCCCCCTGAATTTTGGATTCTTCCATCTTATCTCCCTATGCATCCAGGTTTTTCCCTGTTCAAATCACTGAAATTTGGTTGATATAAGTGCTCATAAGTTGATGATGATGATGATGATGATGATTCTCAACTCAAAATGCAGCGAAAATGTGGTGCTACTGCAGAATGGTTTACATGCCAATGTCATATTTATATGGTAAAAGATTTGTGGGTCCAATCACACCACTCATTCTACAGCTGAGAGGAGAGTTGTATGATCAACCCTATAATGAAATCAACTGGAGGAAATACCGACATTGTTGTGCAAAAGTAACTTCTTTTAGCATGTGTTGTTACAGCTTATTCTATTATTCAAACAATCACTGTCAGTCAGTGAATGAATGCAAACATAGACAAAACAAAGCATCAGAACCTGGTCAATAACAAAACCTGAACTTTGGCAATGTCAATGCCAATGCAGGAGGACCTGTACTATCCTCACCCATGGATACAAGATTTGATTTGGGACAGTTGTTATGTACTTACCGAGCCTTTGTTGACTCGTTGGCCTTTTAACAAGTTGAGAGCAAAAGCACTTGAAGTAACAATGAAGCACATTCACTATGAAGATGAAAATAGTAGATACATCACTATAGGATGTGTGGAGAAGGTGCTATGTATGCTGGCTTGCTGGGCTGAGGATCCAAATGGGGATTATTTCAAGAAGCACCTTGCTAGAATCCCCGATTACTTGTGGGTGGCCGAAGATGGAATGAAGATGCAGGTAACTGATCTGCCCTGTCAACAAAACTAATTATATACTACCGAATTTATTAGATAACATCACCTAAACATGGGAATCCGAAATTAGCATGCTACCATGTTTAACTAAGATCTATAATGTACATTCTGATGCAGAGTTTTGGCAGTCAAGAATGGGATACTGGTTTTGCCATTCAAGCACTGTTAGCTAGTGATCTTACTGATGAAATAGGCGAGACACTAAAGAAAGGGCATGATTTCGTCAAAATGTCTCAGGTAACAAAAAATTAAAGCACTGGAATATAATCGACCAGCATGTTTTATCCAGAGGACTGGATTGCACAGGACAAATACTGTGTACCACAGATACAACTTTTGTAAGTTGGACACTCACATCCTATACTTGCAGGTGAAAGACAATCCTTCTGGAGACTTTAAAAGCATGTACCGACATATTTCTAAAGGATCATGGACATTTTCAGATCAAGATCACGGATGGCAAGTATCTGATTGCACAGCAGAGGGGCTAAAGGTCTCTTGTCTTTATCAAGAAATTAAGCTCATTCAATTTGGAAATTCTACAAGAAAGTAACAAAATATTGTGACATATTAAGCTAAATTTTTACATACTAATTGGGTTTTATTTTTCTTTTGAACTCACCAGTGTTGCCTTCTCTACTCCATGATGCCCCCTGAGATAGTTGGAGAAAAACTGGAACCTCAAGGATTCTTCAATGCCGTCAATATACTGATTTCCTTGCAGGTCAGAGTTCGAGTTTTCAGAATAATTCTAATCAACTCTGCAACCAATATCCTTATTTCGTATAGATTAGTGTAACTTACTTATTCAACTTACCTGCCCTTTCAATAACTCTGGTAAATTAAGACCCCCCAGAAGAATATGCTGAAACAGATCATTAATCATAACATCCAAGCGCAGATAAATTTTAGATGCCTCCTTACATGCAGGGAAGGTTCACATATTTCTATTTATGACAGCCTACCACATGATCAATTTTGTAATGTCATAGGTAGAATTCAATTGGTAACATTTAGTTGCTCTAATACTATACCGAATCCCATCTTCTAGAAAGTTAAGCCCTTGGAGAGGAATGCATTTAAATTCAGTGAAAATGGAGAATGTTTCTTCAAGATGCTATTTTTCTCAACCCTACTTATTAAGATCACTCTGAATAAATACCAGAGCTCTCTTGACGTGTTTTTGGTGAATCATTGCAGAGCAAAAATGGTGGTTTAGCAGCATGGGAGCCTGCAGGAGCCTCGGATTGGTTAGAGGTAGTTTCTTCTGTCATAGATTGATGATTTCTAACAAACATATTAACTTTTTAGTTGTTCCTATTCCATTTTATCAATGGAAACAAGAATAAGTTAAAACACTTCTTTTCATTTTCCAACAGTTGTTAAATCCTACAGAATTTTTCGCGGACATTGTCATCGAACACGAGTAAGATTCGTCCACCTTTTTTTTTCTTTTTTTTTTTTAATCTTTGCCTACTGAGGACCCCGCATTTGATCTAGCACAAGCCTAACAAGAGTTTTATCATGCAGGTATGTAGAATGCACTTCATCAGCAATCCAGGCTCTTGTTCTGTTCAAGAAATTATATCCTGAACACCGGAAGAAAGAAATAGAAAACTTTATTTCAAAGGCTGTTAAATACCTTCAAGACATCCAGAGGCCTGATGGTTCATGGTACATTTTTCTTCCAATTAATACGCAATAAATTGGGAAGTTAGACATCGTTTGGCAGTTGATAATACATGAACAAGCATGTCTACAGGTACGGGAACTGGGGTGTGTGCTTCACATATGGTTCCTGGTTTGCTCTTGGAGGTCTAGCAGCAGCAGGAAAGAGCTACAACAATTGTGCAGCAGTTAGAAAGGGGGTTGATTTTCTACTTAAATCACAGAGGGATGATGGTGGCTGGGGAGAAAGCTATCTTTCCAGCCCAAAAAAGGTAATTTCTGCATTTCCACAGAAAATCTGGTTAACATCTACAGACTATAAAACATTTATACCATAAATCCATGTTGTGTATGCGCTTTCTTCTTCAATATTGCTACCTGATACGGATTAGTCTTTGTGCGCATTTAACATTTTAGATAGATGGAAAGAACGAAAATAGAGCATATCTACAAGAAATGTCTCCTTACCTTCTGAGTTTCATTGAACAGGAATATGTCCCCCTGGAAGGAAACCGCTCAAACTTAGTACACACCGCCTGGGCTATGACGGGACTTATTCATTCTGGCCAGGTTTTCCTTCTTTCAAGTTTGTCTTCTTCGTGGAGTTCAATAATCATATAATTTTTTTCCTCCTTATTTCAACAAAAAATTCATCGCTTTTTTCCATTTCAACAGGAGGCCAGAGACCCAACCCCTCTCCACAGAGCAGCAAAGCTTTTGATCAACTCTCAGTTGGAAAATGGTGATTTTCCACAACAGGTAAACTATAATTAAGCATGTGATACACATTCTTGACTTCACTTTCATGTAACATAGTGCTATATGACTAATCATCAATGTGTGCGTTACCAGGAAATCACAGGAGTGTTCATGAAGAATTGCATGTTACATTATGCAGCTTACAGAAACATATACCCATTGTGGGCTCTGGCAGAATATCGAAGAAGAGTCCCATTACCATCCAAAAGTATATAAGAGACTACAGAAGTTATTATCTTATCCATAAACTTTTAGTAGCATTCGGCATAATCCTTGTTTTAATTTTTCCAATCATTAAACATAATACTTAGTGGTGTCATATATATGTTATATTTTGGTCATTGTATGCTAAATGTGTCTTTATTGTGCATGCTTGGAAAATGCACATTAAGACACGTTCAATGTAAGCGTGTAATCCAAAACAAAAAGGATAAAACTTGATGTTGTTCTATAGCCTGTAAATTCAATGAACCCAGTGAACCCATACATCCACTGAAAAGCGAAACGAATATGACACTAAAACAAACAAAAAAAAAAAAAAAATCTTAAACTGCATCGTTGTGGTGGACTGACAATGGAAATGCATCTAATATTTAGACAACAAAAGTCGTGGACTATCATCTCTATTGCCAATTTTCCTACTTCTGCAAGTTCAGTCCTTTCTCGACCAGTCTCCACTTTTTCCACCGCTTTTGCTTTCGAGCCTTACATCTGTAATGATGATATCTTTTGAAGCAGCCTTGCACATATCATATACGGTAAGACCAGAAACAGTCACTGCAGTCAAGGCTTCCATCTCCACCCCGGTTTTTCCATTTGAGGTAGCTTGACTTTCAATTTCCACACAAAGATCCCGAGGGTTCAATGTCAAGTTCAAAGCAATGTGTGATAAATTTATATTATGGCATAGTGGAATGAGATTGCTCGTTTGTTTTGCACCAGAAATTCCAGCAATTTTTGCCACACCAAGAACATCTCCTTTTTCCATCTGGTTGGCTGAGACCAAATCAAACACCTTCCGACCTAGAATAACTTTGCAACTTGCAACTGCCACTCTCTTTGTTATCTCTTTAGGGGAGATATCTATCATTTGGGCTTCACCTTCATTATCAATATGAGTCAAGCTAGATGATGATACATTGTATGGCACATGAGTTGGTGCAGGCACTAAGCCTTGAGCCACACAATTGTTGTCTATAGAACCAGCAAGACCAGATGGTGGGGGTTCACCAAACACGGATTCCATTTCCTACATCCAGTTTACACAATCGTCTTTAAAAGATGGGAAAATATCTTCAAATGCAATTTTTTATTTCCTTTCTCAATAATTTGTCTTCTTAAGATAACTTTATATAGCTCCCGAAAAAGTTCATAGTACAAACTATTTTTCAGCATTGAAAGTTTCTAAATGCTGTCAGTTTCTACTCTGTTTGCAGTCATATCTTGATAGACAACGTGAATATTAGATGGAAAAAAAAAAAAAAAAGAATCACAAGAACACATGAAAAGACACCTTATTGAGCTCTTGAATGGCTTCTGAATAATCAAACCCACCGTTGCCACTGAAGAACCTACATCTTTGCAGAGGCCTAAGTGTGGATGAAACTCGACGGAGAAGCATCTCCAGAGCCTGCATTTCAGTAACAAGTTTAACTATCAAGCAATGCACTAGTACTGCCCACTCTACTGTTGAAGGAAGATAATTATATTAATGAAAAGTGTTGGGTAATGAGGGAACTGCGAAAGATAAAAGATAAGTCAATGCTCCCAATATTCTCATTCAGACATATTCACAAACACTTCAAAATGCACCGGGATCCAAGTTATAGGGTACAATCATTAAGGGATGAAACAGAAACAAAGAAAAAGACTAAACTTTGGCCTCTAATCACATTCGTGTGGTCAATACAGCTGACCTTTGAGACGATATGGCTTCAATATTTTTTTCAATTCCTTAGCAAATTGATTCAACCAATTGAGACTTGCAATCCGCTAATTGCAAACTCCTGTAACCCTGGGAATCAAGTGCTTTTTAAGTTGAAATACTCCCCCCTTCCCATACAGTTCATTTTCATTTTTATTTTCACAAAAATTAAGAAATTTCAATAACTCTCTGGATTTCGGGGATGCTTACTAGGAGGAGTCTCTGAGGTACAAGGATACCACCTTGAAAGGCACTCTGAGACCGGGGAAATGGAACGGAATCCTTTTCTTCCTTTTCCGTCTGAGATTCTCAACTAAGCAGGAGCCCGGAGCATGAGTCTTTGAGTCAAGAATAACAAGTTCTTCCTTACCCGACACTTCATCATCTCGTTCCGAGACAGTTGCCAAAAATAAATCCAAAACGGAAAATGAAAAACAAACCAATTCAAAATATGGAATTATGGAATGAGTTTGGTGCTCATGGAATTTTCCAAAATTACAAGTATAGCTTGTAGGTCAAAACTTTCTTTATCCGCGTTTGAGTGTTATTCTTCTCTTTTATGTACCAATCAAATATGGATTAGGAGAAAAATAATAGTTTAGCACTCTAATTTTATGGGTAATATAAAGAATAGTAATTGGTGAGTGTGATAAAACTTGATGTATTTTTCTCTGTAATACTTGGGAGTTACCAGATTGAGAGGAAAAATTTTGAGTCTAGCATATTGAGAGTTTTTTTGTAATTATTTGTGGTTTGTACAAAGAGTAGAAAATTAGGTGTGGTAAAGTTCGGGTTATTTTTTATAATAATACTTGGGATTGGGGTTGGGCGAGTGAAAAATCTATATGATTGTAAAAAATTTTCATATGGTGAAAAGTTTTGACGATCCGCTCGTGGTTTTTCTCCGGTTTTGGAGATTTCCACGTATATCTTGTGTTGTTATTTCCTTATATATTTATTTCTCCTATTCTGTTAGTATTTTTCAAATTGAAGAAAAAAAATTGGGATAAACATGAAATCATATTCGAGTTGATTTCCCAACATAGACGAAACCTCATGCCAGAGCTTTCCCATCAACCAATCCAATCCCCGCACTAGTAGGGGTGGCAATAGAGTCGTGCAGATCGTGATATTGTGTATTCAATTCAGATTTGGCTCTTGAAAATATGGATTTAGACTCGAACCGAGCTGAGAAATTCGAAAATTGACAGTTCATATTCGGTTTATAAAGCTCGTAATTGAAATTAATTTTTTATTATTAAATAAGTAAACATAACATACATGTCATAATTATAAACATGGACTTCTATCGCGAACCACGTGGAAAAAAAAAAACCCAAGCCGACAAGCTGGCTCGTGGACTACTCGAGTTTGGCTTGTGAGCCAAACGAGCTGAGCCGAACCAAAGCCTTGCAATTGGAACATGAGCCGAGTCGAGCTCGTAAGCTCAATTTTTACCAGCCGAGCCTCTCGTTTGCCAATCCTACCTATCAATGATCTTAAGAAAATAATATTTCAAAATATATCACCTAGTGTATTTTTTTATGTATTCATTATTCCACTTTAATAATTTTTATAAGCCCTCGTCTGATTCACATTAAAATTTGAATTTTCAAATTATGTGTGGATTATGTGGTTTAAAATGAGAGATTGTGCATTAAAAAATATAAAATAATTATGTATGATTGAAAATGAGGAAAGAGAAAAAGTTTTTGAAATATTATTGTGAATCAAACAAGGCATAAGTTGATAACGATGCACATTAAATGACTACATATAAGAAAACTACTACATTTGTCTCATAAATATAGTCCACTATTCCTTTTTTGCCAGTCCCAAAATATAAGCTGCATTCCTTTTAAAAATGTGTTAAAATATTAATTGTCTTATATACCCTTATTTAATGTATATTATTATTACCAAAATATATTAGTTGAAATAAAATTTCCAATAAATGAAATAGCATATTAGGAAACTAAATTTAAATTTTGCTTTTCCAACACTATTAATTGTATTTTTCTTAATCTTTGTGAAATTGAAAGTGGACTATAATTATGGGACAAAGGTAGTAAGAAATTAGTTATAGAAATAAGATTATATTTTGGGACGTACTATCTTTGCGGAACCCAATTATAAAGGTCATGAGCGAGCCAAACTCAATATTTTCATGCCATCAATTTCATGATTAACAGAAATCTGCCCAAAATTTGAGTTCTGAAACGCCACGAAAACTCATGTCAAAAGAGGAATTTTGGTCCAGAACCTAGCACTGCCGCTATTCACAAAGATAGGCTTCCACGAGAATTTACAAATATAATAATTAATATTCATTCGAAAAATAAATTTTAATTATATTTTCTTAATTATACTGTTAGTAGTGTAGTTAGAATTTTCCATCAGTGCGGTCCGGAATCCTTGTTCTATTCAATTTAATTTATTCAAATTTTATATTGGATGCGTGGTTGAGAATTAGAGAAGATATATTAAAAAATATAAATAAATTGTAAAATCAATATTTGAATAATTGAAAATGAGGAAAGAAAAAATAGAGTTTTGATGAAATTTAATGTGTATAGAACAAGAGATCGAAAATATAATACAATTTCATAATAAGAATAACTATAAAATATAAATGCCGTATCTTACAACTAGTTTTTATGGGTTCTCATAGTCCGTTTGTGCCATCCCAACTCTATTTGAGCTTTCCAAAACTCTATTTATGCTCTCAAGCAATATTTCTTGAGCAATTCTTTTTTTCTTTTTTTTTTAAGAAAAAAACATATCTCCTTAGCCTAAATTCAACGAAATAACAACTATCTAACAATTTATCCAATGTCTAACAAGATAAATTTATCCAATTTATCGAACAATCCGGCTTACTCATTATCCAATTTATCAAACAATTTATCCATGCTATAAAATACCCAATAAGAATAATTTATCACATTCAACAATTACTATTGAATAATTTATCCAACAACTCAATAAATCAACTCATCATATTCAATCATAAATAATCAAGTCCTCCCAATTGGCATAATCTAATTTCAACTACAAGCATAATTGCATTAAAGAAACTCATTTACAGGACGTTGTTCAAGTCCTCCCAACGCTGAAATAAACCCCCTCCCCGGGCAGCCCCCCGCAATCAGGGGGCTCTTTGCTAGGAGAGAAAGTTCTCCTCCTAGCTCTGGGAGGAGAACTTTCTCCCTCATTTACATATCAAATAATAATTATTTAAACTGAACTATTCAATTGGCATAAACCCAAAATTATTAAATTAGTGCTTAAGGTTTTACACTCTAATTTCAATTGCTAATCCAATAACAGAATTAAACTTGCTCGCCTTTCCAGCAATCCTCATTAACTTCTAGAGCAAATCTGATTAAATTTTCAAGCAAAAATACATCCTAGTTTTCAGTTGCAAATCTAATTTCTAACCTAATTTCATTCGCATATATCCAACCTGATGAATGGAAATAAGAATTATTGGATTGTTCCATGAATTGGAGAGTTAAATTTCAAACCTAAATGTTGGAAGCCGATGAAGAGAAATCAAACTTGGATAGTTAAATGTTGGAAGCCGATGAATAGAAATTAGAATCACCGTCATTCGCTTGTTGCCGCCAAGATCCAAGTTGTCGTCGCAGACTAAGCAAAAATCTAAAACCGCGTGAGGGAAAAGAAGGGGATGGGACTTAGAGCAGTTCTAATATGAGGGTGCAAAATATCGAGGAAAAATAGAAAAGGGGAATTGGGAAGCCAAAGGAGTGGCCAAATTGGTCCCTCCTTTCGGTTTTTTTTTGCCTCCAAACCGAATGTAATGTGATTTTTAGCTTTTAAGCTATTTGGTATCATCATATAAAAAAAATACATAAAAATGTGAATGTCAATGCACCCTAAAACCACGTGAGGGAAAAGAAGGGGTTGGGAGTTAGGGGTGATTAATAAACACTACTACAACAGTGTATCATCGCGGTGAATTCAATTGCAAGACTCAGGATAATAAGGAAACAAAGGGATGTGATGAATTTTGGTAGATTGCATGGGAGAATATGAACGAATTTTGGATGGATTCTCTTGAAAACGGACGGACACCTTACATTTTAATGTCACAAAAAGCTCATTATGATTGTGATTAACATATCTAGTTGGTAATCCCTTCATCCCATCTATATGGGCCTAATTGATTTCTCACAAAGATTAAGAAAGTATTGAAAATATAAATTTTGTAAATCGTGTTCCCAATTTACCCTTATTTGATGAGTAAAATTTAAAATTGATAGTTATAATTAAATATTAAATACTGGTATATAAGTAAAATGTTCTAAATTAAACTTCTAAAAAAAACAAACTTATATATTTGAGACATTCAAAAAAAAAAAGAAAAACACATTTATTTGTTACGGAAAGAGTAATATGATATCTATAGTGAATGCATTAGATTTAGTAATCATAAAGTCACGTTTCAACATTGCACTAGGCCAAAATATGATAATAAAAGTAACATCGAGAAAATATTTTTGAAACGCAAGTTAGCATCTCCACACCGAACTTCCTTGTTTAATTTAGCTAGCAAGGTAACATGTGTTAAGAGGCGTCTCGCGGTATAAGCGATCGTTGAGAGCTCCTAGAAAAAAGTCCAAAGAGACCTTTTTCCAAATATAAAAACTTATAGATTTAAAGTTTTACTATATATAAATTTAATTATAAGTATTAATAGGGCTCCAAGATAACGTTTCGTTTAAGGTTCCAAAAATCTCATACCACTTCTGCACGTGTTACATTAAGATTTATTTATTTAACACACCTATTAGTATATTCATTTTAGCAAAAAATCTGACTCTGAACTAACACATGATTCTACACATCAGATAGAAGTTCGGTACAACATTAGACGGAAATAGGTTTTGCAATTATCAATTTCAAATTTCAACAACTCACTTTGATTTAACATTTTTTTTTCCAAAAAAAAAATTATTCTTTAGATAATTTATTTTGACCTTTTAACTACACATATCATAACCATTTGTCCAAGGGCTTGTTCTATATCGAAATATTTATAATTTACTTGAACGATGTATTAGATGTGTAGTTTAAAATTAGAAAAAATATATAAAAAAAATATAAAGGAATTGTATAAATAGTTGAAAATGATAAGGGACAAAAAATATTGTAAATTAGTGAAAATTTATTGTGTATTGAATAAGTCCTGAATCTATCAAGTATCAACCATACCCAACGAAGGCCTTGTTCTATACATATAAAAATTTATTTATTCGAATTTTATATAGAATTAGTGGTTGAAATTTAGAAAAAAAAATATATTAAAAATATAAATAAATTATCAAATTAATATTTGAGTTGTGAAAAAAAAAAGAAAAAATAGATTTGTTTTGAAAATTTAATATGTATAAAACAAGGTCTTGCCAAAAGTATGAAAAATAGATTAGAAGTGAGTGATTAAAAAGGAAAAAAAATTATTTGAATAAGTTGAAATGTGGAATCACACACACACACTAATGTAATAATGTTTACCATACAATTCACGTTGTCGCATGATCCGTGTTGCGTGAGATTGTTACTGATAAAAATATGCTTATTTGTTGGTCAATAGCCAACCATGTCCCACGCAAGAAAATTGCTAGGCTCTATTTTCATCCTCTTCAGTATTTTATCGTCCATACATAAATCGAATATTTTCTCATCACAGATTTCAAGGCAATAATCAAAAGATTGACGTTGATGTGGTGGCAACTTGCTATATTGTTTACATCCTTTCAAAATAGCTTTGTCATCCAAGCATTAAGTCCTAAAAATTATTTTTTAATAAAAAAAGGGGGAAAATCTTTATTTACTGCTTGTCTCTGCAACATAACTTTTCAGTATCTTCTATTAATTTTTTTAATTATTTTTAATAATCACTCATATAATTATTTTATATTTTTTTAATATATTTTATTCAATTTTCGATCATATATTGAATATATCATTCGAATAAATCTATATTTTTACCAATACAACAAGCCCTCAGAATTCATTCACGAGCAGCTAACCCTGCTTTCTCCCACACGTTTTCAAGGGTTGTCACATTGCTTTCTTAGCAAGACTTTCACACACTGATCCCACGTGCCGGTCTTTTTCATTTTAAAAAGAAAAAGTCATCGTCAGTAATGCGACTATATTTCTCCAACCAGTAAGGGAGCTATAATTTTTAGTAATGCGACTGTTTCTCCAACCAGTAAGAGAGCTATAATTTTTTCTAGTAGGGTGATTAATTCCTGCTAATAGAACGATTTTGATTGTATTGTGTTTCAGTAGTATGTAATAATTGACATAACTTATAACGGGACAGAAAAAAAAAAAAAAAAAAGGCAATAGATAACAAACCAACTTCCTAGAAAACGGTAATGCTAGCACAAAAAATGTGTCCGCACAGAACCATAGTAAATAAAACCTGCGATTCTTTTCATACAACAAAAACAGACTGACTGTTACCTTGTCCTTTGTTTGGGCGTTTCTCTTCTGAACTATTCACGATTTACCTTTTCATGCTATCCAACTAATCAAAGATCACTAAACAAGTTACAGAGAGTTAACATCACCTTAACAAGCAAGCTAAACATAATAAATTCAATTTCATCTTCCAAATTTACCCTCTATGACAAAATGGTGTCATATAAACAGTAATAGAATTGCTATCCTATTCAGTAGACAGAGTTACTTGCTACTCCTAACATTAATTTCTATAATATATATCAAAAAAGGGAAAACTCCAGAAGCTGATTCCCTACACATTAAGCCTTCTGTTATCCAACAGATTTACATGCTTGTAAGGAACTCGACTCACATGAAATCGCTTCGACTAATTTTTCCTTAGTTATACACTCTGATCCTTGCGACTTGACAACAAATGTGTGTAATACCTGTTCACCTCCGGTGGCAATCTTCGACTCAATAACAGTTGCCTGGGCATTCTTGATTGCTTGAACAACTCTTGATACCGGGTGGGTTTCCAATGCGCAGCTCACCCTCACGACAACTTTTTCATCAAATGATTGGACATCGATACTGGGATGTTGATCCCGTCTGTCAGAATTTGGCTGAGCGTCCCAAGGCTTCTCCTTCTCTGATTCCATATCCCTAAGCTTCTTTTGTAATTCAGTAATGTATGAAATGGCATCTCCCAAAAGGGATGCTTTGTCCATCTTGGAAATATTTGGTACAACTGCTCGCAATGCATAAAACCGTTGGTTGAGCTTCTCTCGCCTTTGCCTCTCTGCCTCAACGTGATTGAGAGCCTCTTCTCTTCCATTGGCTGGCTTCCTACCGCGCTTTCGAGGCCTCCGTTCGTCGGAGAGCTCTTCATTGCATGAAACCTCAACATCTGAACGGTGGCTAGCATCAACAATAACAGGACATGACGTCATAGGCCTAGAAGTTGCCCCAGTGAAATCAATCTGCATTTGACCTGGCTTTTGATGCTGAAAACTGTTAAGTTTAAATTCTTTTGCCGCATTTTGAGGGCTGTAAACCTCTATAGGATTTCCTGGTTTTAGATTGCTCAATTGGGTCCAAGTTGAACTGTGGAAGCCATTTCTAGACTGTGGGAATGCAAGTTGGTTTGCATTTGCATATACTTCCCACGGCCTCTCCTCCAATTTCCGACCAGAAAGCTTTTCCCTGAACTGCGAAGAACCAGAATTCATATCCTGACCGAAAATCTTAGGAACCAAATTACCACTTGTGCCATCACCTTCTTTTCTCACAGGCAGTTGTGAAGCTTGGTGAGCTCTGATAACAGATGATGCCGAGGAAAATGAAGATCTTATCATCTGCAAGAGTTCCATACTCTCTGGTACTGATCTCACGGACCCTAATTCCACAACTCCGATGTCAGTCGGGACTAAAACAATGGTTCTCATACCAGCTGACTTTGCAAGAAGCGACCTAACGCAGTAATCAAATGAGGATTTCAACACATCTGATAGCCACACGTGTTTTCCAGATCCAAAACACTTCCCGGGCCCACCTTCTCCCCGAGGGAAGGAGAAGTACATGGATACAAGGAAGAAGATTTCAGTATCAGTAACCTTGTCCAATCCAAAAGCATAATTATCTTCCTCAGTTCCCCCAAACAAAGTATGTAACTTCTGAAGAACCCTTTTTCTCATTCTTTGTTGATACTCATCCTCAGGTCTACAGCTTAAAATCCGAGTCCCTTCAGGGGATTCCTCACCCTCACGAGGCTCTCGACAACACCCATCCCCCCATCCCAGAACCAAGTCGCCAGACTTGGATCGGGAAAGTTGCCAGAAAATAGCGTAATTCCAGCTAAAACTGGCTGCATTAGGATGCTCTACGAGATCTGCAAGCTTATTCTGTAAATTCTCATCATTTCCCATCGCCATTAATGAACATTCAGCCAAAACAGAGCTTGACATCAAGTAATCGAAAGCCTTAGTTCCTAAAACAGCAGCTACCATAGCCTTATCCTCGTCATTCCATAAAATTCCCCCCATCTCTCAACACCATTCACAAGCGAACACGACAGGCAATCTTAAATACAGGGTCACACAACAATAAGAATAATAACCCTAATCTTTTATGACAACAAGTTTGAATCAGAAAAAATTCCAATAAACCCCATGTTTCCTTTCCAGAACAATTTGATCTTATTGGCAAATACCCAATTGCCCATATGGGTTGTCTCAGATCTCGAAACTCATAAATCTACAAAAACAAACATAACAAAAAGAAAAAATAAAGAAAAATGAAAAATGAAATCGTAAGGAAATGAATTGATATATAAGTTTCTGATGAACGGAAACAAATAATCATTAACATAAATTGAATAAAATAAAAACTCACCAATCTTCCAGCCTTTAAAATCAAAGATTCGTCTAGAGACTGAGGATTGTGTGGTAATTTTAATTATTTAATTAATTAATTTATTTCCCCTTTTCCGGCTCTTCTTTTCCGAGTGGGAGAAAGGGACGAGATTCAGAGCAGAAGAAATGCGGGCGTTTGGAGGTTTACTTGGTGCATGAGGTTTGGCTGATGGTTTAATGGTGGAGGAAAAGTAACCAGGGTTAGGTTAAAGGTTTCAGATGCAATTCAGCAAGTAAACCATTTTTTTTTTTTTTAATTTAAAGAACACACAACAACACACGCACACGTACATAGGCCGACCATATTAATACTCAAAATTGTGGCAGTTTTAAATATTGCAGAGCCAGATTGTGAATTTTTTAAGGTGTTCAATTAAGAAAATTTTTTTCTTTTTTTTTTTTCCCTTTGAACATCGAGATATAGGGATGGAGTATGATTCAAACCTTGATCACAGGCAAAGATTTTGGTGATTTTAACCACTGTACGTTTGTACCACATTTGAAAAATTATTGTGGTCTAGAAAATGTGATAAATTTCTAAATTGTGCCTCTGAGGGTTTCAGAAAATTTAAATCGGGATAACTTAACTTATGTTACATGTTGGAATAATGCTAAATATATAACAAATTAGTATAAGGGTGGACAAAATATTATTTACCCTCCTTATATTGATGGGATCCACTTCTCCATGAGATATTGCACCAATTTATTATGCTTCTAACATGTTTGTACATGTTGATCACCTAAATGCACTTGTTTAATAAACTAAAGTTGAATGGGCAACGTAAAAAAATGTCTCTAATGCTTATGTTCGATTACCTCTAATTTCCATGAAAAAAAAAAAAAAGAGTCTCATTTAAGGAATTAAATTTTATGTTTGTTGTTTGACAAACAAAATTTTCAATAGAGTTTAATTCTAGGTACAACTCTTTAATCTTTGAAGTGTGTTTTGACTCATTTTGCATGGAAATTTGATTCTAACTTGGAGCAGGTTTTATTTTCCATAAAACGCGAAATATAATTTCTATGCACGTGGTTTTTCTATACCCCTGACTAAGGGTTCAATTCCCTTCTCTTACACTTCCCATATAATAATGTCAAAAAAAAAAAAAAAACCCCTCCTAGAGCAACCACAATCAAGGTTCTAAAAGGCGTGAGGCGTGGCGAGGCGGCAAGGCCGAGCCTCAAGCCTTGGAGGCCTAGGCGTGCCTAGCGAAGCCTAGGCACCAAAAGGCGTTTTCGATTTTTTATTCTAGAGTGATAAATAAGTATAAAAATGTATATTTACGAAATTTCATACACAAATCAACATACATTAACTATTACATATTTTCTAAATTTTTCCCAATAAAAACATAGTCATTAAAATATTCAAAACTAAAATATTGCTTACTATTTTCTATTTAGTAACAACCACGTGCAATTGAATTTGAAATGAACATAAGGAGATAGTTGACTTTAACAAAAAAGAAAAAGAAAAATACAAACATGACCAATTCAACTAAAATAAGGCATGAATATTGAATGTTAGAAATTAGGAATTACCGAAATTCAATTAAATATCATCTTCATCCAAATTAATATTTTGATAGTTAATAAAAAATAATATATCGACGTCTGAAAAAGAGATGTGATCTTGTAAGTTAATATTTTTAAACTAAATTTAAGAAATAACCAGTAGAACAACTAAAATGAACACGTCGTTATAATAGTATACACGCAAGAGGCGGTCAACTTTAAGTTGACCGCCATTTTCCAAGCTTTTCATGAGGCGAGGCGTTTTGGTCAAGCCTCAAGCCTAGGCGAGGCCTAGGCGAAGCCTAGGCGGACCTTTTAGAACAATGACCACAATAGATGTATTAATTCACATGTTAAGGGTTATAAGTTAACTATACGTTAAATTCATGTCTACAATTGGTGCATTAATAATTCTTTGCTAAATTTAGTTAGGACTTTAGAGCTTGTTTGATTGGTGAGTTATTTGCTATGCACCGATATTCGTATAAAATGTGTGGTTGATATTGTATTGGAGAATGTGTATGTGATTGAAAAGAGGAGAGAGGTTTTTTTTTTCCTTTACCCTCCAACCGAACAAGCCCTTAATATGTATGTGACATATTCATGTCTAGAGAAATTCATTTTTTATTATTATTACTTTTATTGCTCATTTTTTTTGTCTAATTAAATGTTGAGACATGGCTTGTAGTAGCTAAATTTAACGTGTCCATTATATATCTTAAACATAAAATAAATTTAACATGTTAATATGTCAATTAATATCTATTTTTCTATTTATGTGGCTAACTAAAGTTAATATATCTATTATGAATGCTCTGAGTGTATAACTCTTTAATAAAAAATTGTTTCAAATACCATTTTTACTATTTCATATTTGTGGGGTCTAATTCTATATCAAAGAATTACATATCTAATTGTTAAAATTGATTGTATCCCCAACATTTACTCAATTTTCAGGCAATGTCAATTTTGTGTTATCTTCTAACATTTAGGATTTATTAATTTTATATATCAGTTATAAATTGCAATCAACCACTTCCAATTGGATAAGTTCAAGACTTCAAGGAACTGATATTATCTTCTTCTTCTTCCATTTTTTTTCAAAAAAAAAAAAAAAGAAAAACCAGTACTAACAGAAAAATAATTCCATTTTCTAGTTTGGATGGTATACTCATATTACAATTTACAAAAATCCCAAATAATTGGAAAAAAATATCTCGAGAAATTTTTTATGTGAAACGTGGCTAGAAAGTTTGTCGTTATTAGTCAACAATGTTATCCAAATGCATGCCGTAGAAAATAGAAAGGGGTCCAAGTAATAGTACCCAATCTCATGGTGAATTTTAGGCTTTGTTCTATACACGTTAAATTTTAAAATTTTAAATTTATTTTTTTCTCTCATCTTTTTCTATCATCTAAATTATTTTAATAATCTATTTTTTATTTTTAATATATTTTCCTCTAAATTTCAACGACTCATTTTATACAAAATTCGAGCAAAAATAAATTAATGTGTGTATAACAAGGCCTAAAGTTATATTATAATGAAATCAATAATTAATAAAATTCTTAAATTCATTTCCACATTACCATTACATTATTATATATAGCATATCCATAAATGGATGTTGTATTTATTTATCTTTCAGTGAGTTTTACTGTATCTGTAAAAATAGATTTTTGTGTAATATGAAAAAAGAATGAGTGTAGTTGAATGGTGGAGATGTGTGTAGTACAAGTAGGTCACACGAGATATATGAATATGAAATAGGAGAGAGAACGAGTAGAGTTGAAAAGAATATATTAAAATATATAAAAAATTGTTAAAATCTATATATTAACACGCGCATATTGAATGGATGTTAATAGAGTTTTAACCTTGTCAAAAATTAAATATTTCAATATTACAATACTAGTAATTGTTTTAATTATAATAACAATTTACTTACTTGGGAGAAGGTAAATGACGATAATGATCTGTTGCTATAGTGGGCACCGTTATGGTGTCTATAATGGGATAAATCTTGATACGTATCTCTAATTGTGGAACCCCAACTATCAGGAGGCACGTATTATTGATCATATTTATTGTGAGCACCGAAATGATGCCCATTATACGCAACAGATCAAATCCGAGATAAACGAATTGGATTCAATGATTTCGTATTAGTCTGAGGTATCAATGGCTTGAGGATACTATAAGACAGATTAAGACACTAATGGGCCCTCAACATGTTGAGTAGAGGCCAAGATTAACACGATTCCAAAACCACAACCTAGATTAATCCTGTAGGTCCCCGTTTCTCATTTTCTGAAAATCTTTTTCACGTGATGCTTTTGGGGGCCGACGTGGGTCCCAGCTCTTGGGCTAATCTTCACATGGTACCACACAATTATTTGAAAGAAAAAATGAAAACTGATAGTAATAAGTAAGGTTCGAAAAAAGTGTGAAGTATAGAAAATGATCGAGATCAGGTACCGAGCTTATAAAAACGCGATAAATATGTGATAAAATGCAATGCATAGCAAAACGTGACACTCAAGTATCATTCATAAGCGTCGCTTAAGCATCTCCTACGTGAGCTTTTTAAAATATTAGTTGTAAGCGATATCCAATATTTTCACTTTCTAGCACTTTGCTCCTTGTTGACTTAGTGTTGTGCACTTTGGTTCCCCAATGTTTTAGAGTTGTTGCACTTTTGGTCCTCAATGTTTTAGTGTTGTTACACCTTAACCTGACTCCAAACTAATTCATACAATGATAAATTACGTCAAACATCTTTGCCTTTAATTCCATTGGCAAATGCTCTGATTTTCCTTTTTTTATTTCTTTATTCTTTTTTCCTTTTTTCTTTTCAGACAATGAAACCCCCAACTTTTGAGAAATGTGTATCATAAATCCAAATGAATGGAATGTTCGAAATTTTGTTAGCATTTTGAAAGAATAAAAGTAAATACAATTAAACAAAAAATTGCAAATTTATATAAATGAAAATTAAAAACAAAAGAACCAAAACTTTAGAAAACTATTTCTTCTCCCCAGTCCACAACCCTAAATCCCTAATCCTCTAATTGATGGTATGTATTAAGTGTGAGGTTAAGGGAAAACCTCAGATTTTCTTTTCTCTTTTACATACATTATGATTATGTACTCTTGGTTTCTCAAAATTGAAAAGATAACCTTCTTCATGTTAATAACAAAAAAAACCTAACAAAAAATTTGACAAAAATCACCCATTTAGATGAATGACACACGTTCTCAAAAAATGGGATTCTCGTTATCCGCGGATAAAGATTGTGGATGAAGTATAAAATGAATCCAAAAGTTGTGGATGTTTCGCATAATTTACTCATTATTCAAATAATTTTACACTTGATCCACCAATTTTCTCGGAAAAAAGAAAACATGTTGATATAGTAGTAAACTAGCTAGCACTGCAAAGTCCATAGTTTTGTTCTAGTACCAACATAGGTACCAGTTATGGTACCCACAGTGGGTCGAACGAATGACATATACCTCCTGATGGTGGAGAGGCCCATAATTGGAAATATGTGTCATTCATTCGATCCACTGTGCGTGCCATAACCTGTACCCACGTGGGTATTAGAACATTATTCGCAAAGAGCAATCATGTTACTTTCTTTCGCCTCTCAATTCGAGAAACACGCCAAGACCTTGTCTCATAACAGTCGTGTTTGTCTTGCACCCTCTAGGTTTCGGGGGTCAATTTCCTTCTCCTACACTTCCTTTGATTTTGCAATTTCCAAAAAAAAAAAAAAGAAAAAGACACACACTCAAGAAAAACTTGTTAGCGGATAAATTTTAATGTATTTTTATGAGTAGGAAGAGAGAGAATGAGTGGAGTTGGATGGTGGAGATTTAATGATTAGGAAAATAGATGGATGTGATTTATTTGACCAAATTTGAAATTTGAAAAAAATGCATTAAAATGCATTTTTTGAATTATGCTAACACCCTCTAATGAAAACAAAACCATACTAGTCATCAGATTACAGCCTCTAACTCTTTATGAAGTTTACTTTTCCTTCTCGTATTCGTGACAATCCGGGCATCTCCAATTGACGCCTTGTTGTTCCCAAAAAAAAGAAAAAAGAGAGAGGCCTTGTTGTTTTCAAAATAAATTTAATTTAATCGATTTTTGTATAGAGTGTGTAGTTGAGGATTAAATAAAATATATTAAAAAATATAAATAAGTTATCAAATTAATATTTGAAGGGTTAAAAATGATGAGAGAAAAAAAAATAAATTTAAATCGACGAAATTTATTGTGTATAAAGCCTTGAGACTCCAATAAACTCACCGACAATCTTTTATGCCTTTTCAATGAAATTTTACATTTTTTTCCTACTTGGAATTTAGTCTTTTACCTCAACTAGTATCACGAACGAGCGGATGCATATGAACAATTAAATTTATATACAATAAATAATTGATATAACGTATAAATACATTTAATATAAATATTGACTTACATAATTGATGTAATTTATGCATAGGAGGTTGCATAATTGTAAATAATTATTGAAATCTATAATATTGTATATTTAGTCAATACCAAAAATACAGAGTAAATTTACAATTGTAAGCTAAAAAAAATTTCAAAGGCATCGTATAATTAAAAAGTTTATCAAAACGTGTAACTTTAGTTCTAATTTTCGTGTATCGCATTGCACAACAATGCTCCCTGAAAATTTATTAATTGTAAATGAACCATTGGAATGAATATGTAAAAATTCTTTGATTATCAAAACGTATATTTCTTGTTGGTATATATCAAATTTATATTGAATACCGTTTTTTTCCCCTAAAATGGACATTACGCACTCTAACTCTAACTGTAATTGTTACTTAATTTTAACTCTATTGTATAAGAAGTATTATACTTAATTTTATGGAACTTAAATTTGTAGTAATATCAAGAATTTTCTGGATCTACATAATTCATTGATTTTTTTCTATTTACATAAATTGTATTTTAATTTTAGAAAGAAAAATTTTTTATTTTTAATTTTATGTACTTAAAAAAGGCAAAATGGGTGCAATACAAAATCCAGTTAGTCAACATATCACATCAACCATATTAAAAATGAAAAACATAAATTGACTTTTTTAATTAGAAACTGTGTGTCATATTGGCACTGCCAATAGTGTATCCGTCAAACGTTACACTTCAATTATAATAATATAAAGATTGATAAACTACTATTTACTTAAAAATAAATAAATTATTTGATATAAATCCAGTTATAATTATAACTACTCACTATTTGATTTTAAGAAAAGTAACAAATACTCACTATTTTTTAATTGTCCAAGTTACATAATTAAGCAAAACTATCAAAACATACTATTTTAACACGATGAAAATAAATAAAATATATTTATTATTTAATATTTTAAATTAGAACTTTAAAAAATGAAGTTATATTTAAAATCTTTCCAAAACCAATTTTTTCTTGTTAAATGTTTGTTTTAAGTATTGGTTTATTTTTAATTATATTTTTAATTATTAATAATTAATGATGGTTTATTTCCAAAACTAATTTTATAATTTTTAAAAAATATTTTGCATCTTTATTTATGTGGCACTTCACAAATTATAATGTAAAGGCATCACTGGAGTAAATTGTCACGAATTTTTAGTTGGACGGGATTAAATAATTCCAAATAAAGGCCTGAATGGGAACAAATTTTTCCAAAATTTTTCATTTTTTTCAACTTTTTCTTCTCATAAATCAATCACATCCACATATCTCATCACATCCATAAATCTCAACCACTCAACTCCACTCATTCTCTCTCCTCCTTCATATTAAAAACAATTAAAAAACACGCCCAATCACCCTTTAAAGCTTGTAACTTCCATGCCCATCCTACTCCTACCTAGATGCCATAAATTCATTTAACGAATTCTAACAGGGACCACACAGTGGCAGTTTAAATAATTTTCTTAGCATTTTTTTTATGGGTCTCAACAAGAATTTCAGCGGATGTTGGTATTCAAATTCAAATTTACTTCCAATTTATTTCATTTTGTAAAAAAATGAGTGATGGAAATTTATATAATACACGTAAATTCATGAAACATGTTGACTTAATTTGTTTAACCAAATTCAAACTTAAATATGAATGATTTGACTAACAAGATTTTAACCTAAATTATTGTGTATGTTATAAAGATTTATTAAATAGAAGATATATTTAATTTACTACATAATCAATTGCACCAAGAATTGCCGTAGTTATAATATCTACATCCCCGTGAAAGCAAAGAATGTTCCTCTTGCTTCCTGCAGTAATATTCTCCAAGGTGACCCAACTAACCCAAATTATCGAAACGTGAGTTATCTCCGTCGACAGCCATGGTAACGATCCAATGGGCTAATTTTGAAGCCCAATCGATCTTTCAGTCCAACATTTAGGCCCCAACTTTACAGCATTTCGCAATGAAAGCACACGCTCTCTCTCCGTCCCTCCTTTCACTCTCTTGTTCAAATTTTCAGTTTGTGAGCAAATCTCTCTCTATCTCAGGTAATCTTCACTTTCCCTCTCTGCATTTACTTACACACACACACACACACATATCTTCATATAATTTCTTTGCAGTTGCCAAATATTCGTATATATATACACAATCAAATCCATAGCAGTAATCCGATTAGTCCTCTTTTCAGTATCAATAAAACCCTAAACCTTAAAATCGCACACAGGTAGTGAAGGTGAGATAAAAATGGAGTGGAACCCTGAGACCCTGCAGTTTCTATCGCAATGTTTCCTCAATACCCTCTCCCCGCTCCCGGATCCTCGCCGCCGGGCAGAGGCGGCTCTGGCGGAGGCAGCCGATAAGCCTAATTATGCACTCGCCGTGCTCCGCCTTGTTGCTGAACCCTCTGTCGACGAGCAGATCCGCCAGTCTGCTGCAGTAAACTTTAAGAACACCCTGAAGTCTCGCTGGGCCCTGCAGACCAATGATCCGTCAATGGCTCAAACTCACACCATAGCGGACCCAGAAAAGGAGCAAATCAAATCGTTAATTGTGACTCTAATGGTGAATTCTTCCCCTAAGATCCAAGCACAGCTCAGTGAAGCACTGACGATAATTGGGAAACATGATTTTCCTAAAGCATGGCCCACTTTACTACCAGAACTTGTCCGCACTCTTGATGGGTTAAGCCAGGCCAATGATTACCTTTCTGTAAGTGGGGTTTTGACCACCATTAATTCCTTGTTTAAGAAATTCAGGTACCAGTTTAAGACCAATGAATTGTTGCTCGATTTGAAGTACTGTCTTGATAACTTTGCAAAACCATTGTTGGAAGTATTTAAACGTACTGTAAGCGCGTTAGATCAGTTAAGTGCCTCTGGCTCTGCAAATGCAAGTTCTCTTAAGCCTTACATAGAATCCCAGAGGTTGTGTTGTAGGATTTTTTATTCACTGAATTTTATGGAGTTGCCTGAGTTTTTTGAGGATCATATGGAAGAATGGATGATTGAGTTCAAAAAATATTTAACTGTGAAGTATCCAGTTCTTGAGGATAGTGGAAATGATGGGCTTGCATTAGTTGATGATTTAAGAGCTGCTGTTTGTGAGAATATTAGTCTCTATATGGAAAAGGAGGAGGAATTGTTTCAGAAATATTTGAGTGGTTTTGTGGAGGCAGTGTGGGGACTTTTGGTTGTTGCATCTGCTTCTTCAAGTCGGGAGAGGCTAACTGTAACTGCTATTAAATTTTTGACCATTGTTAGTGCCAGTGTTCACCATACTTTGTTTGCAAGGGATGATATTTTGCAGCAAATTTGTCAAAGTATTGTGATTCCTAATGTGATGCTAAGGGATGAGGATGAGGAGTTGTTTGAGATGAATTATGTAGAGTTCATAAGAAGGGATATGGAAGGGAGTGACCTTGACACAAGAAGGAGAATTGCTTGTGAACTCCTTAAGGGGATTGCAACGAATTACAAGGAGAAGGTCACGGAGAAAGTATCAGCTCAGATACAGTTGCTCTTGGCCTCATTTTCTGAGAATCCGGCTGCAAATTGGAAACTCAAGGACTGTGCTATCTATTTAGTTGTCTCCCTTGCGACGAAGAAGGCAGGTGGAAGTTCTGTTTCCACGGATCTTGTCAATGTTGAGAGCTTTTTTGGGTCGGTTATTGTGCCAGAGCTACAAAGTCAGGAGGTGGATGGTTTTCCAATGTTGAAGGCTGGTGCATTGAAGTTCTTCACCATGTTCAGGAATCAGATCTCGAAACCAATTGCGATGGCTTTGCTACCTGATGTTGTTCGCTACCTTGGCTCGGATTCGAATGTGGTCCATTCTTATGCTGCCAGCTGCATTGAGAAACTTTTGCTGGTCAAAGATGAAAACGGGAGGGCAAGATATTCAGCTACTGACATCAGTCCAATTTTGCTTGTCTTAATGACAAACCTTTTTAATGCTTTACAGAAGCCAGAATCTGAGGAGAACCATTATGTGATGAAGTGTATAATGAGAGTCCTTGGGGTTGCCACTGTTTCTCCTGACGTTGCTGTACCTTGCATCAATGGCCTGACAACTGTTCTGAATAGAGTCTTAGAAAACCCAAAGAATCCTATTTTTAACCACTATCTGTTTGAATCTGTGGCTCTTCTCATCAGAAGGGCTTGTGAGCAGGATCCATCTCTCATATCAGCATTTGAAACAAGCCTCCTCCCCAGCCTGCAGATGATCTTATCCAGAGACGTGACAGAATTCTTCCCTTATGCATTTCAACTCCTCGCTCAGCTTGTTGACTTAAATCGGCCTCCATTACCTGGGAATTATATGGAGATTTTTGCGATACTCCTTTTACCTGAATCATGGAAAAAGTCGGCTAATGTCCCTGCCCTGGTGCGTTTGCTTCAAGCTTTCCTTAGAAAGGCACCACATGAGCTGAACCAGCAAGGGAGATTGTCTAATGTTCTTGGGATATTCAACACGTTAGTTTCATCTCCTAGTTCTGATGAACAAGGATTTTATGTGCTGAACACCGTGATTGAGAACCTTGGGTATGATGTGATCTCACCTTACATTAGTCACATTTGGGTTGCTCTATTTAATCGGCTCCAACATAACCGAACAGTGAAGTATGTTAAATCTCTTGTGATATTTATGTCACTTTTTCTGGTCAAGCATGGTCCTCAAAGCCTTGCAGGCTCAATGAATGCTGTGCAGCCGGATGTTTTTCGAACAATTTTGGAGCAGTTTTGGATACCCAATCTGAAGCTGATAACGGGTTCACTTGAGCTTAAATTAACTTCAGTTGCTTCTACCAGACTTATATGTGAGTCTCTGACGCCATCGGATCCGAAGCTTTGGGGAAAAATGCTGGACAGCATTGTTACTTTACTCTTGCGCCCAGAGCAGGAAAGAGTGGAAGAGGAACCTGATGTTCCAGATTTTGGTGAGACTGTGGGTTATAATACCACATTCATAAACCTGTACAATGCTGGAAGGAGAGAAGAGGATCCTCTGCCTGAAATCAATGATCCGAAGCAATTCTTGGTTGCTTCGCTGGCAAATCTTTCTGCTCGTTCACCTGGAACTTATCTGCGGATCATTAGTGAAAATCTTGAGCCTGCAAATCAGACTGCGTTGCTTCAACTTTGCAACTCTTACAATCTCACAATAGTTTAAAGAAACTGGCTGTTTCACGTAAGTTTCTGTTTCAACTACTTATTGACATTTTCAGTGGTTAAGAATTATATTTATGGAATCAATCAACCAGGCTCTAAAACAGGGAAGTTGAACATATAATGCATATGCGCATTACTCTTTGCTTTTGTGCCACATGCTTTCAGACAGAGATTTTGGTTTGCTCGACCATCTGATTCCTATACTTGTTAGTCCAAATTTGCATCTGATGTCCATCAAAAAGTTGCAAAAGCTAATCTGATTATCCTAAATCCTGGGTTTAATTCTTGTATTTTTTGCTTGTTACTAAGAAGTCGAGCATCATGCGTATGTAAAGCAGTATTTAAATGGCCACTACAACAGTCGTCATGTTCCACATTGGTTAAAGGTTAAGATTTTATGCCTCAAAATGATGGTTAAAAGATAAATACTAAAAGATTAGGAGATAAAAGGATGTTATACCACGTCGAAAGGTATTTATGAGGTTGCATGCTTTGATAGTTACCCCGGGCACCGCCTATGCTGTGATGATTGTCACAAGCATGCACTACTTTCAATTTTTAGCTGGCGATCATATGAATAGCTAGTCACATTTGCAAATGGGAGAGAGAATGAGTGAGACTGAATGGTTGAGATTTATGTAGTACACGTAGGTTCCGTGAAATATGTGGATGTGATTGGTTTGACCTGATTCAGATTTGAAAGAGAATGAATGACAATGAGAAGAATAACATTGGCTATGCCTGAATTTTGTTCATCTGCTCTTTCTATTGGTTGTCATAATGAATGGTAAATTTTAGATTTTAGGCCGAAACTGGATGTAACACCCAAGATTGTCTTGTTTCTCAAAAAACAAAAACGCCAAAGATTGTCTTTCCAAAATAGGTAGATTATCCTGTTGTACTTGTTCACCCGGAACAGAACTAACGTGTAAAACAACTTACAATCTAAATCAACACTAAAATAAAATTTAACTCAATTTTTTTAATTTGCACTATATTCTTTGCCATTACTATTTGAATTCAATGAAAAATCGTCTTCTGGGACATGATTTTGACTTATTCCATGTTAGGAAAGAAATTTTTATAGATTTTTATGTGAAATATGAGAGAGAATGAGTGGAGTTGAATCGTGAAGATTTGTGTAGTACATGTAGGTCCCCACGAGATATGTGGATGTAATTGGTTTGACCAAATTCAAATTTAAAAAGAATGAGTTAAAGTGTGTAAAGATGTGTAAAAATTTCAATGCTAACATGGGCTTTAATGTTCAAAAGCTTCAAATTACATTCCCGGTTTCCACTCCCTTTTCCAATTATAGGAAATTTTACATATTTATGGTGGCTTTATCTAGTAGCCTTTTAAACATAAAATGGTAAAAATGAGAGCCATGTATTGACTGCAATGGTAAGATTTGATGGTGTGTGGTTATTGTAGTATGTTCGTGTTGACTTATCAAATGCATTGGGATATGAGACTCTCTTGGTCCTAGATTAGAATTCACCCACAAATCAGCAGGGTAAATAAATATTTTAGTTCTGATAAGTGGGACTTCCGATTTCACAATGAGGATTTTTATAAGCGGCTGCTTAATTTTAGGATGTAAAATGATCCCAATGTAAAGATTTCTTTAACTGCTGACCAAATAAGGATTAGATGCTCTTCCTAATTTGAACACGGTAGATTATTTTACTGCGACGATGCATGCATATTTCGTCATGGTTCTTATTAGGCAAAAGAACTGAGACAGGCTTCTATCCTAGGAAACTTCACCTGCCTCCTGTATTTTTCGATAGCAAGTGAATATCAATGCTTCTTCTCTCTTGTTATGTTTGAATGTAAGCCATAAATGCACATTGTGGACTCTGAATCTTTTACATCTATTATAGTCTTGGGTTTCAGGTTTTTTCTTTGTTTTCAAGTCTTTGTAAATACTTCTTTTGAGCTTCTGTGAATTTTCGTTAATCGGAATTCATCTGGGACTCATCTTTTTAGGAATATTTGTTTTAAACTTTTCTGTTTAGGTAATTCACTGCATATGTTTTTGTTCAGGAACAATATCTCAATGATGGCAAGAGCAGCATAGTTTTTGGTCACGGTTTTTCAGTCTTGTCATTGAAGCATTCATCCATGATCATATAGAATTCTCCTCAACGAAGCGGCATAGTAAGGCATCATCCATTTGTACATTTTCGGTCTTTTGGAGTTGGCTTCATGCGCATTAATCTTTTTCCAGTTACCTGCCTGGATAGAGTCGACCAGCGTCACATTACCTTAAATTAATTTGTGGGCTATCCTGTTAGTTTGCTAGAGTCTCAAAGATATGTGAGAGTATTATGCATCCGGATTTTGCATTTTGGATAATTTTGTTGTGTCAGTCAATGTAGCACATAAAAACCTTGTGTGTCTTGAGGGATCAAGATTCAACAATTTCACATTCGCTATAATTGTATGATTTGAGTCATCTTATATGTTTTAATGTAGGTGTGAGACGGTAATCTCTTGCCTTCAACTTTCATCTCTTGCTACTTCCGATTCATGTGTGTCATATGAAAATTTTCAATGGGTGTCATACGTAAATTGCTCTATTTGATAATAGGAACGAAGTGGTGCTTAGTATATAATGGGAAAACTCCAAAAGGTTGGAATTAAAGATTCTCATAACGTACCATGACTTTTTATTAGATTAGATAAAAAAGTGTGTTGGAGAATATATATATATAAAATAAAAATAGGACAGAATACTTTATCAGATCAAGAAAAGGGGCCCAGGGGGCAATTTCCATCCGCTCTCACCAAATGGTCCTAACCTAAATATGTCACTCTTGAGAAATTTCGTGTTGTAGCATGTTGTTTGTCCAAATGGAACCTATATATCAAAAGCTAAATAATTTATTCACTGTCATTTCTCCTGGGCGGTTGGACTTAATTACGAGAATTTAACCTTTAAGATGACAAGATGTAAGAGCTAATTTTAATATTTTATATGATAACTCGTTGAGTATTTGTATATTGAGTTTCCGTAGAATGAATGAATAAAAAAAAAAAAGGAAATATGACAAGATTGTAACGCATAGGTAAAGTCATATTGGTATTTAATCTTATTAAAATCTTGTAATATTCTACATTTACGCATTAAAATAACTATTATCTAATTCATCTCAACTAACTCTAGAAAAGAAGGGTGTCCAGTGCAGATCAATTTTTAAGATTCTTATCATAGAAACATTGTTTAGTAATTATGGTAGTTGATGACATTTAAAAACTCAATTTGATTGCTTAATTTTTACAATATGCAAAGTTGGTATCAATTCCCTCTCGTTGTTGCAAGCCATTGATGTAAAGGCGGGTCTTCAAATACTCTCACTTATTCTCCCAAAAAAAAACTTTTAGCCGTAATTAGATATTTAATCAAAACAGTAATCAGTGCAAGGAGGAAATTCATTGGAAGGATCAATGAAAGAGAAAACCAAAAAGGGCTAGATGAATGTCAACATCAATTTTATCTTTTTTTCTTTTTTTTCAAACCAAGGATAGTGCAAATATGTTTTAGGGGGTTAAGATTTGAGTCATTTGACTCAACAATTTCCCTTTTTTTTTCTTTTTTTTTTTCTAAATAAACATGTGTATATTGTCCTTTACGATGATTGGGTGAAAAACATGAAATGACGTAAATTGAAGAAGTACGATGCACAAAGAACACAGATTAATCAAGAACTTGAATCTTTAACCAGTTAGAAGATGAATATTTATTTGTTGAGTTTGAAGGAAATAGGATTTTAAAGCGACAAACGTAATAAAGAAAGAATATATAAGGCTATCAGTGTTATGATACTAGTCTAAATACAGAAAAACGCTAGTGATGTAAGGCGTGAGTTTTTTCGAGAAAATGGCCACAATAATATTATTATGGAGAGTCCTATAACCGTTAGTTTTCTTGTCTACCTAGGTTAATAGCCCCGTTCCAACAATGTTCCAGCACATTCATGGCGCATTCCAGTGCCTACGTGGCGTGTAGGCGCCCCATGTGTATTTTTCAAATTTAATGCACATCCAAACATGCCATTATAGTCACCTGTCATTCCCGCCATCTTCCTACAGGTGACCACCATCGCCAAAGAACTTGTTATTAAACATAAAAAATCGTGATTTTTGACCACAATGGTTGAAAACCACAAGATCTAACGTGAGAAGAGAAGAAGGCAATCAGCTCCGACAGTTAGCTCCAGCGGCAAAGGCGGCAAATGGACCTCAGATGGCGGTCAACTCTAGCGCAAAGGAAGCTAGCTAATAGACCTCGGATTTGAAAATTTCACTAGGTCTACTTGGATAGTAAAATTTTATGTGACGCGCCATGTAAGTACTGGAACATTGAGAATATTCCAGCACAAATGTTGGAATGGATTCGCCTAAGTTGATCATGATTAGCAATAAGCATTTTTGCTAATTAATGCTAATCACACCATTCTCCTCCGTACATCCATTTCTATTTCATATATTAAAATAATCATTTGTGCGTTTAAAGCACTCGCGTCAGGGTCACACTTGATAGGCCAAAGTAAAATACTTTAATTATATATGACATTGTTATTTAAACACATTTATTATTCGATTATTATTTATGATATTCTTCTTTTATTTATTATATATATGTAATATATACATATACACACATTTGTCACTAGGTGAATGCGCTAGCTAGCTAGTTGTTTGTAGCCTGTAGGTAACGAAAAGGAACTGTACGTACTGTGTATTCTTTGCCTGGTCAGTAGTTGCAAACTATATATACGTCATATATATTTGTTTTAATAATGTTGGTAAATATTTGTGAGAATCAAGAGAAATGTGTACGGACAGAGGAAATTAAATAGAAAACTTTGTCTTGCCATTGCTGGCCAGACACAGAATAATATCCAGACACCGGACAAATTGAATAAGTTAGAGTACTGAAGTAGTGGTAGTCGTTAATTGATTAATTAACTTTTTAATCAATCGACTCTTATCAAATCTTATCTTATCTTAATACATAATTAATAATAAGAGAAGTGTCACATCGACAAAATGGCTAGGTGGCAGTATCATATTTGACATTAGTTGTTAGGAATTAATTATTTTTCTCATTTAATTTATACTACTTTCTTTATTTGGTGTTATTTTTCTTATTTTATTTTTTGATATATGTATCTTAATTATCTTTTTTATATATATATATATTCTATTTTTTGAATGAATTTGTAAATTCTTTTAATTCTTTTATATTTAGTGTTGTATTTTAATTTTTGGATATTACATTTTAGTTATTTTATATACATCTTAATTTTTAAATTAGTTATATAGTTGAAGTGCCAATTTGACATAGTGTCACGTTGGCAGCGGTAACCTGTATTTTTAAAAAAATCACGTATTTAAAAAATTAAATAAAAAATTAAGTTTTTTTTTTATAGTTACCCCATTAAGGAGAATGAAATCAGCTAATTGCATTTTTATTTCAATTGGAGCCAAATGTAGTACAAAATCAATTCAATATTGAGAATTCAATTCGAGTTAAATGTGATACAATATCAATTCAATATTTATAAATTTATATGTATCCGTGTAGGCCGACCATAAGATCATTGTTAATCGTATTTTAAATATGTTTGAACAATTGTGTATGATTCATAAAACGTATTAGTTAGGTTATTTTTTTGTTCAAATAAGTATATTGTCTAAATTTTGGTCCCAGATATTATATTCTTACCTAAAATTATCAATTATGACAGCTGGTATCACATTTTTACAAGATAATATTTCACACCAAAATTTGTAAATCATTGTTGAAATCTATAATACTACATATATTTTGTTATTTTTATTATATGTTCATAATAATTTATTATTTTATTTTATAATATTATTATTTTATATAAATATACTATCTTAATCGTACTGTACAATGCACGGGGGTAATACTAGTAATCATCAATTAATGATAAATTTCCACTAATAAGTTGAACACAATGTACATGCCAAACAATCTAGAAATTCTTATTTTCTAATTAACTTGGTTGAAATCGAGAAAATGATAAACTCTATTCAATTTAATTATTTAACTTGACAGTTAATATTAATTGTTACGCTCATTGAAAGAACAATATTTTAGTTGAAACAAGAAGCTCAATTTCATTAAAAACAAAAAGAAGAAGAAAAAAAGAAAAAAAAAAAGGTGACAGTAGCAACAAGTCGGCCAGACCCTGATATGTGAATGCCACGCAAATTGCATGTTTTAAAGGTGGCAAATTAAGATCACCAAATCACAAGTTTCACGTTCACAAATCAAATATTGCGTTTGTCTAATAAAAATAGATTTAGGTTTATTTTTATAAGAATTGACAAAATATTTATTAATATTTGAATTAATGTTAATCGATGATTTGATAGTGGTAATTGTAATTGCTCCATCCATTTTAAATATATTATGTTACATGTAAAATAATTGCTACTTGTGAATAATATTTCTATATGCAAGCTATTACCTCACACCAACCTTCTGCCATTTTCACTATACCCATTACGTACCCAGGATCAAATTTATTTATTTTTTTTTCACAATTTTTACTTTTATGTTATAATTTATGTGTATATATATTGTTGGAAAAGCTCATTTAATATTGTTGGAAAAATAAAATTAAAGAGTTTTTCCTTAATATATATGTGTCCTAAATTACTAATAATTTCACATCAATGTTTTTATTTTGTTAATGACAATCCACATCAAATAATAAATAAACTAATACTTTAACAATATGTATATAATTTAAAAAGAAAGTGACCTAACTTTGTGGCACGTGCCAAAATAAAATACAAGTCGATCTTTGTGTGGGAGTATTATACTATTTATTTATGTATTTTGTAAAATATAATAATAATGGGGAGAAAGAGCGTTGATGTTTTCGTTACACACAAGAAAGTATTAAAAACGTGTGGCGAAAAAGCAGAGAGAGAAACACGAGTATAGCACTGAGAGGGACGATTGTGTAACGTGTGATTCAGTGGTGGCAGTGTGTGCGTGATACATACATACATACATCAGTATTACTCTATTGTTTTATATAATGATTACATTACATAAAGTAAACGGCGGTTTTGTAACTGAAAAGTGGGAGAGAAAAATAAGGTGAAAGGGGCAGCTTCTTCTTCCATTACACACTAGTACTTATTACCTGACGACCTCCTCCCAAGCTGTTACACCCTCCTCACCTATTACACACACAGTTATACAGAGAGAGAGAGAGAGAGAGAGAGCATTAAGGGTTAACTTTTTGTCTTTTTGTTTGTCATTGAAAATGGATAATTAATAAAGAGTGGGCTTTGTTTGGATGGACTATCAATGATGGTGTTATATTGGGTACGTTGAACTGAGTTAAACCGAGTTAAACCAGGCTTTTTCCTTTTTCAACTCTCCACCCTTTCTTTCTTTTTTGTTTCTTTCTCTCTCCCCTTTTCTCCCTTTCTTCCATTTCAGCATCAAATGGCAAGCTCCCAAAATGCAGGTACAAGAACATCTGTTTAAATCATTTCTGGGATTTTTGAGGTTAATTAATTTCTGTTAATAATAATAGGACGGACAAACTTTAATTTCTTGCGATGTTCACTAATACTAATAATTTTTTGTACACCTTCTCTAATCTTTACTTTACCGGCCTGTTTCAAGATTAATTCATTCTATTTTTCACTCGTGTACGTACGTACTGATTTATTTAAACTTTCATAATTCTGTGATCAAAGAAATTTCAACTTTACTTTTAAGATGCATGTGGAAGCAAATTCTTTATATGGGGTACGGTGTTCTTTCTTAATTTTTAACGTTGTTCTGTTAGAAAGCAATGATCTGTATACGGCGCTATGGAAGGCTTGTGCGGGACCTACAGTGGATATGCCTTGTGCTGGAGAAAGAGTTTACTATTTCCCTCAGGGTCACTTAGAACAAGTAGCCCTTTCTTTATATATCCTCGATCATTACACACATCGGTCATCTCTTTCATTACAACTCGAATTTCAATTTCATATATATCAACATTTTTCTTTTAATTTTATTTATTATTTATAGTTAGAGGCATCTACTAATCAAGAATTAAATAAACAAATACCGAGGTTCAATCTTCCTCCCAAGATCCTTTGTCGCGTTTGTCATATCCAACTACGGGTATTTAATTTCTTTCTTCGTTACCCCTTTCGTTTATTTCTTTGAAAATCATGTTTTTGCCGTTTGTTTATTTTTCTTGGCTTTGGTTATCGTAGGTTGAACCTGAAACGGACGAAGTCTATGCCCAAATCACATTACATCCCGAACCAGATGTAAGCAATGAACATATATAGTCCTTCTGTTTGTCATTTGTTTGGGTTGTATTCTTGTTATATAGTGTTGGAAACGTGTGAACAAAGTCCCATGTCGGCGGGAGATGGATAAGTGATGGCTTTATATGACTATTTAAGGTTGTTAGTGTATTGATCGACTCTTGTTGTAATTCTTGTAGCAAACTGAGCCAACAAGTCCTGATCCACGCCAGCCAGATCCACCAAAGCAAAACGTTCGCTTGTTCTGTAAAATTTTGACGGCATCTGATAGAAGCACACACGGAGGGTTCTCAATTCTTCGAAGGCATGCCAATGAGTGTCTCCCTCCGTTGGTAACTAACTTTCTATTTTCCGACGTTTTATATTTTCTCAATTGTGCATAATGATAAGAGGAAAAGATTAATTACTTGATGTCCTTACTTTTAAGGATATGAGTCAAGCAATCCCGAGCCAGGATTTGGTCGCAAAGGATCTTCATGGCTATGAGTGGCGATTTAAGCATATATTCAGAGGTACTATTTCTGATATTTTATGTTCCTAGCTAGCTATTATTGAAGGTAGAGTTTGACATCAAACATATTTAATCAGGCCAACCTCGAAGACACCTGCTGACGACCGGCTGGAGCACCTTTGTCACCTCTAAGAGATTAGTCGCAGGCGATGCTTTTGTTTTCTTGAGGTAGTTCCCCTTTGATTCATTATGCCATTCATTCTACATCACTTAGTCATTCTAATTTCAATTAGGAGCAATAATGCCCAGGGGTGATAATGGAGAATTAAGAGTCGGGGTTCGCCAGCTAGCTCGACAACAAAGCCTAGTCCCCCCTTCCGTTATTTCCAGCGAATGCATGCATCTCGGAGTGCTAGCTTCTGCCTCACATGCTATCAACACAAAAACACTATTCACGGTGTATTACAAGCCAAGGTATGCCAAAATGAAAAAGAAATTTATTTTACTCTTAATTCTAACATGAATACACTAAATTTGGTCAAACTTATTACAGGGCAAGCCAGTTTATCATTGGGTTGAACAAGTACGTGGAAGCAATACAACATAAATTTTCTGTTGGGATGCGTTTTAAGATGAGATTCAAAGAGGAAGAATCTGCTGAGAGAAGGTTCCTTATTCGTTTTCTTTCCCTGCATTGTGTTTCAACTTTCAACTTTTGAAACTCATCGAATTTGATGGCTGATCTGATTTCAGGTCTGCTGGCGCTATAATCGCCGTTGGAGACATCTCCTCACAGTGGACAGACTCTAAGTGGCGGTCGTTGAAGGCAAATTACCACATCCAACAGCTACCTTTCTTTGCTTCTTGTTTGAAATAAACTTTATTTTCCAAATTATTGCTCATTTCAGATACAATGGGATGAACCCACGAGAGAGCAGCGGTTGGAAAGGATCTCACCATGGGAGATAGAGCCATTTGTAGCTTCACCTCTGGTTGACATTGCACAACCCACAAAGAACAAAAGACCTCGACCTCTTGATCTGCATTCGTCTAGTATGCCTTTGTTCATTTTAACTTCTTTTTCTATCAAAAGTCAGACTTCACTATTAACCACACATCTCGAATCACTAATCATTATTATCTGCACATCAAGTATTAACTTAAAATGTCGATTTCAACGTAGGAACTAACGCAATGTGGACTCCCACTTCAGTTGGGAATGATTCTTCAAACTGCTTTGGGGTATCAGAATACAATAAAAATGTATCCCTTCACTCGGCCCTTTCTGGTTATAAATCTCCCGTCACATTGAGGACAAGTGAGGACCATCTTCTTGATCAAAGTACGAAACTTGACCCTACTTCAGCATGTCGACTATTTGGCATTGATTTGAGGAACAATGCAAATAATGTTCCTCCAGCCGAGAAGGAAGTGACAGTTCAAAAGGTCGCTTCAAAATGTACAAATGATGTTGATAGGATGAACAATGATACTCAAGGAAAGCACAGCTTTGCTTCGTGTACAAGAACCCGTACGAAGGTGAGTTCATTTCATCAGATATAACTCTACATTAGTAAAGGAAGCATTTGTGAATTATCTTTTCTGACGGTTCTTCTGTTTCTATTAAGGTAAAAATGCAAGGGATGTCTGTTGGACGTGCGGTTGATTTGAGTGCATTACAAGGTTATGACGACCTTGTCACCGAGTTAGAGAAAGCGTTCGAGATTAAGGGTGAGCTTCGCCCGAGAAACAAATGGGATATAGTTTATACAGACAACGAAGGTGATTGCATGCTTGTGGGAGATGATCCATGGCCGTAAGTAGTTCAAATCTCCCAAAAATTTGGTTCACACAGTATTAATTAGCTGCGAAAACTTGTTAGGTTTGTATTATTTCTTTGCAGGGAGTTCTGTAAGATAGTCAAGAAAATTTGCATCTATTCGAGTGAAGAAGTAAAGAAGATGAATCCTAAATGCAAGTTTCCTTTGTCCTCTGCTAATGCAAGAAGCTTAGGTCCAGAGTAGAAATACTTCTCAGAGAATTGGCGTATAAACCATGGTTGTTAGAAATACAATGAATGAATGTTGTACAAAGCAAGTTATGGTGCTTCCTAGGATTCTATGCAGTGATTGTGTCCGGTTGTGGAGGCAAAAGTTGTTTCCAACAAGATTTATTGCTTTTAGAACCTAGGCAAATGACACGATTGAAAGGACTAATATCTTTTTGATAAGGACTTCTAGTTTATTTTTGAAATTAAAATTTACTTTTTGATAAGTTGTAAAAGTGAATTTTTAGACACTAAAAAGTTGAAATGAGCAATTTAATTTGCTAGTGCTAGGACAGTGGGTGGTCATTGAACCGCCCACCCACTAAATAAACAGAGGCACGCATAGAGGGCTTAATCTATCCGGCCCGTGTATAGCTTGGGCCATATCGAGCCTCAGCTTCGAGGCCTTCTGACAACGTGGGTTTCATCCACGATCTCCTATTGTTGTTGACCCAACTTGTTGCAATAGTTGAAATTAATCTTGGTAAAAGTCAGAAATTAATCTGTAACTGAAAAATAAATAAATAAAATTAATACAAACTCAAGCCAACAGTTTTGATCTCCTCCCAAGGTTGGAAGGAAGCTGGTGACATGTATCCCCTTGATTGGAGGGAGACCTTGGGGAGACCCTTTTTCTTTTTTTTAAGAACAAAAAATAAAATTGATACGTGACGTGGGTTTTCTCCCCATATGGGGAGGAGATCACCACTCCACTGTCTCCACAAGCCGATTAATACAAGACATGCACATTGAGTATACATCAATAAATGGATGAAAAAAAACACTACTTCAATATTAAAAAAAAAAAAACTTTACTAACCAGCAAGAGGGAAAAGAAAAGGAAATAAAATTGATGTAAATGGGGCGAAATAGGAGCATTCTATAAGGCAGAGGGGCCAATGTTCTCTGCCAACAGTGTTGGTAGGAGAACATGCCAACACTTGAAAAGGGAGGGGGAATCGTGGGACCTACACCGCGTTACACAGACAATTATGTATTATTTATCTCACTTAATATAGATACTAGAAATTTTTTTTTAAAAAAGACGATCACATGGCCGCCTGTGAGGGCGCCACGTCACCGTATAGGCATGCTCTCCTATCAACAAATTGGCAAGCAGCAGCGAAGGCACAGGATGTAACAGTTGCAACGTATTTGATTGTAAGTTATATCAATTGAACATGTGCAAGTTCGGTCTCAAATTCCAAAACAACGAATCCAAGAAAAGATCCCGCCCCCAAAAAAAAGCTTTATTTTGATTCCTCGTCCTATCGTAACTAAATTCAGGGAGCAAAAAAAAAAAAAAAAAAAGCACAAAAAAGCGGGAAAAAAAGAAACTGTAGAGAACTCTTCTTTTGTTCAAATGTTTATCAGTAAAGCAGCTTCTAAATTCTAAAATTCAGTGTCCCAATAATTGGAAAGGCCACAACCGCAATAATAAACAATATCCACGCTTTAGTGTTATGAAGATCTTTAATTTGAAGTTGCACTTCTTTTTCGCCCTTTATTTGAATTTAACGAAATCTTCCTTTTTGCTTTTTGACCACTTAAGACGTTAGTAGTTCCTGATAATCAAAGGTTATTTTATTTTTATTTTACTGTTCAAATACACATAACATTTATTTACCCCCAGAACACCAAAAAAAAAAAAAAAAAAAAGACAGATTATGTATGTTCAACTACCAGAATTATCCACAGGTACACAACCCATGACTTACTAACCACTTATTATTACCCACAACATATAAGCAGCGAGAACTAAACAGACAGCAGAGAGTCTCACCAGACAAAATACAATTAAGTGGAAACTCTCAATTACTAAAGTCAAATAAGCAAAGCACAGTTGTTTAGCTGTACGGAGGCTTTCATAAATGTCAATGTTGATCAAGGAACGTAGCAGCATAATAATCTAAATGGCTGCTGCTTTTTCTTTTGTCAATAGTAGCTGAATAAAGCACCATATAAAAACACCTACTCCATCACACAATTCACAAACTCAACACACAACCTACATTCCCCAAAAAATCATGGGGCTACAGTGTAAATCAGAGCGAAGTTTCAGATCATATAAGCTTCCACTTCCTATCTGGTCAATACCAGTGACACAGTCACCAGAGCATTCTGGGGGAGAAACACCTCCACTCCAGACTTCAGCATCAGTGCCATTCAAATGGGAGGAGAAACCTGGAAAACCTCGACCCTGCTCCACCCTCTTCTCCCCGCCCAATCCAAATGACACTACAGATCCCAAGTTCTTAGAGCTCCCTCCTAGGCTGTACATGGAATCCACCCCCAAAAATACCAACACACCCTCTCCCACAACAGTTCTTGATGGGCCCTATGTTGCCAGTAGACCAAAGTTTTCTTCTCTAAGATTCTTTAGGGAGCGTCGAGATTCCTTTGACAGTACCAGTAGTTTAACTCCTGAGAGAGATGAATTCGATACTCTTGATAAGAAAGAGCACAAAGGAAGAGGATTTTTTGGCGCTTGGGGGCAAAAGAAGAATGGGAAAAAAGAGGCTGATGACAGTGCAAGGGTGAAAAGGGGAAATATGAGAAGAAATGGAAGCTTTTCCACTGTCCATCAAGCTAAATCTCACCTCTGGGTATGTCGTTTTCATTCAGTTTCTTCATGGTATCACCTAATGAAACAGTGTCATTAATTCCCATAAGCTTTCATTAGTTTTCATTCATATATTATGCAGTTTTCTGGTTCCAATTCAAGGCAGTAAGGTTGGAATAATTAGGGCATATAAGTATCTAGTGATAAACTATTCATGGCTTCCACAAAACGAAATGAAATAACAATAGGGAATCGTAAAAGGGCATACCTTTCATGTTATATTTTCCTAGCAGACTGAATGGTGCTGAGAAAAAGATCAACATCTCCCATGCTAAATTATCAAATACTATTCAGTAACAACCATTGTTTTTCATTGGAGGTCTCTTCAGTTGAATTTCTTTCTTCTACTTTCAGGCTGCTGTATATCAAGGTTTCAAGCATGTTATACCATGGAAGAGCAGAAAACCAAAGAAAGAACGCTTCGATGGTCATAAAAATTTGAAAGAAGTGATATGAAAAGATGCAAATGTTCATCAGGCTAGACTTTGTGACCTTACTTCAGGAGGATGTGATTTTCCGTTAATTATCCCACAGGACATACCAAAATTCTTCACTATTTGAGCATCGTGTGTTGTTTCAATTGTCAGCCAGATGTCAAATTGTATACTGACAGTATGTATTTGTAATAATTCCCATGTCTTGCAACAATTACAATGCCTTATATCCTCATAAATTTCTGAAGGAATGCCCTTCCGTTTTGATGGCAGTAGAGAATTACAAAAAGCAACAAGAAAGTGAATAAGATATCCACCAAAAACAAGCCCAAAAGTGAAATCTAAAAACAACCGAACAGTGAGACCTAGGTGTTACTCGACACTGCAATACAAAGAGAACTATATGGGTCTAAACGAAACAAGAAATGTTCTACATCATAAAATATCCCAGCTGCTCTTGCCCAAAGTCTAGAAAAAAAATAAAATACTGTCTCAAATGTCATCTAAAGATCTATCCAAATTGTCGAAAATTCTCTTTTTTGTCTTATTCCAAAGCACCGAGGCTGCTGCCATCACCATTAGTTTCCAAAGTTCCTTTTTTTGTTCCCCATTACCTCCAAAAGACCACTTAATCAGAATAAGGTCCGCCCATCGTCTTGGTAATGCACCAACTACATCAAATAAATGCAAGATTCTACTCCAATTTCCTTTAGCAAACTCACAATGTATCAAGATGTAGTTGATGGTTTCACCCCCTTTCCCACACATAACACAATATGATGGGGAGACATACAAAAAAGGTCTTCTCAATTGTAATAAATCACAAGCGTTAACCTTTCCCAAAGTCACCAACCAAGCAAAAAACTTTTACTTTTACTTTAGATGGCACCACACCCTTCAAAATGAATTTGAATTGTAGGAAGTTAGAATCACACGATGGTTGATAAAGGGCATTTAGGAATGATTTACATGAAAAATTAGCCCGAGGAGTGGTCCTTCCAAATTCTTTTGTCCGGAGCAATTGGGTCAATTTTAGTGGTGTCAAGCAAGCCCGAAGGAGAAATGAAATCATCAAGATCTCTATCCCTTTGGTTTCGGCCAAATTCAAGGTTCCAAGAAATTGGGTGAGAAATGAATGATGTCAATAATAGCCGACCTTTGATGCCTCAACAAGCTAAATAGACGGGGAAACATCTCTTGAAGAAATTGATTCCCCACCTATTTGTCTAGCCAAATCGGAATTTTATCACCCTTCCCAAGTACCAATTTGGCGCATTCAATGAATTTATCCCATACCTTTGCACTGGATTTCCACAGTGCCCGAAGAGTGGAATTGACATCTATACTAGCATGAAGGACATATCTACTCAAAATAATAGAGTGTCAAAGTGAATCTGATTCAATGGGGAAACGCCAAAGCCACTTTCCTAACAAATCTAAGTTCTTCAAGTTACCTATCCCTAAGTCGCCGTGTTGCTTTGGTTTTGTGACGACCTCCCATTTGACTAAATGATCACAATGATTCTCACCTCTACCTTCCCAAAAGAAATCCCCGATTTAGGCCTCAACAACGGTGGATGAATTTGGAGATAACTTCAAAACTTATCTGAGATAAGATGATATTATGTACAAAGGGCTGACGAACTACAACAGTGCTTTAACTTGCAGATATCAATAAATTGTATGGGATTTATTCCCCACAGAAAAAATGTGTCTAGAATTTGTTTGTGGCTTGAAATCCAGATATTTTGCCAGACTTATATGCTACCCAATTATCCATCATTTGTCTCTATTTGTTTATTCACACTTCTCAAATTTTCCAGCTTTATTCAAATTAAAGACAACCATAGAAAAAAGTATAGTCGCTTACATACTGGAAGTGAAAGCTCGAATCCATAAATCCGAAGTAGCGTACAATATTGATAAGTTTTGCTTTACATAGTCTGCAACATAGCATTCCTCAAAACAATCAACTAAGCCTCAAGAATTATTACCATCTTGAACATGGCGCATAAGATAAAGGAGTTGTAGATAGACTAATAAAATCATCCTTGTTTTTTACCAGTCATGCCAGCAACCACCTGAAACGACAAACGATTAATTAATCCAACCATGTACAGACAAGAACTTCTGCCTTCTGGAATAAACTGCACACAAATTTATGATTGTAGAAAGGCAATTAAAGCATCAAAAGTTCTAGATATCGGAAGCATGGCACTCTGGAGAAATCAGAAGATGCAGAAACTTGTACACTGATTTGGGTTAGTTTCTTAGATCTATGCATTCCAGAAAATGATCCTCGAGAGATCTATACCAGTAATGTAAACACAAATCTCTAGATCGCTCTATGAGACAACAAAAGATTAATAAATATCGATAACGAAATGAAAAGAAAGAAAAACAAAAGTTGAACTATACAACAAGGTGCACAAAATGAAAGGCTTGATTAAAAAAAAAAAAAAAAAAGGAGTCCTTCACAAGTAGAGTACAAAGAGCACTCACATCACTTAAAGCAGGCTGAGGTACTTGCTTGGATGATTCAAAAGAATCCAGTATAGGCCTTACAACAGCTGGAAGAAAGAGCCCTGCAATTGTTGGAATTTCAAATGTCATGACATGGATTTCACATTAGTCAATAATAATGATGCAATAAACATAACATATCATGATAAACCTACATAAAGATAACCTACTCGAACATTTCACAGCTCAAAGATAAAACTTGAACCTAAGAACTACATAAAATAGCCCCATTTCTCAATCACATTTTCCGACAATAAATCATCCGTAGTCCCGAAATCTAGGAAGTCAGTTTGGAAATTTTATACCCACGAAAAGAAGCAACTTTACAGACTGCGTGATTTGGAGACCAAATACACCCAATTGAACACTATTCACCCCATCAATCAATCAAATCAAAGCACGTGATGATGCTTCAATTAGGAAACCATCTAAGAGGTGAACTTTTTAGGAACTAGGATACTAAAATTACCCAAAACAAGGTATTCACTTTTGCCTATTTCATTGGTTACGGCACTTCTGTGTCTTGAACTTGCAATTAACTCAGATATATCAAACTTGTAACAGTTTCAGGTGTTTATGATAATAATAGAAAAATTTTCTCCATGTTTATTCATAACCTATTTCCCGGGCCGAAGAAGCTACTGGGCTCGCTATTATGTCACCAATCAGTCGTGACAGAAAATTAACGAGTAACCTTATTCACCGCGCATTAAGACCTCGGAATTGAATACCGGATAAACCTGATTAAGATTTGAATTGATTTTCAAAAAGAATTTATTCACATCCATCGACATCTGCAGATATTAATTTAAAAATCCAGCCAAGCCCCCAAAACGCAACGAATCAGAAAGGCCATTCATATATGATATAACAATACATACACAAAAGTAAGTAAACAATACTAACCGACGCCAGCGATTAGGCAAGAAGCAGCCACGATAGGCTCTTGAACAACGAACATTTTCAGCTTTTCCATCACCGGCATCTTCTCCGATTGATTTACCTTTTCCTCTCCCAGTTTTTACCACTTCCGTCTCTCTCAAGCGAGCTTGGAAATTGAAGGCTGTCGGAACTGGGTCGGTTATTTCTGATGGTTTTAAGGTCTCGACCCATCAAATGTTAAGCGGGCTGATGAAATGATGGGCGGAAGTCATCTGCGTTTATTTTCGGGTTTTTACATTAATAGACATGTCTATGTTTAATTTTACAAAAATAAGCTAAATCCAATTTAATTATTCACTAAACACAAATATTAAGGGATAATTACTAAAATCTGGTGTTTTTGGACCACTGGGTAATTACTACTTTGGGTTCTGAAAGCAATATAATAAGAAAAAGAAAGACATGCAACTAGATAAATGTTATGCAGCCAAGGTTCTAAAAGGCGTCAGGCGTGGCGAGGCGGCAAGGCCGAGCCTCAAGCTTTGGAGGCCTTGGCGTGCCTAGGCGAAGCCTAAGCGTCAAAAGGCATTTTCAATTTTTTTTTAGAGTGATAAATAAGTATAAAAATGTATATTTACGAAATTTCATACACAAATCAACATACATTAACTATTACATATTTTCTAAATTTTTTCCAATAAAAACATAGTCCTTAAAATATTTAAAACTAAAATATTGCTTACTATTTTCTATTTAGTAACAACCGCGTGCAATTGAATTTGAAATGAGCATGGGAGATGGTTGACTTTAACAAAAAATAAAAATAAAAATACAAACATGGCCAATTCAACTAAAATAAGACATGAATATTGAATGCTAGAAATTAGGAATTACCGAAATTCAATTAAATATCATCTTCATCCAAATTAATATTTTGATAGTTAATAAAAAATAATATATTGAAGTCTGAAAAAGAGATGTAATCTTGTAAGTTAATATTTTAAAACTAAATTTAAGAAATAACCAGTAGAACAACTAAAATAAACACGTCGTTATAATAGTACACACGCAAGAGGCAGTCAACTTTAAGTTGACCGCCGTTTTCCAAGCCTTTCATGAGGCGAGGCGTTTTGGTCAAACCTCAAGCCTAGGTTCGCCTAGAGCGCCTTTTAGAACAATATGCAGCCTATGTTTGTATATGATACGGTCCAACGTTCAAGCTCCCAAGAGTGTGCGAGTTTCTATTTCCTTTCCCTTTCCCCAAATTCATTATATATATATTGTTGTTTTTCAAATTAACCATCATTTTATCCATTTTTTCTTACAATTTCATATCTTAACTTTTTTATTTACTTAATTAATTAATGTATTTTACATATTGAGATTTTTAATTTAATTTTTTTGTGTAAATTCTAATATGAATTTTGTCATTTTCATTTTAAACAAATTTTTTCCATTTTTTTCATATAGAATTTTTAACTAGGCATTTAATTTAATTAATATTTATTACACACTCTATGTAATACCTTATACACACTATGAAAATATATTTCTATGTAATACCTTATACACACTATGAAAATATATTACAATATAATTACACACTTTGTGTAATGCATTGGATTTCAATTTAAAATTTTTCACTATAATTCTTCATACATTTTGTTATTTTCATTTAAAATATTTCTTTTTGTTTTTTTCCTTATATTTTCTTGTCTCTCTTTCACACAAAATATGTAGTATATTACACATGTCACACACATAAAGTGTAATGCACCAATAAATTAAACATTAGTTACATAGACTATAAAATTCATGACACATTAGTTAACCAAAATTTGAAATTCATTAGTATGTATAATATTACACATTACAAATAAATTACACAAAATGTGTAATTATTAGCGGCTCATCATTCTTTCTTGACTAAAATATTATGCAGAAATTTAATATTTACTTTTTTAAAATTCTTATCTCTATTTTCATTCATTTCTTTTTCATTTTCTCATAAGTAATTCATTTATATTTTGTTAGTTTCATGTTAAACATTTCTTTTTTTCCACCTCTTCCTATATAATTTGGTTTCTATATTTTTAATTCTTTTTTTCCCTTTTCCAACAATTCTTTATATATTATGTTATTTTTCATTTTAAACATTTATTTTTTACATTTCATCTTGTAGTTCTGTAGCTTAACTTTTTAATTTGGTTAATAAACATATTCTACCTTTAATGTAATGGTTACAGAAAATATAAAATCCATTAATTTGTATTCTATTACATATTACAAATGAAGTACATAGAATGTGTAACTATTCATATTACATTATTTTTCTCTTGAGTCAAAACATAATGAAGAATTTAATATTTATATTTTTGGAAATTTCTCTTTCTTTCACACAAAATGTGTAATGCGTTATACATGCCTTACACATAAAGTGTAATGCACACATGAATAAAAATATTAATTACATAGAATGTGTAATTTATTATACATTCATTACACAGAATGTATAATTATTCATATCATATCATTTTTCTCGAGTTAAAACATAATAAAGAAATTTAATATTTACTTATTTATTTGAATTTTTTCCTCTTTCACACAAAATGTGTAATGCGTTACACATGCTTTATACATAAAATGTAATGCAACTATGAATTAAAATATTAAGAACGTAGAAGGTGTAATGTATTAGACATTCGTTACACAGAATGTGTAATTCATTATTTTGTATTCTATTATATATTACAAATGAATTACACATAATGTGTAATTATTTATATCACTTCATTTTTAATGTCTCAAATATAATGTTGAATTTTAATGTCGAATTTTCAAATTTTAGTTTTTGCAGTGGAACGGTTTTTAATTAAAAAATTAAAATGAGGGGTCAAAATGCAACTTTCAAAAACTTTCAAGAAATAAACATTCTTAATAACATAGGAAAGCTTGGGGTGCAATTTTGAAATTGCACCTAGGCCTTCGTCTTAAATCAAATAGGTGGAAAACACCATATGAGCCACCGCCACCATGACCCGCAACAGGAGGGAGCGACAGTGATGGTGGCGTCACCACCGCCGCGGGCATACACTGGAGGACGCTAATCTACGATAATGAAAAAGCAAAAATGTCTGAGAAAAAAGCCTTCAAAAAAGGAAAGAAAAGAAAAGAAAAGAAAAGAAATGCCAATAAACAAAAACTCTAGGCATTGAAGACAAAAGAAGACCAGAAATGGAAGGAGACTAGAAATGAAACAATCGAAGAAGCATACGAATTGGCAAACTGTAACGAAGAAGAAAGAGGAACCAAGAAGAAACCCCAAATAAGTCTGGAAAGACCCAGTTATTGAACCGGATATGATTAAAATGAACTAGGCTAGTTTGATGGACCGACTTTATCGGATTTGACTAAATAAATGGAATTTGCTGGATTTTTAAAAAATAAAACTTAAAAGTAATACTTAGCTTAATTTCCTCTTTATTTTGGTCACTCTTTACTTAGAAAATGCTGTTTAATTTATTTATAATAAGGCCATGCTTAAAAACTAGTTCCAACAAATTTTTTATTATTATAGCTTTTAAATGTAGACAAGTTTTGGCTCTCCACCCACTCTTTATTTGGCCATTTATTGTATCCACATCACTAATAATTTTACAACTTTCAAGATTAATTGTAAAATTCAATGCATATTTACATACAAATATAAAGAGGATGTTGGAATAGATAAAAAAAAAGTCACTCTTTAAATTTAAAAATTCTCTTCATTTTTCAAAAGACTCTTTAAATATAAAGAGCCTCTTGGAAATGCCCTAAGTAGAAAATATGTAATTTAAGATATCAAATTGTGATACTAAAATATTTTGAAAAATATCATATTGTGGTGTTTAAAAAATTTTCAGTTAATTAAAAATCATAAAGAAGGTGAAATTTCAATTTAGATGTGTCTTGACATGGCATGGGCAAACCACGTGTAGCACAAGGCGGAAGGGCCAAAAAAAAAAAAAAACGGAAGGTAATCTTCTAAAAGTAATACGTAATTGTTTTATTACCAAAAACAGGGGGTATTTCACTTTCATTTTCAAGATTTTGTATTACACTATTTTATAGTTCATGGGATTTTCATATTACAATGAGTTGCATGTATGTTATATGCAGTGGCACATTGAGGAATTTTCTTGTAGCTGTGGCTCCCCCCTTTCTTTGGGGGGAGGGGGGGATGTGTCTTGTCAGGAACTTTGCCAAAGTTCTCAAGGCCGAACCGTAAGAATTCAGGTGGCACATTATGTGAGTGCATACCATGTGGTTCTCCCAAGTTCCACCTAACCCAGCAAAAGCATCACCATAACAGTGACACAATCCAAGTACAATGAAAGTCAACCAAATTAAATCCTAGCACTGTAATAGTTAGAGCATCTCCATTGCAATGTGGTGTTCATAGATAATGTGGAAGAGAGAGATAGAGAGAAAATGATTAGGTGGATTGAAAAGAGAATAGAGGATGTGTAGTATAAAAGAGAGGGAAAAGTAAAAAAATAGGAGAGATGTAGAACAAATTCAAAAATAATAATAAAATAATAATGGAGGATGTGAAGTTGGACTTCTAGATGTAGAGGTAGCACGGGAATTTATAGTGAAAAAGTGGGAAAAAGTGGAGAAAAAATAGGGAAAATGAGAAAAAGAGAAGAAAACTGGGACCCACAATTTTTTTTTGTGTCTTTATCTCTCTGCCACACAGAATCAAATAGAGGATGTCTAGACTTTTGACAATGGAGATGCTCTTAACATCATATATCCATGCCAACCCATGTTGTCTGGCTTAAAGATTCATATGTTGCTGCCACCATCCAAAATACAGTGTAGCGCTCTGTTCCTAATGTAGGCACAGTCAGAGCCGTTCCCACGCCGATGTGGCATCATGTCATGACAAAAAAAATTTAATTGTTTTTCTTTTTGGTATCTACGTTATATTAAATAAATAATATATAACTGCCTCCTGATCCTACTGGTGAAGGGGCCAATGGAAACCCCACGAATTTTTTTTTCTGGACTGTGGGTACCGTATTTACAGTACCGTATTTACCGTACTACATTCAAGTAAATTATGTACACCAAGTCACCAACATAACATACAAATTTTACAAAAAGCATTAGTACATATTTGAATCAAAGATCCAAGTTCTTACAAGGAAGACGAGAGGGACGCGTGACAGATTAAAAACGCGGTGCCATACACCCTACACTCCATCCAAGAAACAATCCAGCGCTCACAAGCCCCAAACCCAACGCAAAAACGACTGCATATTTGCTAATATCATATCGACAGCAAGATTGTTTACCTTGCCTTTTTCGTGTTCTCTTACTTCTTTGAGGAACCCGAGGTAACTCTAGGGTGCCAATGGTGGATATTGCCTGGCTTTGGTTGTTCTTGATCTGGAAAGACATGTTCTCGAGTTGTAAAAGTTGGAACCACTGCTCGTAGGCGAAAAGTTGCGACGCTTGTTTGAAGACAAGCTGGATAATTTGTTCTTTTTCGGCCCAAGCTTGTTTTGCAGCTTTCTCGGCTTCCCGGGCTCGAGTCTGAGAGTGACGTAATGCTTCCAGTAATTGGGCCTTGCACGTATCGTTCTCAGTATAATGCATGCCGGATGTCCCTTTTTGGGATGGGCTCTCACTGTTTTAGAGGTCACAAAAAGTTGTTTAATCAAAGTACTAAATTTGATGAAATCAGTTAAAATGCCACAAATAAGATTTGCCGGAAAACGAAAACAAGTAAACAAAATGGAGTACCTCTTCTCCTTGCCTGAACTTGACAGCAGTTCAGCTTCAACCGACAACCTTTGTTTCTTGTAAGGAACTTCAGAAGAACAGCTTCCATATATATGACTAGTTAAACTGTAGCAACTTTCAGGGTTGGGCTTCGGGTTTAACGACGAGATGTCAACTCCCTTAGGACCAACACAGCATGAACTGACATTTACGTCTTTCTTGACATGTGTTTGCTGAGGCTGGGGAAGATCACAGTTCTCTATGAGGTCAAAAGATCTACGTGCAACCAATACAGCCAATTCTTCAGTATCTGCAATTCGCCACCACGGGTCATTTCTCTTGGCCCCTATCCAAGAACACTCTGAATCAAAACAAAACTCATTGGGTTTCTTCGAAACTTCACAATCAGTGGCACCCATGTTTATGTTATCGAGCTTTAGAGGATCTTGGAAATTTTCATCATCATCAAATCTAAAATCTTTCTTTTCAGAAGTTGGAAAGGTTTTAAAGGGATCATCTTGGACAGATTCTACACCTCTACTTTGATCTACAAGACTATCATTTTCCATATTTGCCTCTGAGGCACTAAACTGCTCGTTCACTAAATGGTTTTGATATCCATAATTTTGTTGTCTTTGTAACCACCATATCGAATTTGGGGATAAATTGGAACGTGAAGAGTTGCGATCGAGTGACAGACCACTTATGCTTGGAATATCTTGGCCGTTGGATACGCCACCTAATCCCACATCGACCGGTTTCACATACGGGGATGGAGATGGGCAGCAAGCTAACTTTGGAGCTCTTTTGGCATCTTCTTGGACCAAGCATCGGTTTGCTGTTCTCTGCCAAACTGCCCTAGCCTCAGCCAGTGCCATCACTCTCCCATTCTTCTGCAAAATGTATCAACACAAAGGAAATCTCTCAGTATGGCATCTTGATTTTCAACTATAAAAACAATTAGAATAGACTAATGGATCTGTACACAAAGGTTGACACAATAGGTTATAGGTTACACCCCACTTCAAGACAATGCCATCCCTAATAGTATACACCATGAGAAGTTTCTCCATAGCACTATCTAAAACTACTTATGAAGTACACAGTACTTATCCAAAACCTGCAAATGTGAACCAACTGATCTCTTCTCCTTTATACAAGAAAATGACTGAATCCCTCTTTTTACAAAAACACTTGCATTGACAAATTAATAACAAAAAACAAGAAAAAGAAAAAAAGGACACCCTCTGGATGGTAAATAATTTTTACTGTAATTGCCGGAATTCAGGTTGCACAATTTCTACCATCATCACTCTGGAAAGAACACAGAGTTGTGCATATTCAAAACCAGCGTAAACTAAATAAGTACTGCAGCCCTTAAATCGTCAACATTAACTTATCATACACACAACCTACCTCTCTCGCATCATTAGAAAAAGGAAATAAAATAAAATAGAAATTACCAAGAATAACATACGATTATGATTGAACTGAATTCCTATAAACTAGTTTAGACACTTACAATGGCGATGTCCCATGAGACCAATAACCACAATGAAATATGACAGTATCATCATTAAAACAGCTCAAAATTAAGATAATTTCATATATAAGCCAGCAAATAACATAACATGACATAATACTCAAAAGAAAGGAGATATTATAAAATGATAAGAGAGAGTGTGTGTGAGAGACCTGAAGAATAATTGAATCGAATTGGATAAAAGTTAGAAAGAGAAATGGGCAAGTGGGTTTGGATCAGAATCATAAATTGCACTTGTTTGAGAGTGTGAAATTCTCGAGAGAAAGTAAGAAACGGATTTTCCTCTGGCTCTGACACTCTCTTTGGTTTGTCAGTTATCATTTCATCGCTGCAGTTTGTACCTTTGTGCAATCTCACGTGAACGATGTCGTATGACGTGCTTTTATTACCAGACGGTGTCGGTTAATCAGGCAATCAATTATAGTTTGATCCTAGTGAAATGAAGGAAACTAATTGGTTTTCGATTTCTTAAATAAATATGTTAACAACGGTAAACATAATTTTTTTTTTTTTTTTGTGTTACTGTTTTTTAATCCAGTTAAGGTGTAGAGATAAGATAATCACTTCAATCCACCTAACACCTCTTATACAGTATTGAATTGTTAATGGTGGGCCCACCCGATAATGTTGGCAGTTGATAAAGTTTCAAAGTAGAATTAATTTACTTGTTGATCCATCATTAGTAGTATAATAATAGTATGACTCAACCCTCTAAATTAGTAATTATTTATTGTAGATTCTTGGTTAGATAATCCATTACGGTAATACACTTATCCCCCGACATTTCCTAAGAATAAAATCCATTAGCTACCGCAAATGCAAACAAATCAAGTATTTTTTTTTTTATCACCTAAATCATATATAACTTCTCCCATATATTCAATAATAAATAAATATTACTAGCATTTTCAATCTTGCCACACTGAAAATTATAAATAAAAATACTCTATATAAGTTTTGATAATGTCAAACTAACAATAATTTTTACATGACTCAATTAAATTCAAAAAATTAAATAAGAATCTTTTAAATTTGAAATTTTTAACCATTACGACGCCTTTCGTGTGTGGGTAATAACCAACGGGTGCCCATTGTATAACCCAGGAATCGAAGAAAACTGGGGGTACCATAGTATTGTTCGGCCGTTTCATGGTTACACGCGTTCTTGAAAAGTTAGGTGCAAATCACTTGATTGCACAAGTTTTATGTTGCTTAGATATTTGAAGGGAAATGTTGATCGCTTAAGCCAACTACCTTTGACTTGATAAAGATCATTTTGCAAATGTTAAACTTGTAATTATCATTATTATATATTATATATACTTTTATAGGTGTCAAAAAATGTGGATTAAACTAGATAAGTTTACCTACATAAATATCAGTAAATTTATTTTCTGCAATATAACAGTTCACAATTGGTGATAGTGTACATGGACAAGTAAAGGAAGCTAAAATTATCGAACAAATAAATACTTTCTAATTATGTTAAACGGGACAGAGGCACAACAAAAATCCGATAAGCTACAACTAGTTCTGTAAAAATATTTCCCAATCATAAATTTCGACGTCAAAATCAGAGTTCTCTATAAGTGATTGTCTAAGCTCCTTCGCAGATTCGGCAGTTTTAGACAGTAATAAAGCAAACCCTCCACCACCAGCACCTATAAGCTTGTACCCACAGCAATATCGATCAGAAAATGCGAAAAGCTTATCGACAAATTCATTGCTGCAGTAGGGATCGAGTTCTTGATGCAACCTCCAAGCCTCAAGCATTATACTCCCCAACTCGTCTAAGTCACAATTCATCAAAGCTTCTCTACCGATCTTTGCTAGCTCGACAAGGCGCTTAATGCTGGAAATAAGTAGATTATCTCTTTGGAGATATCGGGTCACCACCTTTTGTAGGACTTGGTGTGCAAGTCGAACCTGCACAGAAATATCAGTTCAAAATATGTTACTATCTAATGAGTAGTGATGCAGAAAAATAAAATTATTTGGACAACTTATTTCACATAACCCACTTATTAAGAAAGCGCTTACTTGACCAGTAAACACAACAAGAAGTCGTTGGTGCAACTCTCTAATGAGCTCGGGTGAAGATAACAGGGGAGTGACTTGGAGCCGCAATGGAATTCCGGGAAAACTTGCAGTAAACTTAATCCCAGGATAGAGACCACCAATTTGATCTTGCCAGCCACCCCCCGTCCCCATAAGTTGTTCCAATACCAGTACAAGTCTGGCTACGTTTTCATTACTATCATCACCACCAGTTATTTGGAGAAGACCTTTCACAACAGCTGCTGCTAAGATGCTGGATGTTCCAAGGCCACTTCCACGAGGAACATTAGCCCAGGACTTTATCTTCAAGCCTGTGGACTGAAGGATCCTCTCATTCATAACACCAGTGACAAGTAATGCAGATTTAACCAGTCGAAATGGATCACTACTATCAAAAGGAGGTGCAATGGAGGAAAAATCTTTAATGAATATCTCATTTCCTGCATCGTCATGAAATAACAGTCCGGCTGTCTTTGTCATCTCTATGGTTGTGCCAATGGGAAGTAAAGCTTTCAATGTTATTGCCATGTTCAGCACGCAACCAGAACGCTCTAAGCTCCATGGCGGAGTGTCACTCCAGCCCCCAACAAAATCTACACGAACGGGTAACTCAACAGTCACCTTCCTAGGCTGAAAAGATTGATCCAATGCACCTGCAGAACTGCTAACTTGATGTGTGATTCTGGATGGCCAACTAGAGGATTCCAATAGTTTATCTGAAAGAACACGTTATCAACCATTTGTATGAGAACAAAAGAGTATTTAGAAACTAGAAAGAATTAACCACTGACGAAAGGCAAATTATCCCTACTAAGAGCAATTTTCAAGGCTGTGATCTTGAACAATTTTGGAGAAATGTTCATGATTTTGTTCCTTTTATATACAATTTAAAGATATCATCATTAAAATGCAAAATAAAGACTTTACCTTTAAAACCATATCTCACTGCAGAAGCAGTTTCATCAGCAACTGCAGCCCATACTTTTTGCTCCATTTCAGATGCCATCTTTTCATCATTGCATGCTCTCAAAAGATCAAGATGCACTTGGTGTGACCTACTTTTCGGAAGAATCTGCGAGTTTTGTGCTTGGAAGTTAGGAAAGAGGGACAAAAATTCTTTACATTTTTGCACTCCGTTGAATTCTTTCTGCAAAATTTCTTCACACAATTGCGATAAATTGCGCCCAAGCAACCCAAAATTAAGACATGCTGTAACAATTCCAGCCGCAAGATCTGCTTGATGATTAGTGGTACCTAACCACATCTTCTTGAAGTCAATTGATCTATGCAACTCCTCTAGACTGATACGGTGTGACTGTCTCCACGATGGTTGGAGTGCTTTGTCTTCTTGGTTGCTCAAGCCCATTAACCATGATGCCAGTTGGAGCATCTCAGAGTACGGACAAAGAGGAAATATTTTGGCATTCCACAAGCACTTCTCTTTTTCTTCCTTAGAGCCCCAAAGATCACCATCCTGAATTCCTAAATCAGCTAATACCTTCTTCCAGGGTTTCCCGCAAAAGGTCCCATCTTTTGAAACTGCATTTTTGGGATTATCATGAAGACCACAGTACACTATTATTCTTTCTGTGCGTCCAACCAAGGGGACCTCCCAAAGACAGTGGCGATCTGGAAGTGTGAACCTGAATGAATTCACGGCTATTGCACTCTCATCTCCAGGCACATTAACACCAACAACTATTGACAGAGAACCAATCTGAACTCCACTAGAGATGGAGGAATCGTATATAAGAGAATCTTCACCAATAGAAACACCAGGAGATATTTTACTAGAAACAATTATAGATGACGCAGCTATGTCAGATACAGTGGTTGCTGGAATTGAACACAGGTGTCTTCTACCGACAAGTTCAGAACCAGTACCACTGAGGTGATCCAGAACTTCGCTAGAGGTCCCAAAGTGCAAGAACAATAGATCGCCTGAAAGAACAATGAAGCACAAGAATAACCATATCTGGTAGAGAAAATAGACAAGCAGAATCCATTCAGAATGTAAAGTCAATAAAGACAACCAAAAATGTCACAAATTAGATAAAGCAGCACAAGTGAAAAATATGTATACTCCCTTCATCCAATTTATACAGGCTTATTTATTTTTCCACACTGATTGGGAACGCAAACTTTGATAATAAATTTCTTAGTTTACCTTATTCGATGAGTCTAAAAATTCTTGAAAATAAATGAATTTAGGGACATGCAAATTAAATAAGAGTATACTAGCAAATGAAGTAGATTTCGCAAATTCAGAAAATAATGACAGACAAATAGAGCAGTGAGTACTGATTCATGCTAATTGACATATCAAATAATGAATTATACCACCATCTATATTTGGAGTCCATCTACCAATTTGTCCGACATATGAATTTCTCAAAAAGGATTTATCTGATGAGGAAGAATTATTTCTGAAATTGAACTCTTGAAATCATAATTTATTCAAATTCAGTCTCTAACTTCTGGGAAAAGTAATGATCCCCTCAATCGCTTCTTCTTCTTCTCTCTCCTTTTTTTTTTCCTTGTTTGTGTATGCGTGCTGTTTTTTGCCTCCAAGTTCTAGAAATTACCGACTCAATACTACTCAATATATAAGCAAGGCTATATAAATGGGAAAACAAAAAAAAGAATATGCAGCCTATTTAAATGGGTGGGATGCAGCAAGTAATTATTTAAGCAGCTATTAGTAATTTTAGTAACTTTGTAAGTTAACCTACAAGCACAATAGCTGAACATCTTTTGTTTTCCCAGTTTTGCCACAAGTTCTTCACCCAAAGGTCGTGGTTGTAACCATTTGTGCTTTGCAGGCACCCAAGCTGCAACTAGATCTTCGTATAAACTCATCTACACAAGGTAGAAGACATTCACCTCAACTTTCCAAGAAGCCGAAGGGCTACATTTCCAAAAATATCAAAGACGTGGAAACTTGTAGAAGTAGTATCACAGACAGGCAGAAGCCAAAGGATGAGAAAACTAAAACTACTGATCCAATGACTTACCTCTTTTTTGCTTTCAAGAAGTCCAGATATCATCGGTTGGCTGGAACAGGAAAGTCTGACAAGATCCACCCAAGCATTACCCTTGACTGCTATGATTCCCGTATCAAGTAAAGTTCTGCCATCATCTAGTAGTGCCTGGTGCTCAACAAGCTCCTCTACGCTAGGTTTCTGAAGCAGATTAGCAACTAAACTAACAGAACTACTTTCATCTGGATGCCCAGATTTAGAAGCCACTATAACACCATGGTTGGAAGCAATATCAAGGGTTATTGGAACAGTGATGATGCATGCTGAATCTTTTGGAAGTACCATACTGAAGGCATCAAAACAAGGAAGAACATCTCCAGTCATGATCAACAATCCACCTGTAGAGTTGAAAGTTACATTAAATGAGGCCGATGTATATTTACTAAATAGAATGGATTGTATAATGAACACTTCGTTGGCACATAATGCTAATTGTAACAATAAGAGAGGATATCATGTACAAGGTTGCCTTAGAAAAATTTAAAACAACTAACAAGATATGACAAGTAACCTTCATTTCTGAAAGCCTGTCTTGCACAAGAAGCAATTGCTAGTATATGATCAAATAGCAACGGAACTGCGCCATCAGGGTCATCTGCTGCTAAATACGGTAGTGGAAGGAAAACTTTCCCCATTGGATTAGCCCAGGGAACCCTTTTAGAGTCTCCCCCTGCATGAAGCAGCAATATATGCTTTTTCCCCATGAAGTCCACAAGTTGCTGGAGAGGAAATTCAATATTGGAGCTATCATAGAATGAAGAGGTAGAATTGCAGTTTCGTGAATCTTGTACCTGTTGACGAAAGATACTTCCTTCAAACCCAGTAACCAATTATTTAAAAATTAGTTCTAGATGTGGTGCAACACTCTTGCACTCTCTGACTTGAATTCTCGACTCAGTAAACAAACTTGTAATATGTTCTCCTAATTTTAATTTTTTCTATTCGACCAACTTCTTTTTGAACATCTCTTCAACCAACTTCTCAATTCTCCCCATTTCAATTATCAGTCAATTCCATATACACAATAGGCAAACATGATTAAAAAGTACCATAATACAAATAATGCACTAACGAAAAACAACATCAGGAAGAAATAATGCTAGAATTGTAAGACATACATGTGAATTAATGTGGTGATCTTGGTGTAGGTGCCTCGCAAGGGCAATAATGGCATTGAGAGTGGCGGCACCGGAACCAATGCGCTGGCCATGGGGATCGGGGACAGCAAGGGTGATTGTGGAAGGAGCAATGCGACCCATTCGCTTGGCGCGGTTGAGCTGCCAGTTGTAGAGCTCCGCTTGTTCAGGACTAGCCGCAGTCAAAACGATGGCGTCCCACGTTGGGACCCGCCGCCGGTCACGCACCGATAGTCTCAAATGGTACCACGCCTTACGGAGTGTCGCCGCCAGGTCCGCCTTTGCTCGAGCGGATCTCCGCCGTGATGACTGGCTTTCCATTGTCTCCTCCGGCGTCCTTGATTCAATTCCACTCGGGGAATGAAGATAGTAGATTAAACCCTTTGATCCTTGATGCCGACAATTCCAATACAGGTGTAGGCACAAAATTATTGCATATTTATTGTGATTGAAGATTTACTGCGAGGTTTAACTGAAATGAAATTGGTGGGAGATTTAGGAGACGATAAATTACACGGCGTCGTCTTTACTATATGCAAAAGAAACAGCCAAAACGCGAAACAAAACAAGAAATAGCCAAAGCGCAGAGAGACAAAACAAATGGCGTCGCCCGGACTCGAACCGGAGACCTTCAGTGTGTTAGACTGACGTGATAACCAACTACACCACGACACCCCGCTGGTTGTTAAGGTGTTCTCGGAACATGAGAAAGGAACAAATCGTAATCACATTTGAGTTGCATCTTGCTTTTATTTTTATTTGAAGGTCAACGAAATTTTATTTCATGACATGAGTACAGACATGCCCAATAGTAAAAGTGTCCACTCCAACGTGTTACAATAGAATCGTGAAAAAGAGCAGAAATGGCAAAAGGAATGTGCAAACATATTTCCCTCACTGCGTATATAATTGCAAGATCTATTCCCCCACTCTAACAATAAACATTTAGCATCATCAAGAATGTAAAACTATGGATGGCATTCAGAGAATGATCGTAGACTATGCACAAATTTTGCAATCTGTATCCACTAGGTGCACACGTAAACTATTATTTCGAGCAGAGCGAAGTCCTCTCCATCAGTGCAATCCTTTCTACAACCTTTTGACTGGTAGCTGTCCACATAACATTATTATCCTTTTAATTGCATTATTTTTATTAAATTATATAAAAATATTTACGATCGAGTCCATGACCTTACAATAAGTACAAATTAGTCATATGTTCAACATATTCTCCTCCTCCTCCTCCACCACCACCACCAACAACTTCGGCGAAAACTCTAACGATGCCCAAAAGTGATCATTTGGTGGTTCCGAATCACCACCAGACCTATTTTTGGGTCTCGTCGGAGTTTTTGGCTGAATTGGTGGTGATGGTGGTGGAGGAGGATAATGTGTTAAAGATGAGAATTAGTTTGTACTTATTAAAAGTTTATGAACTCGATTGTAAATATTTTTATTTCATTTAATGAAAATAATGTAAATAAAAGGGTTAATATTATCTTTTTAGTCTTAAAAATCCTTGTCTCGTAATAAAACTTTAAATTGGGGGGAAAATATTTAAAAAAGGCAGATTCTTAATGTATAGCGAATTAAAATATTAGGTACCGATTGTGCCAATAACCCTTAATTTGTTGCGTAAGTTCATTATTTTGTTAAGATTGGCACCCTTTTGATGATATTTAAACATTTGAGCCTATAATGTTTCATTTTGTTAAAATAAATTATACAAAATAAAAAATGACGACTGAGCAATAAATATTTTTTAAAGATTTGAGACTTTTACCGCAATTTATCCATAGATTATAATAATAAAATTGCCATATGTAAAGCGAATGATTTTTTATTTCCCTTTGGAAACAAACAAACAAACAATGGCATATCTGTAATATCATGAAAACGTAGCGGCCATTTGATTACAGTAACGAGTCTTCTGAAATTCTCCCGCTCCGCTCAACCGCCAAACAGAAACATACACGTCATTTACATACATCTCTCTCCAGTTATCCCTGCTGCGAAATTCTGAAGTTCATTCAGGTTGTAACGTCCACCTTTGTGAGAGATCGTTAGAATATCGAACGACTTTTGACCAAACCAAATGAAATTTTACTGTAGCTAACTTGAGAGGAGTTGCTCTCGCACTGAAACACGAAAATTCGGCATAAATATCATATCAACCACTTTCCCGTGCACTTTTTGCAGGTTTGCATGCATTTTTTTTTCTCTCTCTCCCCTTTCCCAGACTAGAATACGCAGAGTTATTTGCTTCTTCTCCATTCGGAATGTCACCGGGTTCTGCAACTGAGCTCTCCGTTGCCTCGCTGGAAAAGAAAGTTTATAATCATGATAAATCGCTGGAAAATGCATCGTCGAAGGAAACTGAAATTCCTGAAACGATCGCCGAAGTTTACGAAATGCTCAATCTAGGCAAAGGCATTTCCACTGTGAGTAATACTGGTTCGACCTCAGCTGACGACGAAGAGAGTGTTGCCGGCGACGGAAAAGGAGATCAGAGAAAGAAAGCGTCGTCCAAAACAGTGGCGGTGGTACTACCTGCGGCGGGGGAGGGCAACAGTGTCGTGGTAGAGAATAGTGACACTGAGGTGATATCGAACATTACTGGTGGTTATGGTAAGACGACGTCGGTTTTGAAACCGTCTCCAAGCGTCGGAATGAGCCTGGAGAATCTCGTAGAAGCGTCGAACGTGCTATCGGGAAAGAGCATCGGGCCGGAGAACGGGTCGGCAATGATGGACGAAGCCTGGGATCTACTCGCCCAGTCCTACGTATACTTCAAGGGACAGCGCGTAGGTACACTGGCAGCTGTTGATAATAGCACCGAGGCCCTAAATTACAACCAGGTATATGTTGTGCCTTATGCATATTGCATCCATTTTTATGCATATAAGACTGATGGCTGTATACTTTTGCTAGTGTGTTTACTTGCCCTAATAGAAAATCTTGTGTTTGCCTGGGGTATTTGGGATACATGATTGAGTGAATACTGTGGATTAATATTTTACATTTTTCCTTTCGTACTTTTTCTGAATTCCCTTCCTTTTGTGGCGTTTATTTTTGAGACTACAGTAATCGTTGATCCAGTTGTTATTGACATTTTCCATCACTATGCTATTGATAGATATATAGGGTGATGGGGTTGGTTTTTAATGGTTTTTAAAAGTTTTTAGTGTAGAGAAGGAGAGAGAATGAGTGGAGTTCAATAGTAGAGATTTATTAATGTGATATGATATGTGGATGTGATTAATTATTTAATTTAGGGTAAAGAAAGAATGGATAAAAAGGTAGTAAAAAGTGGTAAAAATGTTTTTAAAAGATTCCCTAACAAGCTTATAGCTTAGTTTTGTAACTTCAGAATCTTAACATGGATATCTGCTGAAGTGCCTTTTAGTGGATAAGGATTAAACCTTGATTTCCTCTGGCAGTCGAAGCACTATAAAATGAAATACATGAAATGCACAATGCATTTGTCATTGTGCTTAATATGAAAATAGAATATACAATGCATTTGCCTTTTAGTGGCTAAAACCCCAGCTTCGCAGCAGTGGACGAATACAAGGCTCTGGTTCTCTAATGCTTAAAAAATTGACAATTCTTCGTGTTTAAATTTTAATTGCTGAGATTAGAAACTGAAATTCTTCGTTAGTGGCCACTTACTGATTTAAACGATCAGAAATTGAGGCTTGGGCAGTTGGCACAATTTTTTTGTCATTTGCTACTGCAACTTTGACAGCTTAACCTTTCTCTTGGTAGGTTTTCGTGAGGGATTTTGTTCCCTGTGGATTGGCTTGTCTGATGAAAAACAATGCAGACGTAGAAATCGTGAAAAATTTCCTGCTAAAGACCCTCCACCTGCAAGGGTGGGAGAAGAGAATTGACAACTTTACACTTGGAGAAGGTGTGATGCCTGCAAGTTTCAAGGTGAGTTATGATACACAGAGACAGAAGGAAGTTCTGCAAGCAGACTTTGGGGGCACTGCCATTGGAAGAGTTGCTCCAGTTGATTCTGGGTTCTGGTGGATTATACTGCTGAGATCATACACCAAATGCACACATGATTATTCTCTTTCAGAGTTACCTGAGGTGCAGAGAGGAATGAAATTGATACTTAACCTCTGTCTATCAGATGGTTTTGACACATTTCCTACACTCTTATGTGCAGATGGATGTAGCATGATTGATAGGCGAATGGTAAGTTTTCATTTCTTCCATTTTCATCATAACTTACTTGCTCGTCGTAGAGTGAACTTCTAGACTACTCCCCCTTTTTGTGTCCCGAAAATCAGAATTGCCATCTATGTGAAAAATTCCTAGCTCATCCTGTTTCATTCTGCACAATCTAGAGTCACTCTTGTAAAAATGTTGGACAATGTGGAGTCTAATCATATTACTGAATTACCCCATTGATATTAAAGCCATTCTATTTCTATTGTCACGATTTCTTCTTTTAATTAGTCTTTATTTCATTTGGGTATCTCACCATTTGCTTGTTTTCTTTTGCTATTTTTTTATGTTCTAATTAACATTACAGATCATGATTGGCTATCTGAAGAAAGCCAGAATAGCTTCACATCTTCCACTTGGTGTTTGAAGATGTATTTCATGCTTGCTTAATCAATCGGCAGTTATATACTCTTGCTAATTTCTTTACCACTCTAATTTTTAGTTAACTGCTGAATTTCGTTTGCATTTGTGGCCAGGGGATCTATGGGTATCCAATTGAGATCCAGGCCCTCTTCTTTTTTGCCCTGAGGTGTGCAAGACAAATGCTTAAACCAGAACATGATGGCAAGGAACTGATTGAGCGCATTGACAAGCGTATAACTGCTCTGAGTTATCACATTCAAAACTACTACTGGCTCGATTTCACTCAACTGAACAACATTTATCGCTACAAAACAGAGGAATATTCTCACACTGCTGTCAACAAATTCAATGTCATCCCTGAATCTCTTCCAGATTGGGTATTTGAATTCATGCCACTAAGAGGAGGGTATTTCATTGGCAATGTAAGTCCAGCACGCATGGACTTCAGGTGGTTCTTAATTGGAAACTGCATTTCCATTTTGAGCTCTTTGGCAACTCCAGCACAGGCTACAGCCATTATGGATTTGATTGAGGAGCGCTGGAAAGATTTAATTGGAGATATGCCACTTAAAATTGTTTATCCAGCTCTGGAAGGGCATGAATGGAAGATTGTAACTGGATGTGATCCAAAGAACACCCGATGGAGTTATCATAATGGTGGCTCATGGCCAGGTTAGCCCCTTATCGATATTCAAATATTTCTAGGTAAATTTTTATTTTTACTTAAAAACTAAAGGTGAATAGTATAGATGTATGCACACTACTAAATAACAGTTTGTAAAGTGTGGTTGATAGTTATTAATGTTTGACTTTAATTGAGTGGTACAAGTTAACTTTTAAGTAAAAAAAAATTATAATGAACAGAGATATGTATATTGATGTACAAAGAGTTGATGTATATATGTTTTTGCAGTTCTACTATGGCTACTAACAGCAGCAAGCATTAAAACTGGAAGGCCTCAGATAGCAAAGAGGGCAATAGAGTTGGCTGAGCAGCGTCTATCGAAAGATGGATGGCCCGAGTACTATGACGGGATAGCTGGGAGGTATGTGGGAAAACAAGCAAGGAAGAATCAGACATGGAGCATTGCAGGATACCTGGTTGCAAAGCTCATGATCGAGAACCCTTCGAATTTGCTAATGATATCTCTTGAGGAGGACAAGAAGATAACGAAGCCAAGGCTCACTCGCTCTGCTTCATGGACATTTTAGACCCTAATCCTCTTATACCTATATTCCAGGTACTGTATTACATGCACCTCACCCCCACCCCACAAAAGAACAGGTTTTGATGAGTAACCGTGAGACTTGTTGTCTACTTGAACAATGAACACATACACTCGGTTGTTTTCACAATCACAAAGTAATATTTCCGTCTCACTGTGACATTTGAATGCGCTAATGGGTTAATTGTTAACTTTTTGTATATGCTGTTCAAATATTTGAAGACTGTGTGTTAATTATATTATATATCAAAAATGAAGATGCGTTCTCTAAGAAATAAAAAAGCAGTAGCAAATTACGTCATAAAACAAAGATGAAAATTTAATATAGAGTCCTAAAAGTCAAGTATATATGCAATACCATACTTTTTATCATATATGTGATTGTGAGACTCGAACTCCTTGTGTGTGTGTTGATTTCGGGGATCGGATAGCAATTCCACACAAGCGTGCTCCCATTGATTAGAATATTAAGTATAGGAAGGAAAATGGTGTTATTTAATGAATTTCATGTGATAAATTATGAAGTTGTTAGGGTTTGTTATGATGTAGCACTCTTTAACATATAATTAATTTGCTGATTGTCAACACTTGAGTAGAAATTTGGGTGCTAGTATAAGTGTATAACCTTCTCGAAAAAATTATAATATGCATGTATGCATACATATCACATAAGCTTCTAGTATTGACGTTTCAAAGGACGTTTGACATTTTCTTTCTTTTTTTTTTTTTTTTAAGTGATTTTCCTTAACAATTTGTGATTAAAATGTAACGAAATGCTATGGAGAAAAGCTGAACATTAATTTATTTAAAAAAATGTGTTAAAAATGAGTTTAAAAGAAATATCTGTATTTTCTCCAACAAACTCTTGATAACTACTAAATTATCATTGAAAAAAATAAACGCATGTCATATATTTCTGATATATTGGGGTGCAAAGTTTACGGCAACTTGACTTGATCAAGCATTTGTATGACTTATTTATTTAGCATAAAAGCATTATATAAATAAATAAATAAATAAATACTTAAAAGCATTATTCGTTTCAACTTCGGGAAATGCCTGTGCAACAATAATAATAATTATATTATATAAAAGTACTACTCGTAACAACTGTATTTAATTGTTATATATCCTATATCCACGTTAATGCATAGTTAAATAGAAATTCTAAATCATGGCATAAGCTTATACGTTTGCAAGAACCTCTGCAGGCCAACTGCTTCAGTATACTAATCTCATCAACTAATATACAAGAAAGGAGTCAAGAAGAGAACTCTTATGATCCAGCTATGATATCGACTCTAATTAATATAAAATTAATCAACACCGCATGCAAAAAACTATTTAATTTATTTCTGTTATAAACCCTTTGATTTGAAAGGGATGTGTAGTTGTCGGTATGAGGTGAAAAACAAATATGTCTCATATACGTTTGTGGACAACAGATCGCAAGAAAAATGCTTCGTGAAAAGACTAGAACATATACTGCACTAATGATCTATCTAACAGCAAAAGTTACAAAAGTGTACGTCAAATAAAAACAGCTTATTGCCGTTCTGCTTCATTAGCTTTTATTGTTCCTATCTCTCTCCCTGACAGAGAGAAGGGAAGAAAGGGATTTCTAAAGAAAAGTTCAATACCTTTAGAAAGTTGCCTTTGTATGTTTTTGGTGATGATTATTGCGATGCTAAAGTGTTGTAACTAAGGTATTTTTAGCACTTTTGATGAGTCATTACTCTCGTCAGTTTTTCACTTACCCACAGGGGACACAATATTTATTTTTAGTTTATCATGAGTAGGTAACAAATATTAGTGATACGAAATATCGAGTGTTCAGTACATAGAAACACTAAAAAAAATTTCCTTTATTTTGGTGCAAAGGTCAACTTTAAAAAGATAGATGATATGCCAAAGGTTCCTCTAGTGCATCAGAACAATAGATTCAAGAAACAAAGACCTGAACGTACAAAATGTGAGACAAAAATATTGTTAATCAAGGATCAAATATGTAAGTTTTCATGCATGAGCATTGTTAGTCAAAGTACATGATTTGGTTGGGAAAAATTCTGGATCAAAAAGAAAAAGTAACAGAAAGCTATTAGTGATTGACATCTCCCTCTCCCCTGCTTCGGTGACAATGAATAATTAAAAACATACCCTCCCCCAACAACTTCTTATAAAAAGCTAAGGTTGGAGAAGTCATGAAACTTGAAAGCTGACAAACATAACATGTTTTGTCATATGCTTTCACTTATTCATAGAAGAAATTAATTGTCTTCATTAACTCATTAAAAGGCATTCTCTTCTTTCCTTTGTAACTCCAAATCCCTCTCTCGTGCACACACGCTTACAAGCACATGCATGGCACCCACATTTTCTTTCGTCCTCTGTGTGTGTTTATGCCTAGTCTCCATTGCTCATAATGCGCATGGACTTGCAAGATGGCCTGGTGGAAGTTCAACAAGGTTCTATGAATTCAAGGTTTCTCTCTCTTTTTTCACTCAATCTACTTACTTTTTCCCAATTCATGATTGCCAGAATTTCTGAATTGCTTATCTGTAATAGGTGCAAACAAAAAGAGTAACGAAGCTATGTAAGACCCTTGACATTGTCACCATCAATAACATGTTCCCCGGACCAGTTATTTACGCTCAAGAAGATGATCGAGTGATTGTTAAAGTCATTAATCAGACACCACACAATGCTACAATCCACTGGTATCACACTACTCGAAAAAATTTCTAGCAATCTTTGACTACAAATCACTCTATAGTACTGACGACTCAGTATCGAAAACTAATAAATGTTAAAAACTTGTTGCAGTTAGTGAGCTCGATATTTCACTGAGTACTCGAAACTTTTTCCATTTAATATTCATAGCATATGTTTCCTATATCATTTTGGGTGCCTAAATTTTCAGGCATGGTGTTAGGCAGAGGCTATCATGCTGGTTCGACGGCCCTTCTTATGTCACACAATGTCCAATTCAACCGGGACACACTTTCACCTACGAGTTTACCTTAGTGCAACAAAAGGGCACCCTACTTTGGCATGCTCATGTATCGTGGCTTCGTGCAACTGTTTATGGTGCCATTGTTATATACCCCAAGACTGGTGTTCCCTACCCTTTTCCTTACCCTTATGAAGAACACATCATAATCCTAGGTGAACCATCTTAATAACTATTAATAGATGTAATATGCTCACATTTGTAATTTGCTCTAAATTTTTTTGGAAATATTGACTCTTTATCCTAATTTATTTGAAGGGGAGTACTATTTGAGAGATGCAGTAAAACTCGAGCAGGCCGTTCTAGCTAGTGGTGGAGGTCCCCCTCCGTCCAATGCTTACACTATCAACGGCCACCCCGGTCCCAATTACAATTGCTCTGCCAATGGTATATAAACCATTAGTGTTGTGTTATAATTAACTAATAGTCACAAAGTTAAAAAAAATAAAGACAAATCAATTACTACTAAATAACTGTCACGTCTGTGATGATGGATAATTAGTGATGATAAATAATATTATTCTTGATTTTTTTTATTATCAAATTTGTTCTCATGATAAAAAATTTGGTCATATCATCAGATGTGTACAAGATAGATGTAGTCCCAGGGAAGACGTACCTATTGAGAATAATCAACGCAGGATTGAACACAGAGAATTTCTTCGGTGTGGCGAAGCACAAGATGATAGTCGTGGAAGCTGACGCAGACTATACAAAGCCCTTTACGACCGATCAAGTGATGCTTGGGCCGGGTCAGACCCTCAATGTTCTCATCACGGCCAATCAACCCATAGGAAAATACTCCATGACCATGGGACCTTACATGTCTGCAAGAAATGTACCCTTCCAAAACATAACATCAGTAGCCTATTTCCAATACTTAGGTTCAACTCCAAATAGCCTGTCTTTAGCAGCTGATCTTCCTCGTTTTAATGATAATCTTGCTGTTAGAACCATAATGGATGGCCTTAAGAGCCTTAATCCAGGAGGCGTGCCTAAAGAAATCGATAAGAATCTGTTTGTTACTATCGGCATAAACGTGCAAAGATGTGGAAGAAAAAATCCGAAGAAAAACTGCCAGGGCTTCAATGGTGGAGTAATGGCTGCTTCTATGAACAACATAAGTTTTACTAGGCCTAATGTTTCTTTATTGGAAGCTTATTACAGAAAGATCAATGGACATTTCAGTGAAGATTTTCCCGCGATGCCCCTGAAGTTTTACGACTTTGTTAATGGGGCCCCTAATAATGCTCCTGACGATACTAATGCATTGATTGGAACAAGGACTTATGTGATTGAATATGGTAGTAGGATTCAGATTATCTTGCAGGATACCGGAACTGTGACAACAGAAAATCATCCCATTCATCTTCATGGTTATAATTTCTATGTTGTTGGCTATGGAAGTGGGAACTATGATCCAGATAGAGCAAATTTCAACTTGTTGGATCCTCCATATATGAACACCATTGGAGTTCCAGTTGGTGGATGGGCTGCAATTAGATTCGTCGCTGATAATCCAGGTACCCTTAAAACACGAAAATGAATTTTCAGAAACGAGTAAAATTTTGTAAAGAAAAGTTACACTGGTTTAAAAGATTAAGCTGATAGAGGGGTTCTAATATATATATCATTTAATATTATCTTCAACATAAGCTAGTGATGAATATTGTGTTTGACATGGTGTAGGGGCTTGGTTTATGCATTGTCACTTGGAGATACATTTGTCGTGGGGATTATCGGTGGTGCTTATTGTGAAGAATGGAGAAGGACCATTGGAGACTTTGCCTCATCCTCCGGCAGATTATCCCAGGTGCTAATGCAGGGGATTAAGTAGAAAATAAGTCATGGATACTTTAATTCTTTAGTGCAAGTGTGCAATACGTGTTTGCCTGATTTCCTCTTTTCGGTAATGTGAATTTCGTGAAGTGAGATCGATGAATTTCTCATCTCATTAATAAAAGTGTAATCAAATCTATTTTTTAACGTATGAGATACAGTGAAGAATTGTGTTAAAAAAATAAAAAATGAAGGAAGTGGAGGTCCCACCGAGATTTGAACTCGGGTTACTGGATTCAGAGTCCAATGTCCTGACCACTAGACCATGGGACCCCTGTTGATGCATTTTTGGTACGATATCACTAATCACTTATAATGCCTTGCCTATAACTGGCTGAGATCATTTTATCACCTTTCTTCTCCTGAGAATCGAGTACTGGATAAATACATGGAGTTAGATATTATAATGGGCTAGATGATGATATTCGTGTAGATGGATGAGGGGCTAAATATGTTGAGCACCCGGTCAAGTCTTACAAAAAAGACAATTTATTATAAAATATAGTAACAAAAGTAAAAGAGAGGTACTAATCATTTCTAATAAAAAAATGTAGGGATTTTTATGAATAATTAAAAAAAATTAGTATATTCTTGATTTAATTAAAATAATAAAATGTAAGCAAAGCGGTTAAAAAATTTTGGTGTAAATGAATTATTTGGATGGAATCAGTCAGTTTGCTTAGTTAGTCAGTCGATTCTTTGAAAATTTGGGTCTTGCGTTTGGTCATTTCACTTGAAATAAATTGCACAAAAGGTCCTAACTTTAGATATTGTTACAATCAAGTCCAAAAGTTTGAAAAATGTATACTTTAGTCCTAAATTTAGTTAAATTGTATAATGATTTATAATAAATATAATTATTGTACCTATATAAAATTATTATTATGAATATAAAATTATTATATTTATTATTAGCTATTGGTTAAAATCAAAATGTGCGCATCTCTAATGCTAAAGAAAATTTTCGAAAGTTGTGATACTATATTAATCTGAACAAATCTTTCTTGTGTTGAAATTTTTTTATAAAAATCATTTAATCGGTATCAAATTAATTCAATAAAATTAATTACGGACCAAATAAGCACGCATAGAAAAAATAAAATATAAAATTATACAATTTAACTAAATTTGGGACTAAAGTATACATTTTTCAAACTTTTGGACTTGATTGTAGCAATATCTAAAGTTAGGACCTTTTGTGCAATTTATTTCAAGTGAAATGGATCAAATGCGCACCCAAATTTTCAGCAGTTGACTTTGACTAACGGTTAAACGGACGGATTCCATCCAAATGGCCCATTTTCGCACCAAAGTTTTTTTTGGACCATTTGCACTACCTTTTATTATTTGAGACTAAATCTGCAATATGACTAATTTTTTGGGACTATTTGCGCCAAAATCCCAAAAATGTAACACTCAATTAATTACATCTTAACACGTCACAGTCTCACAGATAAGATAACTCATAAAAATATATCTTGTGAAAATTTCAACAATGACCACCTTGATTTAACAAGAAATTGACAGTTAAATATAAGTTAATAATTCTACAATAGGTGATGGTTAGTAACATGAACACGAGTGGCTGTTTAGTTTAAGTTGCAGTGGCAACTAGCAATTAGCTAGGAGACGCATATATTTATTTATTTATTTATTTGGTCTACTCCTAACTTTTCCAATGTCTTTGATGTTATTTGCGAAAACATAATCTTTTCCATTTGTCTATGCCCCAATACAATGATAGATTATTGGTCAATTCAAGAGAGATAAACTTTTATATTACAGATATCTTAGCAAAAAATTTCTTAACTTGAATTGAGAAAACATAATCTTTTTCCATTGTCATTTATATCCCTGGAGAAGTAGTATCGCACAAATGTCCAACATCCATTACATTATGGGCAACAAAGATTCTAACAATAATAATGTTGTCTTCTCCCGAAGTAGTAGTATGTATTAGTACTTAACTTGTTTATCTTCATCGTTCAAAAAGGAAAAAAAAAAAAAACTTGTTTGTCCTCATTGCTAGAACTACGTACGAGTCTAGGATCATCAAGTCCAACCAAGACCACTTCATAGTTTATTGTAACTGCAAAACACTCTCAACACTTCGACTTCGACATACGTTGAATATAATATTCGACACTTCAATGTTGAATATGATGCATCATGTCTAGATCATCGAACATGAAATTACAAATAACCCTCATATGTTGACCCGAAACTGGTTTTGTTAGTGTAAGGTTTTGAGGACATTGCCTTTTATACAAAAAATATTTTTTAAAAAAAAAATGACAACATTTTTAGACAGTGTTGTCTAATTGAAACTAAGGTTCACCATTACAAGGAAAATATCTAGGCTTGAATATTAAATAGCGTCAACTAGGGAACCAAAATGGTAGTGACCACAAATGCAATACAACTGCGAAAACTAAATTAGTGATGATAAAAATATTTCACTGGTAGACTCTTTCAATTGTAGTCTTCCACCAACTCATAACAAGAAGTTTTGATAGCATGTTTTAACCAAACTTAGAAACATTTCAATGTATCGAGATTTTGATTTTCTACTTGATATTAATTATCAGTAAATCAACTTATAAGCATAACTTTCGAGCTGACAAAACGTAAATATAACGAATATAAAGAATTCAACTTTCCATCTCATAAACATATTGAAACTTTTTTTTTTTCCCGAAACTATAAACATATTGAAACTTAAATGTAATTGAACGAAAAGAAAAAAAAAAACCTCACAACGCGTCCTGCATGGCTGACGTACACATACATATGTCTGCAAGTTAGGCAAAGGAAACAAACAAAAATCCTTGAATATCAAAGATAAAAATGTGCTTAGTGTATTTCTGCGTGGAAGCTGCTACACGTCATGCAGCACAATTTTGTACCATAATCCATCCACCTCTAATTAAAGTTAATATGCCACTATGCATTTTGCCGATATTGTAATTGTTGGTAAACAGTACTACATTAATACGACTTAAAAAAATAAAAATAAAAAAGAAATAAAAATCAATTTTTGTAATAGAGTCGATCCCCTAAAATCTTGACATCTATTATTTTGATCTACAAAGAATAAAGAGAAATCAATACTGACCGAAAGATATCCCAAAGTAAATGAAAGCGAGATAAATGGTGAGTATAAGGTATTCAAATTTACTTGTAGTTGATTATGGAAAAAACAATTTTCATTGAAGGCCTGATTTTTACAAAATGCAAATGCTGTCTTGATGTGACGGATATGAAAGATACGTGAATTGTTGTTAATAGAATATGACATTATTTAATTTTCTTAAGACGCGATAATTATATAATGATTTGTTAATTTTTAAAGGACTTCCAACTTCAGGCTAAAGTCACTGGCATTTTAAAGAATTAGGTCATTTTGTTTTTAATTTGGAGAAGAACCTAAATTTAGGTAATTTTACTCTTAAACAAACTCTTAAAAGTAATTAAGGCTCTTCTCTCAGTTGATAGTGAACCTCGATTTTTTTAACACCACAAACATACTGTATTTGGTAAAATGATCTCGGATGGCTTTGGTAATCCAAGATATTTGAATTGAACAACAAATCACGCAAAATCCACGACTAAGGAACAATCTTCGAACCAAAATCTCCCTTGTATAATTTTCATGCCGGCTCTCAATTCATTGAGCAAAAGCTCAAAAGACTTAGAATATATAATTAAACATTGTGATGTGGAGTGATGTCATGAAGGAAAATTTTATTTAATATTGGGATTTGACTAAGTAAAACATAAATAAGTTATCTTATAGTCTCTCTGGCTTATGCTTCAGTAACAACAGAAATAGCTTTATGAAGTGATCATCCCATTAAAGTTCTAAACAAGTTTGATAAGCAAACAGCATTACTCCAAAGTTTGTCGTGTGTAATATATAGATATATATATATCTATGTAGGGAGGAGAGTTAGATAGATAGGCAGAGAAACTTATGCTAAACACTAGAGTTAAGGGATGTAATCTCACATCTAATACACATGAGATGAACAGTCAACCACACAAGGACTTGAGTTACTTTTCCTAACAAGATTTGACCGTTTAAGATGAGATTCTAAAGTTAATATGGTTTCAGAATCTATTAAGCTCAAATGAGCAACTCAATTCGATTAGACTAAGACAACGGCCGAATTTTAGGACTAGTCAGCTCAATAGGAGCTCAGATCTATTCTTTCAATTCATGTCCCTTTGATAATTCCATCTGATCAAAATACATCACATAAAGTTGTTTCATCTAATCAAAATACCCCACATAATAGGTTAGAAATTTAGAAATTGAAACAACAGATGTGCACTTGCTCATTGTCACCATATTAAAGATTTCAACATTAGTGTGTTCAAATGAGCATGATGATGTTGTATAATTAAAAATGAAGCCAATTAACCTGGAATATATTATAAATTCTTGTGAAAGAAGATATGTATAATAAAACTAATCCCACAAATTAAACTAATGGTGTTATAGTTTTAGGTTATGTAGATGTCAATGTTGGAATTTAGGTCATGTTTTCTTGATCTCTTATTAAAGCCATTAGTGCCATGAGAAATTACAAAAATATTGATGTCAACAAATAGACCTAAGCTTACCTACCAAAAATCCATTCTTTTTCCTGTACGATACTATCATCCAACGTACCATTATTTTATGAAATCCAAGCATCCTGACTACCTGAGACAGCCATATAAATATGTGTGCGCTTGACTAGAAACCAATCATGCACAACAACCTAGCCAAAGAAACAAACTTTGATTGTGAAAGCTCAATTCTGCAATATACAACACGTCAACTGCATTCAGCTACCTAGTAGTATATATATAATCCAACTACTTACTGTTTTTCATCTAGACAAGGTTAACGTTGTTTTCGAGTAATCTAATTGCCCAAAGATGGTTAACGAAAGGAAACAGTCTGGAGGATTAGAATGGAGGATTAATGTCCCAAATGCAAGTAGTACTAAAGTTTTAGCTCCCGAATCAAAGTTTCATATCAGAGTTTGCAATGGGTTACGAGATTTAATAGTGGGGTTCATCTCAAGAATCTGGAAGTTTCTTGAAAAGGCTTGGAGTTTAGCTGTTAGAGAGCCTAAGAAAGCTATTCACGCCCTTAAAGTAGGGATGGCTCTCTCTATCGTCTCGCTCTTCTATTACATGAGACCATTGTATAATGGAGTCGGGGGAAATGCTATGTGGGCTGTTATGACAGTAGTTGTTGTATTCGAATACACTGTGGGTAAGTACTTAGTATTCAAAATGTTTTTGGTTAGATCTATTTTCCTTAGCTAATATATTTCTTTCTTGTCTGATATTCTAATCCTTGTATGTATAATATACAAGATTTTTTTTTTTTTTTTTTTTTAATCTCATTCTTTCTTGATTATGCAGGTGCTACACTCTGTAAATGTGTGAATAGAGCTACCGGAACTTTCTTGGCGGGAGCATTAGGACTTGCAGTTCATTGGATTGCAAACCAGTCGGGAGAGAAATTTGAACCTATCATTCTACAAGCCTCGGTTTTCCTCCTAGGTACATCAAATACCTCCTTGCTTCGTCCTTTTCAACTTCTTATTTATAATCTTTACGTTTTTTATTTTTCAATCAAAGTAAAGTCTGATAAAAGGTATAGCTAAGGTTCTCTTTGCAATTTTAATTAAATACTTTGAATATATTTTCGATTTTTGTCCCCGAGAAAACAACAAAGACATTAGACCCTTAATTCAAAAAGGTATCAAAATGTGAAAATATGCAGAAAGAATTAAGGGATGCAATTATCAATGACGATATGGAGATCATATATAGTTTACCTGCTGCTGAGAAATCATCTATTCGACTTGCAGCTGCAGCAGCGACCTTTTCTAGATTCATTCCGACTATAAAAGCTCGATTTGACTATGGCGCTATGATCTTTATCCTCACCTTCAGCCTTGTCTCAGTCTCGGGCTATCGTGTGGATGAATTGTTTGAATTGGCTCATCATAGACTATCCACAATTGCCATAGGGACCTCTCTTTGCATCATTACGACAGTGCTCTTCTTTCCTGTATGGGCAGGAAGTGAACTTCACTATCTCATCATCAATAACATGGAAAAACTCGCTGCTTCCTTAGATGGTAAGACCTCAAAAAAGACGCGTAAACAATGATTACAACATAATGATTTGATTCGCAAAACCCACAAGTTAATTTTTTTTTGGGTTTGCGAAACCTCAGGATGCGTGGCAGAATACTTCAGAAAGAATCAAAATGAAAATGCCAAGGAGGATGAAGACTCTGACAAAGTATTACAAGGCTACAAATGTGTGCTTAATTCAAAGGCTACAGAAGAAGCCATGGTATATTCCTCAATTCAAACTTTCTTGCCAAATTTCACTCTACTTTTCGACCATTGTTCTAAAGTATAAACTCCGCAAATTTGCAGGCAAATTTTGCTAAGTGGGAGCCTGCACATGGCCGCTTCAACTTTCGACATCCATGGAGTGAGTACCTAAAAGTAGGGACTTTGCTACGTAGATGTGCTTATTGCATTGAAACACTTAATGTCAGGACAAACTCAGACACTGAGGTAACTAATCTATCTGGCTTAAAGAACTTGTGGACTGCAACTACATAGTACTGCATTTTTAATTAGTGTTGGACACGACTAGGTAGTATAGTAGACAAAATTTCATATTTTTCCGGTGTTTTCTTGCAGGCACCTGATATTCTGAAGAATCATTTCAGCAAGTTTTGTATAAGATTAAGCTCGAGTTCCTCAGACGTGATAAAAGAATTAGCAGTCATGATGAATACAATGACAAAATCGACAAAGATTGATCTCATGGTACATGAGATGAACAATGCAGTACAAGATCTTCAGAATGTCCTGAAGTCCTTGTCCAAACAACCTGTCATTAAAGAGTCCGACAATAGCACAGAAGGAAACAAAAGTAATACTCACGTTGTACCTCTCATGGAGATTATTCCAATAGTTTCCATTTCGACATTGCTGATAGAAATTGCCACAAGAGTGGAGAAGAGCGTGGAAGCCGTAAATGAACTTGCCGACAAAGCAGAATTTGAAGCAGAAAGTACAAAAAAGTCAAAACAAAGTGAAAACCAACAGAATTAGAATAGCAAACTTTGATTGTTTCGTTAACGTTGTAACTTCAGCTAGTGTCCAGGACAGACGATGAACTGATTCTGAAGAAAGTCGTGAAAATTTGGCCTAATTACTATACATGGAGTGCACTAATTAGCACAAGATAACAGTGGGGAGGGGGCACCAATGTTCAGAAGAACCCACATATGATCAAACTTCTGATGTGGGATTCACACATATTATTGGAGCAATTGCTTCAACGCATTATGCACTTTTGAATATCAAGTTTACTGTGTTACCAATTTATACTGTAGAAAGTTATAGACAGAACATACTTATCAATTCCAACTTCCGAGGAAAAACAGAAAAGGAAAAAAAAACCATAGTCAAATTAGCAATCATATGGCTTATGGATTAGGGGGCAGGGATCATAAATGATTTTAATGACAAAAAATATAAAACAATGCAAAGGTAGCAGAAATTGGTGATGTATTCATTTCTAGTGAAGTTCGCGGAAATTGGTAGAAGAAACGAGCAGACAAGCACAGACAGGGAAATAAACAGACAAAAAAGAAGAGTCAATGATTAAAATGGATACAAGAAGAATCACATGGAAATAATCACAAATAGGAAAGTGAAACTGAAACTGAAACCCAAACAGCGGCTTTATTCAATAAATATCAACAATTTTCTGCAAATAATGATCAATTTAGCAAATGACCCACAAAGAATTGATCAAAGCCTGCACTTCCGCAAAAATTGTTCAATCTCAGTGAAAACACAAATAATTAATTAAGATTTGAGCTAATGGGGAAACTTCACTGTTTCTTCTGTCCAGAAACAGGTTTAAAGCACAAAACAATTCGTACCTACATAATAACGGCGTCTTTGTCGATAATGATGATCCTTCATGTTTGACTTTGTTCTACCTTTCCCTGTTGGTTTTGGTCATTTGAAGCAAATTGTTGGTCAATGTGATGTTTAGCCATCCCAGGCACTTCCAAAATAATTTATGATCCAAAGTCAAAAGGTTTCTTATTTTAATCATATTTCTATGTATAAACTGTTACCTATGATAAATCAGGCAAAAAGATCGATATTTGTTTGAGATTTTGTCATATGGCAGCCCTTATGGCTCGCAGGAAGAGTAACAATTGTAATGACACTTCAGTAGATGTAATCATGAACTAGTCACGTACTTGGAAACGAATTCATTCTTGTCTGGTTGGAATCTTCTATGAATCACGAGCTCAACAAGCAGTTGTTCGTCTTTAACCTGGGCATAAGTCAAGAAAGATCTCGAGACAGTGCTGAAGTTTGAACTTGGTTAATCAACACACGATATCAGGCTATGAGCAATTGTTTCAAGAACTAATGAGGATGTGTTTCATTCAGATTTCTATTCAAAGTAATCAATGTAAGTGCGACCTTTTAAACAAGAATACAAAACAACAGATGTGTTCGACTGGCTTTTTGTAGAACCAAACTAATGAGCCAATAAACTAAATGCAAACAAATGAAGAACTCTAATCCTCACGCCATTGATGTCGGCAAGTCTCCTTCTTGCATATGTAAAATGTTGTCATTGGTTCATCAGCCGACCGAATCTGCAGTTGATAGAAAGCAGCTTTCCCGTGGTTGCATGCAGGACATGTTGCTGCACGATGAATTAAACTCTAATTAGTCTCCAAATATGTCCAAACCAGGATAAAAAATAATAATAGCATATATTTGATAAACTCATTGGTGATACAAGTACACACCAATGTCCACTGCTAACTGCTGAGTAAACTAAAAGGACATGTAACTATTTCTAGATTATAACTTTAATGATTTCAAACACATGTGTACAGGTATTCCAGTCTTAAAAGTGAATTCACAACTAGTTCCAACTTTACTGTTGATTTGTGATAAATGAAACCTTAAAATAGTTGGCTACATTATCTTCTTTGTCCGGACCAGTGTCGACCACATTGACATCCCAAGAAACTGCAGAGGCCATCAGAAGTGTGATTGCAGTATTCATTTAGTACGATTGAACTAACTAACATTGGGATGTCAAAACTAAAGGTAGTATCATAGTTTAGACCTTTTTTCGTGTGAAATGTCAAAAACAGAATATAAGATATTGATGCATTTGATTGGGAGAATACCCCTATGTTAATGAAAAACATGACCAAAAAGGTACCAGATTTCCTGTACTTCTTTTTCCAACTAAGTGCTAAGTTTTACTAGTAAAATAAAAAGTGAACACCATAAAACTAGGATAATTTAGTCTCTATTATTAAGGCTTCTTCGAAGTGAAAAGAACTTCCACCATTGACAAACAAATTTCAAAGACCCCAAAAAGCAATATAATTCCTAAAAAATCTTCAGTTCCAAGATTGATAAATACGGAAGACATTCGACCAACATGTTAAGAAAAGATAGGATACTTACTGTCGGTCGTGGGTAAATTCTGCTGATCATTTTCAGAAAAGATGGGATCTATTGTCTTCTTAACCAAGCGCATACGTTTCTTTATTTTCACCTGTTAAAGCAGCACATTATATGTGAGTAATTGCAACAGGAGTGAACCTTAAACAATTTAGTTTAAGATAATTGTAATACCCGGTTCTCTATCTGGCATACATATGGACATGTTGGGCAGAAAAATCTAGCAGAGTGCCCCATACTGGGCAGCTCATACAGCAGCATATTCCCACAAGTCGGACAAAATTCCATTCTGGCCTTTAGCTATGTATAAACAAGCTAATTTGATAATGTTTTCCTAGTTCTCATGGAGGAGAAGAATCTACAGGCAACGGAGAAGATCAAATTTCTGCAATTTGATTAATTATCGAACAATGATTGAGTAATGAGAATCAAAGTCAATAAAAAACCTAATCAACCATACACAAGCACATTACAATCAATGCCGCTCCGGATTTTTAGTCTCGATATTTCACACGATTACAGTTGACTTGATGAGACAAAGACAAAACAAACCGTAACCAACAGCGAAAAATAATTTTGCGAAAATCAAATCATTTTGTCGATATCGGAAGATTGATTGCAATCAATAAACAACACTTCTAAAAAATAAATATATGTGATACCACCTACCATCAAAGTTCGAGATGAAGAAAAATGTCCAGTAGAAATCACTGCAACAGTTGATCCCCTTCACGCTAGAATATACTGTTCCACAATTCTAGCCCTCCTGGTGCGAATAACACATAAAGCAGGCCTGGGCTGTAGTTTGATGTGCATTGCATTTATGAACGGACTCTTAATGGGTTATAATCGGTTCTCTAGATGGGCCTTCGCAAGTAAGCCTATTCCCATTCTAAATCCGTTTGACAAATTTACCACTCGGTTTTACACTATTTATTGGCTAATGTATCAATAATTATATATTTCGATATATATATATATATATATATATATATATTAATTCTATATTAATAGTACCACTAAATTAATAAATCGAGTATTTGTAATTGCACTAAACTTAATAATTAAGATAAGTAATGAAAGAATCCGATAAAAATTTCGGTAGAGTTTTCCCTGTATATCGTATAAATCATTCCTATATAATATTTAAGGAATGCCTCACCCAAATCTGCATAACTTAATTTACAATTCTCTTGAAAATCTCAACAATAAAAACAATTCAAAAATAACACCATCAACCATTGGCAATAACATAAACACAAAATGAATAATACAAATGACTCATATTTTTTTAAGAAACAATAAATGGACTTCAATATAAATCTCAGCCCTAATTTTTTCCAAGAAAATCAAATTCCTATTAATCTACCAATGAATCATAACAAGACAACAACATGTATTTTTACGTAAGGCACACATCTCGAACTTAGAAGTGCATTTATATATAAAAAAAACCTTTAGAAATATAAAATATAATACCAGAGTTCAAATAGAATAAATATAACTTACGCAAAGTGTAATTTTCGACAGTAAAGCAAGTTGAGCTACCGTAATTCGAGTACAATGCTATTTATAGATAAAAGTTGCATATCATTCATTTGTATAACTCCAGTAACTATCTCAACTGGATATTATCTTCAAACAATATAATAGTAGAAAATCAATAATATATAAGTACAGTGATTCACTTCTTATATCAACGTAGATGGCATAGAGAGTTTGTGTAAAAAGTTAAATAAAGTAAACAACGTACCTCACATGATTAAGAAGTGTCAGACTATACATTATTAAAAACTTCTTTATACACGATATTCATGGTAGCGCTGGTTGGATGACCATCATCATAATAGAGCACAAACTTCAAACCCTACGTATTTGTCGCTTTTTGAGACTGCAACATATAGTTCGACAATAAATATGTAAATAATGATTTTTAAAGTTTGATTGTGAAATATAATTAATATAAAGATATATTATAGAAATGACAATATAGTGGGTATAGTTTAATATACTCCAACACTTGTTTCTGTTCCGCTAGGAAACATTTGTCATCGTCACCACTCACATCATCATTTAATCTAAGGCGAGTGAGTATAATATAAGGATTGCAATTGCATGGGATTCCCATTGTTCGCCGCGCCCGCTAGAAAATTCACATCACTTCTACTATACATCGTGATTATATTGTTGAATTAGAAGCTTTTATTTTTATTTTTTTAATATATGTGATAATGACATCTAATTTAGTTTATAAATATTTTCTAAACATACTAAACACGTAAAAAATATTTTGTGTAAACTCAGCAATTTAATATATGCGGTATATTAATATTTTGTTTAAACTCATCAATTTAGATTTTTACTTTAAATAATTTAAATTGTATAAGATTTTTAATGTGATATGATAAAAAAAATCTTATAGATTTTACATTTTCTTGATCAAATATTAAATTATTTTTGATAAAAAAAAAATTAAAATATATGTGATTAACAATTAAAACAAACAACTTGATCGATGATTTTTAAAAATTAAATAAAATCTAAACTAACAAAAATCAATATAAAATAGATAATTTAAAGTAGCCATAATTCTCAATATTTATTTAAAATATAGAATTATAAATAAAAATATTTACCATAGTCAAAAGCCAATTAAAAATTCCTGATTGAGTCTCATAATTTCAATCGTCGATAGAGTCAATAGCCAATTGTTTATTAAATATGTAATTTACAAAATACGTAATTTAGATATTTGCTTTTCTGCTTATTAAATCATTATTGAAAAATATGTAATTTAGATATTTACTTATTTATCACTAAAATTGGACTTTTAAGTTAATATGAAACTAAATAATATAGGAGATGGAATCATTCAATCTACATATATATCTGAAAACAAATCACTATACAGTTGACTAATACAATAAATGGATAAACTTATTTTTAATTAAAATAAACTATTTATTTAGAAAAATATTATTGGAAGATAAGGAATTCAAATTCATATGAAATTAATATGCTATAAAAATCAAAATCATAAATATGACTTGGATAATATAATCGTAATATAATTGTTTTTTTTTTTTTAATTGGAATTTTTCTTTGTGCATTTAGCAAATTATCTTGTCTGAGTGAATTATTTAGTGATCGATTTCGGGTATTGCATGTAAGTGCTATAAAAAATTTATTTCTGCCACTTTTTTTCTATAAAAAGTTTTAAGTTGGAGAGTTAGAACGATAACTTCCTTTTATTAGAACTATGACTTTCTTACACAAGATTTTTGTCAAAAATATTAGCAATTAATATAAAAACTAAATTACGAAGATATTTTATTTTAAAAAAAATTAAGGTATTATGTTAACTAATTTTTAATATATATTAATTGATCTATATGAATACAAAATTAATTTATAGTTGTGTAGAAAAATATTTTAGAAATCCAATATTCTTATTTTATTGGTTAAGTAATAAAATAAGTTTTTCTAATTTTTTTTTAAAGCATAAACTATAGAGTATGTTCACACATGGAACATATGCGTACATCTTAATGTATTATTTTTCATAAAAATTTCAACCCTTGAGATTCTCCACAAATGCGGACCAACGGGGCAAGAATGAGGTTAGTATTGCAACCCCTGAGATTTCTCACATTCTTTGCTTTGATAATCAAGTCCTAATTAGGCAAATATAAAAAAAAAAAAATCAATCACGAAAAGAGTTATTTTGTAGTAAATTATGTAAATTACAAAAAGAGGAAAATTATGGAAAAGCGTACATTTACTTTTCAATTTGCTAAAATCAAGTACTTTGTTTAGAATTTAAAAAATCACGTTTTCCAAAAACATGATTTTAAAGATATAACTTATTATTATTATTATTGAATAAATAATTTATTATTTACATACATATATTTAACATATTTTTTAACAAATCATCAATTGGAATGTCAACTAAAACCATCAAACGACCTGAGAAAATAAAAAATTCAATAGAAAAAAAATTAGCTATGCATCACATGAAGTATACCTAACATAAGAAGTACTTAGACTTATATTTCGAAAAAATATGTCGACTCAACCCAATGATATTTAAAAAATCATAATAAAAACTTTATCAATACAGAAAAGTAAACACGTTTGTCCACGATAATCGATTCAAACGAATGTAAATCAAATGGATGTAAATTATGTTCCCTGTTGTATAGGAATATCTCATTAGATGGAGATGCTAGCAATGTGTCATCCAACGCATGGAAATTATTTGACTACTGAGGAAAGAAAGTAAAATTAATCCACAAAGTTACCTTTGCAATTTTTTTTAAAAAAAATGGAATCAGTTTAGTGGTATAAGACGTTAATGATAGCAACGAAAAAAAAATAAGAGGAAGAAAAAAATTTATTGGCAAGGGGGAACAATTGTTTCAACAATATATGGCAGACAATTCATCGAATTCTTTAAATTCGTACTTTAATTTGTTTCATATAATTATAAACAAAAATAATTGGCCTCTTTTCAACGTAATGATCAACTTAGGAAGAAGAAGAAAATGACTATTCTAAAAAATAATTGTATTATATATAATTGTAAAAAATAATAATAAATCGTATTAGAAATTGTTTGGATAAAAAAATTGATGATACAAATGCAAAAAATACTAATAGTTTGCAGAAAGTAAGATCAATCCATGAATTTGCCTTATAAATTAATCATAGCCAAAAAATGAGGAAAAAAGATGAAGACGAAATTTTTTAGTGTAAAAAAAGAACAATGATTTCAACAATTTATCATAGACAATTCATTGAATTCTTTCAAATCATATTTTAATTTATTATCTATAATTATTAGCAAAAATAATTACATTGGAGATTAGGTTAGGTAACAAATTAAAAAATATAATTAAATTAAAAAGAATATTAATGCTGAATATAATGATGGTCTATATTATAAAAAGAATATTATTAAAAAGGATAACATCTATTTAAGGCAAAGATAATGTCTATTTAAGGACAAATGCATTGGGAGGAAAAATATAATGATGTGGAATTAAAAATTAATTAAAATTTTCATAAAAAGAATTTTTGGAGGGAAAAAGGCTGTTTATATATATTTATATATATATATATATATATATATATAGATTTTTGTTTACAAAACAAATATTTAGCTATTTAGTAACAATTTCCAAAGACTTTTCGAGACTATTCAATTTTTTTTTTTACTTTATTAAATACAAAATTTTGATAAAAAAAATTATAATCCCTCCGTTCCTCAAACATAGTCTTATTTCATTTGTAATCCGTCCTAAGATTGTACATTAAAACCTTTCACTTCCTACTATACTCTTATTTACTATGTATTATTATAAATTAATAAAATAAACTTTCACTATTTAATTAATGTAGGGATATATTTGAGAATATATAACTAAATGATTTTTTTTTTAATAAAATTAATTATAATTTCTTAATCTGTATGAAAAAAAATGAAATTATCTTTGTGGGATGGAAGGGATATGAAACTTTATGTATTTATTAACATCTTCTCCTCATTTTTAGACAGCCTAACATTGAGACCAACATCATCTTTGTCTTTTTCATCTTTGGACAAGCTAAGGAAATTCATAACACCACGTACATTCTCAGTGCGTGCCAAAGATTTGATGCCCACAAGTGGGTACAGATTATTTATATGTGACCACCACTCCCCTAATGGTGGAAGAAGGGATGCACGTGTCAATCATCGACCCACATATTAACACATTATCGACATCGGATCATTACTATTTTAGAGAAACTCGAAGACAAGCAAAAACAATTCATATTGGGCTTGTTCGGTTGGTAAGTAGAGAAAAAAAAATTCTCTCTCATCTTTTCAACCACACACACATTCTCCAATATAATATTAACCACACATTTTATAACGGAATTCGTGCATGGCAAATATCTATCCAACCAAACAAGCCCTAAAACATAAACATTTTCAAAGGGACTCGAGTCTCGAGGCTAAAGAAATTCGCATGACCACAAACATTTTCATTTTTTCAGAGACACTTTGAGCAACTGATCTTCTCCATGGTCGACGTTAGCAGAAGACCTCCCTCACGTTACCTATTTCTCTCCCAGTCTCCCTCGATCGTTGATTTTTTTTTTTTTGTTTTTTAACTGCATCATGCACACACCATGCATTCTAACACGTCATTTGAGAACCACAAGAGTGTAATTTTAAAATTTAAAATTCGATTCTCCTTTTTTTAACCCAAGGAAAATAAGTGTATTTTCGTGTGTTAAACATTTCTTACATACCAATGATACCATCACAAAATACTCGAAACGACGAGCCCCAAAATACACACGTGTTCTAAATCATTTTGATAGAAACCATAGTCAGAGACTCAGAGACTCCAGCTACTAATGAGAATCACTCAAGGAAATTTGAACGGAACTGAAATCCACGGATTTCAAGATACAACTTGATGAACTTAACTTCTAAACATGGTCCATTCAGTTCTACAATGTATCTAAGGGTACTGGAGGAATTTAGTCATTTACAATCTCACACATCAGAGCAAGGGTAAGATTCCAACTCTCATACTTCCATGACACTCCACCTCCAAACATTCGAACTGGAAAACAAGCAAGAACCATGTAAGCCGAAAAATGATACGAGAAATGCATTACAAACCTATTAGACTGCATTTCTTTAGGTACCAAGGGTTGTTCTACCATATCCTTGATAATTTACAGACAATTAAACATAATGCTGATAAGATTACCATGGTCGCCGAGCATGTGTCTATGTTCGGTATCTCCCATAATCAGGACTCCTGTGCCTGTCGAAGGATGGACGGCTGTACCTCTCATAGACTGGGCTTCGGTACCTACCATAGACTGGGCTACGAGCCCGACCATAATCAGGACTTGGTCGACTCTTGCGGTAAACTAGACTCGGTGACCTCCTGTAGGGACTACCCCCTCGCCTTCCATAATCCTTTCTAGGGCTATCAAATCTTCCACCTTTCTCATCATCATCTCTCAGAGCATACTCCACCGAAACCACCCTGTCCAATATCTTGCTGCAACAACATTCGAGGGTCCACATTGTCTAGTAGCAAATCATAGTGAAGTACCGTACAATCAGATACACAATTATCCATAATAAACATCACATACCTCATGTGCGTGCATTCCAAAGCTTTTGTGGCATCTTCCTTTGTTTCAAACTGCACAAACGCAAAATTTCGCGAATTCCGTACATTGAGAACTTTCCCATAAGGCTCAAAGTGTCTTTCTATGTCACTGACCCTAGTGCGATAAGGATCAAAGTTTATGACAAACAATGTCTTAGTTGGTCTCACACTTGCCGCCTTGCCTTCAGGATGCCTGCCTCGTTCACCCTGTCAACAAAAATATAAATATTTTAAATATCAGAAAATCGTAAAAACATAGTACACCAGGAGAAACATTGTTCATTTGTTAGAAATGATACAAAACAAATCTGCATCCAATGATGATAGAGGAAAGACTTCACAGAGTAGCATACCCTTGCCCATTCTACTGACAATCTACGTCTATCGTACCCAAAAGGGGTATTGTCAAGTCCATGGATGGCATCCGCAGCATTACGCTCATCTTCAAAATAAACAAAAGCAAATCCTGCAGTGGAAGAAAATATAGCATAAGCGACAAGAGGAACCATAGACCCACGTTATACAAACAAAGCTCCTGCGGAGACAGATACATCAGCTAATTCAAGACGTTTCCTGCGGAAAATTGTATAAGGTACAACACCTGCAAATATGTGAAGGTTCTGATGAAAGTAAGGATGCAGAGGCCTTGCATGATGAACTAAGCAAGATGAAGATTATGATGAAGTAAATATTGGCTTAGATCCTTGGTTCCATGTCTCAGTACTGACTGCTAAGCATGCTTCACTAAATTTCACAGCAGACATTCAGTATAATGAAGACATGGCATGACAATACTGATTCATCGCCCCTGAGTAATGATGGTAGGCATGACAAGATGAACTGACAGGTTGATCTCCTATAACTATAGCGATGGGCATAGCACAATGAACTCATATACCCACCATTACCATTCTGGTGAGATGACAACTTTAGGCATTAGGGAGAGAAGAATCAATCAAAGAAATGTAGAATGTTTCCATCTGATGAGAAGAGCAGTAGGCAGATAGGTTGCCTTTGAATAACAAGTTTTTATTTCAGAGAAGTTGGCAAGCTCATTTTCCCTTAGCAGATGTTCCTGCATCAAAATAAACACTTAAATATGGGAACTTCTCCAATAAAGATTTTATATTTTGCTTCTCATCTTCGTTTTTTCCAAGTGTTACTTTTCTTTTCTATATATTTTCTTAGATTCTACCACGTTATGCATGCTGATTCACATGTCATAAAGACAGTAGCAGGTTTACTTAAATTATATTTTTATTTGCCAAAATGGTTACATCTCCCAAAAACTACCTTGAGCGTAAAATTCTAATCAAATCAACTAAACCAACAAGTTGAGACAAATTAATAACCAAACCAATAGATGCAAAATCATTTGCAGTTGTAGGCACAATTGCATAAAGAAGTCCGTTCTACAAGCTCACTCTAAGAGATAAAGAATAAAGCATCACGAGTTGAGAAAACAACAAACCAGTTTTTAGCCTTCCAAGTGTTGCATGCAAAATGCTAAACATGAGCATGCAACATGGACGACACGTATGGCACGAACCATGATATTATAAGCTGATTTGAAAATTTTTTTTTTTTTTTGTTTTCTATAGATTTTTTTTTTTAAATCAAAAATTCAAAAATCATTTTTCAAAATATATCTTCTTCACAAACACAAGAAAGTTTTAAAAAGTACAAGAGAACAGTCAAATAAACTGAATGACCAGTTGAAATGGAGTTTTAAGGAAATTTTGAATTTTATGAAAATCTAAGACAAACAAGCTCTGAGAAAAAGTCTCTTGAAATCTGCGAAAACTACCACGGTTCCACCTAATACATGGAGCTCTGTAAAAGTCAATAAGTAAACAAAAGTCCGTCGGATTCTACAAAATTCATTCAATTCTAATGTCTGTTAAAGTCTTTATAAATCACAACTAAATACACCCTCCTTAAACTCTGCCTCTCTTATTCCTTTTTCTTTTCCCCAATTCCCCCTCTGCTTGATAACCATGATCTGGTATGAAAATACTAAATGAACAAGCTGAGACAATTTAATGGCAACATCTAAAGATGTAAAAATATATTAAACGGATGTGGAAATAAGCATAAACAAAATTCCCATGCCACAAGCTCTCGGTTGATAAAAAGTACAAAGAACTACCATTAAACAAAAGAATGAGTACGCTTGTATTCATCTGACAGCTGAATATATAAATCACCTAGGAATATAGATCAAAGAAGACAAAGATGCTCTTTCAATGTGTGTAAAGACAAGGACCATAATACTCGAGCAATGTGAGGTATGACAACTCATTATTGAATACAAATATACCTCTATACAGTGACTTAGAAACTGGATATATTACGCAGTCACAAATAATTAGACTCAATATTAAATAAGTCACTATTGCCATACTTTAGGGACTCAAGATATCTTGAATGTGACTTCATCAGGACATCAAAGAAAGCAGTGTGCAGCTCATATAGATGAAAACCTTATACACATAACTTATCTAAAGAAGCATAGTTAGAAACAATTCAAAACACAAACCAATCATAATTTTAGTTGTCAGAGGCAATTAGCAGATGACATTTCACTTTGAAGCAAAACTATAACTGGGATGCGTCAGTAAATGCAATTCTCAGGTCCTTTTTTAGATCATCCATGAAAAAAGGTAACTCAAGCAAAATAAAGAATCAAAATTAAAATATATGGATCAGATTTTAATATTTTATACGAAAATATAAATTCGCATGCCCACATAAATCGTCGTGGAGTACCAGATTTCATATCGACCCTCTCAACTCGTCCGTACTTAGAAAACAACCGCTCCAAGTCCGATTGACGAGTCTCATACTCGAAGTTTCCGCAGAAAATCGGCCTCATTTCGTGCTCAAATTTCACCTTCTAAAATTAACCCTATATCGAAATAAAAATGCCTAAAAAGACTTTTTCGAAAAGAAAAGGGCAAAAAAAAAAAAAGAAAGAAAATTTTTATCGATTATTAAGAAAAGACAAAGAAAACAGGAAACACCTTTCTGAATTGAATGCAAATAGAAAACCGAAGAACCCTAACAACGCGAGTTCACAGGACCAAGATGGGTGTATCGTGGGCTGACTGAAGGTAACGGATATGTTATTCTGGGTAATTCAACAGACGCCGAGGCCCAACGTTAATCAGAATCAGAAAAATTCTGGAATGCCAATTTTACCCACCGGACTCGAGACCCACGGGTATCCGCCCAGAAGGTAATAGGGGTGGCTGCGAAATGGAATTAATGAAGCAGGGAATTTTCTAAGGGCGGGTTTAGGCTAGCATGTACCCGTTTCAATCCCCGTAACCCACCCCTATTACTTGCGAATGTATTAATATTTTGAAATTAAAAATTTAATGTAAGATACTTAGACATTTGTAAAAACAAGATTTAAATTCACATATTAGAGGTGTTCCAAGTGTCTAACCACTAGCCGATTCACCATTTGCTTATAAAAAATTTGAGGGAAAAAAAGAGTTTGACCCACCCCCGATCCAACCCGCCCCTAAAACTGGCGGGCCTGGAGCAGTCGGGCCGACTCTATAGCTTGTGGGTATTAGCTAACCTATGCCGAACTCGACCCATTTCCATTTCCTATCAAAACAGCGTTAAATTGCGGAGAGAAACAATGGGTGATGTCCTCTTTTTTCTTTTCTTTTATTTGCCATTCATGCATTCCTCCACACAATTCTTCTAGACGAGACAAGTCATGGGCATGAAATTTTGTCCTAAAAATAGGGGGCTTGTTGGAAATTTATTTCCAATTTATTGTTCACATATTATTTATTTGGAAATTAGTTATAGAATATAAAATATGTGTAATACCCCGTTCGTTTTCGTATGTGATTTCTGATGATATGTATGAGTTTGAACGTGATTTATATGTGATTGGTATGCTTGCGACTTGTTTATTATGGTACAGGATGCGTTGGGAATTAACACGACCTTCAAACCTAGGAAGGAAAATAAGAAATCCTGAAGATTGGGATTTACGGCCTTAAGTTTATAGGTTACGATCGCAAATTTTACGTTACGGTTGTAAAGATTTTGATAAGGTAAGCAGAGGACCCCAAAATTTTTAAAGAGTTTTATACGGTCGTACATTATGGGGCTTATGGCCATAAAATCGTGGTTACGGCCGTAAAACTCGTTACGGCCGTAAATCATGAAATGAAGGAAATGTGCAAAACTTTCAGAGAGTTTCATACAGCCATCAATTTAAGTGATGCGAGTGTATGATCATAGGTTACGGCCGTAAATGTTGTGATACGACAATAAGATCAAAAGGGAGAAGATACTAGATTTACAGAGACTTGGTTACGACCGTAAGTGATAATGTTACGGCCGTAAGATTGGGATTTAAGGCCGTAAACCTAAAGGATACGGTCATAATTTTAAGTCGGCGGAAATTGTTGGATAAGTTTTAAAACCTTTGGCTTGATCTTTTTTCCTCATTTTCGATCCTTAGCACCCTAATACCCCAAAGAACATCCTCAACACCAATTCCAAGGGTTCCATGTGCTTGTGAGCTTATTAACCATCTTGATCATCAATCACAACAGTATTTGGCTGTTGAAGGAAGTAGAGGAGAAGAAGAAATAGCTACCCATCTATTCCCTAACTTGGTTCTCCACATTTAAGGTAGGTTATAGATGTGATTAGTATGTAGAAGGTAAGAAAATGGTGTGAATGAGCTTTAGGTAAGAAGTTTGTCAAGGATTTCTTGGTTTCTTCACTTATCGATATATACCATGAACTTGTGATAGGCTATGAAATCCTTAGCATCATAGCATGATATAAATGATGTTATGTACCACCTAGTATCGTGTTATGCTACTTGTGACGTGTTTATGATGCCAAATGATAGGGTATGAACTTCGTTAGCCAATTCGAAATGTTTGTCTAGTCATGCCATTTGTGTGTGATTGAAGAATTGCCTATCATGTGTTGCGTATATGTGAAAGTTTTAAATGGCCAATATGAGGCATCTAAGCCCCACGTATGATATGTTGGCCTAACGGGGGACCTAAACCCCAACTACGATTATAGGCCGGCCAAATGTTTTAAGACGGCGCCAATGCAAATACATGATTTGCAACGGGCCTTACTTTTGGAATGTGATGAACATTTGCATTGCATCTAAGCCTATTGGGTCCTTGTGATGCATTTATGTTCGTTTCTATGTTTTAGATGGTGCCGGTAGTAGAAGGCAAATAGGAGATGACGACGAATCCTCTCGTGCTTGAGCTCCGTCAGTGTGTGGGAGAGGGAAGGGTTTTGAGGAAAATATGTTTGTAAATCACATTTTGGAACGAGATTTCTTTTATGTACCCAACTGATGATCGCCTGTATATTAATACAAGTAATTTTCTTTTGGAACTGTTTGCATGTGTAACTTTGTTTCTAGTACTGTGAATTTTATTATTCAGTACGCCGTATTAGGGAGGGCATTACAATATGTGTGAGCTATGTTGATATTTTTTCATAAAATAAAGTGTTGTTTCATGAATAGGTAACACTCTTTCGAGATAATGTTTCAAAATCTATAAATGGGAGATAGATTTTGTATTCCATATTAATTTCCTACAACGAAATATTAAATTATTCAAAACACACTCAGATTTATTTCTCAATATATTTTGTTCCTCCTGGATTTACAGCATGCTTATGAAAACCCGATTAAAAGCTTGATTAATCCACTAACACCATTGGCGTTGTAATCCCTAAAAGCATCTTACGAAAACCCATATTTTGTTTCTCCCAAATTTTCGGCATGCTTACAAAAACCTGATTAAAGGCCTGATTAATCCACTAAATCCACTTGGGTTAGTCTCTCAAGCATCTCATCAAATTGAGAGGGAGCAAATGTACTTTTAGGACATCAATTTCGGTCGTGTTCAAGTTTATTTGTTTCATAGAGTTCTCTCTTATTGATGAATCGATTTCTGGGCCGCGTTGTATTTCTTCCTTAACATTTTCCAGTTTAATATTATATTTCTTTATGATTGTATTATATTTTTATGCCAAAATTTCTTGGTCATTGATTTGTAAGTTTCGACTCTAATTCTCGTGTTAGTTTTCAGTATTTCCAACGGGGGGCCGACGAATTTGGGGTAAATTTAATGAATGATCATTGAACTTTCAAGATATAACTAACTACTCGCTGAACTTTGAAATGTAACTAAATATTCACTGAACTTTATTTAACGTCACTTATCGATCATTAGTTAACTTAATGTTTATTGTATTAGCGTATTACACCAATTTGAATGATGATACCATATATGTGACCAACTAAATCAACTGTTGGTATAAAAAACTCACTCAAATAGGACGAAAAGCTATATAAATAATGAGAAACACGACACAAGTATTGTTTTCGACAGTGACATTTTTTATAGTTTATTTAGTTTTTCTCTTATTTAAGTCCCAGTAGATGAATTTATTTTACCAACAATTAGTTTAACTGTTTCTACGAAGAATGTTATTAGTCATATATACATAATTCTTAAATATATTTAAATATTGAGTTAAAGAGTGATTATTAGTTGACATTAAATAAAGTTCAGTGAATATTCAATTACATTTCAAAGTTCTGTGAGTAATTAGTGACATCTTGAAAATTTGGTGATCATTCATTAAATTTACCTGACGAATTTGTTAATGGCATATGCTGTTAAAAATGAGTATTATAATTGGACTAACGATTATTCATTTATTTTATTTTTGAATAAGATGGTCTACCGATTATTAGGGTAATAGAGGTTGATTTTTAACGGTTTTTAAAGGTTTTTAATGTAAAAGATGAGAGAGAATGAGTGGAGTTGAATAGTGAAGATTTATGGATGTGATATGATATATGAATATGATTAATTTAGGGTAAAGAAAGAATTAATAAAACAGTTGTAAAAAGTGGTAAAAACATTAAAAAAAGGTTCCCTATCATGTAATATGATTCCCTTGTATTTGCTCGAAAATGTGAAATTTTAACCCTATATTTCCATTTTTTCAATATTTAACCCTATCAAAATTTTCGTATTAGAGAAAAATCAATAACCCTATATTTTCTTCTTAACTTTGAAAGCCCTTTTTCGGCCTCCCTGAAGCAAGTCAATTATCAAAAATTCTGTTAAATGAGTTCCAAAAATTGTATTAAACGAGAAATAGAACAACTAAAAATGTTACCCTTCTCATTCCATTGATGTCCTTAATTTGTTAACATGCTCTCGGACAATCCTACTTATTACCATTTACACAATATTATAAACTCAATTTAACTTGTCACACAAAAAATGTATCACCACCTAATGTTGTTTTCTAATTGATCTCTTAAGCCACATAGTTTTGATTCGAGGAGTCTTGCTTTAAAGAATGGTTCTCAATTAGACACAATCATTCATTCGAAAACAAAAAAATTAGACACAATCATGCAAGCTGCGACCAAGATGAATCTTTGTGGTCCTATGCGAAAATCAATATCCCATTAGTTAAAACCCAAACGCATAAGACAAACCAAGCTTTAATGAACACAATTATGTTATCGACATCATCACCAAGGATGAGAAAAACAACGTGGGGATGCCGCTTTCTCCTTTGAAAATCAACAATGTATTTTTTTAATAATAATTTAAAAAAAGCATTCAATAGTCTTGAAATATAAACGTACGAATCAACCAGTTGGAATTCACATTTTAACCGAGCATAAACGTTAGATGAATCATTTAAATAGTAGCGAGGGATAATACAATTTTCAAATTTTAAAATCAATTTTACTAATATGATACAATCAAGTATACATATGTAAATGATTTCAGAGAATTTCTTTTAGGATTACCCTTCAATATCTATGAATTTTTACAACTTCCAAAAATCTTAATTTAATACCCCATAACATAAAAGCTTGTCAAACTCTATATTGAATTCTTGAAATAAAAAGTAAATAGTTTTGGGGGGTCTTCAGGAAAAAAGCCTTCAAAGATAGACCATACATTTAGTTTTGAAGTGTCGAAAAATATATAAGAGTGACCCTATATAAGCCCATAATTTAATCGTGGCACCCATATTTTATCGAGGCAAACAAATATACCCTTATAATCGGCCACGAATAGACAAGGGAGGTAGTGAAATGTCAGTTATCAGTGGCCGAGCATTAGGAGTGGGCGTCGGTCGGTTTGGGTCGGTTTTGGACCCAACCCAAAACCGACCACCGGTGGTCGGTTTGCAAAAAAAACAAACCGAAACCGACCACCCAATCCACCAAACCGAACCAACCCAAACCACCTTGGTTTGGGTCGGTTTGGGTCGGTTTTTCGGTTTTTTAGATGAATCTCGCAACATGTTTTCTCCAAGTCATATTTAACAATTTAAACCACAAAATACGATGGAATTACAAAATAATTCAAAGTCCTAAAACATAAATCAATGTCCAATAACAAAAGTTAGCAAATATAAATATATAGCTCATATTACAATCCCATAACGCTAAGTCATTAAATAAAAATTCAAATAAGCCATTCTTGTCCAACTTCCATTCTTAGAAAAAGTGGAATCTTGATTGAGTGAAACAACAAAAACTTTGATAATTAAAATCACTGCGATGAAGAACTAAACTTTAAAGTCGTGAATTGTGAAATCGCCAAGCGAAAGCTCACAACTTTTCTCGCTTTCTTAGTTTCTTTCTCTTTTCTGTTTTTTTAAATATGGGTGGGTCGGATCAATTAAGCAAAATACCAACCCACCAACCGACCCGAACCACCATCGGTTTAGCCACTTCCAACCCACCAACCGATTGCCTAAAAAAACCAACCCAACCAAGTCGGTCGGTTTGGGTCAGTTTTCGATTTGGTATTATTTTTGACCCCTACCGAGCATGGCCATTCTTTCTATTCTTTTTTTTTAATTCATAATGCAATTGATTTATATTTAATAATAATCATATAATAAAAATATTAATTCTTCTAGAATTAATAATCATGTATTAAAAAAACTTGTCGAATAAAAAAACTAATTAATTAATTAATTAAAAATTATAAACAAATAAGAAAAACAAATTCTAACTAAGTTAAATTACTCTAGGCATACCTAATGATAAAATAAAATTAAAAACAAAGAAACAAAAAATCGAAATTACTCTGAAAATAGAAAAACGCCGATATTGCTGCTTAAACATGCTCGAATTCCCAAAGCTACCCCAAATCGATATATTATTTAACCCAAAACGAAACTCGCATGCCAAATCTACAAAGTGCGAATTCGTCTTTTCCAATCCAACTCTTTTTCGATTATTGTTAAATAATTATTATTATAATCAAATAATTAATATTATTAACACGTGATTATTATTAAATATAAATTAATTACATTATGAATTTAAAAATAAAAAATAAAAAAAGGAAAGAAGGAAAAGAATGGATAAGGATCCATGTAGGATGCTCGGCCAAGGATGGCCGAACATTCTGCTTGCACATTCGGCCACATTTACAAAAAAAGAAGAGTATATGCAGTATTTGGGAAAAATGTGGGTGCGAAAATTAAAAATTGAGGTGTATATAGCGCCACCCAATATATAACTACATAGAAATTTTATTTCATTAATAAATAGAAACCATGATATCATCACCGTCTGATCGTTTCGAAATCATGATCCAATGGATTAGGTCTATTGGGGCTCTTCAGCCGCAGTAGTCCATACAACTTCCGGAGCTCCTTGGGCACAGTGCCCTTCCAGGCGGTGGCACCACCACGATCCTCCGTCCCAGACGACGGCGCTGGAGATGACTCCACACTATCCCGCAACCGAGTGGCTACACCGCCACTGTTAGCTTGCAATGCTGTGATTACTGACTTCAATGCCCGACTGGGAGAACTCCGATTCGAGAGCATCAACTCGCCGATCTCCGCCGGGCTCATGGTGGCGCCGCCCTGAAAAATTTCCTCCACTTGCGGGAACAGTTTATGCTCTTTAATCCCTAAATAATTGCTGGCCAAACCCTTGAATGAATCAAAGTCGCAGAGAGGAAAATAAATATGAACATCTATTCTTCCAGGCCTCAGCAAATCAAAATCAATCCCGTCTTTACTGTTCATCGTGAGAATCATAATCCTCTCATCGCAGCAACTTGAACACAAAATCCCATCCATGAAATTCAACAGCCCAGACGAAGAAACACCAGTTCTCGATTTCTCCGAAATGTAACAATCCAAATCTTCAATAACCATCAAAGATTTGCTCGTCGTTTGCAATAGTAACAAATTAAGATTATCATCAGAAGAAATCTGTGATAAATCGAATTTGTACACATCGTAAGAGAGAAAATTCGCTATTGATGCAATGAAACTGGACTTCCCGGTACCGGATGGGCCGTAAAGTAGATAGCTCCGCCGCCAAACACGGCCGAGCTTGTGATAATACTGTTTCGACTTCACGAAGTTCTCCAAATCGGATTTAACCTTGGTTTTCAAATCCCGATGAACAACAATTGTGTCAAAATTGGAAGGATGATTGAACGGAACACATCCCCATTTCCCATTGGCGTTCATATACAGCTTCAATTTCTTCACTCGCTGTTCAATATCATCTGAAATCGCGTGTATGTGTTGAAGATAAGGCTTCAAAATTCTCCTCTTATCCTTTTTCTTAATCTTCAACACAAAACTCCTATTAACTTTCTCAATTTTGTTGACCCACATAACTCGAGCTCCGAGAAAAGTATCCCTAATTTCCTGATCATGCTCCAGCGCCAAAACGATGTCGTTCGACTCCTCGCCGGAGAACAGGTTGGTGTAATCGGAATCTTCAACGGAAGGCAAGGAATTAACGTAGAGCTGAACTTTCCGGTAAAGCTGATTCTGTTGGCCGTTTTCATTCAACTCCGGCACCCTAAACTGCTGATGAACATGAATTTGATCATCAATTCGTTCAACCCACTTTCTCAAGAGATAGATTAAAGCAGTTCGGTGTAAAAAGACTTGAACGAGAAATGATAAGCAAATAACCAAGAAAATTATCAAGAACCAGTTGCCAACAACCATGGATTAAGAGGAATTTCAGTGAATTTCACTGAAATCTTTTCGGGATTTTAATAAATTAAGGATAGTATGAACCACGAAGTGGAGTAACTAAATTCAAGGGTTCGAGGAAATTGTAATCGGATATTCGAAAATCTTTTGAGAGATTGTGAAAATTGGAGATTGGCCAGATATGAATTAATACTCCGTCACTCTCATCCCACTCATTCCCAGAACTTTCCAGCCAGAAACTTTAAATACTGCGGGTGTGTACGTACACTTAATACACACGTATTTACTATGATTTTGTTAAAGTCGATAATTATTTACAGCCGTACAGGTATTAGATGGAGTCGGTAAAATGTGGCATGATCGGAGTAGATTTCTTCTGATTCTTATCAAAAATCAATTCTATATATGATCAAATATCAATTCTACCTGGCTCCTCCGAAAAGATTGAGAAAATTTATATTTAACTATTATTACGTTTGAAGGTAGCTGGCGCAAAATGTCCTTATTTTCAAGGACTCTCCGGAAATCGCCCTTATTGTCATTTTCTTGGCAAATGCTATTTGATTTTTATAGAGTATGTTTGATTGGTGATAAAGTTAATTTTCTTAATATATATATTGAATGTATGGTTGAGATTTGAAAAAAGTATATTAAATAATTGAATGGGTGGTCGTATAAGATAAAAGAAAAAAATTGATAAAATTTGTGCTGAATTGTATTAAGGAGAACAAGGAATTATGTTGACGAACACAAGGCCTATATTTTCTTGTTCCATATAATAGTTTCGTCAATTTTTACTCCATATTTCTCCGTTAATGTCATATGTGAAAATATCAATGGTTGAGTGAAATTGGATACAAATTACGAACAAGGTCTAAGGGTATGTTGGATTCACACCAAAATTTGAGTAAGTTTTGTTTACTCAAATTGCGTGTAGATTGTGTGGTTGAAAATAGAAAATAGCGTATTAAAAAAATATAAAGTAATTGTGTATGTGGTTGAAAAGCAGGAGACATAAATTTTTTTGAAAATTTATTGTGAATCAAACATGCCCTAATTAAACCAAGTTACCAATTTAACCATGCATCAGCAGTTTAGATGTGAGTCGCACGTAATCATCTAGTAGAGATTACTAGCAATGATTAACAAAAATGATGTATTACGCAAGTGGACACGACTTTGAAATGTCGGGAGTCATTGGAAAAAGTAGATATTGAGGGTTTTTTTTTTATGTGTTTGGCATTTATTGGGTTTTTTTTTGTTTTTTTATTAAAAAGAAGTTTAAATTGGATGCCTAAGAAGTAGAGCGATGGACCTCACTAATAGAAATAGGAATAAAATATAGTATTTTTATAGCCATATATTAGAGAGTTGTATATTTTTATAGCTATGTATTAGAGGATGGTACTAATTAATTATATATCTAATATTATTCTAAATAGAAACCTCTAATTACGTCTTGCTAAAATATTGATTTGAAGTAAGAACCGTGATTTTGAGCTTTGTGTTACTTGTATCAAGTAACTTATCGAATCTAATAAATTTATCAAATATTCTTTACCGTGGGGAACATCTTCAATTGATCACAAAATTTGCGGTGGATATTTAACAAGAATTGAAATCGAATTCAAAATAATTGTTTAGCATCCATGGAGAAAATTTTAAAATTTTCGAGAAACTAATAATTATTTAAATTGAGCGTGTGTTAGGATTGAGATTTTTATAAATTTTAATGCGTAATAGAAGAGAGAACAAGTGGGTTGAATAATGGAGATTTATGTAGTGCAATGAGTCTTACGAGATACGTGGATGTGATTGGTTTGATTTTAAATGAGAATTGATTAAAATGTAAAAAAATTTATTATAATTTATAAACTGATAGGCGCTGAATAGTTATAAGGAAACTATGAGATATATGTTAGCATACTAATACAAGTGCATTATTTCTCACACTTTTCAAAATTTAAATTTGATCAAACAAATTACATTCACATATTTCGTATGGTCCAATTGTACTATTAAATCTCTACCATTTAACTCCATTAATTCTCCTCTTCCTACTCATAATGGTAATGGTAATCTGAATGTGTAATTAGTAATTACTCTTTCCGTCCCACTAAAATAGGTTTGTATTCCGTTTTTATTTGTTCCAAATTATAATCTATTTTCTTCATTGAGAATATGGTTTATTCTCTAGTTGACTAAAGTACTCTTATTTAATATTATTGGAATATTAAAAATCAACTAGTTATTCTATCTCCCAAAAATATTAACAATTGTTCACAATATTTTTTGTCATTTAATGAAAGGGTAAAATAGAAATAATATAGAAATATTTTTATAATTTCAATGATATTTAAGATTTTTTTTAATATATGTGAAAAATAGTGGGTGTTTATTTTAGTGGGACGGAGGGATTAGTAATTACATTGAATTGTTGTCTTCAGTGTACAGTAAAAAAATCAAAATGGAAAAGACGAAATCCTGTAACAAGTCTCAAGAGTCAAGACACAGTGATGGCATCGTAGTTGAATGGAGGTATCATTGTATTGGCGCATTCTTGTGACCTGATATACGGCTAAAATTCATTTTTGACTTTAAGGGGAAGATATTGTTGATTTATGTTGATTTATTCGAACGTGTTGGGAACAACACCTTTTTCCCATTTAAAATTTTGATACCATTTGTTAGGAAATATAATAGATTTTCCCATAAACAGTGCAACGGAAAAACACAATCAAACGCAGAATAATAAAAAACACTAAGAATTAACGTGGCTCGATCGACCGCCGACAACCACGGGAGAATAACACTTTTATTGATGAGAAAAATTCTCTTATAATTTTTCATCATTCTCTCGACTTCTTCACACAAACTCTCTCTTTATAACTAAATTAGAGCAATCAAAAAATAATGTACGCAATACCCCCGTTGGTATCGTCTTCTTTCGATCTCTCTAATTTCCTTCAATCACGATCGATGACGCAATTCACCATGACAGTCTAATCCGCAATTACTGTTCATCTGTAATTTGTCTCGACACCATGTACAAACAAAAGAGACTCTCGCGCAATGCACGTGCCCGAAGGCACGCTCCACTTTTTCTTCCTGTCTCAACTCTTGACACCCCTTCTTTGGCACACAAAATTAGACAAGAAAAGAACGACACTCTTTCTTTCTCTTTCTAATTTTTCTTCCCACTCACCTTTTTGGGCACACCTTATAATTAGGGCTCATACCCATATTTATATATGCAGATTCCCCAAATCCTATTTGGAATTGGAATTCCTTTCCTTACATAAGAAATCTCCTAACCCTTATCTGAATTGGACTCATTCCCCTTCTTCGCTGTTTAAATATTCTAAATCATATTCCTAACAATCTCCACTTCGATTTAAATATTGTAAATCATGATCATATCTCCCTATTCAACGAGCACCCCTTTATTGGCAGGTGCCACCACTGCAAAATCAACTGTACCAGACAGAATCAAATCAAAGCTTACCACACATAACTTTGCGATTTGACTTCTTCGTACTACAGTCTCAATCTGCCTTATCACTAACCGCATTATTCATCATGATAACTCTTCACAAAATCTAAAGGTATGTTTGATTGGCAAAATTTTTTTAGGAAAATGTCAAATTAAGGAAAGTATTTTCCTACTTTGTTATTTGATAAAAACATTTTTCAAGGAAAACATTTTCCATGTACAACCATTTTATGCACAAATAAGTCACTTTTGATGGAAAATCTAATCCAAATTGAAGGTTGGAAAATATTTTTTAGGTGATTCAAATGAAGGAAAATATTTTACATGAATGCAATCAAACACACCCTAATATCAATGGAAGTCTACCTTCTTCGTGACTTGATCACCACTATAATTCGACGTGACTCGACCACAAGAATTCTATCACTGTGTGACTCGATTATTGCAACTCCACCTTAGCATCAATTCATTATCATAGCTCCACCTCAAACTTGATCATACTTCCAGATTTGAACCGTTAGCTCTGATACCACTTGTTGGGAACAATACCGTTTTCCCACATAAAACTTTTATACCACTTATTGGGAAATATAATCGATTTCCTCCTAAACAACGCAGCGGAAAAATACAATCAAATGCAGAATAATAAAAAACACTAACAATTAACGTGACTCGACCGACCGCCGACAACCACGGGAGAAGAAAACTTTTATTAATGAGAAAAATTTTCTTACAATTTTTCATCACCCTCTCAACTTTTCCACATAAACTCTCTCTTTATAACTAAACTAGAGCAGTCAAAGAACAACGTACGCAACACTCCGTTCGTAACGTTTTCTTTCGATCTCTCTAATTTCCTTCAACCTCGATCGACGACGCAATTCACCATGCCAATCTAATCCTCAGTTACTATCTATGTACAATTTATCTCGACACCATGCACAAACAAAAGAGACTCTCGTGCCACGCACGTGCCCGAAGGCACTCGCCACTTTTTCTCTTTCGCTCAACTCTTGGCACCCCTTTTTTTGCACACAAAATTAAATAAGAAAAGAACGATACTCTTTCTTTCTCTTTCTAATTTTTCTTCCCACTCACCTTTTTTGGCACACCTTACAATTGGAGCTCATACCCATATTTATATATGCAAATTCTCCAAATCCTATTTGGAATTGGAATCCCTTTCCTTACATAAGAGATCTCCTAACCCTTATCTGAATTGGACTCCTTCCCTTTCTTCGCTGTTTAAATATTCTAAATTATATTCCTAACAGAACAATATATTAGATATATGTGGTTGAAATTTAGAAAAAATATATTAATTAAAAATATAAAATAACTATATTAGTGATTGAATTAATGAAAATTAATAGATAAAGATAGTGCATAGAACAAGCTCCAAGAAGAGCAAGGAGGTTTTTCTATATAATATATAAAAAGGAAATATTAGACTACCATAATGAATGTCATAATCTTTATATTAAAAAAATTGAAGTGCCAACTAGGCGTTATGCCATGTTGGCAGTGCCAAGTTGGCACATATTTATTTAAAACTAAAAAAGGAAAATTTTATTTTGAAAACAAACATTAAATATACATTTATTATTTTGTTTTCCTTATTTAATTTATTTTACTTTCTTTATTTTGTATTTTCTTCCGTATTTTATTTTTTATGTATATTTTAATTTTGGATATAAATTTTAAGTTGCAAATTACAAATATAATTTAAAATGAATTTTATGCAAGTATTAATGAAAATATGATATTATAAAGTGAAGGTTATAAATTACAATAGTACTTGAATTATTTCAAGAAATAAAAATTAACTTTTTTATATACATTTTAATTTTTAATATCATGTTTTAAGTACATTTTAATTTTTGAAATATCTCTATCTTAAAAATCTTAAGTAAACCGCATAGGTGACAGTGCCATGTTTGAGATTTTTGTAATGATTAATTATTTTTGTTATTTAATTTATTTTTCTTTTCTTATTTGGATTGTTTTCCTAATCCCTTTACATTTTTATATATATGTTATTTCTTTATATGTATTCTAATTTCTGAATTAATTTACATAATTTTTTAATTCTATTATTATATTTAGTATTGCATATGTTAATAAAAATGTACAGACCCAAGTTACAGCGTACAATATCTATTAAATTAATTCTGAAAATAAAAATGAACATTTTCTATATACATTTGAAATTTTGCATATGATATTTAAATTATTTTATATTCATATTAATTTTCAAATGCTATATATATATATATATATATATAACTTTTTATTATTAACAAAAGTTGAAGTGTCAAGTTGGCATGGCGGCAGTTTTTTGTTTTAGTTAAAAATATTTTTACGTATTTAAAAATCCAAATTAAAATCACCTATATTGTTTTTATCATATTAAAAGGGTAGTATTAGATAGTTTTCATGGATAATGTGTGTTGAGCGGTTCAAATAGTGGATAGTTGTTTTTTTAGGTCAAATAGGGAGTAGTTAAATATTTAAATTTATTTAAAGAGTAATTACTTAAGTTGAAAAGAAACAGAAAATGACAACTTCCATATCTTATTTCATAATAATTATTAAAATTTTCATTTAATCATCTCCTTATATATTTGTTTTCAAAAAATTACAAATATCAAAAATCAATTTTTAAAAATATTTTTGATAAGATCTCAAAGTTACAGCTTACAATACTAATTAAATTAATTACGAAAATAAGATTTAACTTTTTTATTTACATCTTAATTTATGAAGTACCTCTGAGAAAAATTGAATTTAGACATAAATCTTAAATCTGAATTCCTTTTTGAGTTCGGCCTTATTCAAAAAACTTGGTTTTATACAAATAAAAAAAAAATATTTTCAATTTAGAAATAAATGTTAATTGTTTATTCCTTTTTAAATTTGATTATATGTATAAAATGCCTTTAAAAAATATGATTTATTGATTGATTTTGTATGTTACTAAACGAAAGGGGAAAACTCAAATTATGGCACCGGTTTATTATTATTTTTAAAAAAAAGAATTTTGACTCGAATTAAGAAGGAAATCTCGAATTGAATATAACAAATGAACTATGTTTTGCTAATTGATGTTGTTCGACATTTGGTTTATTATTAATTTTTGCTAATAGTTGCATAAATGAAAAAGAAAACTCCGCTTGGATATGATTCAAATTCAAAATTTAACTAATCGTCGCAAAAATAAAACAAAGAAAACTTGAATTGGATGTGACCCGATTAAAAAAATCAGTATTTAGCCATAATCAGTTATATGTCGTAGTATCTAAAGTTACAAGTCGTGCAAGTTTAAAAATTCTTATGTGACAGAAATGGAAAGCCAATGAAATTAATGAGGACTACTATTTACAAAGAAATACTTAAAAATTTATAATTTTTTGTTACTTCGATTCTTTTTATAAGGTACAAATTAAATTAAATTCATATCTATACCCAACAAACTTGATTGAAACTCCACTGAAGCAAAACCTATAGTCGTCTAGCCGACGATAGCCGTACGACTATTACAACTCCAATTATAACTACAAAAGTAACTAAGGCCACCCTGTGGGTGGAAACTGAAGGCCACGCAATGCAACATGTGGTTAGTAGGACTAGAATCTAATACCTCTAGGTATCAGCCTTTATCCTCCTAACTAATCGGATAAGGCCTCATTGAAAATTTACTTAAATTCTTAATACATTTATACCTTCTAATTTATAGTTTTAATTTTATTTTAAAAATATATTGTAATCTCTCCGTGCATCGCACAGGTATAATACTAGTTATTGATATAATAATAGTTGATATATTTAATAACCATCAATCTAAAAATAATTAAAATTGTAAAATTATGTCACATATTATTATACCATTTATTATGATATGGTATTGTAGCATAGTGTCGCTATATAAAATAGGCAAAATATCACTTATCATCCAATCGAATTATGAAACGTGAAACAAGTAGGAGTTATTTTGTGGACGTAGAAATATTGTCATCTTCCTTATCTTCTTTTTCTCGGGAAATTTCTCTGTTGCTTGCGTATCCCACACCTGTCATTACTATTCTGCTTTAGCTTGGCACGCGGGACGAGGATTCATGGCAGCCACACTCTCCCTCCTCAAACTCCCTAGTTTTCCACGAATCAACCATCAAATCCGTACTAAGCTTTGCATTCCCAAAAGCCAAATTCAGATAGAATATTCTCCCCCAAATGATTCATATGACCCTCAAAAGCTCATCCACGAAGCCCTAAACAACCTAAAGTCAGCTTCTCTTCCTCTCACAGCACTCACATTGCCTTTTTTCCTGGACGCCGAGGTACGTGCTACAATTTGATCGAAAGCTCAAAACCAGTGCCTGGTTGAGATGTTGAGGTGTTGGGTGAAACTTAATATTAAGGATTTCTTTTTTTTTTTTTGTGTAAATTTGAAGTTAATTAAAAAGAATATTAAATCGGCGGTCCTGGGCAATCGCCTCATGATCGGGGCATATGAATTGCCTCGTCTGAGAGGTTAGTGTTTTGGTTAACGATGGAACATATTCTTATCTTTCAACACGATCGTTTACTTGTGTACATTTTATTTATTTATTTTCATGAAATGATTGTCTAGCGGACAAATTTTCACCGAGTGGTAGCTAGACTTGGAAAATGAATCTCATTGAGGGGCCTTTTGATTCTTTGAAGGCGTAATATACAAGTGTTCTTGTCACACAGTTTAAGCTTTTAGATGCATATGATTTGACCAGAAAATACTGAATAGTCATTTGTTGTGTATAGCATGCACTTGCTGTTGAAGGGGAATTTGGGATTCTTGAAGGAAGATCATTTGCTTTAATTCATCCCATTGTTATGAGTGGCTTGTTCTTGTACACATTGTATGCTGGTTATCTTGGTTGGCAATGGAGGCGAGTGCGAACTGTACAAGACGAAATTAATGAGCTCAAGAAGCAAGTGAAGCCAGTTGCAGTCACCCCTGATGGTACCCCACCTGCTGAACCACCTAAGCCCTCACCTGTTGAAGCCAAGATTCAGCAACTCACTGAGGTAACAACACCCACAATCCACAATAAATTGTTCAACATTCTCATCTTATATCATTGAACAATGCTATTTTTCAATGGCGTTGATTACATAAGCTTATGTGCAATTTTGGTATTTATTGATGATGTAGTGCTATGTGCAGTGTTTTGTTGACATTGCGACACTAACTGAAGTTAACTTGCCATGAAACTATTAATCCATCAGCACTTCTAATTTATCTATCTATATATCATAAGATGGGTAAGATAAAATAGTGGTAACATGACAAAATATGATTTGTTAGTCTTAAATTTGTTGGGAATAAGGTTTAGCTTTTGTTGTTTATTATCATACAAGTGAGTTGACACTTTTCTTGTTGCCACACTTTCTTTTGGCCTTGTAAAAGACAAATTCCCAAGGATGTGGAATTATTGCGTTTTTATATACGAGAGAATTCGATAAGAATTTTTAAGTTTAACCATTAATGGTGGTCATAGAAATATGTGATGGAATATGTAAGAGTTGGTATGTCTAAGTGGACATAACAACGTCGGTACTAATTGTTTAGTGGCTGGAGAAATTTGGAAATAGTGGCGAAACAATGATATATTGATGGATTGAAACTCGTGAAATTTTTTATGCTTAAACTTGTAGATAGAGCACATTTGGCATTATCATTATAGTATCATATATGAAATGCTTCCTTTCTTCTCTACACTTGCTCGATATTGTACAGTCAACTTTACAAGATATAACATTTGTACAAAATAACATAAAAATAAATGTGTTGCAATAAATTTCTTGCTCTTTTTCTGTACATTCAGGAGCGAAAGGAACTGATCAAAGGATCATATAGAGATAGACACTTCAATGCTGGTTCCATATTGCTGGGATTTGGGGTTTTTGAAGCCGTATATGGAGGGCTCAACACATGGTTCAGGACAGGAAAGCTATTCCCAGGACCTCATTTATTTGCAGGAGCAAGTAAGCAGAGGACTAGATTTTGTGTATATGTTTAGTACACAATATTAATCATAGGACAATAGTATTGTAAACAAGATTTTAACTTCTTTTCATCTTTAGCATTGTCCAGTACTCAATTCTACCTAGGGGAAAACTAGTATAGGCAGCCCGGCCGTCCAATGTAGGTGGGCCCCCATGATGTGGCAATACCTCATTGGCCAAGCATAACCTGAATACATAGGTTACTGCCTAGTTACATAACACATTGGCTATCGGACAACATATGTTCTTCTACAGTTGATAGCATATCATCTCGATCCACTCATCCAGTTACAAAAGTCATACGCTCCCACCCCCACCCACCCCTTTACTTATGAGAAAGGAGGTTGAATTCCACTTGCATGTAGTTACTCGTGTTGAAGGTAGAACTGAAAATAAAGTAAATTAAGTACCTGTACCTCTCTAAGGGGTTGTTCAAAGATGAGATTTGCAATTTGATGGGTGCTGACTGAAATGTTTTGTTTAATTCATTGGCACAGCTATTACAGTTCTATGGGCAGCAGCAGCAGCGCTAGTCCCTCAAATGCAGAAAGGAAATGAAACGGCCAGAAATCTTCACATAGCACTGAATACCTTAAACGTAATCCTCTTCATCTGGCAGATTCCTACTGGATTTGACATTGTCCTCAAAGTATTTGAATTCACCACATGGCCTTGAATTCATAGGTTTTCATATAGAAAGTTTCTATGTTGTATCGGTTCGTATTTTTCCTATCCATTACTCCTGATGTTAGTTGCTGTATAAGATTATGCATTGAGTTGTTTGTTGGAATGATCATAGGGTGCTTTGGATGAGAAAGATTCATCATGCACAGATGCTTAGTGTAAATTTTATAGATTCAGTGGATGATTCTGTCAAGAGTTCAATTCTATTGTTAAATTCTTTGCTCATTTGAGAAATTATAGATTCAACGTGAATACAACAGGAAAAGTGGATAGAGGATTTTTTAAGGGCTACGTTGGTTATTGGTTTTACTATTAATTGATCAACAATTCTACGCCGGAATGGCAAATGGGTCAGATAGTTCATGGACTCGAGTGTTTGGACCGGTTTGACTTGGCTGAAGTTCGTATTGGACTCGTGTAGACGTGAGCCTGGCCTTTTACTTGGACCCAGCCAAAAACAGGAGATGGACCCAGTCAGATTTGGCCCATGAAATTCATGGGCTGAGCCTTGTAAGCTGGTAAAATACATGCCCATGAACCGGCCTACGAACTCATGGGCAACGGACACAAATGTGTTGTTGCCTTGATCTTTTATTTATCTCTTTTGTTCTTTTCCTATACTAGTATCACTCACGTGCGATGCACGGCAAATTTTAAAATTTACATTGTACGATACGGCGCCATTGCAAAACACAAAATTTTAAATCTCGAATTTTTGAAAAACCTTTATATGGAGTAATATGAGGTGTAATATTGAAAGCATATATATAATATTTATAGCTTTAAGTTTAGGTGTGATTGCTTATTGTTTTTTGATTATTTTCCTAACAATGGCCAGGTAAGTGGACCGATATAGTTTATTTATTCTTGAATTTGCTCTAATTTTTAGCAAGTGGATGTGTACATTTTTTAGGTTCAATTTAATTAATCATTTTTTCAATTAATTATTTATAGTTGTAGGTTTAGGTACAAATTTTGTCTAAAATTATTTTTCTAAGAAGTGGCTAGATAAGTGGATAGATGTAGTTTCTCTATTTCTGAATGCGCTCTAATTTTCAGCAACTGATATACACATTTTTTTTATTCCCTTTTAATTATGTATGTTTCACAATTAATAATTAAGAAACTTTATATCATAGTAATTAAAATATTAAAATAGTTTTCTAGAACCAACCAATAATGATTTTTATATAAGTTTGTTAAAATAAACTATTGAATTGTTTGCTTTGCATAACTGACCAAAAAGGATTGCTATTTAAAAATTTTCCGAAAAAAAAAGAAAACTCTTTATTCAAAAAGGATTGTTCGCATAATCATTATAAAAGTTTTTTGTTAATTTTTTAAAGTCGGAAACCGCAATCAATTAATCATTAATTTTTTATTTGACTGCTTTAATTAGACATTTGACAACTAATCATTCGTAGTTATGCATTTAGAGCTGTCAGCTTGTAAAAAGGATTTATATTTAATTTTTTTAAAAATAAAATATGAAATAATATTTTATTTTTTTTTGAAAAAATAACAACCTCCACCACTTTGGCACTGTTCAACGCGGCTCATTTATTTTTATATGTAGTTAGATAATAATAGTAAAAAGATAAACGCATTTATAATTAAATTAAAATAATGAAATCATATCCAATGTGGCTCATTTATTTTTATATATTGTTAGATGATGATGATGATAATAATAATAATAATAATAATAATAATAAAATGATAAACGCATTTTATAATTAAATTAAAATAATGTGTTTAATGCAAAAATTATTCTGATTAAACAATTGTAAAATCCTTTTTGAACAGATGCGTGCTATGAAAATAAAAAAAATCTTCCTTTTTTATTTAACAAATCACAATATGAATTGTGCAGAATTCATATCATATCGGATGTTTAATTTTGGAATTAAGTTGAAAAATGAATGGACAATTAGTGTAATTAAAATTTCATTTAATTAGTTTTTTTCCTTAAAAAACAATGCCAGCTAGGCATTGCCAATGTGGCGAAGTGCCTAGTTGGCACTTCAAGTTTTTTAATATAGAGATTATTTTTTTTTGAAAGATTAATATAGAGATTATTAGTTGTCCACAATGCATTTCTTACCAAATAATCTCCATCTTGTCTTTTCTCAAATACTCACTCTATGGATTTTATATTTTTACAATAATTTCAAAACACCGTATCTTACGTGACATACAACTTTTATTTAATTGATAGTTCTACATTCTTGGGAATATTACAAAACGCAGTCAACATTCAAGTTTTCTTTCCAAAAAATAAATAAATAAATAAATAAATTTTGAAATATATATATACATGAGGCTAAGCGGCACACAATGGGCTGAGCTAGCCATCCCATATTCCATGTTACCTATTTATTAAAAAAAAAAAAAAAAAAAAGGGCTTCCAGCCTTCTGCCAAAAATCGGATCAAGCATAGCGATCTTCAATGCAAAATTGAATTAAACCCAAGTTCTCCCGCACATTTTGTACATGTTTGGTATGCGTATATTAAACGAAGTTGTATAGAATAAGGTGAGCATTTGAAGCTCAAAAATCTTCTCAATTATATTATTTACATTGTCACTCATTGTACTACATGCTGAACATATTATAAATGCAGTAACACAAACAATTTGAGCAGACGAGCTATCCCTGATTTTATCGATCCCTGTTGAAGCGATTCCAGAAAAAGGAAAAAAAAAGAAAAAGAAAAAGAAAAAATGAGGCAGAATCAAATCTCCACAAAGTAAAGTCAAGACAAAGATAGCCATCCCATAAGGTGACATGGGTCCAACTCATGTCAAGACAAAGAAAATCGGATGCGTCGAACTCATGAATGACTTAGGCATAAGGGGACATGGGCTCAAAACTGCTCACCCCTTTCACAATTTTACGTCCTTTTTTGCCCTTATAGAATTAAATGTACATTATTTAATTATTATGTTTAATGAATCTGAGTTAACATGTTTATTGGAACGGAAGGGTGATTTTCTTCCGCACTCTGTTTCAATCTCCTATTGTCCTATTTTTGCATAGTTTGACACCTTATTTTATGTTAAAATTATTGAATTGATCAAATAATCTATATCTATATATTAATAAAACTAGCACATTTTTCCGTCACTTTCACCTATTTTTCTGAATTAAAAAATTAATTTTTAATTATGTCAACAAGTTTTACCGCTTCTACATGTCTTTTCCAACTCGACTTATCACCCTTCATCTTTTGATAGAATCACTCCTTATCCCTCAAATCCGGGTTATTATCATGTGTGATTTTTTTAAATCTCCCATCTATATTTTTTTAGCATGAAAAAAATGAAATCCATATATTCATTCCTTATCCCTCCAATCCGGGTTATTATCATATGTGATCTTTTTAAATCTCCCATTCATATCTCTTCCATTAAATTACGCAAAATCAAGGAAAAATTTATAACCAAACGGCCGGAAGTGGAGTCCCAATCTGATTAAATTGTCCTTTCTTATGCTATTTACCAAGAAAAAAAAAGGAAAATATGTTATTATAGTTTTTATTTTACACATATTTTAAATTATAACTTGGTCATAAATCTCCCATTGCAATGCACGGGAGAAAATACTAGTTATAAAGAAAAAGGAAAGAAGAAAGGAAATGATTTAAAATAATAAAAGGAAAATAAAAGAAAAAATGATGAAAGGATGCTGTCATTGGGATTCAAACTCGCGGCCCTTCATCCAACAACCACCTCAACCGTTGAGCAACTGCCGTGTCTATGTTTTATTATGAAACCACTTTTATTTGTTCAACTTGTGCGACTTTTTGCGAGTAACCCATCTGATGCGGCGTTTCGCCAACTGGTGCAACGTTTTGAAGAGCTTCTTCCCATAGTTATGTCACTTCTTGATGCCCATTCATGCCCTATATACAGGGGACGAATCCCACTTGCAAAGAAGTAGAAAAAACGTATGAGAAAAGATAGAATCCAAGATCTAACAGAAATCAAAAGTTGAAGAACAACTTTTGCGTTTTCTATCTTCCTTCCTTCCCTTATTTTCTTCATTCATTTATGTGTTTAAGTTCATTTGTTAGGAGATTAAATTATTTATCTTCTTCCAAACATGAGGCTTGATTATATCTTCCAAACTATTTGCCGGTATACCAATCCTAGTGGCGGCAAATATCATTTGAGTCGATTACGCGATCAAGTTTTGGTATTATTTAATACATTTATTTCATTTATTTGTATTGTTTATTACTAATAAAATCACTTCTCTTTTCTATTTGATTGTTGTTTCTATTCTTCCATGTTCCATTAGTGAGAAAATCCTAACATTTTACACCGGAAAATGTTAAGGAACCCTTAAATGTTCCTTAACTACGGAACCATCAGGCCATTTTGAGGGCCCGTTAGACCTCCATTTTTGAAATCTGAGACTAGATCTATAATCAGTACAACGAGGGGGAGCTCCAACAATTTGAAAATTTTTCCAGCGACACCATAGCAGTTCATGGCAGCCAATTAAAGTTTCGCAATAATTTTGGCATTGGATGATTGGCAGACTTTTGACTAGCCGCCATGGGTCACCACGGTATCGTCAAAATTTTTTTCTAATTATTGGAGCTCCCCCTCGCCGTGCTAATTCTAGATCTGGTTCCGGATTTCAAAACGGATGTCGGATAAACCCTCAAAGTGGCCCGATGGTTTCGTAATTAAGAAACACTTGATGGTGCTTGATTATTTTACCTATGAATTATTGATTGATATATTTAAAATATTAATTTTTGAACGAGTGGTTAAACTATTATAAGAAATTTTGAAAGTAAAAAAAAAATAAAAATCACACTGATGAAAATATAACTGAAAATAAATTTTTAAATAACAATTTTATGAAAAAATGCTCTTTCAAAAAACGTGCTCATATGATATGCCACTCAGAGATCGAGGATTTACATGGTTCCACTACTCAGAGATCGAGGACCTCAATTCTGATTTTCCGAATGCCTCGTGATGCATACGACTATAAAATATTCCTACATTGATATATACCTTCCAAATTTCATCGTGATTCCCGATCACCTTTGAGAAAAAGTTAAAAATTCGTTTTAATTACTCATACAGTATAAGCCTGTTAGGGAATCTTTTTATAATATTTTTATCATTTTTTTATCAATTTTTTCTTTACTCTAAATCAATCACATTCACATATCATATCACGTCAACAAATTTATATCATTCAACTCCACTTATTCTCTCTTTTTTTACATTAAAAATCTTTAAAAACCATTAAAAACCAATATGTATCACCCTATATATCTTAATGCATGATATTCTACAATGCACTAATTAATTTATTAGTTGATTGGACGAAGCAGAATTTTACTACCACTAACAAATTCAATTGAATTTGACAATGACACTAATTTTCCAGCATTAATTCGACTGTGGAGTACAAGATTTAGTGTAATTAATTCCCACAAATATAGGTAAGTAACTAGTAAATAGAGTAATTTTTGTTTTAAAGTACAAAATGCGATATTTGCTGTCAGTTGCGCTTTGCTTCTCAACTTTTAAATCTGGATTCTCAAGCGTCCAATTGTTCATAAATCGACACTGTTAATCCAAAGTCCACATGTCCATCAAATTCTCTATTAGTTTACCTACTATAAATGGTAACAAACACATTTGATCACAACTGCAAATAACATTAAGGGTGTGTTTGATTCGCTTAAACTTTTCTTGGAAAACTCGTTTTCCAGCCGTTTTTTCCATACGAGGGTGTTTGATTCGTTTTTTTTTCCAGGAAAACGTTTTCCAAGAAGCGTTTAAAAGCAAAAGTATAGTTTTCCTGGAAAACTCAATCCGAGGAAAAGGTAGGAATCCGTTTTCCAGGAATCCGTTTTCCAGGAATTTGTTTTCCCGGAAAGGAATCAAACACACCCAAGATTAGAACCTTTTGAATACCAAAAAACAAAAAAAAAAGGCAAAGTGAGTTGGTATAAATTAATTTTGGTATTAATATAAATCTATATATATATAAAACCAGTACATTTTCCCGCTCATTCTATCTATTTTCTGAATTAAATAATTAATAAAAAAAATCATTTTCCCATGAAAGGATAATAATCTTGATATTTATCTATTTTTCGAATTATATTACGTATCCATCTTCACGAAGACCTCTTTATTAGTCAGTACTCTTTCTCGCTATAGTATTACTATTTTTTTTAAAGTTTGCATGATACAAAATACACCCACGGATTCTAATTAAATTATATCTTAAATATATGTCTCGCTGTGCGTTAACCAGCACATTTTCCCGCTCATTCTACCTATTTTCTGAATTTAAATAATTAATAAAAAAATCATGTTCCCATGCAAAAGATAATAATTTTGATATTTATCTATTTTTTCAATTATATTACGTATCCATCTTCACGAAGACCTCTCTATTAGTCAGTACTCTTTCTCGCTATAGTATTACTATTTTTTTTAAAGTTTGCATAATACAAAATACACCAACGAATTCTAATTAAATTATATCTTAAATATATGTCTCCCCGTGCAACGCACGGGTAGAAACACTAGTTAATTATAATATTGATAGAGATTTAAAATTAATTTTGGATTCATATAATGTACAAAGATGTCATAATAATTTTGTATCAATCAATGAAGAAAACTAGTTTGAAAATACTTTTTTTTTCACATTTTTTGCTATTAAATTAAGTAAATTTTAAATTTATATTAATTAAAAAATTATTTATATTTATACAATAATTAATTTATACACTTTGAGAGGAAAAAAAAAAAATTTGTACCTTGTTGTAACAAAATGTGTCTGTCACCACCTATATTGGGTGAACTACCCGATGATTTGATGGGTATGTGCATTTTTTACTAACGGTGTCAATTTTGAAAAGTTGGAAGTTTGAGAGTCCAAATTTAAAGGTTGGAGACCAAAGTGAGATTCAGTACAAAGATTGGGGACTTTGCCTAATTAACACTAAAATAATGAAAAATTTTCTCACACACGGTGTATAGTCAAATGTGTGTGAGATAAGCCAGGAAGAGGCCACAGAGAGATCTACGAATGTGCACCACACACGTTGGCAGGCCTTTCTCCCTCGTAATCTCAGTCTTGCAATAATTAACTTTATTTTCTGCCCACCGTTTTCTTATTTATATTTTTTGGAGGAGAAAAAGGGCTTGTGCCTTTTCAACTTGGGTCACTGAATTCAATTCTTAGGTCGTCAGTTGCAGAGGAAATGGCTCCGAAACTTCATACCTTTGAGGAGGTAGCGAGCCACAGCAACAAAGATGATTGCTGGCTTATCATCTCTGGCAAGGTCAACGACTTTTCTCTTTTCTTCTTCACTTAATTTTTTGATTATTTTTGTAAAATACTAGTATCGTGGCCTTTTTTTTTTTGGCTCTGATTAAATGAATTGTTTTCTCTCTTCCTTTCCTAATTGAACTGATTATTTTAGTTGTGATTATATGAACATTGCCTTTGAAGAATCTTCAAATATATTGGTTTGGAGTAGGGAATCCATAGATTGTGACTGTGAATCGGATCCAGATTACACAATCGAAGAGGATATTTGAACTAAACCCCCCCACTCCCATTAAAAAAAAAAAAAAACATAAAAAAAAGGTATACGCTGCTATATGTTTGTAGGACAGATGAATGTTGACTCCATAGAGAGAAAAGATCTGAGAAAACCTGGAGTTTGTGATCCTACTATGAGCACAAAAATTCACTTCAATTCTTTCTCCAGAAGAAGAAACAGAAAAAAAAAAAAAAAAAAGAAAACGGGAGGTGAAGATTTATTTAAGTTACTTCTTAACGCTTAGTGCGCGTTTGACAAAGCTATTCTGAGGAAAAAAGCGATGTTTTTCTTGACAAGGTGAGGTTAGAATGTAAAGAATATTGTGGAGAAATGGGGGAAAAATCTAGTGTAGAATGTATGGTTGAAAATGAATCAAACTTGTCAATACATTGTTCAAAAGTAGATAAGAGGCTTGTGATGGCATAATGAACCAGTGGAAAAGTCGTCCATAAAGCAATAAATGAAAGTGCCTCAAATCTTTGGTAAAAGCTAATCAATTTGACTTAAAGTAATTTGGCTATAAAGTCATTGTTATCTTATGACTCAGGATTTCAAACAAATTGTTCCCTATGTCCATTGTTGGAGGAGGTCGAACATCATCAACACTCAGGCTGGATTTTATCTACGTTTCTAATCATATAGATTTTTATATGTTCCTTATGTTTGCTTGTAAGTGCAATGTATCGTATGTATTTCTGGGGGTACGTTGGGCAGTGCACTCTTGTATAGGTCACCCTAGTATTCCTCCAGGTATAAAGGATTTCTAAGAAGGGGATGACAAGATGCAGTAGTTGTTTTGAGCATGTGGTTCATGTTGAAAATCGACTTGGGAGTATTTAGTTTAAGTGAATTTTTGGTAGAAAAAAGTTAAGACAAATACATGATAGCTTGAGACACGAGGATATGGAAGTGCAATTATGTGGTTTGTTCTCATCACATGCCATTGAACTACTATTCTCATTCGAACTTCATATCTCCTTTTGTTGACATTGCATTAGGTCTACGACGTGACGCCATTTCTTGAAGAGCATCCCGGGGGTGATGAAGTGCTGGTATCATCAGCTGGTAAGAGCTGATTCTATGCTAACTCATGTCAATAGTACCTCTAATACGAATTTATTTTTTTTCATAATCCTAAAAGCATATATACGGCAAAATGTGGGGTTTATTTCGTAATTTGATGTTTCTGGAGATCCATGAGCCATTTTGCACAAACAAGAATGGTACATATCGCATCTTTTGTTCCCTACTTAGGATTATGTACTAAGCGCAGGGTGAAGAAAAGCAACATGTCCTTACTTTATAGCTTGAATGGTGTTGTAACCATGGTTAATGTTGAATTTTGACTTTGACTAAGTAATAAAAGTTAATTTTTATTAATTAGAAAAGTGCTAATAGAATACAGGCTAAGGTTTTGCCTGATTATCGCAGGAAGAGATGCTACAAATGATTTTGAAGATGTTGGCCACAGCGACGATGCCAAGGCGTTAATGGAGAAATACTACGTTGGAGAGATTGATGAGTTGACCCTTCCATCAAAGCCGAAATATACTCCACCACCAACTGTAACCACAACTGCAAACGGTGACTCAGGGGGTTCATCCAAGATACTGCTCTACATCGTGCCCTTATTGATATTGGGATTAGCAATTGTTCTTCGTCTCTACTCCAAGAAGGAATAGGTTAGCAAATGAAGTCGAGGGATAAAATAAATGATCTGTTGTACTATTCAAGACACGCCAGCCTATTTTCTTGGTATCGTGGATTGATTGTTTGTCATATCCCTATTCGGAGTTTATGAATTATTGCAATTCTATACTATTATTATTATTATTATTATTATTATTATTATTATTATGCTTGATCTAATGCTGTTGTTATTGTTTATTTATTTATTTTGGATAAATGGAAGCTCAGTCATGAAAATAATAACCACACAATTCGTAGAACTGCACGTATTTGCTTATTATGGCATGTTATATTGGTCATATTGCACGAAGACAAACAGAATTTTTTATTTTGTTATACTCCTTCCATAAATTTATATTCTCAATTATAATAATTGTATCTTTTTAATTTTAAAAAGCAAATATATATCTATAAAAAGAGGATGTAGGGAGTATAAATTTATCCCATAAACACGTGTGCGCGTACATGCATTCCAGCAAAATTTGCGAACATAATCTTTTGGGTGAAATGAATCTTCTAGTACAATTAGCGATATCAAATACGTACATCGTAGACAGATCTTTCAGTAATTTAAATTCCCTGTATTTCAGTGATTACCTAATTTGGAATAATTTCGTGGCGCGTTGCAAGCCCACGTTAGATCTAACTTAGAAGTTCCGTCCAGAAAATCACACACACCACACACTCTCAGGTCTAATTCTGCTCACGATAAAATTCTATTCATACGTTAAAGTTCAAGCACCGAGTGTGTAGAACTGAGAAAAAAGAGATGGGGCAGAAAGAAGAAGAGAGGAAGAAAGTAGATATTGTGGTGGTGAAACCGAAGCCCAGTAAAGGCATCGCTTCCAAGGCTGTGGACTGGTTAGAATGGGCTTTTGTGAAGCTTATGCATGACTCCAAAAAGCCCCTTCACTATCTCTCTGGCAATTTTGCTCCAGTCGATGAAACTCCTCCACTTCAGGACCTCCCTGTTAAAGGCCACCTCCCTGTGAGTCGAAATTGTGATTTCCATGTATTTGTGTTAATGACTCTTAAATAGACTAAGGAATTTAATGTCTTCGTTGCATGTAGTTGAGGTTGGACAATCTTCTGTCAATGACTTAATGAAAAACCAGGTTCTAAGTTCAATATTTGATACGATATGCATCAGGATAAGCAAGAAAAAGCAGAGTGGATACATGTGATCAACTGCATTCAGTCACTTGTGACTTACTAGAAAGTAAATAGACTGACTCACGGATATATTGATCGAATAGACAGTATATTCCAAAGTTGTCTTTACTGTTTGTTGTTACTTAATTGTCACCTCTGTGAGTAGCCCTATGTTTGTTTAACTTTGTGCAACTCAATCAAAGTTGTACTTCTATATTAATCACACATATCAAATAACTATTCATTATTATCCAAAGATTTTGTGGTCCCCATCACTATTCAACCTCAAAATTAGGCTTTAGCAACTGAAGAAGTTCAACTGTAATTTCCAACGTTCAATTCATTATGTTGAGTGCTTTGTCTGCAACACTGATTTTGTGAAAATTTTTACCTGCCGCAGGAGTGTTTGAATGGCGAGTTTGTGAGGGTTGGCCCCAACCCAAAATTTGCTCCAGTTGCTGGATATCATTGGTAAGTCATTTTTCTCTCTCAATTTATTTTGTTTAGAGGTCTTTCATGGTGTTCTTTTGCCCTTCGTTTGTTTAAACTTTCTTCACATTATGTTGTAACTCATATGATTTCTATTTCTCTATCTGTAAATTTTGAGTTCACGTCATTTACTACCGAACTTCGTCTAACTTCATATTTGTTGGTTTTCTTGCAGGTTTGATGGAGATGGGTGCGTGATTCTTGTCCTCGTTTATTTCTTTGGATGCATAATTAATTTATTTTACCTGTCGCCAAAGTGCAATGTTTACAACTACTCCAAAAATCTTTGTTAAGTTTAATTTGCAAGCGTTTGAACTATTCCAACCTGGTAATCTACAATTAATTTAAAGAACCATGGCTAAGCAATGGTCTTATTTCACAGAATGATTCATGGTTTGCGCATAAAAGATGGAAAAGCAACGTATGTTTCTCGCTATGTGAGAACATCACGCATTAAACAAGAAGAGTTTTATAATGGGCCCAAGTTTATGAAGGTATGTATTTTCATGCTTTTCCTAACTCTGAAAACATCTCCATTCGGGGAGTATAAAGTTTCTTCAGTTTAATGTAATAATTTTACTGATCTTGTTGAAGTTTAACTTATTATGCCTAGCTTTCTGGTTGCCAAATATAATCCATGAAGCTGTACCTTCGATCTGAACAACCTATTCACTGTTTTGTTCAAGGCATTACTCCAAGTTTCATTGTTTTCTTAAATGAGACTAAATTATTATGGGACTTTTTTCTTTCACATTAATCTTTTCAATGCCTCGCATAAAAGTTAAATAAGCGGCTATGGGTTTGAATGTGATCACTGAAGTTTGACCTCAGAGAACACTAGTCATTGGTTAGAAAAATTAAAATGGCAATACCTGCTTAAATATACTGGTCTACCGACTTTTTACTGAACATTCCATTTGCAGATTGGAGATATGAAAGGGATGTTTGGGTTAGTCATGGTAAATATTCAAATGCTTAGAGCAAAACTCAAAGTGTTGGATATGTCTTACGGATATGGTACAGGTGTGTCAGTCACCATATCTGTGAATATATATCTTTCTTTTCGTCTATCGCACTAGTTTCATCATTGAATATATATTTTTCTCTCCTTTTTAGATGATAGTCATGATAATACGTTTTTGTTTTCCATAGATTTGGTTTTCAATTGTTGATGTGTGGATTGTTGCAATTTTCTTCCAGCTAATACTGCTCTAGTGTATCACCATGGAAAGCTCTTGGTGCTCCATGAGGGAGACAAGCCGTGTAAGCTAACTTTCTTAGTTTATCTTTGGATTGGAAAATACATGCTTTCTATAATCTGAAGTTTTCATTTTGACCCAAGATCAACTTTCTGTTTTTTGGCTTAGCCGCTTAGCCTATAAGTAACCCAAACTAAAAAGGAAGCTACACATATGTGGAAAACATAAAAAAGAGTCATTCTCTTCTCATTTATAAATGCAAAAGTTTCTTTATTTGACAGTAAGGTACAACAGGAGATAACCTTGTGAAAATAAGTAACTTTGTTAATCCAACTTTGGCCATAAAACAATTTTTGTTCTAACATATGCTTATATACTTGTAACTAAAATTACTTATATAAGTGGAGATTAACCTTGGACAAACATGCTCTTGAGGTTATCTTTTTTCCCTTTTATTACATTGTGTCTCAGACCTGGAATGCTTTATGTACTTTGTGCTGCATGGTGCGTTCCTGTTATATGAACTGCCTTGCTGAGACAACCAAGAAATTTGACATTTACTTGCAATTTGAAGAGAATTAGGGCTCAGAAATAAGTGTCGCTCCTTTAGTTTTTGCTGAAATATTTTCAATTTACTGCACAGATGCAGTTAAAGTTCTAGAAGATGGAGATCTGCAAACCCTTGGCATGATGGACTATGACAAAAGACTGACACATACATTTACTGCTCATCCTAAGGTTGACCCATTCACTGGTAAGAATAATATTTATATGAATTCTGGAACAAATAATTATCTACAGCGATTCAGGTTATTATAAATGTCCCTTTCCTTGTCCGTAAAAGGCAGCTTACATAATGAAAACATTTTATGCAGGGGAAATGTTTACATTTGGCTATTCACAAACACCACCATATCTTACATACAGAGTTATATCAAAGGATGGGGTAATGCATGATCCAGTGCCAATCACAATATCCGGCCCTGTCATGATGCATGATTTTGCCATTACTGAAAATTATGCAATTTTTATGGATCTCCCTCTTTACTTCAGGCCAAAGGTGATGTAATTTTACAAGAGTGTCAATTTCCATAGTATCTATTTCGACTTAATTTGACATGTAAGTTATAACACATGCTGTAGGATCAGAGCCTAGATGTGTTGTCCCACTATTTTAATTGGGAAACGACTAATGGAACATGAAATTGGGATAGCAAATGTGAGAGAAAAAAATGTTGTCCAATTCTCTCTATTTTCATCTATTTAAGAAAACCATCGGTTTTGGTCTTGTACCACAAGAAACTGATAAAAACATTTCAAATCATCTAATCTTGAGAGAATTTAATCACTGACATTACAAGGTATCTTGACATATTTGATATTTTTGGCACTCAAATCTCATGATTGGCTATGTTTTCTCATTTGTTGTCTAATGTCTATTTGAGTTCTCTGTGCTCTTCGTAAATAGTGATTTACCTTCCCTTCATGGCAATTCTGCCTTAACTAAGTGAGCAATATTAGTTCTCATAAAAAGTGATGCTGTGGGGTTTCACATATATTTACATTAAATAGTTTTAGTATTTGTGAATCTTTTATTACTTGGATAATAATATTTCCGTTAAGTATAATATGCTTCAGATAAGTATGAACTCGAAACTAGTTTCTTGATTACTCTATTTTGAACTTCTCATCTCCAGTGGCTTCCGTGATTGTATTATCCAAAAACTTAATTAAGAAAATTCATAAAACATTCTCCAAAGCTAAATAATAATGTTGCATTGTGTGGTGGAATTTAATTATAAAATCTTATTCGCAGCGTCATCTCTTCAGGAAATGGTGAAGGACAAGAAGTTAATATATTCTTTTGATGCAACAAAGAAAGCTCGTTTTGGTATTCTTCCACGACACGCAAAGAATGAGCTACTAATCAGATGGTTTGAGCTTCCAAATTGCTTCATATTCCACAACGGTTAGCATGCAACCCTAATATATGCCTTTAAGTTACATAATAAAAAAAGTGTCCCTCAAATATGAAGTAAAATGAAAAGACGTGCTCTGGAAGGCACCAAAATTCGAACAGATACTTATGTTTACTTTAACTTGTTTATCAGCAAACGCTTGGGAGGAAGGAGACGAAGTCGTCCTAATCAGTTGTCGTCTTGAGAATCCAGATCTTGACATGTTTAATAGCACCGTAACAGAAAAGCTCGAGACTCTCACCAACGAACTGTATGAATCTAAAGACTCTGTGTGTGTGTGTGTGTGTGTGTGTGTGTGTGTGTGTGTGTGTGTGTGTGAGAAAGATGTATTCTGAAATTAGTTGTGTCTGTCAGGTATGAGATGAGGTTCAACCTGAAAAATGGATTGGCATCACAGAAAAAGTTATCTGCTTCAGCAGTAGATTTTCCGAGGGTGAATGAAAGCTGCACAGGCAGGTAGATTTGGATGACTGGCTAAATGATTTGGCTTAATCGGATGAGCTTGCTACACGAAAAAATAATGACATTCAGCAACTATTGGATCTAAGCGGGTCTTACAATTATTTTGCTCTGAGCTAATTTATTGACTGGCTGTGAGGACCAGAAGATGGTACTAACGAAGTAGTGATTTGAAATATGCGACTGATATTGAAGTTTGATTTTGACTGAGTATAGAAATTAATTTTAGGGGGGAAAAAATCTAAAAAATGAACACATACTAATTTGCAAAATGCGCTGTATTTTCTGTTTGCTTTTTTTGCTACAAATATCTCTGTCTCTTGAGAATCAATTTTTCTTAGGGCTGCTAGGTAATTTTGGCAGCATAACAGTACTTGTTTCTTGAGTTCAGGAAGCAACAATTCGTGTATGGAACCATGCTGGACAGAATTGCTAGGGTAAACGGGGTTGTCAAATTTGATTTATACAAGGAACCTCAAATTAGAAAAGACAAGATCGAAGTTGGAGGTAATGTTGACGGTATTTTAGATTTGGGACCTGGACGATTTGGTTCAGAAGCCATCTTTGTTCCACGGCAACCAGGTACCACTTCTGAAGAAGATGATGGCTACTTGATCTTCTTTGCACATGATGAGACCACCGGGTACTTTTTCGCCTGTAGTATACTATTATTGCACTTTCTAACACAAGAAAAAGAAAAATTGTAAAGAAGCTCAAACACTAAAAGTCATTTATGGAAACATGTTAAACTGTTCAAAACATGAAAAAGCACCCTTGGCTAGCAAAATTTTGTGGAAACAGAAAACTGAACATGAATTCAAAACTTAACATCGTTGTCTTACATTTCAATATTCGGTTTACTTTGTTTAAAGTTGAAAAACTTAAAATACCTGAAACACCTCTTATTTTTTCCTCGCTAAAGTGGTTTTCTTGTAAGTTAATTTGGCTTTAACTGCAATGCTATGTATACTTGACCAAAGTCGTATTGATGCTATGCAGAAAGTCAGCAGTTAATGTAATTGATGCAAAAACAATGTCGCCTGATCCGGTTGCAGTTGTTGATCTGCCCAAGAGAGTTCCATACGGATTTCATGCCTTTTTCGTAACCGAGGTTAGTTTGAAAAATTAAAAGATGTCTTCTCAATCTATAAGAAAGCGAAAATCCACATATAAATTTGATATGCTATCCTACGCATCATGGTGGGCCCTACTTGCTTGTGTGACCACCACTCGTGTTTGTGTCGGGCAGCAAATGTGTCGTGTATAGCAGTTGCTGCATTTGGAAGGAAGGTTTTCTTCCACCATAACAAATTCGTAGTTTTTGACCCAGTTTTCAATTTCTCTCACGTGTTACTTGATGATGCTTTGGGCAGGAACAACTTCAAGAACAGGTGAAATTTTGAAAGATAAAAGGTTGCAACGGATATTAACAAACGTGTTTCTTATATGTGTGTTACTCATTGTATGTAAAGGTCTCAACAAAAGCATACAAAGAATTATCTGAACAATTATATTTTTGTTTAAAATTGAAAATGTTTAGTTAATTATTTCGTCGGTGGTGTACAAAGAAGTTTCCGTAAATATTTGTTTGTGACTATTTTTAATAGATTGTCAGTTGGAGTATCATTCATTTCTTACAAGTTTTGAGCTTGTCATTGCATTAAGTGCATCCGAATATATAATGGGTTGGTCTCATCAATGGTTACTAAAATTTTAACAAAATTACGACGTTTACTGAACTTCAAAAATTCACTGTGTTTCCTGAAATTTATTTATGCTTCAATGTACGGTTGTGCTACTAGATTTTGTACATATTTGGATGTTGCGTCATCGCTAACAATCCTAGCGACGGCAGTTTATGTGTGGCTTCAATAGGAAAATTGGTGCCTGTATTAGTGTACATGAACCTGTTAAGTAATGCACATCTCCACTAATAATCCAATTTATACGTGAACGTATTTGAGTAAACTTGTTGGAATATTTTTCATAATAAATTGATTTCAGTGGCGTATATGTCGTCAACTATTCTCACTTACTATCTCATATTCAATCACCTATCCTCCCGTAACATCAAGTTTCACTTTAAACAACGAAAACTTACACGCACTTAACGTCTTAACAACAAATTATGTAGTAGTTACGTTGAATCACCAATCAATTTCCCGTTTGAAGAATCAAAACAAACAAGCACTTAACATCTTAATAGCAAATCATAAAGATTTTTGATTTATCAAGAATTGCAATTTGTTTGTGTGTATTGAGAAGTCCCTTCTCATGTCACTTAATTAACACAATCAATTAGTCGGGCCAAGTTTCAATGTACAGGAATTAACCGATACAAAAAATAATTGAGCGAGAATCGTTGATACAACTGTTAATTAATTGATTGATTGATTTCATAACATTCAATAGTCCCCTTCATGTACAATTGTAACATTACAATAGTCCACTAGATTTGTCCACTAGATTTGTGGACTATAGTTATATACTTATATTATATTCACTAACGATCAATCATCTTTAATCATATTAGTAAACAACGACATATTAGTAGACACCACCAGTGATTATTCTTTCTCGAAAATTTACAATATCCCCAAAATTGATTAATTGCTAAAGAGACTGTTCGTCTTCTGTAGATTGTCCGATTGAATTAATTATTCCGTTGCTTGTAACAACCCTTTGACAACCAAATAAAGTACTATATTTTTGCTAATCATGGAGATCTAACACAAGTAAAACGATCATAAGTAACCACTCTTCCCCCATAAACAAATAAGTAATGAACATGATTGAAAGAGACATAAAATCTATATGCAAACAGTTTCGGACAAGATCTTTCGTAATCCAAACATACGATCTCATTTTTTATGTTTGTCTAATTTCTTAGATTTCGCTTCATACAAAGTCTTAATCAATATGGACAACTCTGCTATTTCTGGATAAAATTAATTGTTTAGCATAGGTAGGAAGTCTTTTTCAGAGTGGGAATCCTTCATTACATCCTTTTCAAAAGTCTCCATGTCCCTTTAGCTGTCTTTCCTGATAATCTTTTTTTTTTTTTTTTGAAAAGGTCTTTCCTGATAATTTGGGGTAGATTCAGTCAATATCGGGTGGCAATCGGGTGACCTGCCCGCAGCCCGCCCATCTGACAACCATTGCAAGGCGGTCGCGGTTGCTTGTTCAACTCTGATTTTCTTGGAATTGGTATTGAGGTTGATAAATATTGACAATTTATATGTAGGGTTACTATTAAATAAATAACGTCATCCACATTTTTAGATGGTTATTGATCAATATCATTGGCATGAGATAAAATGTAATGAGAATATAACTATTCAATTAATTTAGATGGTAATTGGGTATCCACGTTCAAAAACATATTTTATGTAATTATTATCTTACGAATGGGAATACAACTTTTGATGGATGGATAAGAGGGGTCAATGGCAAACACTATTGACATTGCTAAAACAAAAGATAATTTCACTATATGGGTCATGGTCATTACAATAGTAGCAAGGGTTAGTTACTTATCCCCTCCCCCACCCGCGGCCAAAAAAAAGGGGGCTATTTTGTTATTTCCACAATTGAAGGAAGTTGATTGGTCAATATGAGATAGTGGTGGAGATTTCGTTCCAAAGTCAGGTGTATAATAATCAGGATAAAGCTTCTTGATGTCACTTAATTGTTAAGTGATTATCAATTATAAATTAATTAATTATTTTGAGACTCTACATCACCAATGACTTGCACGGAAAAAATTCAAAATCTTCTTGGAGTCTAACACCAGATCTTTCAGCCGATCAGGCAATCCATTTACGTATAATAGCATTATTTATTAAATTGTGGCGGACTTATATGTATGTGAACAATTTAATTGATGCAGGTCTGAAGAATTCGATCTTTCAAGAAAGTCTTAGAATTTTTCCGACTTGCACAACCCCATTAGAACATTAATTTGTAAATTTGATAATGTCAAAACCCGATTCTATAGATTAATTAATAAGCGTCTTTGAGGGAGATTTTGAAGTACTTTTGTGTTCAATGCTAATCGCTTATGCACAAAGTACCACGTTATTTTGTTTTTGTGACATTTTATAATTAGATACTCAACATACATACTTTAACAGTATCATAAATTTCTATATGTCAAAGTTGTAAAAGGTAGATACAAATGTGTATAATTTATATATTGATCGTATATGACATTGTAACTAATTCGCTCATTAAGGCCTTGTTCTATTCAACATAATTCAACACAAATTTTATCAACTTTTCTCTCTCATCATTTACAATCATTCATTCAATTATTTAATATACTTTCCCCAAATTTCAACCACACATTCAGCACGTATATCAAGAAAATTAACTTTATCACCAATCAAACATACCCTAAGTATTTTGTTTGAAAAATGATTTATAATAATGAATCTTTCAAGAATTTGACGATGCTATACAAATAATTGTGAAATTATAATTAGACGAAGCTTGTTTCTCTAATTCAATTGGTGTGCCCTTTATGCATATATATATATATATATATATATATATATATATATATATATAAGAATAATAATAGTAATAATTTCTCCTTACACCCCAAAAAATTGGAGCCAATTTGGGTCAAACAAAAACTGAAATGGCAAGACTTCCACTATCATTTGCACTATGTTTATAAAGTATGTTTATAAAGTAATCTAAGTAATAAAATATATATGGCGTGAGGGTTTAGGTTGAATTAACAATACAGTCCAAATTAATCGTCTTCTTTTAAATAATAGCTTCATTCTAAATTAACATTATCCTTCTTAAACCAGTACTCTTAACAGAGTGCTATCTACTTAGAATTATTTTCTCTAATTTTAAGCATATTTTACGTATGGAGACCTTTAACGGATTCTAATTGTCCATGCAGGATACTAATATGCTTTCACATGCCCATAATGTTACGAGCAACTCTAATAAAAGTGAGTATATTAGAGCATCTTCAAGAACTTCTTTAAATTTAAAGTGTATTTTAGAGAGTATTTATAAATTTAGAGAGTTAGTTTTTTTAAAACTATTCCAACAGTCTTTTTATTTTACTTTTTTCAAGAAATAATTATTATTTTTCTATTTTCTTATTCTTTATATGCTTCCCTCTTAATATAATTAATTATAGCATTCTATTGTTTTCCCTAAATAATTAACCATTATATGCCACATACCCACATGTGACATTGAAAGTTGAAAATTTTTCAATGCGTTTAATTATAAAGATTGACTTTGGCTCTCCAAATTTAGAGAGTTAAACTCACTCTCTAAATAAAAAAAATTAATATAGAGAGTCTATTGGAGCGAGATTTTACAAATTGATTATTTAAATTAAAGAGCATCTCACATTTAAATAACCTATTAAAGATGCTCTAGCTTAGAAGGAAGGAAGAAAGAAAAGCGAAAATAATAATAATAATAATAATAATAATAATAACAACAACAACAAACGGTAATCACAAAAGACAGTGAGAGTGAAACAAGAATACATTGCTATTACTTTGAGATTTATGTACATAGCGTCAAAGATAGACAAACCTTCTTACAAATTGTTTATAAAGAAGGGAAAAGAAGAAAAGTAAAATCACCAAACAACTTACATAAGCAGTGAGGAAAAGTACTATATAAAGAGGGGTTTGGGTTGAGATTTACCTTTTTAGGGTTTGTGGTCTCGTGGGGTTGGTTGAAGTGTTGAAGTTGCTTCATGCATAAGTATATATATTTGGGTTCTCGTTTTTACTTTTTATTTTTAAATAATATTTTGGGTCCTCGTTTTTACTTTTTATTTTTAAATAATATTTTGGGTTCTCGTTTTTACTTTTTATTTTTAAATAATATTATATTGTGCACACTACACACTTAAACTTCAAATTGATCGTCTGGTTCGAACCCTAACCATTAATGGATTAGCCATTTCACAAGAAAGCCTTAGAACTTCAGATAAGTCGACTTGATGACAAGGTTTGAACTCAAATTCTTGCAATAGTGATGCGATCCAAAACGTCACCGTAGTCAATCCCAATGTTTTACCCGGGCAAGACCTTCGACCCGAACCAAATGGCGCAAGCCTCATATCTGATCCTAGCACTGAAAATTCAAAATTTGGGCCATCGTATAAAAATCTCTGGGGTTTAAACTCTAATGGATCATCCCAAACCTCAGGATCTCTAGTAATGGCCCACATGTTAACCATTGTTGTGGTCCCAGTTGGTATGTGATATCCATCAACAGTTGAATCAGTTATTGATAGTCGAGCCCACGATAAGAGCGGGCCTGGAGGATGCAATCTCAATGTTTCCTTGATGACCGCCGCCAAATACACCAATTCTGTTAAATCGGTCTCCGTCACGACGCGTGAATTTCCAACAACGTTGTCCAACTCAGCTTGGACCTTTGATTGAACATCAGGCCTCAACGTTAATCTTGCTAATATCCACTCTATCAATACTGCCACAGTATCAGTACCCCTAAAAATCATTTCCTGTATCATAGGATTGATAGAAAAAAAAAATATACATATATTAATTCAATTAATTATCCATTCTATTTCAGAAAACTGAGGTTAGAAATATAATGTGTTTTTTGCATACCCATAGAACGGAAATCATGTCCGATTCTGACAATCTATCGAGTCCTTGAAGAGACAGCAAAACATCAACGAAATCACAGCCGAGCTCGCCGGAATCCGCCTTGTGTTGGTCAATAATACGGCGGACAAACCGGTTCACTTGAGGCACGAGTTTGAAGCACCTGGATCGGATGTTTTGCAGGTCGAAATCAGCCAGCCAAGGAAGATGATCAGACCAATTCATCGTCCCCAACAAATCATACCCTTCATCCACCAATCTCTGCAACTCATCTGTCTCATGATCGTAAGAATTATCCAGCTTGTAATTCTTACCAAAGGCGGAGCACATCATGTTGTTCAGAGAAGCCCGTTTCAATACATCCCTGGCCCGAATCTCTCCTTTCTCAGCCCGAAACACCCCCACCAGCTGGTTCGCAATCTCCGACCTTTGAATCTCCGAAGACTTAATCTGCTTCGGACAGAACAGATGTGCGGCCGAGATTTTGCGGAGGCTCCGCCAGTAAACTCCATACGGGGCAAACCCGATGGCTCTGTTGAACATCAAATTATAAGCCGATTCTTTCATCGGCCGATCAACAAAAGCAGAGCTATTCAATATTTCTTTGGCAACATTTGGATTACAGGTAACGATGACTGGTGTTTCGCCTAAGCTGAAAGCCATTAAACGCTTGGCTCCGCAAGACTCGGCCATGGCTGCAAGCTTATGGTGGGCTAAGCCCACCATGAGTGTCATGCTTCCGATGAATGGGACACCATTTGGGCCGGGTATGGGGTTTGTACGGGTGAGTTTTCGCCATTTGTGTTTGCCCCAAGCTGGGCCACCAGGATGAGCCCAGAAAATCAAGTTCATGCACAGCCATGCGAGAAAGAGAAGAAATGCAAAAGTTATGGCGTTTATGAAGGTGATAGATTTGCATCTGGAAGCTATGGCGAAAAGCCAGAGGCTTTCGAATTCGTTTGATCTCATTTTTTTTTTTTTTTTGGGTTAATGTGAGGAGAGAGTTTTGAAGTTAAAAAGACAGAACAAATTATGGAAGATTGATTTGAGGCTATTGGTACGGGGAGATCGGGAAGGGTATATATAGGGGTCGACCAAGTGAAAAAGTACTGACAGATGGTGCATCTTGTACTTAGAAGTCAGAGTAGAGTCAACGTATTTTAGCTAAATGCTAGTTGCTACCTGTGGAATTTGGTTGACCTAGCTATTATAGCAGAATCTTGCTATTCTTGTTATTTTACCTTTTTAACAATCTCTACAAATTACTACCTCCATCCCACAAAGATAATTTTGTATTTTATTTTTATCTGTCCCAAAATATATGTAATTTTTTATTTTATTTACATTTAATTTTTTCTATTTACCAATTGTACCCTTATTTAATATACATTATTATTAATTAGCATTATTTAATCTAAGGATATATCTGAAAAAATATAACTAAAATTTACTTTTCCAATAATATTAATTGCAATTTCTTAAACTATGTAAAAGTTAAACCAAACTTATCTTTGTGGGATGGAGGTAGTATCATTTACCCAATCAAAAAAAAAAAGATCATTTACAACCATTCAAAAGAAAAAAAAATTTCTCATTTACAAACTCAATTGTGACTTGGTAAAACGTCAATCAAATTATCAACAAAACTAATACTATAAGTAACATTAATTATGAGCACATTAGTATTTCCACACGCAAAAGCATATTTATTTATAAATAACAAATTGTAATTAATGTGCAGTATAAGAATCGGAAGAAGCATGAACGATTTGTATTTCTTAACTAAACATTTTTAGTTTTACTTTTCAAAAAACCCACTCTCTTTCCAAAGGAAAGGGGAAAAAAAAAAAAAGAATGTATTGTCAAGGGATAGTTCCACATAGAAAGATTATAATAAAATACTTAAACAACACATAAGTGTTTAGGGAGCTACTCCTCTTAATAAATTGATCTTTTAAGATGGAATGCCAAACTTTAATATGGTATCAGAGTCCACTAAACTTCAACGAGCATTCGATCTGACTTTCAACTATACATAATAATTCAAGAAAACAAAATTAGTTTTCACAAACTTTTTCTTTTTTTCATTTTTGTTTTTTAATTACGTATCTCTTCACACATTCACGGTTCTTATAAAACGACTTTGTCGAAAGATAGACTCCAAAATAATTATCTCTTATCATTTTCGATCACTCATCAATTTAATTTGGCAATTGCTTTATTATATTTTCTTTAAGTCTCACAGAATATCTAAAAATTATTTCTTCAATAATCTCTATCAAATTTACCCTTAAAACAACTATGCATTAATATCTATAAACTCGAACAAGTGTATCTACGTTTTAATATTCTACTTTTCTCAAAATATATTTCAACTACATATTTTCGCAGTGTCCACTACATTTATCAATTGCTCTTGGAAAAAACATTTCCTCAAAATATCAATTATGCCTAAAGATTAAGGCCTTGTTCTAGACAAAACTTTTTAGATTTACTCGAACTTCGTGTTAAATGTGTGGTTGAAAATTGAGAAAATATATTAAAAACTATAAAAATATATATTATGCTAGTGTTTGAGAATGATGAGAGAAAAAATGTTAGTAGAAATTATTATGTATAGAACAAGCCCTAAGTATACCAAACAAATTAGGAAGCACTAAACATCTTATATTTATTTTACTGTTTTTTTTAATTCATTCTAACTTGTTTGGTATCTCAAAGGACCCACGAAGAGCTATATAGTCATTATTGACATGTTCCTATCAACGTAAAACATGTTAAAATGTTGTTTGCTACTCTTGGCTTTCAACTTTGAGATAAAAGCCAAGTAAACTTATGTACCTAATTCATCTAATATAATTATACCATGGTAGTACGTACCTTCTAATAAATTGGCCAATTAAATATATAAATAGAAATAGTTTTCCAATTATAGTGACAGATGTGAGGAGCGCCGCACCGATTGTACGTACGACAGAAATAAGAAATGGGGTTTCTTACTTTCTATTTGGAGATAGAGGGCCGGGTGAACCCTCCAATGAAATTTAAGGGTGTGTTTGATTCACATATCTTTTTCTGAAAAAATCTGTTTTTCACTTTTTTTTTTCTTTTTTGGTTGTTTGATTGTTATTTCTTTTCCTGGAAAAACTTTTCCAACTTTTCTCGAAATCGGCACTTTTCCTTATTTTGGAGGAAAACGTTTTCCTTTGGGGGAGGTGGTTTTTATTTTTCGGAAAAAGTTTGGCACTTTTTTTCCTTTTTTTTAATGGATAATTTATTTTAACCATAAAAATAAGGAAAATGATTAAATTTCATTAAAAAAATTCAAAAATAAGGAAAATAATATTATTTTCCAACTTTCAAATTAACCCAATCAAACACCTATAACTACCATTTTCCTGGAAAATCTTTTTCCGAAATTTATTTACCCAAAAAACGTTTTCATTCTAATCATTTTCTGACTTTGCAATCAAACACACCCTAAATGCAGATTGTTTATATATGCTAATTAATTAGTGGCGCATTAGAACCTGACTAATTATATGTTCATAGGGCATTTGGGCCCCACCAAGATGGGAATAGTCGTCGGCCATCACGTCATTTTACGTCCGCTCTTTCTGTCATGATTTTCAGATTTCACACAATAACAATGAAAAAGATAAAATGCATAGATAATAGTGTATGATTAAATTGAAGGATTGTTATAATCACACTAGGTTGTACTAATATTTTACAACCGATCATCTCGCGAGAAATTCAGCTAAATAAATTTCCCATTAAGAAAGAACTTTGTCTTCTACTAGCTATTTGATTGATTATGAGAGACATATACTTGAAAATCAAATTCATCTTGTCTACTCAAATTTTTAATTGTTACTTTCTTTTTCAAGCATTGAAACACGGATAGATATATATAGAGGTGCTTTAAACGGATCTTATCCTCTTTAGAAGTTCTAATTGATCATTTAACAATTTTGAAGGGGATCAGACATCTACAATAATGTCAATCATCAATGGTACAATAAATAAAGAACCCTTATTATAATTTACATACAAAAATTAAAATTAAAATTAAAATTAAAATTAACACAATAATGATTTCATTGTGCTAATTACTCAATTGTAAAAATAATTTCCTACTTCATGCTGCAAAAAATATAAAAAGAAAAATCAGCATCATTAAAAATTTAAAGCATGGATTGTAATAGTAAAATATTTTTAATAAGTATAATAAAATTTTGAACTTGAAAAAAAAATACTGTTTTAATATTGAAAGTAGAGTTTTTAATTATTATAGGTTTAACCCAAGATGCTTATAATTAATGCTTTTGTTACTTCATTTTATGTGAAGAGAATAATGTTGTTCATGGATTAGCATCTTTCTTTTTTCTTTCCTTTTTTTTTAAATCATCAGATTGTAAGTGGATTGATTATATTCCTTAATTCGGCCTATATATAGTTTGTGACGCTTTGCATTAATTAATTTTTAAAAAGAGAGAGAAATAGAATCAGCTCTCAGAATAACATCAAATAATTTTACATGTTAAGATATAGAAAAATAAGTTATCCAGAACTAAATTAAATTTTAAAGTAAAAGAATAATTGAAACATGAGCTAAAAGAATAATTCAAATTATATATACGACAATGATCAGGATATTAATTATAAGAGCTTACTTTAAATTGGTTATAAATTTTTTGAACATAGTGGACCACACAATGAAGGTCATGGATTATAAGCAGATTAAAGTGTCGCCAAGGAGATAACTTTGTGGAATTGAATTCCAAGTCCCAATCACAATAAGAGCATCGTACCCATACAGCCATGTGAACGCACGGGAAGAGCATATAGATGCATTTGAAGATTGCATGAAAGCGTGAGTTACACGAGATCACGATGGCGAAAGATTCTTCCACAATGAATTTGCATTATAGGAGGCGAAACATCTTGCAATAGAGGGCGTGCAACTTTTATGGTTGAAAAGACACAGTGTTTGAAGCTAGCGATGACGATAGTGATGTGTAGGAAATGATAATTCACTATTTTTTTTTTTTTAGATTAGACAGAAAAATCACTCATCAATTAAATGTGGTGATGATCTTATACTTATAAAAAGATTCAACGTTGATTCTGTAATCTGTAGGGCTTGAGACGAGGTTTAAAAAATGGTACTCATAGACTTTTAAATAGTATTATGTGCTATGTCAAAAATAATTGGCATAAAACTGAATATAATGTATTATATGAAATATTGAAATTGTAACGAAACAAAAGTATACAAAAACAAAGAAAAAAAAACTTTTCCAAGTAGCAGTGGGCACATGTCGGTCAATTTTGGGTTGGGTTTTGACCCAACTCAGAATTGCACCAATTCGATTTTTATCGTATGTTGTCAATTTTAGGTAGCTTTTTCTATTTTATTTTATTATTTTTTAAACCCGATTGGAAACCAATCTGCATGGCAATTGACAAACCCAAACCGGCCCAAGTCAGTCCAAGTTGGGCAATTTGCCAAGTTATTGGTTCGAATGCCCATTCCTAGTTCCACGAGGTAATCACTTTATAATAATCAAATAATTAAAAACATAAAAATATATACACTAATCAAAATTTTGACAACATTAGTTTTTTAGTTATTTCTCTATCGTTCTTTAGCTTCAATTATCATATCCAGAAATGAATAGGGCTTTTAAAATGTTAATTTTTTGTGAAAGAGCAATAACTAGCTAGAAATTGTACTTCTTTTTTTATTCAAGATAAATGGCCTTGACTTTTTGCAATATATTGAACATCTTATATTGAAGAAACTTATTCAATACATTAAATTGGAAATAAGTTATATACCATGATATTGTTGGAAATAAACATGATTTGACCTTTTTTGGTGTAGTCCAACTCCCTTCTTCCACTAATTTTATTGTTTCCTATCATTTCCTTTAATTAATCGTCCTCATCTTTTTAAAGTTTTTATATTTCAATATATATTTGGAAGAAAAATACTAATTCAAAATAGGCCCTTTTTCACTCTGAGTTTGATGCGCTCGCCTTGATTGACTCAAAGTAGAACCGGCCAAAGGATTTGGCACTTTCTTGTGAAGACATACTCAATTGAGATTTTTAAATACTTCCGTAGGTGCAAATGGTATTGTGTAAACTACCAAAAAATTTGTTTCCTAATTAATGGTTTAGAAAAGCCTAAGCTGCGTTCAAGTGTATGATTCCACTTGCCATGTACTATTCATTTCCCCTTCTGGGAGATCAAGGGCAATTTAATATGAAATTATGAAATATTGTACCAAGGACAAATGGAGACCAGAGAAATCTTGATAGAGGTTCCACTTAGATTACCCAAGTCTCGTAAAGCATCATTGTATATGCGGAAAAACGATTAATTTTTACTGACAACCTTCCATTTTTCGTCGATATATCATTAAAAAATGAACAAATTGTATTATAGCAACATTATACTGAAAGAGAAAAAAAAGTTGATATTGTCCATCCCACTTAATCATATTCTAATTAATAAAATTTTCCTAATGACTAGGTGTACATATGTGAGTGGGGTCTTGACCCAAAAGTCTCTTTTTGAAAATATGAATCTTTGAATAATTTTTTTGAAGAATATGTTCATGTTCTTTAAATCCCTTATGCCAAATGGATAACCCTTTATTTCCCACTTCTTCTTTGACTAAAATAGTTCTAAAAAGAGGCTCAGTAGGTTGGGTCCTACATGCCTTAATTAATTTGTGGGACGCCTAGGATATCAAGATCTTTCCGCTTTGGGCAAAACAAATAGAAAATTCTCGTGAAATGAACCCATGTTTCTCTTTTAGGCAAGCAAAGAAGTCATGTTGCAAGTGCATGATGTAATGATGGACCCTTAGTAATTGCCCACTCTTTGATTTTAAGTGGTTATAATTGGTGTTTTTGTGAGGAAATGCTTCGCATAAAGTGGTTAATGAACAAATTGCATGCTGCTAAAATTTGAGTGGTCTTACAAATTATTTAAAGTGAATTCAAGTCATGGTGAGAAATAAGAACCTAACAGAGCCACGACAAAATTTATATACACCACAATAAACCCTAATACATCTAGTAATATTTACAGATATATTGTATATACGATAAACCATAATCCCTATATAGATGTGTGTGTGCGCGCGCCCACACACACAACCCCTAATTAAAATTTATAATTAACGTCTTTCATAATTTCATTGGAGAAACGGCATAAATATTCAATCACGAAAATTGAGAGAGATTCTTAAAGTTGTTTGACCCACGAACATAAACTATTGAAGCATGGAAGACTAAGGTCTAAGGATGAATGCTTACGAGATTTTTCAGTTTTATGATGGTGATGTATGAATCTTAGAAAAGTCAGGGACCATATATGTGATATAATTTGAGTGGGAATTACACGTCTTAACCCCCTTGTCAACTTGTCATTATGGATATTTTAACTGTTCGCGATGGAAGGCAATGCAAAGGATTCTATCTCGTCTATTAATGGCTCTCCTGTTGCAAAATGGCTCTCCTGTTGCAAAATGGTGCGATTGATTGTTCCCCACACAAATTTATTTCATATAAGGGTATTTAGCTACTTCACTCCTGCCCCCGTTCACTATATGGGCAGTGGAGATGCACACATTTGGCAAAATAGGGAGAAAAAAAAAAAAATATGGGGCCCGCACGAGCTCCCTACCATCAGGGAGCTGTTACGTATTATTCATCTTATTTAATATAGATTTTTAAAAAAAATCGTTAATTTTTTTTTTTTTTGGACGACATAGGGCCCCACATCGCCGTGTGGGCAGGAGAGCGGGGACCTTAGGTACGTAGTAATATATTGTGTGCACGTGCAAATTTAATTTTTCAATAAAGAGGGGATTTTGATGTAGTTAGGTCATATTTGTCTATTTGTCTGGTGGAGGTGGCGTGTGCTGATAAAAAATTAATATTACATCCGTCCCATAACTATAACTCATTTCTATTTTCACAAAGATTAACAAAAATGTAATTAATAGTATTGGAAAAGTAAAATTCAAGATTATTTTCTTAATATATCCTCTCATTTATTAGATGTTTTATTTCAACTACTCTATTTTGATAATAACAATGTACATTAAATGATGATATAAAAGACAAGTAACATTTTGACTACATCTTTAAAAGGAATGTGATCTATATTTTGGGATGGCCAAAAAAGAAATAGTGGACTGTATTTTTGGGACGAAAATAGTGTTAATTTTTTAAGTGATGTAAATATAATGTGGTGTATAAATAAGATAGTGTGGTGTGAATTAATAAAATTTGTCATGTGTTATAAGTAATTTATAGTTATATGCAGATAAAGTTTAATTTCAAGTCACGCGTTATTATCCATCCATTAATGCATATAATAATTGTGAACATCTACGATAGAATGTTTGACATCGAAGTTTTGGAAATCTATTTTCTTAAATATTAATTTTAACCACGGATTATATATATTGATGTAATAATTTTTTTGTATTCTTTTTTTTTTTGACGAAATTTTTGATATTATTCTTTTAAAACAAATCTTTAAGCAATTATATATCATATAAACAATAAAAAAGAAATATCTATGACTTCATATTCCTTACCGCCAAAAGATTTTATTCGGGTCTCATTCTTTTCCAAAATTTACTTGTCAAGGATTTGCGCCCTAAGGTTCTCTACCTATTCACTACAACCAATCTTTTTTCTCGAAATTAAAAAATCAACAGTAAAAATAGAAATCCCACAATACTTTTTTATAGTAGAAGTTTATCGGGCAAAGAGAGCAAAGTGCAAAATTCAACAATACTTTCATGCATTTTTTTATGGAAAAGAAACAAAAGTGGCAAACCTAACAATATATTCCGCTTATGTCCACTACAAGAAAGAAAAAATTATGCATACTTAAGTAGAATTTTTATTTTGAATTAATTGTTTTAGCGCTGTCAATATAATATCGAATTGCTCCGTTATTCATATTTTTATTATTACATTATTATTATTATTATTATTATTATTATTATTATTATTATTATAAATTAAGAATTGAAATTGATATTTGATTCCACCTTGTGGTTGGATTGGCCTCACATGAAAAATAAAAAATAAAAAATTCTAATAATCTTAATACATTGAGTAGTCAGCACTCTTGGTCCCTAAATATTGTTTATTTACTTATACATAGATATAATGAATTAAATAATGTAGTTTTTTTAATTGATGTGTAGTGCCATCTTTACTGAAGAGTACTAAAAATTTTTGCTATTCAAGATATGGAAAAAATTTAATTTTAATGCAAAATACCATATTTTAGTCGTAATTAATTAAATCAAGGATAAAATTCAATATGAAAAGATGATCTAATTAGTGGAACATGATAGATTTGATATTAAAAAAAAAAAAAAAAAACAATGCATCATGTTAAGAACGACTACCTGATTGTAAATTATTTGTGATGGATATTTATTCAATTAGGAAATCATTCAGTCACAAAATTGAGATAATTATTTATAACGTACTTTTGAATGGCGTGTAAAAATCGAAAAAAAAAAATCAGATCTGTCATTAACAAAGAAGTAAAATAGGGATATTAAAAATACTAATTAAGTTATTCGAAAATTGAAAAGGAACAAATAAATAAGGAGGAAGTTAGTTAAAATTAGCTGCAAAATAAAAGAGAGTGTTAATTTTAACATTAACGTTAGTAGGGAGATTAAGCCCAATAAGTTATGGGCTATGCACATTATCCCTGAAGATCCTAACACCCGGCCCGAATATATAAATCCAAAACAGTGTCTCAACTCGACGTTTACTCGTAAATGTACAGATTTTCCGTTTTCCCCTGGAATATGGGTATCGAATTTGATGCATTGTGAATGCGAAGATTCAACCGTAGCAAGTTGGAAGGTTCCGTAAGGTAGTCCTCTTTTTGCCTTACGAATTTCAGAGTATATTGCTCTTTTTCCGAAGTACGAACTATCTGAGTTTGTCAATTGCTATATGCCTATATTCGAATTCCGTTGGATCTGCAGGGTTTAAATCTCGCCTCGAAGAAGCTGGAAGATTGAGGAACTTGAACGGAGCATAATTTCGAGAAAGGTATTTTGTGCATTCATGGTTCTGTTTGTGATCTATGCTTTAAGTGTGGTACATTGCCGGACTCTGATTGGATTTACTGGTTATAAATTTATAGCAATCAACATGGTGGTCGATTTTTTTGCATTTAGAGTTGATGCTGCATTTTGTTCTGAGATCTTGCATCTTATATAATCTGCATTCATTGAATTCGCAAACTCTACAATGAAATGTTTGACAAGGTAGATTAAACCACATTCATCCTAGAGCTTGTTGTTTGGAGCTCTAATATTTCTGAAATAGCTACACCAAACAAGCCAGTAGTGGCGTTGGTATAACTCAGTAAAGGATGGAGAGAGGCTACATTGACATATTGTTAGGGTAGTGCAATGTTCTATTAGAAAATCAAAAATAGACAAAAACTGCCGTAGCATGTATCAGATGTAAATGTAATAGTGAATCGACGGAGTGATAATGCTCATTCATTGAATTTGCATAATTTTACAGTGAAATGTTAGGGTAGATTACACAATATTGATCCTAGAGTTTGTTCCGTGGAGCTTTGGTATTTCGGAAATAGCTACACCAAACAGGCACCGTGAAAATGGAAATCGACTATGTGGGTGATATGACTTGATTTTTTATGGTTTTTTAATGGATTTTAATGTAAAAGAGAAGAAAGAATAAGTGGAATTGAATAGTGAAGATTTATGTAATACATGTGGGTTTCATGAGATATGTGAATGTGATTGGTTTGACCCAAAGAAAGAATTGTTAAAAAAAATGGAAAAAAATTGTAAAATGTGGCAAAAAATTATTGGCTATTAGGAGCTATGTTGATAGAATAGTGCAATGATTTAATAAAACAAGTTAGATAATCAACAACAGACAAAAACTAGCCAGTCGTATTATAGATGTAAATCTAGTAGTGAATTGAAGGAGGGGTAAAAATTATTTACATAGCCGATTTGTTTATAAGTATTTCATACTCTCATGCTAGTTACAACCTTAATTACAATGTTCTTTACCTCGTCTGAGTGAATTTCTTTTGAACTCTGTACTTGTGTTCCAATGAATCACTATCACTAGCTTGCACATAGATGAGGGAATTAATAAAGCTCAGTACACAATATCGGACAAGATAAGACTTGATAATACAAACAAAGATTTCAACCTTCTCTCTTTTTCCATCTTAATTAGTCTCTTATTGTCCAATCCACATTACCAAACAAGTGAGCTTATGTAATCTTGGTACCTGCACGGCTGCATCCCCTGTTCTGGACATGTCTATTACAAATCTCACCAATAAATGGAAGATCATTTATTCAGTGAAATATACAAATTCCTCCCTTTCTCATTCAACTGAAGACCAGAAATCCCACCACTGATAACTATTAGAATTATGGTCAAACAAATCATCATGTGATGCCAAAGAACTGTCTGCAGATTCCACCATGTTTATCAACTTTGTCTCTTCCTCCAATTCATAATGATTATTTTCCTCATTTTCTGACTTATCCAAACACAACCTTGGATTCTTTACTTCAAAATCATCACCTTTTACGTTTTCTCTATTATCCGATGATCCTCCATTAGGACACTGGATTTCGATTTCAGATTTGCTCACCATTTCATTCAGTTTCTGCAGCTGCTCAAGAAAATAACAAATATTAGAAACTATATACTCTTAATAAAGTAGTACCGTCCGGTAGTGTCTTAAAATACCTGGTTAACTAAGGCCTGTTTCTCTTTGCTTAAGGTTGCTAATTGTGAAGCAAGACTGTTGTAGTTGGCGACAAGTGTGTTGTAATCTTTCTCGAGTTTCTTCGACTTCCATCGAGCTCTCTTGTTTTGAAACCAAATCGCTACCTGCCGAGGCTGCAATCCAAGCTCTTTTGCAAGCTGCATCTTCTTCCTCGGCTCGAGCTTCGACTCAGACTCGAACATAGTTTCCATCGATCGAATTTGTTTGTCGCTAAACCTTCGTGTATTCTTTGTCTTCTTTTTCTTCTTTGATATTGTATTCATGTTTGTAAAGTATTCTGCTGTAGACAGGTATTGTTCTCCTCCTTCAAACATCATTTTTTTTGTTCCTAGCAATCAATATTCCCTTAAAATTCATGGAAGTTTTAGTAGCAAGTATGGAAATACAGTGGAGGGAATCGTATGTACCTCTTTGAGGTTGGTGTAGCAGAACCTGAAGGTTCTGTTGTCAGGTGAAGATTCTAATGAGTCACTCTTGTTTATATATATACAAAGTCAAGTTGGACATGTTTGGCTATGTGTAGAAAAATTTCACCTTTTAGTAAACAGTAAATAAGTAAAAATTTCGAAAATAAATCATTTTCTTTTTGTCATCCAAACTTGGAAATAAGTATTCCATTTTGATAGTAAATTAGTACGGTAAAATTTGCTTTAAGGAAGTGTTAGCATGTCCAAAAAAATGTATTTTAATGCATTTTTTTCAAATTTCAAATTTGGTCAAACAAATCACATCCATCTATCTCTCCCATCATTAAATCTCCATCATCCAACTCCACTCATTCTCTCTCTTCCTACTTATAAAATTACATTAAAACTCATCCGCTAACACCCTCAAAGCAGCTGAATAATAGTATTTTTTGTCATTTCCATTGTCTTATTTTATTTTTAAAATCGTGCATCGTGGCTACGTGAATCACGTCGTGCTATTAATTTATTAAACTCCATTCACGTGCTTCCTCCAGTCCTCCATGTTTGGTTAAAATTTTAAAAAGTAATATGCTCACAAGCGACTTTTTTTTTTTTTTTTTCATTTTTTCATTTTTTAATACATTTCCGGAAATAGACAGGGGCATCGACTAAAATGAGGATTTCTTGCCTAATAAGAGATGCTCTTATAACTTGAGCTAATCACATTTGATCTTGTTCGCAAGCAAATTTTGATTTTTCTTAGTTCTTTTTAGGTAATGAAAATTATTTTATTAGGTTGATAAATTAAAAATCATTTATTTTTATAGTAATTTATTCATCAAGTTTTAAAGCTTAGCAAAACCTTTTAGAATGTATCAGAGGTGTCTGGATTTTTTAACAGAACGGAATAATACGTGAGTTTTTTTTCTGAAACGTGTGAGCAAGTAAATTTTTAACTTTATCAAATATTAAACTTTTAGGTCCAATACTAATTGAATAAGATGTGTCAATAATAATGATCACTGAGTTGAGATTTAAAATGTGTTACTGACATTGAAGTTTTACCAAACAATAAAAGTTATTATAATTTTAGGTAGAGAAAACTTCAAGTGAACAAAGGTTTAACATTACGATTAATACACATCGATTATACCTACTTATAAGAGTTTTTTTTTCTGAAAAGATATAAGAGGTTATAATTAATTAAACAATATTTTTTTATATGCAGGTGATTGGTATTCATTGATTAGAGTAAGTGAAAGAATATAGCAGGATTATCTTCAATATTTTTGCCATTAAGAGATGATTAGGTTAAGCCATCGTCTGAGTTCTGTAACGATTGTTCTAAATTATACTCCTTTTGTTCCATTTTGATAGATTTAATTTCCTTTTTCGTCCGTTCCAAAATATAGGCTATTTTTCTTATTAATATAAATTTAATTTTCTCATTTTCTAATTCACCCTTATTTATTATATATGGTTATTAATAAAAATAAATTATTATATTTAATATAGGAATATATTAAAAAATATACATATAAAATTTACTTTTCTAATAAATATTAATTTTAAATTCTCAACCTATGTGAAAGTTAAATAATGTTATCAAAATGGGAACAGAGGAAATAAGTGTTAATCACAATTAGACAGATTGACATTAAAAATCTAAAGTACTAAATAATTAATTATCCTAGGGAGCAAGTCATTTGTCATCTGTCACATCTACCCAATAGTATCTTCCCACCTCTTCAAAGTCAATTTTATTTGGTTTGCGAGCACCAATAACGTGGCAATAAAGTCGTGGTCCAGCTTGAATAGCTTGTACCTACTGCATAGGACACGTGCTACTTTACACTTCAAACGTTGTGGAGGTCTACCATTTTTGTCCTGTCTCGATTGCCACGTGTCTTGTGTATGTTAACTACAAAGAATCTTGGTAAAACATCATCATCAAAATTTTGTCATTTTTAATAAATATTTTGGCCTATTTTGATTGGAAACTGATGCTGCCAAACATGGTATCTAAAAGTTGCACGAACTCAATCACGGTAACAAGTCCAGTTCTTTTGTACTCGAAACAAATGCATCGACATGAAACTAGTTGGGCTAGAGTAACTATATATTCACTTAGATTGTGATTATATCCTCCATTGGGTATCATCTCCTAATCACTAATATCATAAAATACTAAATAATTATTATTCATTGGTAAACGAGTTATGAATGATATTGCTCTCAATTTGAATTGATTTTATATTCAACAAGAGAGATTTGGATGTTATCAAGGTTAGTTTGATAAGTTTGATTGTTGAGAAAATTTAATAATTGAATTCAGATCAACGGCTTGATTTCAAACTTTGAAATGGGAGTTATCAAAAAGTAATTTGCTTTTAGTTTATTCAGAAAATTTGTTTTAAACATGGCTTTCACATTATTTTGTGTTGGCACTCGCGCAAAACAAAGATGGCGGGGTTACATTATTTATGTTTTCAGTGTACTAGTATTACCCCCGTGCGTTGCACGGGATGATTAAAATGATATATTAACATAAAATAATATTATAAAATAAGACAATAAATTTGGTGCGAAATATTATCTTACAAGAAAAAATATTATATCAATTATCATAATTGGTGATTTTAGGGAAAAACATAATATTTGAGAAAATTTAGATAATATATTTTTTGAACAAAGAAAAAAAACTAAATACTATGTTTTATGAGTCATACATAACTATTCAAATATATATTTCAAATACAATTAGCAATGATGTTATAGTTGGCCTACAGAATACGTATATAATTTTGTGAATATTGAATTGATTTTATATCATATTTAGCTCAGTGAATTTTGAATATCAATCGATTTTGTACATTAAGTAAATAAAAAATGTTTTTCTCATTTACTTTTTTAAATAAATAAAAATGATTTTTTTAATAGCAAATCGTTGCCAACCTAGCACTATACCAAGTTGACACTATAATTCAAAAACTAAAAAAGATATAAAAAATTAAAATGTAATATTCAAAAATTAAAATGTATATTAAAAAAGTTAATTATCATTTTTAAAAATAATTCAATTGATATTACAGTTTGCAACTTTGATATCATATCACATTTTCATTAATATTTGTATTTTTTTTGTTTATTTTCAATTATATACATAATTGAAAAATTAAAATTTATATAAAAATTAAAATAAGGAAAAAATACTAAATAAAGAAAATAAATTAAATTAAATAAGAAAAATAAAATAATAAAGTGTGTATTTAATATTTATTTCCAAAATAAGATTTTCCTTTTTTAATTTTAAGTAATTAAATGAGTGCCAACTTGGCACTGCCAACATGACACAGTGCCTAGTTGGCACTCCTCTTATTATTATATTAAGATGTAAAACAGGATAGCAATAAATATATTTTGGGGTTCGGCTATGAGAAGTTATGGACTTGGGCTTCGATCTGGGCTAGGCTGATGTATAACTCAACATTGTAGAAGTGTTCAAGCCCAAGATGACCCAAATCTCAAGGCATCAAAATAGAAATTTATAAATATATAAATGTTTTCAAACTTTTGGGTAGTAATCATCATCATCATCATCATGGTTTGAGGAACTAATGCTTCTAGACACAGGAAATAAAACTAAAAGATTTCAAAAATCTGTTTCGTATACTAATATTGAGCGATTTATAAATAATATTATTTGAAAGGAATTCTTGAGTTAAAGATTTAATTCCAAAAATTGTGTAAGAAAATCGAATTATTAAAAATTGGAGAAATTCTACCTCAAAAAAGGAAAAGGAAAAAAAAGGGTGTTCAACCTTATATTATGATTATGGGAATTGGTGAGTAAATGAGGATGTCTATGCAAAGTTCAAAAGCTTATGTCTTTATTATGATCTTAATCTTAGACTGAGGACCGTTGTGCAAATAAGGTTTAGTACTGTGTGACATAGACAAGCTTGTTATATTACATCGGGGTGTACTGGTAGTTACAGTCTTTCTGTATTTTAAGTCCCGTCTGATCTCAGTTTTCAAAATCGATACAAAATCTAGAATCAAAGATTTGGTGGGGAAGAGCTCAGGTAATTTTGAAAATTTTTCGACATTTATGTGAAATTGAAGTTTTGGGTCATAAAGCGTAGAGCATCTTTAATGCTAATGTCTACATTCCAACTTCAACCTAAGAGAGAGAGAGAGAAACACAAATTTTTGGTGGGTTCAATAATGTTTAACTCTTTTTTGTTTTCTAATCAATTTTGTATCAATTTCCACACTTTTTCTTCATCGCTTTCTATGTCATATTTAAAAATCAGATATTCATCTGTACATTCCCTACTATTATTTTTTAATTTGTTTCTCTCTGCCCTTGGCCCTTATTTTTAATTTCTTCCCTCTTTTACTTTATATTCATGGAGTTTTATTTCACCTCAATTAAAATTAAATAATCATCTTCCCTCTACCTCTATCATATATATGTATATAGGCATCATTTTAAATATCCACCTTTGCATTATTAATTAGAGAAGTGGTACGGTCCACAACATTTTTCAAGCATGAGACACGGTCCCTTTTCAATTACAATTTCCAGCTCTTTCCCGTCACATGCATCTTAATACTGAGAATTTAATTGTCTCTATATATTTCTGTTTATTATTATTAATCCTCAACCTTTTTACGGTATATATGTCCATGACAACAATTTTGTCAACTCAGTGTCCAAATTTTCTGTGTGATAAAACTGCAATATCTCATAATATACTGAATAATAATATGAAGTCAAAAGAAGGAATTAATATATATGTCTAATGTGCGGGTATACCATACTAGCTAGATACTACAAAAGAATGCCTTTAATTTCTCCTCCTCACCCACAAGAAATTATATTAAAGCATGCACGTTGTATTTATGATGATGGACAAGGGCTGACCCTATCTGTCGGTCATCCTCTCGAATTTTTCACTACTGTAAAAACAACACGGCAAACGAGGGTCCTCCAAACAATTCAATTTCAATTGAATTCAATTGATCAGAAACTAGTATATATATATATATATAGATATACTGCAGCATGTATCTCTTTTTATCGGGCTTCTCAATGACTCAACCACTCCTCTGACTCACCTGTATGTCTTCATTAAGATTTTTGATACCTTTTTTCAAATATTTTCTAATATAAATCAGTGATATATCATCGCATCGCATTGCATCGCATTAAAACTGCCTGCAGCATCATCGTACGTACAATGTCAAATGTTTCATTATACTGTGTGCGCGCGCGCTATAAGTGTATCCTACATTAATTGTTGTGTGTATTCAATTTTTACAGTATTAGAATGTAGACTTGATTAGGATATGATGACACAATCATTCACCGTTAGACGAGAAAACTGTGGTGCTCGATCCTTGTTTGAAAAGTAATTTTAGGTGGACATTTAAAATTTGAATCTTAATTTTCTGAAAGTCATCAAATACTTGGTAGCACTGTCAAGATTCTGAAGGAGCAATTTTTGAAAGAAAAATAATCTTTTCGACTGCATGGTTAAATTTTAAGAAAATACTGAAAATAAAAAAAAAATTAACTAATTACTCGAGCTTCAAAATCACAAGTCCAATGAAAAATTTTGGTAAAAAATTCTACCAAACAAGCTACTCACTTCGTCCCATGTTTATATTAATTGAGAGAGATATATAAATTGCCTATAATTAGATTTATTTATTACTTAATTCCAACAGACTTTTATGCTCTAATAATTAGGATAAACTAAGATTGCTAAGAAAAATGCTAATGTAATTTGCCTTTTGAATTACATTCTCAAAAACAAACCTATATATAAATTAGATAAATGAGAGCTAGGGAGGGAGTACAATTTATGTGACAAGAAACTGTTGAAGAAAAATGATATTTTCTAGGAATTTTCTAGTACAATAGTGGGAAAAAAACCATATAAAATCTGTCGCTGAGATTTAAACTTGAAATCTCTGCGTCCACTATCTCAGCCTAACCCTCCTAACCAAAACAACCTCATCAAAATTTTTTCTATTGGCTAGTATGGGATTTAGGGTCATTCTATGGTATCAAGTGGAGTAAACCAAAACCTATTATATATTTAACTCATGTCTAACGAACAAGAGATTCTAACAGTCGATTTCAAACAAAAGTGCCTCATTGTCATGGCCCCTGTTAAACAATCAATCCACTTCCTCTTGAAAATATTTTTTGCATTCCATCAAAATCATACACTTGTCTAACTGTATCAACCCATAAAATGATTTACACATAATCGATCACATTATGTACTTAATTGTTGAATAATAGTAGATGGTCCTCCAAAAAGGTTCAAAAGAGAGAGAGAAAGAGTGTGGGGGTGCATGGGATTGTGGTCTTTTCTGGAACTCCAGCTGGTAGGGTCAGTGTCTACTAAGAGCTTTTGTCTTTTTAGTTTGGCATTCAATTTTCCTCCTTGTTATAACTCCCACGGCAAACAACTCCGCCTCACTTCACTTCATTCACCCCCTCTCTCTCTCTGTCTCCCTTGAAAGAAGGCGAAAGTCTTGGGGGATAAAGGGATGAGTGGCCAAAAAGCTAGATAAGATCGATCTCTCTCTCTCTCTCTCTCTCACACGCACACGGACACGGAGAGAGAGACAGAGACGGAGAGAAATAGGGTTTTTTAGATGAAAATCAAGAAAAAGGAGGCTTCTCTTTTTGAGGGGAATGTTGTCTGGCTCGAGAACTCTTTTGCTCGATCAACGGATTAATTAGATCTATTGCCAGTGTTGTCGGACCAGGCTTCATTCCCCCCAATTGCCGCTTCTAATCGCGTTTCACTATCTCTCTCAAAGGTAAACAAATGTGTCGATTCAATTCTACTTTTCTTTTTTGCGCAATTTCTTTTTCATTTTGTAAGTTTTAATCCCTTTTTGTGTCAGGTTTTTCGGAGTAATTGCAGTTACGTTGTAGGATAAGGGTTTTCTTTTGGAAGCCGTAGACAGCAGCAGATTGGTGTAATCATTAAGGATTTTCTTTTTCTTTCTGGGAAAAAACAGAAAAAGTTTCATCATTACATTCTTGAATCTCTGCTGCTTTATTAAGGTTTCTAGTGTCAGATGAAGCACCTTTTAGGGTTAATCACGTTGAATAATTTGGTCATGATGGCTTTTGGAATCAGATCTGGCATTTTGTGGGATACTCAGATCTGGCTTTAAAATCCCTCTTTCACAACATTTAACCCCACCCCCACACCACCTCACCCCACCCCCTTTTAGGGTTTCTCAAGAACATTGGGGATTTAATTGCTTCTTTCAAAGATTTTGAACTGCAATATTCATACAGCTATTTATCTTTAATTAATATTCCTAGTTTTCTTTACTTCATAGTTGTAGCACTTAATTTCACATTGTCATAGATATAACCTCATAGTTTTGAGTGAACCCTCACCCCCACCCCCGACCCCGGTTTTTACCTATTCATTCTCTCCAAACAAAACTATAAAATCCTTTGTGGGTTTTCATTCAATATCAGAAATAAGAATTTTAGGGGCGACAGTCGTTTTTATGGCCTCAAGTCTATAGAGCAATAGGAGCAGCATTACCGATATTGCTCTACGAGTGTGAGTATATCGTTGTTATTGCTTTACAGGTATAAGACTATAAAGATGATAGAGTCGTCCCTAAAAATCCAATTTCTTATGATTTCCTAAATTCTTATAGTTAAGCTGCATGAGATATTAAGTGCTTATGTCGCATTTCTTTATTTATCCTTACTAATTTTTGTGACAACACATTTTTCAAAGAATTAACTTTTCACATTCTCCTAGACAAGAATTCTACCGAACAAGCATTAACCGTGATTATGATAATCTAATTGCTTTGTAATTTGAGGAATTTTATAAATTAACAATATTCTCCATTGACTATTGTGGCACGACAATTAATGATGTCTGTGATTAGGTTTGTCTTGTCCTTTAGTAGCATATTACATTTGAATCCGCGCTTGTAATGTGACTTATCAATGAATGTGAATGATGGAAACAGTTGATTGAAAAGATAAACAAACAATATTAGAAAAGCCTATTATCTTTAGACTCCCCCTTTTTTCACCATGGCTATTTCATCCTTATACTCTAATTTTTGACATATTGGACAAAATGTGTAGGGGAGTAGGTGAGACATGGTCCATGTATTTCTTTATCACTTACCAGTGTCCGAAATATATTCAAATATATATTCCTTCTGTCCTACAAAGATATGCTTATATTTTATTTTGACCCGTTCGATAAAGATAGATACCTTTTCTTAAATGAAATAATTAAAATGTTAAATTCTTGTATATCCATATTTAATGTGCATTGTTATCAACAAAATAGAATTATTAAAATATAATAATAAGTAAGTTAAAGAATATATCAGGAAAGAAGTACTTTTACATTTTATTTTTTCAATAATATTAATTAATATTTTCTTAATTGTATTGTGGCAATGTACCATTAGATTGTGATTCTCTTTCTCTCCCACTCCCCCTCTCCCCAACAGAATGCTATACTAGTTAAAAAGATTGTTAAATGTTATTGAGGAGAGGGTTTTGAAACAAAAAATTAAATGAGTGATTAAAAAGTAGAAAATTATTTCAAAAGAATACACTTTACGTGTCATAAAGATATAGACCTAATTTGATTTTTACAAGAATAATTCTAGTACTAGTATCACGCCCGTGCGATGCACGGGAACAATTAAATTTATGTACGATAAATAATTGATATAAAATTATAAATATGAATGTTGAATTACATAATTTATGTAATTTGTGCATAAGAGATTGCATAATTGTAAAAAATTATTAAAATCTATAATATTGTATATTATAGCCAATGCAAAAATTGCGGAGTAAATTCACAATTGTAAATTTTAAAAATTCACGTGCATCGCATAATTAAGAAGTTTATCGAAACGTGTAACTTTAATTCTAATTATCGTGCCTAGCATTGCACAACAATGCTCGTGAAGATTAATTAATTGTAAATGAACCATTGGAAATGAATATATTAAAATTCTTTGATTATCAAAACGTATCTTTTAGTTGGAGAACATATCAAATTTATATTGAACACCTTTTTCCTTACGAAATGGGCCATTACACACTCTAAATTTTATGATTTTATGCATTCTTTTAGTGATTAATTGTAATTAACTACTTAATTTTAACTCTATTGTATAAGAAGTATTATACTTTAATTTTATGTAACTTAAATTTGTAGTAACAATCTACAATTTTCTCATCTATATAATTCATTTGATTTCTTTTCAATTACATAAACTGTATGTTAATTGTAGAATAAAAAACTTTTTATTTGTAATTTTATATACTTAGAAAAGGCAAAAAATATGCAATACAAAATTCAGTTAGTGAACATATCACATCAGAAGCATTAAAAACAAAAAATATTATTTAATTTTTTTAATTAGAAATAGTATGTCATATTGGCACTGCCAATAGGGTGTTCACCAAATGTGACACTTCAATTATAATAATATAAGGATTAATAAATTACTATTTTACTTAAAAATAAATAAATTATTCTACATAAATCTAGTTATAATTTTAATTACTCATTATTTGATTTTCAAAAAGAAAAAAGTAAAAAATTCTCACTATTTTTTAATAGACCAATTCATGTAATCAAGCAAAAATATCAATACCTCCAATTTTATCAAGATAAAATAAAATAAAATATAAAAAATTATTATTTAATATTTTGAATTATAACTTTAAAAAAATGAAATTATATATAAAGTCTTTCCAACATAATTTTTTTTTTCATTAGATGTTTGTTTTAGATATTGATTATTTTTAGTTATATTTTTAATTACTACTAATTAATGTTGGTTTATTTTCAAAACTAATTTTATAATTTTCTTAAAATATTTAATATATGCCACATTTGCATCTTTGCCTACGTGGCACTTCACAAATTATAATATAAAGATTAATGGTATGATAATATAACAATTCAAAATATAAAGATAAAGATTAATAAATTACTCTTTATTTAAAAATAATAAATTATTCAATGCAAATTCAATTATAATTTTAGCACGCCCTATTTTATTTAAGAACAATCCACTATTTGAATAATCCATTGCACATTACAATCAAAACTATCTAAAACTATAATATTTTTTTAATGCGGTGAAAATAAAATACTTATTATTTAATGTTTTTAATTCAAAATTTGAAAAATGAAATTACATTTAAATTTTTCAAAACTATTTTTTCTTATTAAATTTTATTTACCACATTTAATGATAAATTTATGTTTCATTAAAAATAATTATATTTAAAAATTTTCCCTATTTATATCTACCAATTAATATTGGTTTATTTCAAAAATAAATTTCTTTTTAACTACAAAATTGATTTTTATATATATTTTTAATATTAATGAGTGCCACGTTGGCCACTATAACGCAGACTCAGGTTTTTATAATATAAAGACTTACCTTGGTTTTCTTAGATGTTTTTTCGTATAAATAAATAAATAATAAGTTAATTAATTAATTTTAAAAGTTGAAAATTAATTAATGACAAAGATAAGATTCATTTTGTTAATGCTAAAATACTAATAAACAAATTAAATGACTCAAAAAAAAAATAAAAAATAAAAAATAAAACAACATACGTGCTGGCCCAACAGCACGCTAGCCTGTTGAGTTGGAATGAACCTGGACCAGAGAAATGTGGTCCGTAAATTGATGAGCTTGGGCATATGGCTCATAAATGAGCCCATCTAATCTAAATGAACTAATAATTATATTCATGCCACGTATTTTTATTTTTGTACCAATTTTTAATTTTATTCATAGTTTTCAATTTGTGCATATGATTATAATTAACTTTTTTAATTTTTTTGGCCTCATATTTTTATTTACCTTCTACCAATTAATATTTGTTAATCCTTAAAATTCATCAAAATATAATAAGAGCAATTTTTTTGCCCTTATAATAATTGTAGAATAAGGTATAAAAAATAATAGTCGTAAAACCTTAAATGAATATTTATTCTCTAAGTCAAAACAAGTAAACAAAATATTTGGAAACAAACTATAATTCATATTAAACGTATCAATTCATAAAATATTAAGTTTAAGCATGCAAAGAAAATAGTTAAAAAATATAATTAAAAAAAAATGTAAAAATTGAGGAGCATTGGAGCAATTGAAAAATAGTACATCTATAAATAGTTGTTGTGTGAGTATAATTGCCGATAATATAATCAGTCCGAGTGATTACCCACTGGTGGGGACAGTTATATATTTTATTAGCTATATACTTGTGTTCAGGAGTGGAGCTAGGAGTTGTTTTATTTAAAAAAAAATTTTATTTTCACAATATATATGTATCAAAGAATATATTAGAATAATATCTTGGAATATAATCACGCTCCATTAGTATTGATGTGATTATGGAAGACGCCATCCCAAACGATCCTGGGACACGTTATATATACCTGGTATAGATTAAGAAGGATTTTCGCCCTTTTTTGAGCTTATTATAATTATTATCTTCTTCCCAAATGATCCTAGAACACGTACGTCATATATACATATATATATACCTGGTATCGATCAAGAAGAATTTTCCCCCTTAATTTTTTGAGTTTATAACTATTATCCTTTTCCTGAATTAATATTAAGATTAAAAACGTAATTCCACTAAACGAAATTTTTAAAATTTTCATTAATAGTAATATGAACAATAAACTGATGATTATTTTTTAGTATCAAGGCGTAGAAATATATACATAGATAGAATAACTAATAAAATATATAATTCGTGTAGAAATGATAAAAAAAAATTTGTAAATGATGCAATAGAGTACTCGTTTCAATCTATATATATATATAAAGCCTTTTTCCAGCCTAAATGCATCATTAATTTTTCCCGCATATTAAATTTGCCTAATATAATCTTCGATCTATATATAGAATAATTTATATATAAAGAAAATGAGGCTTTTTTCTTATTATATTTTTTATTGTATTAAATCCGTTTTCCCATTCAAAACAAATTCTCTTTTTATTTTATTTTTTTATTTCCTAATCCATTTCCACACTACTTTACCCAATCTCATGATATCTAAATACTCTATCATTTTCTCTCCTTTTGTTTTTTCATTTTCTACCTATAAATTTTTTAAAAAAATTGTGATTCTATTTTGTTGGACTTGATAAGAGTTTTAAAACAAGTATACTATCAATATATAAATTTTTATTTTTCTAAAAATAAAAATTTACCCCAAATATATAAATTAATGTCCAACTTAAATATAAATTGATATTAATATAGATTAACGACTATTGACATAATAAGATTAAAAAAATGGATAATTCGTTACGACACTTAATTGATATTTGTGCATAAAATTCAAATATAATGAGATGTATAAATTATTTTTGCTTTTAATTCTATTACATATTTGATTTACCTTAGAATACATTCAATAAAAACTAATGCCTAAATTTTTTTATCTCGCAAATATATGCTAAAGCAAACTTTATTTTATAAATGTGCAACATGAAAAATTAAAAGTTAGCTTGGACCTTTAATTAATTTTAGAAAGAATTCATTATTTTTAAAAATACTGATTAGCTAATAAATAAAAATGAATTAAAATTAGCAATTTCGCAAAGATTTTATTTTTGTGTGGTAAAAAATTAAAATTTATTTAATTTTTGTGAAAAAATTAAACCACAAAAATTAAAAGAAACGTCTAACATCAATTTTGTTAAATTAATCATTCAATTGTAACATTAATCAATTTTTTAATTAATTGAACCTATATCTATATCTTTTAAATTCTAAGATATCTTTAAAATTAGATTCATATAATTTTTTTAATTATGGTTATCAAGCAAATTATTTTGGAAATAATTAATTTTTTAGAAATAATTAGCTTAAACACAAAAATTAACTAAAATTATTTATACTATAATTAATTAAAATAATAAATTCTATTGCTAATATTTAGTTTGACATGAGTTCGTTGGATAGAGATTAATCAAAATTAATTACGTTGTTAAAAGGGAAAATATAATTAATTTAAAAAATAAAAAAAATATTAGATTGCTTTGGGTTTCCTCTAAAAAATGAAAAAAATATTTTAAATTGCAATATATCTTTTAAATTACAAGATCCAAAATCTTGATTCATACAATTAATAAAAGTGCAGATATTAAAATGATTATTTCAGAAATAATTAATTCTTTTCATACATAATTAGCTAAAAATGAAAACTAATTAAAACTAATTATATTACAATTAATTAAAATTAAAATTAATAATACTGTTAAGATTTAATTGCACTTGGTTTCAATCGGCAAAAATTGACTTGGTTTCATTAGAAGAAAACTAATCAAAAGTAATTATATTGTTAAAATAGAAAATTAGTATTAATTAAAAAATGAATAATAATTAAATTAATTAGGTTGTCATGGTTTACCAGATTTTCTTAAAAAAATGAAAGACATGCAAGATATCTTTTTAATTATAAAATATCTTGAAAATTAGATTCATACAATTCTTACAACTGCGGTTAAAAAACTAATTATTTTAAAAATTATAAATTATTTTTATAAATAATTAGCTAAAAAATAATTAATTAGAATTAATTATATTAAAATTAATTATATTTCTTAGATTTAATTGGATATATTTTGATTGGATGAAAATTAAGACAGTTTTATTAGACGAAAATTAATCAATATTTACTAAATAGCTAAAGGGGGAAAACACAATTATTTCAAAAAATGAAAAATAATTAAAATTAATTAGATTGCAGCGGGGATGAAAAATGTGTTTCCGAAATTAATTTGTCTTTTTATGTATTTTAAAATAAAGTTAATTTAACACCTATAAAATTTTGCACTCTTAAAATTAGGGTGTTACATCTTATTGTAGAGTAAGTCGACTGATTATTAGTCCCTAATTAACTTCATTTATTTTTTCAGTATCATTCTTTTTTCAAAACATACTTTTCTTTTGATGCTCATATATTTTTGTATTTTCTATAATATTTCTTTTGAGTTATAGTTGGTGGACAAACATTAATATTTATTTTTTTATATATATAATTAAGAGTGTGTCAGAGGATCTGCTCATTTTTTTAAGTAACATACCCCAAAACTAGGTCTTCAAATAGTCATGGTTTTTATTTTGACACCTAACTGAACCAACAATTATATAATAAAGTTAATTTGTCTTTTTATGTATTTTAAAATAAAGTTAATTTAACACCAATAAGATTTTGGATTCTTAAAATTAGGATGTTACATCTTATTGTAGAGTAAGTCGACTGATTATTAGTCCCTAATTAACTTTATTTATTTTTTCAGTATCATTCTTTTTTCAAAACATACTTTTTTTATTTTTATATATTTTTTTATTTTCTATAATATTTCTTTTGAGTTATAGTTGGTGGAAAAACATTAATATTTCTTTTTTTTTAATCAAAAGTATTTCAAAGGATCTGCTCCTTTTTTTAAGTAACATACCCTAAAATTAGGTCTTCGAATAGTAATGATTTTTTATTTTGACACCACCTGAACCAACAATTATATAATAATTATTTGGTTCAAGCTATTGCCTTCACTCGGGAATAAGTCTGAGAATTCTTACTAAATAATTGATTATCGACTTAATGAATTATTAAAATTATACGACTCAATTAGAATATTTGAGCTGGCTTTCGACTATGTTAAATATTTATCTAACTTTCTATCTCCTAAATAAATATTAAAAATCCTAACTACTTTGAATTATTTATTTTATATCGAATTTTTCCAGTTGCTATTTTATTTAAGTTTTAAGCATCATCAATTAGGTTGTATATTTTAAATATTAATCACATATATTTCAATTTATTTATCTTATCCAAATTAATTTAAATTTTATATCGAATCATTCAATATTTAATACGTCAAATATGTCAAATTAGTGAGTTTATACCTAATATGTTAATATATTTAGAAGGTATTTATCGAAGAAATAAAATTTCAGCAACACATATATTAAAAAATAGAAATAAAAGTCTTTGATTAAACCATCATGATGGGGCGTAGATGGGATGAGAATTTTCTAGTGGGGCGAGGATGGGGAATGGAAGTTCTCATCCTATTGTAATTCTTATATCATTCTCGCTCGGCTCAAATGAAGATGGGCTGGAATCAGAATAAATGTTTCCCGGCGTTGTAGGAACGAGGTGTTAGGGTTTGTCGGAGTATACTCACTATATTGTTATTTTTATAATATATCTCTATGCCGATTATATTTCATAATTTAAAAATTATTATTTACATATTAATTGCTAATAACGTATATCACAAGGATGTATAATTAATATCTCCCAAAATTTATAATTACATATAATAGAATATAAAACAATTTAAAAGAAAAAATGATGAGTTCTACAAATGTTATTAGAGTTATTTTAATATGGTTATTTTGATAACTATAACATCTAAATATCTAATGTTATTTTATTTTGGGTTTATATTAGTAGATTAATCTTGCAATGAATGAAATGTGATATATTATTACAATTTCTGCCACAAATTGTCATCCTGTGCAAAGCATGGGTATAAATGATAATTAAGTTACTATTCTATGAAGAATAATAAATTAAGTTGTGTGGATTTTCATGAGTTATTCCTTACATATTTGCAGGATGAATTAGTACGAAATATAGGTGAAAATCTGTCGAAATTTTTATAGAATTGTTTCGAGTCAAATTAATTAAGTTTATTGTTGTAACTCATTCTTTATTTTAATTATTTTTTTAGGTTTTATGTTAATATTATTATTAATATCTATCAATACGGACATTAGTTAAAAAATTTGCCCCCCATGCAACGCACGGATGAAACAGCTAGTATATGTTAATTCATGCATTTATAAATGAATTGAAAACAAGAAATTACTATCATTATTCAAACGATTACGCTACGGTGACATACTAAATACCATAAAGAATACCATAATAGAATAAAATAACTTCAATATCTTTTAAAGCAATATCAATTCAGCCATTCATTAATGGCAAGATATGAATTTTACTATTATTATGTCACTAATTATGTTAATGGCTATGGCATTCTAGCATTATCCTTACTAGTATTACCCCCGTGCGTTGCACGGGACGATTAAAATGATATATTTACATAAAATAATATTATAAAATAAGACAATAAATTTGGTGCGAAATATTATCTTACAAGAAAAAATATTATATCAATTATCGTAATTGGTGATTTTAGGGAAAAACATAATATTTGGGAAAATTTAGATAATATATTTTTTGAACAAAGAAAAAAAAACTAAATACTATGTTTTATGAGTCATACATAACTATTCAAATGTATATTTCAAATACGATTAGCAATGATCTTATAGTTGGCCTACAGATACGTATATAAATTTTGTGAATATTGAATTGATTTTATATCATATTTAGCTTGAAGTGAATTTTGAATATTGAATTGATTTTGTACATTAAGTAAATAAAAAATGGTTTTCTCATTTACTTTTTTAAATAAATAAAAATCATTTTTTAATAGCAAATCACTGACAACCTAGCACTATACCAAGTTGACACTATAATTCAAAAACTAAAAAATATATAAAAAATTAAAATGTAATATTCAAAAATTAAAATGTATATTAAAAAAGTTAATTATCATTTTTAAAAATAATTCAATTGATATTACAGTTTGTAACTTTGATATCATATCACATTTTCATTAATATTTGCATTTTTTTGTTTATTTTCAATTATATACATAATTGAAAAATTAAAATTTATATAAAAAATTAAAATAAGGAAAAAATACTAAATAAAGATAATAAATTAAATTAAATAAGAAAAATAAAATAATAAAGTGTGTATTTAATATTTATTTCCAAAATAAGATTTTCCTTTTTAATTTTAAGTAATTAAATGAGTGTCAACTTGGCACTGCCAACATGGCGCAGTGCCTAGTTGGCACTCCTCTTATTATTATATTAAGATTCAAATCTATTCCATCAGTGGGGTGGCATTCTTTGAAGCGGAGGAGATTAGTTCTCGATCTTTCTTAAAATGACAATGATATATAAGTAGTAATTAATTTTTTAAGAAGGAAATATGCCATGAAGAAATTATACAAGTGCTTGTCTGGAGAATTTTTTTTTAATAGAAAACAATTCTATTTAAAAAATACGTAGTTAAAAAGTAAGAAAGGTTATTAAAAAAAAAAAGTTGCAAAAATAATACTTTATTGTGATTGAAAGAGTGAAAAGGATAATTTATCATTAAGAACATTTCAAACAAAGCACTAAATTGCTATGCACTACATAAGGGCATACGAACTGTTCTATCTTCTTCCTTTTTTTTTCACATGGATATATTTAACTATTTTTATTTGAGTGATAATAATAAATTTATAAATTATTTCTTGTGAAGTCAACTTTTTTTTTACTAATTGAATGTAAAATATAATTTGACATGGACAAAGTTGGAAATTACCTATTCCCCAAGTCTTGTACATACTCATATATAGTATGTGTTATGTACCCACAACAACGCGCAGTCTCTCTGTAACCTTCGAGAGAATCTATGGTGTTTCTCTTACTATGTTTTTATGTTCTCATGGAATTTCACTCTCTTCTTTAACCCTCTTCTGTCAATTTCAAAAGTCTGAAGGTCTAATTACGTTCTTGAAAATGGGTCGCGGCGAGAAGAGTCTTATGAGCAAAAATCCGCCGTTCCACCGCCACCGCCACCAGCACGACGGCAAGCGGCAGCAAGTGAAAGACGTCCCAAAAGGGTGTTTGGCTGTAAAAGTTGGACATGTAGAAATAAATCAACAGAGGTTTATAATCCCTGTCAGTTACTTCAATCATCCTCTGTTTATACAATTGCTAAAAGAAGCAGAGGAAGAATATGGGTTTGATCAGAAGGGCACTATTGCGATTCCTTGCCATGTCGAAGAATTTAAGAATATTCAGTGTTTGATTGACAAAGAGAGCCAACACCACCATGTCGGCTGTTTTAGGGTTTGAATCTTGTCGAGGTTTTGTCAAGAAGGACGCGTTTGGTCTAGCTTAAAAGGTCGACATGAAGATGGTTTCTTTTTGGGTTTATGGCTTGTGTCGAAAGAAGCTGTTTTACGTGAGGCCAAACATGCCCCTAAGATAGTTTAGTGATGGAAAATATGCCATAATTAATGGCGATGATAGATGATAATGACGATAATTTCGTTAGAGTACTTACTATGTTTGTTAATTAGGAATTGATTAGAAATAAAATTGTTAATTTCTGTTTTCTCTTTCAATTTTTTTTTGCTGTGTGTGTATATATATCAACCAATTGTCGCAGGGAATGGATCGGATAAGCTCGATTATTGTTTGCCCCCCTTTTCATTTCCAAATTTAGAATGATAATTCATGGCAAATAAATGCTGCCGCTTAAACAAACTATTGTTAATCTAATAGTAAATCTGCTTTTGGTAATTGTGATAACGATGTTCTAATTATTAATTTATTGCAGGTTATATAGAGCGGTAATGATACAGTTATGATTTCCTATCCGCGTGAGTATGTACCATCGTCGGGAAAAAAAAATTATGAGCCTCCACCATTAGAAGGTTATGTATTATTCATCCGATTTAACATAAATACTATTACAAAAAATTTTAATCTTTTTAAAATAACGTAACTCTACCACAAGATACCACATCAGGGTGAATATGTACACACGGGTAGGTGATCAAATTAATCCCGGTAATGACAATAGAGTTTGGTATTATTTGTTTTCAAAGTATGGCCACAAGCTTTTGATATGACAGGGAAACGAATAAATATCCACTCACTGCTTTGATTACTAAATTTTAAAAGCACAACTAGTAGAATAAAATCCCGATATTAATATTTATTTTAATTGAATGTGAATTATTAGTTTATTACATATATCCTTGGCTATTTATATTTATATATTGTTATTAAAAGTTACTCTCTTCGTCTCATAATAAAAATAAGTTTTTTTTATTCATTCCAAAAGATAGGTCATACTTTCTATTTATATTCTTTTATTTTTTATTATATCTTTATTTAATGGATATTATTATTAATAAAAGTATGTTATTATCATTTAATATAAGGATATTTATAAAAAATATAACTAAAATTTACTTTTTTAGAAATATTAATTGTAATTTTTTAATCTTCGTGAAAATCAAACCAAACCTATTTTTATGGGACAGAGGGAGTACTTGTTTGGAGAAAGAGAAATATTTTGTTGTTTAACTTTACAAGTCCCTATGGTAACTTAGGGTATGTTTGATTCACAATAATTTTTAAAAAAAAATTTCTCTCCTCCTTTTTAACCATACATATAATTACTTTATATTTTTTAATACACCATTTCTCATTTTCAACCACACAATCTACACATAATTTGAGTAAATAAAACTTACATAACAAATGTTGTGAATCAAACATACCCTTATTAAAACATTCACATTTAAAAATAATTCAATAATAAGACATAATTAAATGTGGTAGCAGCAACACATCCCGACTAAAAAAGATGGGTAATATGGTGGGATTAACTTGAAAACTATGACTCAATCCAATTGAGAAAAAAAATAAAAAAATAAAGAGAGAGAGAGAGAGATATGAATATTATAAATATTCGTTTTCTTACATGCAGCCCTAGAGGCTAGAGATCTCTATTACTGCCTAACCAATTTAAAACCATTTTATTACACGAGTTGGCCACATCAAAATTTATGTTTTTTTGGGAGAAAAGTTTAATTTTTTTTATTTACGTATTGAAATGTGTGGCTGAAATTAAAAAAAATATATATATTAAATAATTAAATGAGTAATTATAAATATAAAAAAGAAAAAATTAATAAAATTTATATTGGATAGAACAAAGCCTTAAAAACAAAAAATAAATCTTCACAACATATGTCAAATTACTGTGGTGGTGTTGTCATTTCAACCCAACTATAATGACACTAGTATATTTCTACAAATGTCAATAAATCATCAGTATTCTAATTTCTATGTAATATTTAGTTCCAAACAATGCAATACACATATGAATGATTTGTCTATATCTTGTCCTTACTCTAACATATTAACCAGTAAATATTATTACTTACATATTACAAAAAAAAAAAAAAAAACTAATATCTCCAAATACTATTATAGACCACTAGTTTTCACTCCCGTGCAACGCACGGGAGTAAAACCGTGTAAGTTTGCGTGAAATCTAAAAAAAATTTGTATAGATTGATTTTTGTGATATGAAAAATAATTTTTTTATACATTTTAATATAAGTCTTGAAATATTTTTTAAAAGTAACTCAATGTAATTTTTGTATAAAATGAAATAAATCCTCAAAAATATATTGCATTTCGTTGCAACCCAACTTTAAAAAATTTAGGAAAATCTTTCATAACTAAATACAAAATTGACAAATCAAATATCGATTATTAATATCAGTTCGATATTTCTTTTTTAAAATAATCAAAGATATAAGCACTGCAAAAGGGAAAGATCAAAAGTCTGAAAATCTATTACGCCAAAAATTAAAAAAAAAAAAAGGAAGTACCAGCTATACAGTTTGTTTCCATTCCTCTACTCATCATTCACTTATTAAACAAACAATAAAAATTAAGTAATAGCACCAATTTAGTCTAGCCTTACTAAAAACCTTTTTTTTCCCCTGAAATTAACTACTAAATAATTTTCAAGACTACTTCAAAATTTGGTTAAGCCTCGGCAGGCCTATGTGCAATCATTGAAAAACCAGCAAGTCCGCTACCGCCTCTATCATTTTCTTGTTTCACCGCGACCTCTGGGATTCAATCTCAAAAAAAAAAAAATTATTTTTTTGATCGAAGGGGTGGTGGTTTAATTGAACAATTAATTATATATAATCTAAATTTATATTTCAATTAAGTGTAATATAGTTTGACTGGAAATAAACAAACATAAAATAATGACATTTAATTATAAATAAACTATTCATCTAAAAAACTATTTTAGCAAATAGATGGTCAAATAAATAAAAGAAATCAATTATTCTACATGTCAAATTGGTAAATGATAAATTGGAAAATATAAAAGATAATCGTAACAAAGAATGCAAAGACTGCTTTGAAAATAAATTTTATGCGCATTCAATTTCTCTAGATTTGAGGAAACAATGAAACATAAACGATTTTAAACAGTTAAAACAAATCTGATTGCTATCTTCTTATTTATGGAATAATAATTTCTTTAAAAGATATTTGGCGAACATGTAGCAGCACGATCCACACCAGTTTTCTTGATAAAAAAAAAAAAGAGAACGACTTGTTCATATGCCATAATTGTCCATTTCTGCACACAACGGACTTTTGACGTCCCATGGCAACACGGATTTTTATTTATTCCGTGCATTCATAATATTATACATATAAAACTACTATTTTATATCAAAAGTAGAATCATATCTATTTTACATATACTATCTTCGTCCCACAAAGATAAATAGATTCAATTTTTTGGCCCCAAAATATATGTCACTTTCTATTTTGTTTGCATTTAATTTCTTCTATTTTCCAATTATACCCTTATTTAATATACATTGTTATTAGTTAGCATTATTTAATGCAATGGTATATTTGAAAAAATACAACTAAAATTTACTTTTCCAATAATATTAATTATCATTTCTTAAACTATGTGAAAGTCAAACCAAGCATATCTTTGTGGGACGAAGGTAGTACTATAGATATATGTTTTATACAATCTATTAAAAACTCTAGCCTAAATTTGAAATATTTCAAGAAAGAAATAGAAACAAAGATGTTTGCAGAAAGAAATGGTGAATGTATAGACATAGAGAAATTTGCAGATAGAGATAGAGGTTTTTAGACAAAAATGGTTAGTAATCTTTTGAAAGTATTCTAACACACAAAAATATTAATATAAATTAAAATTATAAGATTTAAAAATTAATTGATAGAATTGGTAAATGATATAAATTTATTAAAGATGTTATTGAATATCAAATTCAATTTAAATTATGAAATAAGACTTATTTTGTAACTAACAATTATTTTATTATTTGGTTAAATACAAAATTATTGTTAGAGCAATCAATCAAATGGTAGTTATAATAGTTTAAATTCATGCTTCAATTAAATTAAAACAAAAAAGTTGTGTTGGTTCAAATGGTAAGGATATCATTACTCTAATGATAGGTCATAGGTTCAAATCTCAAAACTACATTAATTTTTAATAAATATACCTAGTTAAAAACCACCATTTCAATAACTAATTATGTCCTAAAACCACTAATTGGGTCCTAAAACCACTATATAAAAACCGTGCGGTATTCACCTCTTCTAAAACCACTATATAAAAACCGTGCGGTATTCACCTCTTCTTTAATATAGATATAGATGTTTAACACACGTGCACACTAACATCTTAGCCAAACCACTTCGTGGGTTCTTACTTCTTGTTACACCAAACTCTAATGACCTGTTTGAAAAGTATTTTAAAAATATATAGAAACGTGTGCAAAGTGACTGTATGCAACACTTTACATGAAATTCCCTCTCTGGTTTTTTTTTTTTTTTTTGGTTTGGAATCGCACTTTTCATGAGATTTGATGACACATAATGTGCACATTTTCTGCCACCATGGATTCACATGTAGGCTGCTTCACCTATACATAGAATGATAGAATTATTTGCCATGAGAAAATCACTCAAATCTCCTATCCATCTCTACCTCCAATGGAGATGTGAATTGGATGATAATGTAACGGATTGAGATAGAGAGAAGATAATTATTTTAATAGAGGAAAAAGTTAAAATGAGAAAAAAAGCAGAAACAAATTCACAAATAATAATAAAATAATAGTAAAAAAATTTTAAATGAGTGTCTAGAAATAAACATAACACAAGAATTTATATCTAAAAAAATGGGGAAAAAGTAAGATAAATAAGATAAAAGTGATTAAAGAAAAAATAAAATTGAAAGAGTACGAAATCCACTCACAATTTTTAAATTTTGTGTGTATTTTTAAAATGGACATTGGCAATTGATGCGCATTGGAAATGGCATTATAAACACAATTTTTTATCTTTCAATTATAGTTTTCACAACTTTTAAATTTATTCCTATTTGGTTTTGCTTGAAAATTATGTTGCAAATCCGTATTTGCAAAAATAATCAATTATCCTATTATTGTTAAACATTTCAGCAAAACAAGAGAAGTCACCTTCACTTTTACTACAAAATCACGTGCAAAATACGTGCTTTAAACTAGTTTTTAAGAAAAAAAAAAAAAAAAAAGGAAAGAAAAACATTTTCTTTTGGCCAAAAAAATGAAAAATAAAAAACAATTTCCTAGTTACGTCTCTGCTTAATTTACTAACAAACAAGGCCTCATTTGATACTCCAAAAGAGTTGAATGGCACAACAGCAGCAGATCTCTTATTTTCCTAAATCCTAACCACAGCAATACAATCCAATCCACCAAGAATTGATCAATTACACAAATAACAATAACAGGGGAATAAACACGAGAGAACTCGTCAAGCCGAAAGAACTTACAAAGACTGGCGCTTAAATAAATAAATAAAGATAATTCACATCACCAGCAAATAACATATGCTGATGTTTCTAAACATATACACAATCAAGACTGACAAACAAGTACTGAAATCCAGGTAATAATCATGACAGACAAAAATTCTACAATGTACTTCAATCTATAGACACAGGTTTACAGCCTCCAGCCATTTTTTTTCCCAATCTTTGACGGATAAATATTAAGTACCCGCACAGTTATACCTAGTAAAATCTGTAATCCACTATTTCCCAAATCCTAAGTGAAAAATCTCTGACAATCATTTTAGTCCCATCAATATGTAGTTTTGCCAATGCTTGATTAATTGATAATAATCTGAAGAGAATGAGAGGAGGAGGAAGAAAGGATAAGCTAATGATGTCTAGTATTAGAGCTACGAAGAGTCAAACCATGCAAAAACTTGGTGTATCCAAGTAAACTGAGTTTTCTGTCACTCCTTATCCAATCTCTCAGCACAGAATGAGCAGTTGGGCCCACATTCAACTCCTGCACAAAAACCAGTCAAATTTAACACCTCTTTTATTTTTTATAATAATATGTAAAATTATAAAAGAATTATCGTTTATATACAACACTTGCAAAGCTGTAAATATAAGATACCCGAGCCAATTCCTCGACTGTTATTACTCTGTTACCCTCTTGTTCAAAGTGCTCAAATGCTGTAGAAGCAATTTGCTCCCACTTGTCGAGGGCCTCCAGCTGATATGTGCTGGTTGCAGCAGCACAAAACTCTTCAAAGTCCATCTTCCGATATGACAATGGTGCCATCTGAAAAACGAGAAAATGATCACATTAAAAGGGTTGAATTACTGATAGAGAATCATTGGAAGTGAGGCATTTGATGGGAAACCGCCGATGTTACCTTTAGAAGTAATGAATAGGAAAAACTTAACTGTAGCTCAGAAATAAAGAAAAACAAACAAGAGATTATTTGAAATGCAAGAAACTGACCGCATGCAGAATATCGGGGACCCTAGACACCTTCATACCATCGGTCGCATTTCGTGCAAGAGCCTGCCATTCAAGTTTCATCCTCCATTAATTCAACATCAATTTAACATCATGACCTTAAAAACGAACACATTTTTTGTATATCAAACAATAACCTTCTCACAAAAAATAAATAAATAATCTTCTCTCTATCCTTTAAAATATTTTATTTATTCATTCATTTCCGATCCATTAAAGGCAGACTCGGTAAAAACAGATAAAGCAGAACTCGCAAAAGATCCAATGCCAACATGTTGGTCGATGATTAACACATGGCCATCCCTCCGGACGATTGGGGGCAGGGAACACGTGTCAATCATCAGTCAACATATTGGTACTGAATCATTAGTGAAGCAACACTACGAACGGTGAATGGACTCTCTAAATTACCAGTTGTGTAAAGGGTCTCTCTTCAGGTCCAAAAGATTGTTTTGTGCGGATTTTTCTTTACAATAATTTTCAACTACAATTTCATTGAAGTAACATTTTTTCTTTATTTCTTCAACATACTTCACCACTCCCAATAATTTTTTTACCACACAGTCAAAAATCATTTTTTTAACGTCTCTACCAAACTCACACTAAAAGATAAAATAAAACGACCCTGCATGGGATACATAAGCCGAATGGGGTGATGTGTGTATGTATGCAGAGTGACAGGTAACATGCACATGCGCACACGGGGGAGAGAGAGTGAGAGAGAGAGACCATTCTGAAGTTTTCAAGCGAGACTATCCCATCCTTAGGCTCCAAAAGCATGAATTGAGCTTTAAGATAAACTAATTCATCATCAGTCAGAGCTTTCGAAAGAGCCTGCGAGCATATAGTAGAAAAAAGAGAAATTGTTGCATTCCAGCCAAGAAAAAGCTAATGAACGGTATACATGTGCTGTTAATGGGCTGAAGATGAAACGTGAGGTATTTAGCAAACATGGAGAACTAGTTCATTTTGGAAAACCTAATAATAAAAATAAATAAACAAATAATTCACACAATTTTCTGACATTCATAAAATTGTGATTGCTCTTATCAGCTACTGAAAAAGAGGTCCACCATTTTCTTTTCATTTATTTGTAAATAAAACGTGCATATATTTATTTAATGAAGGAAACTCATATACTAATAAATGAACAAAGCTGGTAGCAATTCGCTTGATATATCAGCATATGAAGCAATAAGATTGAAAACAATATCATAAAGAAGAAAACAATACTCCGGTTAATAAAGAACAAAAGATATATCAAGCGATGGAAACCATCATTTAACATTGTGTGAGAACTCACAAAAAATTATTGGTGTATCCCAAATGCACCAAGCAACAGAAGAACAATTTGTGTACAAAGTAGAAGCAACAAGGTTGACAAGGTTGATAGTTCATAGTCGGCATACACAAAATTATAATTATAATTTTACCTCATATCATGTTTATTCTACATGTTTGATGACGAACAATATCAAACTTCTCAAGAAAAATAATCAGATCGACCTTAGTATCAGTTAGTCTTTAACCATACTTCATACAAATTTTATGGATAACGTCCTCTAAAATAAGGGACTTTTGGTGACAAATCAAAGAAGTGCTAGTAATGAATTTATAATCGATGTCACATATCACTTGTACATGCATAGAGCACACAAGAACTTAGTTGACCACAGACTGAAGTGCCCCCCATCCAATATGTGCAACCATAGGAGAGATGTAACCAATAACAAATATTATGCACAAGTAACACAAAGAATGTACAATTATGCACAAGTAACACAAGAAAGTACAAATATAGATGCCAAACAAGTATTTAACTTTCAAATGGAAAACTCAAGAGAATTCTGATTCATATCAGAAAATCATAAGTCAGATAATATATTACCTTCAGTGCTGCACGCTTGAAAGGTGTAGCGTGTAGATAAGACTTAACCAACTTGTAGACTAATATATCCAATGGAATAGGATGGCTCTCACTTCGCAACCATGGATGTGCTGCATTTCAATAAGCTTGCATCAGCACGTATCTTGACGAGTATTAACAGATTGTGAATTATGAATCATGTAAGAGTGCAGATGACAGTTTCAGAGTTTCACTGCTTTGCATATAATTTTGTAAATAATATTATGGTGATTTTTATATTTATTTTTTATTCTTTGTATTATCGATTTAACAATTATAAGTAAATTTCTCTATAAAAAATTTAATCACGTTTTAATTGGTAAAGAGTACCTCTCATACATTCTGATATTTTTAACGACTATTTGCAAATATGAGAAAAGGTTTATATAAAAAGTCAATGTCAAGAGTTACAACTTAAATCCACAGAATCAAATTTTTACACTTGCTATGCATTAGAAATTTCTGTAACATAAAATAACATTTAAAGACATTGAAAACAAGTTCAAACTTAGCACACAACAAACTTAGTATACATGAAAATCAAAATCAAGCTGGAATTCATTTCACAGTTGTAAACCCCATAATTGAAGATCAAAAATTGTGCGCATAAATTTTTAGGACAAACTGAATACACACACAATGTACATGTGAAATTTTTGAAACTAATAAACGGATCCGTGCCAATAATACTATTCCAAATATGCCTGTCCACCGGTACTTGTAAATTGATTTATTAAGCAAAAAAAGAATGAAATAGTAAAGAGATACAAAAGATAAAGTTGTGAAAATATAAAAGGACAGTATAGCCCAAAAATGTTTCTCCCTTTAGTACAGATATATATAGATTTTATGAAAAACAATTTTCTCCAACATCATTTCAGCTAACCGGCAACATTTTCATATTTTTTGAAAATTTTCTTTACTTTTCAACCACCAATTACAAAAATTATTTTTCGAAAGCCTCTGCCAAACAAGTACTTGGATTTCATGCCATTGCAACTAAGTGATAACGGTATTTTTCATCAAATAATCCCCAATATAGAAGACATATAACTGAACACATGACCTCCATCAACACTCATTCAATAGAATATGTAAAAAGAAAAACTAGAAGGACCTAAATTAGTCAGAAGATCACGAAGTTACATAAGTAAGTGAATCAACACTCTCAACGAATTTTACACCAATTAAGAAGTGTACTACTTACTCAAAGCTTGGGCAGCAGTCATTCTTTTCCGGTAATCCTTGTTTAAAAGCCTTTTTACAAAGTCCTTGGCTTCTGGTGAGACGGAAGGCCAAGGCATGTCGTCGAAGTTAGGGTCAGCTCTTAACACAGAACGAAATATTCCAGATTCTGTCCTTGCCCAAAAAGGTCGGCTTCCGCATAGCAAGATATAACAGATAACACCAATGCTCCAGATATCTGCCTCCAAACTGTAAGATCTATGTAGAACTTCTGGGGCCACATAATAAGCACTTCCAACAATATCATTTAGTCTTTCATCTGCAGAGCAAACATTTTTTTGCATCTCAACTCTTGGTGTAGATCATAAAAACCAAGGCTGTAACAGACTGCTTTCGACTACAAAGCAATCATATTCACAAGTTAATGATAACTTTTCTTTTATCTAAGAAAACCCATGTGAATCAAATGTCAATATTCGAAATTACTAGGAAACCAACCAATGGAAACAACACTGATATTAATTAGTTAATTACTGGAATAGTATGCACAAGACAGGAGTAGTTGACCGCCAACACTCTGGAAAAAACAGGTTGGAGAGCAAATTATCTAGTAGGTAGTAATTGGGGGTTATTCCCCCTCCCCCAAAAAAAAAAAAAAAAAAGAGAGAGAGAGAGAGAGAGAGAAGAAGAAGGCAACAGGTTCAGTCATTTCAAGGTATGGCTACATATTGGCCGTTATATTAAACTTGGAAATAACTGAAGTTGGCTATTGCAATTGCACAACAGTACAAAAGCAAAAAATAAAGAAAAAGAGAGTTTTGAGAGGAACAGACAAGAAGTCATCGAAAGGTCAGATATAAACTGAAAGAATTTATAGCCAGAAAGACAAAAGCCAAAAGGCCATATATATGCTAGTTACCAGTTCTTATAAAGTCAGAAAGACCAAAATCAATAAGCTTCATATCAGCGTCTTCACTTCTAGACGTAAAAAGAAAATTCTGCAATGAAAGCAACAAAATCAACATCAATGAGAAGCTTAACAGAAAAAAGACAGTTTAAGAGAGAGATCAATGAATTATTGGGTGACAGAATACCTCGGGTTTTAGGTCACGGTGGACAACACCTTGGAGGTGACAAAATGAAACGACGCTTAGAATTTGAACAACAATAAGTTTTGCTTCCTCTTCTGTATATCGGCCACCTCTGCAATGAATAATTAACGAGGACAAACAGAATCCATCAGAAATTGTTAGAGACAATTCACTTTTCATCACCCATATATGAAGGCCCTGGAGCCTATACTGTAGCTCAATAAATTGCAATTTAACTCACTTCGCCAAGATTCTATCCAATAGTTCTCCACCATCACACAACCTACCAGAAAAGAAACGAAGTTAATAATTAGTCTAAATTATTCATATGATACAGCTAGAAGCAAAGAATAACAGGAACAGCTGTAAACCAGTGACATTCACTTGTACGACATCAATAAAACATGGTACAGCTGATCAAAATACATTTGCCATCCCAATTTTCCGAATTCTTTGAAAATGAAAGGATCAACATCATATCCAAGAAAGACAGAAGCCAAAACATTAAAAATTCCATGTTGAGCATGGCTTTTCTGATTCAACGTGTAAAAAGTATATATTCAGGAATTCTAAAGCCCAGAGAAGATTTTGACAACCCAGTTTTCCAAGATGGGGTTGCTTTGGGTGAATACTACCACCTTTTAAAACTAACACAGCTTTTGAACAAAACACAAGTTGGCCTTCTAGCTGGTGAGATTTTTGGCCAAGTTCGTCGGGATCAAATTGCACTTTTTGTTGCCTGTGGAATTCTGCATCTACCACCAGAGTTTAATGTTGAATTGAATTAAGTTATAAGAAGAGTTTTCTTCTTTTCTTTCCTATAAAAAATCTGTATATTCATTTGAAACAATGAGCCCTTGCGTGCATCATTATCTTTTTCAATTTTTTGCCGCATAGATTACCCACAAATTAAAAAAAATGAAGAAGAAGAAGAAGGAAGCTGAATGGATTCAACAAAAAGATATCAATTTCATAAATGGATAAGCAAGTGGAACTTTTGAAGACAAGGAAATACGTACTCCATTATCACATACACATTGTTGGAATCTTCACAAGCATCATAAAATCTAACTAGATGCCTATGGCCTGAAAGTGCTTTCAAAATTTTCACTTCTCTGCGAACGTCTTCAATGGATATTGCAGTTGTCATCTGCCAAAGGACATTTGTTCAGCTAATTATAAAAAAGAGAAAGAAAGAAAGGAAAGAAAAGAAACTTTCAGACTCTCCAAAATTGAGTGCGCAAAATTCAACATATTGACTGAGCCACCATTTCGACAATTGATAAACCAGTCATAAATTCCATTAAAATCGAATATTAATTTCAAAGCACGCCCTATAATTATTATCTGCATATTTCATGGGGCCCACATTTATTTCTCTTACTAATCTTATTCATGAAGCATTTCAAAATTTGCAAAATGGAAGCTAAACTAGAAAAAATAAGTTCTCCAGACGTTTTTTCAGTTTTGTATTCTTAAGTCATAGCTTGTGCGCACTTGCAATGAACCTAATGCATCGGTGAAGATAGTGTTACGTACAAATTAGGATCAAGTTTCTACAGGAAGACATTTAGATCTTCAATGCTAAATTTTATTTTCTAAAATGTCTTACATGGCATGGTTTTGCCAACGAAAAATTAGGAAAAGTCACATCCAGTAGAAAGTAGGGTATAAAACGAGCTTTTCTGGAAGATGGATTTTTAAGAAAAACCGTACTAAACAAGCACTGAGTAGTTTCCATGTTTGGCTCCAAATTCCAAAAAACGAAAAGGAAGATGTATAGTTGGCATCATCATGATAAGTCATTTTTCTTACGGCCATCATTTAAAACATGCAAAATTAAATGGTCAATGCATGTCAGAACTTAAAACCAATTTAGAGTACATGAAACAATTACAAAGCAAGATGGGCATCCAAGAAAAGAGATCCTGCTTTTGTACGGTCTTGCGAAATTACAAAAATAATTGCTCAACTTTGAGCCAGATAATTTTTTTATTCACTTAGAAGCATAATTTTTTCATTCACTTAGAAGCAAAGTTGACAACTAAAAAGGGGTCCTCTCTCATTGTAAATGACATCTAATTTTTAGCAAACTACCATACCATGGTAAGTTCATGGATGCCAAAGATTCTTACAGAAACACAAAAAGATTCCCAAACTGTTAATTTCAAAGTATGCATAACATCGCAAACAGTTTTAACTCCAGCGTACAAACTTCCCTCCTACCTGCGTGTACTCCAACTGTGGAATGCTGCAGAAAGCCTCTATTTAGTACCCTCAGACTTTCCGCCATCATAAGTTTCCTAATCTCGTCATAGCAGAAAAACTCTCCCTTTCCCACCCTTTTTTGTTACTCTAAATATTTCTGACGACTGTTAATTCCGATTCATGATCTGACCACAAGAAATATTAAGATTAACAATGCCAAGTCCCTTATGACTTATGAGATAAAGTAGAGCATTACCAGCCCTGACAATAAAGTAGAAATCCCAAGCTTTAACTAGATACAAACGTTCAAGTAAATCTTCTCTCCATTCTGCCTGTCTAGGAAACTAGATCAATCTCTATAAAATTGATTTTTTACCTAAATTTCTCCATCTACCATGTCTAAACTTAAACCTCGACATTTATTTGAGCAAGATGACTCGCATGGCTTTAGCATTCTTTGTATATACTTAAGACAGCAAGCTCTATAACAACAAAATAATGACAGGTAAACGAATATGGAATAGATGTCATTGTGTTACCAAGTCACTTCGAAGACTATTACAACCACGACTTAGTAAAGATATTTAGATCAAAACAGCCTAGCACAGACATATGAATTTTATAAGAATTATCTTAAATCCCCTAAAGATATTTTGGTCAAAACAGCCTAGGCACAAACATATGAATTCTATAAGAATTATCTTGAATCCCTTCAGACTTTCCTTCATCATACCTGATTTTTCACACCTGCTACTTGCCTAACGTTCCACTAAACATAATCCTAGTACACATAAGGATGAACGAAACATTTATATTATCTGAGAAACAAAATTTCCATTAGAAAGCATTTTGAGAAGTAGCACAAACAGACCTTAGATTTGGAGATGATTTTGACGGCAACAGGGAGGTCTTTGAGCTCTCCCTTTCGGCCCTTGGCATAGCAAGTGTGACCAAAATGGCCTCTGCCAACCTCTTTCCCCAAGTCATACTTCGCCGCAAAATTTTTATTATACCCAAAGTTTTTGTCCAAAGCTTGGTGCCTCTCCGGCTCCTCCGTAACCCCAGCAGCATCCTCGGGAATCGTCCCCTCACGCGGCGTCTTCCCAAACCTCCTCACCAGAGACGCCTTGATGTGCTTCGCCGGCGATGGTGGAGGGAACGGCCGCTTAAAAAACCTCCTCGGTGTTGACCTCGCTGGCGACGGCGACACTCCGGGCGGCAGGGGGCTGTTTCCTCCCGCACCCACTCCACCGTACGGGTACGGACTGGGCCAAGCACTGTTGGTAGCTGACGATCTCCCCGGAGTATTCTTCGCCGACGAAGTGCCATTACGCGCTGGCGTCTCGAATGGCCGATCGCCGCCTCCGCCCCCTTCCGCGGTGGTTGTAATGGTGGTTGTCGGATACCCATCATTGTCTCCGGTGGTGGGAATCGTCTTTCCGTAACACTGCCCCATCACAGAAGCAGCTTCAGTGTCAACTCAAAACCACTGATACAATTTTAATAAATTCTCTCTGTGTATAGTATATATATCAGAACTGGATCAGGACTAGGTCAATCAATTACAAAAAGTCTAAACATTTGACGGTGCAGATCAGTCCGAATCTCAAAATCAGAGTTGAGAAAAGGACCAGAGTTTAGGGTGAGAGAGGAGATCAACGGCGACAAAACGATAAAAAAAGAGAATGAAAGTAAAATCCCAGTCATGTATTTATATATACGCGCAGTATAGAAACGGATATATAGAGACTATGGTGAAGAAACTGATAGTATTAGGTGTGTAATAAGTGAGAGGATAGCCAAAGGAAAGCGGTCGTGTGCAATGAAGAATTTCGGGTCGCTATGATATTTTTCATTCACCAATAGTATGGTACTACTAGTAAATTGTTATTTGTTAAAATGAACAAAAATTTTAAATGATATATATATATATCTATATACATACATATACACGCTAGTATATAATATAATTTAAAATATTTTTTTGCCGTGAAATTCAATTAGAAGAGGTTTTTTTTGGGCAAAATTTAAAAAATTGAAGAGCTTTTTGATTATTTGGAAGAAGAAGAATGATTTTTCCAAGAAAGTGAGAATAGACAATTATGTCACCTTTTTTTCCTATGAAGAAAACTTTCTTCAAAGTCAGTGATTAGTAAAAAAACTAAAAATGATAAAATGCATAAATAATGAGCAGTTATCTCAAAATCGTGTTCTATATTTTTAATCTTTAAGTTTGATTGCCTACAAACAAAGTAACTAATTTCATCTACGATCGAACAAACGGGGTGAAAGCAACATGTGATTTTGAAAGTACGGAATCGGTTCGAGAAAATGAATTGTCGGTCCTATCGAATATACGTGCAATGAGTAATAATAAATAATAGATCATCCGAGATGCGAAATGTATTTGTGTGTGATCAACTTTAACTAATATTAAATTGTAAATGTACAGTTCGAAATTATAATAGATTTTTAATATTTACATAATAAATTATCAAATCAAGAAAATGAGTCGTTGAAACATAATAATACTAGAGAAAAATAAGTTTTCAAAAAGATTGTACCAAACAAGACTTGATAAATATGCCACAAAACGAGAGGAGCGGAGAATAATAATGTGGGATAAGTGAAGTAAAAAGGTTGTACGTTGAGTCAATTTGAGTTGCATTGCTCTTTCCTCCATAATTATGTTTCTTTCAACATACTAATAAAATTGATCCAAAGCAACGATAAAGAGAACGTCTAACTCTGAATGTATAGTATTTATCTGAAAAAGTAAGTCACAAGTCATTCAAAACATATATAGTAATTAAGTAATAAACTGTAGATTTTACAAGATAGGCAATAATAGTATGATCAGGTTGAGTTGTTATTTAAACTTTGCAAAATACGTGACATGAAAATTGAGACCTTGTAAGGAAAAAGGGTTTTGGAGACAACAATGTTAGAAGAGACTGTAACTTGATAATAAGTTTATGATCAACCATCACAATGGTGGTTGTGACTCTTTCGAGTGACTCTTTTGAGTAATGATATGACATGATGTAGTTTATTGTGATGTGATATTATAGTGGTAGTGTAAATGTGTAATCGTATGATCATTTTGAGATCAAGGGTTATGGTGGTTGTCACTCTTTGAAGTGGTCTTGTGATGCCAACGTGAATTATTAAGTCGAGCAATAAAGGATCCGTTAAATTAGTTATAATAATAAATTATTATATATTTTTTAATATAATTAGAGCCTAATTTTCAAATAAAATGCATAATTCCTGAACTCAAAAAGTTAATTTCTTATACTCGTCAGATTTTGTGGAAGAGGACTTGAATCCTTTGCAGACTAATTTTTATTTTGCGACAAAATAAATTATTTTCCCCAAGTAAAATTATATGGAAGAGAAATTATCATATGAGTGTAAATAAAATAAAATAAACGACTATGAATGGAAAAATTTCATAATTATGTCTTCTTGATTGTTGTACATCTAAGCATTCTAATGTATTATTACATGCTAACTGTCCTTTCATTTGATTAGAAATCAAGATACAAAAAATGCAATTACAATAAATTAGAGCCTTCAATTAGTATTTGCGTAACAAATTTTAAGGTGAGACAAAAGGGATAAGAAGACATATTTTTCTATAGCGTGTTGTCACACACTTGTAGTTTCCAACCTAAGTTACGTGCGACTTTAGTGCTTCAAACGTCCGTCATGTGCAAAACTTAACACTAAGTCAATCTCTTTGAACAAAGTTGTTAAGTAAAGAGAACTTAGAGGAAGAAAGGCAAAGTGAGAACACTTGAGAGCTTGAGAAACATTTTGTATTACAAGAAAGCTTTACAAACTCTTGAATCGTTACAAATGAAGCATCCTACCCCTATTTATACTTTCCACCTCCTCAATGGACGGTGGAGATCATTTTGATCTAACAGCCTACATTCGCCTTCTAGAATTATCTACAATCATCTACCAAAATATCTGGGATATTTACAATATTTTTTCCTACTAGAGTATTCTAGATAAAGGACCTAGAATGCTCAATGATTTGTGTAGAAGGCTTCTAGAGAATTCTTCCGATGTCTCCAACGAGTTCATCTTTAGAATCTTCCAAAAATATGCGGGTCGTGACAGCATGCTACTTAAAATTGTTTTAATTGTCTTCAAGTGTCTTTTCTTGTCTTTTTACTTCCCTTTTCGTTTCTATTTCCTTTTTATTTTTTCGTTTGACATTTGTGTTTCCTTTCCCTGTCTAGACCGTATGTACAAACAAGTCTAGCCAGATAGATTTTTCGTTGTTAGAACTTTCTTAGTCAGGAATCAGAAGCTTCGAAATCCAATTAAATTTCATGGGCTGGACCCAAAAATTTAAATTGAACAATTGGGTCTAGTGATATTAGCCCAACAAGTACTTCGTGACAAATTTCTGAAAAACAGGACTACAAGCTTCTAGAATGCAATGTTAGTGCTACTTTTGTAAAATTCATTTTCCAAATCTAATCCACAATGCATTTGACCATATAAGATCCTAAACTCTAAACTCAGCAGACATGTGGTTCAACTCAACAAAAGAAAGACGGCCCAATTAAAAACCAAAATTCCAAAGCTCATGTACTGTGTAATTAGTATCTTTCGGGTAATGATATCCACAATTAATGACGGGTAAACAGTAATTTCGCGTTAATTGATTTATAATCTTAAATTTTATATAGTAGTTAAAATGACAAATCAACGATTATTACATGACCGATGATCAGAATTCACGGACAGTCATAGTGATAACATAGTTTAAACCAAAATCTAAGGAAACTAGCCAATAGACAATCTTTTAACCCTCGCGTCGGATGAGGCTACACGAACTACAATCAACTTGGATTAGCCAAAACAGGATCTTTTCCAGAGTGTGTGTAATTATTACAAAAAAAAAAGTGTATGAAAAAAATAATAATACAAATATTTTATTAGAACAGCAGTTGTGAAAGGAACCCATATGTCTGAAAATGTGAAATGGTATATCTATTTTTGTCCATTAGACATGCCAAACATACTGCTACCTTTTTTGTATTGGCTTATGGCTAGCTGGAAAAAGAAATCAAATGAAAATATAATAAGTGGACCGTTGAAAATAATAAGATTTAAAAGGTACATAAAAGGGAGGACCAACAACAATTGACAACTCTTGATCCCCACAACTCAAGTAATCATATGTCAATGGACAATATGGACTGAAAAGGTACCACGTACTCCTCCATTTCAATCAAATTCGATTGTAAAATAATTTGATCATATATATGATGACCGTACGACTAAAAACAGGGGAAGAAAATACTAATTAGCTATTACGTATTAGTTTAGTTTTATTTTGAGCTCTCAACTTTCTTTGATATTGTCAACTTATACAGACTACAGTCTACAATATATATAGTAAAAAGTTTACTTTGTGCGGTTAATCTTCGGGTAATGTAATTAGCACAAATCATGCATCATATGTCAAATTAATTGATAAGGTAATTAATGCTATTCTAAATTCTGTAATACAACCTATGGGCTCATTTTTCAAGTTTCCTTTCCATATGTAGGATATAAATTTAGGGTATGTTTGATTCACAATAAATTTGAAGTTTTGTTTACTCGAATTGTATTTAGATTGTATAGTTGAAAATGAAAAATAGTATATTAAAAAATTTAAAGTAATTATATATGTGGTTGAAAAGGAGGATAGAGAATTTTTTTTTAAACGTTGTTGTAAATCAAACATACCCTTAAAGAGGTTGCTTTTGGTATCAAAAATAGTTTTTGGCACGGCGATCAGGAATTGATGCATTGGTGCCAGCGGATGTGAGATCAATTCCTTTCCTCTAGTACTCTGATGGACCTTTATTTTTTATTTTTATTTTTAGCTTTCTTTATTTCCAATTTTGCACAACTATGACTTCATAAAATTTTGCATAACTATATTCTTTAATATTTAGCATTATATAAAAAAGTTTTCTCAAATCTTCAAATAAAATTCATAATACCTTCTCTAGTTTTATATATCCACTAACATGATTCCTAACATTGTTAAATCTCTCATGTGAGATCTTCTTTTATTTATTTATTTATTTATTTTTAAGGAAAGAAAGTGAAAGAAATTGAAGTTCTTAAAAAACTTAATATTATCAGATTAAATATTCTTCCCACAAAAAAAGGATATATATGGGCGATTTGTTGTCCCAATAATTGTACCTAAAAAGAATATGATGCCACTCATATTATTTCACAAGTACAAAGCTATCGGAGCAATAGGATACCATTGTAGCCCCTTTATTTATAGTGGATCCAAACAACCGTATTAGTTTAGGACATGGATAAATTATAAAAGATTTTTAAAAATAATAATAGTTAAAGGCGTTTATTCTATTGGTCAAAACATACCCTTGTTGGTACATTGATTCAGGTTCGAGTTACCATTTACCACTATGCTTCCAACCTTTTACTAAAAAATAATAGAAAATGTTACAAGGATGATCAAGCACTATCGAGCGCTCCGTAGCTTATGGAATGCTGGAGCCATTTTGAAGCCATGTCCGATCTCCAGCAAAATTGTTGCTAAAATTTTAACCGGTTGCCACGGGCCTATACGGTATCACCGGAAAATTTTCAAATTGCCTCCATCGTAGTACTGATTCTAGATATGGTTCCGAATTACAAAACGGAGATCGAACAGGACCTCAAAATGTTCCGGAAAGTTGTTGGAAAATGTTCAAAACGAATTGTATGAACATTATGAGAATTATTTAACAACGAACATATGAGTTTTACAAGTATTATATGCGATATCCTAAATCAGATAGACAAAATAGTATTTGATGAATTTAATATTTAAATTTCATTTTAGAATTGTGAAGTCTGACTTATGTACGTAAAAAAACTAAATTATTGAAACTTTAATTAATGTTTTTCCTTTAATAGTATATATATTAAACTTTTTTGTTATTGGATCACAATATATGTAAATCGAGACGTGAGAGAGATTTTTTATTTTTATTTTTATTTTTATTTTTATTACTTTTGTGTTTTTAATTAAGAATTAATTTTTATAAGACACTTATGAATTTTAATAATTATTATAATTTAAAGGGGTCCATTTAAAAGGTTTACCTAAAGCCTCAAAAATAACTGAACCGGCATGAGGTTGGAAATATTAGATACTATTGCTCATACGTATTCTCTCTTTGAAATAAGATAGGCATAAGCTGAATTAAATAATTGGCATGGACGTACGTAATAGACACACCGTGGAGTTCCACGTTTAAAACCTTCAGGGAATACAAGCTGATGTCATGCTTTGGTAAGCATGAGTGCTTATACTAATATATTCTTAAAATAGTTTTGCCTAATACACTTCCGCTCCCCTGCGGACAGTGGGCAGGGGAGATGCACACATTTGGCAAAGTGGGGAGAAGAAATATGGAGCCCACATGAGTTTATCACCATCGGACGATTATTATGTATTATTCATCTTATTTATCGTAGATTTCAAAAAACAAAAAAAATTTTGAACAACGTGACGTCCTGTGATGGCATTACGTCGCCATGTGAGCATGCCTCCTGCCCACTGCGTAGGTAGGAGAGCAAGGACCCTACTTAATAATCAGAGTATACGACGCCGACCCTCACCTTTTCTCGTTGAAAATTGCATGATATTGACCATATGCTAAAGGTTTTTTTACTTTTTATTTATTTTTTATACAATATTACTACAAAAAACAACCTATTATTTTTTTACTTGATTTTAAACCTAAATTTTAATATCGAAGTTTTATTTGTTCCAAATTTGTGTCTAAACATCGGGTAACACTATATTAATGTTGAGGATTTATCACTTAATTTTCCGAGACACGAGAAAACTAGGTATCAAATACTTGATTCGCATATAAATATTAAGGAATACTAGTATTGCACCCGTGCAATGTACGGAGACAGTTAAGATAGTATATTTATATAAAATAATACTATAAAAAATTTATTATTTATGAATTAATTAAAAAATAGCAAAATATATCTAATAATAAAATGGATTTCAACAATTCTAAGAATTTTTTTATCGAAATCGTTATCTTGTATTGGAATAAAAAATTAAATACATTGAAAAATCGAAATGATAAAATATTTACATCACCCGTATTTCATAATTTGACAAATGGTAAAATAAAATAATTTATATTAAAATGTAACGCGAAGTGAATGATTAGATGAATTAATAAGTATTAAAAATGACTTATATTAACTTTCTTAGTTATTATTGGTTTTTTCTTATTAAAAAAATAATAACTAAGAAAAATTTTATTTTAGAATAAAGCCAAAAAAAAAAAAGTCATTTAAATAACGTTAAGTAAAATAACATTAACAAACTTACTGTAAATTTTATGCTATATCCCATTTAAAAATTATTTTTAAAAAATAACATTAATTAAAATAACATTTAATCTACATAATTAATTAGTAGTTAGAACGCAAGAAAACACTTATAAGAAAAAAAAGACTATTTAAAATACTCAATTTCAAAGAAAATTTGTTATCTACAAATAATAATAATAATAATAATTATTATTATTATTATTGTTGTTATTATTATTATTAAGTTAAATAATAATAATTATTATTATTATTATTAAGTTAAATAATAATAATTATTATTATTATTATTATTATTAAGTTAAATATAATAATTACCATAATACAACTACCATAATTACCATAATGCAATTCCCAAAATTACCACATTAATTATGAATCAAACATTGATGTTGAAGTAAAACTTTGGGTGTTGTCAATATCAAATTATCAATTATAATTCCTTCTCACGAAATTTACCATTGAATCATCACATTTTGAAGTCCAATAAATAATAACATGTTATGAATAATTGAGAATAATTTGGTGGTTATGAATTATGAGGAATAATTTGGTGGAGGAATAATTTGGTGGAGGAATAATTTGGTAAAAGATGTAATTATTATATGTGAATGACTATTATACCCTTGATGAAATTATGTAATTACGGTTGTACCATTCGAAGTTTTCCTATAAATAGGGTTTCAGTTATTAATGAAATTCATTCCTGAGAATTCATTCGAATTCATTCTCTCTAAATTCTCTCTATTGTTTTCATACTTTTATAACACGTTATCAGCACGAGTCTCTAGCCATTTGAGTAATATGAAGGGAGTATGCTCTACAGTTGCATCTTATAGATGATCTTCTGTATCAGAAACCGAATTATTATAAATAACCTAATCCATCTCCAATCAATACTTATCTTTCTTTTCTCTCTTATCTTTTCCCCACTTTCTCACGTCTCACTCTCTCTATCTTCTCAATCACTCACAGAAAACATTTATGCAGAGACAAAGAGTTGTGGGCAATTCAAGAATTGGCAAATGGAGGAAATACGTGCATGTTCAATTGCTTCTCCCTAAGAAAAATGAAAAGGTATATATATTATATTACTTTATACTATAATAATATATTAAACTATAATATTCGTTTTCTCGAGATATAAGGAGCATACATTATCAAAATCAAATTTTCTCGACTCCATTATACTCGATTTAACGAGCTTGATTTGACACCAACATTGATAGGGTAATAACTCGTTGTTTGAAATATGTTATTATCAAACTTTCAAAATTTACAAATTAGTACACCAACTTTTGAAAAAGTTACAAAATAGTCCTTGAATATTTTGATATTGATAAATTAGTAGAAAGGAGATAATTTTCCAATCTTAAAACATTGATAAAATATTTTTGACTATTTTACCTTTGCGAATTGGAATGGACAATTTTACCCTTAGGGTAAAACCGACCTAATTTTGACGACAGTGAAAAATGGATAGAATATTCATGAAGAAATTCTAAATCCATTGATTATATAAAATGGCTTGAAGTCCATTTGAGTTAAAAGATCGAAATATTAATGTAACTCCCAAGAGTTCAATTACATAATGTACTTATTCTGAAGGATAAGTGTGCTCTTGTAGAAGTAATGAGTATTTGTTCTAGAAGAACAAATCTGCTCCCGTAGAAGCAATTCAATATTTAATTCTCGCACTTTATTTACTGCAATTTAATTACTGCAATACCTCCTACTTGATGATGGGTTCAACCGTCACTAAACGGAAGGTTTTATATATTTCTGCACTTTATATGCTAAGTGATGGGTAATACCTTCTACTAAGCAGATCCTACTCCTGAAGAAGTAGTTAAATATTATGCAATTTAATTCTTGCTATTTAAATTCCGTAAATTTATATTTATTGCAATAATTCCCATAAGGTAGGTTCGACCACCTATTGGAGGAAATTTAATTTCTGCAATTTAAATTTATGCACTTTATAGTTTGAGTATATTTCCAATGTGGTGGGTAATACCACACGATTGGTGTACATATTTCCAATGTGGTGGATTATACTACACGATTGGTTATAACGAATCCTACTCCAGAAGAAGTAGTTGATCAAATATTCTAATCATACTCTCGCAGAAGTAGACGATGAGAATAAAATTACTTCTTTATATATACCGAATATGAATGGAGAAAATTGAGCAAGTGGTACTTGAAGTTACCATTGGATAAATAGACGAAAGTAAAGTGCTGAATAGATCCCATGTTGATAAATCAAAGAAAATATATCGCATGAAAAGCTTACATGAAGTAATCTTATCGATGATATGAGATTGTATTAATATGAGAATAAAATGCTCTTGAAGAAGCATAATCACTAGATTTCTGTATTTGAATAAAGCCAATATGATATTATTATTACTCCAGAAGAAGTACAAAACAGTCGAAGTGGAACATATTGAGAATATCAAAGATGGCATTAAACACTCGAAAATATAGAAATGCAAAAGAAAATACATCTTGAATCCATAAATGAGGGATCGCCTCGAGAGTATAAATACTCAGTAACTCGCCACCATCAACATTAGGATTCATAATGAAATATTTAAAGGATCCGAATTTCTTTTTCGCTTGACACCGATTAGTGCAGTCCGTGACCGACGGACCTTGGCTTCCACAGATTCTTGAACATATGCATGAAATTTGATGAGTAGTTCATCAACAGTACTAGCAGAAATAAGTATTTTTCTCGCTGAATGAGAGATAAACTTATTATTTACACCCTGATCTAGAAACGCTAGTAAGCCATCAAAGAAATTATTAATATTCAACAAACCTATTGGTTTGACATGAAAATTCCATCGTGCCAACGAGGCTATATTGAATATTTCCTCCGGTGTGTTGTAGCCACTGGAAGGACAATGAAAGCATCACTATTATTCATCATATACATCATGCAGTTGTGGATGGATTGCGCTTGTAGCCCCAACCCTGCTGGACCCATGGTAGAACTGGCTCCAATTCGAGTATTAGATCCAACTAGATGGAAAGGTATTACGCTCGAAACTCTTATTCCCCATGATTGTGCGACCATTATAAGTCTAGCTAAAAGTTTGTTGTTGGTTCATCCAGTATAGTATATTGATTTCTTGTCTCCCTAACTCTTTTACAAGTCGGTTTGCCATATCCACATATTGGATATGGCCTACCAGTTTAGATCCACCAAGAATACATACGGTTTTAATCTGAGGTAAAGGCTGACTTGTATGAGATGATTCTAAAATCTCCATATCCATCTCTACTCCTATCTCTCTTTTTGCACTATACTTTTAATGTATGAACATGAGAGATATATGAATCCCTCTATTTAAAGAAAAATTTTCAAACCAATAATTGAGTGCACTATTTACTTTTTGACAAATATGAAAGAGAAAAAGGCGTAAATTTTCTTTAGTGATATGACATATAAATTTGTCAGTGATTGAAAAATAATATATATCTTAAAATTGAAAACGATATTTACAAATAAAAGAAATATATTGATTTTTGTTATTACAAAACTTTCTTACATAAATATGGGAAAATCATTATGCTAAATTTTTCTACTAAATTTACAAACAGGATCTTCTAAAGTAAGTTTTTCAAGTATCAGAACGCGTTTGTTGATCTTTGAATTTGGCCCATAAGGCCATTAGCTCACCTTGTACGTGTCCACTAGGATGTGTCTCAAGAGCACATGAATATCATCCAAAGGCTCCTTACTCAATCCATCCTTAATGAACGCTATTTTATCTTCTCGATTTACGGACAAATACCCCTGATTTACATCGAGTGTCACATGTCCATCGAGCACACTTGTAGCATCCTCCTAATCTTTTTGCTCTCGCTTTCTTTGAAAAACTACTTTTACCCATACCAGGCATGTATTTAGAAGGAATTGAAACCTCACCAGATAATCGAACCTTTGCTTCAATCAAGCATCGGATATCTTGTGGGATACCCTTATTCATTAGCATCCTTAATCTTTCCAAATTACATCGATAAATCCTTTTTAGGATTTTGATCGGTAGTGATGGATAGTATTTTCAAGATTTGAGAGCATATGATCCATTATAATGTATAAACCCTTGTTAGGATGAATTTTGCAATAATTTTGATGATTTATTTATAGAATAATACGACAGCGTATGAAATAAGACTCGATTTTAAATAAATAATATGAAGCGTAAGAGCTACGATTTCGAATTAAATAATAGCCGGATGTGATGCGTATGAGTCAGTAACTCCGTGTTTGAACAAGAGTAGACAATTATGTCACCAAAAGATGATGGAATATGTCGGTGAATTGTTTCTATGATAAATCATATTGAGCACTATACGAGATACTAAGCGAAATCGATATAAGAATTTCTTGAACTAGAAGTTCAATAATACTCGTTTGCAAAACCGGACTGACCATCCCGGTTTAAATAATTATTGAAATCAATATTTCAAGTGAAGAATTAAAAGAATTCTTCAATGATTGTTCTCGATAAATGATGAAATCATTACTAGCCAATATTGGAAATAAATCCCAAATATATCTGGAATAAAGGATGAGAAGTATGGGCCCACTCATCCTCCATGTGGACTACTAGATATTATGATATGGATCCACTAGATAGTCACATGTGTATATGATTCGTAATTTGAAATTTCTGAAATATTTGCTCATTGTATGAGCATGATTTTCAGATTTAATGATAAAGCTAGTAAATGTATATCCCAATACTTGAATAAATTCACGAAGGATTTGAGTATGCGCATACAAGTGGGATATTATATGGCAAATTATTTAAAGTCCTCAAATAAATTGCCGATATCGAGAATAGAATGCAAACGGTCTAAATTCCCATATTAAATTTGAATGATGAGAACATATATGATTAAAATCATACCAACTGTATGAGTTTTGGTGTTCTAAATTTTCTCAGATGAGGGGAGTATTAAAGGTTGAAAATAATATGTGAAATGCATCATGTTATATCGTCGAAATTGAAATCTGAACTTGAAGTTCAAAGATGCATGAAAGGCTATGAACAATCACATATATCGCCTACGATGCTTTGATAAGTTAGCACGCTAGAAGCGTTGATATTTCCCCAATCATATATATCAAAGCAAATTATAAAAGATGGTCTTAATAACGGAGGCATATACTCTTGAAGAGTATATAGACATAACTATATTGTATAATCCTACAAGAGGATTGATAATGAGATATCTCGATAAGTTATGTCGATATGGGGAAAGAAATGAAATTGAAAAGTGTCGACACGATATGAAAATGTAGCGCTACATATGATCAATGATAATGAAAATATTGAGATATATTGAAGATGATAAATGGTGAATGTGAAATCCTTAACTTATGAGATGATGAGATGATGATGACTAGTGCTCAAGTTTAAAGATAAGCATGGTGGTCATTATATGTTGCATGCTCATGAAAGTTAAATTACCGATCGTGTGTGTAGTACCGAAAAGGAAATTAAAGGATCGGATGAGCTAAACCCGTGTTTATGAGTACCTAAAGGGTGAGCTAAGCCCTGGAATGAAATAACCTATTAAGTGAGTATTAAATGTTAAATGATATATTTTAAGTGTTAGTTAGTTATGAAGGTTTACTTATATGTTTACATGTTTTTACTATGAATTTATATGCTTTAAATTGTGTGTTTGAAGACATGTGTTCATGGTGAATGTTTTGTAGTTGTGTAAGAAAATTGATGCACTCTAAATGAACGAAGAGTATAAAATCAATGTATATGATACTCATACAAATGTATGAAAGATTTTGAAATGCTTGCAGATACTTGTATAAAATACGCGTTGCACTCTTTTTCCTCGACCGAGGTTTTATCCCATTGGGTTTTCCTAGCAAGGTTTTTAATGAGGCAACTTTAAAGCGTATTCACATGAATAATGTACTCTTTTTCCTTCATTAGGGTTTTTCCCCTTTGGGTTTTTCCTAATAAGGTTTTAACGAGGCATATTCATGGTATATTGAAACGATAGGAGAAATTGATACGGTGTATCTATTGGATCAAGTTATAATGGAGCTAATGCTTTAGATCCAAACGATGATGATATTGAAATCATTTACCGTAAGTAAAGATATCGATTCTCAAGATATGAAATCAAACTGGCAAATTGTACTCTTTTTCCTTGATCAAGTTTTTTCCCACCTGGGTTTTCTTGTGAGGTTTTAACGAGGCACATGAATACTCCTATCTGCATTGGAAGACATCGTGAGAAGCAATGTTTTGATGAAGCGATATAACCACTCCAAGCTATCCCGCAATCGGTTTGAAAGTTTTTTTCCCACCGGGTTTTTCTCCAAACAAGTCAGAAGGCATTTGTATTAATAATTCGTTCGAAGTGTTATGAATAATTGAGAATAATTTGGTGGTTATGAATTATGAGGAATAATTTGGTGGAGGAATAATTTGGTGGAGGAATAATTTGGTAAAAGATGTAATTATTATATGTGAATGACTATTATACCCTGATGAAATTATGTAATTACGATTGCATAATTCAAGTTTCCTATAAATAGGGCTTCAGTTATTAATGAAATTCATTCCTGAGAATTCATTCGAATTCATTCTCTCTAAATTCTCTCTATTGTTTTCATACTTTTATAACATAACAAACGTTTACCAAAATGCTCAATTTTTACTATTTTTTATCTAGCATGTATTGTTGGGGTTGAAAATAACAACTTAATTGGAATTAATAAACCTATAATTAAATATATATATATATATATATATATATATTTAATTACGACGGCATATCGAAAACTCAAGAACAACCAAAATTCAGTGAATTTAGAAGCTTTTAGTTCAGTTTTGTAGGTCTATTTTAATAGATAATGATTGTTTTCAACGTGATTAAGAGTAAAATAATGTAATTGATTATATGAAATATCTTTTAGAATCTTAGAAAATGCCACGGACTTTTTGGCGCAATTAAGCGACCTGATATTGTCAATGAAATCAGACAAACAGATTTTTGGGGTGGGGTGGGTGGGGTTGGCGTGGGGGGGCCGGGGTGGGAATGAAACCAAAATGCTACTCGTTAACAACCCAGACAAAATACTAGCAATTATTAATGATAATCTTACAATATTCTGATTTTCATACTTAAAAATAAAAACTAATGCCGATCTCATATATTGGCCATATACGTATTAAATTATATTAAAGATGTAATAACACGTATTTATATTGACCATAAAATATTTTCACTAAGACGATCGATAAGATTAGTAGACTGCAGTATTAATTCAAGGAAGATAGATTATGTGAAAAAAATAAAAATAAAACCCCATAATTCAAACAATAAACGAAAATTATGGATGGTTGGTGCGTACCTGCAATTAAAAAGTGGTGTTTTACTAATAAGAAATAGTGTGTTGATTCTTGAACCTCATATTATACGACTCTAAAAATACTTATATATATAGTAATTATTTGATGATTAAAAAGCTCTTGATTCTTCATATCGATAATACTATCTTCTTCGTTGGTAGATGCAATTCATTGTGCTTAATTATTGTCTGATCTACAGTGCGAAAACAATCATTTATTTGCCCTTGTTGTTATTTACTATCTTCCTTTTCATTAGGACACACGAGGGAACACGAAGGAAGCACATTCCAAATTGAATTCACTCACCAAGACTACATCATTCCTAAAAAAATCAATGATTGGCCATGTTATCTTTTTGGTTAGACCAAATTACCATTAAATATGCTTTCTCGTGAGTCCTCGATGAATAGATTATCATGCAAATTCATTAGAAAATTTAAAAAATGCAAATTCATCTAATAATATTGGAAAAACGATATAGTAAGTGTAAATTACAATTCTGCTACCTATGTTACAAGGGCTCATACCCCGCTATTAATGTGCGTACATTTATATATACATATTTTGTGAGTTCTCATAATATTTCCTTACTGATAAACAATACAGAGCACTTCCAATGTAATAATATTAAGGGAAAGATTTGACAAATAGCAAAAAAGTTGATTATGTGGCCATTTAATGTTAGACATTATCAAGAGGGATGTCTAATTTTAGATATTCTACTCGACAATGTCTACTAAGAAAAGCTATAAATACACACAAATCAATGCTACATACTTGACACACACACTTAAGTTCTTAATTTTACTCCTCATTTTCATGTCAAATCACAAAATAGTGGGTAAAATTAAGAATTTAAAGGGTGATAGGATTTCTTTTTTACAACTTTATTCCTTTTTTTATCCGTTATTTCTTTTGATCAAACCAATCACATCCATATATCTCGTAGGACCTACACATACTACACAAATCTCCATCATTCAATTTCATTCATTCATTCTCCTCTCTTACATAAAAAGCCATAAAAAATTCAATCCTATCACCCCCTAAGGAGGTGGCATTGATTCGTGTGTCTTTATAGAATTTTTATAATTTAAAACCTAATACTCACTAGTGTTGGCAATGGATCGGGGTCGGATCGGATCGGCATAATACAAATCCAAATCAAAATCAATTACTCCGATCCAAATCCAATTTCCTCGGATCTGATTCGAATTGTATCAAGAAAAAAATCCAAATATGATCCGTATCGGTATAAGTTTTTATAAAAAAATAATAAATAATAAAAATAAAATTCAAAAAATTAAAAAAAATCAATTCGGATCGGATCAGGCCTGATCCGATCCAAATCCAAATCCAAATCCATTTCGGATATACCGATCCACGGATCAATGATCTACGCATCGTCGATTCAAGAAAAATCGCTCAATTCAGATTGGATATCCATCAAATTTGGATCGGATTATATTTTTCTGTCATCACTAATACTCACTCACTTTGTTTCTCTCTTTATTTTTTCTAAAAAACAAACAATTATTTGCCATATACATACAACATGTTATGAATATTATATGTATATGAATATTATATGTATATGAATATTATATGTATTAATGAGGGGAACGAGGGGATGATTTTATTATATTTTATTTATGTGAATGACTATTATACCCTTGATGAAATTATGTAATTACGATTGTGCCATTCGAAGTTTCCCTATAAATAGGGCTTCAGTTGTTAATAAAATTTACCCCTTAGATTTCTATAGAATTCATTCTCTCTAAACTCTCTCTACTTTTCTATAGTTTTATAACACGTTATCAGCACGATTCTCTAACCCTTAAGTAATATGAAAGAAGTATCTTTCTGATTGCATCTTATAGATGATCTTCTCAGACGAAGCTGGATTATTACAATTTGAAATACTCAATTTTCTACAAATTCTCTCTCTACTCCATTCTCTCTAAAGTAGACAAGCGGATTTGCTCTCAGTGAATATATACCCAACCAAACGGTAATATAACAATTCATTCTGAACACAGGTACGTATTGGTTCATAGAAATCCTTATAATTTACTTCAAATGGTGGGATTAACCACCAAATGAAAAATATCCACACTCTTTATATTAGATAAATAGTTTTACCACCATGAGGGACGGTCTAAGAGATTCTTTATTGATGAAGAATTTATTTATGAATTACTAACTGTTAGACTAAGTTATCAAATAGTTTAATTATCTTACAATTCAAATATTGACATACCCATTTTTGTGATAAGTACAATTATCATAAATTGGGTGGTTGCATGAATTCTTACATCTTTTTGTACTAATATTTACCACACTCAAAGGAGGCATTGCCACCTAGTGGAGGTTTAACTATTTATACAGTTTATATTAATTAAATTAATTGAGACTATACTATTTGTGTTACATTTTTGTATTAATATTTACCACACTCAAAGGAGGCATTGCCGCCTAGTGGAGGTTTAACTATTTATGCAGTTTATATCAATTAATTACATCTTTCTGTACTACTATTTACTACACTCAAAGGAGGCATTGCCACCTAGTGGAGGTTTAACTATTTATACAGTTTATATTAATTAAATTAATTGAGACTATACTATTTGAGTTACATTTTATTACATGTATCTAATATGGTATTCTACCGCATAATACTACATGATTAATAAATAATTAATCATACCTGAAAATGATAAATAAGAAAATATTTTTCTTCTTCAAAATCACTATTAATCTATCCTACTTTTATTAATTATTACTAAACAATATTATATCAACCTACTTTTAAGAGTAATCAAATATATAATGGCAATTATTTTGTCTAGTTAGTTAATATAATAACAATAATTTTTACCTAGTTAATTGATGTTCTAACTTATTTTTAATTATTTTATAGTATGGCATCAAATATTACAAAGTTAGAGTTTGCGGCACTCGATATTACTGGAAAGAATTATCTATCATGGATTCTTGATGCCAAAATGCATTTAAATGCCAAAGGCCTCGAGATACAATTAAAGAAGGAAATGAAACATCATAAAGGACAAGGCAAATGCTATGATCTTTATTCGTCATCATCTTGATGAAGCATTAAAAAATGAATATCTTACAGTTGAAGATCCTTCGGAACTCTGGGAAAATTTAAAAGAAAGATATGATCACGAAAAGCGTAATCCTCCCCAAAGCTCGTTTCGATTGGTTACATTTAAGGTTGCAAGATTTTAAATCAGTGAATGAATATAACTCCGCAATGTTCAAAATCACTTCTACATTAAAATTATGCGGAGAAACAATTACGGATGATGATATGTTAGAGAAAACATTCTCTACTTTTCATGCCTCAAATGTAGTCTTGCAACAACAATATAGGAAACGGGGCTTTAAAAAATATTCAGAGTTGATATCTTGCTTACTTGTAGCTGAACAGAATAACGAGTTGTTATTGAAAAATCATGAATCTCGTCCAACGGGATCTTTACCAATACTTGAAGTAAACAACATGGCATCTACAAGCCGTGGACAAGGATACAATAGGCGAGGATACAATTTTGGCAATACTGAGGCGAGGTCGAGGCCGTGGTCGAAACGAAATTTTCATGGCATAAAAGTGGTTATGAAAATTTCCCAAAATTTAAGAAGGCAAATAATCATGGTGAAAGAAGGGAAATCTCTACAAAAGAAATGTGAATGAATATGGTGAAAGAAGGAAATTTCTATAAGAGAAATGTGAATGAATCAACAAGGGAGCCAGATAATTCGTGCCATAGATGCGGCATGAAAGGTCACTGGGCAAAAGTCTGTCGAACTGCTAAACACCTTGTTGATTTATATCAAGCATCTAAAAGGGAGAAAGGAAATAATATTGAGACCAATTTCTCATATAAGGAAGAAATTCCACTCTTGGAGCCATCAATAGCGACACATCTTGAAGTTCTTGATTTTTCACGAACCAAATGAGAATTGATATTTCTTTACAATATTATAATAGTTGTAGTTTCTATCTGTATGAAAGATAATAATGTGTATTGTGAGTTTGTGTAATAAATAATGATGTATAATATGTGTGTGGTAGTGTGGATGTGTATGTTTGTAAAATATTATGTTCTAATTTTATATAAATAAAATACTTCATTCTAAAATTAATTATTTCTTTTTGAAGGAAAAATATTGGTAGCCTTTTGAGTGACTCCAAAGTCATGGATGAAGAAATACATTTAGCAGATAGTGCTTCTACACACTCCATATTAAGAAATAAAAAGTATTTTGCGAACTTGACCACGATGAAGAATGATGTAATAATGATGTTGATTCGGCATCAATTATTGAAGGCTCTGGAAGAGCAAATGTCATATTGAAAGGGAACACAAATTATTATCAATAATGCCTTGTTACCCTAAATCAAAAAGGAATCTATTGAGTTTTAAAGATATACGGAAGTAATGGATACCATATTGAGACAAAGAAAAGAAAATAATATGAATATCTATATATAACTACTATGATTTCCAAAAGGAAACATGTGCTAGAAAAAATGCCCGCATACTCTTAGGCCTGTACTATACCAATATTAGTACAATTGAAGTACATGTTACATCTAGCGGAAGATTGAAAATCCAACCGATTTTAATATTTGGCATGACCGTTTAGGTCATCTGGCTCGACAATGATGAGGATAATAATTGAAAATTCAAGCGGACATTCTCTGAAAAGTCAAAGATTCTCCAATCTAGTGAATTTTCGTGTGTCTTTGCATGTTCTCGGGGAAAATTGATTATGAGACCATCACTAGTTAAAGTCGGAAATGAATCTCCAACATTTACGGAGCGGATACAAGGTGATATATGTGGACCTATTCATCGCCATGCGGACCATTCAGATATTTTATGGTTTTAATAGATGCCTCCACAAAATGGTCCCATGTATGCTTGTTATCCACTTTCGAAATATGGCATTTGCGAGATTGCTCGCACAAATTATAAGATTCACGAGCACATTTTCCAGTTATCCAATCAAAACAATCCGATTGGATAATGCTAGTGAATTTACATCACATGCTTTTAATGATTATTGTATGTCAATTGGAATAAAAGTTGAACATCCAGTTCCTATGTTCATACTCAAAATGGTCTAAATTGAATCATTTATTAAAAACCTCCAACTAATTGCTAGACCATTACTCATGAGGACAAAACTCCCAATTTCCGCATGGGGATATGCTATTTTACATGCGGGAACTTGTGCAGTTAAGACCAACGTCAATAATCAATTCTCCCCATTACAATTGGTATCGAAAAAGGAGCCTAATGTTTCTCATTTGAAAATATTTGGTTGTGCAGTCTATGTACCCATTACTCCTCCACAGCGTACTAAGATGGGACCTCAAAGAAGATTGGGAATATATATTGGTTTTGAATCTCCATCTATAATTAAATATCTTGAACCCAAAGCAGGAAATATTTTTAATGCACGTTTTGCGATTGTCGATTTGATGAAACAAGATTCCCACCTTTAGGGGAGAAGATAAAAAGTTGGAGAAGGAAGTGACATATAAAAGGTTGGAAAAGGAAGTGACATGGAATACTACAACATTATCCAACCTAGATCCTCAGACTTTGGGACATGCAAGCAAGAAGTTCAAAGATAATTTACTTACAAGGAACAATGGATCGATTGCCGAAGCTTTACAGGCGCTAAAGGAATAACTAAGTCACATATTCCAGTTGAGAATACTCCTATGCGAATTGAGATTCCAAAACAAACTGAAATCGCAAATGAATCGAGAACAAAATTAAAGCGTGGAAGGCCCATCGGATCAAAGACAAAAATCCTCGAAAAAGAGGAGAGCAAATGCTCAAAATAATTGCGATGGAGGCGGTAAGATATAAATGAATCATTAGATGTAATCGAGCAAGAACCTCCTGAGAAGGTTCAGTAATTGAAAATGATGAAGTTAACGATGAAATCTCTATGAACTATGCTTTCACAAAAAGAGATGGAATAGAAAAGGAGCGATCGTCAATAATGCATTTGCATATAATGTAGCACTTGATATAATCAATGAAGTTGAAGATATTGAACCACAATCTGCTGATGAATGTCGGCGAAGAGATGATTGGTTAAAATGGAAAGAGGCCATTCAAGCAGAACTAGATTCGTTAGAAAAATGTAATGTTTTCGGACCTATAATGCAAACACCAAAAGGGGTCAAACCAAAGTAGGGTATAAATGGGTATTCGTGCAGCGAAATGAGAAGAATGAAGTAGTGAGATATAAAGCACGATTGGTTGCACAGGATTTTCGCAAAGACACGGAATTGATTATGAAGAAACATACTCACCTGTAATGGATGCAATTACTTTTCGATATCTTGTCAGTTTAACTGCACATGAGAAGCTTAATATGAGGCTAATGGATGTAGTTACTGCCTACTTATATGGCATAATCGACAATGATATCTATATGAAACTCCTGAAGGATGAGATTGCCTGAAGCACATAATTCGAATGATCGTGAAATTTATTCGATAAAACTCCAGAGATCATTATATGGATTGAAACAATTTGGGCGTATGTGGTATAATCGCCTAAGTGAATATCTTTTGAAAGAAGGGTACAAAAACAATCATATATGTCCATGCGTTTTTATAAAAGGTCAATTTCGAGGATTTGTCATTATTCTTTGTATATGTAGATGATCTAAACATTATCGGGACAAATGAAGAGATTCCAAAACAGTTGATTATTTAAGCGAGAATTGAGATGAAAGATCTTGGAAGAACTAAGTTTTGCCTTGGCTTGCAAATTGAACATTTAAAAGATTGGATATTCTTACACCGATCTACATATCTGAGAAAAAGGTCCTTAGCGATTTTATATGGATAAAGCACACCCACTAAGTACCCCAATGAGTGTTCGGTCTCTTGATGTGAAAAAGGATCCTTTTAGACCCCGAGAGAAAATGAAATTGTGCTTGGTCTGACGTACCATATCTTAGTGCAATAGGTGCACTATTATATCTTGCTAATAATACAAGACCCGGATATATCTTTTGCGGTAAATCTATTGGCAAGATATAGTTACGCTCCAACACGAGGCAATGGAATGGAATCAAACATGTGTTCCGCTACCTTCGAGGAACAGTTGATATGGGCCTATTTTACTCAAACAAAACTAAATCTGAATTAGTTGGTTATCTTTGATGCAGATATTTATCTCGATCCACATAGAGCAAAATCTCAAGCAGGTTATCTATTTACATGCGGAGGAAGCGCAATATCATGGCGGTCGATCAAGCAAACACTCACACCACGTCTTCAAACCATGCGAATTGATAGCAATATATGAAGCAAGTCGAGAATGCGTATGGTTGAAATCAATGATACAACATATTCGAAAAGAGTGTGGTTTATCCTCTATTACAACCAATCCAATCATTATGTATGAGGACAATACACTTGCATAACTCAACTAAAGGATGGATACATTAAAGGCGACGGGACGAAACACATTTCACCAAAGTTCTTTTTCACTCATGAACTTAATAAGAATAATGAAATTGATGTACAACAAATTCGTTCCAAGGATAATCTTGCGGAGTCTATTGTGAAATCATTGCCAACCGCAACATTTGAAGGATTGGTGCACAATATTGGAGTTGCGAAGATTTAAAGATATCAAGTGATATTACATTGATGAGGAGCATTTTCTTGTTTGTACTCTTTCCTTCGTCAGGGTTTTATCCGTTGGGTTTCTTGGCAAGGTTTTAACGAGCGCCTAATACTCCTATACTCTTGATAGAAATGAGGGAACAATATTTTGGCAAAACACTACATAACCACTCCAAGTTTTCTATAATCAGTTTAGAAGATAATTTCACAAATAGTCATTCAAGGGGGAGTGTTATGAATATTATATGTATATGAATATTATATGTATATGAATATTATATGTATTAATGAGGGGGAACGAGGGGATGATTTTATTATATTTTATTTATGTGAATGAATATTATACCCTTGATGAAATTATGTAATTACGATTGTGCCATTCGAAGTTTCCCTATAAATAGGGCTTCAGTTGTTAATAAAATTTACCCCTTAGATTTCTATAGAATTCATTCTCTCTAAACTCTCTCTACTTTTCTATAGTTTTATAACACAACATAAATATTAGTGCATTGAAGAAGTTTTTCATTGTAATACTCCCTCTATTCCATTTTGATAGGCTTAATTTCATTTTTCGTCCGTCCCAAAATATAAGCTACTTTCCTTATTACTATAAATTTAACTTCCCAATTTCCTAATCTACCCCATTTATTTTGCATTGTTATTAATAAAAGTATATTTTCATATTTAATATAGGAGTATATTAAGAAATACACACGTAAAACTTACATTTCCAATAAATATTAATTTCAAATTCTTAATCCGTGTGAAAGTTAAATTATACCTACCAAAATGGGATGGAGCGAGTATTAATATTTTTTTGTCACATCTATATAAATAATATATATTATTGCATTGAAGATGCTCTTAGTACTATTTAATAAGACAAGTTAAATGATATTAATTTATTTGTTGTTGTTGCCTTAATATATATAGGAGTAGGCTTTTTTATTTTTTCTTATTATTATTATTATTATTATTATTATTATTTATTTATTTATTTTGAGACTAGCTTTAATATAGATATAGCCGACTAATTAGTGCTTATTTGCAGTAAAGACAGGCTAATCATTCTGTGGTTTTGGTTTCTGATGTTCATGTCAAATTTGCCGGCCAACCACTCCACATTCATTGAGCCCTCACAGGTCAACATTTTATCGTGTGATATGACTACATTTTCTCCCCTCTTTTTTGATTTGAGTATTTCAATCTTTAGATGTGCTCATCTCACCTAAATTTTCACAATATATAAATTAATTATGTGACGAAATGTAAGAATATATAGCAAAATTCAACGGTTATACACTTGGCATTTTTTTTCTTTTTTCGTGTAACATTGTCTCATACATCAACAATTACAAAGCTAATAAGACTACATAAATAAATCATATGTACAAGTGACTCATTGTCTCATACATCAATCACTACAAAACTAATAAGACTACATATATATACATATATATATATATATATATATTAAAAAAGACTACATAAATAAATCATATGTACAAGTGACTCATCGTAATTATTATGAAAAAGGAGCCAATAGAAAAAGATGCATGTTTCTACAATAGATAATACAATTAAAAAAAGGATAATAAAAGGATATAAGAAAAGAAAAGAAAAGTAATTCAAAACCCTACGTACCCAATCACAAATAAACACAATTCAATTATTGCATAGTAATTAATAATTTGTTTATGTGCAAAGGTTACTTCTCCACTTGTTTGCCAACTCCCCAAGTGTTTTTGTGGAAGATCCATTATCACCAAGAACTTTTGCAGCTGCATCCTTAAGATCTCTCATACGACTCCTAATCCCTTTTCCTTCTTCTCCTTCTATCAAACCCTTCACAATTTTCGCAATTTCAAGCCTCGTCACAAAACCATTTTCGTTAAAGTTTGGCTTTAAGGCGACTTTCACGTCCTCAGTCAACAAAACAGTATTTGTTCGTTGTTCAGCATACAGTGGCCAGGCGATCAATGGCACACCATTAACCACACTCTCCAAAATCGAATTCCAACCACAATGCGTAAGAAACCCGCCGGTCGAACCGTGGCTTAGAATTTGTGCTTGTGGGGCCCAGGAGGGTAACACTAGCCCACGACCCTTGGTTCTATCCAAGAACCCTTGTGGCAAATAAGCCAAAGGGTCCCCCGAATTTTGGATACCGAAAAATGTGGCACTCGAAGTCTTGTCACTTGGACATCTAAGAACCCACAAAAACCTCTGTTCGCTCATCTCTAATCCCATTGCAACCTCAGTAATCTGTTCATGGGAGAGGGACCCACCACTCCCAAAAGAGATATACAGAACCGAGCCACTTGGCTGTTCATCGAGCCATTTAATGCACACAGATTCGTCACTCTTTGAAGACGTTGACCCGTTTCGAATCAACGGTCCTATGCAGTAAACCGGCGGCTTACCGGTTTCCGGTTCCTGCAAATATTGAACCGGACCGGGCTCCAATTCCTTGAAACTGTTTAAGATTATCCCTTCTGCCATTCCGTATCTCTTGGAATGATGAAGAACCCATTTGTAGGCATCATTCTTCCTGTCCTGAACCGGGGCGAGAAGATCCGACCCGTGAATCGGCATGCAACCAGGGATTCGAACCTTCTCCGGCATGTCTCTGTACTCACACGACACAGATTCGTCAAGCTTTGCCAAGTTTAAGAAAAGGGACAAACACGTGGCCGCAGCGGGGTAGAAAATGTATGGAGAAATGTTGAATTCATTAGCAACATCAAACGCATCAGTCCCAAACAAATCAACCACAAAAGCCGCAATCTTTTTCTTCGAAAGCAGAGATTTAACGACATCACGAAGGGATGAGAGAGAACGTGTAACAGTGAGAGAAATACGTGTTTCGATCTTGACGTCAGCAGATAAATCGTCGAAATTGACGGGGGGAAGAACAGAGTAGTCCATACGAGGTGGGAGTTTATCAAGAAATGATTTTTGTTCATTTGAGAGAGGCCCATCAGATGGGATTATGAAACTCACCGTGAAATTGTGTGTGTGTACGAGTTTCTTGGAAAATTCGACGAGTGGGATGAGGTGACCCATGCCTGGAGTCGGGAGAACGGCGATGTGAGGAGAGTTCTCCATGAATGAGAAACCGTATTTAGGATTTTTATTTTCCTTTTTTGGGGAAGAAGATTGGATAATAATGGAGGAAACTTTTTGGTTTGATGGTAGGAGAGAAAATGTACGATATATATAGTGGCTATGGTTTTGTTTCCTGTATGCAATAATCAGCTTTGTGTAGTGTATGTGTAGAGCGGTGGGGTGGGGTTAGGTGTGGGCCGGGGGGATTGCGACACCTTCTAGATGAGAAAAGTCTCGTAGGACTATTGTAGTGGCCGAGACATGCAATGATGTCAGTGTCAGCGTAATGCTTGTGTCATTTGTTTTTAATGATTGTTTTTTTTCTCCGCTTATTTCACCGGTATATATTTCCTATCTAATTTTTCTAGTAAAGGTGCGGTTAAATACACCAATTTTTTTAATCCTTACATCTACTGATAAATAAAGGGACAAAAATACCTTTTAAAAAAAAATATATTACAACTTCTTTTGCTGTTGGAAATGACAGCAAAAGAAACTATTCAGTGCCCAATTTTTTTAAAAATAGAGTGTGTTTAGCAGCACCCTTCTAATAAATTTCTTACTTTTAGTGCTCATTTTTTTACACAACAATCACTTTTTAACCGAAATAAACTTCATCAAACAATCACTTACTCTTTCTTTCATTTTTTTCCCTACTTTTTTCTTTCCCAAAATCTATTATGGAAAACCATAATTAATTAGATAACAAGGCCTTGTTTGGCAAGTTCTAAAGAAGTTCATAAAATTTTTTAAACAAATGTGAAGAATTGAACCATTGTTCATTTACATATTTCGTAAAACAAACTATGATTTTTAAATAGTTTTATTATTTATTAATCAATATTAATAGTTTTTATTTTTCGATCTTTACTTGTTATAGCAATTTTTTTAAGAATAGTCATATCTATTATGATTGTTTATCGATCATCGGTGATTTGAAAATGTATTGACAATAATTGATTTGTTAAGTGGTAACGTATTCATAATATTGGATAAAACACAACTCTTACTTCGTGACTCTATATTTTCATGTCCTTTTCAAATTGTACGCAGATATTGAAGCCTATTCATAATCACAAATTATGTCACTTACCCTTTCATGAAATCAATGTTCATTTTATTTCCTTTTTTTATTTTGAAAAGATGTTTATTCTTATTTTATTTCTTTCAAAGAAAAAATCTTCCGAAATTAATGACTGAAGTAGATTCCTCTCTTATGATTTTCCGTGACATTTCTTTTGTTTAAAAAAATTACAAAGTAAACATCCTATAAAAATCAAAAGATTCACGTTATGGTAGATAAATAGACCACTGCTAAAAATGAAATAAAAACTTCACTTTGCTACGTCAAAATCAAAATCCTTTCTTACCCTTTAGATGATAGTACAATTACAATACGATTAGAAACTATTGCATGGAAGCAATATAGGCCACAAATTAAACCACTGGTCTAAGTACTAGGGAAGAGAGACATGCACAAAACTCCAATGTAATGGAAACCATTGCTCCACCTCTTTTTGCTACACTCGTTTTCAGCCTACATTCTCTTAAATAGTCATTTTTCTTTCGAAAATGTTTTGTCAAACAAGTTGTGAGTACTTAAGCAACACGCGGAAAATTAACGTTGGATGAAATCAAGAATGCAATTGCCCCACATGATGCGCCGCTGAATACATAACATATGTAGCAACAAGATGAAAGGTTAAAAAAAATGGTGAAATAACAAGACAACCCATGAAGATGCAATTAACAAGCAACAGGTTTATCTACCACTATAGTCGATAGTTCACTTAATAGATTAAATACAAGCGCTTGAGAGTTTTGTTCAATTCACCAATCCTCAAAATGCAGATAAAATGCAATTAATGTACCGAAGATATTGTTTCGACATCCATTGCCTATTCTTCATCTGATGAACCAGAAGATGTATCCTTCAAATAAAGAGACCAAATCTCACCAGGTAGTTTGAAGCTACTCGATCTGTTTCAACAGGCTAAAAGAGTTATGGGCTGACTAATTGCATATTGAACCATGATAATAGTTAACAGGAGATTAACAAGTATGTGATCTTACATCGATCTAGTGTCAGCTCGGACAGCAATGTCCTTGAGAGACATAAAGCTTGGTGTATGCATAACCCCTCTTGACATGTACTTGACCCCAGAAAATTTGAGTTCCTTCCATTTTCCTATTTTATGATCATAAAACATCATCTTGTTTCGCAAGTACTTGGATACCAAAAACGCAATGTAATCTGAGCAGCTTGTTAGCTTGCAGTGATTAGAATGCCGAATTCTTTACCTTTCAGCATTTACAGACCACAATTTGGACCAAGATCTTTGATCACCACAATTCTGCAATACCCAGATGTCAATCAATTCGTGATTAAGGAAAAGTCGAAAAACATAAAGAATCTCCAATTACTCCCATGCAATATCCTATCTCTGTTGCACTCCAACGATCAACAGGAGGTTGTGGAAGTGATATGAAGCACTTTGTGCTAAACTCAAATGAGCCTATACATTGATCATCAAACCAATACAAGAACCCATTTAGATAGGTAGGAGACCTTGTTTTAGAATGGAAGCATGGAACAAAGTCAATCTTTCTCCACAATTGAGTCCCGAGAGTGTGTATCTCAACAAGTTTTGTAGTGTGGAATGTTGTTCCTTCAATTGGACATTTAACAAGCCGTTTTTCAAATCCAGGGAAGACTATAAGCACTTTATATTGATTAGTCTCTAGACGGAATCCAAATCCACCATGTAACGACCCGTCCGGAATCGGGCTGCAGGACCGTGATCCTTCCATTTCCCACGCACATCCGCACACATCATTCTCGGTCGGATTCTCCACTCTCCACGTAACTGCATCATAAACACATAAACGTACATATAATGAGTCACGAGAACTCAATGAGCAATAGATGCAATGCAATGCATGAATGCACGTGTAACATTCTTTTCTTCCTTTCTTTGGGCCCTAGTTGCGAATCATGTGAATACTTCATCATATCATAACATTGACCGTCCCGCAAAGGTTCTTTTACGCTTTGCGGCGCCGTCATAATGGCCGTCCCCCAAAGGTTCTTTTACGCTTTGGGGCGCCGTGAGCCGTCGTCTAAAGGTTCTTTTACGCTTTAAACCGCCCGTAACATCATAAGCCGTCCCCCAAAAGTTCTTTTACTCTTGGGGCGCTACATTCGTCATAAACACATGATACGCAACTACATTCTTTCACATACGTCATGCTTCGTGTCATACATCATTCATTCTTGGGCATTACATAGCATACTTTCTCATGAACTTCGTCTTATCATTACATATCATAGAACATATCATATCCTTACATATAACATCCCATTCACCATCATAACATGTTACGTACTTCACGTAATCATTCACTTGGCATTCGTACACATATCCTAGCTTTCATGTCATTCTAGCATCATTACATGGTCTTAATCATCATATACACTATCTATTACTTCATATCTATCACATAACAACATTTAACATGCTAAATTCACATTATAACATCACATACTTGCACATACCTTTACATATCAAGCATAACAAGGGCATAACATGAATATCATCTCATATGTATTCTTCAACTCATGGAAACATACTATCAACATACCATATTCATACTATAACATAAGATACACCTATTACTCACCATTATAGTTGATCACATATCAATAGGCATAAACAATGGACCCTAGCATACTTACCAACTTCATGATGATCATAAACATGCATATTCCTTGATAAATCTACTTATAATCATAAATTTACCTCCTAAACATGAAATACATCCATTACTCACCATTATAGAAGAAATCAAGCTCAAGAACCATAGATAACCCTCCTTCTTCTTCATCTCTTCTCTTTCTCTTCTTCCTCTCTTCTTGGAATCATAGGTTACATAAGTATTACATGGACCATATGCTTGATATGGGAAGGTTAAGGAAGTAACATATGCTCATGAGGGTCTTGAGAGAGTTTTGGGAGCTTTGGAACCGAGTTTGGGTGTGCAAATGTCAAGAAATGGCGAGAAAGGTCTAGAAATACCATTTGCCGACTTAAAATTACGGCCGTAACTTCCACATTTACGGCCGTAACCCCTTACTTACGGCCGTAACACCATATCCTTACGGCCGTAACTCCAACCATACGGCCATATCTTCAGATCATACGACCGTAATTTGCTCTCTGAAACTTTTGGACATTTTCCACTGTTCACCATTTACGGCTGTAACCTTCGACCCTTACGGCCGTAATCCTTACATTTACGGCCGTAACTTCAGTTCTGCTGAAATTTTCCGTTTTCATCATTTCGACGGCCGTTTCGACTCCCGACATGTCTCATACTTTCCCAAACATTTCATGAACACATCATATACATATACATTATGTCGGGTCGACTTTGAGCGGGGCATTACACACCATGTACTGGCCCTCTATTCCAGCAATCGACACCACTTATGGCTGGAAGTTGTGCATATTCATTTGTGATTGGATTGCATACAACAGTTGAAGCACCATCATTGGTTAATGACAAGCAAAGTAAGCGCCATTACAAGAATTCACCACATTGAGCTGGTGCTTCTTGATGAGCTCAGGTCTTTGAAACTTCTTCTTAGCATTCCTCTCATTTGAAGCACTTGCGACCACATTACTGAGCTCCATTTCTTCATTGCACAGAGGAAGTTTCAACTTGGCATCAAGTTTTATGTGAATAGGATGCATAGTTGCATACATTTAATCTCACCACAGTGTCAACGGGTACTGATTTCAGTTGGATCAATTAAGTGAAGAATTCTTGAAATTCGTCTTGGAAATAAATCTGAATCCATATTTTGGATGAGAATACAGGGCTTTGCACGAGCAGAGTGACTCTTGGCAAAGAGAGGGCTAGAAATTAGACTGCTCATGGTTCTGTATGTGAACTTGCACTGGAGAATTCCTTTAAGAGGCAAATATAGTAGAATTTCCATAATCAAGACCTCCGGTAGATCCAATATGGAAAATTCTGGATTATTATTTCTCTCCAAGATATTGTTGAGCCTGACACAAGAAGTAAACCAATTAGAATCAATCAACTGTTTCTCGTAGCAGAAAGTAAAACTATATATTTCTTGAGTTCTGAGGTGACACAGTAGCCAGAGTAGAAAAGCAGTGTGTCTATAATCTTCTCCATTTTGTCATTTTACAGAAGGATTTTCTGCACGTTTATACAACAACAACAACAACAATAATAATAATAATAATCTGATTTGTTTCAGTTTTCTTGCTCTTCATCTCTCAGAGATTTATTTAATACTACTGTATATGCTCAAAAGATTACATTTTTCTAAAAGTCAACAAGATAAGATGGAAATGATATTATCAACTCTGAAACTTCTCGTCCCACTCACAACTAAGACCAAAAGAAGATAAATATTGTTAACACCCATGACTAAAATAAAGAATTTTAATTAATAAAATGTAACCGAAGTATTCTATTAAAATCTGAAAAGGGAAAAAATGGCCTAGTGAATTTGGGACGCAAAATGGAAATGCAAATGCCAAGGAAAACATAACGCTGAAGGGAACTGGGAGAATTTCAGTTCCCTGGCCCATTGCGATTCACGGAAAACCGTTAACTATATAAGAATATTAAATTTACCGTATTCCAGGGATTAAAAAAATAAATAAATAAAGAACATTAGCTCCAATGATTATAGAAATTTATACAAGGATTTACCTTTCAATATATTACAACGAGTGTATGACTCTGTGTGTCTGTGTGAGGGAGATGATAAGTGAAACCTGATCATGCTGATTGATTTTGAATGAGAGGTCGAATCGAAGAATCGGTGAATAAGTACAAAGAATATGAATAATGCTGGAGGAGAACGAACCCAATTGTCAATTTGTCACAATTTTTTTTGGGGGGTGGCGTTGTTGTGTTGTTGTTGTTGAATGAGGAGTAAATTATGTAACCTAAACTCTAAAATTACACTAATTAAGTAATAAACCTACCGCAAATAAAAGTCCTTTTTTTTTCATTTTTTAATTTAAGTAGGAAGTGAGAGTCATATAAAGGTGGGATAGCGACTAAACCCAATTAGATAAAAGATTTAAAAAACTTCTTTAAGGAAAAAGAATTATAAAAACTACGACTGAAAGCTTAATTCTAGTTTGCAACTAAGGTTATTAATGTTTTTTATTGAAGTATATACCTAATCAAACTTCTCCCTTTCTTGTTGTTGATTATAACACGTGTAATGAAATCCATCAGATCTGTCATGTTTACAATTGTAATATCACCGAAGCGAGAGTTAAAAAGTTTAAGACCTCATGATTACCTTCAAATACTAAGAATTCCAATTGCAATTCACCCCAAATTTTTCTTCTTTAAGAAGAAGTCACTATAGAATTCCCACACCACACATGACAAAAGAACTCCACCACCACTCCCTCGAAACCAAGGCCTGAATCTGTATTTATCAAGAGCAATGAATAAACAAATATTACAACAAGGTTCTTCCTTAAACTACATACAAGGATGGAATTACATTACAAAAATATTTCTACACTAATACCATTTTGAGATAGCAAAAAACCAGTATATTTCTCATTTCTCAACCATAAGCAAGCATTTCCATCATCAAATCATTCCAAGAGTCGATAGGTCCAGGCAAACACCAATGCAGACAATCATTTTGCAGCTTCAAATGTTTATCTTCTCCGCCAAACGGATGGAACTGCCTGTACACTCCCGGGTGACCATCCGGTCGTAATAAAGAAACCATAGTCGTATCAAACAACCTCAAACTCAACCCCCCTATTCCAACAGCCCTCTCAAATTCTTCCAATTCAATTTCCCTCAACATCCTATCTATGTCATTGACATCAATCTCTCCTTCTAAAAAGGGCCTCGTCCTGTTACAATATCCGCCTGTATTCCACTCCCCGTTCTCGAAGTGATCTGGAGTTGTCGTCCTAAAGAATGTGTACGGCTTGTGCTTTGAGCTCGAGATGAATTTAAGAGTCGTGTTTAGTGCTTTTTGATATGCGTAATAAAATCCCACTTGTGTTATGTTTCTCCCTTGTTCTTTGCAATTATGACATCCGATAATCGAGTTGTTCTCGTAGTAAATTGCCGATTTTAGAAACCACTTGCCACCGGCAATCACGATGTAGTCGAAGCTTTCGTATTGATTAGTCCATGTTGAGTCGAGCTCGTCTAGATGAAGCTGAATTATGCCGGATGAAACTCCATTGGTATCTTCGAACACACGAGATTTAGTGAGAAATGGGGACCACACGACCGAGAGAGTCAAGCGGTGAGATGGGAATACCCATCTTCGGCTTTTGTACTGCTCGTCGTGGTATACCGCCACACCTTCCTCCACCTGCAAGATGATAACTCACAACAGTCATTCCAACGTGTACAATTAGATATACAACTCTTTAATACAGGGTTGGACCCACCAATACATGTGGGAAGGGTGTAAAAATGAAATTTTATACAACTCCCCATTAGAGTGTCGTAGTCCTGGTTCTACAAATTGGTTGTGGCATAATTCAACTTAGAAACATCCTTGAACTCTGCTTTTGCTCCCCTGCCCACGTAGTGGGTAGGGAAGCCGTGCACACACCGACGTGGCCGCCAGATGTTGCGCCACGTCGGGCGTGCTTGAACTCATCAACACGTGACAAAATCTTGTAGTATTAAGATTCTAGAGAATTGTCGTACGAACTCAGAATCTTGATCATAATAACATGTTTCTTGTAGAAGAACGATGGAAAGGACAAGTGTAACTTTGCGGGTTCGTTTGGGAGTCAAAAACTTTGCCATACAAAAAAAGTCCAAAATGTACCTGCGAGAGCATACAGAGCAGCGATTGCACATGATTACGCATAATCGAATCGCCAATAAATGCCAACGATTTGCCTCTCATCATACTCAAGAACTTCTTCGGATCAAATTTGGGCAAATCACAGTCCTTCGGTTTCCACCTCCAATAGAGATAGTCTTCATCTGGCCGTCCATTCCTCATACAATTTTGATGATCTTCAATTGTAAAGCAAGTGGCATTGGTGTAAGATGGACTCGTGAAATCCCGAACCCAATTTCCTTGGAAGATATTGCATGTTTCTGCAAGAAAAAATGCAAACCAAACTGGTTTATAAGTCTTGAGGAAACTTAATAAAAGACATTATATTTTAGTGCCACAACAAATGGCTAAAATTAAAACTTGAGAAAGCACATTAGTTACAAATCTAACACGCCTAAATCAAGCAAAATAGAACTCCGGATCACCAAACTCTAACACGTGTAAATCACTTTTTCCCAATCTATACTTCGGAGAACTTGAAATATCACTACATCCCACAAATTGAACAAGCTATAATTATGTGTACAGAGGAAGTAAAGAACAGTAATTGGACTCTTTAAGCTAATCAGTGAACACGATTAACTATTTCTTTTTCTTCTATTCTTTCAAGATGATTCATAAAGATTTAGATTTGTAATCAGAAATTGGGAAAATGCTCAACACAGAATCAAATCCGAAAGTACTCCACCAAAGTTAATCTTAATTAATTAGCTGCCTTCATCAAGCAAGAAAAAAACACACACACTATACACACTGAAATAATCTTATTTTGGGGCAAAAAATTCAAAATTCAAGCATTCAAATTACCATTTTTCGAGGTTTGATTCACCAAAAGCTCACTAGATGGAACCGGCTGGTGGGGTGGCAATGCTCTGTTCTCATCAAAAGTGGTTTTAGGAGGAATTGGAGAAAACTGTACAAAACTTGAGGAAAACAAACGATAGGCAAGGCCCAAGAGCAGAAAGCACACTGCAAATTTTACAAAAATTGATGAAAATGAATGGCTATAAACACTGCTTTTTAGTGGTTTCATTATAAACCTTGAAGTTATCGAAATATAAGAATCAAGAAAATTTTGAAGAAAATTGAGGTATTTAGGCAAGAAAAATGAAAACGGTAAAGGGTTTTGATTCTTGTGAAAGAAATGTACAAAGTAATAAAGATGAACGCTCAATGTTGGTTACTGAAGTGACGTGGTTTGCCTTTGTAAGGTTGAGTCTTTTGTGCAGCTCTGCCTATTTATGGTGTCATTAATGAATAAATTTTTTTATTATTATTTTTATTTTTAGATGTAACAACGGAGAATGAGAGCTTGTTCTTTCCAACATTATACAATAAAAAAATTTTCTTTCTCCTCTTTTCAATTATCTGTGCATTCTCCAGTATAATAATAACCATACATTTTCAACGGAATATCGTGTCAACAATTTACATACCAACCGAACAAGCCCTGAAGGTGTTCCCAAGAAAGTGAAAAACTCTACAGCCTACGGTCTACACATTACATTACTTTTTTTCCCCATTGCAGTAGAAACTCTTTGCAGTTGTGATAATTTAGATCGGATTCTCTCTTCGTTTCTTATATTTTTGCACAAATTTCGTGGGGCCTCGCATCTTCTGTAATCTCCACCATTCAATTCCACTTTTTCTCTCTCCTATATCACATCAAAACACATAAAAACGCATAAAAACACATACCCTAACACGCGCTTAATCAATTTAACTAATATATTATTTAATTCGCTTTTCAGATTGTAATTGACCGTGCAAAGGGATGTGTGTTGAAGAAAAGTCTTGACTTGTGGTAAGCTGTCAACAATAAAACCAAAAAATAACATCGGAAGGGACTTCATTGTGTTCCGTTTAACCTAATTTGGAATTGTTTTGTACAAGCAAATATAAATTTTTATTTATGGTTAATTTCGATCCACGATTTTGAAATCGAACGATAGCCTGTATGTGTGCAGTTTACATGTTTGATGCATACTACGGAAAATTTACTATAATTATATCAAATAAGTTTATTCAAACCGCACACGAAATCAAGTTTATTGTAATAGTAATTGATGTTTTAATATTCGTGACTTGATTCCGTGTTGTTCAATGAAATGATTTATGTATAAACATTCAATTGAAATCCCACTATACATGTTGCTTGTAATCAAAGTTATACTCATTAGGACGTCTTTCAAGCTCCTAACACCCTTAAAAGTTCATTAATGTGAAATAATAGTAATAGAATAATTCTAGATAGACATTCTAAATTGATATTATTAAATGATATTTTAATGTGTCACTTTTTCATTGGATGATTAATATGTGTTCATATGATTATTATTTAATATAGATTTACACCATCCAATAAAAATATGTCACATCAACAATGTCAATAAAAAATATCAAATTCAAATATTTATGTAGAATCACTTATAATAATAGCATGTCGAGGTATTAGCCTATTAGGAAACTTTTTCAAATTAATATCACCTAAATAATTTGGTTAGGCTTGACCCTAAGTGCATAGGTGTGTTTGATTGTGTGTATTTTACATGCAAATATCACATCAAGAAATCAAATTACATTCCTTAGTTGTTTGATTGCACAAATTTACCATGTAAATCATTTGTAGGTACAACACTTTAAAACATGTTTTTGATCATTTTACAAGCAAATGAAAACTTAGCTTGTAGTTGGAAAAATATTTTACAGGTAAGATGTAATTGATTTTACAACACTTTAAAACATGTTTTTGACCATTTTACAAGCAAATGAAAACTTAGCTTGTAGTTGGAAAAATATTTTACAGGTAAGATGTAATTGATTTTCCATTTAAACCATTTACATGCACTTCAATCAAACACGCCCTAATACAAAAGTAGGTTAAATTATATAGATTTACATAAAAAGTTATTATTTTTTTTAAAATCTGTTAGCTTTATTTTCGTATAGAAAATTAAGTTAGTAATTGGCATTTTTATTTTTCCACATTAATAATTAAGTTAGTTAAATTATGTGTTTAATTAATTTAATTATTGTGGATTTTTATGGACTTATTATCACATTGTATTTTTAAGTTTATCTTGGTTTAAATTAGCACATGTGATAATTCATTATTTTAATTAAATAAGTGAGAGTCCAAGTGGGACACTGAACCTAGCACACGTCTAGGATGGCTTAGTGTCACGTTACGTATCATATGATTTGGTAAGATACTTTCCATATTATATTGATACATGATAAGGTAAAATCTTTTTCCATATTTGATTATTACCTTATTTGATTTATCCTACAATTAATGGTAATCTTATTCCTTGTAGGATTTGGTGGTTTATGGTAACTTGGAGACTTGGCCAACAAGTAAGACAAGTTGTATTAAAACACCAACAATTGAAGGAACACGTGAACACGTTTGGAGCATTGAAATTAGTCCCTACCTTTCTCAAGAAAGCGTGTCTCCTTCTCCCATCCGTGCATGGCGTTTTGATCATCAATTGATCAATCCCATGCACACCAACCTCGATTATTAATTGATCTTGGTTCAAATCTCGGGAGGAGTCCTCCAACCAATAGATCTGCCCACAACGAAGAGATCAACACGGGAGATGTAGATTCGTTCGCGGAACGCGGTTACAAGGAATCACTGAAGAGAGACGGGATGTCTGCTCGCATTACATGCTAAGGAAGATCGAAACAAGGAGTTCTTTCATTTATTTCTTAGATGTTGCAATTAATTATGCGTAATTATTGCCTTTGATTTCCCTTATAAAGTTTTAAAGCGGTTGGGCGTGGTTGGTAGGTTTTGCTCGTGGCGGCGAGCACGTGGTTTCCGTTTAGGTTTCCGCGTTAAAATTCACGTGTTTTTCTTTGTTTATTTTTACGCATTACATTATTTACGCAATCCCGATCCAGGCGCATCGGCATCGTGAGCGCATCTAGGATCTGGCGGATTCTGACGCATCTTACATTAAGCGATGGCTGTTGCAGTCGAATCTGCGTAGCGGGACATAACACAGGCGTGTCGATCACTTAAATCAGATAACTTAGACAACTATAAACTTTCAATTGGTATCGAATGGGTTCACTTTACAAAGTGAGATCCGATTGTCTAAATGAAGTCGTCTAATACTCTTAGACCCCTATTCTCAATGGATCTAACTATCCTTATTGGAAAATTAGGATGGAAATTTTTATTCAATCCATTGATGAGCGTTGTTGGACTACCACCCTTGATGGATACCTTTGCACTTTGTCCTTTGTTGGTGATGTGACCCTTTGCTAAACCTAGGAGCACTTATCTTGTCTGAGCGACCTTGTAGCTTCTTTTAATTCTAAAGCTCTTAATGCTATTGTTTAGCGGTGGATGCAGATCAATTCAAACTAATCTCCTCGTTGAGGACGGCTAAGGAAGCGTGGGATGCCCACGAAGATTGCTAATGAAGGCACCTCTGCTGTCAAATCATCTAGATTGCAGATGATTACTCATGAATTTGAAGTTCTCATCATGGATGAGAATGAGGACTTTAGAAGCTTTTATGCAAGGTTAAGTGACCTCACAAATTCAGCCGAATCCCTCGGTCAAGGATTCTCTAAGGTACAGATCGTGAAGAAAATACTCCGATCTCTACCTGATCGCTTTGAAGCAAAGGTAACCGCAATTAAAGAAAGCAAGGATCTCTCATCTATGAGAGTTGATGAACTTGTTGGTAATCTTATGACCTTCGAGTTGCATCTGGGGCGACGCAGAAATGGATCTTTAGAAACAAGTCAGATGAATCTGGCATCATTGTGCGAAACAAAGCCAGGTTAATCGCACAAGGTTACACACAAATTGAAGGCTTAGACTTCGAGGAGACATTTGCTCCCGTAACTCGTCTTGAATCCATTAGGTTGTCATTAATGTCTCGTGCTCGTCAACTTCAGTTATATCAAATGGATGTCAAAAGCGCCTTCTGAATGGTGTGTTGAGCGAAGAAGCCTTTGTGGAACGACCACAAGGGTTCAAAGATCCATTACATCCGGACTATGTATATAGGCTTAAAAGGGCTCTATACGATGCGAGCAAACTCCACGAGCTTGATACGATAGGCTCACGTCTTTTTGCTCAACAAAGGATACAAAAGGAGGAACTGATAAAACTCTTTTTATTAAGCATTTAAATTACGGACTAATTGTCGCCCCAAATATATGTTGATGATATAATATTTGGCTCTACTTCACATCCAAAATTGATGAATTTGTGAATGCTATGAAAAGAGAATTTGAAATAGTATGGTTGGTGAACCGACTTTCTTTCTTGGTTTGCGGTGAAGCGGGATGCATCGGCATCTTCATCTCACAAGAAAAATCGCCAATAACCTGGTGAAGAAGTTTGGGCTTCAAGGCGCGAGCCCATAAGAACTCCCATGGCAACCAGCTGAAACTCTCAAAGGATGACACCGCAAAGAGGTTGATGAATCCCTCTATAGAAGCATGATCGGCGGTTGCTATATCTCACTTTGCTAATAGGCCGGAACATATCCGAGCGTGGGTATCTGCGCCCGGATATCAGCGAACCCTAAGGAGTCGCATGCAGTTTGCGATCAAAGGATCATCGGTATGTAAGTGGTACATACAACTATGGTATTTGTTATACTCGAGACACCACTGCCCATCTTGCGAGGTTACTCGGATGCCGATTAGGTGGTAATGTTGATGACCTGAAAGCACATCCGTGGTATTGTTTCTATATTGGAAACAATCTGGTGGCGTGGCTAAGTAAAAAGTAGAATTCTGTATCCCTATCCACAGCCGAAGCAGAATATATAGCTGCTGGGAGTTGCTGCACTCAACTCCTTTGGATGAAACAGATGTTAGACGACTACGGGATCTCGGTCGATCAAGCCACTATATTTTGTGACAACACCGATGCTATCAATATTTGAAAAACCCAGTTCAACACTCCAGAACAAAGCACATCGATATCAGACACCACTTCATCAGAGAATTGGTGGAACAAAAGATTATCAATCTGGAGCACATATAGACTGATCTACAACTTGCAGATTTGTTCACTAAGGCCCTCGACACTGCTAAATTTGAAAACCTTAGGAAACAAATCGGGGTTTCCCCACCACCTGAATAGGTCATGCATTTTGTTGAACAAAAAAAAAACAAAAAAACAAAAAAAAAAAAAAACAAAAAAATGGAGAAAATAACAAAAAGATTTACATCATTTGTTTCATTTTCCGTTTGTTTTAAAGTTTTATACATGCATTTAGATAGTTTTTCCTATTCATGTGGGTATTACTAATTGTAGAGTGTCTGGATACTGCGGGATGAATCAGTCTTTGAAGCGACATTGAGGCAGATGTATCTGGCGTACGACAGTCAACATGCCTCTAAACTAATCTGCCAACACTACAGTCGGAGAATCCAATGGAATAAGTCACCACCGTCAATGCTATAAGGTTTTGTTTCTGATTGAGGCTCTATATCTGAGTGTAGACCTATGTTCAAAATCTTGCTTTTAGCATTGCACGCGATTCGATTGTCCAAGAGCAGGTCGATGGAAAAAGAAGGCTGCAATCCAAGCCAAGTCCATACCTCTCTTTCAAAAAAAAATATAAGAAAATAAGCTCAAATTGAAAGAAAAAGGGGGAGAAGTTAAAAAGATGACTTATGGGAATTGAACGTAGCTATTTCCACCTCCAAAAGACAATGCCATTCTATTGAAAAAGTCGGCAAAGCCGGACTTGAGAGTTCGCACCTTTAAAGACTTTGAACGGCCTGCTAGTGCGCTCCAGTGAAAAGCCAATAAGTCAGTGCAACCATAAGGTATTTGACGGTGATGTATGATTGACCAGCGGTTGTTTGATTCACACACACACCGTAATTGACTTGTATTTATGCGTGGTGTACTGTACACTACCCAGATGCATCTGTCGCGTTGGAAGCCGACAGTACCCAGATGAATCGGGAGGTACTAGATGCATCTATCTCTAAAATTCGTTTTTTTTTTTAATTTTCGTGAATCAATGTTTAAAAGCAGTATACAGTGGGCTTATGTGCACGTATCTTGCAGGAAAAGTCAGTTAGTTGTGGGCCTAATTTTGGTAACTTTTTGTTTCCTTAATTCTTTAATTTTTCCCAACTAACCAACTGCAATTCAAATGGAAACAGAATTTGACGCGTACATGGATTCCTTATTTGAGCAGATCTGAAATTTTCATCTGCATTGAATTCTAAAAGGTGAGTGATTCTTGGTAATTGAGTCATATTTGGTCAAGACCCACTTCTTTCTCTTATATACACGCACAAAACACAAAAAACACACACAAACATACACTAAAACACGCATACATCTCTCTCTCTCACTATTCATCATCTTCAACCTCTCAAATCTCCATAACCTTCACCTCTCAACTCTCAAATCACAAACACCCACTTGAAATTGACATGGGAAAGAAGAAAACCATATCCAGGAGACCAAATCTAGGGAAGAATTTGAGATCTTCACCAAGGAAATTGAAAGATCAAAGTTCTTCTTCTCCACCTCTTTCTCCACCAAGTTTGGACATCACCACCGGAGCTCCACCATCACCGGGTCAAGCCACCATAGCCGAGCCACCGGCTCTGGCGGCAACCAGCGGCTCCCAAAGCGCGAGCCACGAAACTCACTTTCGGCGCCACCGCTGCGACCATCGCCATGCCACGGCATCACCTCCATCGGCTCCCGCCTCATCTCGTCTCCTCCGGCTGATGCTATCACCCCATCACACTTGGGTACTCCAATTTCTTCTATTGGTAATATCTCCAAAACTCTCTACATCTCTAAAGATTTTGGACGAAACTTGCTTGAGACTTTGGGAAATCATATAGATATTGTTGAGTTTGCATCTAGATTATTTGGTGTGGATGAAGTATCTAACTTGTTGATTTGGGAAAAACTAGTGTTGGTAATGTTTCCACTAGTATTGATGGTTTTGGTACTTCCTCTAATGCTAATGTATCGCATTGTGTAACACCTTCTAAGGTGATTATTGAGGAGATTGATGATGATTATATTGATGGGGAGAACTTGAATTCTTCTAGTTTAGAGAAGAATGTGGAGGTTGATTGTATGGTCGACAATGTGATTAAAGATTGTGGCTCCCACTTTCATGTTGTCGACAATGTTGGTTTGGATATTCCAGTAAACAAAGGTACTGGTGATGATATTGAGATTGAAGGACAAACTGATGAAGATGACTCAGATGAATCTGAGCCGGTTGATGCTCACCCAGATGCATTTGCACCAGAAATCTGGTTCGACTTTGAAGATGAAAAGAATGTGGATGACGAAAGTGAGTGCAGAAGAGATCGGTGGTGATGAGCACATGTCGTGAACTTGAAGAAATTTGCTCGAAAGGGAAAGAGAAAGATTGGGGATTCTCTCAAGACCACAAAGTCCCTACGATGTTGATATCTCTACTCTTCGACCCACGATTGGAGATCCTTCCACCTTCATTCCGGGATAGCCTACTGTTGCTCAGTACTTTCGTCCCTCTCTGTCATCGTTTACGGTCATCTGGTGCTTATAGTGACTTTCAGATTTATGGTTGCGGTCATTTCATTACGAGCACCGTATTCCTATTCATCGATTTAGACACTATGATGTGATTGACGTTGATTCTATTGTTGCTCACTTCGGGTTAGAGCACTTGTTTGCATGTGAAGGAAATGTTAATGAGACTTTGGTTAGGGAATTTTATGCTAATATCCCTGTTGATTACCAAAGTAAGACATGCATCTTTTTTGGGAAATTGTATGTGAGAGGCGCATTGATTCGCTTCTCGGCCAATGACTTGAGGAGTTGGTTGGGTTTGAAATCCAATTGTGTTGATGATGTTGATTCCTCTGAGGCCACAGAGAACACCATTGCACAAGAATTGACAAATGATGCTGGTAAGTTCGTGAAAGGCAAAATTGCAGCTTCTCTCTTCACGCCAAAATATAAGATTTGGCTTCGCTTTGTGAAGAAAAATGTGGATCAGTTGGTTCATGCTACTAGCTTGACTAGAGTGCATGCTTTGGTACCTTACTTGCTTGGCACTAGGCGAATATTGATGTGGCCGGTCATATTTGGGCCAATATTATGGAGCAAGTGGCGGGTAGTGGACCCATAAGAGTACTAGAAGTCATCTTTGCCATCCATGGATTATTTCATCTTATCTTCTTGAAAAGGGCGTTATGAATCGTCAGGAGAATATTTGGACCACTCCGAGACCTATGGATATGTTAAGGCAAAGAAGTTGATCCTTGAGAAGCATGCCCCTCCAACAGCATCAGTCCTCCGCCACCTCGATTACATCGATGAGAGGATTGCTCGCCTTGAGGCTCGAGTTTGAGGAGTTGGTGAGGTTGTGAAGTCCCAAGATAAAAGATTGCATTGTTGATGGCTCGCTACACTCCTAGTGAGATTCATAAGACGTTGAAGAAACGAAAGTCATCTGCAGATCCATCTGGAGCCCCCAAGAAGACACCGAAGACCCGAGACACATCTGGGCCGTGACTTCTCCTCCAGATCCATCCAGCTGTTTCGTTCAGCTTACTTTTGGCTCATGTTATGAATTTTTTCTTCCTTTTGGTCTGTAACTAAATATTGCCTCATTCCCATCACCCCTTGATATTTGGTTATGGTTGATCACTTTTTATGGCATGTTACAAGACGTTATTTGCAGTTAGTTCCATCGGCTCCTCTATTTGTTCCAAAAAGGGGGAGTAGCATATCTTCCTTTTGAGGGAGTCGAACTAACTCTTTCTCTCTTTTGCTTGTTGAAGTGTTTATGACATCTAGGTGGATCTGTCTTAGTTATGTGATCTTTCATGTGCACCTTTTGCATGATTCCATTTGTCATTTAATTGTCTTTACTCATTGCTTGAGGGGGAGCTCTTTATGGGTAAATTTTTTTTACAACTTCGACCATCTTTGTTTTGCAAAAGATTGAGACTTGTTTTGGAAAAATAGAAAAAGTCAAAGGGGGAGATTGTTAGCTTTATTTTCGTATAGAAAATTAAGTTAGTAATTGGCATTTTTATTTTTCCACATTAATAATTAAGTTAGTTAAATTATGTGTTTAATTAATTTAATTATTGTGGATTTTTATGGACTTATTATCACATTGTATTTTTAAGTTTATCTTGGTTTAAATTAGCACATGTGATAATTTCTTATTTTAATTAAATAAGTGAGAGTCAGTGGGATCTGAACCTAGCACACGTCTAGGATGGCTTAGTGTCCACGTTCGACGTATCGTATGATTTGGTAAGATACTTTCCATATTATATTGATACATGATAAGGTAAGATCTTTTTTCCATATTTGATTATTGCCTTATTTGATTTATCCTACAATTAATGGTAATCTTATTCCTTATAGGATTTGGTGGTTTATGGTAACTTGGAGACTTGGCCAACAAGTAAGACAAGTTGTATTAAAACACCAACAATTGAAGGAACACGTGAACACGTTTGGAGCATTGAAATTCGTCCCCTACCTTTCTCAAGAAACGTGTCTCCTTCTCCCATCCCGTGCATAGCTTTTTCGATCATCAATTGATCAATCCCATGCACACCAACCTTGATTATTAATTGATCTTGGTTCAAATCTCCGGGAGGGAGTCTTCCAACCAATAGATCTGCCCACAACTTGAAGAGATCAACACGGGAGGTGTAGATTCGTTCTTGAGGAACGCGGTTACAAGGAATCACTGAAGAGAGCGGGATGTCTGCTCGCATTACATGCTAAGGAAGATCGAGCAGGAGTTCTTTCATTTATTTCTTAGATGTTGCAATTAATTATGCGTAATTATTGCCTTTGATTTCCCTTGTAAAGTTTTAAACTGATTGGACGTGGTTGGTAGGTTTTGCTCGTAGGTGACGAGCACGTGGTTTTTTCCCGTTTTGGTTTCGACGTTAAAATTCATGTGTTTTTACTGTTTATTTTTCTGCGTTACATTATTTCATGATCGCGATCCAGACGCATCTGGCGTACGTGACGCATCTGAGATCTGTGGATTCTGACGCATCTTCACATTAAGCGATGGCTATTGCAGTCGAATCTGGCGTAACGACATATGACGTATCGATCGACTTAAATCGGATAAGCTTGACAACTATAAACTTTCAAAATCTACTTGTATGTTATATCAACAATCGAATGATTAGTAATAATAGGCAAATTAGAGTGTCTGAATAAGGAAGGAGGAACGACCCACTTCTCCCTTTCCTATCAACTATTTTTAATACAGGGAGACGTTGTAGAGATTTGACACTAATATTAAATTATTTTTATTTTTAAATTTCACTTATTTATCCATTTTCATTTCAATAATGGTGGGGGGCCTGGAAAAGAGGACGAGTAACTACTATGCTACGTCTTGATTGTCTTGATGGAAAGTGTATGATGAGATTGACCATTTTGCCCATATCGTCGGTTGAGTGTGGCCTCCCACATTTTATGTATTTTCATACAAATTATATTAACTATGACGTTTCTTGAATTTGAAAGATATCCCCATCTAAATGGGTCCTCAGTCAATAGACATAAAAGAGAGATGAAAAATAAAATATATGTCAAAAGGTGAAGGAAACCATCATGTATTAATATTGGACAAATACCAATCAACTTTTTTTTGTAACTAATATATTAATTTTCATGGTCACATAGATGATGCATATGTGAACTCAAAAAGTTTATCTAATATTCGTGTGCATGTTATGTCAATATTACGTGATCGTGTGAATATGATATAATCATTTAGATATATTATATAGTGTTAATGTGAATTGATCTTGTAATCGCAGTAAACTATATCTATATAAGCATTAAATCACTTCTATATGAACTTGTGTCTTGTATAGTCTCAATTGTTCATCGAATTAACATGTCCTTGGCTGAAGAACTCAATAATATGTGACTGTGAAATCACAACGATTCAAATAATTCAAGAACTTTGAATTAAATTCAACATTTATTATACCAAGCGCAAGTTGGATGAAGAATGACGAACAAAAGGCCCTACAAATCATTTCTCTAACCAAACGTTCCAACTGTCGAGCAGGCCACTGAGATGTGCCCATGCCAGCGAAGACTGCAAGAGGCCCACACTTATTGGGCCATTGTTAGCAAAATGATGATGATCTGTCTGGGCCGTATATTCGTACTGGATAGACCAATCATATGGCTGGTACATATATCTCATGGCTTCCCAATCCATTTAAAGTTTAAACTTGCTTTTTCTCAGAGGTTTTTGGTTTCAATTACTCATTTGTTCTACTTCATAATTGAACCATGTAGATGGGAATAGGAAGACTGGAAACCAATTGGAAAAAGGAAGTAAAAAAAAGGGAAAAATAAAATAAAAATCATTGAGCCACCAAATGTAAGAATAAATATAGCAAAATTCAACGTTATACACTTGGCACTTTTTTTTCTTTTTTCGTATAACATTGTCTCATGTATCAACAATCACAAAACTAATAAGACTACATAAATAAATCATATGTACAAGTAACTCATTGTCTCATACATCAATCACTACAAAACTAATAAGACTACATAAATAAATCATATGTACAAGTGACTCATCATAATTATTATGAAAAAGGAGCCAATAGAAAAAGATGCATGTTTCTACAATAGATAGATAATACAATTAAAAAAAAAGGATAATAAAAGGATATAAGAAAAGAAAAGTAATTCAAAACCCTACGTACCCAATCACAAATAAACACTATTCAATTATTGCATGGTAATTAATAATTTGTTTATGTGCAAAGGTTACTTCTCCACTTGTTTGCCAACTCCCCAAGTGTTTTTGTGGAAGATCCATTATCACCAAGAACTTTTGCAGCTGCATCCTTAAGATCTCTCACACGACTCCTAATCCCTTTTCCTTCTTCTCCTTCTATCAAACCCTTCACAATTTTCGCAATTTCAAGCCTCGTCACAAAACCATTTTCGTTAAAAATTGGCTTTAAGGCGACTTTCATGTCCTCAATCAACATAACACTATTCATTCGTTGTTCAGCAAACAGTGGCCAGGTGATCAACGGCACACCATTAACCACACTCTCCAAAATCGAATTCCAACCACAATGCGTAAGAAACCCGCCGATCGAACCGTGGCTAAGAATTTGTGCTTGTGGGGCCCAGGAGGGTAACACTAGCCCACGACCCTTGGTCCTATCCAAGAACCCTTGTGGCAAATAAGCCAAAGGGTTCCCAGAATTTTGGATACCGAAAAATATGGCACTCGAAGTATTGTCACTTGGACATCTAAGAACCCACAAAAACCTCTGTTCGCTCATCTCTAATCCCATCGCAACCTCAGTAATCTGTTCATGGGAGAGGGACCCACAACTCCCAAAAGAGATATACAGAACCGAGCCACTTGGCTGTTCATCGAGCCATTTAATGCACACAGATTCGTCACTCTTGGAAGACGTTGACCCGTTTCGAATCAACGGTCCTATGCAGTAAACCGGCGGCTTACCGGTTTCCGGTTCCTGCAAATATTGAACCGGACCGGGCTCCAATTCCTTGCAACTGTTTAAGATGATCCCTTCTGCCATTCCGTATCTCTTGGAATGATGAAGAACCCATTTGTAGGCATCATTCTTCCTGTCCTGAACCGGGGCGAGAAGATCCGACCCGTGAATCGGCATGCAACCCGGGATTCGAACCTTCTCCTGCATATCTCTGTACTCACACGACAAAGATTCGTCAAGCTTCGCCAAGTTTAAGAAAAAGGACAAACACGTGGCCGTAGTGGGGTAGAAAAGGTATGGAGAAATGTTGAATTCATTAGCAACATCAAACGCATCAGTCGCAAACAAATCAACCACAAAAGCTGCAATCTTTTTCTTCGAAAGCAGAGATTTAACGACATCACGAAGGGATGAGAGAGAACGTGTAACAGTGAGAGAAACACGTGTTTCGATCTTGACGTCAGCAGATAAATCGTCGAAATTGACGGGGGGAAGAACAGAGTAGTCTATACGAGGTGGGAGTTTATCGAGAAATGATTTTTGTTCATTGGAGAGGGGCCCATCAGACGGGATTATGAAACTCACCGTGAAATTGTGTGTGTGTATGAGTTTCTTGGAAAACTCAACGAGTGGGATGAGGTGACCCATGCCTGGATTCGGGAGAACGGCGATGTGAGGAGAGTTCTCCATGAATGAGAAACCGTTTTTAGGATTTTTATTTTCCGTTTTTGGGGACGGAGATTCGAGGAAACTTTTTGGTTTGATGGTAGGAGAGAAAATGTACGATATATATAGTGGCTATGGTTTTGTTTATCAGCTTTGTGTAGTTAGCGTCTGTTCGTTTTTATTTATTTTCACCTAAAAATTATTTATTATTAAAAATTAAAGTTAAATATCAATATTAATAACACATTTAATATCATCGTTCATTATTATCCACATATTTTGTGGTTCACATCACTATATTCTATTTTTAATAAAATTTTAGACAAAAATAAGCATACACGAATACACGCAAAGTGTATGTGTAGAGCGGTGCGGTGGGGTTAGGGGTGGGCTAGGGGAGGCGGGGTTGCGACACACTGTAGATGAGAAAAATCTCGTAGGACAATTGTAGTGGCCGAGACATGCAATGATGTCAGTGTCCGCGTAATGCTTGTGTCATTTGTTTTTAATGATTGTTTTTTTTCTCCCCTTATTTCACCGGTATATATTTGCTAATTGCTATCCAATTTTTCTAATAAGGGTGCGGTTAAGTACACCCGTTTTTAAAATCCTTACATCTATTGATAAATAAAGGGACAAAAATACCTTTTAAAAAATATATATATTACAACTTCTTTTGCTAGTGGAAATAGTAGCCATGGATGTAGAAAATAGCGGCAAAAGAAGCTGTCCAGTGTCCAATTTTTTTAATAAGATTTATTATTATTATTATTATTATTATTTGAGTCAAAGGATGAAATTGTCCATTGGCATAATTTTTAAAAAATGATTGGTGTAAGGATTAAAAAATGGAGTGCGTTTAGCAATACCCTTCTAATAAATTTCTTACTTCTAGTGCTCATTTTTTTACACAACAATCACTTTTTTACCAAAATAAACTTCATCAAACAATCACTACCGAAATAAACTTCATCAAACAATCACTTACTCTTTCTTTCTTTTTTTTTCCTACTTTTTTCTTTCTCGAAATCTATTATGGAAAACCATAATTAATTAGATAACAAGGACTTGTTTGGCAAGTTCTAAAGAAGTTCATAAAATTTTTTAAACAAATGTGAAGAATTGAACCATTGTTCATTTACATATTTCGCAAAACAAACAACGTTTTTTTTAAAAATAGTTTTATTATTTATTAATCAATATTAATAGTGTTTCTTTTTCGATCTTTACTTGTTATAGCAATTTTTTAAAGAATAGTCATATCTATTATGATTGTTTATCGATCATCGGTGATTTGAAAATATATTGACAATAATTGATTTGTTAAGTGGTGACGTTTACATAATATTGGATAAAACACAACTCTTACTTTGTGACTCTATATTTTCATGTCCTATTCAAATTGTAAGCAGATATTGAGGCTAATTGCATAATCACAAATTATGTCACTTACCCTTTCATGAAATCAATGTTCAATTTATTTCTTTTTTTTGAAAAGATGTTTATTCTTATTTTATTTCTTTCAAAGAAAAAACCTTCCGAAATAAATGACTGAGGTAGATTCCTCTCTTATGATTTTCCGTGACATTTCTTTTGTTTAAAAAATTACAAAGTAAACATCCTATAAAAATTAAAAGATTCACGTTATGGGAGATAAATAGACCACTGCTAAAAACGAAATAAAAACTTCACTTTGCTACATCAAAATCCAAATCCTTTCTTGCCCTTTAGATGATAGTACAATTACAATACGATTAGAAACTATTGCATGGAAGCAATATAGGCCACAAATTAAACCACTGGTTTAACTAGGGAAGAGAGACATGAATAAAACTCCAATGTAATCGAAACCATTGCTCCACCTCTTTTTGCTACACTTGTTTTCAACCTACATTCTCTTAAATAGTCATTTTTCTTTCGAAGATGTTGTCAAACAAGTTGTGAGTACTTAAGCAACACGTGGAAAATTAACGTTGGATGAAATCAAGAATGCAATTGCCCCACATGATGTGCTGCTGAATACATAACATACGTAACAACAAGATGAAAGGTTAAAAAAATGGTGAAATAACAAGACAACCCATGAAGATGCAATTAACAAGCAACAGGTTTATCTACCACTATAGTCAATAGTTCACTTAATAGATTAAATACAAGCGCTTGAGATTTTTGTTCAATTCACCAATCCTCAAAATGCAGATAAAATGCAATGTACCGAAGATATTGTTTGGACGCCCATTGCCTATTCTTCATCTGATGAACCAGAAGATGCATCTTTCAAATAAAGAGACCAAATCTCACCAGGTAGTTTGAAGCTACTCGATATGTTTCAACAGCCTAAAAGAGTTATGGGCTGACTAATTGCATATTGAACCATGATAATAGTTAACAGTAGTAGATTAACAAGTATGTGATCTTACATCGATCAGCATCAGCTCCAACAACAATGTCCTTGAGGGACATAAAGCTTGGTGTATGCACAACCCCTCTTGATATGTACTTGACCCCAGAAAATTCGAGTTCCTTCCATTTTCCTATTTTATGATCATAAAACATCATCTTGTTTCGGAAGTACTTGGATACCAAAAACGCAGTGTAATTTGAGCAGCTTGTTAGCTTGCAGTGATTAGAATGCCGAATTCCTAACCTTTCAGCACTTACAGACCACAATTTGGACCAAGATCTTTGATCACCACAATTCTGCAATACCCAAATCTCAATCAATTCGTAATTAAGGAAAAGTCGAAAACGGATGAGGGGGCAGCCCCTCGTGGGGGCTTGGGGGCAATGCCCCCAAAAGGTAAACAGATTTTGTGTTTGTTTGGATTAAGTATCTTATGCGAATCATTGTTTCTCTTTAATTAAGAGACTCCTATTTGAAGAGATGTATCTCTTCAGAAAAGGCACATCCATCCGGCGAAGAGGTGCAACTCTAACGAAGGGATGCAACTCAATTCAACAGACACGAACGTTCTATAAATACATTGTCCTCGGTCATTTGCAGAAGAATCCGAAATAAAACAATATCACGCACTATAAACCTGCATTTGGCTTCATCAGTTTTATATTTAAGTTTCTCTTCGATTTGATCAAACGTGTCACTGTTTTGATCAAACGAAGAACTCCATTGTATCCTGAGAGAAATCTTCTCTAACCCAAAGTGATATCGAAAAGGGGAGAAATATCTCTTAAAAGATAACGGCTATTGCGTGCTTTGGAGTCATTATTTCTTTGATATTTTACCCACAATTTCCCAAGAATTGACTTTGCAAAGGGATGCGTGTTGAACAACAATAAAACCAAAAAATAACATGGGAAGGGACTTCATTGTGTTCCGTTTAACCTAATTTGGAATTGTTTTGTACAAGCAAATATAAACTTTTATTTATGGTTAATTTCGATCCACAAATTTTAAATTGAATGATAGCCTATATGTGTGCAGTTTACATGTTTGATGCATACTACTGAAAATTTCCAATAATTAAATCAAATGAGTTTATTCTAACCGCACACGAAATCAAGTTTATTGTAATAGTAATTGATGTTTTAATATTCATGACTTAATTCGGTGTTGTTCAATGAAATGATTTATTTATAAGCTTAGTGTTCCAGTCCGCCAAGGCAGACCGTAGCTTACGGTCCGCCCGGCTGATTTTCTCTCTGGTCCGGACTCCATTTTGAAATTCGAAAATTTTGTTGGATTCATCACGACGAGATGGAACTCCAGCAATTTGGAAAAAAATTTTGGATACTGTGGACCCATAGTGACCGGTCAAAGATCGGTCAAAGTTTTTGGCAAAAAATTGGCCAAAAACTTTGACTGATCTTTGATCGGGCACCACGGGCCGCCACGGTGTCCAAAATTTTTTTCCAAATTGCTGGAGTTCCGTCTCGTCGTGATGAATCCAACAAAATTTTCGGATTTCAAAACGAAGTCCGAACGAGGGAGAAGCGGACCGGAAGTTTCCTCTTATTTATAAACATTCAATTGACATCCCACTATACACGTTGCTTGTAATCAAAGTTATACTCATTAGGACGCCTTTCAAGCTCCTAACACCCTCAAAAGTTCATTAAGGTGAAATAATAGCAATAGAATAACTCTAGATAAATATTCTAAATTGACATTATTAAGTGATATTTTAATATATTTTTTTCATTGGATGATGAATTTGTGTTTATGTGATTATCATTTCATGTAGATTTACACCATCCAATGAAAATATGTCACATCAATAATGTCAATAAATTTATGCAGAATCACTCATAATAATAGCATGTCGAGGTATTGGCCTATTAGGAAACTTTTTCAAATTAATATCATCTAAATAATTTGGTTAGGCTTGACCTTGAGTGTAGAGCTTGTGAAAAAATGTTATGGTATGTTTGATTGTGTGTTTTATATGTAAATGTCACATTAAAGAAATCAAATTATGAGTGTGTTAGCGGATGAATTTTAATATATTTTTATGAGTATGAAGAGAGAGAATGAGTGCAGTTGGATGGTGAAGATTTAAGGAGTGAAGAGATATATGAATGTGATTTATTTGACCAAATTTAAAATTTAAAAAAATGAATTAAAATGCATTAAAAGTTTAGTGCTAACACCTTCTACATCTTCGGTTGTTTGATTGCACAAATTTATCATGTAAATCATTTGCAGGTACAACACCATAAAACATATGTTTGACCATTTTATAAGCAAATGAAAACTTAGCTTATAGTTGGGAAAATGTTTTATAGGTAAGATGTAATCGGTTTTCCATTTAAATTATTTATATGCACTTCAATCAAACACACCCTTAGTACAAACGTAGGTTAAATTATATAGATTTACATAAAAAGTAATTTTTTTTATCTACTTATATGTTATATCAACAATCGAATGATTAGTAATTGTTAGAGAAAGAGGACAGGAGATGAATAGGAATAAACTGTATTATTGTTGTGTATATTACAATGAGTATGCAAAGTATTTATAGAGTACATGGAGTAGGCTACAAGAAAGTAAAACCCTAGGTGAGTAAACCCTAGACGGCCCAAAGGCCCAAACTATATGTCAATATGATACATAATAATATTAACACCCCCCTTCAAACTCAAGGAGGTAAATGAGAGACCATCTTGAGTTTGGACAACAAAAATGAAAGCGATGTGGTGGATGGACTTTGGTGAGGGAGATCGGCCGTTTGCTCATCGGATGATATGTGGCGCGAGATATCTTGTATTCCTTTTCACGTGTTGGCCAGTAAAGTGACAATCGATCTCAATATGCTTGCGTTCGTGAAAGACATCATTTTGAGCTATTTTGGTGGCACTATCACTGTCACACCAAATGGCTGTTGGAGGCGTTTGAGGGCTCCCATATCTGAGAGGCAGTGAAGCCAAACAAGTTCCTGAGTGGTGTCGGCGAGAGCACGATATTCGCCGACCTTTGGGCGTGAAGTCAAGGTTTGCTTTTTGCTCCGCCAGGATATCAATGAGCTTAGGAAAATACAAAAACCGGTGGTCGAGCATCTATCGGTCGGATTACCGGCCCAATCGACATCAGGAGTAAGCGTGAAGCTCAATGATGATGAAGATGGGAAGTGAAGTCCATGAAACATAGTCCCTTTGATGTATCGAAGTATCACGAAGAAACGGCCGCATAATGAGTAGATCGTGGTGCTGCCATGAAGCCCGGCCCGACAATGTGCACAGCATATGCAATATCCGGGCGATGTGGCGTGAGATAAACGAGACTTCCAACAAGTTGTCGATATAACGAGGATCACCGAGGAGGTTACCATCATAAGGTGTGAGTCTCGATTTGTTTTCCGAGGAGTGAAACGGTTTTGCAATCGGTAAGACCGACTCTGGTGAGAACATCGGATGCATACTTGGCCTGTGTGAGATAATAACCAGTGAATCGATAGTACTTCAAGACCCAAGAAGTAATGAAGAAGCGACCAAGGTCCTTCATCTCAAAGTGGGCTTGAGAGATTCTTTCAATGAAAGCGATACTGTGTCATCATCCCGATAATAATCATATCGTCTACATAGAGAATCAAGAAAATAGAACCAAAACTCTTCTTGACAAAGAGGGCGAATCATGTTCAATGGAAAGGAAACCAAGCGTGTGGATAGTTGAACCGAATTTCTCAAACCAGGCACGAGGGCTTGCTTAAGACCATAGAGGAACGTCGTAGCCTACATACCTGAGATGGAGAATGAGAAACACCAGGAGGAGGTTTCATGTATACTTCCTCAGAGAGATCGCCATTTAGGAAGGCATTTTTCACATCCATCTGAAACATGTCCCATTTTCTAGTTGCTGCAATAGCTATGAGGCTGCGAACCGAAGTTATCCGAGCAACTGGAGCAAAGGTTTCTTCATAGTCAATACCATATTCTTGGGTGAAACCTTTAGCCACAAGTCGTGCTTTGTAGCGATCCACTGATCCATCGGATTTTGTTTTGATCTTATAAACCCATTTACAACCAATCATGACTTTCCTGGAGGAAGATGAACCAATTCCCAAGTCTGGGCTCTTTCCAAAGCCTGCAACTCTTCAGTCATAGCTTGCTGCCATAGTGGGTTAGAACTAGCCTCTTGATATGAAGATGGCTCATGGTGGGAAAATATAGTAGAGTAACAGTGATAGTCACGAAGATGATGAGGAAGAGTTCTTACCCTGGTAGGCCAGACGAGGAGGGATGGTATGATCGGCGGGATCTTCGATTAAAGCGGCGCATCGAGAATGGTCAAAGTAAGTGGTATCTCATGAGAAGAAACGATCGTCGATGTGGATGTCTCAGTGGAAGATGTGGCATTGTCATTAGTGGATGGTATGGTGATATCTGTTGATGAAGTAGTTGGAGTGGTTGTAGAAGTGGATGGTATGATGATATCTGTTGAGGAAGTGGGTGGAGTGTTTTCAGCGGATGGTGTGGTGAGGTCTGGTGAAGTTGTAGGTAGTGGAGATGAACATGTATCCATGGAGGGACTAGTGAAGAAGGGAATAGAAGAATCGAAGTGACATGAAAGCGGGAGATAGAGGAAAACATTTTGTGTTCCCAAAGATGACATGTCGGAGACAGAAGGCGGCTTAGAAAGCGGGATCCCAACATCTATACCCTTTGTGTTCTATTCCATACCCCAAAAAACAACAGAGGCGAGAACGAGGCTCAAGTTTAGGCGTTCATGTGGTGGAGTAAAACAAAACACGCACATCCAAAAACTTTCAAGATTATAGTTAGGTGAGGTACCATATAACCTTTCGTAGGAGAGTGATTTTGAAAAGTAGGAATAGGATGCCGATTGATAGTATAGGCTGCGATCGGGCTTCCCCCAAAAAGCGTTCAGGACAACCATTAGAGATAAGAAGAGTTCGAGCAGTGTCTAGAATATGGCGATGTTTGCGTTAAGACGACCATTTTGTTGAGATGTGCCAGGACACGAATATTGAGAAATGGTGCCTTCTTTGACGTAAAAAGCTGGAAAGTTGGTTGCTTTGTATTCCATAGCATTATCTGCACGGAATACTTTGATTGTCTGAAAAGCGGGTTTGCACCATTTTAGCGAAGTCGTAATATATTTGTGGTAGTTGAGCGATTTTTCATGAGATATATCCAAGTAAATCAGTATAGTCATCTAAGAAAATAACAAAATACCTAGATCCGCCCATAGTGTTATGAGGCGAGGACTATACATCGAATGAATCAAGTCAAAAGGTGCGGATGAAATAGAATCACTATTATTAAATGGTAAAGCGGGTTGTTTTCCAAGTTGACAAGATAGACAAGAAACCTTTTAGGTTTTAACTACTCCTAATCTACCGGATGCAATAAGAGACCAAGTCGATCAACGAAACATGACCTAATCTTGAGTGCCAAAGATCCAAAGAAGATGCGATGAGAGTGGAAGCGATGATAGCGAGGATGGTTGTGAGTGATTTTGTGCAGGTGAACAAGTTCAAACATCGTCCCACTTTACGGCCTATCCCAATGATCTGCCCGTCCTTGGATCCTGCACATGACAACCAAGGGAAGAAAAAATGACATTTAGGCCCATATCACATAAGCCCGACCAAGCGATATAAGATTAATAGTGAGTTTAGGTATATGAAAGGTGGATGGTAGAGAGAGTTTTGAGGTTGAGATTTCTCCTTCGTGACTAACAGACAATTGAGATCCATTTGCTTTGTTTTGATTGGTGTGATATGTGAAAGCGGGTGTTTTAGATATGAAGAGAGAAGAGTCATGAGTCATGTGATTGCGACAACGAGTCAAAATACCAAGAAGTACCTGAGATGGCGGACATAGCCTTTGGAAGGACCGGATAAAACTTTGTTTCAAAAGATCGGCAAGATCATCATTGTTGATAGTTGATCACGAGCAGAGGATTGATTAGTAGCGGCCGGTGATAGGCGTGTAAATTGCCCTTAGCGAGGGTTTTGTAGCAATCTGGCGTATAGTGATTTGGTCCCTTTGCCACGGTGCTTGCAAACCCGTTTAGGACGATGGGCGAGGGCATGACTAGTCTCGTGGCGATGAGCAAGTAGTGGAAGCTACGGTATTGGATGACTTGCCTGGTTTGGCATAATGAGTTGCCGAGCGATATTAGATGCTTGTGATTTCGTACCAAGTCGAGTTTCTTGAGAGATGAGTTCGGTGACAACATCGGCAAGGGTTGGTAGAGGACTACGATGAAGTAGAAGCTCGAGCGAGGTTCAAAGCGATCATTGAGAGCCATGAGAAGTGTGATAATCTGTTTGGTTATCTCGATAGGTTGCAAAGCGGATTTGCGTCATCGGTGTTTTTCCATGTAGGCTCGGAAAGGGTCAAGTGATCCCATATGGCATGCATTTTACACAAACTTCGTCAATGGATTGATCGGTAGCCGGATTTTTCTTTGTGAAGTCACGATCAATAGCGATATTGATGAGCAAGATCCTTAGTAGTATAAGCGGTCTCGAAGAAAATCCCACACTTCTTTACTGTATCAAGCGCCCAGTCTTGTGATGGAAGGTATCGAGGTATTTCGACACCATGTTATGATGTCCCCATTTTCTTTGTCCCATTCTTCCTCACGTTCTCGAACTTTTCGTCACTTTCATCTTTCCGGTGGAACCAGAGCTATAATCGCACCACGTAACAGCGCGCCAAAGCCTTTTGGCTTTGAGAAAACTAGTCATACTTGTGCCCAATGCACGTAGTTGTGCCCATTAAGAGTTATGGCGATGGGGGCGAAACATCGGTCGATCCATAAGGCCCGACTATAAATGGAGGCCGAATTTGAATTCCGAGGCCGAAAAATGTATTGAGCGGTCAAAAACCCAGGAACCGGTCAACCCTTATGCGGAACCGGTCAAATAACGGGTGAGCCGGTCAAGTCAAAGTCCGGGCGGTCCAGGTCAAGCGAGTCAAAGTCAACGCTGACGTGGGTGATGATGTGGCGATGACGTGAACTGATGGCGTGGTGATGGCGTGGGTGATGGCGTGGCGATGGCGTGGGTGATGGCGTGGCGATGGCGTGGGTGATGGCGATGTCGATGGCGTGGGTGATGGCGTGGCGATAGCGTGGTGATGGCGTGGGTGGTGGCGTGGGCGATGGCGTGGGTAGCGTGGCGGAGGTGGCGGCCGTGAGGGCGTGGTCGCGAATCGAAGACTTGAGGCGCGCGTGAAGCGCGTCGCGATCTCGGATCGAGTTGAATCCGGCGGTTGTGATCGTCGTTGTGGCGGTCGCGGTGGTATAGTCGGATTTATGTTTGAGGGTTTTTGGGGGCGAATCCACGGCGGAAGTTGAACTTCGTGTGTGCGGCCGGATGTTGGTGGAATTTTAGATCGACCACGATTTTGAGCAGTGATGGTGGTAGAGATGATGATGGAAGAGGCTTAAAGACGATTTTTAGAATAGTTGGATGGAGCTCACGTCTGTGTTAGAGAAAGAGGGCGAGAGATGAATAGGAATAAAGCTGTATTATTGTTGTGTATATTCTGATGAGTATCTGAAAGTATTTATAGAAATGCATGGAGTAAATTTCTGAAAGTAAAGCGCAGGTGAGTAAGCGCAGGCAGTAAATCTGTATATGTCAATATGATACATAATAATATTAACAGTAATAATAGGCAAATTAGAGTGTTTGAATAAGGAAGGAGGAACGACCCACTTCTCCCTTTCCTATCAACTATTTTTAATACAGGGAGACGTTATAGAGATTTGACACTAATATTAAATTTTTTTTATTTTCAAATTTCACTTATTTATCCATTTTCATTTCAATAATGCGGGGGAACTGGAAAAGAGGACGAGTAACTACTATTCTACGTCTTGATTCTCTTGATGCAAAGTGTGTGATGAGATTGACCATTTTGCCCATATCTGTCAGTTGAGTGTGGCCTCACACATTTTATGTATGTTCGTACACACCATTAATTATGACGTTTCTTGAATTTGAAAGATATCCCCACCTAAATGGGTCCTAAGTCAATAGATATAAAAGAGAGATGAAAAATAAAGGGATTTTGGTGCAAATAGTCCCAAAAAACTAGTCATATTGCAGATTTAGTCCCAAATAATAAAAGGTAGCCATAGTAATTAAAAAAAAATTTTGGTGCGAAAATGGTCAATTTGGATGGAATCAATCAGTTTAGCAGATTAGTCAGTCAATGCTTTGAAAACAGGTCTTGCATTTGGTCAATTTCACTTGAAATAAATTGCATAAAAGGTCCTAACTTTAGATATTGTTACAATCAAGTCCAAAAGTTTGAAAAATGTATAATTTAGTCCCAAATTTAGTTAAATTGTATAATTTTATATTTTATTTTTTCTATGGATGCTTATTTGGTCCGTAATTAATTTTATTGAATTAAAATTAGTCCCAAATTTAGTCCCAAATTTAGTTAAATGGTTTTATTGAATTAATTTGATCTGGATTAAATAGTTTTTATCAAAAATTTCAACACAAGAAGCATTTGTTCGTATTAATATAGTATCACAACTTTCGAAAATTTTCTTTAGCATTAGAGATCTTGTGGCATTTTGATTTTAACCAATAGCTAATAAGAAATATAATAATTTTATATTCATAATAATAATTTTATATAGGTACAATAATTATATTTATTATAAATCATTATACAATTTAACTAAATTTGGGACTAATTTTAATTCAATAAAATTAATTATGGACCAAATAAGCACCCATAGAAAAAATAAAATATAAAATTATATAATTAACTAAATTTGGGACTAAAGTATACATTTTTCAAACTTTTGGACTTGATTGTAACAATATCTAAAGTTAGGACCTTTTGTGCAATTTATTTCAAGTGAAATGGACCAAATGCAATCAAGTTTTCAATTGACTTTAATTAAGCAGACGGATTCCATCCAAAATGGGCCATTCTTGCAAAGTTTTTTGGGACCATTCTTATTCCTTTTATTATTTGGGCTAAATCTATGATATGGCTAGTTTTTGTATTTGCACCAAAATCCCAAAAATAAAATATATGTAAAAAAGGTGAAGGAAACTATCATGCATTAATATTGGACAAATACTAATCAACTTTTTTGTAACTAATATATTAATTTTCGTGGTCACATAGATGATGCATATGTGAACTCAAAAAGCTTATCTAATATTCATGTGTGCATGTTATGTCAATATTATGTGATCGTATGAATATAATATAATTATTTAGATATATTATATAGTGTTAATGTGAATTAATATTGTAATAGTAATAAACTATGTCTATATAAACATTAAATCACTTCTACATGAACCTGTGTCTTGTTATTATCTCAATTGTTCATCGAATTAACATATCCTTGGCTGAAGAACTCAATAACATGTGATTGTGAAATCACAACGATTCAAATAAATCAAGAACTTTGAATTAAATTCAACATTTATTATACCAAACGCAAGTTGGATAAAGAATGACGAACAAAGGGCCCCACAAATCATTTCTCTAACCAAACGTTCCAATTGTCGAGCAGGCCACTGATACGTGCCCATACCAGCGGCGACTACAAGAGGCCCACACTTATTGGGCCACTGTTAGCAAAATGATGATGATCCGGCTGGGCCGTATATTCGTACTGGATAGACCAATCATATGGCTGGTACATATATCTCATGGCTTCCCAATCCATTTAAAGTTTAAACTTGCTTTTTCTCAGAGGTTTTTGGTTTCAATTACTCATTTGTTCTACTTCATAATTGAACCATGTAGATGGGGAATAGGAAGACTGGGAACTAATTGAAAAAAGGAAGTAAAAAAATAAAGGGAAAAATAAAATAAAAATCATTGAGCGACCAAAATGATACACACAATTTGCATAGAAATTCGGAATATACATTATACTAAGGCCAATCTACGGCAAAAAACAACTGATTCTGGTTTTTCCATATCATGGTCTCAATTTCTTGTTTCCTAAAAGAATCATATTAACATAGTCAACCTTTTTCCACGGCCAAAAGTGCCTAATGCAACAAATCTAAGACAAGAAAAAAACCAGACAGCACACACATATGGAGAAACAATCTCGACCGCTCAAGGTATACCTCTTTTTTCACATGAGAGTGATCAGCAGCGTAGGATCCAGTCGATGTCTTTGAGCACCATTTTCGTCTGTTTACGTTGTTGGTTTCGAAACTCTCATGCCAAATCCGTGCTTCGCCCTTTCCACGCTGTTCAAGTTGTTCATATATTAGATTGTGGTCAATCATTTTCAAGAAAGTATTCAATTGTTCTACAAAATATTTAGCTTCTTTATCACAATGGGGCATATATTTGAGAATTTGGACTTCATTACCTTGGAGCAAGTTTGCCAAGGCTTTCTAGCTCTTGGCCGGTGTCCTCGTCCAACACTCGACCAGATATCTCAACAATGTAAGATTTATCTCTCTCAGTTGGGAGCCCTCTACTTGCCAATAACTTCATATCTTTTTGGTGAAGTTCTCTACCGTTTACAAAAACATGCGTGCTTCCACCCGTACATTTTTCGGGCATAGGATAGTTAAATTCTTCAATAAACGGCTGCAATAAAACAACATAAAACTTGTCAAAATATTGAAAATCAAGTTATACATTGAACACTTAGAGAGCCTTTATTTAATCTGACCGGTATTATGCCAAGACAGTGACCTCCAATTTCACCCCAAAATCCAGCTCGAAAATCATACCTGGTAAAACCGTACAGGTAGTACGAATTTTAGGCATCATTATGAGCATAACAAGCAACTTATGTTACAAGTACGAGGAAAAAATTCATGTATACTAACTACTTACCAGTAGTGTCCGGGTTGGATTGGTCCGGCTAATTTTTGGGCTTTTTTAATCAACCGATCGGGTATAAGATGCCCGTTAACAGTAACATTACCCTTTTGTTCCTCCGAGCTTTGGCTGGACTTGTCCTTAAAGCTCTTCTTAACAATGCCTGCTAAAAATGACTCGGCCGCTCTACTCCGTCTCAGCCGATCACCTTCTCGACTTGCATCGCTCGACTCTACTGATGTGCCTGTATTAGCATACTCGTTTGATGATATATCTATCTCGGTTGCTGATGAAGAGTCTTTCATTGAAGGCTTGTCCCCTTCAGACAGATTACTTATGTTTCTATGTCCCAAATGGTCTGGCTTATGATACTTTTTAGAGTACTCGAAATAATCTTGAAGTGGAGAACCTGCCAGAGGTGGAGGTTCTTTGTTCTTGTCTTTTCTTGACTGATCAAAATGTTCTTCTGTCTCGGAGGTATATGAAGATGTACTATGAAAATTCTTCATCTCTGAAGTCTTGCTTGAGGTTCCCTCTCTAGTTGATAGTGATCCAAATTCGTTATCCATTGACTCGAAATCATAGCCAACATTATCATAGTCCTCTGATGAAAATGTCATGTTTGAGACCACATTGTACGGAGTACTCATAGCTTCGTCATGAATAGAGATAACTAATCCCTTGTAAGAAATCGTGTACAAAATCAGGGTGGAACATGCCCCACAAATCATTTTCTTTTTGTTTTTGTCCTTAACTAGAACTTTCTTAGGAAATTGCAACAACTCAAAACAATTGTAACATGTTAAGAATGGAGCACCACCAGCAATAGGGCGGCAATGTCTGCCACCACCACCTAGACGTACCCTAGACTGAGAGCGATGAGTAAAACCATCCTCTACCGAGTTTATGTCACTCGGTCTTCTTGTATGTAATTGAGGATTACGAGATTTTAACGGCGGAGGATTACTAGTTCTTGGATAATAATCCCGTGGACCAAATGAACCGAGGGTCTCATGATGATTAAGCATTACATCATCAGAGAAGCCCAATAACCTTTCATCAGTATAGGGGGCAGGTAGAACACGAGGAACAACAACTTGTCTTTTGTTGTTACATTCAAAGCAAGGACAAGATGGATGGTGGCGATTAACATTAGGAGGATATGGTTCCATGCGATCCATATAAACCATGTTGTGATCCATGTATTGATGAGATCGAGGTTGTTGGAGAGAAGCATGTGATTGGTCTGGATGTCTCCCGAGCATTTCTTGCCTAGATCGCTCGGGATAGTGATGTCTTTTTGGGTATAGGTTATCGGGATAGCAATATTGAGTTGACGATTGATTAAATCCCGAAGAACCAACATAAGGATCTTGATAAAACGCCCTACTGTTGAGAGGGACCTTTTCTTTATCCTTGTTGACCATTTCACCAGACCGACTAAGCTGCTCCTTTAGCTCGTCGATCTTCCTCAAGATCTCAGCTCGATCATCACTAACATAGTCGACCTTTTCTTCAAATCGACTAGCATTTCTCCAATTCATCGTTCTCTCAGATCTTTGGAACTCATTCTCATCCTCACCATACATGTTCAAATCTTGAGCAATTTTCCCTCTAATTAGTCGGTCACTTCTTTTATCTTGCACTACATCATCTTCAAGATTGAAATTTTCGTGTTCATTGTTCCTACTAGTCCTATAAATTTCGCCTCTATCACGCATAATCCGCCTCTGGGCTCTGCTTGAAGAACTTTTGTTTGATCTTACATCATTTTCTGAGTTATCACTCAATTCCCCAATTACTCTGACATTTTCCTCGTATCTATCCAAATGCTTGTCTGAAATCCCACCAACTGTTTCTTCATTGGACATTTCTGGTAGTGTCTCTAAGCCAATACCTTTATTCTCAGCTGTAAAAACCATGGAAACCACAAAATAAAGAAAAGAACTTAAGATTACTCTTCCAGTTATAATCTATTGTCTATAGTTCTTAAATTTCTGTAATTTTTAGCATATTTGACATAAGAACAAAAGGGGTTTTACTAAAACAAACAAACAGAAGAAATAATTGATAAAAACAGAAACTGATTCAAGAATGGAGGAAATTGCAAGAACTGTACCTTTAAGAACAGCACCACAACCTCCACACTGATAAAAAGCGTAATCAGCAAGCTCTGGTAGCAAATTCTCACACTTTGGACAAAGAACGACACGAACATTTGCTGGTTCGGACATTATGTAGAACACCTTTTAAACAAGCCCATAAACATACAATTATACGATTATATACGTACGTATATTACTTCGTATCCTTGTCTATTTGTCATTTGCGTGTGTGTGGAATTTGTGACACAGAAAGAAAAGCATGGATAGGCTCTGCAAAAAGATGTGATTTCAGAGTTTGTGAATTGTAATGTAGTGCAAATTTGTCAAACAACTGACGAATTTGTTGCTTTGTGTTGATTTTGACTGCGACCCAGTCCACAATACTATTGGCCAGCCATGCATTTGCACCCCACCCCACCACGCACCACGCCCACCTACCCACATCAGGGTCGTTGATCTGTTATTTGGGTAAATTAAAATATTAGTCCTTAACCTCTTCGAAAATTTCAATTTCATCCTCAGTTATTTTTATTTTTGGATAGGTCCTTTGTACGAACTGCCAGAGGGGTTTTGTGCAATGATATCATCGGTCATCGGTGGGTGGAATGCAAGACAACTTTCTTCTTCTTTCATTTTTCTATTTTTATTTTTATTTTTCAGTTTATTAACTATTTGTCATTATTATCATTTCTTTGCAATAAAAAAATTATCGTCAAATAAAATTTAAGTACCTTATTTATTTTCTTTAAAGAAGAAAAATATTTACATACAGATTATATACAATTAAGAAATAAAATATATTATTGACACGGTTGAAGTTTTTGCCACGATACAATTAAGAAATAAAATATATTATTGACACTGTTAAAATTTTTGCCACGAAATAATGTGTTATTGTTTGTTAGGCACGTCCACAGCTAATGTAACATAACTTTGGATATTAAATAACCATTTGATTAGAGAGGAAGTAAGTTAATGACTTCATTAATTTTGTTTAATTTAAACAAAAGTCAACGATTAGCCTATAAACCTATCCTAACATTCCGATTAATAAGGTTGGATTTGGTATTGAACGATAAAAATCACCAATTACTGGTACGTGACAGTGACTTGTAGATGTGACATAACTTTGGTGCTATTTCGTGGATTTATATGGTTGCGTCTGTGATCGAACCAAACATGATCTCAGAGAAGGCAATCGCACGGCCCACAAGATATTCCATTGGCCCAGTTATATCTAAGGCTTGTAATGATAAACCAACTTCTAATCAATGGGCTCTGTGGACCATGTCTAGGATACGGTGAAAGCAGTTTTAGACGTGTGCTAGCATTTACATTCGTGTGTTGCACACCAAATTATATGTTATTATTAAACATTTAATAATAATGAGAGAATGAAAGAATAAGTAATATTTTATTAAAATTTCAATGGAGTTTCTCATATATTTCGAACTAATTAAATCCTGGAAAAACTCCTCACAAAACTCAATAGAATCAATATAGTATAATTTTAATTCCTTCCAAACATCTCAATGTCAAAAGTAATTCAAAAACGATGGCATCCATTATGATCTAAAACACCAATGCAACTCAAAGAATATAAAATGCCTCAAATTTCAAAAAATTAATTAATGACTTATACTAATAATCCACATGAGTGAAAAATAAAGAAGTTTGCACATGCACTTTCTCGATAATCAACATACGAATATATTATGAAATTACAATATAGCTAGTTCAATTTGACAAATCTCAACACCCCATTCCCACCACTCTAGAAAACACTTATTCTCATTCTCATCACATCCCAATTTAATCGAGGCCTAACGGGGATAATATAAGAATTACTACAAGATAGAGATCCTCATTCGTCGTCCCGCTATAAAATTTTCATCTCCATCGACCACCCATTGTGACCATTTAATAGGAGACTTTTACAATTAGTGGGACAATTTGCAGTTGGTGGCAATTTGACATATAATTAGTGGGGGCATGTATAATTTGTTTGAACAATGAAACCATGTCAATCTTCCACTTTTAAATTAACTATAATTCTCTCCATTTAGTAATATAGTTAATACTGACTAATTTTCGTCCAGTGAAACTTTGTTAATTTTCGTCCAACGAAGTCGACTCCAATTAAATCTTTAAAACATAATTAATTTTCATTTTTTGCTAATTATTTCTAAAAGTAATTAATTAATTAATTATTTTTAAAATAATTAGCTTAATAGCCGCAGTTTAAAGAATTGTATGAATCTAATTTTAAAGATTTTTTTTTAAATTTTTGTAATTTAAACGATATCTTACAATTTAAAGGATATCTTCCATTTATTAGGTGAAATCGTATCAACCCTTAGTAATCTAATTAATTTTGATTACTTTTGTTTTTTAAATTAATTATATTTTTCCATTTTAGTAATATAATTAATTTTGATTCATTTTTCAATGAAACCATTGAATTAAATCTTAGAAACATAATTAATTTTAAATAAGTTTTATTGTTACTTAATTATTTCTAAACAATTAATTATTTCAAAAAATAATTAATTAGCTCAATATCGCAGTTTTAAGAATTGTATGAATCTAATTTTAAATTAAACGATATTTTGCAATTTAAACAATATCATACAAATTAAAAAATATCTTTCATTTTGCAGTGGAAATCTTGCCAACCACGTATCAATCTAATTAATTTTAGGTTTTTAAATAATATTATTATCCTTTTTAGCAATATATTTAACTTTGATTGATTTTCATCGAATGAAACTGTGTCAATTTTTGTTCAATGAAATTGCGTCCAATTAAATCTCAACAATATAATTTATTTAAATTAATTTCAATATAATTAATTTTTATTTTTTAGCTAATTACTTTTGCGAAGAAATAATTATTTCTAAAGTAATTAGCTTAATATCTGTAGTTTTAAAAATGATGTGAATCTGATTCTAAAGATGTCTTTAATTCAAAAGATATCTTAAATTTAAAAGATTTCTTTAATTTCCTGCGAGATATTTTGCCAACTCGTTGAAATCTAATTAATTATTATTTTCAAATTTTAAATTAATTATATTTTTCTCATTTTAGCAATATATTTAATCTTGATTAGTCATTGTTCGATGAAACCATGTTTAATTAAATTTTAGCACTAAAATTTATTTTAATTAATTACGATATAAATAATTTTAATTTTTTTATAATTACTTCTAAAAAATAATTATTTTAAAAATAATTAGCTTAATAGCCTCAATTATTTGAAAATGAAATTCTCAAAATAAAATTCTTTTAAAATAAAATTCTTAAGGTAAACTTCTTTTAAATTATTTAGTATATATATTTAAAAAATGAAGTAATTTTTTATTAAATAATTTTAATTTAAAATAAAGTTCTTAAATAACATTCTTTTAACTTATTTAGTACATATCTTTTTTAAAAAATAAAATAATTCTTAATTTAAAAGGGAGGGAAGAAAGGACTCTCTTTATGCATATATATATATATATATATATATATATATATATAATGAATTAAAAAATGGAAATGTTAAAAAAGAAATGGCTCAAATTAATGATAGAAATAATATATAGGAAAATAATAAATTAAAAAATAAAAAATTTAAACAAGGAAGGGTGCAAAGACTGGAAAAAATCTCTTTATATATATATATATATATATATATATATATATATATATTCCCTTTTTAGCAATATATTGAGTTTTGATTAATTTTTGTCGAATGAAACCTTGTCAATTTTTGTTCAATGGACTCGAGTCCAATAGAATCTCAACAATATAATTTATTTTAATTAATTGCAATATAAATAAATTTTTTTTTTCCTAATTACTTTGAGAAGAAATCATTATTTTTAAAGTAATTAGTTTAGTCCATAGTTTTAAAAATGATGTGAATCTAATTCTAAAGATGTCTTTCATTTAAAAGATTTCTTTAATTTCTTGTAAGATATCTTGCTAGCTCGCAGCAATTTAATTAATTTTTATTTTTAAATTAATTATATTTTTCTCATTTTAGCAATATAATTAATCTTGATTAATCATTCTTGAATAAAGCCATGTTCAATTAAATTTTAGCATTATAATTAATTTTAATTGATTACAATATAAATAATTTTCATTTTTTCTAATTACTTCTAAAAAAATAATTATTTGAAAAATAATTAGCTTAATAGCCTCAATTATTTGAAAATAAAATTCTTTTAAAATAAAATTCTTGAAGTAAAGTTCTTTTAAATTATTTAGTACATATATTAAAAAAATGAAATAATTCTTGATTAAACAATTTTAATTTAAAATAAAGTTCTTAAATTAATAACATTCTTTTAACTTATTTAGTACATATCTTTAAAAAAATAAAATAATTCTTAATTAAATAATTTTAATTTAAAAAGCTTGGAAAGAGGAATATATATATATATATATATATATATATATATATATATATATATATATAATGATGGATTAAACATTAGAAAAAAGGAATGATGCAAATTATTAATGATAGAAAGAATATATAGGAAAATGATAAATTAAAAAATAGAAAAACTAAAGAAAGAAAGGTGCAAAGGCGGGAAAGAAAGTCTCTATTTATATATATCTAGATTAGATTTAAAAGAGGGGGAAAATAGTATAAAAAGAGAAAATAATTATCAAATTAATTAAATAAGTAGATGGATAAATTGTGCTCTTTAACTATTTTTTGTTGAGATAATATCATTGTGTTAGGCCTTGTTCTATTTGGTGTTAACCAAATCATGTATGCAAGTATCATAAATACTCATTTTCAACCACACACACATTTCAAAATAATATTATTAACCTACACATTTTTACAGAATCTGTGAACAACTAAACCCCCAATCAAACAAGGCCTAAGACACATGTGATCCAATAATTAGGAAAATCAATCTCTTTCTCTTAGACAAAACAGTGACACATGACAATAATAAATTGAACTGTAGTCGTCTCCGCAAATTGTATCAAATAGAAATGTTTCACACTTTCATCTTTACTTAGATCTTTCCATAACTACAACAAGACGACAATTTTATCATTTAAAATGCAATTAATAATCGGAGAATTAAGTACGCGCACCTTCTTGATGAGAACCTACCACATGTGACATTCAATCTTGTTAACATCTTATTCCTAGAAGAAAATTTAGAACTTGGCACACTTGAAAAGCCTTGTAAAAAGCTTGACCACGAAAGACCTTTTCTCCTTGCTAGAACCTCCAACCTTCTGGGAATGCAATCGAAACGATGTGGATGAAATCACACTCAATTCGTCCACATTCCTCGATTGTATTTGATAAGGTAATGGAAATTCTATGTAATGTCTTTCAATTATCTGGTCAATAACAACCACTTCATACGAGTCGTATAAAGAGCTCTTTAAGTCCCATTGTTTTGCTAATGGTTCTTCTTTTTCTTCTCTGATTTCATCCTTGGGGCTCCCTAAGTTCCAAATTTTCATTAAACACTCCATTTTCTCTTCTACTTTTGTTATTTCGTCCTTGGGGCTCTCTAAATCCCCATATTTCATTAATTGCTCCATTTGCTCTTCTTCTTCTGCTTCTTCTTCTTCTTCTTCTTCTTTTCTTTCATTGGATTCTTCAACTTCATTAGTACTCCTTGTAGGAGAATATATCAAAAATTCTTGAAGAGAATACCTTGAGTAGGCGGCCATGTTGCATGTGTATGCCAACTTTTGTGGTTTCATAACGTTTTATGATTTGAGACGTTATTTATAAGAGATGTTTATTAATAATCAGTCAAGCATTATTAATTGACTTGTCACTCTTGAATCTCACAATTAATATAACAATTAATTAATATGTTCAATGAGTCACAGTCAACAAAATATAACATTCCACATCACTGATTATAAATAAACGTAGTGTTGAAATAGGATTGTGTTTTATAATTGTAATTTTTTGTCAAAATTAAGGACATCAAATTCCTCAAGCTGCCCTAAATTCGCATGATTATATATCCTTGTCATATGCTATGCTGTTATAGCATTCAATTCCTTTCCATTAATTTGACTGTAATATTCAAAGTTGAGTAATGAATTTAATTAATCCAAATATAAGATTAAATTTAGGAAATCATTAGTAAAATCAGTCAAAGTTTACTTCTAATATTGTAAAATCTATAACTAACAAATAATCTTTTACAATCTGACATCCAAAATCTTTCACCATATATAGAATAAATTGAAATTAAAATGTCTATCTTTTTTGGTTGATATGAATTAAATAAGTTGACCTATTTAGTAATTCTCAACAAGAAGACCTCTTAGAGATTGTTATGGCTTTCCTTGATTAACCGTATGACTATAATAAGTAAGTACTGAATGGGACACGACATGTTCCATGTGCAGTTCTTCCACTAAGAGTTTTATAGTAATGGAGCAATACAAATCACATGAATAGACATTTTAAGAATACAATATTCTTTAGGAACCCGAAAAAAAAAAGGAAATCCTTATGATGATTTACATTAACTTTGTGGAGATAATGAACTCACAATTTTAGTGCACTAAAGTAACTATGATCACTGATTAAGTACAAAATTCATACGTACATAGATAAGGTTATCCTAGCGTAAACTTAGGATCGCAGGCACCTAGAACACCTTTTCAAAACCTTGATGAGGTTCGACTTTCTTGTGCTACAACTTTGGTTGACAGTATCCAAGAATTTTCAAGATTCTCTTTTGTGTCACCTTGTAGCTTCTTCTTCTTCTTCCCTAAAGTTGTCCCTGTGACTTTGCTGAAGAAATTAACCAGAGAAAACCCACTAACCTTCCTAGAACCTTCTGCCTTGTTGGATTCTGATTGGACTAATGATGATGACGATGATGTTGGTGTTGAGATCAGACCTATATCCTTAAAATGATCATTTCTTGATTTATTAGTTTGATGAGGAAATACCATGAAATGTCTTTCAATTACATAGCTAAGAGAAGCCACATCATACGAATCATATAAAGGGCTTCCACAATCCCATACTTTTAGGGTTGCTTCCTTTTCTTCGCCTTCGTCTGCTTTTCTTTCATCAGATTTCTCAACTTCATTGATCTTCATTGGAGAGTTTCTTTGAGTGTTTGTCATCAAAGATCATCAATCAGTACATGGCATGTTCTTTAATGTCGAGCAGCCAAGATTCTCTAACATTTTATAATTGAGTTTGGATCCATAATCTCTAAGTTGGGATAGTTATGAAATTGAATTTTCTTCAAAACCCTTTATTCAAATGGGTTCAAACTTAACGAGTTTGTTATTTCTAGGGACAAATAAGTCTTTTTACTAATCTATCAAATGAGTACTTCAAGTCATTCTACTGTTTCAATATCCAAAATAAGCATAATTTAATTTATGATGTGGACCATCGACTATGTAACGTATCCTTGTGTGGAGTCTTTGAGGTTATTCTAATGGCTCCACACAAGTAGTGCCTAGCAGAAAGGTGGGTATCATAAATTGCGTCCACCATGGTTATTAAAGTTGTTGATCGAATATCAAAATCAATTTCTTATTCATGATAGATAAGAATATCTTATCTATTTTATGTGGAAAGTTTATGTGAAAATTAGAGTGAGTTGTCACGACCCGCACATTTTTGGAAGATTCTAGAGACGAACTTATTGGAAATACCGGTAGAATTCTCTGGAAGGCTTCTATATAAAGCATGGAGCATTCTAGGTCCTTTATCTAGAATCCTCTAATATGTAAACTATTGTAAATAACCTTGATATTTTGGTAGATGTTGGTAGATAATTCTAGAAGATGAATGTAGGCCATTAGATCCAGATGATCACCATCGTCCATTTGAGAAGATGGAAGTACAAATAGGGGTAGGAAACTCATTTGTAACCATCTAAGAGTTGTAAGCTCTCTTACAATATAAAGTATTCTCACAAGCTCTTAAGTATTCTCTCTTTGCCTTTGTTCCTCTAAGCTTTCATTACTTAGCAACTTTGTTCGGGGAGGCCGACATAGTGTTAAGTCTTGTACGGGGCAGATGTTTGAAGCGCCAAGGCCGAGCATAATTTATATTGGAAACAACAAGTGCGTGACAAAGTGATGAAGAGAATAAGCTCAACCCCTATGTTAAATATGAAGAAGTTTTGCATAAAATTAATTTCATAATATTTGAGAATCTACCCCAGCAACCCACTCTAACTAGCTAGTAACTACCGAGTACCAATGTCTTGGATGGAAAACACATGGATCACTTTGTGTGGAAGGTACTGGTACTTCTCCAGTCTCCAGATGGTGATTGATGACATATGTTCTACATTTCATCTTCATCCTTTTTAGTGAACCCCAGCCTATCGAATTAATAAAATTTGAAGTACAAGAGATGGAATTCGTTGCCGTGCCTAGGAGATTGAGTGGAAATGAATTTCAAAGAATTTAAAAGGAAGATGGACTACATCAAATATAAAAATTTCTAACACAAATTTTAGAAGAAATCAATTAATATTGATACACATTTTTCATTAAATATATAACATGTTTCGAAGTGTTTGTCAATTCTCTTACATATTTTTTAACGTCCAAATTTAAATTTTAATTATAGAATAGAAAATAGTGGTAATTGTTGATTAAACTATGTCCACATATTTATCACGAGGTGAAAACATCTGAAGTTAGGGTTGAGAAAAAGTGCAATGTAAGATAAATATTGGAAACCATAATTTATTTTTAAAGAATTAAACTAGTCGAAAATAGATATTTGAAAAGACTGGGAGGAAACAAACCTTAAAATACGAGACATTATGTTGTTTTCACTCTCTCTTCCACTTGAAAAATCTCTAAGAAATGAGACGTGATAATGTCTTCTATTTTATGTCTACTATATATAATGTATTATTTAGGATGTGTGTATTGATAATGGTATTGCAATGTATGAAGCATGCACTCTTTGTTAAATTTCTTTAATATAAAATCTCCTTCAATATTCTAACGTAAATTTATTGTATCGATATCAATCGCACAATATAACAGAAAGTGAAAACCCCAAACACAAGAAGATATAAGGCTAGAACTTGTGATTCTGAATTAGAAGTATAGATTGTTGACTGAACTGAATTATGAGTTATTATTACAAGTAACATCATGTCAACATTAACTATGTAAAACTCCTAAAACGCAGAACTAAAGTAATTCTTAACAACATTGGTCCTCAATATCTGCAACACTGTCTGGTTCTTTGTCCCCACACACCTAGGTGTCTTAAACTGGCTAACAGCAGCACCCAACTCCACAAAATGATCCAAAATCTTATGAAAAGTCCCCTTCTTCAGTATCCTCAACTCAAGCGCACCAATTGTCTTCACTTTCCTTGACCCCACATATCCTGCATCAAGAAAGGATGTGTCCAAACAGTTGCAGCATTGCTGAAGAACCTGGTCACTCGCTTCACCACTTATTTCCCAGTAAACGACATAATGTGCGGGGTCAGTCGACCAGTCAATGCCGCTAGTGAAATCAACTACCTCGATTTTTTCCTCTTCTAGAAGACTCGAGGCTGCTTCAACTGCCAGCTGTAAATCTTTCTCGGTGTTCTTGTCGATGTTGATCGTCAGTAGAAGATTCCCCGGCAAATGAATTGGAGCTCCGGGGTCGAGTTGTGGAACCCTTGGACTTTGACCACGTCCCCTAGCCTATACCGGTATAATCCTACAAGCAATATAATTTGCTCGAGTTAGACCTTAAGGGCAATTTTGATACTCTACATGCCTCGAAGACATGAATGAAATAAGATGGCGGACTTAGACTCATTTTATTGTACAGAAAACGGAAATGGATAAGAGACAAAGATGATTGGAATTTCGAGGTAACAACCTTTGGAGGTTTCCAATATGAAAGTGTTACTCCCTCCGTCCCATTTTGATAGGCATAGTTTGACTTTCACACGGATTAAGAATTTGAAATTAATATTTATTGGAAAGGTAAATTTTACTTGTATATTTTTCAATATACCCCTATATTAAATATGACAACTTACTTTTATTAATAACCATGCATAATAAATAGGGGTAGATTAGGAAATGAAGAAATTAAATTTATACCAATAAGGAAAGTAGCCTATATTTTGGGACGGATGAAAAAGGAAAACAAGCCTATCAAAATGGGATGGAGGGAGTATTTCTTAAGGTTCAATTTTAGTGAACAATATAATAATCCTTGTATCCTCACCTAACCTTTGATTTTCACGCATAAAGACAATCATATTTATATCTTAGCTGTCTACGTCCTGTGAACCTATCCATCTCGATGATAGTATAAAATACTATATACATAGATTAGTACACCAAGAAAGTTTAATTCTTAACCAATCAATTAACACTAAATATATATAGATGACAGATGTACATGTGAAAGAAAGTATTTATCCAACAGCAAGTTGCACGCACGTCCAAACAGAAAGGCAAAGATGAAAACAACCTTATACTGTTTCCTATGATTGTTGTGCCTCAAGTATCTTCAAGTAATCGCATTAGTATGGTTATAACGCTTTCATCGATGAACATTTTTCAGGTTATAAAACGCTGAAGTGCATTTAATCCATCCGGTTTACTCATGTGACTCAGTGAGTATATAAACCAAGAATTGGCCTAACATTTGAGAGATAAGAGGTTGTATACCAACCAAGAACCACATGGCAAACATATAGAAAATCTAAGAATTTCATAAACTATTAGAGTTCATAAGAAGAGGAGATAAGGCTGACAGATCATACCTGCAAAATTGGTAACGATGACCTCGTACTGTTCGCCAATCTTGACCTCAGTCAGCCCTATCGGTTGAGGCTCTACAATGGAGTCTCGTTTCAAGGGATAAATTCGAAGTAGCCAATGTTTGGAAGCACGGCAAAAGTGGCCATTTCTGGTGCTAATTTGGGGCTAACATTAGCTCCAATCCATCCTTCAGACGCCCCATAATCCGCGCTCAACAAAGGCAAATCTCCCGCGTAGTGTCTAAGTTTCTTCAAATAAGGTTCCATTGACCCTGTCATGATCCCGTATATATACTTGGTGCTTGGAAACAGGGCTTGGATCACACCATACCAATTGCTTAACCCCACACATTTATGGTAAATCACGTCAGCTAAACCAGGGTTGGGATTGAGTAGTTTAGACATTGCTGTCCTAAGGGATGGTGTCTTAATCCAACCACATAGTTCACCTTGTCTAATGTCGTTAACGAGGTCTTCCCACTTTTGTTCAAATGTCCTAAAGGCGTGGACAATGCCATGGGCGAATGTGGATGAGACGACTTGGACTTGATCGCGGGAAATCAGCCCACATAAGAGATGACAGTATAATGATTCTTCACAATTGGTGCTGAAAATTACTTCATCTGGGCTGCAACAAGAGGTTTGCATTGCCCTCATTGTTGCCTTGAATTTTTGGTCACTATACACATTTGTTGTTGCAGTTCCAGCCGCTAAACCGCCCTTCGTCTTGAATTGTCGGCTGCCGTAAATGAATTGCAAAGCCTTCCCATTCCCAATTGGATACTCTCTGCAAATATCAACTCTCCCACATAAATATATATATATATATATATACAAGAAAGTTTGAACTTTGAAAATACAATAGAGGTTCTGTTTGGATTTCAATTTTCAGTCTTGAGTTCTGGATTCATATCATGTTTTATGTGTTTCCAATATTTTGGCTAAAACGATAAAAAAAGTCATTTTCAATTTTCTCGACAAAATTTTTACTGTTTCCAAAAAATGCGACACAATCTTAATGTTTTGAAAAACTGAAAACTGAAAACAACAAAGAGAACAGATGGGTAAACGTTTACCTGTTTCTAAAGGCAAAGGAAGTTTTGTATATTTGCATGGTGTTTTCAACCAATTCATCATTAAAGGGGACAAACTTAGGCTTCCCTTGGCTTGTACCAGAGCTGCAAGAACAAGAGAAATCACAAATATAGCCATAAAAGGACATAATTGACAATTTACAACGACAACCTCATACCTTAATGAGATAGTAGTGATCGGTTTGGCGGTCAGAATAGCGGTGTTTTCGCCATGGGCGATTCGTTGAATGTAAGGTTCCAAGTCAGTGTGAGTGACAAGAGGAACACAAGACTTAAAGCTATCGGGGTCTGTTTTTCCATTGAGACCCCATTTCATCAAATACTCTGTTCCAACATTTTCTTCCAAGATTTTCTTGAGAGTCTCGTTTTGAACTCTCTCAGGATCTTTGGATAGCTCCTCGAATTCTTCTATAACTACATCTGGATCAAATCTATCCTCCATCTTCTCCAGCATCTTCAAGAAACTAAAATTACAATCAACCACAAATTAATTTTGACTGCAGATCACAAAATTACAAACAGTACACCAAAGGGTATTGAAAAAGCTTCACTTTTTCGATTCTTGAATGATCTTGAAACTTGGGGCGGTGGGGGTTTGGGTGCAACGGGGGTGGGGAGGGGTGGATACCAATAATTCACTGTAAAATACTAAATCGAATTTATTTTCTTCAAATATGGTCAAAGACAGAGATGGGAGAAAGTTCAATGAATCTCCTGGTCAAAATCAAGCAGGATGAAGAAGAAGAAAAAACCAAACCGAACGAAAATAAAAATAGGACCATAATTATTACATCATAATAAAAACAGAGGTTCCCGTGAAACTACTGCAATAGTGTGCTAAGAACATTGAATTGAAACCCAGACCCTGAAAGGGACATCATTTGACTTGAATTTTTCTTTAATAAAATCCCCCAGAAATTATCATAGATTCAGAAGAACACACACGAGAATCACAGCAACTCCAAAAAGTAATGAGAAAAAGAACACCCAGAAAAAGAAATTCAACAAAAAGGCTTTTTCAAGAACCAGAAAACTGCTAAAAAAGGAAAAAACTAAGAAAAGATTCATCGTCCAGGTGATGTTAAGTAACGGCAAGAATCCCACAATCCCCATATACAAAAACTCTGATAATAATTCATAAAAAGATCACACAAATTTCATACATGCCTGTGTATATATTTCTGTGCACAAGTTGATGGAATATAAAGCGAGTAATGGCTAACGGTTTTCCTCAAAGTGGCTTGATTTCTTGCGGACACTGTGTCAGAGAGTGAGTGTGTGTGAGAGAGAGAGAATTCGGCAAATGGAGAATGAGACAAGAACAAATGGAGGAGAGCTGGTGGAGGACTTGGAAGAATTACGGTGCAAAATATATAGACGGGCAACCGTCCAACTGATCCCAGTTTTGAGTGTGAATTACCAAGAATGCCCTTGTGAGCACTGAAATGTGGAGCTGTGGACTGCCGGTTAGTACCGGTTACCGATACTTCCAGTGGTTAATATCTCTCCCTCTTATCTGTAAAGTGAATATTTCATACACGAGAAAAGAGAAAATATTAAAAATAGAATCATTATAAGGACATTTAGGATTAAATTCCAATCTTAAGAAATTATTATGATGATGGTAACGTAAATGTCTGTAATTAATTGATTTGCTATTTTAAATTTTACAATTAAAATAAAAATTAATTAATTAATTAATTAATGTTAATACGTTATATAATTGACTTGATGCTAATGTTTACAATTGGTTTGGTATTTTAAATTTTATAGTATGCACAATTAATAAATAAATTAACTAAAGTGTTATAATCTCAAAATGGTTGGTTATTGTGCCATTAATTAATCGATTTGATATATTAAATTAAATTTTATAATTATAATAATTCATAAATCAATTAAGAGCATTTTCATTACTAATGTGGATGTAGATGAGAGAAATAAAGAGGAGATGATTATTTTAATTTGAGTGAGATGGAAGGATGTGCAGAGAAAAAATAGAGAGAAGTGTGAAAATGGGAAGATATGTAGAAATAAATTCAAAAATAATAATAAAATAGTAGTTGACGATGTGAAGTTGAATATAAGAATGTAGAAGCGGCACAGGAATTTAGAAAGAAAAATCGGGAAAAAGTGATGTAAAACACGAGAAAAATGATTAAAAATAGATATTTTAAAAATGTGGGATCCGCTCCAATTTCTTATGTCTACATTTATCCTAAAGCGACATCCAAACTAGACATTTGGATATGCTCCAAAGCTATATATTCGCAACATTATTGTTGATGATAAGCCTTGTTATCAATATTATTAATTTTAGAAGCAATAATAGTGTGATATTTATGATATTTCTTGGCGTCGTAGTGTGTGTGTGCTAGTATTATATTGGTATCACTGTACCAACAAATTATGAAATATCACATAATTACTAATTCATCAGTACTGTTTATATTTAATAGCAATATGTAGGTATATCTGCATGCTTGTCATGAATGAATGGGTGCGCTACCACCTAGTGTAGATCATATTTTCTGAATAAGGTTACGTAGCACATTTATATTGAAAACCAGTTTTCGCCATATAGGTAGCGATGACTCCATTCATACGTCAAACAAACCTTACTATTTTGACCTTTTTTGATATTCACAAATTGTATGGTACAGTTTCAACCAACGGGATCATTCATCTCTTGAATGGTGGTGCAAAGAAGTATAATGCTACCGCATTTTTCACAATGTCATGTCATGCTATACGTACCCAGTACTATGTTAGATAGCAATAAACCCCACTAATTTATAGTCGTCGGATAACGTATAGGATCCACTTTTAAATAGGTTTAGGATTCTTAAATTCATACTCTACATTTGTTTTAACTTTTTCTACATAAAAATTAACTTATATTAAGTAAAGTCAAATTTCAATATTAACAGCACATTTTGAATACATATCTCGTAATCTTCAATACTATTCAACTTAAAAAATTAGGTTTATAACAAAATAAAAATTTTCATTAACATAGTGCTGTTAGTATGTCTAACACTATAGGGGCCAAATTGTGTCAATTAACTAATGTTTTATAATCGCAAAATAGTTGCTTATTATATCATTAATTGATTTGAGATATTAAATTTTATAATTGTAATCATTCATAAATTAACTAATGGGTCAATATGATTAGGGTTAGCTCCAAGTCATCAAATCATTAGAAAAGCCGGACGACCTGAATTTCGAGCTATTACGGTTGGAATTGAAGATGATGATGAAGAGTTAGGTTGAAGAGACGTTGAAGAAATCCTCTATTTTGGCTCATCTCGAGACGCGATCTAAAGACATGAAGTCGAAGAGGAGATCGAGCTCATTTTGATGATAAAACTGGGAAGAAATTTTGCAAAAGCCAATTTACGACCGTACCTTAATAACTTACGGCCGCAACTAAACTTTTACGACCATAACTCAGGCACAGAATATTCGACCATAACACTGGTCATACGACCGTAAAATGAAGATCCAAATTTTGGTCCAAAACATGCAAAAGGCCAATAACGCCCTTATTGAGTGAAGATACGACCGTATCTAATACTTGTGGCTGTAACATATCATAATACTGTCCGTAACATTGGGTTTTACGGCCGTAATTGTAAAACTTACGATCGTAAATTTAAACTGACCTTAGCTTTTTGTCTTTACTTTTTAGATATTTGATTATTTGATTATTATTTATTTGCCTTAGATGTATATAAATGAAAACAAGCCATTGTAAACACTAACTTGGTATTATTGAATGAGAATATAGCTTTGACCTTTCTCTTGAATTGTAGCCTTGCTCCCCATCTTATTCATTGATCCTCGTGTGCAATTGTTCAAGTTGTAGCCGTGGTCCTCCATTACAGCTTGGTTCCGAAGAACCCCCGACCTTATTGAAGATGTGATCAACCTTCGCGGCGTTCAAATCTCATGATTTGGCGACGCAGTCGAGTCGAGTCGAGTCCTCTCCCTGAAGTGACAGTGGTTACTGATCATTTTTACCAGATTCAGATTAGAGAGCGGTCCATGTTTGTATCATTTGGTATTAGCGCTAGCCTCTAAGAATTTGGTATTTTATCCTTATGTATATGTTTTATATTAGTTATTGTTGTTGTTTGATCTTGTTCTTGATGCGGGAGCTAGAGCAAGATCATTTAGTGTTGTTTTTGTTTTTATGATTTGTAGGATTTAGAATATGTTCTTGGTGTTCTATGTGTTTTAGGGTTGAAATCATTTTGGGTTCGATTCTAGGGTCTTAGACCATCTAGTTGTTGCTTTGGCTATTGTTGTTGTTGTGTTGTGTTGTGTTGTCGATTAAAAAAAAGTGAACAAAAAACGAGTATTAAAAAAAATGATGATCAATATGGAGGATATGAAGATTGAACGAGTGTAATCCTAATCCATTGGATTCACTTAGTTTTCTTTAGTGTTTGGTCAATATTTTGAGATTGTGTCTGAGTTAGTATTGAGTTTGTTTGTGTGAGTCTTGTGTTGTGGGAGTATTATTGTTAAGTGTTCTATTGAGTTGCTATCATTTGAACTACTTCATTTCATTGTAACAATTGACTATCAATTAGCATTGTGGTTGTTGTTTGAGATGGATAATGAATTTCTAGCTCGATGCAAGATTAATGGTAGACCAAGTAGTGTGGTTCTAGATAATAGATATTACGAAAACTTGGTTAGCCATTCGGTTGTTGAGAAGTTGGGGATACACATACTACAACATCTTCAACCTTATAAAATGAGGTTGAGTGAATGTGGCAAAGTGAAGATAACCGAGCAAGTAATAATGGATTTCTCTATTGGAGTATACCATAATCGAATATTGTGTGATGTAGTTCCTATAGAATATTGTGATGTAATCTTGGGGAAACCATGGTATGATAGAAGGGATGTAATCTACCACGAAGATGGGAACGTGTGTTTATTTATCAAAGGTGGGAAAGATTAGTATTGTGTTCTTAATTCCGAAGGAAGCTCTTCTTGCTCAAAAGTTGGACCAACAAAGAGAAGTAAGGGAAGAAGAAGAAGAGAAGAAAGCAAATGACAGAATTGAAACATTGTGAAAAAGGTGTTGAAGATAAGAGATGAGGAGATAAGAAAAGAAAATGAGATTGTGGTGAATTGTGAAGAGCTAGAGGTGAGGTTGTAGGTAAGAAACAAAGTGACATGGTAAAAACCCATGAAGATAACCCAAAGGAGGTTGACTTGCTTGGTGAAAGAGTGGAAGGAGATGTTGTAGAAAAGAAAGAGGTTGATCAAAATATTGGAGAGATTGAAAAAATGGAGGATGAACTTGAAGAAGAAGTACGAACTTAGGATGTCAAGGTGATGGACGATAAGATCATTTGGTGTGAGTACCTTTTGACTCACAATGCTAACACATTTCGCCCCATATTTTATAATTTCTGCTTGCAGATTGGTGGTCCAATATGGGAGGCGTCATGTTTATGCTTACCTTTGAAGTTTAGGCATCAACTCTTATTGGAATGCCTTCAATCATTCTACAAGCTCCACAATGTTATCACTTTAGACGAACAAGGATCGTTTCAATTTGATCCAGGTACACGACCAATGGTCCTTTCTCTTCCAACATCCAAATTATTTAAAGATTCAAGGACGAATCCCTTTAAAGATGGAGGGGATGATATGATTCGGATTGGCTTCAAGTCATCAAATCATTAGAAAAGCCAGAGGAGCCGACTTCCAAGCTATTACGGTTGGAATTGGAGATGATGATGAAGAGTTAGGTCGAAGAGACATGAAAGAAACCCTGTATTTTGGCTCATCTGGGGATGAGATCTGAAGACATGAAGCCGAGGACGAGATCGAGCTCATTTTGGTGATCAAACTAGGAAGAAATTCTGCAGAAGCCAATTTACGGTCGTACCTTAATAATTTACACCGTACCCCAAACCATTATGGCCGTAACTCAGGCAACTATTGAACCAGACATTTAAGAAAAGAAGCTATGGCCATACTTTTAGATTATATGGCCGTAACACAGGATATATGGCCGTAACACTGGTGATACGGCCGTAAAATAAAGATCCAAATTTTGGTCCAAAAACATACAGAAAACCATATACGCCCATATGGAGTAAAGATACGACCGTATCTAATACTTACGGCCATAACATTTCATAATACGCCCGTAAATTTAAACCGACCTTAGGTTTTTTTTCTCTACTTTTTAGATATTTGATTATTATTTCTTTGTCTTTGATGTCTATGAACGAAAACAAGCCATTGTAAACACTATCTTTGGCATTATTGAATGAGTATATAGCTTTGAACTTTCTCTGGAGTTGTAGCCTTGCTCCTCATCTTATTGCTCGATCCTCGCGTGCAATTGTTCCAGTCATAGCCGTGCTCCTCCGTTGCTGCCTAGTTTTGAGGAACCCCCGAACTTATCGAAGGCGTGATCAGCCTTCATGGCGTTCAAACCTAGTGATTTGACGGCGCAGTCGAGTCGAGTCGAGTCGAGGGATCCTCCTCTTCGTCGTGAAGTGACTGGTGGTTACCAATTGTTTTTGCCGGATTCAGATTAGATGCTGGTCCGTGTTAGTATCATGGGTCAGGCCTGAGTTGGCGGCCTCATCCGACTCATAAGAGAGCCGCCCTTGTTCGCAAGGTACAATTTCAACCAACTGGATCACTTACCTCTTGAATGGTGGTGAAAAGAAACAATAATGGTACCGCAGTTTTTGCAATGTCATGTCATGCTATACGTATCCAGTACTAAGTTAGATAGCAATAAACTCCACTAATTTATAGTCGTCGAATAATGTATAGGGTCCACTTTTAAATAAGTTTAAGATTCTTAAGTCCTTTCTATAGTTGTTTTAACTTTTTTACTACATAAAAGTTAACTTATATAAAATAAAGTCAAATTTCAATATTAACCACACGTTTTGAATTACTACTCATTATTGTATATATATCTCGTAATCTTTGATACTATACAACTTAAAAAATTATATTTGTAACAAAATAACGTTTTTCATTAACATACTGCTATTTTAGTATGTCTAATCGCGTAAGGGCCATTAGTATGTCTAATAGTGCAAGGGCCAAATTGTATCAATTAACTAATGATTTATCAATTGCCAAAAAAAAACCTAATACTTTACAATTGCAAAATCGTTGCTTATTATATTATTAATTAATTGATTGATTTGATGTATTAAAATTATTAATTATAACCATTCATAAATTAACTAATGATGATATATATTCGCAACGTCATTAGCTGATGATAGGCCTTGTTATTGGGGAAGCAATAATAGTGTGATATTTATAGTATTTGTTGGTGTTGTAGTGCTTGTGAGTTAGTATTATATTGGTATTATTATGCCCCCGTTCACCAACTACTTTTATAATTTTTTACAATTTTTACAATTTTTATCCATTCTTTCTTTATCCTAAATTAATCACATCCACATATCTAATCACATCTACAAATCTCAACCACTCAACTCCACTTATTCTCTCTCCTCTTTTACATAATAAAATTTTAAAAACCATTATAATCTACTCCCTAGCGGGGGCTATATCTACTAATTATCAAATATTACATAATTACTGATCCATCAGTACTAATTATATATATAACTGTTTATAATTAAGAGCAATATAGATTTAACTATATGTTTGTCATGAATGAGTTGGTGCGCTGCCACTTTGTATAGATCATATCTTCTGAATAAGGTTACGTAGCACATTTATATTGATAACGAGTTTCCACGCATATTGTGGCGATGATCCCATTCGTACGTCAAACCAACCTTACTACTTTGACCTTTCACGATGTTCACAAGGTACGTACAACTTCAACCAACAGGATTCATTCACCTCTTGAGCATTTTGTGCAATGCCATGTAATGCTACACATACGCAGTACTACGTAGGTAGCAATAAGCTCAGCTAGATCATAATCAAATAATGTATAGGGTCCACTTTTAAGTAGGCATAAATTCTTACTGCTACACTTAATCAAAGTTAAATGTTAATATTAATCACATATTTCAAATCATTACTCACTATTATATACATTCAAGCTCAAAAAATAGTTTTCTAACAAAATAGAATTTCACATTAACACAGTGCTATTAGTATGTCTAATGTTGCAACAGAAAAGGTTAAATTGTATCAAATAACGGAAAAAACATAAAGAGAAAGAGAAAATCGAGGACTTGCGTTTAGTAAAATTAATAGATAGTTACATTGAGACCTCGATTTTTATTTTTTTATTTTTCACTATATATATATATTTAATATTTCCTTATTGTTCAACTATATATATATATATATATATATATATATATATATACAAAAAAATTTAATATTTCCTTATTGATTCACTTATTATTTTCTTTTTTTATTTAAGGATGTTCCACTTATATTCTTGAAATGATGAGAATTAATGCCCCCGTTTGGCTCCTCTTTAAAACAGTTTTAAACATTTTTTTCAATTTTTTTCTCTCTCCTAAATCAATCACATCCACAAATCTCAACCATTCAACTCCACGCATTCTCTCTCCTCTTTTACATTAAAACCTTTAAAAACTATTATAATCTATTCCCTATCACCCTAAATAAAAACTTGTTGTGTAATATAATTATTTTTTTGGATTTATAAAACTATTTTTTTAAAACCAGCATTGAGGATGAGATAACTTAACAAAACAGAGAACGTGTGACTAAGAGTGTGTTTGGTAGAATGAGCTAATAAGTTAGCTTATAACTGATAAGTTAGTTTATAGCTGACAGCTGATCTAAATAAAAACATTTGGCAAAATAACTGATAAGCTAATTCATAAATAGAAAATTACACAAAAATGATATATTTAAAATATATTTATAGAAAATTATAAGGATAAAAAATGGAATAAAAAATGAAAAGCTCCGACCTTATTTGAAAAGCTTGCAGAAAGAGTTTTTCAAATAAGTTCGAATAAACTCTTCCAACCAAATGGAGGTTATTTAATCAGCAAAAGCTTATAAATTCATGAATAAACTATAACTTAGCTTATCTGTCTTACTAAACATATCCGTGAAGTGGCTATATGGTGTGTACCCTAATTAATCTCCTCCTTCGTCATTCATGATCCCTTGACTCCTACTTAATTTGTAAGAGATCCTACTTAATATATTATTAGTTAATATTTAATTTTGGTGATGACGGCAGGTGCACATAGAATGTATACAGCACCATACTGCGAGGTTTACTTGTCGAGGGACCCTTTGAGGTCACTAATTATGAAAGTCCTTTTTCTACCTCCCTTTTTTTCTAAAAAAAATTATGTGTACCTTTATTTCTTATCTTTTTATTTAAGTGCCTTTAGACTTTATATTACTATTTTTCATGTCTATCTAGCATATTGGTAATTGGTTGTACTGTGGATGGATTGCTAGATTGCTCTAGAATTGAGATACTGGAAACAAAAGTTAATTCCATTCTGATCAAATCACCTATTTTGAAATTTTTATAAATATATATGGCGCAAAATCTGCATTAACGATATTTATCTAGTATATATTCTATTTATCTTTTCATACACGATTTATAATTTACTTTTCAGCCGCAAGTCTGACACAACATTTAATGGATTCTAAGATTTAAAGTGGAAGAATTAATGTATGGAGGTATCATGTTCAACTAAATCTTACTCCCTCCATCCCAATTATATAGGGTTCGTTGACTTTTCACACATATTAAGAATTATATGGAAGAAATAAATAATACAAATAATTTTTCCATTTTACCCTTATTAATAAGTTAAAAATTATTGAAACTAACAAAAACTTTAAAATTTTCAAATTAAATAGGGGTATCATAATAAAAAAATATGAAAGTTCCTAATAGGACATCCCAAAAATGAATAAAGCCCTATATAATTGGGACGGAGGGAGTATCTTTGTGTAATAATAATAAGACAAGTATCACCTAAGCAAAGTGTTTAGATGGTGCCTAGGCAGTAGTATCATATTTAGCATTAGTTTTTAAAAATTAATTATTTTCCTTATTTTATTTATTTTGCTTTCCTTATTTTGATTTGATTCTTTTATATATAACTAGTATTTTCACCCGTGCGTTGCACGGGAAGATTTATACCCAATATATAATTTAGAATTTATTTTCATCAGTGCGTTGCATGGAGAGACATATCTCTAATAATTTATTAAATTATAAGAGTCATAAACTAACTTTAAAACTTTATTCCACAATTCCAAGTAAATGAATATCTTACTATCAGTTCCTACCAGTCCATTAAGAGAGCAATATAAATTTTAAGTCTCATTTTTTACTCATTAATATTTTCTCAAAAATATAAATCATATTAATTTCTTGTAATCTTTTATTAAATCCATTTATATAATTCGACATCTATATAAGTTATTATCACGTATATATTTTGAATTATTAAAATACAATGTGATAATGCCACATTTCGCAATTAATCAATCTCTTAATCATTATCGCCATCATCATTGTCCAAATATGTGCAATCAAAATGACGGTATTCCTATAAATGAAAGCTAGTAGTAGAGCACACCATGGAGAGCAAAATTTGATGACCGGTGAAGGGAATTGAAATGCGATGAAGTGACACGGTATTTCCCAAACAATTCATATATGTGTCATTCTCATATTCAACTTTCATCCCAATATAGAACCAAAAGCATGTCATGTCTAGCTAGCTCCTTGAACTACAAATAGACACAAATTAACTAAAAATATATTGAAAAAGTTAATTTCTTGGCAGTTTTCATTCATGGCAGAATAAAAACATCTGACCACAAATTTGAGCTTCTGGGCTTAGTTGATCCACAATAAGTTTTGATATAAATATCCTCAGTAAAGGCTGCCAGCGTCCAAATGCGGTATATTGGGAGGAGAAAACCTTTCAACTTTGCAGGAAATCTCGACTCTTCTAGTTGGACATAACCAAAATCCGTGAAGAACTTAGCCATAGAATCAATTCCATGACCATTTACCTGCAATTATGAAAAAGACAACGATCAATGATGATAGTTGTTCAACACATAAATCCAATAGGAGAGTAATTTAATGGAAAAATTGCGCCAAATATTCGAAAAGCAAAATGATCACAACATATAAAATTATCATCTGTATAACGAACTAACTCCAATATGGATGGGTGGTGATGATGATGATGATGATGATGATAATAATAATTAAAAAATCATCTAAATGGATTTAACTATGGGATTCATGTTCAAATAAATCGTTGAACCCTCCATCTCGTACAAAGAAGGTGCCAGACAACTCGTGATCAAGGGCAAAATTTAAAATTGATGCTGCATAAAGGGGAAAATTAAAATCGTGGAAACCAAAACTCAGTTAAAAAAGGAAAACTTTATAATAAAAGACCAGACACCTCTCGCAAATAAGGGCGGACGTTGATATCTAATTTGCGAGTTGGATGTCTTGATTTCCGGAAAGCTACGATTACTCCACAAAAAAAATCTTAGACAAGTACTATACGGTAAAGAAGGAAATTCGATAAGCTAAAGATTTGGAGTAATATAAAAAATAAGAGATAATTATATCACTTAATTAAGAGATGGAGATAATTATGGAGATTTGGATCAATTCGTGAACATTAGGGATTCTGTTATCTCAAACCTTAAGAGGGAATTAAGAATAAAATAATAATTATTTAATTCAGAAAAATAAAAAAGAGCGGGAAACTGACTTTAGTTTATATATATATAGATATTGTCAGTATTTATGAAAATGTGATAAAAGATCAAGATTAAAGCTTACACGTATTAAATTAATTCTGAAAATGAGAATTAATATTTTCTGTTTATAATTTAATTTTTGGATATTTCATTTTAATTACTTTAAATACATTTTAATTTTGAAATTAATTATATCTTAATCTTAATCATCTTAATATTATAATAAGAGCATTGTGAACTCGGCATTGCGCTATATTGGTAGTACCAAGCTAGCACTCATTTACTTAAAATTAAGAAAGAAAAATCTCATTTTGAAAATAAATATTAAATACGCACTTTATTATTTTATTTTCCTTATTCAATTTATTTTTGTATTTATTTAGTATTTTTTCCTCATTTTAATTTTTTGTATAAATTTTAATTTTTGAATTATGTATATAATTAAAGATGAACCAAATGCAAACATTAATGAAAATGTGATACGATTTCAAAATTAAAAACTATACTGGCGATTGAATTATTTTTAAAAATGAGAATGAACCTTTTTATATATATTTCAATTTTTGAATATTAAATTTAATATTTTATATACATTTAAGTTTTTTAATTATAGTGTCGACTTAGTATAGTATCAGATTGACAGCAATTTTTTATTAATTTTTTTATTTACTTAAGGTACAAAATCAATTCAATATTTAAAATTCAATTCGAGCTAAATGTAGTATAAAATCAATTCAATATTCATAAAATTTATATATGTATGTGTAGGTAGACCATAAGATCATTATTAATCATATTTGAAATATGTTTTAACAATTATGTATATGACTCATAAAATATGTTGTTTATTTATTTATTTTTTTTGCAAAAAAGTATATTATCTAAACTAGTGTTTCTACCCGTGCGTTGCACGGGAGACATATATTTAAGATATAATTTAATTAGAATTTGTGGGTGTATTTTGTATTACGCAAACTTTAAAAAAAAAATACAATGATACTATAGCGAGGAAGAGTACTGATTAATAGAGAGGTCTTCGTGAAGATGTATACGTAATGTAATTCATAAAATAGATAAATATCAAGATTATTATCCTTTGCGTGGGAATATGATTTTTTATTAATTATTTAATTCAGAAAATAGGTAAAATAAGCGGGAAAATATGCTGGTTTTATATATATATATATATATATATATAGATTTTGTTCCCAAATATTATGTTCTTACCTAAAATTATTAATTACGATAATTGATATGATATTTTTTTTAAGATAATATTTCGTGCCAAAAATTGTAAACCATTGTTCATATCTATAATATTACATATGTTTTATTATTGTTGTTATATATTCATCATAAGAATTTATTGTCTTATTTTATAATATTATTTTATGTAAATATACCATCTTTGTTGTCTCGTGCAACGCGCGTAGGTAATACTAGTTCTTCTAACAACTTAAAAAATTTTAAGAGCAATCTATTTATTTAGTTATATTTGTATCTCAAAAATAATCAATCAATCTGAAGAAAAGAACAAGCGAGAAAGTAAAATTTTTCTACTGCGTCTTGCTTTTTTCATAAATAAGTTTAATTGAGAATCATGCTGGGTCAATATAATCTTAAACAAATCTAAACATAGAAAAATCACATAAAATTCAAATATATATACAAAAAAAATTCTCCTTCTCTTGTCTCATTCACACTAGTTGTTTATCAATATTCATGATTAATTTGGACCTCATTCGAGAAAAATTTTGCAGCGTCCAATAAGTTTATTCATAATATGAGTTTTTGATTCTATAATAATTTCAAACTTTGGTATAGCCAAAGATATCCTAATAATTGATGAATTGAAGATAAGAAGTCTTTATTGTTATAAAAGTATGAAAACAATAGAGAGAATTTAGAGAGAATGAATTCTAAGGAATTCTCAGGAATGAATTTCATTAATAACTGAAGCCCTATTTATAGGAAAACTTCGAATGGTACAACCGTAATTACATAATTTCATCAAGGGTATAATAGTCATTCACATATAATAATTACATCTTTTACCAAATTATTCCTCCACCAAATTATTCCTCATAATTCATAACCACCAAATTATTCTCAATTATTCATAACACTCCCCCTTGAATGACTATTAATACAAATGTCTTCCTGACTTGTTTGGAGAAAAACCCATGGGAAAAAACTTGATCAAGGAAAAGAAAGATACCGCCTGGTTGATTTACATATCTTGAGAATCGATATCTTTACTTCGGTAAATGATATGATCATCGCTTTGGATCTAAAGCATTAGCTCCATTATAACTTGATCCAATAGATACACCGTATCAATTTCTCCTATCGTTCTCAATATACCATGAATATGCCTCTAAAACCTTATTAGGAAAAACCCGATGGGAAAAACCCTAATGAAGGAAAAAGAGACATTATTCATGTGAATACGCCTTTAAAGTTGCCTCATTAAAAACCTTGCTAGGAAAACCCAATGGGATAAAACCTCACTAAGGGAAAAGAGTGCAACGCGTATTTTATACAAGTATCTTTTATCCAAAGCATTTCAAAAATCTTTCATACATTTGTATGAGTATCATATACATTGGTTTTATACTCTTCTGCTCATTTAAAGTGCATCAATTTTCTTACACAACTACAAAACATTCACCATGAACATATGTCTCCAAACACACAATTTAAAGCATATAAATTCATCGTAAAAACATGTAAACATATAAGTAAACCTTCATAACTAACTAACATTTAAAATATATCATTTAACATTTAATACTCACTTAATAGGTTATTTCATTCCTGTGGGTTTAGCTCACCCTTTAGGGTACTCATAAACACGAGCTTAGCTCACCCGATCCTTTAATTTCCTTTTCGGTACTACACACACGATCGGTAATTTAACTTTCATGAGCATGCAACATATAATGACCACCATGCTTATCTTTAAACTTGAGCACTAGTCATCATCATCTCATCATCTCATAAGTTAAGGATTTCACATTCACCATTTATCATCTTCAATATATCTCAATATTTTCATTATCATTGATCATATGTAGCGCTACATTTTCATATCGTGTCGACACTTTTCAATTTCATTTTTTTCCCCATATCGACATAACTTATCGAGATATCTCATTATCAATCCTCTTGTAGGATTACACAATATAGTTATGTCTATATACTCTTCAAGAGCATATGCCTCCGTTATTAAGACCATCTTTTATAATTTGCTTTGATATATATGATTGGGAAATATCAACGCTTCAAGCGTGCTAACTTATCAAAGCATCGTAGCTGATATATGTGATTGTTCATAGCCTTTCATGCATCTTTGAACTTCAAGTTCGTATTTCAATTGCGATGATATAACATGATGCATTTCACATATTATTTTCAACCTTTAATACTCCCCCTCATGCTGAGAAAATTTAGAACACCAAAACTCATACAGTTGGTATGATTTTAATCATATATGTTCTCATCATTCAGCCTTAATATGGGAATTTAGACCGTTTGCATTTTATTCTCGATATCGGCAATTTATTTGAGGACTTTAAATAATTTGCCATATAATATCCCACTTGTATGCGCATACTCAAATCCTTCAGGGATTTATTCAAATCATTGGGATATATATATATTTACTAGCTTTATCATTAAATCTGGAAATCATGCTCATACCGTGAGCAAATATTTTGTAAATTTCAAATTTCGAATCGTATACACATGTGACTATCTAGTGGATCCATATCATAATATCTAGTAGTCCACATGGAGGATGAGTGGGCCCATATTTCTCATCCTTTATTCCAGATATATTTGGGATTTATTTCCAATATTGGCTAGTAATGATTTCATCATTTATCGAGAACAATCATTGAAGAATTCTTTTCATTCTTCACTTGAAATATTGATTTCAATAATTATTTAAACCGGGATGGTCAATCCGGTTTTGCAAACGAGTATTATTGAACTTCTAGTTCAGTAAATTCTTATATCGATTTCACTAGTATCTGTATAGTGCTCAACATGATTTATCATAGAAATAATTCACCGACATATTCCATCATCTTTTGGTGACATTATTGTCTACCACTATTCAAACACGGAGTTACAGCTCATACGCATCACATCCGGCTATTATTTAATTCAAATCGTAGCTCTTACGCTCATATTATTTATTTAAAATCGGAGTCTTATTTCATACGCGTCGTATTATTCTATAAATAAATCATCAAAATTATTGCAAAATTCATCCTAACAAGGGTCTATACATTATAATGGATCATATACTCTCAAATCTTCGAAAATACTATCCATCACTACCGATTAAAATCTTAAAAAGGATTTATCGATGTAGGTTGGAAAGATTAAGGATGCTAATGAATAAAGGTATCCCACAAGATATCCGATGCTTGATTGAAGCAAAGGTTCGATTATCTGGTGAGGTTTCACCCTCTAAATACATGCCTGGTATGGGTAAAAGTAGTTTTTCAAAGAAACGGAGAGCAAAAAGATTAGCGAGGATGCTACAAGTGTGCTTTCGATGGACATGTGACACTCGATGTAAATCATGAGGTACTTGTCCGTAAATCGAGAAGATAAAATAGCATTCATTAAGGATGGATTGAGTAAGGAGCCTTTGGATGATTTTCAACAGTGCTCTTGAGACACATCCTAGTGGACACGCATACAGGTGAGCTAATGGCCTTATGGGCCAAATTCAAAGATCAACAAACGCTACATGCCTTGAAAAACTTACTTTAGAAGATCCTGCTTGTAAATTTAGTAGAAAATTTTAGTATAATAATTTTCTCATATTAATATAAGGAAGCTCTTGTAATAACGGTAAGATCAATGTTTTTCTTGTAATTGTAAATATTATTTTTCGATTTTAAGATATATATATGTATATATATATTATTTTTCAATCACCGACAGATATATGTCATTTTCACTTAAAAATTTTTCTGCATTTTTTCTCTTTCATATTTTGCTGCCAAAAAAGTAAATAGTGCACTCAATTATTGGTTTGAAAATTTTTCTTTAAATAGAGGATTCATATATCTCTCATGTTCATACATTAAAAGTATAGTGTAAAAAGAGAGATAGGAGTAGAGATGGATATGGAGATTTTAGAATCATCTCATACAAGTCACTTTTACCTCGCCATATTAAAACCGTATGTATTCTTGGTGGATCTAAAGTAGGCCATATCCAATATGTGGATATGGCAAACCGACTTGTAAAAGAGTTAGGGAAACAAGAAATCAATATACTATACGAGGAACCAACAACAAACTTTTTAGCTAGACTTATAATGGCCGCACAATCATGGGGAATAAGAGTTTTGAGCGTAATACCTTTCCATCTAGTTGGATCTAATACCAATTGGAGCCGCTTCTACCATGGGTCCAGCAGGTTGGGGCTACAAGTTTAATCCATCCACAACCGCATGATGTATATGATGAATAATAGTGATGCTTTCATTGTCCTTCCAGTCGCTACAACACACCGGAGGAAATATTCAATATAGCCTCGTTGCATGGAACTTTCATGTCAAACCAATAGGTTTGTTGAATATTAATAATTTCTTTGATGGCTTACTAGCGTTTCTAGATTAGGGTGTAAATAATAAGTTTATCTCTCATTCAGCGAGAAAAATACTTATCTCTGCTGATCGCTGATGAACTACTCATCAAATTTCATGCATATGTTCAAGAATGCATGGAAGCCTGTGTTCGCTATCACGGAACCACTGGTGTCAAGCGTTTAAAAAGAAATTCTGATCCTTTAAATATTTCATTATGAATCCTAATATTGATGGTGGCAGAGTTACGAGTATTTATACTGAGACGCACTTTCCTTAATGGGTTCAATATATATTTACTTTTCGTATTTCTATATTTTCGAGTATTTATTGCCATCTTTGATATTCTCAATATGTTCCACTTCGACTGTTTTGTACTTCTTCTGGAGTAATAATAATATCATATTGGCTTTATTCAAATACAGAAATCTAGTGATTATGCTTCTTCAAGAGCATTTTATTTTCATATTAATACAATCTCATATCATCGATGAGATTACTTCATATAATCTCTCCATGCGATATATTTTTCTTTGATTTATCAACATGGGATCTATTGAGCATTTTATTTTCATCTATTTATCCAATGGTGACTTCAAGTACCACTTGCTCAATTTTCTCAATTAATATTCGGTATATATGGAGAAGTAATTTTATTCTCATCGCTTCATCGCTTCGAGAGTATGATTAGAATATTTTGATCAACTACTTCTTCCTGAGTAGGATTCGTTATAACCAATCGTGGTAGTATAACCCACCACATTGAAAATATGCACACCAATCGTGTGGTATTACCCACCACATTGGAAATATACTCAAACTATAAAGTGCATAAATTTAAATTGCAGAAATTAAATTTCCTGCAATAGGTGGTCGAATCTACCTTATGGGAATTATTGCAATAAATATAAATTTACGGAATTTAAATAGTAAGAATTAAATTGCATAATATTTAACTACTTCTTCAGGAGTAAGATTCATCGAGTAGAAGGTATTACCCATCACTTAGCATATAAAGTGCAAAATATATAAAACCTTCCGCTTAGTGACGGTTGAACCCATCATCAAGTAGGGTATGACAAGAATTAAATTGCAAGTAAATAAAGTGCGAGAATTAAATATTGAATCGCTTATACGGGAGCATTTGTTCTTCTAGAACAAATACTCATTACTTCTACAAGAAAGCACACTTATCCTTCTAGAATAAGTACATTATGTAATTGAACTCTTGGAGTTACATTAATATTTCGATCTTTTAACTCAAATGGACTTCAAGCCATTTTATATAATCAATGGATTTAGAATTTCTTCATGAATATTCTATCCATTTTTCACTGTCGTCAAAATTAGGTCGGTTTTACCCTAAGGGTAAAATTGTCCATTCCAATTCGCAAAGGTAAAATTGTCAAAAATATTTTATCAATGTTTTACGATTGGAAAATTATCTCCTTTCTACTTCAATTTATCAATATCAAAATATTCAATGACTATTTTGTAACTTTTTCAAAAGTTGGTGTACTGATTTGTAAATTTTGAAAGTTTGATAATAACATATTTCAAAACGAGTTATTACCCTATCAATGTTGGTGTCAAATCGAAGCTCTCGTTAAATCGAGTATAATGGAGTCGAGAAAATTTGATTTTGATAACGTATGCTCCTTATATCTCGAGAAAACGAATATTATAGTTTAATATATTATTATATTATAAAATCATATGATTTACCTTTTTTTCCATTCTCTAATTATTCCATGGATGAGATTTACTTGCAATCCATTTACGCGATCGGAAAATTCTTTGGACTCCATTCTTCCAATTTTGGGATTTCAGACATCTCCAAGTAGGTTGTGTAGAATGAGGAATTGTGGGAGAGGAATATGAACAAAAGGGAAGTTTCAATGATGTATTTGCAAAGAGAGAGTTATTTAGGATTGATGAGGATGAATTAATTCATTCGTAATAATCCAGTTTCTGATACAGAAGATCATCTATAAGATGCAACCGTAGAAAGATACTTCTTTCATATTACTCAAAGGGTTAGAGACTCGTCTTGATAACGCTGTTATAAAAGTATGAAAACAATAGAGAGAATTTAGAGAGAATGAATTCTAGGAATTTAGAATGAATTTCATTAATAATCAGCTCTATTTATGTGAAAAACTTGAATGGTACATAAACCGTAATTACATAATTTCATCAAGGGTATAATAGTCATTCACATATAATAATTACATCTTTTACCAAATTATTCCTCCACCAAATTATTCCTCATAATTCATAACCACCAAATTATTCTCAATTATTCATAACATTTATAACTTTTGTGCCATTTTCTACACCTTTTTCCACAGTTATACGGAGTCTCTATTTGGGCAAGACAACTTGTCTTGCAAATAAGTCCCGATCAATTAACACAAAGCTAAAAGGACATTTACGTGAACCAAACAAAGCTAGCTCTTGATTTTTTTCTAATAAAATAACAAAGAAGGTCTCCGAATGGGCTTCAATCAAACTTTTGGCAAGCATAGTGAAGAATGACGTGCGTTGAAAACTTACGGGAAGAATGCAAGTCTTGATTCGTGTTACAATAAAAAATAAGGTATACGATAAAATTGACTTTTGAGGACAAAACAGTAATCTTAAATTATTGAAAAAAGGATGATAAATGGATCTCTTTAGTAGTCTTCAAAGAAATTCACCAATGCCCTTTTTTTTTTCTTATTTGGGGGGTTGGAGGTTGATAATTGTAAATTGACAGTTGAAATATGAGAACTCTCACATTTAATTTCAATTTCAAGAATTAAATCACTACAATTAATAATCGGGAATGACAACAAAAATCAATAACAGATTATGCAATATTTTTACTCATCATTCTTACCTTTCTATATTTTAACGATAGCAAATGCAAATATTTTTAAAGTTAATTTATAGAAGCAATGTTTCTCATCACTATAATCATCGATCACACTGACGCTATAGATAAGAAGTGATGGCGACAATTTCATTTGAACATTTTATTGGCCCTAGGTACACGTTATTGTATATGCCGCTGCATGAAATATAGAAAATCATTTTGAAAAGTTTGAGATTTACAAACATGCCTTCAAATTCTTGCAATTTTGAAATTTCTTCTTTATCGATCTAACTTTTAAATAATTGTGTTAATTATAGCTTTTCTACCGATGACTATATGTATTCACCGATTCACACTAATTACATTTCACTTTCTTTAATTAATTATTTCCTTCCACATTTTCAAGTTGAGCAATAATTAGGTCGATCCGCCAAAGACCAATTAATATAATTATTTGCAAAAGAAGAGCTAAAAAAAAAAAAAAAAAAAAAAAGTGAAACTCACGAACACATTTATCCCTTTTCAATATTGATGAAGACTAGCTTTTTAAAGTCGTGCTTTGTAATAGGGAACCTCGTTGAGGAGCTACACAATTGAAAATTATTAATATATTTGCTATGTCGGAAAAGGGCCCAACTAGGTTAGGTAATCAACACAAAGATTTGTCCACAATTGCATTTATTAATGAAAGATGTTAACCCTTTACCTTGAGTAGCCCAGGTCTATTAGATGATGATTGTAGAATAGCACGTACGAATTTTATTGGAGCAAATGATTGTTGAATTTCAATTGATGACCCAACATTCCTATTCCGTCCAACTCTTTTAATTTGTCAAACGATGAAACAACGTCAATTTTGTTACCTAGGGCTAGGAGTCGCCCTTTCTTGCACATGGCTCATTAATTTTGGACCTACAACTGCAGCACTCAACAAAATATACTGCGCCGAATTTTGTGTGGCCAATTCTGATGATCACTAGCAAGGTGTGTTGAACTTGTCGGTGACAAATACATGCTACAATTAAAAGAATAAATCAATTTAAGTACTAGAAATGCATCGAATAAAAGATAAACAAATAAAATCCTTTATTGACTGAATCAAGCAGCATTAATTTTAAATGAAATATAATCAATATTGGCATTGGATATGATCACTTTAACACTTTGATAAAATTATTTTGATATCATCTAGTGATGAGACGACGTGTGTTTCATAAAAATAATAAGTTACTCTAATCTGAATATATAATATGATAAATTGAGAATGAATCTTATTGGAAATTGAATATTTGCGCGTGTCAGTGTGTATTTTTATGTGTTTTTATGTGTTTTGATGTGATATAGCAGAGAGAAAAAATGAAATTGAATGGTGGAGATTTGTAAGATGCGAGGCCACACGAAATGGATAGATAAAAACGCCAGAAACGAAGATGAGAACAAGCGTTAATTATCTAAGTCAAATCCTTGACCATACACTAATCTTGTTTATGATTGAACGTCCCAAACGAGGTGTTGTACGTAGCTTTCATGTTCCACTAGGTGTCTAGATTCGATGGTTAATTCACTATGGGCTTCCTTTTTAGTAATTAAAAGGAAATTAAAGGTTTATCCATATGAATCATGATAACGTGTCCTTTCTATTTTTTAAATATATTATTCTAATCTTCTAACAATATATATTTAAATATGTTCGAAAAACAAAATTAAAAAAAGAAAGTAAAAAACGCCTTGCATGCTGCTGCTGCCGCCCTTCTACAAGGCAAAATACGGCGCCGATTTTGTCTGCATGAGCTTCATCAAGGCATCAACTACTCGGTCGGAAAATGGAAAAATCCCTTCTTAATGAGAGCACGTTATGCTTAGTACAGAATTTCGTAACTAGATAATAATAATAATAATAATAATAATAGAAATCTTTCATTCATGTTTTTATTTTTATTTATAGGTTTATGTTTCTTAAAACAGTGTAATATTTCTAGTGAATTAGAGATCACGTTATTTTTCCGAAAACATCGATCATGACAAGAGAGTGGTATACTAAAGATTGCAAAAGAATTGACAATAATATAAAATATGTAAGACTCTGCCGCGTAATGTTAGAATTTTGAAACTAACTCTCATAGAAAATGTTAAATCCCCAAGAAAATAAGATAGGCATGATATAGAGCGATGTTGAGTTTCAAACTAATTTTCTAGAACACCAACAAGATATGATGTACACATATGATATTGATATAGTGCTGACTCCATTACTAAAAAGAATAAAACACACGAAAAACAAGATAAGCATGATCCAGAGAGCAATACAATGAAAGTATTCTTGCAACAGTAGAACATCAACAAAAGTAATCATAGAAATATTGAAAATAAAGAAAATATGATATGTACAATTAACGATCCACCAAAATTGTCAAAATACACCAGTAGAATAAGATTTGCATGACTTAGCAAATGTTGATGCAATTTAACTTTCTTATCGACAATTAACAAGACCAAAATTAGAAAGATACGTGACAGAAATGTGAAACGTAACTAACTTTTGTTAGTAGAAGAAAACACATTATAGTTTGTCTGAAAATACTTGATCAAGTGATATCGAATAATAATGTTAAGTATTTCATCATTATACGATTTCGTATGACCTAAGAATATGATAATGGCTTCTTTTAATTTTTTTTTAATTTTCCCTTTTAGATTTATGACATGTGAAATACATACAAATCTATACAATTTTGGATTATCAAAGTTATTGTCACTTAAAAATCACATGAAAAGACAAGCAAATAATGCTCCTTTATTGGCTAATCTCACATGGGGTAATTGTTGATTAACAAATGCATTATATTAATTACGAATGCATTTAGTTGGTAATTGAACTTTAATTTGTTACGTCAAACCACGTCTAATTATCTTGTAAATGATTGAATATGTCCCAAAAAGCGGAATTTGTACCTTTTTGGGAGGTTGCTCATTGGTTTTTAGCCTATTTGTTAATTGTTTTTATCCGTTCCATTAGTATTGGAAAATACCCATTGCATCCCATAAAGATAGGCTTATTATAATTTTCAAAATGATTAAGAAAATTTCAATTAATGTTGTTTGAAAGGTAAAATTTAAGAGTATTTTCCTATAATTATTACACTTTTATCCAGGCTGTTTCTAGTGCCCTCGGGAGCACTATAATTACGGTGCTCTCGAGGTTATTTCTAGCTCCGTACGATCCTCATTTTGAAATTTGAGATTGGATTCAGATTCAATACAATGAGAAAAAAACGAAACTCCAGTAATTTTTCCAAAATTTTTGCGATACCGTTGGATGCCGTGGTAGTCGGTCAAACTTTTTGGCCAAAATTTAGGCCAAAATTTTGCCAAAAGTTTGACCACTCACCACGGCATCCAACGGTGTTGCAAAATTTTTGAAAAAATTACTGGAGTTCCATCTCATCGTATTGAATCTAGATCGGATCTCAGATTTCACAACGGAGATCAAACGAGGCTGGAAATCACTCCCTGGAGCACATGAACATTAACGCACTTTTATCATCCTTTTTCGTTGATAGCCATGCAAAATAAATAGTGGCATATAATGAACTTAATATTTTAACTATCTTTATGGGACGGACTAAAATAGTGGACTATTTTAACAATTTAAGAAAAATTTACTATTTTTGTGGGATATACTAAAATAGAATACGAGCTTATCTTTCTGGAATAGCGGGAGTGTATGTTATACATGAATCATTAACTATACTTAGAAAATGTCAGAGTAAAGAATTTCAAAAATCACTAAAGCTCGGGTTTAGTTTCATTTTCCTCACCGAACTTTAAAATACTTACCATTCCTCACTTTATTATTAAAAATTCTTCTCCATCCATCATTCCCCCCATTGCCATTCATCATACTTAGCTAAATCGTGCACATGGACAGTAAAAATCTCAAGTGTCACTCTCCTCACATAATCGGATTGGTGTGCGTGGGTTTTTGGATTGGGTCAAGTCGTTTGATGTGGAAAGATTAGACGAAGAAAAGTGACACCTGGGATTTTTGTTGTCCATATGTGCGATTCCATTAAACGTAACGAATGGTAGTGGAGGAAGAGATGGATGAAGAAGAATTTTTAATAGTAGAATCAGGAATAAGAAGTATTTTAAAGTTGAGTGAGAAAAAAGAGACTAAACCTAAAGTTCAGTGATCTTTGAGACTTTTTACTAGACAATGCTAAACTCGATTAAAGTTTGCAACCATATATAGTTTTTTTTAGCCCCTCCAAATTCAAAAGAGAAGGCAAAAAAAAAAAAAGAGTTAAAAGAATGATTAACTTTTACTGAAGTCTTCCTCCACGCCTCACATGTAAATGATTATTTTAACTTGTGTTCAAAATACTTTCCGTTTATTTATTTAATAAAAAGTCGTGCTAAATCATTCAAAAAAAAAACAATTCGTGTTAAAATGATTGTGAACTGAAAATGTCTATAATGCCAATTTGCAATGCCTCATGTCGGCCCAACATTTTTTCATTTTTTAAAAAAATATTTTTCTTCTTTTGTTTTTTAAAATTGAAATCTCTAGCAACCGACATAAATATATATGATAAATACGAAAAAAAAGAACTATCTAAAGTGGTCCAAAATTTCCCTAAATAGAAATATATAAAGTGGTCCAAAATTTCACTGTCAATAATTTATTATTGCATACGATTTTTCTTTTGGTGATTTTTTTTTTAATTTTTATTTTTTCCAATTATTTTGCAAATTAATCTCAATCATTCTCGCCAAAAAAGTAAACTTAGTGATGAACGGTGTGACGTTGATTTCTCTATCTTTTTTATTTCCTTATATTTTATTGGAATAATAAATATTATTATAAGATTATTATATTTGTTATGGTGAGATAAAGGTATGGCAATAGCCATCAACGAATTATGAAGCCAGGTGAATTGGGCCCAATTAAAACAACCCACTTCTTTAATGTCTTGGGCTCGATTCTACAGCCCATATTGTGTGTATTATCACTTCAATCGTTAAACAGTGCTGTACCTTATTGGCCCACCAATTACACAGTAATGGGCTCTGAAGGTCAGAACCACCCAAATCGTTATTTCTTGCATGCTGCTGTTGAAGTTCTTGGGGTTGGAGAATTTCACCTCACGAGTCACAGTTCACATTCGTGATTTCAACAATATCGACGTCAATTAAAATTTTTTTCCAAAAAATAAAACATTCTTTTAGAGATAAGTGTTAGCAGACGAGGCATACGATTTGAAATTAAATTTGAACATTTTCCAAAAAAGAAATTGAGTTGAACATTAATATTTTCAGAATAAAAAATAATAAAAAAGTGAATAAAATGCACGTTTAAACATGCTAAAGTGTAAAGCATGAATAAAAACTGATAGCAAATACGGCTATACATGATAAAATAAACTTAGGTATAAAAAATGTAAAACCTCTTAATATTTTTTTGGTACTGTTTTTTCAGAAAATTTAATATGCCAAGTCCGAGTTAATTTTAAAAGGAAAGGAAAATATATCATCAAGTTGGCAACATATCATGCCAACGCCCTATTTTTGGGAGAAAAAATATGGAGCCCATGTGAGCCCTCTAATATTAGGAGATAATTATACATTATTCATCTCACTTAACGTAAATTTAAAAAAAAAATAGACGATGACGTGGAGGGCGCCACGTCGTTGGCAATAGGTTGACAACTGATCAATAGCACAACATCCAAGTGCATAAAGCCAAAAAGTTCAGTTGCCTACAATGGGTAACATAAGAAGAAACCCACTTGATGTGATCGATCAATTTTTTTAAATTAATTTTTTTGATATTTAAATTTAAATCGATGAATGATATATAATCAAGCTTTAATGATAGTAGATTTCACCCGATCCTCATAATTTTTTTTTCCCACTGTAAACGACATAACCTACTCACCGTGGAGAGGAGATCGTTACTCTGCAAAACGGTGACCATTGCCATAACCTTCATCACGTGGCAGAGTGGCTTCTATCACGTGAAGATGACATCAAAATTCCAACGCCTTCGTCCTCCGCCCCATTTGACGGCGGCGTACGGTCACATGCGAGGTGGTTGAGTTTCACTTTCGCCGGCTTACGTGTAACCATAACACTGCCGTCGTGAGCGTGCCCAGCGGGTGGATCGCACGATTCGCATTAATCCACGTCTAAGTTCACTCAATAATTAGCAAAAATTAGTCAAAATAATAATTGAATTGAAAATCTAGTTTCGGTGTTTTTCTAGGATTCCTCGCATTTCATCACCTTTTATTGATCTTCCCATTTCTCTTATCTTCCTCAGCCTTCTTTTGCAGGCCTCCAGGAATTTTAATGGTCCCTACTAACTCTAAACGGCAATAAAAAAATGTTGAAACTTGTACAAGAAAGCAACTATTTTCCGCAGAACTTTTCAATGGCAGCCTCCAAAAATCGCGTTTTATAACATTTGCAGACTTTGATAGTAGTGATTTCATTATGTATCCGTAAATTGAAGAAATTCATTCACGTGATGCTCATCAGCATTCTGTCGACGTGTACTTAGATACTTATTTTATTTTATACTACTACTACATTGAAGGATATACATTTTATACTGCAATAATATCGCAGAAGAATATCTAATCCATGAAGCCGAAAAACTGCTCCGAGAAAAGTTGCTGAGAGTCTCTGGTAAGACTGACTTTACTGCTGTAGTTAGGATTTTGCTTCTTGTAGCAGTTGGATAATGCAGGTAAAATTGGGATTTTTTTTGTTGGGGCTTTCTTGGATCTATGTAAAATGTGGTGCTTTTTCCATCTGGGCAACTATTGTTTGATCTTGATATACTTGATCACCTTCCAGTCTCTTCAATGGTCAATTTTGATTATTTTTCTCTATATTTCTCAATATGCAAATCAGTTCTTTTTCTCCGTTAAGTGTTAAGCTTTATAATAATGGGAAAGAATTGAGAATCTTCTTGAATTTGCAGAATTTTTTCGGGCTTCTTTGCTTAAATATGGAGCATTCACCTAAGCCAATCGATGATCATGAGATAGTAACCAATGAGGAGGAACTCATCAGGATAGCTGCTTCTATAAGTCCCTCTGTGGTGAATGATGAACGTCTTGTGCTCGATGAATTGACGGTGAGAAATTATGACAGTGGATGCTGTAATTCATCTTCAATTAGCTGCTATACGACTGGAGAACAAAAAAGCCATAACGATAGATATTTGCATCAATTGAGGGCATATGGGCGTCATAATATAATCGAAGATAGAGATTTGCAGAGAATGAGCTTCCATGAGTTGAAACCTCTATCAAGTAGGCAAAATGATACAGGATCCAGTAGAATCTCTTCCCATTTGACTAATGGCCATGGTGAAAAATCCTCTAGTACACTGCCTCTAGGATATCATCGACCTAAAGCTTTATCTTCACCAAACTCGTCTGAGTCTTCATGTAGGCAGTTGAGGAGAAAAGCAGTGGATATGATGGTGAATACAAGTTCCCCATTTAATCAGGTTCATTCTCAAGAAAATGCTGAGAAAGGACTCGAATTGCCTCATGCTGGGATCACCTTGCGAGAAGGGCTAAACTCTGGGGGTCTAGAGAAAAACAGAAGTTCTAGAATGCATTTGTTTAAGCAGATTGTGCAGATAGTCGATATTGCTCACTCTCAAGGCCTCGCATTGCTGGATATACGCCCATCTTCTTTCATCTTATTGCCACCTGATGAGGTTAGAGTTAGATACATTGGCTCGTCAAAGCAAGTGGAATTCCCGGGTATGGTCGAGCAGAATACTACAAAGAAGAGACGTTTGGAGTCTGAAAATAATTTTACTCAAGCGGGCCCATCTGCTGAGGGTCAATTTGGTTTGGTATTTGATCAGTTGGAAAAGAAATGGTACACGCATCCAGAGGAGCTTGGCAATATTGATCTTCAATCAAATATCTACAGTCTTGGTCTTTTGCTATTTGAGGTGAGGATGTTATTGGCAATTTATCTATGTTTTTGTGCTCTAAATCTCGACTTAAACATGGGAACTTGTGTAGTAGTATTTGTTTTAGGTTGCCTTATGTCTAAGTTAATGAATTTTAATAAAAAATTGTACTGGTAAAATATATCTAGTTTTGCTGATCCTTGTATTTTTCTGACAGTTGCTTTGGCACTTTGAATCAATAGAAGAACATTCTACGACAATGCTGAATTTGCACCATCTGATTCTACCTTGTAATTTTCTTTCTGAAAGTCCGAAGGAAGCTGCGTTCTGTTTTCGGTTGCTGCATCCTGTACCTTCTTCTCGTCCGACAACCTGGTAAGTTTCTTGAATCATTAAATCTGTTTTACTTCGTTGAGCTTGATAGTATCTCAACTTTTGCTGCGATAGCAAGTAGGTGCTTAACCTTTAAAAAGAGTAGCAAGTGGTCCTCAATCTTTTAATACAGTTCATATCACTCACAAATGACAGGAACTTTATAAATATCCATTAAATTGTCACATGTTACTTGATGCTAATCAAAACATGACTGATTTTGTATCGTGGATACCAATGGGAACAATGTATATCGTCACAAAGTTGGATATGCATGCTTACATGACAATTTAAGGGAGTTTTGGATGGTTTTTACAGTTGAGGGATCAATAGGTTGGTTTGTAGTGCAATTTTTCCATGATGTCCCTGAAATAGAGAGTCACACCTATTTGATGTATCAAAATCCTATGAAGTGAGATAACAATGACAGAGTTGGAGACATCCCACTTCATAGAACTTTGACACCTCACGTGGATTGTAATTCTGTGCAAAAGCTGTGTGTACAAGTAGCATTACTTTTTTTCCCTGCAAGACATTTTTAATCTATCTCCTTGTTGACTCATACACCAGTTGTTATGCTGTATATTTGACAGGGAAATTCTGAACTCAGAGATAATTTATGGATTGGAAGAGACAACTGTAGGAGGTGCCAAGGCATCAGTTTCTAACAAGGTCGATGATGCTGACTTGGATCTCTTACTTTATTTTCTATTTGCCTTGAAGGAAGAAAAGCAAAATAAGAGCTCGAAGTTGTTGGAAAATATAGAATTCTTAGAAGCTGATATCAAGGAGGTTGAGGGTAGGTATGCTTTTAGAAGATCTTCAGACAGGATTGATGGAGATGAGGATGCAAGGCGTAAGCATTCTATCACAGGCATTGATTTTGGGCCTAGGTTGACGAGCAATATCAGTGCAATTGAAGATGCTTACTTCTGTATGAGATCCCAAGTACATATTCCAGAAATTTCTGAAACTGAACGATCAGACGGGGACATACTGAGGAGTCGTGATAAATTATCTTGGGTTCAAAATCAGCACAAGATGCCAACGATGGAAGATAAGTCCGTTGATCGAGTTGGAGCATTCTTTGAAGATATTTGCAAGTTTGCTCGTTACACTAAGTTTGAGGTCTGTGGAACATTAAGAAATGGTGATATTCTCAACTCGAGCAACGTAATATGCTCTTTGAGTTTTGATAATGAAGAGAACTACATTGCTACTGCTGGAGTCTCAAAGAAAATCAAAATTTTCGAGTTCAATTCCCTTTTGAATGAGACTCTGGATATTCAGTATCCAGTGATTGAAATGCCAAACAAATCTAAATTTAGCTGTGTTTCTTGGAATAACTACATCAAAAATTATCTTGCTTCTGCTGACTACGATGGTATAGTGCAGGTATGGATTCACAAATGGATTAACTATTTCCTCCTGCCTACGACATGATTTCTCGTTTTTCTGATCTTTTCTACTAGTTATTACATATATGACGTGCTTCCGTTCCAATGCCAACAAGTTGGCACTATATGGTGTCAACTTGCCATGTGGAGCGTGGGTATTGGTCGAACATGGGCGTGGGCCCCCCTCCATTTAGGGGGAGGGTGACACGTGGAAAAGTTGGCACCGTAAGGTGCCAACTTGTTGGTAGGAGATCATTGGCGATATATGATGTTGTAAATTTGGAATTTTTTAAGGTATGGGATGCAAGAACTGGAAAAGGACTCGCCCAATACATGGAACACCAAAAGAGAGCCTGGTCCGTTGATTTTTCCCATTTAGATCCAATGAAGTTTGCAAGTGGGGGTGATGATTGTTCAATCAGACTATGGAGCATCAATGAGGTACTATTCTCTCTTATACCATTCATATATAACTTGGTGATGTTAAATATACTTGAAATTTCATAACAAAAGATTGTATCTTTGCCGTATTACTTTGAGAACCATAGAGTCCAGATTTACCAGACAATCTGACTTGGCAGAAAAATTCAACGGGCACAATTCGGAATTCTGCGAATATTTGCTGTGTTCAGTTTTCTTCTTTCTCATCTCATGTGCTGGCGTTTGGGTCCGCTGATTATAAGATCTCGTGTTATGATCTGCGGCACACTAGAATACCGTGGTGCACACTAGCAGGCCATGGAAAGGCTGTCAGTTATGTGAAGTTTATGGATCCAGGCACTCTTGTTTCAGCTTCCACAGATAGCACGTTAAAACTTTGGGACCTCAAGAAAACTTGCTTAGATGGGGTATCCCCCAATGCTTGCTCGTTGACCTTCAGTGGACATGCTAATGAGAAGGTCAGCTACCTTTAGCGGATAAATTTTTATTTCAATGAAAGTTAGAAACCATTTTCCTTGTCGTCTCAATTTTTTATTTTGAGTTCTAAATTCATTTTTTGTTTCCGAGTGGAGAGAGAAAACAAGGGTATGTTCTCATTTTTTTTCAATTATTATTATTATTATTATTATTATTATTATTATTATTATTGAAAATGCTCAAAACGACAAAAAGTAGTTTAAAAATTTCTTCATTTTTCATGATTTTGAAAAACTGAAAACACAATTTGAAGACGACAAATAGAAAAAAGTTAAAAACAACAGTGTCTTAATTTCATTAGTAGTTGAGTGTATTATAGATTATTGGACTTTTTCTCATATTGTTATCTTTTATTCAGAACTTTGTTGGCTTGTCGGTGTTTGATGGGTACATAGCATGTGGTTCCGAAACCAACGAGGTAATTTTTATTAGTTGAATTTCAAGAAGATATATTTAATTTTTCTTTTGATAAAATTTAGCTATGTACTTATGTTTGTGTAGTTCGTAAATGGGGGTTTGTTATTGTTCTCCTCCTTCTGCCTTTTTGGATACACAAAACAAAATAATGCGAAAAATTTTAAAGGAAGATAACACTGGTAACCATTATGATTTATAAAGGTTTAGTTTGCAAAGGGTAAATGACACCATTGGTCATGCAAGTTATTGAAAATTTTCATGCACGTCACCAAACTTTATTTATTCCCAAGTTATCACTGAAGTTTGCTTTAATTCTGCCAGTTCAGTCTCTGAGTTAACAGATGACATGAATAATCCTTTCTTCCTAGCTCATTCGAGCTGGTTGATCCATTCCTTTTCTTTCAGGTCTATGCTTACTACAAATCATTTCCAATGCCAATCACTCGTCACGCATTTGGAAGCATCGACCCCATTTCTGGACATGAGATTGGCAATAGCAATGGGCAATTTGTTTCAAGTGTTCGTTGGAGAAGAAAATCTAACATGGTCATTGCTGCCAACTCAAGTGGAAGTATAAAGATACTGCGTTTGGTATGAACATTCATGCTTCTCGCACTTTCAAAGGTAATTTCATTGGATATATTTCTTTGGTCGTGCTCTAATTGGTGGACTTGAGTCAAATAGAGTCATCAATGATTGGTTAAAACTAGGAAATGTTCCTCTGTTGCAGCTCAACGTCAATGCTAACAGTGCTGAGTACTCGACAAATCAAACTATGCCATTTCTCGCGTCAAAGATTATCTTCCCAAAGACACGGTCAGAGCAAGTATGTCTTCAGTAAACTTTTACTTTGGCAATAGTAGCGATTTGAGGTGTGTGTTCTAAATAAACGGGGTAGTCGAGAAATTGGCTGAATATGCAGAGAAGTGATGAAGCAATGTAAGCAGCCAAGCAGGTCTTAATTTCTTGAACTGTTTTTCTTTAGTAAGCTTATATGTCACCTGATGGAAAATATTCTCGGATTCTCAGCAAGTCTTTTATTCCTAAACACAAAATATCTCCATACTGTTTACATAAGATAATGAAGAACACTCTCAACGAGTCTCAATGCTGCGCTTTCGATGATAGTCTCGTGTTTTTCTTTGCAGGACTAAGTGTGGATTTTCCTTTATTACATTCTCACTGCAGGTCACTTCCAGGACAGCTTGCACAGTCGTCGACTCAATCTTGATTTTTTATGCCTTTTCTCCGTTTTTGTCGAGCTGCCGACTAAAGAAAGTGATGTTCTGTATGTAGCTAAAACGAGAGACTCGAACTCGAGATGTTTTGTATTAGAACTTTTCATTTGTGGGAGAGAAATTTTAATAATTTTCAAGGTTTAGTTATATCATACCCATTGAAATTCTATTGATGCTAACAAATGTGTATCAGTTTGGTCACCGTGTGAATATTTGATTTGACAGAACTATTTTGTGGTGTTTGTACATATTTGCCACATATCGCACAAGTTTTACATACAAAATATCATATTGAATCAACATTTTACAAGTCACTTGCTTCATATCTGATGACTTTTAATAGTTAACAATAAATTTAAAAGCAATTGAACTCATGAAATTACAATTGTTAAGTTAATCATGACGCTTCCATTTTAATGTCTACATTTGGGTATGTTAAAATGATGAAATCTGGTTGAATGTGCTATTTACAATGACAAATTGAACAATTGCTAAATAGTGATCTTTGTAATTTGAACGGTAGTTGATCAATGGCATAAATAAATAAAGTAAATAAGTAATGCTTGAACCAGGGATGTTCAAACACTCGCCTTGTCGAATTATCGCGTCATGCGATTTTCTAACCCGCTCGACTTTGATTGAATTACGGATCTAAATTATCACGATGAGATGGCCTGTAATTTTTTTGAAAATTTTTGCGATCGTTGGATGCGTGGGGCGGTCAAACTTTTTGGCCAAATTTTAGCAAATTTTGGCCAAAAGTTTGACCTACTACTGGCATCCAACTGCCGCAAAATTTCAAAATTACCATCTCGTCATCGTGATCTGATCCAATCTCGAATTTTAAAACAGAGATCGTTTGGACCTTCAAAATGCCCCAGGAGTTCTATAATTATAAAACTACCGGGAGCACTTGATCATTTTTGTGCTTCATTGATGCCCAAAAAAGTGCAATGACACATTATAGAAGTTTGATTACTGATCAATTATTAAATGGCTAGGGGTGTAAATAGAATAAACCAAATAATGAGGGCACAATCGATAATCACCGAAGATCAGAAACGACTGTGTTCTGCTCTGCGCAGGACACTTGCCTGAATTTTCATTTCTCTCACATAATTTGGAATTTTTTCCACTTACACATCGTGACGGGAATGGGCGGAGAAGTTGCGGCAAAAAGCGAACAAGAAATGGGTAGAAATTAGGTGCTTTACCGTTTGATTTTCAGATCTCCTTTTTCACATGAAATAACTGTTGTCTTCGTTAATGGGGATATGATTTTTATTTGGGATTTTTATGAAATAAATTCCAAAATTAGTCGTATTCAGATTTAGTCAAATAATAAAGGTAGCGAAATGTTAAAAAAAAACTTTGAGTGCGCAAATGGTCCAAATACCATTCTACAATTTTCCGTCAATTTTTCTTTATTTTATCCTTTTGTGATATTTTGGTCAAAATTATTAGAAAAATTACACAAATGGCTCACCTTGCGGGTTATTAAATCAGTCACTAAAGTTTTTAATTTTGTTGCATTAGTCCAAATTTTAATTAAATTATATAATTTTATATTTTACCTTTTTTAAGTAGATGCGATTTGGTCCACAAATAATGTTATCGAATTAATTGTGACACTAATTAGATAATTTTACCGAAAATCTTTAACGTAATAACATTTATTTATGTTTTCTTTTGCATTAGATATGTGTATATTTTGATTTTAATCAATCGTTAACAATAAATATAATTATTGTATCTTCTTAAAATTTTAGTATCATTATCATCGTAAAAACAAAAAATATAACGAATATAAAAATAAAATAAAATACATGCGTAGAAGTACACGATACTTAAAATTTTAAGAAGATACAATAATTATATTTATCGTTAACGATTGATTAAAATCAAAATATACGATATCTAATGCAGAAAACATAAATAAATGTTATTACGTTGAAGATTTTCGGTAAAATTATCTAATTAGTGTCAAATTAATTCGATAAAATTATTTGTGGACCAAATTCGCATCTACGAAAAAGGTAAAATATAAAATTATATAATTTAATTAAAATTTGGACTAATGCAACAAAATTAAAAACTTTAGGACCTGATTTTAATAACCCACAAAGGTGAGGACCATTTGTGTAATTTTTTCTAATAATTTTGACCAAAATATCCCCAGACAAAGACAAAATAAAGAAATTGACGGAAAAAGTGCATTCTTAATTCACCATTTGCACCAAAGTTTTTTTTAATTTACTACCTTTTATTATTCTTAAATTCAAATCACGCTAGCTTTTTTTTTGGGGTATTTCACAAAATCCCTTTTATTTTATTTTAATGTTGTATAGTGTTTTGAGTTGTTGGATGTGCATTCCTATTCCTGAGAAACCCAAAATTTTCACCTGATTGCCTTTATAAATCTCGATCTTCAAACGGGGGAAAACGAATCCATTGGCCCTTTCGTGAACAGTGAATCAAGGAAAGAGACTCGACGGCAGTTGGACGGCGGTCGACTCACGCTGCAGTTGGTGGCCGATGACTTGGGCAAATAGTAAGACTGGGTTTTAGTTTCACAGAAATGAACATTATCACACGAGGATGGGTCGTGATGTAATGCTTCTCTATGTGGAGTTCTCTAATACCATATTCAAATTCTAGCGAGATACTTGTGGCTTGATATCTAGATATTTTGGAGTGTAAAAGTAAGCGTAACGAATTAGTGTACAGTAGAATAGTCCTTTCTGCTGTATAAGTGAGAGCAAGGGAGGGTAAAATGCAGTGGTACTTCGTCGCCTCGCTTCTCACCATTCTTACGAGCTCTCAGGTCCTTCCCTTTCAACTTGATTAGCTAATTCTTATCTTCACAAATGCTGATTTTCTGTTTGTGTGTATGTGTATGATGTTGGAGTAAACGGGATTCTAATTTTCTGTTTTCTGGCAGGGAATATTGACTACATTATCACAGAGTAATGGGGGGTACAAATATGACTATGCCACCGTGCCTTTTCTTGCTGAAATTTACAAGGTCATCCATATAATGGATCTTTAATCCTGTTTGATGATTAGTCGCAGTTTATATGAAGATGCAGTTTAGTTCTTTCTTTTGTTGATTACAGAATTTGGGTTCTCTACATAGCAAATGGTACTGTAAAGGATGACAATGAAAAACCATCAACTTTTTTTTTTTTTTTAACCAAGTCAAAATTCATAATGGCTTTAGTTTTCTTGAATGGTGACCTTTCCACACCCAAACGGATTTTTTGGGACTAGAAGTATTGTTGTAGAGTTTGCCCCTTTTTCCATAATTTCATGGCATGGATTATTATATTGATAATTGCATATTTAATGCAGCTTATTGTATCTGGTGTTCTATTATGGAGAGAGTGCCAAAGATCACCTCTTCCTAAAATGACCACCGAATGGAAGAGTGTTCGTTTATATCCAATTCCATCGATCATATATCTCATCCACAACAATGTTCAGTTTGCAACACTGACTTATGTGGATACATCCACGTATCAGATTATGGGGAACCTAAAGATTGTGACAACTGGAATATTATTCAGGTCGAGCACTTCTCTTGTCTTCCATTCTCCTCCTTTTTTTCCCCTGTTCTTTTGTGGTTCTGTAAACTCTGTAGCTCATTAGGTTTAAAGTTGATTGTTTTATTGTTTGAATGTCAGCCTCCAATATAACTGAGATATACTTTGATTTTTGTTTTAGGCTGTTTTTGAAGAGGAAACTCTCTAATTTACAATGGATGGCCATTTTTCTATTGGCTGTTGGAACAACCACTAGTCAGGTGCCTCTTTTATCCTTTCTGTGACTCCATGGCAAACATGTTCAAAGTTCTTCCTGATTATGATTGCCCTTCAGAATATGTTACAAACATGGACTTGTAGATGGACAATGAGCACATCAAGTGATATAACACACAGGTTGGAAGACAAGAATAAAGAGGAGCTAGAAGGGAGAGGGAAGAGAAGCATTAGGGAGGAAATAACAATAATCTTTGTATTGAATAATCAATAGTCTGAAAAACCTTGTCCTGTACTTGAAAGATTTTGGAAGTAAGGGAATCTACTAAACTAAAAAGAGAAAATGTCCTATTTGGGACCATTATAAAGTGCAGGACGTTGTCAAATTAAATGACGTCAAATCTTGTCTTACAGATATTCCTACCAACTCTTAACGCAGCCTTAAGTTTAGAAAGTTTTCCAAATTGCCATCACCAACCTGGTCAACTTTATTTTACTGGCTTGGAAATGACTCAGGCTATTGCCAATGTATGATATATTAGGATGTATGACGTCAAATCTTGTCTTACAGATATTCCTACCAACTCTTAACGCAGCCTTAAGTTTAGAAAGTTTTCCAAATTGCCATCACCAACCTGGTCAACTTTATTTTACTGGCTTGGAAATGACTCAGGCTATTGCCAATGTATGATATATTAGGATGTATAGCTTACTAAATATGTTACTATATTGCTGACAATGTGTTATCATATATGGGTCACAAGGTCAGTAGTGGATTTGAATATATGCACCTCTTTACAACTCTTGTGCTGAAAATCATATAAGTCATACACATTGACTTCTCTCTTTCTGTTTTAGCTCATCAATTATTTTAATCTTACAGTTTCTAATTGGTTGTGAGGCAAACATATGTCACCCACTTCTGCTGAAGAACTCTAATGTTGTGAATTTCAAAATTTGATATGCTGGATAAAAGCTCTTGATCATGACGCGTTGCTTGTGAACTGAACATTATCTCTTCTATGCATAGATTGTGATAACAGTATTTAGAGCCTAAGACACTTCTATCTTATGTTGGCACAGGTGAAAGGCTGTGGAGAATCTTCTTGCGACTCGCTCTTTTCATCACCAATTCAGGGGTACCTGTTGGGCATATTGTCTGCATGTCTTTCTGCCCTAGCAGGTGTTTATACAGAATTCTTGATGAAAAAGAATAATGACAGCTTATACTGGCAGAATGTTCAATTATATACGTGAGTTTTTCCCTTTTCCTTTTTCCTTTTCTTTTCTTTCCTTTTTTTTTTTTGTTTTTTCTCTTCTCAACAATATTTTCCAAAACTTGCATCAAGTGGCTATATGTAGACTCTATGTTTTGCACTCACACTCAAAGCTTTAGAAGACAAAATCTGTTTTAAGTTATAAGTCTCAACATAACCTGGGAAAGTGATAAAAATTAGATACAAATCACACCCAACACTCAAACCAGGAATCCTAAAAAAGCCACATACTGATCTCACTGAAATTAAAGTTTAAATTGCAATTAATACCATGAAATGCATTTGCAATCTATAGCAATTACTGGATCAGGAAAGTAGTAATCACAAAAACTAGTAATCCATGGCTGGAACTGAATGTCTAAATCGATGAAATGCCCAATCATGTGACAATAAGGTTTTCTTTAGAAGAAAATAAAACCCGGACAGTAAGAAAACTATATATGAATTGTAATAACCAACCTCTGATTTATCCTAAGAGCGGTTCTAGCATTCTAAGACGTGCCAAAATCATGATTACTACCAATTCCTGTATGATGTAACAACTTTGCTTAAGAAAATCCCTTTGTAATAATGAGAGTCTTGAAAGTTTTCGGCACATTAAGGGCTTGTTTGAAAAGTGTTCAAAAATTGTTTTTTATTTTTGTGATCAATAAATTCAGGGGAAATTGATGTAGGAATCAATTGAATAGCTAGACCAGATAAAAAGAAGTCAATCTTCTAGCCTCAAAGGAATTGGAACAATAAGAATAGTCTGGATCTAAAAAGGTTATTTAGAAGGGAAAAGCTACTTCTATTGGCATCAAGAAATCGGAGTTGTCACACTGAACCGGCCAGCATGTAAATTATATTGGACGATTGATGCAGAGTAGTACATTCTTACTTTCAGATTTGGCGCTATATTCAACCTGGCACGCCTTGTCTTGGATGATTTCAGAAGTAGTTTTGAGAAAGGACCATGGTGGCAACGCCTTTTCAATGGATACAATATCACTACTTGGTTGGTTGTGTTAAATCTGGGGTCAACAGGACTTTTAGTATCATGGTTAATGAAATATGCTGACAATATAGTGAAGGTGCGTCTTAGAGGATCTTCATCACTCGGACCGTTTAAATTTTAAATGCAAAATGAAGTAAAATATGATCCGTTTTCATTTTCGACAGGTATACTCAACATCCATGGCAATGTTACTGACAATGGTACTATCTGTGTTCCTTTTCAATTTCAAGCCAACAGTGCAGGTTACCTTCTTAGAATCCTTCATCTTCTACTTCTTGTAAGGTTCTTCTTGTTCACTCTAATCTTGATAAATATTTATGTTTTAATATGCAGCTCTTCTTGGGGATTATTGTCTGCATGATGTCCCTGCATATGTATTTTGCCCCTCCAACCACGCTTGTGGATCTACCGTTGACGGTAAAAGGAGACCCAGAAAGTGCAGTTGAGATTTCTGTTGATCGAAGAACTGATTCTTGAGCAACTTCATGAAATCAATCAATTAAATGGAAGTGATCAATTAGGCCTATACAAAGATGCTTGCGGATTTGATCTTCAAGCGAAAGCATCTCCAGAAAGTGGAATATCGGTTTCTCCTGATTGAAGAATATATTCTGATTCTCAAGCCTCGTCATGAAAGTAAACAATTTCTTGGTATGTCTACGTTTCATGTAGAACTCAATGCTGACCTTTTGTTTTCGTAAAAAACCTGTTGTGGTGTGTGAAAATGTGTCGATTTACGATCACAATGCGTAGGTATAGTGAATTAAAAACAGAAAGAATTGTACGGAATGAAAATTTATTGCTTCAGCATTTCTGTAGTGTCAATTTTCTCAGTAGGGATTCAGTAACCAGGTGCATGTCGGGCACACTTTTATTTTGTAAAGAACTAATCTCTTAGTCTTAAAAGTGTTGGATTTGGATTTGAAATGTGCAGATAATAATCAGTAGCTTTTAACAGATTTATTATAATGTTTTTGGTTGTGAATAAGATTTTGACTCTGATTGATTAATAGAAATTGATTGTTAGTCAGAATTAAGTTGAGACAACAACGTAAAGTGCCTACTTTAGTAGTATAGTTATGTATCCTAGCATTCATTGTCACACCCTCTCAAAGCACTTTGATAATAATATATGGCCCTCAACCATAGATTAACCTTAAAAGTTCTTTGCTATGGTATAAAATGGTTGTATGGAAAGAATAAAAATTAAAATAAAGAAGTTTTTGTCAAACATGTAGAACTAATTGTAAGCAGTCACATAGTTTTAAGTAATTCTTGGGGTTTTATTCCTTTGGCATAGCCTTTATGACCGGTGCGTGCATGTAAAACAAAAATCTAGAGGCATCGTATTGTTCTTACATAATAACATAAAAAGTGTCACCACTACAAATTATATCCAAAAACTTTGTTGGTTTTGGGCATTACTCCAGCTTCGACAATGCTACTTCTATGCCATATAATATGTGTGTGTGTGTGGTGAGAGGGAGGCAGGGAGGAAGGCCGGGCCCGGGGGTGGGGGTGGAAGGATTATAAATAGCATGAATGGTCATAACATTTCTTAGTAAGGAGTAATAACAATCTGGACAAAAAGACTAACAAGAAAATGAGTGGACCATTACAAGGCTATCTACTACTCACGTTGGAGGTACCGCCAACAGCCACCGTCCGATAGAGTGGTGGGGGTTTCAAATGCCGTTACACCATCCTAAGTACACCCGAGCTGAATACGAGGCCGTTACACCATCCTAAGTACACCCGAGCTGAATACGAGGCCGTTACACCATCCTAAGTACACCCGAGCTGAATACGAGGCCTTGCCGGAGTGGAAGCTCGACTGCCTTCTTGCAGAATATGGGCTTCGGCTAACCGGAGATATCAATTACAAGAGGAAGTTTGCTATGGGAGCTTTCTTGTGGACTTGATCAATGAATCTCTGTAATTTACGAATATGGAGGTGCTTATTTACATCCATGGATTTAATTTAGCAGTTTAGTTCGTTTTACGTTGTTAATTTTGTTAGCGAATTTGGTGATCAAATAGTAGGTAAGAAACATGTTCATCATGTAAGCTAGTGATTAATATGATTATTAGATTGTAATGATGGATATAATATGATAATGCATCATTAGCCGACTAACTAGCACCTTGAATCCTAGTTAGTCTCTATCATATTTCCTCCGTCCCGTTCTGATTCTAGAAGGGTTGGAGCATCTCCAACAATCTCTTTAAATATGAGATTCTTTATAATTTAAAGAGTTAAGTTCTAAAATTTTACTCCAACAAGTTCTTTAAATTAACAATTTAGTTTAGAGAGTGAATTTGAGAGTCAAACTCACTCTTTATAATTGAATGATTACAAGTTTCAATGTCCTAGTTCTTGAACAATGTAATCCACAATTAATTCTATTGGTCATTTATACTTAAAAATATTATTATTAATTAAATTTGAGATAAAACAATAATTTTTCTTGAAAAGAATAAAATAAAGAGTTAAAATTGGAGAGCTTGTTGGAGTATTTAAAAATTTTCGCACTTTAAATTTAAAGATGGTCTTTATTTAATGGAATATGCTCTATAAAAATAGAGAGATTGCTGGAGATGCTCTTATTTGTTATTTGTTTTTTGTTTTTTTTGTTCAAAAGGTACTAAGAATGTTATTAGAAAAACAAATTATGCTACTAATTTTTCTTATTTATGCTTGTGTAATGAATCTAAAAATTTGTTGGAAGAAGTAAATGTACTTAACCATATGCAAATTAAATAAGGCATGCTAGTAAACAAACTAACTAAATAATATAAATCGGTATAGAAACATGACTATATTTTTATTTTATTTTTTTGAAACGGGAATGAAACTACTTTATTTCACCGCACACAACGGCGCTAACAAACAATGGGGCTCTGCCATCGAGTTACAATGAAAATCACAAGACAAGACGTCATGATTATATAATGAGAACAACAAAAAATGTATCATATATAAATAAGGTAGGCGATTACCTAACAGTATGTTAGCACCTTATGGTGCTAACAATTCCACGAACCATACTCCTCTTAAATGGAGGGGGATCCGCACCCATGTTAGACTAATACATGGGTGCCATATGACATATTGGCATCTTATGGTGACAATATATTGGTAGGGGGAATGGGAGTGATATAAATAAATAAAGTTAATATAAATGAGAGGAAAATAATATTATTTTCATATTATATTGAACTATAAAAGAAATTAGCGGTGGATTATGCTAAACATTCATTCAAATTCAATAATTTTCCAATAAAATAAATTTAAAATTAGATAGTACTTAAATTATTACACACAATAAAAAATGATTAATGAGTTACAAATGTCAATTAATAAGTTCTAATGAAAGAGCCGCATCCAATTTCAAATTTCAAAACGGTCGTTATATCCGTTTCTTATGGGGGACATTTTCGTCATCTCCCTGGAGTATCTGACAGTCTGGCCGAACGATTGGTAAACGTGGATGGCTGGTGTGGGTCCCTCCCAGAATGGCCCCTGCTTTGCATGCGTGTATATATATAGCCCAGCCTCCTGCAATTTCTGCATCACAATCCAACTTAAAATTTCAAATAATTCTCTCTCTATATTTGCACAAAACACGAAAAAATTTTAAAGAGATAAACAGGATATGGCGATTTCTAGAGTTTTGGTCAGATTGTTGAGGGTTTTTGCTTTGATCTTTGTGCTACCCTGTGCTCAAGCTCAGGCGATGGCTCCTGCTCCTTCACCTACAAGCGATGGTACGTATACAATCTACACATCTCTTCTTCTTCCTCCCTGACTCTGAGTTTTGCTATCTAGTGCACTGATTTTGGTAAATCCATTGGAACGATTTGAATTTTGTGATTTCTTCATAACTTTTTTACACGATTTTTGAATAATTTTTTATGGAATGGAATTTGTGATCAGGAACTTCAATTGACCAAGGGATTGCATATGTGCTGATGTTGGTGGCTTTAGTGCTTACGTATTTGATCCACACCATGGATGCAGCAGCTTCATCCAGTCCTTTCTAATTTTATTTTACTTTTCAATTGAATTGTATTAGTATTGGAATAGTCATTCTTTTGTGAATTGTTGTGATAAATTTGAAATTACAATGTGTTTTATTCGGAAATGTTCACCTCCTCACTGTGGAGAGGTTATCCTCCACAATGAGGAGGTGTCCCCCCTGATTGGTGGGGGGGCGGGTGGGATCATCCTCCCCACCAATTAAAAAGTGACACCTCCTCATTGTGGGGAGGTCAGTGGGTAGGTGAACATCACTCGTATTTTATTCGTTGGATTAATTTCGTTTTCTAGATTGAAGTTCTGTCTCAAAATTTCAATAATTGTCATGCTATATTTATATTTATATTTTTTATTATACCAAAATGAAAATACTGCAACCAGTATGAAACACCACGAACGGGAGGATTGATGATTCAATTATTTTATTTTATTTTTTGAATCAATGATTCAGAGGGTGTTAGCGGATGAGTTTTAATGTATTTTTATGAGTAGGAAGAGAGAGAATTAGTGGAGTTGGATGGTGGAGATTTAATGAGTTAAAAGATATATGGATGTGATTTGTTTGACCAAATTTGAAATTTGAAAAAAATGCATTAAAATGTGTTTTTGTTTCAATGCTAACACATTCTCAATCATTCAAAGAAGCTAAATAAGGTCTGAATGTATTAACATAGCTGGAATTTAACTTTTGACTGATAGTAAAAATTAATCTTTTAGATAGAAAAATGTCAAAACCAAAATAGACTTTAAACAATTGGATTCTCCTCTCACAGTGTAATGTAAAGAACATTCCTAAAAAAGACGAAGATTTGTGTAGATTGTAAAGACCCTAAAAAAAGAGAATATGTTCCCAATACAGCCCCACTAAACAAAAAAATTACATAATAATAATAATAATAATCTAATAATTAATCCTCAAAACAATTGCACCAGCAAAGAAACAGCAAAACAATTTGCTCTTTAATTATTCTATTCTATCTTCCATTGCACTTTTTCTATGTTTTATTTCTCGTAAATTCCCTGAAGCTTTGTGTGAAGCTCATCCAAGTGACCTTTAAATTGAACATATTCTCAAATTTCCGGCTATATTTTTTAGGTGTAGAACTTTTGTTTTACTCCTTCGATTTGCTGTAATGCAATGCATATTTGACAACTTCGTAAAATGAAACCACAATCCCAACCGAAGGGCCTGCTCGAGCAACACGTGGCCCAACTCCAGTAAATAATCCCTTCAGACCTCCATCCCTGATTCACAAACACAAGAATTACTTTACAAACAATTAAAAAGGCTTGAGTTCAACTCAAATCAAATTGCCACAACCAAGGAGGAATGTTGAAAGAGCGCTAGAGCTCCAATGCTCACAAGTGGGCAGATTTTCGACACGGTCACCCGATGGCGGGGAGGATAGGTGCCCCAATCTTGCCCACTTGTGGGCATTTTATCATACCAACAAGTGGACATTGGAGTGGGACTTAGGTGAAAGTGACAAGAAAGAAAGCCACAGACGAAATGCAAGAAACCAGAAGAGAAAACATGGTAGACAAAAAACAAATGTTCAAATGATTGGCAATCCCAAGGAAAAAAAAACACAAAGGTCTACTACCTAGAATTTTGCTCCAATGGCGACCATTTTATGATTCGAGAGAATAGATGGCCGAGCCAATAATTATCATAGATCTTACATGGACAGTGGCAAAAGCAGAAAGATGACAGTTCTTGATGCATACCTCCAGATCTCTATCAACGTTTGTCGTGTGGTCATTGTCAATGCCCGCATGCGGTCTTTCTACAAAATTCAAAATAAAAACCATTTAGTCAGCAATGTAAATCTCTGATCTCCAATTGTCAGTCTGAACACACATTTGCAAGATGGGTGCTAATTTTAATCAAATGACATAGAGAAACAACCTCGATCTGCCGACGGGTCCTTGCAACATCTACAGGACAAGTGACCCCCGCTGCAACGCTTCCTGCCACAACTCCAGAAAAAAAGTTTGCCCCGAGGACACTGGCTACACTAGCTTCATCGCCTACGCTGCTCAAAATTCTTCTTCTAAGCTGCAGAAAAGAAGTAAGAGTTCATATATCCAAAGCTCTCCATCTATTTAAGCAAAAGGCTGTAAGAACTAAGCTATCTCACCGGTTCAAGAGATGACCAGCAAATTGCAGAGAAAGGAACATCACGGGCAAGTTGTGCCCCCAGGCCCGTCCATAAAATGCGGTAATTTTGCAGTGCTACACATCAAAATTAACTCCCAATCACACGACCATGAAACCATAGCAAGAAACACAAGGTAGGTGGGGGGGGTGAAGTTCCATGTCGTACATGCTTGATGATTATTTGCACTCAACAAGGGAGAGACAACTCCGCTCAAAGTCTTCCAAACTCCTGGGGGCTTCATACCAGCTTCGCTATGTTTGAAAGCCTATAATAAAAGATTGTAGGACAATAATCAAGCAAAGAGCTAATAGAGTGAAAAGTGAGTTCAACACAAGCATACAATGTGAAGAACTTGGTAATGCCATAATAATAATGTGAAATATGAACATACCTGCATGCGTGTTCTTGCAAGCTCAATAGGGTAACAAGTGACACAAGCTATCGAGCGTGCTAAGGAGCCAGCAACTAGTGGAATATATGGCATCAAAGTTGGGGCATCTTGTCTTGTAACAACTTCCATATAGTTGCGGAAAATATCGTAAAGTGGCATATAGATCCCCACCTGCAAATATTACTTAGCTAGGTATTGTTTTAAATTCCCATGATCTAAAAAGCTTGAACCACATCTGGTTGATTTCCATAAGAGCTTACAGAAGGGATTGCCAAAGCTAAACTGGCATTAGTTCCTCTCCACAGTTTTGTGAATCCTTCCTGCAATAATATGATTGGATAGATGATTTCAACAATAATACACAATAGGGTGGATTTGAATGGTTTCAACCATCAAGCATAATGTACTTGAGAGCAAGTTAGATGGTGATAATGCTTTTAAAGTGCTTATTCTATGCCTGTGTTCGTTTTAACTTTTTAGTTTTTTCTACCTCAGAGTTAAGTTCTTGATCTACTCAATCAAACTTCAACGCTAATCACACATCTCAAATTATATCCCCATGTCTCGTGATCCCACCACTATTTTACATAAAAAGTTAGATTTTAGCAAAACAAAGTTCACCCAAACACATGCCAAGTTAATGCTAGTTCCGTGATTCCATCAAAACACGACTAACCTGCCGCACAACTTTGCAAAATACATCAAACGTTCCCTTGTAAGGGGAACAATCAGGAGAGCATCTTGGTTGCTTTCCTACAACTGCGTGACTGGACAATGAATCATATTTTATCTCTGGCAGGATCTGAACACAATTCCGACATAAATTACTATTTAAAAACACATGAGTTATACAAATGTATGCTGAATCCATGTGGGTAAGAAGAAAAAAAGGAAAATGAAGAAGATGAAGAAAGAAAGGAAAAGCCCACCATGTAACTAGATGCTTGCAACAAGTTATAATACTGTCATAAGATGTCATATACATTGTGAATGTAGCGAGGGGCACTTCTATATACAACAAATAGACCCGTGATTGGCTGGTCTTTTATATTGTTCTTGAGGTTTGATACATATTTTGAGCTTGATTGTAAATCTTGAATGAGAAGTAATTGTTTGGGAGAATGCGTGGTAATAAACTAAGAAATGTTACGGGGAAATGTGAAAGGTAAGAGTTTTTAAGGGTGCGGTAAAAAATGAATGTAAGAAAAACTGAATGGATTTTAACCTTTGTCAAGCAAGCTCTTAAATGGAAAATTGAAAGATCAGTGAAGCATGCATACCACATTTGTATCAAAGCATGCTGTGCTACACAGACCACCATAAGGAACACCAGCGGCCTGAGCTTGCAACCTGGTCTGGGGAAAAGCCAAAAATCAATGAACCAAAAGAAACTCTAAGTAAAACACAAGTACTAATCAAATAATAAGAAGATTTGTTACTACTAATAGTTCATGATGTCAGACTTGAAATTCCACAAAACTATACTCGTTTAAGTTTCTACAAGAATCGAGTGAGCATATTCGTAATTACCTATGAGTTCACAGGAATTTCCTAATTACTATGAAGATAAGCACCAACAGTGAGAATCGACAGGACCATATTAAGATGTAACAATGAATCAGAGAAACTGGTGAGTAGGTTGGGAAAAGCAGCATAACAAGCAGAGAATCCTATGCAAATCCTTGGTTCACATGCGACCTATCTCATTCTTTCAAGCCCCTTCTGACTAAATTGCTTACAATCAATTAAAATGAGGAACGCGACCAAGATTCTTTGGAGTGCAAGCGATGAAGCGAGATATATCCTTGACTCCATTAAAAGCAATCAAAGTAAAATAGATGAATTCCATATCGGCCTGGATATTCTAGACATTACAGACACGGTTGGCCTATTGGACTCGACAGAACTGAACAAACAAAATACAAATTTTGTGAAGCATTTCTCCCCCTGCTATAATCATATTTAGGTGGAACTCTTGATAAAGTTCCATTTTTGTGGCCCTTTTCATATAAAGTTCTATTCTATACTAGGGGCATTAGGCTACTGCATATCAAACGCTGCCTAATAGCTCAGAAACTAATGTGTTAACGTTCAAGAATCACGCATAGCATATATGCATTCCTTGAATTCAAGTGAAACATTGCACAGCAAAATCAAAGAAATGTGTATTTCAAAATATTAAATATAAAAACACAAAAATGAAGAAAAAAGTCATTAAAAAAACCTTGGCAACATCAAGAGGATTGACAATGATGGCAGAAAGGAAGGCGGCTCCGGCGGCAGAAAAAGCCCTCTCTCCGAACCCTAAATTCTCATCCGAGAGCTTGGATTTCGACATTTCGCAGTGCTGTTTGTTGCCAGAAGAGTCCTCTTTATTTACCCTCTGTTCAAATTCCGCCTTTTTTGTTGCCGTTACTGCACCAATCCATGAAGGCAGCCCTTGCCTTGTCGAACCCACCATCAAATACTCGAAATTGGAATTAAAACGGGAAAATTTGTATGCGTTTTGCAGCTTAAAAGGAAACTACGAGAAATTGAGCTGCAATGTTCTCTTCTTTTTTTTTCCTTTCAATTATTGTTCTGTAATTGGGGTGATTATCATAATTCATAGGAATTTTCTTTCTTTATTTAGGTTGTTGAGTTTGTACATACTCCATGACGAAGAAGGAAGAAAATTCGTAATGCAACGTGTGACTTGTGAGCGTTCGGCATTCGTGCCGTGAGAACAAGGCGCACGTAAGAACAACGCTACGCTTTAGTGCTTTATTATTATTTTGTTTTTATATTTATCATGAAGCAAAGCGATACAAAGGAATTTTGAGGGTGTTACTGAATAAATTTTAATGTATTTTTATGAGTAGGAAAAGAGAGAATGAGTGGAGTTGGATGGTAGAGATTTAATCAGTGGAGAGATATATGAATGTGATATATTTGATCAAATTTAAAATTTGAAAAGAATGCATTAAAATACATTTAGATTTGTTTGCTAGCGGATTCTTTGTTTGTAATATGTAAAGTGCACCAAAGATCTGAGGTTCACAATGGCAGCCTTTAGGTATTAATACATGGCCATCGTTATTCATAATCAGTCCACATGTGGCACAAAGTATCCATATGTGGGTGTCGATGTAAAGTGATGTTTGGCAAAATGGCTAAGCATGTGGTTGGGTTGGGCATCTTTTTCTTTCACTTTATTCTTCTTTTTCAAAAAAATTAAAAATTAAAAATAAATAAAATTTGAGGTTTTGTGACCTATTCGACCAACGTTTTAACTTAGATAGTAGGTTTTTTATTGATCTGTCAAGATTTCATAATATTATTATTTATGGAGTTGATTAGTGAAATACAACATTATTTATTTAAAAATAATAATAATGATAATAAGAATAAAAGCAAAGAAAAAACATATGATTATGTGGTATAAACAATTCACCCCTTCCCATATGAGGTGAATGATACATTGAATGGGACTTTCTTTGGATACCAAGGTGTTACAATCAGTTTTCTCGACTCATTATTTTGTTGCCTATTCTTGTACAATTTTAGTGAGGAAGAAACAAGCCAACACCACAACTAATTCTATGCGAAATCTTGTAGCATTAACAAGAAATCTTGAAATCTTCTTCATAGTCTTGTGCTCTTCATTCTTCTTCTCTTTGAAGTTCCTAGTGATTTCTGATTTTCCATTGCCAAAAAATGCTATTAGTTATTCAAGAACATCATGTGTTTTGTAGACTTCTTTCTGGCATTGATTTAGCGCCTGACAGGGTATTGTTTTTACGATATTTTAATGAGTAATTATGTGAAAAAAGGAGGACAAATGAGATCGGAGTCAACAATTGCGGTGATGGCACCCCTCCGCGGATCCACCCCACAACCCCCGGCCCTTCCAACATTTTTTGGGACCCACCTACAGTTCATATACCATGCCCAATTTTGGTGAAGTTTGATGAGTCCTAAATTGTTGAAAAGTCAAAACTTTAACCTACATGAAATAGCTCCAAATACAACGTTGCAGAGGGTACGTGGGTAGGTGCGGGAGGGTGGGTGAGTTGTGAGAATTGGGCCATCTCTTTTGTTTATCATACAAGATTATATGCATTTTTACTCATTAAAATGATTTTAAAATGGGACCCTATCAGGCACTGACTATTTCAATTAGAAGCACTCTACTTTCTTCCAATCTTGCTAGAGCTGCATCTCTCTGCGTAATTTGGCAAGATTCTAGTCTCTATTTCATTTCATTGTAGGGAGGAAAATGAATGACAAAGAAGCAAACAAAATAAAGTTTTAACATCACTAAAATCAACTTCAACCACTTACAGTATAGGAGACCACGTCATTTCTACAACTGTAATCTTATAAAAATAGTTGATCAGCATTTAGTAACTAAGAATAGTAGAAGTTTTTCTATGCATGTTCAGTAGTTTCTGGCTCTCTTTCAAGTAAATTGAAAACATTAACTTATGAATAAATGATCAAGCATTTACGGATTTGTTCTAATCTCATTTCAATTTTAAAATTTTCAAATTTTCGGTAATACTATTTATTTTCATATTTTCGAGAATAAAGGAATTATGTAAATAACCCTGTAAGTAAATAAGAATGTTGTGAAGATCTTGAAGTGAATCCTAGATGGCAATCAATTTCTCCCTTTCTTCAACTGTGTCGCCTGCAACTGTGTCTGCAGATTTTGAAGCCATTAATGAAATTGATCTTCTCATTCATTCGAACATGCAAATCCCATGTTGTCCTAATCAAATGTTCCAAACTGTTTTCCTGCTCCATCAATTGAAAAAAAAAAACACTAGAGCCCATAATCATTATTTAATATGTATAAATAAATACCTACATATACATGACAGGAAGAAGTTGTATTATTCGTCCCTAAACAATTATTTCAATGGCAAGTTGCCCGAGAGATTTTGAAAATATACATGTTGGTTCCAACAAACAGAACCATCCAAGTTTTCTATCAAATTATCTTGTGGCCCTTACTAAATTATGGAAGTTGGGAAGCATAACCTAATTCCATAAAGTTCGACGGGGAACAATTTTGTGGCAATGAAATAAATAAAGTGGACAATTTTGTTCGGTATGGTTGAGAATGCTAGTGTTAATAATATAGACAATTGAGAATATTAGGCTTAGAGTACTACTAATGTAGATATTCCCACACAAACATTCACAATTAGGAAAGCATCTCTAGTGGCATGTACATATTTTACTATTTGTATCAATCAGTACTGACCATCTATATTTAAATATAATAATCCTTTATGTGTAAATAATCAATATATATATATATATATATATATATATATATATATATATAGAGTACGAATTCATCAATACTACAAAATGAATCGAATTTTTTTTTCTACAAATAAATGCTTTTGGGACATGATTGTGTCTGTCATTCTCGATCCACCATTTACATCTTTTTCAACATTTTCCAGGTTTTGTTTTCTATTATATATCTTTGAGGTCTTTTGAAATGTAAGATAGAGCTCTCCGTTTATGGCCGATGATTTATGATTTTGTGCTGCCACTTAATACTTATTTTGTCTTTGTTCATTCCCATGTGGTCTATAGCTTTACAGTCAAGTTTTTGAAACTCATCAGGATACACAATCTTTGTTGTCCAATGTATATGGCCCATTCTCTCATTTTTAGGCCATACTGGAGATTTTATGGGTTGAAATGCACATTACTCAATTTTGTGTCATAAAATAAAATTTGGCCTCATAATTTGCTCTTTCTCATAATTTTTTGATTAGATGAAATTTACTTAAGTATTACAACCCAGTATTTTTAAAAACTCTAGTATCATAATTTGAGATAAAATATTCTATGAATAACATAATATATTTCATCAGATGTTGTGTAATTTTGTTTGTTTTTTCAAGTTGAAGCGGAAATTAATTTTTACAAGTGTACAATGCAATTAATCCAAAACTTATTTTGTGTTGAATATCTGTGATCTATCAGCACATGATAAATCATTTAATATCAGATCAGTATAATTAATAAACATAACTTTTTTTTTTATGAATTAATAAACATAACTTATAACTTACTTTTTGGTAGTCAAGGACCCTCCCAGCAACTTTGCCCATCCTCTGCATTATCATTATTATCTTTTTGGTATGATGTGATGGCAAAGGGCAAATGATAAGAAAACTTGGCGGCCCATTACTTTGTCAATGCCTTGGGCCTGGAGGAGGCCCATGTATGATTTCAACGAAACATTTATAGGGCTGTGTTATGATAGACCTTGTTGCTAATTGACAGAAACTTTTTACAGCAGTAATCATAATGTTACCACTAGCACACCATTCTAAAGACAAATTATGAAAGCTTAATAATTATTTTTGTTACGAGGATATAAAGAAATTATAATTACTCAAATAACCGTGGGGTTCAAAATTCCCCATCAAGGCTGCAGTAAAAAGAAAAAACGAAATATATTATGACTTATGCGAGATACTCATTAACGTTAACAATCGAAAATGTTATAAATTGTCAATTAAATATGAAATATGGATAGGCTTGACCATCCTAGGATCCAGTCAAAATTTTAATTTTCCTTTTCGAGAGAGACAAGTAGAAGAAATTTATGGTGAAGAATCTTGCGTCCCAAACAAGAAGTCAGAGGCCAGAACAATTTGCAAGAAAGGACATGACAATGCATTATTACAGATTAGACCCCACTTTGATAGTTAGCTGATTTTCCAGAGATTTAATTGCATAATTATCTTTCTTCTAGTAGGGGAAAATGAACCTCAAAGGTCCTACTTGTTTGCACTCTCTTCTTGATTAATGGGTTAGCTTTTCTAACAGTAGTAGAAGTCTTAACAGAACTACAAAGCAGCGATTCAAGTTTATCATTTGCAGTACCGGTAATTGAAGTTAACTTATATTTTCATTAGTAGTTATCTTATTATATTTTTAAAAGATTTAGATGATTTGTCTCTATTTATTGTATACTAGTATTTTCTCCCGTACGTTGCACGGGAAGATACATAAGAGTTCGAATTCTAGAAAAGGAAGGGAAGATTGAGTTGTAGATTTGTGATTATCCGGATGTGGATTTTACAATTAAATTTTATTTTTTAATTCAGAAAAATAAAACTTTTGGCGGGAAAATGATCTCATATTATATATATATAGATATAGATATGTGCCTCGAGTATATACAATAATTCTAAAGAATTTATGTGACGTGGATAAAATTTTTTTATTTTATTTTATTTTACTATGTAATAGAGACTTGTACCAAACATCAAATAAGTGGATAAAACCATGCCATATAAGAGTAATGGTAAATAATTTTACGGATTGTGAAAAAAGTGTCATATGATACTAAAGCATTCATATAATCGGTTTTGTTCCGATACCTACAGGGTATGTACCCACACCACGTGGCGCCATGTCATCTCTCCAAATTTTTTTTTTATTTTTTATTTTTTATTTTTAATTTTTTTTTTGCATCTACGTTAAGTTAGACGAATAATATATAACTGCTCCCTGATGATGGTCACCCGACCCTCTACCAATTTTTTCCCCACTTGTGGATACCGTAACGTACCCACAAGTGGGTACCAGAACATTACTGTTCATATCATATAGTATTTTACAAATTAGACTATTTAGAAGACTCTTTGAATGTACAGAGAATACTAGACAATTCTCTATTTAAATTCTATCTCTTGTCCCTCGACCATCTGTCTCGAAGATAATGTCATTGGAGATGCTCAAAGATGTGATGTAATTTTAGTTTTGAGAGATTGTACTAATTTTAAACTAGCGAAGATCTTCTTTCAATAATTCTTGTTCAAATCTATTCTGTATCAAATACTTTTATTGATGTGACAATTTTTTAAGGCTTTTTAATTCATCCTCTTGAAAAAATTATTCATCTAAAAACGCCTCCTTAGCAAACATAACATTATCTCCTACTCCTCGTGCACGAAAGAAGACGGCATGATAAATTGCTGCAAGGAAAAAGTTTTCATTAGAAGTCCAAATAAACAAATATTTTTTCATAGAAAAATCCATAGACTTGGTGCAATGGCATTACATAGTTCAGAACATACCTAAACAAGATTACACTTAAATATATATATATATATATATAAACCCGCAAGCTTACCAAAATTAGGTATCAAAATTTCCACTCAAAACTACTTTCCTAACATTTCCCCCAAAGCATCGCCACTAATTTAATTAATTCTCTAATCCACCAAAAAACTCATCTTCAAAGAAATCATTCACATCCCAAGTAAGAGACCTAAAATCATCGTCTAACCCAATTGAAACATCATTTGAATCTTCGTCCAGCTTCGTCTTTGCATCATTAACTTCATCAAAAATTAACGGCGAAGGAGATTGAAAATCGAAGTATTCTGCCAAGAAACATTGATCCAACGGCAAACTATCGTCCATTAATAAATCCATTTCATTTTGCACAACCGTAGTGGGCCCCACCGGTATCCTATCGCCGTCATCAAATTTCTTTTGACCCTCGTTTGCTCCGACTGTCGTGTTCTTAAACTCCGACTGGATAGTATCATTTCTAAACCTCAAAACCGAGGTGGGGGAGCAAAGGTCCTCGCAAGATGACTCTTTACAAGAATCATAACCGGAAACTGACGTCACATTGGCCTCGACAGCTGGAACCGCCACTCTCTCCGGCGGCTTGATAAAATTTGTCAATGCATCGGGCCCACGTATTTGAATAGCCGCCTTGTCGTATTCCAGCGCGGCCTCCTCCGCCGTCTCATAAGTCCCCAACCAAACCCGCGTCCTCCGTGCGGGATCGCGTATCTCTGCCGCCCATTTCCCCCACGGCCTCTGCCTAACACCCCGGAATTTCTTCACATTCCCTCCACCACCTCCTGCCACCGGATGCGACTGCTTCTTCTTCTTCTTTTTCGCACTAGTACTCCTCCCATTGCCAGTTTTCTTGGGGCGTACGCATTTCCTCTCCATTCTAATCTCATTCACATGCTTTTTCACTCTCCGGATATTAATATCCAATGCATTTCTTTCATCTTCATCGCTTGATGAATCAGTGGCATCACAATCCGTCACAGAAATCCTCACCACACGAGGGATTTCAGAGCTCATTTTGTTCATCAATGGAGGTGATTCAACTATCTTAGTAGTGATGGTTTTCTTGACAGAGGTTTTGATTGGCACAGAGTATTGGGAATTCATTTTTTTCTCAAAGATGAAATATTTTACATCAAGAACAGGATTATTGGATCGAAAAGAGAGAGAAAAGAGGAGAAAATTTCTGAGAAGAATATTCAATTCAATTCAAAGACGTTAATAAGTGGAGTAAAAATTTGAGTGAGAGTTACCGTGAAAATGGGAATAAAGAGACTGAAAAAGTCTTTCTCAGAAGAGTAACTGATGATAGAATTAACAGAACAACTTTAGCAACTTAAATTAAGTAAATAAATTGATATTATTCTTGGAGAGAAAGTTGAATGGGTGGGGTGGGGTGGGGTAGGGGCTGGGATGAATGCCACAGTCAAAATCAAAACTATGATAGATGAGATGACTCGCCCTTATATATAGGAGAGTTAGATAGATCTTCAATATAAAAAAATCAAAAATAAATTAACTAGATTTCTTTTAGTGTTTTATTTATGAAAAAATAATTTTTATTTTAGTAAAAAGTATTACCTCGATCCCAAAATTATATCTTTTTCCTTATCTTCACACAAATTAAGAAAAATATTATTAATTATATTAGAAAAGTACAATTCAAGATTATTTTCCTAATATATTTTCTCAGTTATTAGATATTTTATTTTAATTACTTTATTTTGATAATATCAACATATATTAAATGAGGGTATAAAAGATAAATACTATTTTAAATATGTCTTTAAAAGGAATATGACCTATGTTTTGAAATGAACAAAAAAAATTAATCGATTATATTTGTCGATTATATTTTTGGGGCGGAGGTAGTAATTTATACACAGTGGCGTCGAGTCAAAAGGAGCAAAAACCTGTTTTGCTTGTGAAATGGTCACGTGAGGGAGATGGTTGGGAAAATCATAAATCATTTGGTTTCGTTGACTGCATTATCTTCTCATATGCTTGTCAACAAAGTTTCTAACCGATTAATATATGTTCCCTTTTCATTTTAAAATTCTAATTCACGATCGATATTTTAATATGCCCGTAAATCAATGTACTGTTAAACGTACACGACTACGTCACTGTACTTAGATTAATTAATAATAATAATCTCATGAAATGTATAAAGTTACAAAACTTATATTTTGAATTATTCGATAAGGAAATAATAAGTCATATAGTATAATTCTAATTTCAATTTATTTTATATAGATTTTTATCCTATTAATTATGTGTTGTTCGGGACATAGATTTAGGGGTTGTTTGATTGGGGATAAAAATTATCGACGCGATATTTCGTGTAAAATGTGTTGTTAATATTGTATTAAAAAGTGTAAATGTGATTGAAAAGAGGAGAGTGTGAGATAAAATTTATCCTGAATAGAACAAGGCCTTAGGTTTGTATCTGATGAACGCTTAAGGGAATGCAAAAAATCAATATAATTTGTCTAGGTAGATCGCTTGTAGTACTAATTAAATACTTATATATCATTTTATGTTTCAAAGTTTCAATTATAAATACTAAGGGCTTGTTCGGTTCATGAGTTAGGGAAAAAAAATTCTCTCTCATTTTTTCAACCACACACACATTCTCCAATACAATATTAATCACACATTTTCTACGAAATATCGTGCCCAGCAAATTACTCCCCAATCAAATAAAGCCTAAAATAAATATATTTTCTAATCTCAATGAGAAATTCAAATAAATATTTTGCATTAATAATTTAGATAAAGAATATACATTGTTGATAAATATCTAAGAGAATAAAAAAAAAAAAAAAAAAAAGAGTTGGAAGCTTGAGCTTGAAGCAAAAGAAAACAATTGTACTTGCAAAACAATATCGTAAGAAACAAAAAGGCTTTTCGAATTGCACGCCCCAACCTTGATTGATTATTATCAACACTTATGCCTTAACTAATTTATTAAATAGATTAATCGAATGTGAAAATCATATTACACGTTTTTTTTTAAAAAAAAAAGCCACTTATATATAATTTAAGACTCAAAATAATCCTAAAAAATCACACCATTTCAATTACAACTGATTATGCTCCCAATTCAAAATTGAAAGTATAAATAAGTAGAGTAACTTTAAAGGAACATTTCAAAATGATTCAAGTGACACAGTTAATTATATGTACGTTCTTATTAGAAAAGACATATTAAATTTTAAATACATGAAAAAAAATGCTTCATTATTCAATGATAAAGTGACAAATCAAAATATTATTAGAAAATCATAGTTGAAAAAAATTTCTAATTAAAATTATTGACAAAAAAAATTGGCAATTATATTATACATTCATGTTGATTAAACTTGTCGTTTGTCCTTCCTTTGGCATTTAATTGATCATCCCCGTGTTTGGCAATTTCGCTCGTACAACGCTGAAAAGCATAACATTCCAGGAGGAGAAAAAGTTAGAGTGCGTTTGATTCACATGCTTTTCATGAAAAATATCACATTATGTAAAATATTTTTTTATTTTTGTTATTTGATTGTAAGATGTAAAAGGAATTAATTTTACATGATACAATCACTTTATATACAACTTTTAACCAATTCCTTAAAAACATTTTCTCATGGGAGGTGAACAGAAAATTTTTACAATCAAACACACCCTTATATGCACAAAGCATACCATTATGTGGTATGTTCGATCAATGAGGTGTTCACACCTCAGCATGGGGTCCCCATTCCACCAATGAGGTGTGGACACCTAATCTCCCACCACTTCGTGTTTTTGACAAATAAAGTTCAATTCAATACATCCCATTAAGTTTTTTTTCCCCTTCCGAAACAAGCTCTAATTTTGGAACATTTCATTACAACACATATATATAAGGTTCTAAAAAACATAATGTGTAAAAAAGCGTCGAAACTAAGCATTGAGTTTAAGTATGCTTAAGCGCATCAATGTGTGATAAAAAGTACAATCAATGTATAATAAAGCTTAAAATGTGGAGAAGCGTATTACTCAAGCTTCAAGTATAGGTATCGCCTAAGCATCACCTGCGGGCTTTTTAGAATATTGACCCCCCATAATCCTCTGAAAAAATATCTTTACTAAACTTTTAAAATTGTACGTGAAATTATATGATATTAGGTAAAAATACCTTCATTCATTATATAGACGTATTTTAAACTCAATATTTTTACAAATTGCACGCTGAATTATACAATATAAGGTGAAAGGACCACATTTTATTACATGGTTTATACTTAACATGTGAGCTTAATTAATAACTTTTCATGTGTCGAAGGGGAGTTTGGTCAAGCGATAAGATGTTCTCTTACTGGTTTGTTTCGGGTATGAGACACCGCACCCCACCCCACCCCTATGATTTTCGAATTATATTAAAAAAAAAAAGAAAAAACTTTCTGTGTGAGAAAAAAATGTGATTATTAGGGAAAAATGCTGAGGAAAAAAAAAAGGTTAGAGAAGCTATGAGGAGCGTGGGGAAAAAGCATACTTCCTCCATCCCACAAAAATAGTTCAGTATATTATTTTTGTACGTCCCACAAAGAAATTCCACTTACCACATTTAGTATGTCTTTAATTTTTCATTTCCATATATGTCTCTCATTAATGTACCTTCAACTATCTCTGCATTAAATGTATTTTCAAATAATTAATAATACATAAGGATATATATGAAAAAATAATGTAAAATTTAATATTTCAACTTAATTAATTACTATTTTCTTAATATGTGTGAAAATATAATTAAGGAACTATCTTTGCGGAACAAATGAAATACTATACATTTCAACTGCCCACCGGGGGCAAGAAATCTTTTACCCAAGCACTTAATTTTTCAACCCAACTTTATTAGATAACTTTATGTTGGATTGGACGGTGATAAACCGACTCCAGTTTTTAATCTTTGTACCATCGACATACCAAATGTTTTTAACCTCTTTCACACAAAGGAACGCTGCTAATAGATTTCAATATAGAGCTTTGTCTTAACCAACTGGGCAAAACAACTTTATTTCAATACCCAAAAATTCGACACGAGTCCATCATGTTTTAATGTTGTCCAGTAACGATCACAAATTATGTGGAAATACGTTCACGAGAAAAACGATCCACATATAATATGATGTTGTAAAGGGAGTTAAATAATTATAATTTATACAAAAACGACAATTCTCACTAACGGTAGCATAAGTTTCCAAGCGTTGAGAACTAAGAATGGTTTGCTTTTGTAATGACTTATTATTTTTACCATATACCAGTGAAAATATCGAAAATGCGAAAATGCTGAAAACGTGTTATTATCTTTCCTTTCTAGTAAAAACGCCATCGACGAGTTAACATTCATCCAACTTTTCGAACAAAATAAAGGGCTTTAGAATCATTACAAACTAGACCAAGTCTATTACAAGAAGACAGTATCAAGTCTCCCACATAAATGATTTGATACCAACACTTGAAAAGCATAATGTAGTCTTGGGCAACACTGCAGATCTCTATGATACATTTTCTTCATTACAAGAGCAGAAGAGAGACATAATTTTTACATAGTACTGGATTCAAGGTTTGATGGGCTGGATTGTACTAACCCATCGCGTATTTCTGGGTCCAGCTCCGAGCAGTGAGTTCGTACTTGGCCTTATCGGTCTTGTACAAGTGAGCAATTTCTGGGACCAGTGGGTCATCCGGGTTTGGGTCAGTCAACAGTGAACAGATTGAGAGCAACACCTGATCGTTATGTAATGTAATGACACACACTTTTGTTAACTCTTATATTTATAACTAACTCAAAAGTTAAACGTCAATCTAAACCACACCACACATGTACTAATATCATGGTCAACTCAGCTCAAGTTATAAGTAGTAAACTTTGGATCAACTAGATAACAAACAGACAACACCGAAGTTAAGAAAAAGAAATAACCTTGGAAATTGTTAAGGCGGGACTCCACTGCTCCTTGAGAATGTCAAGGCAAATACTGCCGTTGCTGTTTATGTTTGGGTGAAAAACTTTTGTGCGGAATGTAAGCTGCAAAAGAGCACAAATCCATAAAACGTAAGGAAATATGTTGACTAGGACTCTTAATTTACATACGAAATATAGCTATGGCATTTTTGAAATGCAACTCTTATAAAGTCATGGCCTTGTTAAGAGTTATTACAATTGTACAGATACTTAGTACACTTGCATAGATATGATCACAAGTGATACAATGCTCATGTGAACACGAATGGGGTACATGTCACCTCAGAATTGGATGTTACTGAGTTGATTAAATCATGTTGTGGTGATGATATCCAATGCGGAGCTAACACATGTCCTATGAACACGATGACCTTGTCCCTATGTAGGGATTAGACCAGACGTATTTGGAAATGTGACACTTTCTTATTTTCTATATTATGACATTTTAAATATGTGAATGCTATACCTTTGGAGGCTTGAATGGATAATCAGGGGGGAAATGAATAGTTATTAAAAACACTCCACCGGCATAAGGACTTTCTTGAGGTCCCATTATCGTTGCTTGCCAATGGAACATGTCTTCACCGACTGGTCCTGTTAACATGTTTAAAACATAAAAAGTAACACTACATTAACATATTGCAATTAAAAAAGAAAATCTAGGAAAAGAGTCAGCTATAATCGAGTTACTATATATGCCATCAATGCTTGTGTAGGTAAACTACGAGTTGCACTTTAGGGTTATCGAGTTGATTTACGAAGAAAATTCAAATAATAAATGTATGTGTAGGCATATGTGATAAATAGTACAAGCATAACAACGCTTTGTTGGTCGGAACACAATCAAAGATTTGGAAATGGAAAAGACAGAACATACACGATATAGTTAAACTTTTGGTTTTTCCATTTATAATCTTACAACCTACACCCTGCATGCAGAAATAGTAGACGAAAAAACTTACTAAAAACAAGAAGATAAAAAATTGGACCGTTACGTTAATAACTTAATTCTTGAATGATGTATATTTGATTAATGAAGAACCAGCCTTTGAGGCAGAGGAGGGTAGTGCCTCATGTAGGACGAAATGATTTCAACATAAGAGAAATAGGAGCGCAATTTTTAAATTCAGAAGCCAGTTAAAAAAAAAAAAAAAAAAAATGAGGCAAAAAGAAGAGCAAGAAAAGAATTCGCCAAAACTAGAAAAAGGGGTGGTCCTTTAAAGTTTGCCTCAAGCGTTGACAGTCTCAAGGACCCAACATTTTCTAGGCTTATTAGCATAATCAGGACCCAACATTTTTGCTCGCTGTACACTAAAAACCTATCGCTTTTTCTTTGCGTTTTTGTTCTCAACCTAACGTTTCATTACTAGATAAGAACTTTTTAGATTCAAAAAACAATATTACCCTTTTATTTATATTATTTTCATTAAATTAAATAAAAATATTTACAATCAAGTCATTATCTTCAACACATTCTCTTTCACCGCCACCACCATCCCGGCGCCACTACCACCAAATCCGGTGAGAACTCCGGCGAGACCCAAAAATAGATTTTCAACCACTAAATCTAGTGGTTTTCGACCCCAAGTTGCTGGTGTGTTTCGAACCACCAGCTCATTGGAGTTTTCGCCGGAGTTGGTAGTAGTGACGCTGAAGTGGTGGTGGAGGAGAATGTATTGAAGATAAGGACTGGTTTGTATTATTGAAAGGTTATGGACTTAATTGTAAATATTTTTATTTAAAATAAAAAAATAAAAGGATAATATTGTCTTTTTTATCAAAAAAATCCCTATCTTGTAATAAAATGTTAGATTGAGGACGAAAATATTAAGAAAAAAATGATAGGTCGTTATTGTGCAACACGCAAAAACGTTGGGTCCTAATCGTGCAAATAAGTGTACTTTTCTAACTTTTCAGCACATGGAACTACATACACACTCGTATAGCCACAAAATACAATCCACTATAATTCGTGCATGATCATAAGCACGAACATAAGATACATTTAAGGACCATTTTTGATAAGACTGTCATAACCTTAACAAATCATAAAACAAATCTCAAAAACACAAGTTTTACCCGTTCTCTAGTCTTGTGATTATAGCCCAAGCACTTATATCACTTCTTATTTGGCAAGTTTCTAAAGAGTACGTTTATAAACAATTATCGAGACTTATATCACTTCTTATTCACATTTTTAATAGAATCCACAAGTATTTACACTTTTCAACCACTGATCATTTCGCTTAGTTTATAAACAGTCTATACACAAGTATTTTCAGAATCAAAATAACTTCTTTACCAACAAAGATGTTCATAAATAAATTAAATGAAATAATCCTATTCCCATCCATCCAAATATCACAGATCAAAATCTTGCAAGAATCAAACATGTACAACCCTAAAGATAAATTAATTACCCAAAAAAAAAAAAGAATAAATCAAGAGAGGGGGTCAGAATACCAGCACTGCAAGAAGTTGGAGGGTCTTTCTGAAGATCCTTGAGCTCCTTCAAGATCCTTTTTGAAGCCATCAAAACCAATTTTACAAACCGCCCAATCTGCAAAATTCGCTTAGGGGAAAAAAATTAAAAAAAAAGAATAAAAATCACGAATTTAATCTTCAGAAACTGATATATCAAGAATTATTATATACGTTTATGTGAAAGAAATGGGTGGGGACAGAAAGAGGGACGGGTGAAGACTCACCTAATAAAACCTGATTGTGGCATAAGAAAGAACCTGTACAGATATTTTATAGTTTTGTTCTTTAATGGCATTTGATATACATTTGTCCTTACTTGTACTTCCATAGAAGTGTAGGGACTTATTTTGTCTTCTGTTTTGGCTGAAAGTTAATGCACAAAAATAATAAAACACATGAACAAATCCTTCATTATGAGTACTAAACTACTAAAATACTGAAACCCCATGCTAGAGATCACATAAAAAGGTAAGCCTAATAATATATATATATATACATATTCATTTTTCTATTGCATAGTTTTGCAAGAATCATCAGAAACACAGCAATTTTGGATCCAAGTTATCAGCACAAAAACTCGACGGTATGGCGGCGAGTTCCATGCTACACGTCCATTGCTCTCGGGGCTTCAATGTAATGTGTTTGTCGACTGCAGCTCCGTTGACGCAGAGCATCGTTTTGTAATCTTCACTACCAAAATCTGCCATTGCTTTCGATTTTTTCTCCCATGGATTCCAAACAACTAGTTGATCAAAGAAATGGCTTTAGAAGATCATATATTGGCATTGTAGGCAAAAGATTACATGTTCAAGTTCAGAGGGTTCTATAACTCCAAAGTAAATAAGTAGAAATAACATTGCTTATTTGCTTAATTGGACAGTTGCTTTTATTTCAGATTGAATGACATACTCATTTAACTGACAAGATTGAATCAAAGAAACTTACCCACATCGGGCAGTCCTTCTTTCCTGATTACATATGTTCGCTTCCTATTGTGATCAAGAACAGCTATACAATTCAGGGATCCAAGATAAATACGATCTATCTGCAAGAAAAAATAAAAAAAGGAAAATGCGATTTTTACGCCAACATTCTTAATGACTGTGAAAAGGAACATATACCTTGGATTCAAACGTAATGGCATCTCCTTGTTCTGTAAAGAGTTGTCTTTGGCAGAGGTTGTCCAAATAATCCAGTGTTTCTAAGCCTTCTATCCTCACCTCACTGTGGATGAAAATCAGCACATCAACATGGAGACATATCCTCAAATTCTCATACGGATATGAGAAGGAAAAAAAATGGAATCTGCATACCTTATGTCAGAAACAGACAAATGCGTATGATATGCGAATTGGAAACGAAATGGTTTCCTATTGATGTTCCTTATACGAGATGTCAACGTCAAGTTTCCATCCACAGCAAGGGAGACGCGCAGGCGAAATTCAAAACTGGTGATAGGAGAAAAGTTCATTTTAGACACAGAAATGTGAAGCTTCAAAGTGAAAAATCCAACCTTTTGACGGACGTGACAATAAAAGATTCAACTTCTAGAATCCTTTTTAACGCAAATAAACTAACAAGTTTTTACATCAAGTGTGTCAACCTACACAGCCTTCATGCTGACATTGCTAAAACATAGTGATAAAAATGAAGCAGAATTATAAATACCAATGAGGCCAATTCTTGAAATCATCTTCAACTGATTTAAGTAGTAAGTCGATGAACGATGAACCATGTGGAACATTTGGGTGCAAAGGTGGAGGGTCGTCTTCGATTGTCCAAGTTTTGTTATTTGCAAATCCATTTTGCTCGAGTGAACTATTTCCCAACTGAATAATCATTAACTCGTACATCAAAACCATCCAAATCATTACTAGAGTATTTCAAAAATAAAGAGATAATCAAGCTCCATACCTTTGGGAAACAAATCATAATTCCTCCTCGCATTGCCTTCAGAGGTCTCAAGGTGGCCTAAAAGATGAAGGTCAATATACAAGGATAAGTCATATATAGATAGTTCAATGTGGTCACTTGTATTCATTCTTTCTCTGTATCTACAATGGGAACCCGGAAAACTGCACCTTACGGCTGGTGAATAGTTGCTCTTCGCCTCTATCATTCTTCCAAGAGATAACTCGTCCTCCCAGCAAATTAATCTGGATGATTACTCAACAAATGTTTAGTAACAAGAATGGAATAGCAGTTAAATCAAAGAACTATCGGTGGTAAATTTTTCATAATTAATCAAGAACTCAAAGGAAATCACTAAATCATGAACCAAAATGTTACTCAAGATGGATCAATCATGGGATCTTACTCGTGCTGATGCACCCCGAGAATTATGAAGAACAACTTGCCCAATCCCATTTCCGTCTTTTGTTAATTCAATTGATGGTTTATGGTCCCAAACTTCTGCATAGTAGTGTCCCATTCTTCAAAGGACAAAGAGAAAGGCAAAGGGTTTTGTTTTACTAGTTCAACTTCAAAGTCCTAATACATATACCTCACCATAATCATTCCCAAAATACAACATTGGAGGAAACTCGTATTAACAGCAATTCCATTTCTAGAGCTCCACGACCACAAGGATTCCCACAAAATGTAACCTTTGGAGAATGTCAATAATAGAGCATCTCTTCTAAATTCTACCAAATTATAAGACCTATCGAAGAAAAGGAGCTATTTTTTTAACAATTTCCCACTTCATAAGCCAAGAGAAATTAAAAGGAAACTATCTAAGTAAAGCCAAGAATTTCTCCCCTTTTCTTGGATGTCAAATAAACTCTTCCTCAGAGGCCAGAACTACAAGAAACAGAGATACTGCGCAGTGCGCATGAAAATTGGAACTTTTACACGAAGCGTTCAAAATCAAAGGAGGCGACCATTAATCACACCACAAATATCTGATAAATGGACGGCAGAAATGCTGTAATTAAGGACAAGAAATAACAACAAAAGAGTAACAGAACCTGGGACGTTGGAATAGCATATATGTAGTTCATGCAAAGGGATGCGTGTTGCAACTTGCAAATATAAAAAAATAAGAACAAAAATTTTTTTAAAAATCATCAAACTTGAATGGATAATTTGAATTTCCTGGAAAACTAATTTGTGGGTTTTCTTTCTTTTCGAAGTTGAGAATCGAGACTGTTCAAGTTTGAATTCTTGATACTGATTTGCCTGTTTGAGGTGGACAGGGGAGCCCAAAGGGGACATTGATTTTACATTTTGTGCTCTAATTTTGTTTTGTCAAGACATCATAAATTTTTGCTGTTCAATTTATAGTTTAAAATTTGAATTTCCTGTAAAAACAAAGGAAGTGAAGAATTTTTGTGTAAAATAGCAAAGAGAGTAAACTTTTTGAAGAAGTTGAAGGCATACCCATATTTAATATTTTTTTATCAGCTACGTCAATAATAATATACTTTATTTATTTCTACTACTTCTACCGTCCCATTAAAATAAATACCCCTTATTTTTTACACATATTAAAGAAACATCTTAAATATATTATTAGAATTACAAAATATTTCTATATTATTCCAATTTTAACATTATAGTAATTGACAAAAAAATAGTGTGAAAATTATTAATATTTTTTAGAGATGGAATAACTAGTTGATTTTTATTATTCCATAAATATTAAATAAGGGTACTTTAGTTAACTAAAAAATAAACCATATTCTCAATAACGAAGGTGCACTATAATTTGAGACAAACGAAAATAAAATACAAGCCTATCTTAGTGGGCTGGAAGGAGTAACTATTTGTGATCTGCTAGGAAATAGAGAAAACAATGTAGATTTTTAATTCTAATAAAGTCTTATGCTAGATCTGGTGTATACTCATCATATACACGGGTAAAATTCACTCACCTACACATGACATGACACTATGCTAATCGATGAACAATAATGTGACATTTTAACCAATGTTATAATGCTGATCTTATGATCCCAATCCAATACCCACATGTAGACGAATGGGTTGCCCGATGGCCCCCGCCCCGCCATCAGGAGGAATACATGTCATCAATTAAATGTGGACATTGGATCAAAACCGACTGATCTTAAACCACCACATAAGCTCACTAACATCTAAACAATAATCAATATCAAGTGAACCTCAAACGACTTCCACACTTTCAACGGTCGAATAAGTACAACCTCAAGTTTCAGAATCTCGTTCATATCTCCAAACCTTCTAAACATTACAATTACACAATCCTCAAACCAAATACAGTTCCTAAGTTTCTCCCATACACATCACCTATCTATAACAACCGGACATTCTGAACTTAAAAATGCATTTCAGGTTCGTCAACGGATTCCCTCTTTTCAAGTACTTTTCAATCAAAATACTAATTGTTAGACGTAATTTTGGACTTATAATTACGCCAAAATTACACGATCACCTAGTCAAGAAGAAATGTTACTCGCCTACTCGGCTTACAGCTTTGATCAGCTAGCAGCAACAGCATCTGCCCTCTGGCTACTATCAAGTAGCTGACGAAGCTTAGTTCCCGAGCTTTTGTTCTCATAAGCATCACCCTCATTTTTTCGACCAGAGTTATTAACTCGCGCAAGTAGGTTCTCTGTGCCAATTGGCTTTGGCCTTGGATCATCCACTTTGTGCAGAGTTAACTCGGTTTGGCTGAGTTGTACATCTTTTAGTTTCTCCTGAAATTATAAGTCACTTATAAGAATAAAAAGAAAACCACTGAACACAAGGCAGAAAGTAATGACAGTGAGAGAAGTCACACCATTAGTGTAGCATTCTCCACTTTCAGTTTAGTCGAGTTTTCAATTAGTTTGTTTATCTCGGATTTGAGAGTTATGTTCTCGGTCGTCAGTGTTTGAACCTTCAAAGCTAGTTCCCCAGCCTCGGCCTGAGCAAGGCGCATATAGTAAAAAGGTGATTTATTTACTTAATAAGTTATAAGCAGATGTTTAAGCTAAGCCAAACAAGCTAGCTTACACGGATAATACATCATACCTGTTTCCTCAATCGTGACCTTCTAGCAGATTCTCGATTAGACTGCTTCCTCCGCTCTCGCTTGAGATCCCTCTCGCTCTGCAAGGTAAAATTATAAATTAACTTTTATCACTAAGTCAAAGTCAAAGTCAAAGTCAAGTCAAACTTCAAAATCAACTGCCCATGTTAAACTACTACTTATTAGGCTAAGAACTTACGTGCAGCCATGATTCGTTTGTCTTTGGTAGTGGTGGTGGAGATTTGGATTGAATTGATGTCACATTTGTGTTAGAAAGATCTTTGAGCTCTAATGCTGTTGAGACATTCTCTGTTGACTTTTCAGGCACGACCATGTCCATGGCACTGCTATGGGTCTGAGTGTTGCTCTCTATGACTGTCACAAGGTTAAAATGTAAGGACACGAATAGCAATACAAAAAGACAACTATGACCAATTTTGAATTAGATTTTGCAGTTATGAACATAAGAAAGCTTACCATTGTTAGGAGTTCCCTCTCGACTCCTTTTCTTGCTTTTCTGACCAACCTAAAGAATGATAGCAGAATAATAGAGGAGTTATAAGTTTACGAGCTAGTTCAAACACAAACACAAACTAAATGAAAAGCATGTCATGTTAGGAGTTCCCTCTCGACTCCTAATGTTACATAGATGCTTACCGCTGTAGTATTGATATTACTTCCATCACTCGATTCTTCAGTTTCCCCACTGTTCATAAGCAAGAAAGTCAACAATCAACCAATGACATTTAAGGTCCCCGTTTGGGATAGCTTATGTTTCTTGTAGAAGTGCTAAGCATAAAAAGCATGTGATGTTATCAAACCTCTTAGAAAATTTACCGCCGCCTCCACCTTCAGCAACGTCAGAGTCAGTGTTGGCATTGTTGCCTATTGACATTGCAAGACCATTAAATTCTTTCAACTTCTTCACTAAGCTTTTATCTTTATTCTCAGACGATTTGGCTTGAGCCTCCATGCTCACAGGAGTACTAGCCTACACAAGCAACAACTATTGATTAAACCTTCCTTGAAACTTTTTTCCCGCCTAAAAATTAACTTTGACTGTTATGTTAAAATATTAACGGGGTTTATTTAAGTTTAATGAAGGTGAAACTCACTAGGGGAACTCCAGGATGCGCATAAACGCCACCATGTGCATAGAATGCAGCATATGGATGCCCATAAGGTGACATCATAGCCTGAAAAACCAACGTCCATGATTTAAGATTAAAAACCGAATGTTGATTATTTCACAAACTACATTCACAGATCAGGCAATACCTGTGGTGGTCCCCACATATAGGGAGGCGGGGGATGACCAGAAGTAACGGGTGAGTTCATATATGGAGGTACAGCAAGTCGAGGACCATAGTAAGCCTAGACAGAGATTAAACTAGCCAATTATCATCCGAAGGCAATTGAACATTATGTTATCAAGAACTCAATTCTCACTTGTTCATTACCTGCAACTTTGCCCAATCGGGGTATACGTGCAGATTTTGCTGATCCTGTCAATGAGATGAGCATTTTTAAGTCAACCTATATTATTATTTCAATAAACGAAAAACTCGAATTATATGTTACATACCGTTGTAGGTGAGGATGACTTTTCGGGCTTAGAAGATTTCCCATCTTCACTGGTTCCCATGATATCCAATTGTACCTCGTAAGAGGCCTTTTGATCTTCGACTCAAGAAACTGCAAAAACAAACTCAATCGTTTTGAAAATCCGATTAGACAAAACTTTGGCTACTACATCTGGTCGAGACAAATGGGATGTTTGGCAGTTCGTTTATAAACTAGAAGCTGCTTTATAAAATACTCGACAGGCGCTATAAGCTTTGCTTGATTTCCAGCCCTTTTTGACATAAAAATAAACTTCTAATCTTCAATCAATGTCAAATTTTAATTTCAACGACATCTAATCTTCTCAAGCCTCTACTTAAACTAAAAATTAAATTTTTAGGAAAAAAAAAAAAAAAAAACCCAAACAAAAGCGAGTGATAAATTCAAGATCAGCTGAGAAATAAATGTGATTCAACTCCACGTAATTAAAGGTAAATTACAATTACTTCCACCTTAAATCCACCAAATTATGAGGGCAAATCAGACATTAGGGAGGAGAGGGGGAGGGGGGTGCCCTTGTCTTTTCAGCATCGTCACCCCAACACCAAAGGAATGTAATATAGTAACAGTAGTACACAACTACTTCTACTGTAGTAAATCCAAGACATCCTAGTATGAAATGACTGAATTATCCTTTTCACCAATCACCTCCTAAAATTCCAAATTTGAACTGACACACAGACAAAACACTGAAATCTGATAAACCAACAACGGTGAAGCATCAAACTATTTTACTGTGTAGTTCCACAAAAAAAAAAAAAAACAAAAAAAGGAAGGGAAAAGAAAAGAAAAAAGATTGACAGTGATCAACGAGATTAACAACACAAACATTAAAAAAAAAAAAACACTCATTACCGAATAGAATTCCCAGAAAAGAACTATACTTCATGATCCAACAAGAAAACATGAGACATAAAGAAGAAAGAGTCAAAATTCATCTTACCTTAAATAATTCGAAGCCCAAAAAAGCCTATTATGAAGAAAAATTGTCAGTCCCAGAAATGAGAAAGTACCCTTTTGTTCTAAACTCCTCGCATTTCTCTCTCACAGAAGACTGCCCTTCCCCTGTTTTCAAATTGTGATGAAATTTTTTAACTTTTGGAGAGAAGGATAGAGAGAGGCAACAATCCTAGTACTTGAACACGTGTTCGTATAAATAAGGTTTCACATGCTGGCCTTTATGATCATTTATCATGTCTGAGGAAGATAATTATAATATGATTTATAATTATAATTATAATTATCACATCAGATTATTAGGATTATGATTTTTGAAAGAAAAAGAGTTTTCACAATCTTGTACAATTACAAATTTTCATTATTCTATTAATTAATATGTCATACACAATTTGAAAAATTCCACAAATTACTTAATAAAAAATTAGTAATAAATAAAATTATACAACTAGAATTATTAGTATTTTATTGGTCAAAAAAAGTAAACTTTTTGACTATTAACTTTTTAACCCTATACAATATAAGTTATCAAAAATACAATGTAGCAATTAATATCATGTAATTATTTTCCATATTTTTGAAGACATTTTCTAAAAATATATGATTTTAAATGCGGGATTGAATAGTATTAAAGAAGTTATAAAGTCCCATAAAAAATATAATTACAAATGAATTTTTTTTAAAGAAAATAAATTTTTGAAAAATCATGTGAAACAAGCTCTTAACTTAGATTCTTAGACAAATACATATTCTCATATATTTATAAAAAAAAAAAAAAAGGAGGCGTTTTTAGGTTTTCTTTTCATTTTTTTCTTTTTCATGAAACATTATTTATAAAGTTGCAAGGTATCATAATTTTATAGAAAATTTATAAATGATTGAGATATCACATTTCGTATAACTATGACACCTTAATTAATATACAACTAACATAGTCCTGTTAGATGCATTATAAACATCTAAAAATTAAGACATAATAATATAGTCAAAAGAGTCTGGCTTCCATGGCATCAGTTATTCCGCGGTTTGACCAACATGTGCGCCAGCATTTGATTTGATACTAATAAAATTAATTTTCACCAAAAAGTTAGTTAAATTGGTCAAAAATTTTCATTAATTGCACACTACCATTTTTTTGAGAAATTGGTCAAAATTAATTTTCACCCTTTTTTTCCCTCAAATTTCACATTACCTCTATCAAAATCATATACTTCTCATCAAATTCATTTCATGATGTATAGTCTTGATTTTACATTTATCTCAATGTCGATCTTTCGGGTGTCACCATCTCCACAACAATACTTCAACAAGCAATTTTGTTATGTGTACAACAAGATATATATATAATACTCCATCCGTCTTGCAAAGATATTCCCATTTTTATTTTTACAAAGATTAAGAATTTCAATTAATGATCTTGGAAAAGTAATATTTTAAAATATAATTCCTAATATACCCTTACATTTATTTATTACTCTACTTTAATAGTTCATGTATATTGATAACGATACATATTAAATAGGGGCATATAAGAAAACTAAGAAATTAAATATGAAAATAAGATTATATTTTGGGATTGACTAAAATAGAAAATAGGACTATTTTTTAAGGATGGAGGAAGTATAAATTAATAATAACATTATTTTAATATCACAAAATATATCAATTGAAAAATCAACGATAACTAAATAATTACATAATGTTGAATAGAATTAATTATATTTTTCACTATTTAGCTATATATTTAAAATTTAAATTGCTTTTATTATCTATTGATTGATAAATTAATGTTCCATGTTAATATCTTCGGTGTATACATATGTAGACTAAAGATACTCGTGTTGGAAAAAAAATTTGTGTGGGCATCAACCCCTCTACTATATCATATGATAGTTATATATTATTCATCTGATCTAACGTAAATATTAAAAAAAAAAAAGTTTTTATATTTTTTTTAACGAAGCACAAATGAAAAACGATGCTCATTCGATCCTTTGTTTGTAACAGTTGAAATGAAATAATTATTTTATTGATAATAAAATAACAATAATAATAATATGAAGGCCGATTACAAGTGGTGAGCTGGCACATTAAAGTACGTAACAGATATATTTATTTGTTTATTTTATTATTGTGCAACCTTTACCGTCAACGTGTCCATCGATGACTCAATCTACGCGGATTTTTCTTGGCCAACTAGCAGCACCAGTCCTCATGTGGCTGACGTGTTCTCTGATTTGAAATTAATTTAGTGGGGAATTAAATGGAATTCATTCGGCTTTCAAATCCAGGCTGGGCCCACATTTCTGCTCTTGTAAAGGCCTGTTTGGTGACTCAGCTTTCAAATATAAGTTTGCACTCAATCTCCCTCTCCTCCCATCAATCGACCTTTTCAGTAAAATTTTCTCGACTTAACCATAGTAAAATTAGAATCTGAATACGTTGTTTCATTTCATATTTTTATCTCATCTCATCAAAATAAATTAAATTAATATACTTTAATTATTATATATATCTCAAGCATTTTGGGTAGCCGCTATAATAATTAAAGACATCCAAAATTGAAATAACAAATATAAACTATTAAGTTTTATCGCTTAAAACTTTTCTTACTCGGAAAAGCACTCTCTATCTATGGTCTTGCCACGTCACTTTTCCACCGTTTCTTGTCTATTCCTTATTCCCAAACACTTTCCTACTAACTCTTACCCATTTGAACACGTGTCCACTCAGGGCCTCCTTCACTCTTGCTAAAAGATATGCTAAACTAATCAACCACCGGGCCCACTTCTGACTCAATTGATAAGGGGTCTGTTTGGTTAGAATGATACGGCGGCCGGTCAGACAATCCGTGTTTTTCACGTTTAACTAAGGCATTGTTTTTGTAATGTAAATTTTATTTATTCAAATTGTGTGTAGATTTTATTCCATTTGTTTTATTAAGATATAGGTTTATATTTTATTTTTGTTTGTTTTAAATTATAGTTTATTTTTCTTATTGAGAATATGATTTATTTTATAATTAATTAAAGTATCCTTATTTAATATTATTAGAATAATAAAAATTAATTAGATATTCCATCTCCTAAAATTATTAACAATATTCACACTATTTTTTTTCAATTAATGCAAGGATAAAATAAGAACAATGTGAAAATATTTTATAATTCTGACAATATTTAAGATATTTGTTTAGTATGTATAAAAAATAATGGGTGCCTATTTTAATGGAACGACGTGAATATAATTGAAAATGAGAGATATTATATTAAAAAATATAAAATAATTATGTGTGTGATTGAAAATGATAAGAGAAAATATTTTTAAAATGCTATTGTGAATCAAACAAGGCCTAAGGAGGTTAAAATGGAAATTATTATTCCCTTTGAAAAAAAGGAAATTATTTTTATTTTTATTCAATAATAATTTTCAAACACTTGCTTAAGAATAGTTTTTATAAAAAAATCTGCCTAAGTACTTTCTTAACAAGTTTTAAATAGGTGAAGAATTTTAGATAGCGTGGATTTTCGTAAACTTCTATTCATCTGAAAAATCTTTTAAGTTTTATAGCTTACAAAGTTACAAGCGATAATGTCAACAAAATGAGTATATAATAAAAATAATAATATGAGATATTAATATGTGATGGGAGTCAAATTCGATTTTAATTGAGTAGTAATCGTTATTTTTTAAATAAAATAAAATAAAGTAAAACAACAACATGGTGTTAAGTCAAAGGTATCGGCTGCTATCGATAAAATCCAACGGTTCTTCATTATCCACCGCATTGGTAAACGAACGGTCACTAGTTTTGCCACCAGAGACGGGAAAGAATCCACCACGTCTTTAAGAAGCGGGACCCACAGGGGCCTTTTATCATGCGGGCAGCGGATAGTGGTCCCGGGATGACGTGTTGTGCCACAAGGATTCTTTCCCAGTAGGACCCACAGAGGTTGATGGGCCGACCTTCTAGAAGAAAAATTTGTGCTTTTGCTACATCAGGGTTTCCTTCATTAACAATTTAGCCCTTGATCTTTTTCCTTTTTTGAAATGAAGATATTATTAAGAAACGTGAAAAGAAACATCATCGAAAATAATAGGTGCTGAAAAGGGGGCACCTCGTGCCAAAACAATGAATTAGAATGAGATAAAAGTCATGATGGGATTGAATTTTGTACTCATTTTTAAATATTTTTATTTAATTTTTCTAAATTTAAATTTGGTCAAATCAATTATATTCACATATCTCGTAAAATGTATATATATTACACAAATCTCCACAATTCAATTTCACTCATTCTTTCTCATATTTCACATAAAAATCCATTAAAAAAACCCTAGCTAGCTCGTGAGCAGATTTGTTAGCATGACATGGGGCAAAACACATACAATGATGTCCCTGATCTTGCAAGTAGGCGTGGGTTTGGTTGGGTCGATTTTGGGTCAAATATGAGACCAACCCAATCAATTTCGATTTGAAAAAATAAAACTCAAAACCAACTCAATGGTTTGCAAATCCAATCCAACCGAAACTATGTAATTTAGTTTGGATTGGATTGGTTTGTTCGGTTTGATCTTGAGAATAATAAATTGAATTGAACTAAAATTTTTAAATAAAAAACAAAAATCATAGGCCCACAAATATAAGACATACTGATAAACAAACAAAAATAGATATTTTAAATAACATAATATTAAAATCATTCAAATTTGAGATATTACAGGTATTCAATCTAAAATAATAGTAATTGGAAAACAAAGTGACAAGTATTTTTCATATTAAAAAAAAACTAAATAGCAAATACTATGCATAAATATAAATTAAAATGCGTTTTACACGAAAGGGTGGGTGGTCTGTCATCTTAATTTGGGGAAAGAAAAGAAAATTAACTATCCATATGCTATGAATTGAGTGAAGAGACGTACTCTGAATTGAGATTTGGGTTTTCAATTTTTTTTTTAAATTTCTCTGGTTGGATTTTGAGTAAAACCCACAAACAAATCCAACCCAATAGTTTAATCGAAATTGCAAACCAAACCCAATCTACTAGAAGCTGAAACCAACCCAACCCAGTCGGTTAGGTTTGGGTTGATTAGTTTAGTTTAGTTGGATTAGATTGGGTTATGCCCAATCCCACTTGCAGGAATGACTTGCGCCAATAAGTAAGCCAAATTCTAATGAGTCCGTACTCCATTGTCAAAACGTTTATAGCATCCACTACACCTTCAACATCTATTTCAAAGATAATGCTTTGAATAAAAAAAATAATAATTTACATTTGATGACGAATAACCAATGAATTCACCAGACTCATTACTAACAATCATGCCAGTACTTACGATGCCATTAGCATCGAAAAGAGCCACATCTACGTTGCATTTCACATAACCTAGGTTTTTTTTTCTCCTATCACGAGTGAGCATGTAATGGCCCGCCGAATTCGTCCCGGAAACGTATATGAGATACGATGTGATTCCGTATATGTACTGTATATGATCCCGTATATGAGATGAGATGACGTGATGATGTTTCGACATGTTATATATGTATATGTTATGTTCACAATAGGCTTTCCAGTACAGGATATGTCCCGGAATGCGAAACGGCATTCGAAAAGATGAAAATGGGAAAATTCTACAGGAGCAGAATTACGGCCGTAAATGTTGGAATTACGGCCGTAAATGTCAGGTTACGGCCGTAAATGTCGGAATTACGGCCGTAAATGTCAGGTTACGGATAAGGGTCGAAAGTTACGGCCGTAAATGGTGAATAGTGGAAAATGTCCAAAAGTTTCAGAGAGCAAATTACGGTCGTATGGTTCAGAAATACGGCCGTATGGTCGAGGTTACGGCCGTAAGGAAGAAAGGATACGGCCGTAATGTCAAAGCAGGGCAAGAAATGGGATTTACAGATAGTTTATTACGGCCGTATAATGGGATGATATGGCCGTATGAATCAGGTTACGGCCGTAAGGATATGGGGTTATGGCCATAAATAAGGGGTTACGGCCGTAAATGTGGAAGTTACGGCCGTAATTTTAAGTCGGCAGAATTGGTCTTTAAGAAGATTCTTGCCATTTCTTGGGTACTATTCACATGAGTTCGGTTCTAACACTCCCTAAACCCTTCCAAGACTCCCAAACACCTATGTGATCATCTCCAACTTCATGTATGGCCTATGTAATGCTTGTGTAACCCTTGATTACAAGAAGGAAGGAAATGAGAGAAAGAAGAAGAAGAGGAAGAGAAGCAAGGGAGAAGAGGAAGAAGATGATCTCCATGCTTATGTATGCTTCATTTATGGTGGGTAATGGTTGCTTTACATGCTTTATGACGTATTTGTATGATTTATACATGGATTAAACAAGATATGACATGATTATGATGATTAGAGACCTTAGAAGCATGCTAGGATCTCTTGGCCTTGTGTTATGGTGATGACATGATGTGATGATGTTATGTATATGCTTAGGTAGCCTATGTGACCTTCATGCCAACTTCTATGACTTATGTGGCTATAGGAAGCTATATGTAATGAACAACTAAGATGACAAGCTTGGTAATCATGCATGATTATGTGGTCCAACGTGAAGTATTATGCGTGTCATGTGATAGCGATATGTGGCGTGTGCTTATATGAACTAACGTGAACACTTTGTGGCCATATCCTATATGTTTGGACGTCGTGGCCTTATGTGAAGTTAACGTTCAATGCATGAATATGTAATGTTTATGTTTGTGCTCACAATATGATCATGAAGCCTTGTTTATATGTTACGTATGAATGATGACAATGTGAAAGGAACGAGGCGTGGAAAAGGTAACGTTTATGTAATTGTATCACGAGCATATGTGTGTGAAACAATTACCAATCATGTGTTTACATATGGGGACCTACGCCCCATAATGATGTAAACTGGCTACATGGGGGATCTACGCCCCATAAAGACGTGGTCAGTCGGGGGATCTACACCCCGTATGTAAAAGAAAACCAGGTCTTCAGGGGATCTACGCCCTGTAAAGAAAAGGTCTAGCTAATGAATGAACGGCGCCACGTATTCACATGATTTGTAATTGGGGGCCAAAGTAAACGTGTGACATGCATTGCATTGCATCTATTATCCACTGAGTCTTTATGACTCATTATGTGCGTATGTTGTATGTTTGATGAAGGTGCTGCGCGTGGAGGGTTGGCGAAAGGTCACACGATGCTATGACGTGGTGTGTGGGCGAAGAATCAAAAGATCTTGCGGTATGTAATGAAAACCGAAACCCTAGCTTTATGTTATATGTTGAAAAAAAAGGAAATTAGGGTTTCGTATTTAATGAATGACGGACGCACGTCTAGTTCCATAATGAAAGAAACGAAAAGAATGACGTGCACGGGCCCGAAGGTGGCCAATGTTTATGTAGTGCACAGAGCGCTCTGATTATGACGTCATTTATGACGCATGTATGTGGAACTGGACGGGGCGTTACAGAGCATTAGTCGTCATCTTCCTACCAGTTCATTCTTGATGCTACAGCGTGGGTTGGACAAATTATTTGGTCTGACCACAGCTTCGAGTTATGTTGCCCCCAAATGTTCCATGCAATAGCACAAATGCTTTGGCCAACCGCTACTTCTTCAATTTTCAAAATATGGAAGAACCTTATTTATTGATTAAGTTGGGGCTAATATTACGAAGATATACATTTTTTTTAATCAAAATTGAGTGATTGATTTGATTAAAAGGGCTCCAATTCAAAGTTAAACAAACCTAGAGAGTACATAAAATGAATTAATTGAGGATTCCAACTTAAGGATGTATTTGTCAGAAAAATATTGAAATGAGATCTTTTGAGAAAGAAAAGGAAAGGACCAGTTGTGCAAGTATAATATAAAACGAGGGACGTCTCGGATTAATTACCTTTTTCAAAATATTGATGACTACATTCATGTTGGAGCAGCCAGCGTGATACCCACGTGGATCAGTAAACGTGTAGACCAATTATTGGCTTTAATAGCGGATTAAAGTTTTCCCATAATTCCATTTCACATCCGCGCGTGACAAACGAGGCAGGAGGGTAATATACTGCATCGATTGTTTTGAGCCGTTGGATCGATCCATTGAATGAACGGAGATGCTGAAGAGATAGAAAGTAGATTGTGCATTTTGTGTGGCTACCGACATACCATAGATATTTGGTGTCCACACAATTTTTGTGTGGTAATTTATTACTATTTTCGTCTCATAAAAATAAATTTGGTTTGACTTTCACATAATTTAAGAAATTACAATTAATATTATTGGAAAAATAAATTTTAATTGTATTTTTTCAAATATACCATTGTATTAAGTAATGTTACTAATTAATAACAATATATATTAAATAAGGGTATAATTAGGAAATTGAAGAAATTAAATGAAAATAAAATAGAAAGTGGCCTATATTTTGGGACGAACAAAAATAGAATATAAGTCTATCTTTGTGGAACGGAGGTAGCATATTCTAATAGGAGTGTGGTCTTCTACTTTCAAAGAGAGTAATATGATAATTTACCACTATCTCTATTTTTTTTAATGGACCACTATCTCTATTAAGATATGATAAATTACCACATAATTTTTGTGTAAACATCAAACTTTTTCCTGGATAGGGTGGCGTGTCTTGTAGGCACACCTATCTTACTATGTGCGCACGGGCCCCACTTTACGTGGACTACAGAGAGCCGTTGAGATTGGATCTTGACATTTTTGTTAATCTATTTTGAGTTGGCGTAACAAAGAGTTTTGTTATTCACACCAACTATTTTAATACCCTACACCCATATTTTTTGAAATTCCCATTTTATCCTCACGTAATAAGGGGCGGGTGGGTGTAAGGAGAAATTTTGGATGCTCGGCCCCTCGGCCGAGCATCCAAGATGGATTTTTTTTAAAAATTTTTTTAAATTGATTGATAATGTAATTAATATTTTTTTTTGATATTATTTTTTTATTTTGGGAAGGAATATGTGATGTATGAGTTGGATCGAATAAGACGAAATCGTATTTTGCAGATTTAGTGTCCGAACTCTGAACGGGACAAATAATTCACCATTTTCATTTTATTTTTTAAAAATGCACTTATTTTATTTTATGGTGATAAAATAAAATTTAAAAAAATAAATGAAAAAATTAAATTACTCGAAAAATAGAAAAACGCTGATTTCGCTGCCTAAATGCGCTCGGATGGCCAAAATTCATCGTACGTCACTGCAAAGTAGTGTGTTCGGCTCGTGGCGTCGAACTATCCCAAATCAGTATATTATTTGTCCAAAACGAAATTCGGATACTAAATCTGCAAAATACGATTTCGTCCCGTTCGATCCAACTCATACATCACATATTCCTTCCCTAAATCAAAAAATAATATCAACAAAAATATTAATTACATTATCAATCAATTTTAAATTTTTTTTTTTTTAAAAAAAACCATTTTGGATGCTTGGCCGAGGAAGGCCGAGCATCCAAAAATGGGCTTGGCCATCCTTGGCCGAGCTGAGGGAGCTCGGCCAAGGCTGGCCAAGCTCCATCATCCAAAATTTCTCCTTACACCCACATTCGCTGTATTAGACGAGGGTATAATGGGAAATGGCTGAAAAGGTGGGTGTATGGGATTAAAAATGTGGGTGTGGGTATCATTACTCCGTGACAAATTTTGAACCTTGTTTTATTTATTTCTTATTTATTTATGAATAATTCAACCTTGTTTGATACACATTAATTTTAATTTATTTTTATATATCACCATTGTCAATCACCTGTATATTAATTTTAAATTTTTTATTATAATTTTTAATAAATCTTCTTTATTTCTCAATCATTTTTTAAAATATAATTTTCCAATAATCCAAATAACACTTTTTTTTTTATTAAAAAGGGTAATTGACTCATTTTGTCCTTGAACGTTGTCTCTGTTAGAAACAAGGTCCTAAACATTTGAATTTTTGTGCTAAAATCCCAAAACATTATACTCCTTGCTTTGTGCCGTTGGTCCTTGTCAACAAATAGAATCCAAACTAAGCCTTTAACCTTTAAGGATTTATTTGGTAGTTTGATGATATCCTCCCAACGCGCTGGCAGGGATCCTCCAAACGCGCTGGCAGGGAGGATATTCTCCCAATAAGACATAGCCCCCTAAATGCAATGGAATCGACGAGAGGGGAGGTGTCTCTTGCTTGGAGGAATTTTTCTCTCCCAGCACTGGGTTTATAACAACCCTGTTATCTAGTATACAAAGTTATAAGCATATCAAATGCAGTTTCTATAGCACACAAAATAAACAATTTTAATCAATTATATTATCTAAAAATTAAAATAGGAATAGGAATCACCTCCTTATTATTATTATTATTATTATTATTATTATTATTATTATTATTATTATTATTATTATTATTATTTTCAGATTTTTTCTTTCAAATGAGAACATGCATATGACATGTCTTTTTCCCTTTTTTGTGGAATCATTTATTGGGTTCCATAGGTAGTAACATGATGCATGCATTTTCGTCTATTGTGAATATTGCCAAGTATTTGACCATTTCGAGAAATAAAAAAATGACACCCTAAATATTTTCAGCATGAATTAAAGTATTGTATATTTTCATGAAGATTACACAACATTTGGAACTGTAATACATATTTCTGAGTTTTTTTTTTCTGTATATTTTCATGAAGATTACACAACATTTGGAACTATAATACATATTGCCATTTTCAGTTTTGAGTCCTGCGTTAATAATATGATCTAGTTGCTAGATAGATAGGATTATTACTGAATGTACAGTGATAATTAAACTAGACTTAACTGTGGCCTTCCTTAGATATACTTTTATAGTGAATACATGCATATATGATATATAACATGTATTTTTCCCTTTTAAAATTGTGGAATCATTTATTGGGTTCTATAGGTTGTAACAAGATGCATGTATTTTTGCCTCAAAAATAATCTCCTCCCCATGTGGGGAGATGTTATTCTCCTCATATGGGGATGTGACAATTTTTTATTGATTTTAAAATGATAAAGCACCCCACGAAAATCTCATTACCCACATGTCGATTATAGATATTATTCTCCTATATTTTATGAGATCGTTAATCATTTTCATTTATTGTGAATATTGCCAAGTATTTGGCCATTCGAGAAGGAAAAAAAATGACACCCAAAATATTTTCAGTATCAATTAAAGTATTGTGTATTTTCATGAAGATTACACAACATTTGGAACTATAATACATACTTTTGAGAGTTTTTTTTTTTAAAATAAGAAATCATGGGTGAACATTGCCATTTTCAGTTTTGACTTTTGACTCCTGCCTTAATAACATAATCTAGTTGCTGGAAGATTATCATCGAATGTACATTAATAATTAAAAGTTGGACTTAGTTGTGGCCTTCGTTAGATATACTTTTGCCGTAAACCTTGACAGCCTTTATTAAGCACAGCCAATGTGTAATCGACTTTAAGTTGTTTATATGTTTTTATATTTCTTATGATGTTTATATATTTTTATATTTCTTATGATCGTTACACTTCCAACAAAAATGTTGCACAAGAAATAGCATTACCTTGTGTGAATGTCATTCCCAATAAGGATAATTTTATTTTTATTTTCAAATTTAATTTTATTTTTGAATATTGAAATTTAACTGGTTCGACACTATATTTGGCGTTGACAGGATTATGGGTTTGCTAACCAAGGAGGGCACTCAGAATTACTACTCTCGTCCCATAAATATAGCCAATTTCTATTTTCACAAGAATTAAGAAAAATATAATTAATGGTAATGGAAAAGTAAAATTCAAGATTATTTTCCTAATATATCATCTCATTTATTAGATGTTTTATTTCAATTACTCAATTTTGATGATATAATGTACATTAAATGACGGTATAAAAGATAAGTAATATTTTAACTACATCTTTAAATGGAATGTCGCTTATATTTTAGGACGGACAAAAAATAAATAATGGACTATATTTTTGGGACAGAGGTAGTAACAATCAATTTGGATGGGAAACATCCAAACTAACATGCGCCACCAAGAAGTATAATATTTTGGGAATTTCGCATGAAAATTTAAGCACTAGGGACCTATTGGCAAAAAGAGACAATGTTTTAAGATTAAAGACGGCAATTACCTAGTTGTAGTTATATTCTGGTATTTACAGTTGGGGAAAAAATTCGTGGGTGTCGATGTCATCAGGGGCAGTTGTGTATTATTCATCTGACCTAACGTAGTTACAAAAAAAAAATATTATTGGTTTGATGATGTGGCGCCACCAGAAAGCGCTATATGGGGATGGTACCACGTGCGTATTGGAACAAATCCGTACCAAGTTGGAAACCATTTTTTAGGTTGAATAGTGGTGAATACCATAAAAAATGAATGATAAGGACTCATGTGAAATATATGATTAATATTATTGTTTGAGTTTAATTAATAATAATAGTTAATTTTTAGGTAATAAAAAAGTTAAAATGAAGAAAGGTTTTTTTCTTGAAGTAATTTTTTAAAAGAATATGTAGTTAAAAATTGGTAAAAGTTATGGAGAAATGATTTTTAAAAAAGGACATAGAAAAAGGTTAATTTTGATGGTAACTTTGTCTAAAACATCTTTTCCATGCTAATATACAAGAATATCTGATAAAAACAGGGACCGAAATTCGAAAATTTTAACAATATTTTGTAAATACTAGAAAAATGAACAATATAAAAAGCTGTGAAATTAGACATGAAGGTGACACTAACAAAAATAAAAATTAGCTAATATATACAAATTCTTTAAACCTCGAGTTCAAAGTAATGAAATGTAGTTTATGAGATTTAGTTTTCATCCAGTCAATCAAGTTGTACAATGACAATTATTATTATTGTGAAAATTCAAACCTCATTCATTAATTAAAACTCATATCCAAAATAAGGCAAGTGACAGATCGAAATACAATCTGTCAAATGAAAAGCATCAAGCCTTGTAAACCAATCGAAACTAAAGAATGAGCTACCCTATTCCTAACAGGAAAAACATGCTCACACCGGAAAAGCTATATTTTTGAAGCTCAAATGCACATTGGGAGAAAGTTTTAGGGTCTTGCAGCCCCTTGTACATAACCTTCATGGCATCAGTATTGATGCATTGCAACTAATAGCCACCATCTCGCTGCGAGGAGAGCGCATAACAGACTGCCAACGCCTTAGCTACTTCCACCGAAAAACTCCTACTCATCCTCATCAAGAACACCATTCGCACGCACTCACTTCCATCATGAACCTCACCTCGCAACCGAATCTTAGCTTACCGAACGGTCACATCACACAAAAGCGTCCATTCGAATAACAATGGGGGACACAGGGACAGGAATATGATTCAAATCCGAAACCTTCTAAATAAAGGGTTGAACTCTTAACCACTACACCAATCTCTTGATTTCAACAATGACATTGTTATATTACATTGTAAGAACCTTTTTTCTTTTAAGAATAATAATAAGAGATCCTACGTCAATTATCGATAATTCTTACATTGTTGTAATTCTTTTACATTTCACGAGATGAAGATTTATGATAGACATGCAACATTATTGTAGTAAAATAACTGAAATGAATCAAACTCTAATAATGATAAATGCCGAGTTAGAATTGAAATCCACAAAATAAAATTTTCAATGATGATGATTATTATTATTATTTATTTTTTTATTTATATTTTTTTGAAACTACAAATTTTCAATGATGATTATTGATTGCGTTACAAATTTATTTACCATAAAATATTATCTAGAAAATATTGAATTTTCAAAACCAATGTACACGAACACAATAAAATAAAAAATCAAATTGAAAATTATTTTATGCGTGCTAAAACTACAATGTCCACCTAAATTTAGAATTTAGAAATTAACACGGAATTCACCGAGGCCATTGGCCATTGGGGATCTGGATCTCCGATGTTGCAGCTTGCATAAAACAAACAAACTGTAAAACCCTAATCGCCTTCTTTCTCCATCTATCCGATCAAGCTATAGTTCCCAGTTCTTCCTACAGTTGTAGCCCTAAATGATCCAATTACTCTTTACTCTGATATTCGCTGAGATGACACTGATCGTGATGTTTGCGTTCAAAACACCATTTAGGAAGTTGGGCCTGGACCGGGTCAAGAGGGGCCGCTGCCCAATTGTGGTTAAGACGGTGGCCGGTACATTTTTTGCGGTGATGGTGTCCAGCGGGTACTATATGGCGTCGATCCATAGACGTTGGATTGATGACGGCGACCTCAACACCACCGATCAGATTCTTCTCGCTGAGCATCTTCTAGAAGCTTCTCTCATGGGATTTTCTTTGTTCTTAGCTTTTCTGATTGACAAACTACACCATTATATCAGAGAACTTCGCATAAGGAGAAAGAGTATGGAAGCTGTAAAGAAACAGAATCGAGCTTTTGAGGATGGAAGAAATCTCGTTTTTGCGGAAATTAGAGCATTGGAACAAGACAAGTATAAATTGAACGAAAGGATGAAGCAATTAGAGTTGAAGTTGGAGGAAAAGTGGAAAGTGGTAAAAAGTGCAGAACCCAATGTTACTGCTTTAAAGAAACAATCAGAAGGATTTCTTATTGAATATAATCGATTGCTTGACGAAAATCAGAAACTTCGAAGCCAATTGCAATCTCTTCATCGAAAATTGTCACATTCCCATAGCAAAAAGGTTATATAAAGAGGCGTGTCTTTTGTTTTCGTTGATTTTCCTAACTTTTGTTAGTCAGTTCTCCTTTTCTTCACAGTAAGTGTAGTTTGTGGTTGAAGTGCAACTCTTAGGCCTTCTAGAAAGGCATTCAAGCCCATGTGTACTTGGGCTTAAAGTTTCGGGTTCACCCATTACATTTTAGTACGCATTAATTTTATTTTGACCACGTATTATTACATTTATTAAGAATAACGTTTTTGACGCAACACTTGTGAGGATGTTACCGGCGTAAATTTATGGAATTCAGAAATCATATAATTGAGGTTACCGATTTAGAATTATGTGGATTATACAAATATGTTACGAATTTGGAATTCTGTAATTCCATAAAAATGCTGGGGTTACCGATTAACACTGGAATCTTATGGATTTCGTTAAATCATGTGGAATTTTATGGATTTTAAGTTAAAAATCTGAAATTCTTCCCAAAATCCCACCTCCATTACACTACAAAGTCTTTTAGGCCTCTACAGCTAAATTATAATCATAAATTGAAAAAATATGTTTTGCATTACCTTAAAGTTTCAGGTTCACCCATTACATTTTAGCACGCATTAATTTTATTTTGACCACATATTATTATTACATTTATTAAGAATAACGTTTTGACCTCAACACTTACATAACACCAACACTTATAACACCGGGAGGAGGGGGAAAACGAAAGGAAAAGATGAAAAAAAATGGAAAAAGAGAAAAATATACAGAATTCACAAAACCTGAATGCTGTATATACTTAGATCCAAGTTGATCGCTCTTGATCTGATAGTACCAGATAGGGAGCCTGAAGGCTGGCGTGTCAAACCCTGATGTGCAATGGTCAAATGGGACATCCATTCCCCTTTAAAGAAAAAAAAAAAAAAGAAGGAATATCAACTACATTTAAAAATAGAAAAATAAAAAATACTAAAATAATGAGATCTTTGAAAATTATTTAAAAGTTAAAAAAATTTTAAATTTGAAAATCAGAAAAAATACCATATATTTGCATTTAAACAAAAACAAAATCTTTCATAATACTACATTACACATTTTCCATTAAGAAAATAAAATATATAATATTTTTTATTAAAAGCTTTCACTAAATTTGAGTAATGTAATATTTTTACATTTTCGATTAAGAAAATAAAATATATAATATTTTTCATTAAAAGCTTTCACTAAATTTGAGTAATGTAATATTTTTTTTAATGAAAAATGTATAATGTAGTATTATTAAAAATTTTGTTTTTGTTTAAATGCAGATTTTATTGGATTTGAAAATGTATATGGTCCTATTTCAGATTTTTAAATTTAAAATGTTTAAAATTTTAAATTTTTTTAAAAATGTGTCTTGGAGGTTTGTCCTAGTGGTAAATGCACCCATTTACCACTTGACATGTCCAAGACACCATACTATTTTCATGATCCCTAATTTATACTTTTTTTTTTTGAAACGTCCCATTATTTTATTTCTTTTTGTAATTGAGGCAGAATTTGACCATATCATGAATCGATCAAATGGGATTAGACTCAATGCCGCGGTGTCTTGATAGGCCAGCATCTATACTCCCTATTTGGAGTGTCATATTGATACTATATAGTATAAACTTAAATGTTGATGTTTGCCCTTTTATGTTCGTAAATTGATAGGTTTTAAGGAAAAAGAACGGCATGGTAATTAATGATATGCACAAACTTAAAACAATTAGATTGCCGAGGATTGAAGTGAAATACTGTACTAATTAATTGTAGCAAACAATTTAAAATGTGTCTATGAGTCTACATTTAACCACTATAAATATGTTCGCATTCTTTTTTTTGGGGCTACAAGCCTCAAAAGCATTGTCTCAAACTCTCTTGGGTCTTTAGAGATTTCATGCCAAGTATCTAAAATGTATTTTAATTCCTTGAAATCTGCCCGCGCCGGAGCAATATTTATAAACGTATAGTTATGCAACTATATATTTATCCAAAAATTTTTCAAACATCGACCCCTGTGATGAAGAGTGTGTAATTGGAGAATTACACTATTACTACTGTCATTTATTGAAAATCATTCATTCGTCTATAATGAATTATTTATTTATCAATTTTTTAAAAATTTATGAACCATTAATATTTAAATACTTATAAGAATTTTTTTTTTTCAAAAGTTGTACCTATTAAGTCAAAGATTCTACTAGCTAGTAATATTGTTTTGAAATTGGAAAATCAAATACATGGTGAATTCATGAATTTTACTATCTTAAGTGTTTTAAAATTAAAAAGTAAGTAGATAAAAAGAATATTGAATGAAATCAAATGATTTAAAAGAGATAATAATAAACAATCTAGAAGTAGTTGCGAGAAAAAGGGATAATAACAACAATATAAATTCTCAAAATTAAACACGAACTCATTAATTATGACCTTATCGAATACATATTTTTCTGAAAAAAAAAAAATCGTAAACAATTATCTATAATAAAGATTACATTGGATCACAAAATCTCATTCAAATTCTATTTTATTATCCTTTTAGACCCTATAAATAGATGATAAAATTAGTGACCATTTCATTAATTAAGCTGAAGCTAATTAATTAGTCTTCATCATCACCATGGGAAAGGAAATTTACTTCACCCTTCCATTTCTTCTCCTTTGCATTGCTTTATTGCCATGTCAAGGTCTAGGTATCAATAGTGATGATTCGACGGGGTCTTTAAAAGCGAATGTAGAAGCTGAATACAACAAAATGTCGGCTAAACAAACCGATTGGTGGTTCCCTCATCCATATATACCTCCTCAATTTCATTGGCCTTTTGTTCATCCACCCCTACCATCTGGAGGTTCCCCTAAGTTTCCTTGGCCATTTGTTCATCCACCACTACCTTCGGGCGGCTTCCCTAAGTTCCCTTGGCCATTTCCACACCCTCCTCTTCCATCGGGCGGCTTCCCTAAGTTCCCTTGGCCGTTTCCACACCCTCCTCTCCCATCGGGCGGCTACCCTAAGTTCCCTTGGCCACACCCTCCTCTTCCATCGGGCGGCTTCCCTAAATTCCCTTGGCCATTTCCGCACCCTCCTCTTCCATCAGGCGGCTTCCCTAAGTTCCCTTGGCCACACCCGCCTCTTCCATCGGGTGGCTTCCCTAAATTCCCTTGGCCATTTCCACACCCCCCTCTTCCATCGGGCGGCTTTCCTAAATTCCCTTGGCCATTTCCACACCCTCCTCTTCCGTCGGGGTGGCTTCCCTGGCCTTTTGTACACCCTCCTATTCCATCGGGCGGTTTCCCCTTCCCATGGATTCCACATCCTCATGGTGCTAATGAAAATGTTGGGATCAACATTAATGAAGGTGTTAGTAATCAAAAGTGTTCATCGACTAGCAAAGTTGTGGAAAGTTGCATGCAAGCATCTAGCATGTCACACAGTTGGGGTTACACATTTACTCCTCATTGTTGCAAGGCCATTAAAGGAGTTAGCGACGAATGTCATCCAACGATTGTGCCAATGATTAAGGATCAATGTTCGAACAAAGCCACCGCGCCTCCTCCCACAGTTTAAATTCTATGTGTTTCCTTTAAATTCTTATTCAGTAGTTTAATTTAGTAGAAGCATTATATTTTTCTTTCTTGTTAATAATGGTTGCATGTTAAGTGAGGCAGATGTGCATTATTACTCCATTGTTAACACAAATAGTTTTCTTAGATGTATATGTGTAGGAGGTTGGAGTTAATTAATTTTTATCAGGAGTATAATAAATTAAAATCTTCAACTATTATTATTGCTTTCCTTTTTTTCTTTTTTTGAATATTGCTTTCCTTTTTTTCTTAGTGCTTATTTAATAAATCGTTTTAATTTTCAGAAGAACATGAAAACATGAAAAATAATAATAATAATTATAATTATTATTATTATGTAGAATGTGTGTTTGAAAAAAAAAGAAAGGGCGAGGCTAAATACACCCATGGATTTACTCCATGTACCAATTTTACTAAATACACCCACTAAAAATTTATTTTACTTTATACACTCACCTCTCCCAATTTTACCCTTCACCTAAAAGTCACGCTTCTTTCTTCTTCTTTCTCTCTCTGCCAGTTATCTGGTAAAGCTGTTTCTTTCTTCTTCTTTTTATCCGGTATAGCTAAGGGTTCTTTCTTCTTCTTTTTATCTGCTATATATAGCTGTTTCTTCTTCTTTCTTCTTACTTTCTCTTGCATTTTCTCTGCTAATTCTCCCTCTTGCATTTCTCTTGTAGGGTTCTTTCTCCTTTCTCTCTCCAATAAGCGTCTTTCTTTTTCTTTCCCTGCCATATCTCTGCGTTTGAAAAATGGTAAATAGAGATCGCATTTTTTATATAGATCTTATCCATTATCTTTGAGAAGAAAAAAGTTTGGATGAATGGAGTGGTTGATAAGCAGGTTGAGAGATGTAGGTTGAACAATGGCAGAGTTGGCAATAGGGTTTGATGATTTTATGATAACTTTTTAAAATTTTTTTTGAATGTAACTTTTTAATTTTTTAAACAAAAGGGCAAAATAATAATTTTAGTTAGGGGTATTTTTTTAAAAAAAATTTAATGGGTACATAGAGTAAAACAATGGGTGTATTTAGCCGTACCCAAAAAGAAAAGAAAAGAAAAGAAAAGAAAGTTATGTGAAAGAAATTTCAACCCTAATAAATTATTTAATTAATTTCTCCGTGTTGTTAATAAATGTGTGGTTTGTTGCGATACATTTTGCCTAACGGAAATATATAAAACCATCAACATCTTTTAGTGGTACCTTATCATCAAATTCAAACATGGGAAATAATTAGTAATTATCCAAAAGTGGGAATAAAAAATGAGCAATTTATTTAAATTGAAGCTTTCATCAAAATCGAAAAAGGGTTAATTTCGAAAATGTTATATTCCCAAGTATTCTCCCAAAGATTTCTCCCACTTACACAACCCACTTGCGCCCTCATGGTAAAATACCGCCACATCCTCTCACATTTTTTCTCCCAAAGCTTTCAAATAGCTCTTAACATAACATTCCCGGGGTTAATTTAGCCAGTCAGATATGGATTTCAGATTTTAAAAACGTACTCTCTCTTTTAGATCATTTGCAACTTTAATTTAGTTTGATAAGTGACAAATTTTCCTTGCATATATCTAAAATTTTATCCTCATTTTTCAAAACAAATTTTAATTTAGTAACAATACGAATAATCACCTGTGCATGTTCACCTGAATAAGTTGGACGAGGTACATAGAAAACTCTTTTAAATCATGTGTCTAGTTAAAAGCATTGGGGCCACACTCATGTTGACAAAAATAGTTGTATGTGTTTGTTCAGAATTTGAGATGATCAAATGGAAGGGAATCAGATTAAATGTGCTACAGATTTGATTTACGTATTAAAAATGATGTTTACTTCAATATGAGAAAATTAATGGTGAAAAGTAAGATAAAAAATCTAAGGTATCAAATTATGAAATTAAAATTTTTAGAGCATATAAAATTATTACATGTTTGATAAAATTAATTTAAACAAAAAATAATTATTCCACACTATTATTGTGGGCAAGATTTTGGGTCGACAATATTCTTCAGAGCATTTTTATCGTGGAGGGCAAAAGTCAAATGAAATAAGGGAAAAATAGGTGGTCTTTCCATGACGTGATCGCCTTAGGCCCGAGGGGTCCATTTTAGTTTGTTAAACTTGAGATCCAATCGTGTATTATATTTTTTATTTTTTTTTTTTAATTGAGGGGTCCAAATTTGCAACCCAAACTTTTAGGCCAAATTTTAAGGATAACAAAAGAACAATTCAAATATTTAGTCTAAGCTTTTAGGCCCATTTATTTTGCCATGTCTATTCAAATATTTAGACTCATTTTCAAGTTTAATAAAAGAACAAATATGAAATACAAAAAAAAAAAAGAAAAAGAAAGGAATAATTGCAACCATTAGCCATCGAAAAAAGGGAAAATGCTCTTAACCGATGAACTCGATCCCTCTTACTTTTGTGAGTGAAGTGAAACTGAAAAATTAATCTTCATTGTTTGAGCTTATAATTTTATTTGAGTACAGGATATCTAAAATTTAAAAAAGCTAATAAATTGTAATTTTGTTGATAAGTAGTGTTTACTAGAACATTTGATATTTTATGACTCATTTGACTTTTCACAAAAAATAAAATAAAATAAAATTAAATTAAAGTCTTTTAATTTTCAGCAACATTTTTCAAACATCGTATACGTACGTAAACAATAAACATTGTATATCAAATGATTTAAATGAAATAATGTTGCGAACGAAAAGGATAATAAAAGTGAAAAAGCTGCAATTATATAAATTATCAAATCTTGAGATATTGAACTTATTAATTATTTATTTATTTATTTTTGAAAGCAGATATATATTGACCTGATTTCAATACTTATTTTTCTCAAAAATCAAAACCTATTAACCATAAAGATTACAACGGATCATAAGATCTCATTCAAATGATCTTTTCGTCTACTTAAACCCTATAAATAGATCATAAAAATAGTACTATTTTCATTAAGCTTGAAGCTAATTAATCTTAATTAATTAGCCACCATGGCTGAGAAAATTTGCTTCACCCCTCCATTCCTTCTTCTTTGCATTGCTTTATTCTTATGTCAAGTTCTAGGTTTATCCACGGGCAAGGATAACGATGATTCAAAGTCGTTCTTAAAAGCAAATGTCGAAGCTGAATACAATAAAATGTCGCAAACTGAATGGTGGTACTACTGGGGCTACTCTCAACCGCCACCATCTGGAGGTTTCCCCAAGTCTCCTTGGCCATTTGTGCACCCTCCTCTTCCATCGGGCGGCTTCCCTAAGTTCCCCTGGCCATTTTCACACCCTCCTCTCCCATCGGGCGGCTTCCCTAAGTTCCCGTGGCCATTTCCACACCCTCCTCTTCCGTCGGGCGGCTTCCCTAAATTCCCCTGGCCATTTCCACACCCCCCTCTCCCATCGGGCGGCTTCCCTAAGTTCCCTTGGCCACACCCTCCTCTTCCATCTGGCGGCTTCCCTAAATTCCCTTGGCCATTTCCACACCCTCCTCTTCCGTCGGGTGGCTTCCCTAAATTCCCATGGCCATTTCCACACCCTCCTCTTCCATCGGGCGGCTTCCCTAAATTCCCGTGGCCATTTCCACACCCTCCTCTTCCGTCGGGCGGCTTCCCTAAATTCCCATGGCCATTTCCACACCCTCCTCTTCAGTCGGGCGGCTTCCCTAAATTCCCATGGCCATTTCCACACCCTCCTCTTCCATCGGGCGGCTTCCCTAAATTCCCGTGGCCATTTCCACACCCTCCTCTTCCGTCGGGTGGCTTCCCCAAGTTCCCCTGGCCTTTTGTACACCCTCCTCTCCCATCGGGTGGCTTCCCGTTCCCATGGCACCCATGGATTCCACCTTACATATGGCATCCTCATGGTGCAACTGAAAATGTCAACATCAACAATGAGGGCGTCCCAAGTGAAACCAAAGGAATTAGCACTACAAGTACTAATCCAAAGTGTTCATCGACTAGTGAAGTTGTGGAAAGTTGCATGCAAGCGTCTAGCCTGTCACACAGTTGGGGTTACACATTTACTCCTCATTGTTGCAAGGCCATCAAAGAAGTTAGCAACGAATGCCATCCAACAATCGTGCCCATGATTAAGGGTCAATGTTCGAACAAAGCCACCGCACCTCCTCCTGCAGCTTAATTATATTCTATGTTTTTCTCTTTACATTTTAATTTAGTTAGCTCTAGTTCGTTAGAAAAAAAAAAAATTATTTTCTTGTTAATAAGTGTCGGATAGATATGCATCGTTACTTCATTTGAAGCATAATAGTTTCTCAGTTGTGTATATGTAGTAGGAGGTTGAAGTAAATGTTCATTTTGAGTATAATAAATTAAAACATTAATTCATGAGTTACTGCTGAATTACACATTTTATTTTGCGGTCCCATGACTATTTAGATGTCCCAATTTCTATTTTTGTACGACCTAGTATTTGAACATGTCTATCTACAATCATTTTCCATGATTGGTAGCTCCAAACTAGCAAATTATGTTATGGCAGTTGCGAATCAAACAAAACTATCTGTTGAGATTTTCTAGTCGATCTTCACGGTATCCAAGTACTCAGCATTCTAGTCATACACATATTCTTGCTCTTGCTCTATAAAAAAGGGATAGAGTCAATAATTGAGAGTACTAAACTTACTACACATACAAAGATGAGTCCCACCAAATCACACCCAAAACATGCCATTTTGAGGAAATTTCTAATTTTCTTGATGGCTATGATCATGGCATTAATGTTAATACCCAGTACTACTAATGCAAAGTGTGCTTTTGAAGCCATCTTGATCAATTTTGGCGACTCCAATTCTGATACTGGTGGTTTTTACGCGGCTTTCCTGTCTCAGCCGCCTCCCAATGGCATGACGTACTTCAAGAAACCAACAGGTCGACCCACAGATGGGGGACTCGGTACCACTTCTTAAAAATTTTAGTTGTACTTCAGAAATTTTCAAAATGATTCCTCAATTTTACGTTATATCAAATGCAGCTCAAGCTTTAGGACTGCCATTTCTAAGCTCTTATCTTCAATCAATGGAATCCGATTATCGACACGGCATAAACTTTGCGACATTTGGATTGACAGTACTAGTGCAAAACAATATTATTAGAATTAGTCCATTCTCTTTGGCTGTCCAACGCAATCAAATGAAGCAATTCAAGTCTAGATCGAGTTGATGAACCTAACTTCTCAAGTAGATCAAAGTTATTATTGTTCGACATGTACGTTTTAGTACCATGATGACTTTTTTTTATCATTTGTTACATTACATTTTGTTTTAGGTCGTCGGAAAAATCTTCCTCCACCGGACATAATCAGAAAATCCCACTACACAATCTACATTGGCCAAAATGACTTCACCTCAAGTGTAGCTACCATTGGGATAAATGGAGTTAAGAAGGTCATGACCCAAGTAGCTTCCCAAATTGTTACCACCATTAAGGTTTGTAAAACAAAGGACATGCTTGATATGCAGTATGCTATTAGAACAGTCATAATTAATTACTGTCTATGATTTTTTAGGAACGTTACGGGTTAGGAGGGTGCACGTTTATCGTCCTCAATCTTGCTCCAATAGGTTGCTACCCCATGTTTTTGGTTGAGCTGCCTCATGATAGTTATGATATAGACACATTGGTATGCATGAAGTCTTACAACAATGTGATAAATGAGTACAACGTTGTCCTCAAGAAGACACTTGAAAAAACACGAAACGATCTTCCAAAGGCAAACATCATATATCTAGACACTCACACAGTGTTGTTGGACCTCATCCAGCACCCGACCTCCCATGGTAAGAAATATTCACTTTTATTACTCAGTTAAAGTCAAATTTTAATTTTAACCACATTATGTTCAAAACTATTGTTTGTAGGATTTAAGCATGGAGCTAGAGCATGTTGTGGACATGGAGTTGGGCTTATTACAACTTCAATTCCCTGATTTTCTGTGGATATAACTGGGGGAAGAAAATTGCTACCAATGCTTGTGAAGACCCTCAAAATTATGTGAGTTGGCATGGTATGCACACTACAGAAAGGGATAGTATAGTCCTTACAAATGCCATCTCAAGGGATCATATCTTTGATCCTCCTCTTCAGTTTAATTAGTTTTGTGACCTTAAACCTATTGGTTAATTAAGACAATCTTATCACTCAGCGTTGTAATGATTAGTGAAGAAGGAACCTTTGAGGAAAATAAACAAACCCTTGTTGGTGACACTATGTTTTTACTATTTCAAAAATGTTGTTCTCTTTGTTATTTTCAAAATGCATTCAATTGTCATAGTAAAAACATGTTTATTTTCATATTTTTGAAAATGCATTTTTGAAACAACAAAAAAAAATGGTGAATAAAACTCAACATGACTCTTTAATTTGTCATTTTGAGCAGATACATGCTAAAGTGTCCAAATGCAATTACACACCATTATTTTTAGCAATCTTGTACGAAAACTAAAACAAAAAGGGAAAAAAAATTAAAGCTCAATTGAAATGTGAAGATGGGGTCACAACATTTCAAAAAAAAAAAAAAAGTTTGTGAGTGGGGACCACTTAACTGCGTGAAATACTTTTTTTTTTTTTTCCATTCTATACAATTAAATTTCTATTAAAAAAAATCCTTAATTAGAAACCCCAATTTGTGACAGAAGTCCTTATTGTAATGAGTATGAACTCGATCCACCTATCATTGTCGTATAGCCAATTTTGAATATATATATCTATCTCCGGTTGGTAGTTTTCAATTAATTAATCAGATTATAAAAGGAAAGACCTTTTGTGGTTCAAATAGAAATCTTTAATTTCATATGTAATCATCTGCAAATATTATTATTATTATTATTATTATTATTATTATTTTTCAAGAAAACAATGTCTTAACCACCCAATTGGCATACTGACTTTTCTTGGAGTGTATAGTTTAATTTGTTTTCTACTATGCTGTCCTAATTTTAGCGCTGTCATGTTTTCTAGTCAATCAATTTAAGATTAGTGTGTATTAGCAGGCTTGCAACTTCTGTGGGGTTCATGGAAAAAGTTTCTTCCATATGGATTAATTCAAAAGCCAAAGAGCCAACTGGCTACCTTTTAAACTATTTTATTTATTTATTTTTTTTGGGTCACTATTTTAATTTTTCAGTGCACGTTTTATATATGAGTATACCACAGATTTTTTTTTTCAAAGAAAAAAAGAAAGAAAAAAAAGAAAGGAAACGTTTTTGAAAATTGTATAGTTAAAAAAGTAAAAAGATGTTGTAAGGAAATGAGAAAAATAGTATTTTTATTTAACGGATTTGTTCAAGTACCCACTGTGGGTACCATATGGTACCCACAAATAAGTACGTGTACGCTGGCGCCATCACAATCAAAATTTTTATTTTATTTTTTTTTTGAATTTTTTGGAATCTACGTTAAGTTGCAGCGAATAATACATAATCGTCGACATGAGGCCTCACCCGACCACTACGATTTTTTTTCCCTGAATTGTGGGTATCAGAAGGTACCATCACAGTGGTAGTACCAGCTGGTAACTGTTTTATTTAAATATATATGTGGTAGAAAATAAGTTATAAAAACTCACTTTTGACAACTTTTGTTGCACTGCAGTCTAGAAGTACATGGTAGGTGGTAGTCCATCGCTGTCGAATCCACCAATCAAGCATATGTTACAAAGGAAAAGCAACAAAGCACGATGGTAATCTTTTCTCAAATAGTTCACAAACTACAGAATTATTTGGATGCATTGGACATTTGAAACACTTGTCTCATATTGATTGTAGTCTTGCTGTCTAGTTATATATCCATACACATACCATCTATTGATATGAATGAGGCGTCGGACACTTCAAATATTATTTTAAAAAAATTATAGTGTGTTACTGTCTGGTTATTCTTACACATATCTTCTATCTAAGGGAAATAGTAACATAATTTCTGTTAAAACAATTGACTTCCAATGAAACGATGTTAATTATAATAGAAGAGATAAATGGAGCTTAAAACGTGGAATCAAAAACATGTTCAATTTTTTTCCAATAAAATGAATCAAGAAACATTGGAAATATGATTTGCCAAAAAAAAGAAAAGAGAAAAGTCACACATGAAATCCAGGCTAAGGAACATAACTACTCTCAAGTTCTGGTTGTGTTCTTACACCTGAAGCTGAAGGCATTTTGCTTCTCCCAATCCAAATTGTACCCAAAACATCACTTCTCTCAGATTGTTTCTCCATTTTCTTCATTCTCCTCCCTTTAACCAATTTGTACCCCATAATCACCACCACTAAAATCAAGATCAAACCCACAATTCCTCCCGCAAATCCGATCACCCACCACTTCCAAACACGCCCTTTCGCCTTCGGCTCATCAGGACGGCTGATAAGGGAGGACTATAGAGAAATGCCCAAGTCCACGAGCCACACACGAGTTTCCCCTCGTCACATTGATGAACTCAACTGAGCTATTAGTACTAAAATGCAAGCATTTCATCCCCAAACTCAAAGAAACATTTGGAAAACGAATGACAATCGGTTTATCTCCCATGAGATTAAGCTCCATGACTTCATCATGTGGGGTTATATTACTTGAATCATAAGCCAACAAGCCAATCACAGGAGCTACAAAAGTATAATTCGACAAGTTATAATACAAGGATGACATGTTCCCCAGGTTTTGATAGACCAAATCAATTCTCTTACAAAATGGCCATGGCAAAATCCTAGGAGGGATGTTGAAGAAACTGATATTAGCCCCTTTCGTCCATAAACTCCGAGTTCTTATACGCAGAATCGAAACTTCCACCCCCGAAAGATTCGAAGGGAGTGAAAAATTGTACAGCGTTCCAGTGTGAGACCTTAACATTTGCTTGAACGCAAAATCATAAACGAACGAATTCAATGAATCCCGATTGTGAAAATTCGAACCTTGAACATTTTGAAATAGACAGGAACAGAGAAACATCGCCAAAAGGACGTCCCAGATTCTTGGAGAACCCATCAAACATTTACAGTATTGCCCTTCATTCGAGGTCGAAAATCTCCAATTGGATTGTACATTAAGATCTGATTTTTCGAAACTGTTTTATATTTGGACTTGATCTTGTCATGAAGTTAAACCCCTGCTTTCAGTGATTAATCAGACAATGCAACCGGCTTGGACGACGGGTTTTTCCTTAAAATTAAGAAAAATCATGAATTGGGCTATCATTAATTAAAAAGAGATTGCCCTAATGAATGATTCAAAATTTACTCGAATTGCCGTCGTGATCCCATTGGCATTGCCTAGATTTTGAAATGTTATGAGCTGTGTGTATATATATTAATATTATTATATAGGGTTTGGTGTTTTGGTGGTTGGTGGGAAGACAGGGCGCCACCTTTAACCTGGCACAACGAGCCCTTCTGAGCTGTGTGAATCAAACAAGGCCTAAAGCCCGTTAAATCACGTAACCACTGTTGGATTTGTTGTTGATTAATTATAATAAGTCCATATATATATATATATATATGTTATGAATAATAATTGAAGAATAATTATTGTTATGAATACTAATAATCGGTAATAATGCTACATAATTGAAATACCCGCTGGAGGAATAATTTAAAGATGTAATTATTATATGTGAACGTATTATAAAGCGATGAAATTATGTAATCATTGTACTGAATTCAAGTTTCACATAAATAGGGTTCAGTTATTAACAAATTCATTCTTAATTCCTTGTAATTCATTCTCTAAATTCTCTCTATTGTTTATACTTTTATAACACGCATCATTGACGTAGTCTAAACTGCTTTCGAGTAATATGAAAGAAGATGCTTTCTACCGATCTTATAGATGATCTTCTCGATCGAACCTGATTATTACCAAATGATAATTAATTCATCCTCATCAATCCTAAATAACTCTCTCTTTCGCAAATACATCGTTGAAAATTCCCCTTTGCTCATATTCTTTCCACATTACTCATTCTACACAACTCGCTTCTGGAGATGTAAATCCCAAAATTGGAAGAATGGAAATTCAAAGAATTTTTTCCGATCAATGGATTTGTAAATAAATCTCATCCATTGGAATAATTAGAGTAGTGAAAAGGTAAATCATACATTTTATAATATAATAATATATTAAACTATAACATCTGCTTTATCGAGATATACGAAATAATACATTATCAAAATCAAATTTTCGACTCCATTATACTCGATTTAACGAGCTTCGATTTGACACCAACATTGATAGGGTAATAACTCGTTTTGAAATATGTTATTATCAAACTTTCAAAATTTACAAACGTACACCAACTTTTGAAAAGCTACAAAATAGTCCTCGAACATTTTGATATCGATAAATTCAAGTAGAAAGAGATAATTTTCCAATCGTGAAACATTGATAAAATATTTTTGACAATTTTACCTTTACAACTGAATGGACAATTTTACCCTTAGGTAAACCAATCTAATTTTGACGACTAAAAATGGATAGAATATTCATGAAGAAATTCTAAATCCATTGATTATATAAAATGGCTTAAAAGTCCATTTCAGTTTAAAAGATCTAATATTATTTTAACTCCTCAAGAGTTTAATTACATAATATACTTATTCTAAAAGCGATAAATGCTTTCTTCAGAAGAATGATTTGTTCGTAAGAACAAAATTTGCTCCCGCAGTAGCAGCTTCAATATTTAATTTCTCGCACTTTATTTACCGCACTTAATTACTGCAATACCTCCTACTTGATGATGGGTTCAAACCGTCACTAAAACCAAGGTTTTATATATTTCACTTTATATGCTAAGTGATGGGTAATACTCTACTACTTACTCCTACTCCAAGAGTAGTTAAATATTATGCAATTTAATTCTTGCTATTTAAATTCAGTAGATTTATTTCATTTGCAATAATTCCCATATAGGTAGGTTCAACCACCTATTGGAGGAAATTTAATTTTAATTTAAATTTACGTGCACTTTATAGTTTGAGTATATTTCCAATGTATGGTAATACCACACTCATATTGGTGCATATTTCAATGTGGTGGGTTATACTACACGATTGGTTATAATCTAATCCTACCTGTAAAAGTAGTTGATCAAATATTCTAATCATACTCAAGTAGTAGGCGATGAGAATAAAATTACTTCCCATATATACCGTAATATTAATGGAGAAAATTGAGTAAGTGGTACTTGAAGTTACCATTGGATAAATAGGACGAAAGTAAAATGAATGTATCCTATGTGTTGATAAATCAAAGAAAATATATCGCATATGGAAAGCTTATATGAAGTAATCTCATCGATAATATGAGATTGTATTAATATGAGAATAAAAATGCTCTTGAAGAAGCATAATCACTAGATTGTGACGTATTTGAATAAAGCCTAATATGATATTATTATTACTCCGCAAAAATGCAAACAAATACTTATGGAACATATTGAGAATATCAAAAGATGGCATTAAACACTAAATATAGAAACGAAAAAGAATATACATATCAATCCATAAATGAGGGATGCGCCTCGAGAGTATAAATAATTCGTAACTGCACCATCAACATTAGGATTCATAAATTAAATATTTAAAGGATCCGATTTCTTTTTAAACGCTGACACCGTTGGTCTGCGTGATCGACTGACCGGGCTTCCATGGTATTCTTGAACATATGCATGAAATTTGATGAGTAGTTCATCAACAAAGATGCTAGCGTAAATAAGTATTTTTCTCAATGAGAGATAAACTTATTATTTACACCGATCTAGAAGCTTTCATCAAAGAAATTATTAATATTCAACAAACCATTGGTCACATGAAAGCTTCCAATCGCTAACGGGCTATATTAATATTTCCTCCAGCTGTTGTAGCGCTGCCGAAGGACAATGAAAAAGTTATCACTATTATTCATCATATACATCATGCTTGTGGATGGATTGCTAGCCCAACCCTGTTGGACCCATGGTAGAACTAGCTCCAATTCAGTATTAGATCCAACTAGATGGAAAGGTATTACGCTCAAAACTCTTATTCCCATGATTGTAGGCCATTATAAGTCTAGCTAAAAGTTTGTTGTCGTTCCTCAGTATAGTATATTGATTTAGCATGTCTCCCTAACTCTTTTACGAGTTTCGCCATATCCACATATTCGGATATGGCCTGGAAGCTTTAGATCCACCAGAATACATACTGGTTTTAATACGGCGAGGTAAAATGACTTGTATGAGATGATTCTAAAATCTCCACATCCATCTCTACTCCTATCTCTCTTTTGCACTATATTTTCAACATGATGAGATATATGAATCCTCTATTTAAAGAAAAAATTTTAAAACCAATAATTGAGTGCACTATTTACTTTTGACAAATATGAAAGAGAAAAAGGCAGAAATTTTTCTTTAAATGATACGATATATAAATAGATTATCAAAATAATATATATCTTAAAATTGAGCAAAACGATATTTACAAATAAAAAGAAATATATTGATCTTTGTTATTACACCGAGCTTTCTTACATAAATATGGGAAAATTATTATGCTAAATTTTTCTACTAAATTTACAAACAGGATCTTCTAAAGTAAGTTTTCAAGACTGGAACGCTTGGCTTTGCTGATCTTTGAATTTGGCCCATAAGGCCATTAGCTCACCTTGCGTGTCCACTAGGATGTGTCTCAAGAGCTTTGAATATCATCCAAAGGCTCATACTCAATCCATCCTTAATGAATGCTATTTTATCTTCTCGATTTCGACAAGTACCCCATGATTTACATCGAAAGTGTCACATGTCCAAAGCACACTTGTAGCATCCTCCTAATCTTTTTGCTCTCGCTTTGAAAACTACTTTTACCCATACCGTAGACATGTATTTAGAAGGAATTGAAACTCACCGTGATAATCGAACCTTTGCTTCAATCAAGCATTTGATATCTTGTGGGATACCCTTATTCATTAGCATCCTTAATCTTTCCAAATTTACATCGATAAATCCTTTTAGGATTTTGATCGTAGTGATGGATAGTATTTTCAAGATTTGAGAGCATATGATCCATTATAATGTATAGACCCTTGTTAGGGATGAATTTTGCAATAATTTTGATGATTTATTTATAGAATAATACGACGCGCAGATGAAATAAGACTCCATTTTAAATAAATAATATGAAGCGTAAGAGCTACACGATTTCGAATTAAATAATAGCGGATGTGATGTATGAGTCAACTCCATAGTTTGAATAGTGGTAGACAATAATGTCACCAAAAGATGATGGAATATGTCGAATTATTTCTATGATAAATCATGTTGAGCACTATACAGATATTTAGTAAATCGATATAAGAATTTATCGAACTAGAAGTTCAATAATACTGCTGGTACAAACCTGACCACCATCCCGCTAAATAATTATTGAAATCAATATTTCAGTGAAGAATTAAAAGAATTCTTCAACGATTGTTCTCGATAAATGATGAAATCATTATTAGCCAATATTGGGAATAAATCCCAAATATATCCGGAATAAAGGATGAGAAATATAGCTCACTCATCCTCCATGTGGACTACTAGATATTATGATATGGATCCACTGAGATGTCACATGTATATGATTGAAATTTCTGAGGAAATATTTGCTCACTAGATATGAGCATGATTTTCGATTAATGATAAAGCTAGTAAATGTATATCCCAATACTTGAATAAATCCCGATTATAATAATGCGCATACAAGTGAGATATTATATGGCAAATTATTTAAAGTCCTCAAATAAATCATGATATCGGTATTAGAATGCAAACGGTCTAAATTCCCATATTAAGGTCAATGATGAGAACATATATTTATTAAAATCATACCAACTGTATGAGTTTTGGTGTTTCTAAATTTTTCAAAGATAAGGGGAGTATTAAAGGTTAAAATGATATGTGAAATGCATCATGTTATATCCTCACAATTAAAATATGAACTTGAAGTTCAAAGATGCATAAAAGATGCTATGAACAATCACATATATCGCTTAAGATGCTTTGATAAGTTAGCACGCTGAAGCGTTGATATTATGAGATTTCCCCAAACATATATATCAAAGCAAATTATAAAAGATTTTAATAACGGAGGCATATGCTCTTGAAGAAAGATATGACATAACTATATTGTGTAATCCTACAAGAGATTAATAATTATCTCGATAAGTTATGTCGATATGGGAAAGAAATGAAATTGAAAAAGTGTCGACACGATATGAAAATGTAGCGCTACATATGATCAATGATAATGAAAATATCGAGATATATTGAAGATGATAAGTGGTGAATGCGAAATCCTTGATTTATGAGATGATGATGACCGGTGCTCAAGTTTAAAGATAAACATGGTGGTCATTATATGTTGCATGCTCATGAAAGTTAAATTACCGGTGTGTAGCAGAAAAAGGAAATTAAAGGATCTGGATGAGCTAAACCCGTATTTATGAGTACTCCCAAAGGGTGAGCTAAGCCCGGAATGAAATAACCTATTAAGTGAGATAAATGTTAAACGATATATTTTAAGTGTTAGTTAGTTATGAAGGTTTACTTATATGTTTACATGTTTTTACGATGAATTTATATGCTTTAAATTGTGTATTTGGAGACATGTGTTCATGGTGAATGTTTTGTAGTTGTGTAAGAAAATTGATGCACTCTAAATGAACGAAGAGTATAAAATCAATGTATATGATACTCATACAAATGTATGAAAGATTTTGAAATGCTGGCAGATCCTTGTATAAAATACGCTGTTGCACTCTCTTTTTCCCTCGATCGAGGTTTTATCCCATTGGGTTTCTAGCAAGGTTTTTAATGAGCAACTTTAAAGGCGTATTCACATGAATAATGTACTCTTTTTCCTTCATTAGGGTTTTTCCCACCGGGTTTTCCTAATGCGGTTTTAACGAGGCATATTCATGGTATATTGAGAACGATAGGAGAAATTGATACAAACAGACGATCAAGTTATAATGGAGCTAATGCTTTAGATCCAAACGATGATGATATTGAAATCATTTACCGTAAGAAAGATATCGCTCTCAAGATATGAAATCAAATGGAGCAAAGGTGATTTCTTTTCCTTCGATCAAGTTTTTCCCACCGGGTTTTCTTGACAAGGTTTTAACGCAGGCGAAGACGCGAATACTCATACGCCGATGATAGACATCGTGAAGCAATGCTTTGATGAAACAAAGATATAACCACCAAGCCTATCCTCGCTTTGGAAGTTTTTTCCCACTCTTTCTCCAAACGGTCAGGAAGACATTCAGACAATTAATTCGAGTGTTATGAATAATAATTGAAGAATAATTATTGGTGTTATGAATAATTGAGAATAATGTGGTGGTTATGAATTATGAGGAATAATTTGGTGGAGGAATAATTTGGTAAAAGATGAATTATTATATGTGAATGACTATTATACCTTTGATGAAATTACGTGAATTACTATTGTACTATCTCAAGCTTTCCTATAAATAGGGTTTCGCTATTAATGAAATTCATTCCCTGAGAATTCCTAAATTCTCTCTAAATTTTTATTTGTTTATACTTTTATAACAATATATATATATATATATATATATATATATTATCCAATTCATTTACATTTAAATTTGACTTTGATAAAACAAATCGCATCCACATATATGTTATGTGTTAACACGCAACGTATGTAATACACAAACCTCAACTCTACCACTTATTTTCACAAATTATCTGTACTAGAGTCCATATATAGAGTTTTCCATTTTCTTTTACCTTTTTTTTTTCAATATACATTTTGGGTCGAATGTAATATAGCATTAGGAGTCACAGAAGTTATGAATATGTACAGGGACAGATCTAGAACTTTTAATAGTACATACTGAAACATACATAATATTAAATCGACTAAAGCATCTTTTGATATCTTTTTACCAATCAAAATGAACTGTCATTGTTTAATGTATAGATACATTTATAGAAAAATATATTCCTTCCCTCCCAATTATATTGTCCACTTTGCTTTTTTACAAGAATTAAGAATGTGGTTGAAAAAATAAATTTTGTGAATTATGTTCCTAATTTACCTTTATTAAATTAAATGACTAGTTTTTAAAATTATAGTAATTTTAAATAAGGTCATATTTATAAAGTAACACAAAACAAGCTTTGTGATATGAAAACAAGAGCATATGGAGTAATTGGGAGGGACAGACAAAAAGGTGGAGCAAATAATTGGAACGAAGGGAGTAATTGTTCTTTTTTCAACCAAATTAATTATAGTTTCGTAATCAGTGAAAAATAAAGAGAGGATTACGTTTATGGAATGGAGTTGTGGAGGGAATACCTTTCCTTTGAGGACAAGCAACTGAAGCTCCTACTCGTATTGGAATGGGAGGGTGATTGCGGCATTTGCCGCGCGAATGACGGGCTCCTTCAATTCCACTAGCGCTGAAGCTTTAGCCTTGCGGTTCGGTCTTGGTCTTCTTCTTCTAAGTTCAAACGTTCTCCAAGGTCCACATGAATTTGCCTATTGCGGTCCAGATGGGGAACTTTTTTCCAATGTTTTGCGGTTGCTTGAGTCTGTTGATTGTGGGCTCTGTTGACATATTTCCAGAGATAACCATGTTGTTGCTCATAGTTTGGGTCGATTTGCAATGGAAGCTACCACTAACGATCTTTGGCTTTATTGTTTGCCAATGTTTCTTTCATCACTTTTAGGTGACGTGTCTTTTTTTCATCGATGAATGACACACTTCTTTTCTTTTAAATAAATAAATAACCTGCTCATTATTCTTTGATGAACCTCGAGTACCTTCAGGTACCATTTTTGTTAACATAACAAATTAATCATGTTTGATTTGAATAAGCTGGATGGGGTGCGTAGTCTATGGATAACTTTTAAGTTTTTTCTTTCCCTTTTTTTTCGAATCATGTGTCTATACCTATAAATAAACTCATCTTGACAAAAATAATTGGATGTTTACCGACAGCTTAAAATGAACATGATAGTGCCATAGTAGATTTAAACTCCAATGAAATAATAATTAATTATGATGAATGAGTTGACTCCCCATTGACGCATGTCAATGTAAATGTTTCACTTTTGCAGTTTAATAGATTGCGCGAACAATTCAATAATGTGCCAAACGAATGAGAAATAATTCTTTTCTTAAAAAAAAAAAAGGAATTAACTTTTATTATTTCATCGAAATCACATTTCAATATGTATTAACTATATTTTTCAAATTCAATCACTATTTATTTATTATTATTTGCATGTTTCTAATTTCTCACTACTGTTCAATTGAAGAAATAATTTTTAACGAAATATAATTTCCTCAAACACAAGTCACACAACTAAACTAATGCAGGTAACTCTTTTTGGTCGACAATATTCTTGTCAAATTACATTGAGCCAAAGTCCTTGGAACGAATTCCCTGTCACTTTTGTGAGGGAAGTGAAATTTAAAGTTAGGGTGTGTTTGATAGACCTTTTTTTTCCGGGAAAAAAAAGTTTTCCATCTTTTTTTTCCTTACTTGGTTGTTTGATTGGCGACATTTTCCTAGGAACGTTTTTCCAGAAAAACGCTTCAACTTTTCCTAAATCAGTATTTTCCTTTTTTTTTTATCGGTAATTTTTGATCCGTATTTTTTCCTTGTTTTTTCCTTGGGGAGTGGTTTTTGTTTTCCAGGAAAAGTTTGGTACTTTTTTTCTTTTTTTTTAATGGACAATTTAATTTAACCATAAAGATAAGGAAAATAATCAAATTTCATTAAAAAAACTCAAAAATAAGGAAAATAATATTATTTTCCAACTTTCAAATTAATCCAATCGAATACCTACAACTATCATTTCCCTGGAAAATCTTTTCCCGGAATTCATTTACCCGGAAAACGTTTTCCTTCTAACCATTTTCCGGGTTTACAATCAAACATACCCTTAATTTCATGGTAGACATGTGAGTCAAGAAAATTTTATGGCTATATTATATATGTTATTTCTTTATTCACTTTATATGATATAGGCAATTTCGATAAGTAAACTCCGAGATAGGTGTTACATTTTTAGGTTTCTTACAATCAAAGTAAATTTCTTTAATTTGGAGGTTTGATATTAAGTCATCTCGCTGTAAATTCAAATATTAACAAAATTCTATCATAGATTTTAAATTTTTGAGTTATGATAGCTTTCAAAGGAAAAGAAAAATGTTAATCTTTATCGCCTTTATTGTGTGGCCTTGATTTTGCTTTTAGAGGTGACCAATTTGCTATAATGATAATTCTATCACCAGTGATTGAAGACGGTGATTCAGATGTGATGTTATTAGTCATATCATCATCAAGCTCCATAAAAACCTTGTTCCTTCAATTGCGTAAGGGTGAAACAAGAGTTAGAAAACAAGAAATAAAGGTCACCTAATTTTAGACAATTCCATGGCGTAAGGGCAAAACAAAAATCAAAATTCACCCTAGGTTGAGACGACTATGATAATAATCCATTTGTAAATTTCTAAATATCATATAATTGAGACCCCACGAGTAATTAGTTTACCTAATAACTGAGACCCCACGAGTAATTAGTTTACCCCTAACTTTACTTCTTCCCTAATTCCTATAGAATTCTTTATTGGGCAAATTACTCCAATATATATTTGAAACTATGGTTTAACGAAAAAACAAAAACTCCTGTAATTAAATTGGTTAGGTTATTCCGACGAAGGGATGAATATGGATGTCGTGTACGGATAGATAATTTATATTATGCATGTAGTCTGAAAAACTAGATTTTCAGGATGAATAGTGTTTAAATCTATGAGACTTGTAGATTATCAAGTAGTACCAGTTGTTTCTGGATATAATTAAATCAATATTGATGTTAATTTATTGCTCACGACTAGCAAGTCCAAGAAAAATGAGAAACAGAAATACTTCCAAACAAGAAGAAAAGCATGTATATTTTAATTCATTTACTTTTGAATTTGAATTTGCTCAAACCAATGACATCAACACCTTTTGTGGGGCTTATTTGTAATATTTGTATATATCTCCTCCATTAAATTTCACTTATTCTGTTTGTCTTATTTCACATAAATAAAAATATATAAAAGTGTCAATGCAAATCAGCGGTCAACTGCAAATGGGGGGGCCCATATCTTATCACACAAAAAATATGTGTCCTTTTAGCATGGTTCAAAGCCATTTTGTACCAGACTCCTGTTAAACGTGGTCAAGTAGTCAACACGGGTCGAGCCCATAATCCGCTGATCCGGTCCTTTGCCCCGGCCTGGTAATTATCCCGTCTTTCAACGTAGAGAAAATTTGGATTACGGGTAGAATATCAACCAATCAGAAATCCCTAATTCTCCACGTGTCATGGACTCGAATCAATTTGGGTGATGCATCAAGAAAGACAGAAAACATTATAGATAACAAGGATTCGCCAGGGACAATGGGATTTGGAGCATCAGAAGAGATAGAAAAGGTGAGGCCAAGCAAAAAGCAGTGTGTTAAATGGCAGCAGTAGCTTCCACTTCCATGGCGGCGACAGCCGTCTTGCTCCACCGTCTTCCCAACAAAACCTCCCCCCATTGCTCCGCCTTGCCGTATTTATCAACCCGTTTCTCAACTTCAGCTTTCTCCACTTCCTTCAAGCCCTTATCAGGTTACAATTCAACTTATTCTTCAATTGCTCGGTCTATGTCGGGGATTATCCTTTTTTCTATCACTATTTCAACGATGATTATCTCGAAAGTTATGTAATTTGTGCATTTCGATTAGGGTTTGTATTTTGTTACGGTTTTATGGTAGATTCATATAAGTCATTGACTTTGTTGAGAATCGATTTTAAGATTACAGCTTTATGAGTTTCCCCTCCATAGTAATTGATTTTAGTTGATACTGTTTTTAGGATTACTATATCATAATGCAAATATCAGCTAGAAGCTAACGAATTAAACCAATATTTCTTCACAGTTGACGAGTTTTCGGTGTTTTTGTTAATATGTGCAAGATTCAATTTAAGGTTGTACATGAATGTGAAGGTCGACAATGGCACATTTCATAAAGACATTAGACACCTAAGAAACATGTTGCCAGACATAGATGTAACTGTGGTTACATTGCTTAATTTTATTTCTAAGCAGGGTTGAGGAGGTCTTCTAGCCTCCGGACCAAAGCCTCTTCATCAGAAGAGACATCAACAGCTGATGCTACTGAATTATTATCAGACCTAAAAGAAAAGGTAACTACTTTTTCAGCGAATTCGTACATTTGTACTGGTGCATTGTTCTCGGAATTATGTTCCCATTGTACGACGATTTGATTCTTTTCATTGTGTTTTAAAGTGGGATGCTGTTGAAAATAAATCTACAGTACTTCTCTACGGAGGAGGGGCAATTGTGGCAATTTGGCTAGCTTCCATCGTTGTTGGCGCAGTTAACTCAGTCCCCTTGGTAGGTTCCATTTAACGTGACAAAGTGATTGCTTTTTGATTTTTAATCAGATCGGTTCTTTTCCCCTGTGGTTTTAACTTTTCTTTATTTTAACCTAAAATGGTAATTTTAATTAAATGAGACATATCAAATCACTACTTATTGATGCTCAAAGATCTCATGAACTCCACCCTTATTTAGTCTATAAAGTTAGTTTTTGGTGGAACAAATATTTACCTTAACACACGCTTTCTCTTATTTTTCTTTTGCTGGTTTTCATATATCGTATTTTTGTTCATTGAAATTGATTTCAGCTTCCAAAGATCATGGAGTTGGTTGGTCTTGGATACACCGGATGGTTTGTGTACCGTTATCTTCTTTTCAAGGTATGGTTTCAAGTGGATTCTTTGGTGACATTATAAATTCAGATCTCTCTCATCTTGCTATTGCATATCTTAACGTCAAAATAACATATTGCAATGTCTGGATAAGCCGAAAATTGGAAGAACATTTGACAAGTAAATACTCGCTTTTGGAAAAGCAAGTGTTTCAAGAAAAGTTCAAATGTGTTTGGAGAAAATCGTAACAAAGGTTATGAAGAAACATGGAGAATAAATTTTTATTGTAGAATGTATTTTTGAGAAACTGCTCTTGAAAGTACTTCCGTCAAACATCGAAAGTCCTTATCCGTGTGCTCATTTGGAATCTTAATCAGAGAAAGCTTGTTGGAGCTTTATGAGTTTTGAAACCGTATCAAGGCGTGAAGTTGTGTTTTATATCAAGGCGTGAAGTTGTATTTTAAAAAGTCAACTTAGTTGGGCTTAGTAATGCAATGTGTTATATTTTGTTTAGTTATTTTGTGATCTTTCAATGTTTGGATTTCTCACTTAAAGACAACTTTTACTACTTTTTATTACGCTTAAAAGACAACCAGTAATTGTATTTCACCTTACACATATTGTAAAAACTCTCATCCAGAAAATGGAATGTTTCATGGTACAATGTTGTCACCAGTTTCTCTTTTGTTCAGCAAATGTCATAGATATCATGGTACAATATTGTCAAGGAGAATCTTTCGCAGTACAATATCGAAGATTTCTGATGCTAACTTGTTGCATTTAATTCTTGCAGTCGAGTAGAAAAGAACTAGCAGAAGACATTGAAGGGTTGAAGAAGAAGATTGCCGGAACTGAATAAGCGTATGCAATTTGTAGTGTAATCATCATCCCAACATCGGATCAAACTCATTAATGTATTCTGTATAAGAGGCGTATGTTATTGTGATGCAGTATAGGCCTATGTCCTTCTATTACACTTCATTTTGTTTATACCCGAATAATATTACAGTGATTTATTCGTGTATATTTCATTGTTCATCAGTGAGCATTCGACGTTCTCTTTTCAACATATTTCTTTAAAATATTTGATATTTTAACAATATCAAAATTAAATTTGTCTCACGTCCCGGCACGCACCCTTTGGCAATTTGAGTTGGAGTAGCAATGCCTCTTTACCATTTGAATTATCAAATCTTAAGTTTGGTGGGTTGAGATTTAAATTCTTGCAATTCCTTTTTTCTTGTTCTTCATTTTTATGTGATTAGTAAAATGTTACTAACACTTGATTGAGTTAAAGCATGATTTTGAACAGCAGGGTTTTCAGAGGAAACGGTGAAAAACATCAGATTGGAGAGCTAAAAATGTTGAAGATAGAAGCACTTTATTGTTCAATATCATGGAGAGATTTAGGACTCGTTTATATTACCTTTGTCTTTCTCATTGTTATAATTTGAGTATTTTCGTAGATTATGTCTATGGTGATATACATCTCCCACTGACCAATAACCTCGACTCAAAACAAAATGAAAGTGACACGTTGGAGATTGTGAATTCCATATTTTCAAGAGATGTATTTCCGTGGACAATTAATTTTCTAGATTTCGCAGCTATAGTTGACATTGTTGGGTGTGCATTGTTATCCATTGGTTTTGAACGCATTGTTAGTCCTTGGTTTTTGTATGAAGAGACGGAGCAAATGGACTCAATAAGACAGGATTGCAAATCTTCTACATCAAGTACATGTTGTATATGTTTGATTGACTATGATGTTGTAGATGGGATCAGAGTGCTGCCTTGCCAACACAATAAGTTTCTTCTACGGATAAATTTCTCGTGCTTTTGGAATACTGAATATGGTACATTAGTAGTACTAAGAAATTTTCCTTTCCACTCCATATGAAACTGTGTTTTGGGTGTTATTCTTTTTGGGATATGAATTTTGATGACATATGTAATCTTTTATATTGGATTTTTGGTAGTGTTTCATACTGATTGTGTTGATGCTTGGATGATGTCCCTGTTTGCAAACGTGACGTCCGTGAAGTAGTTATCGAAAAAATCAAAGAAATTGAGCAAATTACGGCCGGTCTTCAAGAAAAGGCTAGTCGACTAGTGAGTCACTATTTCCTATTCCAAGAAGTGATCTTCTTATGTGCAACATGACTCGTCATGAGTTGGCTCCCTCCCGTACTCTCCCTCATCGCAAGCTTTCAAGTTGCTCATAGATTGGTTTTAATCGCATTGGATCTGAGGAAAATGTATGACGAGTCGGATAAGATTCAATTGATTAATGATACAGCTGCCTAGTAGAATGTGGCACTTTTGTTTGACAACATATTATGCGAGTCTAGTAGTTGGTTTAGTATTGTATTGCGTATTGCATTGGTGAATAAAAGCTCACCAACTGTCCATTTTATAATTCGTTGTATAATGGTGCTACTTTTAACACAATGACAAAAGAAAGTAGAGTTGTTGAATGGCTAGATTTTCATTAATGTGTTTACGAGCAATGATAAGGGCAGCCGCGTACTTTGTCATTGGACAAAATAGCAAAGAACCAAATGTGCAATAATAAGTTCTTAATATAAATCATCATGCAATCTGGTTGTTGCTACTTTGCTTGCCAACGCACAAATTAGAACGTGTGAAATAACATTATAAAGGAAAATCTACAAATTGAATCGGGCATTCTAATTTTTCAGTCCTACAAGTTTTGATAATACAAAAATTTGTCAAACCTTCTTCTCCCATATCTCCAATAGCAATATTTGAAGTGTTAGCAACATAAAGTTTCCAGTTATAATTAGTGATTGCCTTCTTTGGATGATTAATATGAGCAACATATTGTTTTCATCTGTATATCCAGTGTCATGTTCTGCATAAATAATAAACTTCTTAAATGGAGGATTATAAGACAAGGGTAGTAAGTGCAAACCATATTTGAAACTTTTTGAAACCGAAAAACACAGTTAGAAAAATAATTTACAGTGATGAAATCATGTCACATTATGAAGTAGTCAGCTTTACAATTACAAAACATATATCGGTGTTGGAAATTGGTTAAGGTTAAAAGACCCATCATGAAGACGCCTTACAGTCCCATTAAAGGTCCACATTCTCAAAAGTCAGGCCCAACCAACTGCGACCCAGGCCTTCTTTAAGCGTTATTGGGCTACAATTGGGAACAATCATTTCCAGTGCGAATTGGAGCGGTGTTTCACAACTCCAGATTAGGTTGTCGCGGTGGTATAAAACTGAGCTACCATCATCCCTGTTTATGGAGGAGGCGTAGTCATCACTCAGCATCAACACATATCTATGAATTGTTGCAGTGACTTCTACTCGAAATTTTTCTTCATCGGAAAATTTGAAGGTAGATAGTAACTAGTATCATACTTTTTTTTTTTTTTTGAAAGGAATTAGTATCATACTTGTTATTACTGAATTTTATTTAGCAACAGCGATTTGATTTTCGAACAAAATATTTCTTCCTGTTGGTTGTAATCAATGAAATGTCCAGGCCAAGACCCCGCCTCTGTGCATACTTACACTTCTTGTTCTACTTATGAAATAAATTTGTTCTTGTCTAACAGATTTGGGTTCAAAATTCTACTTTTTTTTTGTCTACATATAAGGAATAGATTTGTTGTTGTCTAATTAATAAGAAATAAATTCCACTTATTTTCAACTAATTGGGTGTGGGTTCAAGTTCTACCTTTTTGTATTGTACCAACATATTGCACTATTTTGTGTAGAAGAGAGAGAATAGGGTTTTCTGGATTGGGTATTTGGTAAAAGATGATGCGAATTACTGAAATCAACAAATTGAAGCCCTTCCAATCATCTTTGGAATCGTTAACCCATCAATATATACAAAGATGCTCTGTCAGTGGCACGGCAAAGGGGAAGGGAAAACTTAAAGCTGCCCAGCCATTGAAGAGATCAAAGGTCACTACAAAAAAGGGCTCAGCAGCACCTTCTCAAACAGAAGGTCCTAGAAGGAGAAGTGAATTCGATGAAATGGTCGATAAATGCCTGAGTGCAACTTCACCAGTGAGATTCTTGAAGCCTAAAGAAAAGGCGAGAGAAGCTGAGAGAGAGAAGATGGGACTCATAAGCAAATCCCGCGAGCAGGAGATTCAGAAACTGAAGAAGAAAGGAAAGGATTTTGAATCACCATTTATAATTGGGACCCCAGGCATGGATTTGATCACTCTAGGTGCTGTCGATGCTGATAAAATCCCGAAGTATGAGCTAACTGTTGAGGATGGAAGGAGGCTTGCAAAAGAGTATAGCAGAATTCTGATGAGGAAGCACAGAGCACGACAGGCAGCAGAGTCTACACTCCTCAGGTTGAAGAAGGAAGCGATTCAGGCATTGCCAGAGGACTTGAAAGCAGCTGCTTTGGTACCAGATTTGACTCCTTTTCTAGTGAACAGGTTTATGGCGACATTGACGCCACCAATTGAAGGCTATATCGAGAAGATTAATGAGGCTGCTAGGAAAAGTGCTGGCAAAGAGAAACTCAGATAATTAGAGGTTAGTGCCTCGGTTCGACTTTTCTCTGCTCATTTGGTTGTTTATTTAGAATGCAGTTAGTATTAACTGTGTGCATTTATTCTTCATAGTGAAATGCTGAAACATGATTGAGCATCAAATTTCCCCGTGAAAGTTAATTATTTTCATCTCTGCAGTGTGTGTAAACCATGCCAACTATATACATATGCACAATATACCTTTAATAGTCTATCCCAATCGGCCCTAGTGCGTTAGTAGCCTTATATAAGTTATCATATCGAACATTAATTTTAGGGATATAACTATAGTTGTTTAAAGTAGTAAATGTGAGCCTTGTTCTCTTTATTTAGGGAGCAAATTTCCTTTTGCAGAATTCCAACAAACTCTCCAAGTTTAAAATTTAAATATGGACTGGTTTAAACTCTTGCAAATAAGAACCCAAACCCACTCTCTGCATGATAACTTTAACGGTTTCATTTATTATGCCACGACTTTCTATACCTTTTCAAAAATAAAGGATAAATTACTCAATATAAGAAGCAGCTAAGAGCATTTCCAATTGGTATGTGGATTGCACTAAAAAGTGCGTTCTCATCATAAAACGCTTATACAGCAAGAAAATGGTGGAGCTTCTCTAGCACACCCTCCACATGAGAAGGGTGCATTTGATATCCTTTATTTGGCTTTGTATGATAATATAATTATTTCTCATTGGAGGGTAGGCTAGGGATTTTTTATTTAATTTTCTATAAGTTTCCACTCTCTACCTCTCTTTTGTACATGTGGCCCTGTATTAGTATAATCCATAGCTCCATTAGCGATGCTCTTCTCCAGATTTGCATTTTTCTCATCATAGCACATGTGACAAGCAAAATAAAGGATGGAGAGAAGGCATCCTTCCTTACTTTTAGATATTCTTTAAGGTGCTATCTATTTTAGTTTAATAATAAAGAGTGACATTTTGTACAAGTCCAACAACACACTAATAATTTGCTGTTTCCCATAAACAATTATGAGTGTTCTTTTGCATCTTTATTTTACAGAATTTCCCACCGATTCAAATTTTTTTCTTTTTTCTTTTTCCTTCAATTAGTAAAAGAGGAGAGCAAAAAGTTGTGGAATACAAAATAGTTGCAAGATAAATATTACACATAGGTTTGCTATTGTTGCTGAGAGTCAAAATACACTCTTAAATTTGATATTATGATTGGAGAGCGTGATCAACTTTCAAGATGAGAGCTGACTCTCTGAATAAGGAATATGCAGCTAATAAAGAGCTTTCAGAGATTCTCGAAAAAACAATGAGACATGGATATGTATTGGACTTTGCATGCTTGGACTAGAGCTGAAAGCATTCCTGCTCCTATGTGTCAAATCTTAGAAGCTGGGCAGTTTCTTCACTAGAATATCATTAGAAGTGTGGTTGATTTCCAGCTCTATATTGTATTTGTCTAAATGTTGATTTTTTTCCCATACTGATATCTTGTGTGTAGCATTGTTCTTGGACTACTGATCATTTCGTTCCTCCCGTGAATATGTATGACCATTATGTGTAGGGACTAAAGGTAGATTTCCTGGTGTTCTATGACTCTCTTTTGTGTGTGTGTGTGTGTGTGTGATGTGCCAAGAACTTGTTCATCAGTAGTCTCGTTGATCATATCAAATTTACATTCCTGTTGAAGTTGTCTACTTCAGTGACGAGGTCTATATTTGCAATGCAGATGGTCCTTTTCAGTATGTGCTCCAGAAGTACTTGAAATTGTTGCTGGTGTGGACGAAACCTAACTTCGACCTTTGACATGCTCAACATTGCTTCTTGCTTAGATAGACAGAAGTATTTGGTTTTACTGAATAATGTTTGCAGCTCTGTGTAATGTATGCTCTGATGAGTTATTCTCTTGAGGTTGAATTTTGATGGCGATGGCACGAGGATTTTGTTCTTCTGCTAAACATTATTGAACAAGACAAACAATACTTTGATCATGTGATGTTTGCTAATTAGGCTCCTTGTGTGCCAGTGCCCTATTCTCCTATGAATTAAATGATGGCTATCCACACATGAGAACCACGACTAACAAAATCATGTGATGATGTACTCAATATAATACAGCCCTGAAAATCTTGTTACAGCATGCAGCACTAGATAGCTGGAAATGCAGGTGATTGCCTTATCGGCTCGAAGAGCATTATCTACTATCTAGCACGATTGCCTAGTTGCAGTAAGAGCATACCTAGTAAGTAATAAGTAGTTTATAAATGAGCGCATTGCTCGAGTTTGCGAGTCAGATAAACAGGTGATATAGAAGTGATTTATGAAAATGTGTTGGATAAGTTATTTGGAGATGCATGCAATGTTTTGCAGGTCTGTTTTTATGGAAGTATGGTCAACAAGTTCTCTTTGTACGGTTCAATATAGAATGATTGGAACTGAGTTCTCAGTATCTTATATCTATCACCATGCTCTGCAACGCTAGAAACACGAAAACCACGCACTAAACATATGCGGAGATCGATGAAGGCAGCAAACTAACTAGTTAACTACACCATATTATTGCGCCCAAGTAACATAGATGGTCACCGTACATAAAACCCCAAACAAATGACTCAATAACATTACATAAAACATTCCGCATAAGAAGTATATATCCCGCTGCTACTGGATTCAAACTTTTAAACATCAAAATGGATTACAAAGGCAAGAGAGACCTCATTGCACAAGTTCTGATATTGACAATGTCCCTAGATTTTGTCAATGTCTTCATCTTCAAACTCAATGTAATCATCACCAGCACCATCATCCTCCTCATCAAGTCCACCAGCAATACCCTCGTTGAGCCTTGTGCTCTCTGGCAACTCCCCATATGCCTTCAACAACCGGGCTTCATCCGGCATGTACTTCAAGATAACATCAGCCTTGTCGTCCTATGATAATCAAAGAATCATGATAAAACATAATGCTACTATACTCAATCCACACGGAAAGATACATTCTAAATTGAAAGCATTTCTCTTACTCCTCAAGTACCTAATGTAGCTTATCTGTACAATTGAAATTAGCCAGTTACGTGTACAAACCCACATTATTCAGCTTATGTTTAAGTAGCCAATATTTATTTATAGTGAGGATTACCGAATCTTGAGTGCTCCAGGTGTAATAGAATTCTTTTCACATTCTAAGCCTCGCAAACTGAATTTCGACCAAAACACAGCGGAAATTGGATTAAGGAGCTGAAACATTTGTCCAGTTTTTCCAAGCAGATAACTCTATTTGCATAAATAAAGTTTCTCCATTGGGTAAATGGAAAAACTGAAACAGATGCTCAGAGAACTCAACACTGATAATAGTTATACCCATATCTATAACATTGAACTCAGAAAACAATACCAGTTATAAAGCTACAGAATTTTGCAATCAATGCAAGTGTTGTGTTAGCATGGAAACAAAAATGCATTTTAATGCATTTTTTTCAAATTTCAAATTTGGTCAAACAAATTACATCCATATATCTCTCAACTCATTAAATCTCCACCATCCAACTCTACTAATTCTCTCTCTTCCTACTCATAAAAATACATTAACACTCATCCGCTAACAATTATAAGCACATGCAAGGCAATTATGTAAACTGAAAAGTGCATCTTCCAATTCAACTTAACTGTTCCGCTCAATTACTAAAAAAAAAAAAAAAAATTCAATTCACAAATTGAAGGGAGAACAGGAAAGAGGACAAACGACAGAGGAACAATTTCTTTTATTTTATCTCCAAAAATCGATCCATAAATTCATCAAATACGACACAGAAACACACAAATAAATTAATCTATAATCTCAATTTCCCTTAACAGACATATCAATCCAGTAATTTATGCAAATAAATAAGAGATCATAATAAAAAATTGACTACCTGGTAGTCACGGAGACCAACGAGGATAATATCACCGGCGGCGATCCAGACCTTCTTGTGCATTTTACCACGGATATGACAGAGACGCTTAACGCCGTCGATGCACATGGCCTCACAGCGGCCATTACCCAACATCCTCAACACCTGAGCGTATTCTTGTCCATCTTCTTTGAATACGAGTTCACGCTTCTCATCATCGGCTTCGTTCTTCCCTCTCTTCCGATTCTTACCTCCCTTACCCTTGTTCTTCGGCATCTCGTAGTATGAACCCTAGATCGATCGAGCGACTCTCCTTGCCCTTTTGGCTTTGGCTTCGGCTTCTCTTCTCTTCCGTGCGAGCACGCAACCTTTAGAACGAGAGAGTGAGAGATCGTATTCTCGTGTTATTTCATCTGACACGGGCATTATATATGTCGTACATTGACGTGATTTTGACGGCTTTTGTTATATGGGCTCGGACGCTCAGTTGGGCATTCTAACACCATTTTGAGAGAAAATTAGCTAAAAGCCTAGAATCGACACTCAGACATAAGGGCTAAAAACTTTATGGATTTAAAACAATTTTAATGTGAGGGAAAAAATTGTAGAGAAAAAAGGAAAAGGGGAAATGGGAGGGGGAAAAAGGTAAAAGACCCTTTTGGTTTTTAGCCCTTTTAAATCCATTAAAAATGGGTTTTCCCCTCCTTATATTATTTGGTTTTATTGGGAAGGTGGAAAAACCTATATTTGGATTTTTTATCCCCAATATTAGAAATACTCTTGGAGGTAAAAAATCAAGAAAGATATTAAATTTGGTTCCTCTTTTAGCCTTTTCCCCCTCTTTTTTTCCCTTTGCAATTTTCCCCATTCACAATTAGAAGTGCTCTAAGCATGTGTTTGATTGTCTTTCATTTACATGAAAAATATCATATCTCAAGAATTCAGTTTCATGTTTGTTGTTTGATGTACAAAATTTTTCAGGCAATTAAATTTTAGGTACAAGCTTCTAAAGTTCGTTTCGACTCATTTTGTAGAGGTGAAATTTATTTTCCATGTAAAGTGAAGAATAAATTCTTTTCCACCTTTCCCAATCAAACACATGCTTAAATTTTTATTATTTATTTATTCGTTCTTTTATTAAGGGCATGTTTGATTGGTAAAGATAGAAAAGAAAACTTGTAGAATGTTTGTTTGGAAAACAAAGACTGCTTACCTCCCAAGAAAATATTTTTTGGAATTAGTAAAAGTTGTGCTCAAAATAATTATACTTTGGAAAGTGATTTAATTTTTCAAATAGATTTCTTGATTTGACATTTTTTAGGAAAAACTTTGCCACTCAAACACACCATGTCTTTCTTGGCACTATATATTTTTTGCTAAATCATATTTTTATATGATTTTTAGCGAGAGATGATTTTTCATATTATTATTATAGAAATTATTAATTTGATATTTAATATCGATCACTATATGATTTGACAAATATATAATATAATGGCTAATGATCTAATATGCATACTTGCTCTCTAAATGGTCTTTTTGAATGGACAGTTTCTACCGCGATCAAATATTCATAAATGTTATCTTTATGAAATGCGATCATGTACCAAAATCAAACGTGAGACTGTTACTTGGGACATCAGAAAAATAAAATTGAAATAACATGCGAACTAAAATCTTATGAATGCGTTGAAGTCAACAAAAAGAAAAAGAAAGACGTGAAACCTAGACGAAGTTTTCTGTTTCACTGATTACATGTCGACCTCCAATTAACCACTCTCCGATTAACAAAACAGATCTTACAACGATAATTTCAACATTTCATTGCGAAAGAGCAGCGTACAAGGTTGAATCTGGACATTCTACAAAGTAAATACAACAACATTCTCATAACCAGGGTCTCAGTCGCATGTTTACAGCTGATACAAATATCTGCCTGAATTGCAATATCTCAATTCACTACACAGCACAAACAGCATCTCCGTACCATGTAAGCTACAATGTGAGCTCTAACACCTAAAAATTAACCAGATCATTTCAAGAACTCCCAAGTTAAATACTTCAGCACCTTATAGTAAGCTCCGCCCTGAGGTGGAGTATGCCATTGATGAAGTAGAGACTATCATCAGCCATGAAAGACGTCCATGGAATGCTAAATAAATTGCGATATCCAACTGCTTTCCCCCCGGTGAATGTGTAATTGCCCTTGTATTTGCTAATGAACTCCTCTGTGGGCTTTGACCTGGCAGCAAATTCATAGTCAACAGCAAATGCCACCGAGCCCTTTTCTTGCATCCCAAGGAAAAGCCCAAAACAGTGAGACGAGTTTTGTTGGTCCAAATTGCAATGCGCAGAGAGGAAGAACCCTTGTCCACCTAAATGGAAAGCCTGAGAATATACTCGTCCAGCTGGGTACAAATTTGCACATTCCTCGCGCTTGAGATCCAAGAAAACCACACACTGCTGGTGAGGAAGTTCAAACTCGACCACCTTAATGGGCCTATACTTGTAGGCCCGTTCCACATACCGATGGTTTGCAGAGGTCAAGTCCTCCAGGGAGTGGAGTCTTTGTCTATGTGGAGGCTCAGTTTTGAAAAATAGGGCTTCAAGGACAACTTTCGTGGCAAATTCATGGTCAAAGTCATTGCATGTAAGAACCTTTTTCAATTTCCTAAGAGTCATGTAAGGAAAACGAATGTATTGACCTAATTGAGAACCGAGGATCTCTCGCCTCTCCTCCAGCTTTTGATAATGAGACCTAGTCCACTTCAACGCGAAATCATACACTGCATCCTCTGACGCCACCTGGAGGTCATCGCTAGACAAGATTGCCTCAATTCCGGCAAGAGGCAAATTCATAATCTCCTCCTGAAACCTGCGCACAGTCGTATAAACTGATAAATACTGAATGCTCACTAAAAGTATTGGGTACTATTTTTGAACGAAAAATAGATCACGAATCCATGATTCAAAACCAATGAAGAACAGGGATCGTACTTTGATATATCTTTGTAGCGGGCAGCTAAGTAGTGTTTTGCTGCATCAGTTAATGGTTGAACAGCATCAGCCATTAGGATGCTAGACGGAAGATCTAAATATAACAATGCAGATTCTGGGGTCATAGGCAAGTTCCGCAGTAAGCGGCTACAATATCTCATGCACGAAGCAACTTGAAATTTATCGGCAGCCATAAGCACGTCGAGTAAAGCAGGAGCTGTATTTGTAGTTAAAGTATTACTGTACATAAAATTCAGGAGCTCCATGAGGGCCGCTTCCTCTATTCCATTGAAAAAGAAACTCCTATTAGTAAAAGTTGATATTTTACAACAATAACATATTTGGATAACAAATGATACAAGGATAAGAAGAAAATTGATTTTGGGAGAACATGTTAAAACGTGAAGTTTATGTCATTAAGAAGAACGCCAGAGTGTCTGGTTGGGAACAAGTGTAAGAGAAAGTGATTCTCAGAAAAGTTCTGTCAAACAAACATTGGAGAGATAATATGTGAAGAAGAAGAAGGAGGAGGAGGAGGAGAAGAATAAGAAGCAGAAGTAGAAGGAGAAGAAGGAGAAGGAGCAGAAGACGAAGGAGAAGGAGAAGTAGAAGAAGGAGAAGAAGGAGCAGCAGCAGCAGGAGGAGGGGGAGGAGGAGGGGGGGAGGAGGAGGAGGAGGAGGAGGAGCAGCAGCAGCAGCCAGAAGGGGAAAGAAAAAGGAAATTGAAGAGGAAAAAGAATTGCAACCCACTCATATTTCATTACCACGAGTCAAGGATAGAGCTAGCGTAAAAAGCATTACATGCAGAAAAATTATGACTCTGAAGATGAGTATGACCTAAACGATCATCATGACACTAAAATGCATGAAAGCAATATTTGCTTGGTTTATCTTCACAATTAAACTGGTTACATGTGATAAACAAACTACAGGAAGCAGCTACAAATAAAATAAGCTACAAACACTGCCCCCAAAAGGGAGAGAGGGGGAAGGGAATATTGAGTACCACTAGCCAAGAAATGCAAGTAGCTCAACATTCTACATACCAGAGCCATTAATTCTTAGGGTTACATGTCGCTGCTCTGACTCCATCATCCCATTTGAGAATAGCTGCAAAGGAAGGATAAAGGCATTCAAACAAAACACACCACGAGAGTAAAATGCTAGAAATTTTCAAAACAGAAATATCATTACCTTAAAAAAGAATGGACTCTTTGCTGCTAAAATAGGAGAGCTAATATGTAAAGTTTTAACTCTTAGAACTCTCAAACTATCGTCAGACCAATTCGAGTCATCAGTATTTGAAGCCTCATCTCCTGCAGGAGCAAATTGCTAGCTTTAATTTACAGAACAGACCCTTGAAACAAAGGACGCAAGGAACTGAACATTTCGATTTTGACATTGTGCACCAATACCCAAAAAAGGGAGGAAAAAACAAAGGAAAGAAAAAAAAGGGGGAGAAAAGAAAAAGCATGCATGAATTATATGAATATGTTTGGCCAAGTGTTCTTCTCATGAAATACAGGTAATAGGTTCATAATCACCTGCACATTTTTATCCACGTACATTTCACCAACCCACTCAACCAAATACCTTACTCTGCTCAGTAACTATGAAGGAAATATGCACATTAATTACTAAACCCAGATATTAGCATAAAGTTTTAATTGATTCTTCATCTTCCAGCTATATAGGTTGCTGTCCGGCCACCACCGGAGAATATTAGTCAAAATTTTTGCTCCAGATAGCATTTTCTGGTCAGTTTATTGCTCTTCTTTTATCTACAGTCCCAAAAATGTGGCATTCTTCACGGATAACTTGAGAACAGAAACATATCAACTGTTTCAAGAAAGCAAAATAGGAAAAATGTCATCGAGCACGGATGACATACCTCATTATTTGTATCGGACAGCAAGGTAGAATGAAATAACAAGGATGTTCTAAGAGCGAACAAAATGACGCTGTCTTACTTGATACACGGATCATCAGACGAAAATACTAAATAAAAATTTTGATCACATTAAAAAGAGGTTTGGTTCTAACACTCCTCTAATTTTAATCTTAACGTGAAAAGCTTACTCTAATTGAAGAATCGTCTGTTTCTCCTAAAACTACAAACTATAGTACTAAGTGGACTCTTAAACCACTGATAAAGAAAATGCCCAAATATAATGAGAATGCCTTGATGAATGATTTTCTTGCAATACCTGGGGAATGTTCTTCAATCATTGGAATTTCTTCTTCATCATGATTATTTTCATCCATGCATTCTTCAATATCAAGCTGCTGACAATCTAGAGTCTGCTCCTCTGGGTGAATGTTGATATCCAAAGCTGCAAACGAGTGGCACATGTCTGATTAACATCAGCACAACCCATAACAGCATAAGAATGAGAAAGAGGTCATAAAAGTTGAGAAAATTGTAGCAAGTATTCATGCAACGGAATATCAAGAAAAAGATGATTGAATCTCGATCCATAGCAACTATTGTTAGAGCAACCAACAAGTACGACACCCAAACCAAAAAAGCAGCATAATTTGATGAGGAAAATAGCACGTTATAATTACCTTATTAGATAACAAAAAAATCAGGTAAATGTAATATGAAATGGTATACATGGGAAGGGGGAAAATGAAAGGAAACAAATAGAACACAATAACAACTTCCGTGGCACGGAGATAGGAAGTTGGAATTCGAAATCAGAAGTTTGACGTTTTTACAATATTCTAATTGTCAATCACCATACGCTAGGAATACAATAATGATGCGACATTTTATTAGAAGAATTCGAGTACTGGAAAATCAAATTAGAAAAGTCTAGCATTCTATTTATGCAATCAAAAATGCATAAAAAGGACTAGGAAATTATAATAAAAAAGGGACACAAATGTACATCAACAATAACATATATCATGTAAACCAAAATAATAATAATAATAATAAAAACGTTCAAGTTCAAGCTATATCTATACACTTTGGACTTACCATTTTCCCTCTCACCAACATCTCCACGGCGGCGCTTGCTCTTGCGCGTGGCCCAATCAGCTAGGGTTTGGCAACCATCCGTGTCGGGTCGCGTTTCGGGAGAATCGGGTATGATCTCGATCCGGAGGACTCGGTCCGAGAAGTTGCTGTCGTTGAATGCGAACCCAAAATCCTCCTGTTCGCGGCTGTTCGAAGGCGAGAGGTTGCTATCGGAGTCCATAACGGCCGCCCTCGGGTCAAACAAATCCAGACCCGAATCCCTCATTTCTCTCTCTCTCTCTCTCTCTAGCCAATCAAAGCCCTTTGGTAATCTGCTACAGAGACAAGCCTTAGGGTTTGGATTGGGTCAATCAAACTGCTAAATTTCTTCGAGATTGGCAGATATGAGGAGATTTTGAGCCATAAATGCTTTGCAACGTGATGTGATTGCGTCGATTGTAACTATATTTGAATATTTTAATTTCAACAATGGTCCCCGAAGTTTGTAAGAAATTTCATGGTAACGACACTATCTCCAATAATTTGTCTATTTTTCAATATCACAATATTTTGAATAGGGTCCATATTTTTCATATTTTTACTTTTTTAGATCATTTTTTCTCATTTTATTCAATTTTCCCATTTTTCCTTTCTCACATTCGATGCCATATCTAATCTCCACATTTAGCCTTACAATTTCTATTATTATTATTATTATAAACCTCTTATTAGGGTAGTATATATCCAATATTAGAAACATTAATAGTCTGTTAGGATTCTCTTTAAAAGTGTTTTAAATATTTTTTTCAAATTTTTTCTCTCTCCTAAATTAATCACATCCTGCATATCTCATCACATCCATAAATCTCAACCACTCAATTCTACTCATTTTCTCTCATTTTTTACATTAAAAAAATTTTAAAACCATTATAATATATTCCCTATCACCCCATAAAATTCCCTATAGGAATCAAACCTAAAATTTAAAATTTCAGAGTCCCAACTTGGCCTACCTAAATGAACAGGCCAAACCTAATTGGCAATTTTAATTTTGACTTTTAGTAAATTAATTGGTGGATAGAAAACAGTTAAAACTAATACACTTGAACACCTCATAGGGAAAGATGTTTATAGTTTTTTAACAGAAAATGTCAAGATAATTTTGCTTTTCAAAAGATCATGTAGGGAACGAATATCATGTTTGCTCGACTTTCTTATTCTACTTTTTATGTCTTTAAACTTGATTGTATTTTCAATATTAACTCATTTTCAATTGTCCATTGCATGGAATTCGTAATTTAATAAGACTTTTCTACTACATTTTCTTTAGAAGACAATTTCAACAACATATTTAGTGGACCAAACATTAAAATGGTAGACCCAACCTAACAAGCGCTTGACTAGGAAGTTGCATGGGAATACTTGGTCAAACTATTACAAGGGCACCAAAAGAAGATAAAGTGGGCCATTTTTTAGGTCCAATTGTGGCAATTTCCTACCTAATTTGCATAAAGAGAAGAGGCGTAATACCAATTGCTTGATTGTGTTTAAAAAATAGACCGCGACGAACAAGTTGTTCAAGACACATAACAAGACAATATGTTAAATGATCACGATCATCGATTCTATTTCTACAAAACTTGGCAGCTCACACCTACACAACATCTTCCCGTCATTGCTAAAACTTCCAAGTTCAGGAACGGTCGACAAGGTCATTCCTTTGTCCCCTCGACTTCTGAATCTCCAAGGCTATCATCAAGAATCTCAACAAAAACTCTGTCTACCTTTAATAGGTTGTTGAAATTTTTCCTTTAAATGCTAAAACAAGTAGTTCCATTTGAATCACTTACAAGCACACATGCTCATCCCCCAAGCTTTTAAGCAGGCTCGTAGAGACCTACAACATGGCCATCACCACACCTCATTGCTGCAACCTGGTAAACCCACATCAACATCTAGTTTTTTGGCCAATGCTGAAATATAAACACAAATTGGCTTCCCAGAGTAATTTGTAGTTACCAATTTAGAATTGACCATGTAAATCCGTATTCACTTATTCTGTTTATTGCTATATCCACTAGGGGACTTAAAAGAGACTGAATGATGGGACTCAAAAAAATTACATGCTATGCATTGGAGGGTACCTTTCCATGGATCTCGTATTTGATTGGGCCATCCATCTCCGCCCCCAAAGCCATCAACTTTGACACAGTACTATTGATATCAGTCACTGTAAAGGATAAAAGCGATGAGCATCGTTTCTGCTCAACAAAATCACTGCAAAGAACAGACAAACATTTTAGAAGACAGTTGAACAGCCTAAAAGAGTCTAGATCTTAAGTAAACAGATTGAGAATGACAGTTGTTAACTTATAGTAGATGAAGAGGGAATGTGGAGAAAGGTTGTACTTCCTCCTCTTTCCAAGCATGTTCTTGAAAGATTTAAATCGCCAAAGGAATCACTGAGTTCCCTTGCAAAATTTTTTACATAACTTCGATAAAAGACTTCTACAATGATCATTAATTGAAACAATCAATAACCAGGAACTTTGAGTGTCTTGTTAAGTTTCAAGGGTAAAAACAAATCTCGTTGAAGACTGGCACCATTTCATCATCCAGTTATTACATTATGATAATCATTTGCTATGCAATTACCATTCAATTAACCTCCTCCACCAGTTGCTCAAATGAAGTACTTTATAGACGCTAATTGTACTAAAAATGATCAGGAAGATTCAAACTTTTTAAACCTACATATATCAATGCTTACCCTAAGTTCAATCAACTAAAATCAACGAAACAAATTGCGTAAAAATATCTAAATCGAATCAAGAAAAACCTAGAAAAAGAACAGTGAAAGACTTGAAACAGACCTAGGGGATTGCAAGAGGCCGAGCTTCAGCGGCCCAGAATGGAGCTCGGCCCACCGTAGAGAGCAGACATTAATGGTGAATCCCAATCCCTCCGAGTAGAATCTTGCTGCTTTTGGCACATCCTTGTGTAGTTGCACTATGTATCTGAATGTTGCTGCCGCCATTTCTCTCTCTTTCCGCTTTCTCTCTCGAGTTCTAAGCTTGGGAGGATTTTGGGAGAGACAAAAATGGCGTACAGGGATGTAAACGACGTCGTAAGATAGTAAGTCATAAGCAGTACTGGGGTCAGAACCGATTTGGGTTTGGTAAGACGGGCCTAAGTTGTGAGCAGAGCCTGTAAGAAAACAGAACTTTAGGCTTTTCCTTGAATCCAATTGTCACTTATAACACAATTTCAAATCATTCTCGATTCTTTTCTTTTATTTTCTCGCCACTCTCCCTTTTATACTTCCGTTAGAGATTCTCCTTCGTGTATTATTTTTTATACTTTTCAAGCTTCTAACTAATAATAGATTAGTGAAGACCATTTTTTACTAGGCTCTATTGCATACGTACATAATTTGTCTAGATTTCAATCTCTAGAAGTTCACGAATAATTTTTTTTTAATTCTCAACAATGAGTACTTTACACTAATTTTTGACCAGTCTATATAATCTATTCTTAAAAAATAGTACGTTAAATTGCACACATATAGTTATCAAAAGGCTCGAAATATTAAAAATTTGGACCATATTTCAATGACGATCCAATGCTACGAGGTGGTCCATACAATGGGCTGTTTAGTTTTGTCTCATCAACCATATAAAATCAACTATTTATTTTTGTTCTTAGAAGATTGTTTTGTTTTGTTTTGTTTTCTTGTTTTGCATATATTTTATGGGTTCGGTAATGTTCTGGTACCCACTTGTGGGTACGTTACGGTATCCACAAGTAGGGAAAAAATTGTAGAGGATCGGGTGACCATCGCAATTATGTATTATTCGTCTAACTTAACGTAGATACCAAAACAAAATTTTTTTAAATAAAAATAAATAAAAAAAATTTTGGAGGAGTAACGTGGCACCACATGGCGTGGGTTCATACCCACAGTGGGTACCGGAACAAAACGGTTTATGGGTTGTGTGGCCTTGTGGGGCTAAAATGATTTTGATCACACTTGAGCTACCATGTGTTAGAGACCATGGACCACATTCTTTTATACAATAGTTGGTTTGTACAACATTGAGCTAGAAACTGTATACTTGTTAGAATCGGGACCATGTGTGGATGATGATGATTATTATTATTATTATTATTATTTAATCGAGATTAGATTATGTTTTGATTGGCTAAACTTTGTTTTAAATAAATTCATTATTAAGTTTATGTTAGACAATCTACTTTCTAAATTATGTTTGTTTTAGAACAAGTTTCTAAATCTCTTTTCATCAATACACATTTTTATAAATAACTTTTTTACTGCTCAACACATGTTTAAAATTATTTTTAAAATAGATATCAAGAATTCCATTCACAAATACACTTTAAGTTGCCCAATGCTGTTTTAGTGTTTTTAGTACTCTAACTATGATAAAATATGTCAACAGACAATATAATTGTTGCTCAACTTCTTGATTCTACACAAATTAATTTTAGAACAATCTTTGGTGGGCTTAACAAATAGGGCATTATGCCATTCAAATTCACGTGGATCAAAGTCAAATGATTATTCATGACTCTAGTAATGTTGATCTTCTAATGTGTGGTAGCATAAGTTGTCAATATGGTGACATGGCAACATAAGTTACCGCCGTATCAGCGCTACATTAGTATGTTTCCACCTACCAACATGTTGGTAGGTAAACATTGGTGTTCATGAGTCATGGGTATGTTGAAATTTCTATCAAAAGAAAGAGTACATGCCACTAATGATCAAATGTCAAAAAGTTGATAATTTAAGTTGTCAATATATTGGTTTATGATTGACACGTACTCTTCCGATCATATCATCAAGGGGTGGTCCCATGTGTCAATCATTTACTAATATAATGACATTTAATCTTTTGTGGAATATGTACATACAATAGAATAGTTAGGATTATTTCTTACTTAAAATAGTGAATCTATGGATTATTTTTTTTTGACCAGATAGTCAATGGATTTGATTTCTAAAAATCTAACAATTAATATAGAAATTGATAAATAAAGTAAAAATTTCAATTTACCGAAACAACAATCTTGCTACTTGCACAATGCACATATTATTTGCAAATCAAAGTTTTTTGGAGGAGAAAAAAAAAGAGACAAGAAAAAAGGAAAATGGAGAACAACAAAGGTTAATAATCATAGTAATGCCCTCTCAACCATTTATACGCACAATATAATATTTATAAGTGATTATTTTGCTATATTCACGAGTAGGTAAAAGAACATTAACGAGGTTAATCAAGTGGTAGCATCAATCTTTTTCTAGAACCACTGAGCGTTCCATAAGTTACGGAACTCTCGGCCGTTTCAGGCCACATCCTACATCCGTTTTGAAATTTGATCCCAGATCTAAATTCAACATGCATGATTGGAAAGCAAGATCCGTAAAATTTTATACGACATCATCACGCGACCATCGGTCAAATTTTTTCATATTTTAATCGAATTTCAAAACGAATATGGGATGTGTGGTCTAAAATGGCCCGAGCGGAACGCTCGATGGTTCGAAAAACTTTCTGGTGGTAGCATACATAAGAATCATGCAAAAGCCAAAATTGTCCCAACCAGGTGGTGGAGCTCCACCCTCGTGACGACGGCGGAAAGTGCCACGTGTCATATTTTCACGGTATCCTATGAACTGCAGAGATTGAAACCTTAATTTTTCCCTTTTAAGTTTCCCCAAATATACAGTAGGATGATTAGAATCCCACCCCCCCTACTCACCTTTATTCCTTCGTAGCCTACCCTTTTGAGGAACAAAGCATGTCAACATGCAATCAAACCATTGAAAAAGAGAGCGATATACAGAGAGAGTTGAAGGAAAAAAGGGAATTCGAAAATTGACAAAAAAATGGAGAGGGAAAGAAAAAGTGGGGTGGAAGAATTTGTACTGAAAAGGTTGAGAGGAGGGAAATTGTTGTGTAAAAGAGAGGGAAATTCTACTCCATCACCCAAATGGAAATTCGGTTTATTTGAACCGGACGGTTCACTGGTTCAAGATTCCAATTTTCCCCCAAACACCACTCTTTCTGCTAGAAAACTCTGTGCCAATCTCTGGGAGCTGCGATCCCATCTCAACCCTAACATGAACAGAAAGTTCGATGAATTTAAGGTTTCGAAGCAGCTGTCTGATGATCCCCCTGATAGACCCACGGAGCAGGTAAAAATCTGGGCATTTTATGATTTTCAATTCTTGATTGTATTGATGATTTGGATCTTCTTTTCATGTTTATGGTTTTTCTGATTTTGTGGGCTTGTGCGAAGTATTCATTATTTATGTTGATTGTGTTGATTATTTTGGGGGCAGTTAAGGTGATTGAGACTTGAGATTAAGGTTTATTCAGATGATATTTTGATCTTTAGTAATGATCTCCCATCCCACCAACCTGTTGGAGATCAAAACTTTTTTGAACTTGTTCTAACTTGGGTTTCCTATTTCCATTTGTTATATCATGTTAATTGTCAGATGAGATTTGTCTATTTCTTACCAATGTTAAACCTTAAATGGATACTGGGAAATTTTTGAGCTTTTCGTTGTGTTCTTTGGGCTCAGTATTTGTCGTCATTCAATATTGGCTACCTACTCATAATAGATCACAATTATTGAAACTATGAACCCCTAAATGTAGGTGATTAATGTCCAATGGGGTTGGCCTAGTGGAAAAGGCACCCCCTTACCGGATGATTTGCCCGGGTTCGAGACACCACCCCATCCCTACGATCCCCACCTTGTATTAAAAAAATATATAGGGCGACTAATGTTGATTGACTTAAAGTATCAAATACAGTATATCAGCAGTAATACAATTCTTCCAGGTTGTCATCAGGCCATGTACTTTCAATGCTTGTGGATTTGCCAAATGAAGTGTTTGCCTCTGTTTGGCTAAGCTTATGAGGGGATTTTCTTTGTTAAAGATTTGGGAAGAATGGGCGTGAGATGAGGGGTTTTAATATTTTCAGATATCTCATTAGAAAATTTTCGTGACCCTCTAATAGGAAATGTTACTCGATCCTTCCACTAGTTGATCCATGTAGTGACTCTTGAAGTTCTTGGAACTTTGTAATTCTTGTATGGATCAGATGAGGTGCCAACTCAACTTGTGGCCTGATATTTCTTTGCTGATTTTTATGCTCTATCTTGATAGGCAACAAGAGGCGATCGTTTGAAGAACAACGTTGCATTATTACCGACCAAATATAATCCGAGGCTAAAAAGAGTCGACCATGTTCAAGAACCCTTATCCACAGCTAGTTACTGTAGCTCAATGCAGGTATGTCAACTATCTTAGGCTCTTCTGTGTACTATACTCAAAACTCATTGTGGCTTACTAGTTACTAGTGAGTACTCTGTACATCGAGTACTAGAAATTTCTCGCCAACATTAAAAAGCTTAATGAATGTATTTTTACTGTCTTTTGTGTTTTTTTTTTTGACAGATGACCCCCTACAGACCAGACCACTGCCGAAGTAGTTCATTGGACTCCAAGGGTAAATTTGGCACGTCAAGTTATGGCCTCCCAACATCCACCGAGTTACTTAAGGTACTCAATAGGATCTGGAAACTCGAAGAAAAACATGCGCTAAATATGTCGTTAATCAAAACATTGAAAAAGGAACTCGAATATTCAAATATACGGATTAAAGAGTTACTCCAACAGAAGAAAAGGGACGAACAGGAAGATAAAGTTGCTAAGGTCTACAAGGAGCAAAAGCAAATGAAAGATGCATTTCAGTCAATTGTGCAAGAGTTAGAAGATGAACGGAAATTGAGAAAGCGTTCTGAAAATATTCATCGCAAGCTAGCTCGGGAACTTTTGGAAGTGAAATCTTCATATGCTAATGCTTTGGTCGAACTTAAACAGGAGAGAAAAACACGTATAATGCTAGAAGATCTTTGTGAAGAGTTTGCTAAAGGGATAAGGGATAACGAAAAAAATATACGCTTGTTAAGGCAGAAATCTGACGGGAGTCAGATTGGGAGGGATGAAAATGATCGATTGATTCTTCATATTTCTGAAGCCTGGTTGGACGAACGAAAACAGATGAAGCTAGAAAATCCTCATGGTGTTGCTGAAAAACCATCAGTTTTGGAAAGATTAAGGATTGAAATCGAAACCTTTCTTCGAGCAAAACAAGCTGGGAATTCTGAAACAAAAGAACACCAAGACGAATCAGAAAACAAAGAGAAGGATATACCAAAGAACTTGATCAGAAATCCTTCATTGACATTGGAACGTAAGGAACCTGGTGATGAGGATAATTATATGGAAAATTCGTTTGATCCTTCGAAGTTTACGGGTCCCTCTAGTCCTGTCCTAAAGTGGACTTCTGAGGTAAAAACTGCAGAACTGAACAAGTCAGATTCTTTCTCAAGATGGCCTCGAAGCTTCAAACCGAATACTTTGCAGGCGAAGTTGATGGAAGCACGGTTAGGGGGCCAACAACCTTGTGCTCAAGTCTCCAAAGGTTGGTATCAAGTTGAGTAATAGACAACATCGTACTAACTCGAGAGTTGTTTATTGTGGTAAACTTGTTACACGTTGCGGGATTTTGTAGAACTGTAGAAGCCACATTTCTCTTATGTTAAATTATTTTTGGACCTAAAATAATCTTGTCAAAGAATTTGTAGTTAAAGCTACGATAATCTTCACCGCCTTATTTGACTGTTCTGTACTTGCATTTAAACTCCATCACAATGTTTGTGACATGCAGTACCATAAATGTGAGTTTATTCAAGATGAAGATAAAGAATAATAACACTCACATCGTATCTGATCGTCAGTAGTGATGGTGTGAATGTTAGTTAGCAACAATTGATTTGTCATCTCAATGAACTGAGTGAGACCAAAAGTATACAAATTCAATCCAAAAGAGAGAGATCTATGGAGAAATTTCCAGCCTTGGTTCAAAGCAAAAGCCAGTAAAAAGCTGAAGAGGAAACCTCTTCGTCACGGGGCATTTCTGCGACCACTTCCATTGCCTTCGATTAACGTCATAAACAAGAAGAGCCGGTGCACCATAACTCTGGATGTATATAAGCTCGTCCGTACCACCACTAGCAAAGACATCATCGAACTCCCCAAAACCTTGGAAAAGCTTATGTGGCATTTTCGCTATTTCTTGCCACTCCCTCCCATTCAAACTCCAAATCCCAATCCCCTTAATAATATCCGGTCGATCGTGTTTCCCAATCCCTCCAACCATAACAAGCTTTTCTTTCAAATTCATGAGACGGCCGCATGTTAGAGGACAAGGGACGGCTACAAAACTCCTCATTAATACACCATGGTTCGATTGGGTCGATGGGCTCACAAGGTCAAACATAATAAGCCCATGCCGGTTGCGGGTCCCGCCACCCCCAGTCGAGTAAATCAAGAAGTACAAAACCCCGTCACAAATCACACTCTCGTCACCCGCCCTCCACCCCATTAACTCCTCCGTCAAAGCTATCATCCATGTCGCGGTTTGAGAATCATACACGTGGATTGAGAGATTCCATTGGTAGAAGTTTCCCGGTACTTGCTTCGATTTAACTATCGAAATAGTATAATCATGTGACACCTTATCGACCGAGATCGCCAACGTGGTATAATCGGGAGATTTCGGGCCGGGAGGCCCGTTGAGAGCCTTAGCCCGTCTTGTTATCAAATTGCAAACGTATAACTCACTCCGGGTGTCATTATCCATGAAGCAAACTAAACCACACGACGAGGTGATGAACCAATTGGATGCCTTGATGCAGGGAAGGTCAATGCTATACCACTTTTTAAGAATGGGATCATATGCATAACCAATCGGTTCGTTTGAATGTGTGAACATGAAGTACCAAGGCTTTTTTGGTGAGACGAGGGTGAAATTCCATAGGAACCTTTTGGAGCTGATTATCTCGTGCCATCTTTTACACACAGAACTCGCCCTCAGAATGCTGGGGATTGGGAGATAAGTTAATATTCGCTCTAACAGATCATCTGGTAGAAGTAAATCAATGGAAATTGGTGCAATTTCTTTCTTGCTTTCGTCATTAAGCTCTGAAAATGAATCCAACTCTGCAATGTAATGGCTTGACCATGAAGCGTCTCTCTCCATAACCAATATAACTGTGTAAAGTAAATCCTCCTATAAGACGCCAAACAAACACGTTTATATTTTAACTTTTGCGATTCTTACAATAGTCCCCAACAAAGAACCCGTGCCTCTGGTGCAAGCCTGAGAAGTGAGAACTGGAGTTGGATAGTGATGAAATAAAAATAAAATCTTTGTAACTCAAATGAAAGAATGAAAATAGAATTCTATGTTACAACCTTTCTACAGTTATAAGAACATTACAAATGACTAATAATCACCTGCTTCAGCGGTGGCTTCAGTGGGTTCAGCAGCTTTCTCGTACAGAACAAAATATATATTGTTGTCAAGACAGTTTCAGACACCCAGATACTATCAAATTTTCATTTTTCTGCTGATTTTATTATATTGTTCGTTAGTTTAAGATAGCAGAGCCAAAAATCTAACATAAAAAAAACCCAGAAAAAGAAAAAGGAACAACACAGTATTGTAAGTTCTAACATGAATAGATCTCAAAAAAAAAAAAGACACCCGACGGAAATAGGAAAAAGGGGGTTTCTTGAATGGAACTAAGCATTGTTTGTTAGTTGTACCTTTGATATCAAAATCCCTCGTTTAAAATTGAAGAACTAATCTGTCTTGAATGCTTAAAGTCCTCAAGATTTCACAGATAAATGATGAAAGATGTCGAAACCCCTCGTTTAAATTTGAAGAACCAATCTGTCTTGAATGCTTAACGTCCTCAAGATTTCACAGGGAAATGATGAAAAGATGTGTATATATACACTATGAAACTGCACTCCACCAATGCTAAACTGCACTCCACCAATGCTATGTAGAGTGAGAAAGAAGAGAGAGATACAGAGTGCAACTTTTTTTTTTTTTTTCCTTTCTTTTTCTAGATTTGGGTTTCGATTTTGCAAAGCTGTACTATATATCCAAAAGAAAAAGGAAAGGGCGAAAGGCGGAAAAGAAATGGATGTAGGATGAAAGACGATGGGCGGTTTTATAATAATGAAACTCTTGGTTTTATTGATGCATACGAAATTTACCAGTTTTCACAGAATTTGACCTTTGAGGTGTTTCAATGTAGGAGTTGTATTTTTTCTTATTCTTTTTAACACTCTGATTTTAAACCCCAGCTGACGCACAATAACGACGTGTCAAAATCTTGCAAGATAAATCTATACTGTTATTTTTCTAATTTAATCTCATTTTAATACATGTTTTTTTAAATTTAAATTTGGTTAAACCACTCATACATATATATAGAGTGGGACTTATATGTCCTATATAAATCTTCACAATTCAACTCCACTCTTTCTATCCTATTTCAAATAAAATAGAAATACATAAAAATTTCAATCTTAAAATGACCAAAATGCCTTCGTCAATATTTTCTCGCTTTACAAGATTTTCACACATTACACTATCTATAATATATTAAAAGCTCTTCCACCAAAGCAAATTTTTCCGCCAAAAACCCAAATTATTTTATTTTTATTTTTATTTTTTTAGTTAGCAATAAGAGTTAATAATCAATAAATTAAGGAAACACGAATTTATAAAAAGGAAACACGCTTATAAAATTAAATAAACACGCATTTCCTTAATATAAGTGTTTATAAAAAAGGCAGTGCAAGAATTTTTTTTATATTTTTAAATTTTAAAATAATAAAAATTAAAAAATAGAAATACAATAGAAAACCAACTATCAATTGGTTAGGACAATTATTAATATTTAATTTAGAACAATATGAATAAAATAAAATACAAAAAAATAAATTGAATTGTTTGTTTCATCTTTAAATAAATCAAATTTACCATTCATTTTTAATATTTTGTTATAATTTTTAATTAAATTTTTAAATTTCATTTATAGTTTTTTAATTAAATTCATATTTTTAATATAGAGATACTTTTTTTTTGGAAATTGAACACTAAATAAATTAATTTAGGAATTAATATATCACACAATTAATTATATGTCAAATTAGTTAAATATTTTTGGGTTGTAAAAATATTTATATATTTTGAAGGTCCTCTAAAAATAAAATTCTTAGCTTTTTTAGACAATAAAATCCTATAGTGACCCCAAGTTAGTACACTTTTGTGGCTCTAAGTAACCGATAAGAGTATTTATTGTATTTCTATTGCTAAATTTTATACAAAATAAAAAAATCTGTACAATATTCAAAATATAAATACAATAAAAAAACAACAATCAATTTTTAGGACTATTATTAATTTTAATTTAGAACAATATGAATAAAATAAAAATTCAAAAAAAGAAATTGGATTATTGGTATAAGTAAATCAAATTCACCGCTTATTTTTTAAATTCCATTTATAAATTTTTATTAAATTCATATTTTTAATATATAAATACATTTTTTTATGAAACCGAACACTAAATAAACTGATAAAATTCATGAATATTTTATTTTAATTTCATTAGATAAAAGATATGTTAATTAGGAAGAATATAATTTAGGAATTAATATATCACATAGTTAATTTTATGTTAAGTTAATTAAATCTTTTTGAGTTTGAAAGTTCTCCAAAATAAAATTCTCAACTTTTCTCCAAAAATTTAACAAATGGATAATTTTCTATACTATTGAAATTTTCCACACTATTGAAAGAGATAAATATTCCACGCCGGATAATTATGAGAGAAGAATGTGTGTATTACTTTATAAGGACGAATCATTATGCACCTAGAATTTATAACCAATGGCTACTTCGGGAAATTGGTAATCAATTTTCCTTTACTTTAATACTAATTTTTAGTTTTTTTAACTAATAATAATAAATAATAATAAATGAAAATTCCATACTGATCCCATAACGTCCTCCTAAAGTGAGGTAAAAGTACGCTTTTGTGGCTCTAAGCGATGAACAAAATTTTTTGCCATATTTTTCCTACAAAAACTTATACAATATCAAAAAACTTCTAGGATATTAAAAATAAAAATATAATAAAAAAATCAAAAATCAAATTTTTAGAACAGCTGTTAATTTTTAATTTAACACGATATGAGTAAAGTAAAAATAAAAAAAGAAATCAAATTATTTCTTTTTTTTAATATAAATTATTACTTTTTAACAAATCACGTTTTAATTTAATTGGATAAATATAAGAATATCATTTTAGTGGGTATAAGTCAAATATCCTTTGGGTAAATAGGAATGTCATTTTAGTGGATATAAGTCAAATATACTTTGGGTAAATTAAATGGGCCATAATTAGTGTTTTTGTGTAAGAAATGTGTGGTTGACTTTCATTTAATTGGAAATGTGTGTTTGATTTATTTAATTGATTTTGGTGATGTATTTTATTATATTTGAGATGATGAATGGTTTATGTAGAGAAATGATCTTCTGCCCACTTTGTGGACATGGAGTATGCCCACACATGGGTGAATTTTGGGGGAAAAAAATGTGGGGCTTACGTGAGCCCCCCGCCATCAGGGGGCTGTTATGTATTATTCATCTTACTTAACGTAGATTCCAAAAAAAAAAAATTTTTTTAAATTTTTTTGGGCGACGTGCAGTGTTCTAAAAAGCGTGAAGCGCGGAAAAGCGTCGACCCGGACCCGAAGCTTCAAACATTGGAAGCTTAAGCGCGTATAGGCGGCGCCTAGGCATTAAAAAACGTTTTTCAAAATTTTTAATTTTTTAAAATTTTTTTAAGAGTCTAAAATATTAAATAATTGAAATAATATATACTACATTAAAAAATACATCTAAATTCATAAATATTAAATCTACTTTATAATTTCAACAAACTTACAATATAATTTTAATATTTTCAAATGGAAAAAGTCAAAAAATGGACAATTCTTATTTAATAGATTTATAGGAATTGCATACTCTTGTCACAGTGTTCACATGGTCCGATTGAAAATCTAAGATGTTTAAAATTTAAAATTAAATTGAGGTTTTCAATTGTATATTTATGGTATAAGATGTATAATTTCTTTTATTTTTATTTAATTTATTATTTTCTAACTTTGAATTCGGCTTAAGTTTAAAAAGTAAAAGATAGGTATGGTAAAAAAAAAAACGCGCCTAGGCGACGCTTAGTCGAGCCTAGGCACGCCTAGTCGACGCTTAAGCGCCGCTTAATCACGCCTAAGCAGTCAAAATTTGCATTGACCTCTTTTTCCACGCTTTTAACTTAGGCGATGCATTTATGTCACGCTTCACGCTTAGGTGGCGCCTAGGCGCGCTTTTTAGAACACTGGCAATGTGGCGCCCCCATGGCGCGCCACGTCGCCATGTGGGCATGCTCCCTGCCCACGCAGTGGGCAGGTGATCATTAGGCGGTTTATGTATTAGGGTAGATGTTAAAAATTTATTAGTGGGTTATTAAGTATATATTTTTGTGCCGTGTTTTTTAATTATCATTTTGAATCTTTTCAATCCAATAAAAACTTTTATTTTTTTATTTTTTAGCTTTTAAAAGGTTTTTGATTCTTAACAAACAAATAATTTACTTCGTTTATAATAATTATATTTTATATTTGCTTTTTATTTGTTTCTTAATATAAAAATATAAAAATGTGGATGGAAAATATGATACTTGATTAAAAAATTAAGAATAAAAAAACTCACAAGCGATGACAATCAACAAGAGTTAGGGGCAATTGCTTTCTAATATTGGTATTTATTCGATGAGGCCTGTATTCAGCCATAGATAATTGTATGTTATTGTCTCCACAGTTATGAACGTTAACGGATTAAAGATTTTGATTTGTGACAAGGATTGTCAACATGAAAATTTAACAACAAATGTGGTGTTTAAAAGGCATTTCAAAATTTAGAGTGAATATTTTATTTATAGTATTTATTTAGTTCAGATGCATACCGCCACATTATCCAACAAACCATGATTACCGATTCAAATGCACTTTCATCTAATGTGTGTTATGTTAAGACTGTTTTATTTTGATTGTGATACAATATTTTTCAGCCGTATATTTATATCTAATGTGAGACACATATTAAATATTTTACATTAATTATCCAGTATTATGTCTTCATCTTTATTGTCACAATAAATGTGGTCAACATGAAAGCTCAACAACAAATATGGTGTTTAAAAGGTGTTTTAAAATTTAGAGTGATTTTTCTATTTATAATATTTATTTAGTTTAGATGCATACCACCACATCATCCAACAACCATGATCACTTATTCAAATGCACTTTCATCTAATGTGTGTTATGCTAAAACTTTTTATTTCGATTGTAACACAATATTGTTTAGTTATATATTTATATCTAATATGAGACATATCTTAAATATTTTACATTAATTGTCCAACAATATATCTTTATCTTTATTATCACAATTATATTTGTGTCTATTACATTTTATATAAAAAGATTTATATTTTGTATCTATAAGACATGCTTTTTTAGAGGATTTTCATCCCGTGCAACGCACGGGTTGAATACTAGTTAGCATGATTGGCTTCCAATTATTCAAAATTATTCCATTTTTTAAATTTTTTTCTCTTTCCTAAATCAATCACATCCACAAATCTCATCACATCCACAAATCTCAACCACTCAACTCCACTCATTCTCTCTCCTCCTTTACATTAAAAACCATTAAAAAACACTCCCAATCACCCATTATATCAATTATTATATCAATATAATAGTGTTAAAATAATATTACCCAAAAATATTTCAATTTTTCTACTTACACAAACACTATCAGGAAGATCCAGTGCCAAAATTTGGACACATTAACACAAACCTGCTATAACAATATGCCGTATCATATTATTCATGCTACTATATTATATTTGAGCACATTAAAGTACCAAATTTGAACTCTAAATCAAAATTATAATCAATCATTATATTAATTGTACAATTATCCATAAAAATAACCTTTTCATTTTATATAATAAAAAGAACTTGTGCAAAGTAAAAACTAGTTTTAAGTTTCATTAATCGCGCTAAATTCACTTTTAGATTTATTTTTCTTACACTCTTTTTCGCTACACTTTCAGCGATATTCACGTTTCTGTAAGTTTATTTAGCGTTAACTATTTGTTCTCCAAAGATTTTCATTTTTCTAAAATAAAAAGCATTTTGTCAAACAAGCACCATAATTTAGTTTGTATTTTACAGGTGCGAATGTGACCCCTCAAGGCAAATATAGTTTTCTTATCTCATTGGTTCTCGTTTGAGACAGTAGAAGATTTTGGGCACCATTTCTTGTTTGTTAAAAGGCATTTCATCCAATAGCCATGCTTTACCAAACCGCCTTACCTAACCCCAGTCTATTTCATTTACAATTTTGGTGTCTTTTTTTTCGTTTTTTTTTTCCGTTCCGCCTTGTGGGGTGGGTATGGTGTGGGGATCTACACCCTACTGATACCTATTACTGCATTTCATAAATACCCCAACTGCATGATAATTTCTTGCTCTGGTAACCAACAGATTTTTGCTCAAAAGTCGGTGAAATTTTTATGAACAATATACCAGTTCTCTTGCTAAAAACAAACAAAATTTATGAACAATATACCAGTTCTCTACTCTGCTCTGTTTCAGTCCTCTAAACTGCATCTAGTACGTATACACACACACACACACACACTTACATTTTGTGTGCATGTCATGTCTGATGTCCTATTACTATCCTATTATTAGTTTGTTGGATGCTTGAGCTAATTAAAACAATTAATATGTATATAGTAAATGCATTAATTTAATAATGTGAATTATTTTAATTTGACGAAATAGTCAACACAGAAAATGCGACAACATATATGGACTCTTTAGCAATAATTTGTTAATTGCTACATTCTAAACAAATAATACTGGTAAACTTGTATCGACTTTAGTTAATTAGATAAGGAGAGATTTATCTGAAAGTGACAACTCTTGAGTGTCCTCACATTGTTCGTGACATCTATACGAATCCGCCTATATAAATCAAACAAGGTGATTTGCTGTCTTAGTATGGTACTTGGAACAATCAACTTTGTTGTTCACTAAAATTAATCTAAATTAAGATTATACATTATTTTATGTGATGTAATAACAATGATCATTTTGGTAGACTTTGCTCTAAGTGATGACAATTAATTAACCAAAAAGTTAAGCAAATTATGCAAATGATTTGCCCTTTTTTGTTTTTTCTTCATTTTCTAATTAATTCAGTTCCTTTTCTTCACAATGTTGTGAACAAAACTCCAAGAGAAACAACAAGGAAGAAAAATGATGATGAAAGACAGAATATTCCCTCCAATACCAATCCCAATAATTAGAACACATAAATAAATAATGAACCACGAAATATTAAATTATTATTTCACTTTTCATTGGAGCATAGTATACATAAATAAACAAATCAATCTCAGCAACAAATAAATTATGTCCAAAGCATGACGCTGCATGCACGAAGAGGTATTTTAACGAGAATTACATGTATATTTTTTCATTTTCCATCCTCTAAGTTGTCTTATCTAATAAAAACAATTCACATAATTAAATTAATAAGATAATTGTGAAATATTAATTAGATATGCAAAAATAGCATATAACATTGCAACTGACCCAATGCACCTTCCAGTGTACACCATAACGCATCCGGAGTGATGTGTCATTAGTCGGACCGTATCGTTTTGTGCATTTTAGGAAGTGTTAGCATGTCCAAAAAAATGCATTTTAATGCATTTTTTTCAAATTTCAAATTTGGTCAAACAAATCACATCCATCTATCTCTTCCATCATTAAATCTCCACCATCCAACTCCACTCATTCTCTCTCTTCCTACTCATAAAAATACATTAAAACTCATCCGCTAACACCCTATTAAAGTGCATCAAATTGACTTTGTATAATAAATGCATTAATAGCAATTTGTGTCTAGATTTGACTTATTTATGTCCATTAATAGATAGAGCTCTTGGGAGCAGGGTGAGCTCAAAGTAGCTAGTGGTATGCCCACTAAATACAGGGCCTCTTTCCAGCCATGCCATCTTCTGCACGTTAGGTAATGACTCATGTCTCACTTTCAATATAGTTTATTTTATATTTATTTTTGTGAGAGTCATATTTGTTTGTCCTTTCATGGTATTTGCCCCAAAAAACTGGCTATATTCATCCTCAACACCAAGCTGCAAATATAAACCCTGTTTTGTTCATCCTTCACCATATATCTAAATGGTGCGCAAGGCATTTAAAATGAAAAATTTACTCAATCTGCATGCAAGAGAGTATTGACGATATAGTCAACACGCAAACGAGCCAGTTAAGAAACGAAGAAAAAACAGTGTGAACTCTTACTGTTCAAATTTCACTTTCAACAAGAGAAAATAGAATAACACATGACATTCATGGCTTGTTAGTCGTAGTCAACGACAAAATTAAGTTTGGCGCATTTCGTTATTTTTCTTCGACCTGGTGACATCTAATGTTTGGATGCCAGATCAAAAGGTTGGTTGAGGTGATAGTGGTTGTGATTTTGCGGGGTCTTGAGAGATTCACTACATGAAATTAAGTCACTACTTGAGATTTTCATGAACAAAGTAGCCATCCTTTCAATGGCTCCACATGTTCTAAGCAATTGAGTCTGACAAGGACCATCTCCATTTTCTTTTTCTTTCAAGCTACTTGACAAATGACATCTACTGTTCTGAAAAGAGACTACTTTATTGCATTTGTCACATGTTTATTATATAATTCTGATAAGGATCATACTTTAGGATTAAGCTTACTCTGTTGTCTATTTACATAAGCATGTAAAAGAGGAGTAAAAAACTCAGAAGGGCAAGGGAGAGGCAACTTATAGAGTATTAGGTTTGACCTTTTCCTAAATCTCGTGCTAACAAAAATGTAATGACAAAGTCACCCTAAATTTGGATTATGTATAGTGAATATGGGTTACTATAGGCCCTAGTCCTATTGGGATTAAAGCCTCCGTCCAAATTTATGAAGACTAAAGTCAATTATCCACTTAATTTAACTTTGGACCACCATGTTAGGCCCCTACTGTGATCTTACAACCTTTCTGTTGAACTTGCTTGTTTGATCCACCTAGTTTCATCATCAATCTCTTCAAACTCAATTTCAACAATACTTTATATGGTACATAAATTTTCAAACTTTTCAACCACACGTTCTCCTGCCTACCTTAGAGCTAGGTGGACCTGACTGGCTATTATTATGGTAATCCAAATAAGATTTATTAAAACTCCATTTCAATTTTCACTAATTCAATGATCGTACTCAACCTTCATCCAGCTAAAAACGGTGAGGATAGAACTTCAAAGTTCACCATTTTCAATCTTTTGCGATATTGCTTGGTTTGATCTTGTACACAGAACCCGGTGAAATACTTGTTTATTGGGGCGGGCTAAAACTATGAAAGCACACTGAGAGACAACTTATTGTTGTTGAAACAATAAAAACAACAATTTTGTTGAACATTGCATATCCCCTAACTACTAATATACAGTTCCAGGCTGTTATTCATAAACCAGAATGATTAGACAGTATGATCCGGTCAGATACTGACCTTTTAACGGTTTCGATTTGCTTTGACATAGAAGAAAATTTGCTTTGATCATACAAGGTTTCATGTTTTCAGCTTTTGTGTCTTCTGCTTGACAAAGAAGGATGAAATCACACTCTTACTACGAACAGGAGTTCGGACATTCTCTCGTTGAGTTGGATAATCAAAGGATCTAAATGGTGCCAAAACTTTGGAACCCTCGTGCAACTCCTGCAAAACACGGTTCTCAATATTAAAATGACACACTTGCCCACGGAAAGATTTCTGGTACTTGTAGTATACCGAATATTCGGTACTCCTATCAAACCCTGGCCCCTTACACAAGGGCGCCACAATTTACTAAATATTGTAGCTCTCTATGTGGCAATGGTGAGTACTGATTGCTGATTGACTTGGAGTATCGAGTATGGAAAATCGAGAGTACTAGCAATTTCCTCCTATTGAACTGATTATTCTAAAAAATGCAAGAAACTAAGACACAAATTCCAAGAATTTCGTTATCTTTTTACTTGGACAATCACTTGCATTATAGAAAAAGGATTGACATTACCCGCCGAGCAACACCCTGTGTTTTCATAGCTAAGTTTGATGCCTTTCGGGTACTCTCTTCAGCATCTGATTGAGAAGAAATGAATAGGAAAGATATAAATACTTATGTATAAGGCAATGTACCATAATCGCTTCTCTTATTAGTTTAGCAAGTTATACACCACAGCAATGAGAGCCTCTATAGCCTTTGCATACCTAACAAATCAAATGAACCAATTGTCCTTCCAGATACTTTAGGGTCCTCACTGCTGCACAAGAAAATGTCATTGTTCTTCATTTATCAGAATATAGTTTTACAAGCAAAAATATACTGGTGTAATATGTGCTGAGAGCTAGAAGATAATGGTTGTCTGGTAGGATATATTGCAAAAGGATTTGACAACATTATGAAACAAAAAACAAACCTAAGTCTTGTTGATTATACTACTAAGTCTTTTCTGATTTCTCTGCATGCACTTAGCCCATGATCGTTTCAAACTTTTTGTACCTAAAAATTAAATTTTACTACTTAAACAATTTCAAACTTCAATATTGACCACACAATTCAAATCACTTTTCATTATTATCCATATACCTCGTGATCTCATCACTCTTCAATGTAAAAAGTTAGGCACTGTTGTCTTCGCATTTTAATTTTCAATTTTGGGTTTTGAATTCAGCCTCCGTTTCAGGGTGGAGAGAGAAGATGAGAGTGTAGCCTTATTTACAGTATTTTGGCATATTATTACAGAAAAAAATTGTTTTTGAGTTTTCTTTATAAATTTTTCCCTTATTTTCAAAAATATTGAAGTAAACAAGCTTTCAGTGTTTTAAGAAAAGTGAAAACGGAAAAAGTTTGGAGACAACAAAAACAACAAGCCTAAAAAGTTAGGTTTCAGCAAATAGAATTTTGCTGGAACACACATTTAAATTGAAGGACTAACCTCAAAATCCCACGAGGAGACCCTTTCAAGGTAGACTTGGTCTCTGATGCTAAATGCCAAGAAAGAGTTTTTGCTGCAGAAGCCCCTACAACAGACAGCAGTAAGTGACCGATTTAACGAGGTACTTGTCTACAGCTAAATCAAGAACCATTCAATGGTTAGGACATCAGATACCCGAAGAGTAATGAGGATGTTTTGATTGGATATTTTGCATAGGATCTGTCTGTATATGTGGGCTAAAGTGCACCTTCTTGTTTATAGAATCTAGCAAGGTGGTCAATAGAAGAAACAGTAAATGTAACACCGAAAACAATATGGATAAAATTAGAGCTAAGAACTGTCCAATTAACCAGTAAAATAAATCTTACTCGGCAAAATATAATGTTTGTGGTGCCTTGGGATGATAGCTAACAACTGCTGCTGTCTAAGACCTTCCTTGTCCGTATATACTTGACAAGTTAAGAGTTGCTTAAATTGAAAGACAAGATTCAGCCTGGATCATGGTATAGTCCCTCCTAAACAAAATCTTCACTGAGAGCGGACATACCTGATTTAGACATGTAATTTTCAGATCCATGGTTGAAATATCCAGAGTATGCTGCTCCAGAAGGTCGGTTAGTTTGGAAGCAACAGTTCCTAGGTGGTCAACGGCGTTGACTAGAGCTCGAATGGCATAATCCTTCAGGTTGTCCAGTACCCTAATGCACAAGTTACTGGTTAAGACTGAATTCACAGAGATAATATATTTGAGAACTTCCACAGTCAAGTTATAACAGAAGACATAAAAAATTAGAACATGCCAACTTTCTTAAAAGCAGTATCAATGAATATATGTTTGGCTACATGCTGCTTGGAAAGAAACAAAAGAAACCTGTATTTATAAATATCTGCCCGTTTTCCTAATTCGTTTGTTCATCCACAAATTTTCTCAAGCTACTTGTCCACCACTCATTTACTTATAAAAACCTTGCAAACATATCCAAAGGCTACATTTGGCGCACCAGATTAGACCCTACAAGAAATTGCGCATAGTTAGAGATACCCTACAAGAAATTGCACATAGTTAGAGATGTCCTTGGCGTACACTATACAGTATTAGGGTGGATTTTGTTAATGTTTTTCTTTCAAAAGAATACTATTTCTCCTATCTTTCCTCTACGGCGTTAACCGACCTCCTCAAGCCATATTATGTTATCTGGTTAGCTGACGCAAGAAACCTAAAATATCAGTCTTTTGTATAAAAAACTAAAAGATACCATCGGCATTAATCCACCTTAGCTCCATATGGCTCAGTCACTTGTAAATTGGGTCACAAATGTGGAGAGTTCTTCGTCAGTCTTTTGTATAAAAAACTAAAAGATACTATCGGCATTAATCCACCTTATCTCCACATGGCTCAGTCACTTGTATAAATTGGGTCACAAATCAGTCTTTTGTATAAAAAACTAAAAGATATTATCGGCATTAATCCACCTTAGCTCCACATGGCTCAGTCAGTTGTATAAATTGGGTCACAAATCAGTCTTTTGTATAAAAAACTAAAAGATATTATCGGCATTAATCCACCTTAGGTCCACATGGCTCAGTCACTTGTATAAATTGGGTCACAAATGTCGAAAGTCACTTCTTCTTCTTCTTCTTCTTCTTCTTCTTCTTCTTCTATTTTGGTTTGGGGGCGGGGAACGAGGTTTTGTAACATAATATATATTTAGTGATCTAAATTAAGCCAACAAGGTCGACTGCAGAAGCGTGTTCAAGTTTTCATCAGCACCTTGGAGTCAGAAACAATAACTAAAATGATAGACAATGAGCTAGTCTCGATGTTATGTAAACATATAATAGTGTTTGGGGTTTTGGCAAGTAATCATTAAGCATTTTTCTCTTAAGATTTATGAAATTGCGGGTCTATAATTCATTGGGGGCTTGGGGAAGGACCAAAGAACAAAATTAGATATAAAATTTTAATTTAGAAAAACAGAGATGTTCTAACAATTGCATGGATGACTATGCAAACTGAAATCAAAGACAACATTTGAAATGCAGTAATTCACCAACTTCAAGAATCACCAGATTTCTCAAAAAATTTTTATCATCAATGAAAAAGAAAGGTGGGAGGGCGGAAGACAAAGGGAGGGGAGGGGAGAATCATTTAGCCTAAATATTAAATTGAGCCAAATGAACTAGATATTTTTGAAAAAAGGAAAACTGAAACTAGATATTTAACAAACTAAAAGAAGAAGCTGTACTTCAGAAGTTGGAGACAGGAGTCTTACATTTGCTTCTGCTCACTGTGGAGATATGACTTTTCACAATACTCTGCAGCAGAATAAAGTTGAGGCCTGAGGTTCTTGAGTTCCTGAAACAGAAACATGCAATGAAGAAATCAAGAAATACATTTTGCAAAAATCCGAAAAAGCAATTATAATAGTAACAAATTTAATACCAGAAAAACACGAACCCAAATTTGTTGAAAATCATTTTTCAACCCCTTTTACATTGATTTGATAATTTTTTTTTCCATATTTTTATAAATATTTACTGTAATTCTAGACCACGTGCCAAAAAAATCATTTTTTCCATGATCTCTATCAAACAAACTTCAAGATTTAAGTTGAATACCAGTACCAATTATACAGCTATTTAAGTTGATCTCATTTTTCAACTAATGACCAATAGACACATATACAATCAACTTGATTTTTGAAGCTAATGAAGAAATCTGCCATCTCATTTTTCATTTAGTTCCATTCTTTAATCGAAAAACCAATAAAAGCTCATCGCGATGAAAGTCAACCAAACCATCCAACTAAACACGGGCAGCGAAAAACATTCCCAGATCTAAGACAAACTAAAATTAAGAGAAATACAGTGAGAATTCACCTGTAAAGCCTTAACAAAATTTTTGCTTCTCTCCATGGACACCTCATCGAATGTCATCGCCGGATTCCCCGGCGTCGATTGCTCCACATCCATTTCCTCACCAAACAAACACAATCTCCCTCACAATTTCAAATCGCACACCCAGAAATCGATCATACGTACTTAATTAGTTAGAGAGGATTACAATGAGTGTGCTCGAGTTAGATTTGGAGCGAAGAATATGAATGCGACGAATGAGGGGTGAGATCAAGTGTGTGTTTGTGTGTAACCGAAGTAATCCTAGGGGATTGCGGTGGTTAGTAAATTGAATCGCAAGATAGCAAGAATAAAGTGGGATTGAAATTTATTGTGGGCAAGGAAATTGGAAAAGGTGGTTGAAGAGTGGACCTGCTTTTATCTGGTTACGGTGACTCGTCATTTTCAGATCACTAGCCGATCTGAACCTGTCCCGGTTTTTCGGTCTTGAGTGGGGTTAGGTGGGCGGGTCAGGGAAAGCAGGCAGCAAATCAACCAAGAACAAAGGGCTCAGAGTTTGGGCCGAGTAATGGACCATAATATAAAAGGCCCATCCAGTTCCTCCACCAATCAAATAATTTTCGCCGAATAAACTGATTATTTCACCGATAATTCAGAGTTATCCATAGCATTTCTTTCAATTGGACAGATTGAGTCTCATCATCTTTGCCACTGCGATTTTCTCCTCTATATATGATTTATCGAATATTCGCCTCACATATAATTCACAATTAAAGAGCAAAAATGCCTATTTCAAGAATCATCACTCAATTTTAATCCCCTTTGATCAGCATCAAATGGCCCTCTTAATACCCTCATCGGGAATTTCACCTCGTTCGGGCTGCAACAGGGGAATTTTTCCCCGAATCTCTCTAAGCAGCAGGAGTTTTAGGGTTAGGGTTTGTTCAAGTGTTAGGGATTTGGAGGAAGGTACAACTGAGGGTGTGAAATTAAGGAGTAATTATTATGATGATTTGGGGTGGTGGTACGGTGAATTCTCGGCTCCGGCGAAGCCTACTGATACGGTGCCTTTTACTGCGAAAAAGGTTGTGGACGAGGAAGAAAAGAGGCGGAATTATTATCTGAATACGGGTGATGCTATTCGGACCCTCCGAGAAGAGTTCCCCGAGCTTTTCTACAGAGAACTCAGCTTTGATATCTACAGGTTCGAGTAGAACTCAAGCCTTTGTTATTTATATATCTAATTATTTTGTGGAGATTGTAAATTGTTGAATTTAATCAAGGATATTTCTTTGCTATCATTAATTGGTAGGAAATGAGGTGTAATCAAGGATATTTCTGTGTTATCATTCATTGGTAGGAGATGAAGTGCATGTACTAGAAACAATAATGGCGATAAAAGCTGAAAAAATGAATTTACATTTATTTACAAAGTGGAGGCTTGATTGCATATCATATTGATAATCAAAATGGAAAAGAAAATTGGCGATTGGAAGATGGTTTACTTGTTTCTGCTGTGGAAGTTTGATATTTCTTTTTGCCTACAATAGTCTTGATGATTGACATGCTCAGATTTATATACCCATCAAGAATGTAGTTAACATAGTTTGCACAGTCATTTCGGGGTAGAAATTGTGATTCAGCTTAGATCAACGGAATGACAGGTTTATTTGCTTTAAAACAAGTAACTTGATGCTTCCCAGGTTTAATACATGCTGATTATGTAAGTTTTCTGAGTGGGCCAAAAAGGTACCAGGAGAAAAAAGAGAGAAAAATGATGAGGACATGCAACGTTAAGAAAATACAGCATAGGATTTTTCTTGAAATTGGATATTCATACTAATCATTGTTTATTCTCCTTGGCCTCAGGGATGATATTGTCTTCAAAGATCCAATCAACAACTTTGTTGGCATTGAAAACTACAAATCAATCTTTTGGGCATTAAGATTTCACGGAAGAATATTTTTTAAAGCCGTCTCAGTTGACATATTAAGTGTGTGGCAGCCTGTAGAGAACATGATAATGGTTCGTTGGACCGTTAATGGCATCCTTAGAATCCCATGGGAGAGCAGAGGTCGATTTGATGGCACCTCAGAATACAAGCTTGATCAGAATGGGAAAATCTACGAACACAGAGTACACAACATAGCTATTAATGGACCCCAAAAGTTTCAAGTACTATCTGTGGACCAGTTGATTCAATCTATGGGCTGCCCTTCAACTGCAAAGCCCACTTACTTTGAGTTCTCATCTTCCTCGATAAGGAGCCTTTTGTCGACACAGCTTCTATCAGGCATTAAGCATTACTTTTGCTCATAAGACTTTGTTTATATCTACGAAGTTTTGGTCAGTATAGTGAAAACTTCACAAACTTTTCAAGTTGGCTAGCGTATACATAAATCTTGAACTGCTTTGTTTGGAGTTTGACGTACTGGGAATTTTGTACCGTATCCGATATGGATGGTGTTGATTCTGTATTGGGTTAACTTGGCTGTTTGTTGTATGTATAAACTAAACTTTTGTTTTGTATAAATAATATAATAATAATATTTAGCTGAGTACATCTATTTCCTATTGTTGAATTTGTATCCAATATGGGCATAGTTGTGCCACCAGGGGAACTAGGAGTTTGCTTACAGCAGGGCTTTATGTTCACAAAATTTGCTTATTTCTGAAATCATAACAGCTAACAGATTGACGTTTTTTTAAAGTAAAAACCGAAACCTGTGTTTAACTTATAAACACAAAACAATCGAGTTTATTTATAAATTACTCATTGGACACTATTTTCTTCTGAAAGCAACAAACCTTACCTGTAAAATGTCTCATCTTCCCAAAATACTTCTAAGCTTAGCCAATTTTCTTTAATATAGTATGAGAACAGGGAACAGCTAAAACTGACTGATTGATCATCTACGTTTCCTCACCCTAAGCCAAAATAGCAGTTAGCTAATGAACAGTATAAAAGGCACTCACCTATGAAATGGTTTAGCACAAACCAGTTAGAGATTACTGATAACTCTAATTTATAGCAATCAAGTCCTCAATGGCTCTCAAAAAATCGATTTCTCTAGCAATACTTTCACTGGTAATGCTAATGCTGGTGGTGGGTTCTCAAGCAGGAGGAATTGCTATATATTGGGGGCAAAATGGGAATGAAGGGACACTGGCCAACACTTGCAACTCCGGCAACTATGATTTCGTGATCCTAGCATTTCTTGCAACCTTCGGAACGGCCAGAAACCTATGATCAATCTAGCAGGACACTGTGATCCATACAGTAACGCGTGTGTTGGACTGAGCTCCGATATAAAGTCATGTCAAGCAAAGGGGATCAAAGTCATACTTTCAATTGGAGGTGGGGCCGGAGGGTATACCCTTGCCTCCACTCAGGATGCCAAAAATTTGGCGACGTATCTTTGGAACAACTTCTTAGGAGGAACATCTCCTTCTCGTCCTCTTGGGAACGCAGTTTTAGATGGGATTGACTTTGATATTGAAGGGGGAACTTCTCAACATTGGAATGAACTTGCCAAGTATCTGTCTAACTACAGCACGCGTGGTAAAAAGGTGTACTTAACCGCTGCTCCTCAATGTCCATTTCCTGATGCTTGGGTCGGAGGTGCATTGAAAACGGGCCTTTTTGACTATGTGTGGGTTCAGTTCTACAATAATCCTCCTTGCCAATACACGTCGGGAGATGATTCCAATTTGGTGAACGCATGGAAACAATGGGTTTCGTCTATTCCTGCAACTAAGATTTTCCTAGGATTGCCGGCAGCACCAGACGCGGCTGGAAGTGGTTTCATTCCGGAGGCTGATTTGATTTCTAAAGTTCTTCCGGAAATTAAGGGCTCAAAGAAGTACGGAGGTGTTATGCTGTGGTCCAAGTACTATGATGATCAAACTGGTTATAGCTCTTCCATTAAAAGTCATGTCTAAAAGTTGTACTATTATTTAATAGTTATATGTGTAACTTGTGTGTATTCTGTCGTGTAAAAATATTGATCTGGTGTCCTCTTTTATTTTTAAGTTGTTTTCTCCATTTCAATTTCCAGTGACTTATCGTTGATCTCGGCTTTATTCTTGAAAAGTTGCCACAACTGATAACTCTGCTATTTTGAATTTTATGAGGTTGTGGTAGTATGCGTGTTTAACGGCTTAAGTCGCCATATACAATGATCTCAATATATGCTTATCTCATTTCACTAATTGGAGACGTTTGAACTCAAACCACTGCATTTTAGAACTTTGAGAAAAATTTATAATACTCTTAGAAATACAATTAATTGAATAGTGTAGTCTTTTATATGTAAACAGCTAATATTGATTTACATAAAATACAACATACAATACATTGGGAGTACAAAAAACTTCTATACATGACAGTTGAATGTGAACAAAGTAGAATTGGTTGCAAACTAGTTCGATATGGTGGATTCGAGGGCTTATTTTTGACAAGTTCTACTTTTCCACTTTCAAACTAATAGGAGATCAATTTTCTTATCGACTCTTGATTTTTCTCAAGCTATCTACGTCCCCGATCAAAATTTAATAACACGGTTTTCACATGGTATTCAATTGACCATTGGACAATTATTGGACAATCAAAGGATAAGTTTATTTGTGTTATACTATTACTGGAACACTGCTTTTTAGCGGAGGAAACCGACAGCAAGTTTTGGAAACAAACAATTGAAGAAGCCAATGATAGAGAAGACAAACAGACGAAAGGACAAACAACAATGTATTCTTTTCTGTATCCGTAGGGGAGAAAAAACACCTTGCAGATGGTGATGATTATTATTATTATTATATCGTCTCTATTTTCGCTACATACTAAATCATTGCTGAAACCTCTGACAGGATCTTGCCAATGTAATATTCAAGATAGTTGTGGTATTGCCAATGCAAGTATAATTATTTATTTAGCCAAATTTGAGTAGCTACTCAGCCACGTTTTCTTAGCATAAGCACAAATTTGTAGCCTTAAGATACATCAGTAGGTTAATATTATAGTACAATGTTGATACTTCCCTTTGCCTTATAAAAGGTGAGTGTGCATTTGGCAATGATTCACCACAAAAGAAGAAACATAATTTCTGCTAAAACATATCATAGCATCCAGTCATCAAAAATGGCTCCTAGAAAATCAGTCTATAGCATTGATTCCACTGGTAATGCTAATGGCTAATTGGTGGAGGCTGGAGGAATCGCCATGTCTAATTTATGTGATATTGTATATATACTTGATTATGTATGTTGTGTGTGTTTTATATGTGGTTCTAGTAAACTATTGATCTATTTTGTACAAATTATAAGTATCAGATACTTCTCGACCACTTGTTTCTATATGCACGTGACGTCGTCGTGAGCAGTATCACAAATATATTCTTGGCATACAACAAGATCTTGATGAGTTTTCCTTTGCTTTTGTACATAAATAAGTGATAGAATCCACATCAATACATAATAATCGACTTGAGATAATGCTTGGACCGCCTCAAACCAAAATCTTTTAAATTGCAAGTTGTGCACTATTTCATACACTGTCTTTAGCTTCAAATGTTATTATACTAAATAAATAAACTATTATTTAGCTAAATTGGTGTATCATATATGTGCAATTCACAATATCATTGCTACTTTGTTAGTACGTTAAATAACTGAACTTTTAAGCTAAACCACTAATGGTAGTTAAAACAACAGCTAGAGGACAAGGATTTGTTCTTAAACTATACAACTTTATCTAATTAATAATTAATAAGAGTAATTTAGCTTATAGATACAACAATATTAAGAGAGTACCCATTTGCCTATAAAAGGTAAGTGTCTCTGCAATGATTTAGCACATAAAGAAATCAGAGCTTTTATTAAAACATCAGTCTAAAAGCATAGAATGGCCCTAAGAAAATCAATGTCCATAGCATTCCTTTCATAGTAAAGCTTGTGGTGGGCTGAGCTCCATAAATCAAGACAGATCGCGTAGATGTAATACTTTCTTTGTTTGAATCGATTAGTTATAGCGTTCAAGTGCTCCATTTTCCTATATATCCTCTGATAGTAGTAATATATAGGCAGAGTCAAGATCAATTTACATCTAAACAGAATCGAAAAACACACTAAGGACTTGTTCTTTTGAAGGGTTCGCGGATTTTTGTATAAAATGTGTGGTTAGTACTGTATTAGAAAATGTGTGTGCTTAAAAATGTATGTAAGTTGCACAAAAATGCACGAACTCATGAAAAGAACAAGGCCTAATTTGACTGTTTCTTGTACACTTCTTTGACACCCTCCGCATAATACAACAAGATATTATCCATTGCTAATGTCCACAATTGGCTTTCAAATCCACCAAAGAAACCAATCAATCCAAGACGAGCAAACAATTAGTGAATGCACAGACATTTGAAACCTTTGCAAGTTTGGCATCATATGTGATCACAATTACTGATTCATTGAACAGACAACTCTTGCTGACAGATTGTTTCTTGTTTTTGGTCTTTCAACTTTTGTATCTTTCGGTTATGTTAACTTTTCCAAAGAACAGGGACCCTTGCTTGTTACTTTTTTTCTCATTTATTTATCTATATCTATTCTATATATAGTTTTCCCTCACAATTTGTTAATATTGAAAACATGTCCTTCCTTATTCTTGTAAGGGTGTGACAATTTAGATTATCGATTTTCAAATCTTTTCGTACGATGACTTTTGTAGCTAGGTTCATTGTCTCTCTATGCAGAGATTAGATATACGAGGATGAACAATTTTAAACAAAAGTGCGTATGTACACTATATATATATTGAGTGAGAGCGTGTTAATTAGGCAAACTTAATTCCATATTGCTAATGAGAAGATAAATTTTAGTTCGAATAGTCATAGATATTACCAAATGTCTAGATAATAATGACAGTTTTGTTGGATACATGATTAAAATTAGAGTTTGAATAGAAAATTCACACGAACACAGACGAAGTCCTTTTTTTTCTTTTAATACAAAACATAATGTTGAAATGATCATTGACTCGTTGTGAATATGTACAGTATTGAAGTTTAAGGTTTGTTGTGCCCATTCCTTCTGGTCTGAACAATTCAAAAAATTAATAACTGATAAGCCATATCATGGTATTCAGTCTGCCTCTGGTATATGAGATAGCTTACTTTCTTTCTCTATACTATAATTAATAATTGTGTTTTCTTGTTTGTGTCTATGATGTAATTAGAATTGACGTCCTATCCATGGTGGTTGAAATATCGTGTTCACTATTGTACGCGGAAAGTCTACATGGAAGGTGGATTCAGAGGGGATGAGAAAACAGGTTTTCTGGTCAATAGTTCACGTCTCAAATTGACTTGTCTACTAGGATACTGAACGAGGCGAAAATGTTATATTCCCAGCGTTATTCTCCCAACATTTCTCCCAAATTTACTCACAACCCACTGTGCCTGAATGCGGTGGGCAGAGGCCAGCCACATCTCTCTCATTTTTTTCTCCCAAGCGTTTAACATAACATTCCGCGTTAAGTTGAGCAGGTATTTGTATTAACTGTAAATAGGAAATCGGCTCTATCGAAATATATATACATATGTATTTAATTGTTTGAATCACTGAGTGTCTTGAAAGCATGGTCCATTCCTTATTTTTTAGCATTTCCCACTAATTTCAACATAATAATCTTTTGAATTATACAAACGGAAACGATTTATTTATTGATTTATTTTTATTTTTCTTTGGTATTTCAAAACATCTTCTTTCTGACCCATTCTTGTTCATTATTTAGAGATTGTTTCACAAATGTTAAAATAATCACTTTTTTCTTATATATACTTATTTTTAATAGCACTTTTTTTTTCCTAGCTTAAAAATGTAATTGTTCACGTCCTTTCATAATCTTTTCTTACTCTTTCACCGTACTGTCCCACCAAAAAGAGAGAGAGAGAGAGAGAGAGAGAGGAGGAGGAGGAAAGAAAAGAAAAGAAAAGAAAAGGACAATTTTCTTCTTAGAGAAAGAACTTGAAAACAAGCTCTCCTATTAGTTTATAATCTTGCTTACAAGGTAGTGTCCAACATTTTGCACCATGCCAAATATATCTTGACAGTTTTTATACTATTTTTTTAACCTTTTGATTGGGACTTATTGATATCACTTACTATATTTTTTCTTTGTTTGAACTAATCAACAATGCCGCTATTTTTTCAACCAAAAATCGTGATGTGCATATAATAGTCAAAATGTCTATTCAGACGATTGAACCTTTTACTCAATCTCTAGAGCTAAAAACTAGTATATCTACTCAAACAAATCTTAGACTTCCTGACGAACAATGCTAGATCTCCACACACAAATAGAGTCCCCCTCCCCTAGGGGGCAATATAGTCATTTCAAAATACCCCTATTAGGGTGTGGAAAATGTCCACACAAAGTTTGTGTGAACGTCTAACTTTATTCATTCTTGACTACTAGAGATAAGGTGATCAGAGGTGGAGCTTGAGGGGACATGAGTTGGCGACCGCAACAATAGACTGTTTCATACTTGACAAGGGGAATGGCAATAACAATATTTATCAACTTGTAGCTAACTTAAAAAATAGTTGACCAAATTTGTGTTAGAAAAGCATGTAACAAGCCATGTGTGGTTGCTGAAAATTTTTTTAAAGCATGCAGTTGTGGGCACCATGAACCATGCTATATATGGTGGTCAATGTGAAAAATTCTCACGTGAGCTCATTCCATCCCCACTAATTTAGTTTCTCTTTATATATATATTCATTCTCTTGCATCAAATTTTCTTCACAAAACCATACTTCTCTATCAGCCATGGAAAATTCTAATCCATTAGCCACTGAAAGTTTTTCATACAGTTGGTTAATACACAAAGATCCCTCTTCTGATTGCTTTCTCAATTCCCTCAAAACATTTTCCGAAAGTTCCAACGAAAATGGATTGAGAGAACATAGTAATTTCAATTTTGATTTTCCTATATCAGCATCCCCTTTTTCCCTAGTCCATGCTGATGAAATCTTCTCTGATGGGCATATTATGCCCGTATACATCAAAAGGTCAAAATCCGAGGCGTTTAGTACCTCGACCTCGGCTCCCGGTACTCCTATTTCCTCCTATTCTTTGAGGAGTCGACATGAGCTCCTAGAAAAAAGGACACTGGAAGAGGAACTGCCGGGACAACTTAGGAGGAGAAGTACTAGGTACTTTTCCCTCGGAAGATGGAGGAAATCGTCAAAAGGAGTGTTGACGAAATGGTTTGGACTTGTTAGACCATTTTGTAAAAGTTTAGGGTATTCAAGAAAAAGTATTAGAATCGATGATCTTGAGAGAAAGGTTTGTGAAGTTCAAAGTTTGGGCAATTCACTCGAGGCATCACCTCGTTGTACTATAGCTTATTCTGCTGTCGATTGGGCTGATTTTGGTGAAAAAGTCAATAAACACGACCACTTTTATGAACTCAAGAAGATTAGTAGTCGAAAAAGTTCCCCACGAGAATCGCCACGGATGAGCTCGTCACATCCCTTTAATGTTTGTGCTGATATTGAGAGCTCAATCAATGAAGCAATTCTGTACTGCAAAAGATCAATAGGTACTTGATAATTATCATTTGAACATCAAAGATTGTAGAATGATGTTATTTATCAGCAGTTTGTGCTGATAAGTTCCACACGGATATGAGTTATGTGACTACTTAGCATTGGTTGATGTTGTAATGTTTATGTACTAGTTACTGTCTTGAAGACATCCAATATCAGTCAATATTAAAATGTCGTACTGTCATGAAACTATTGATGTAAGACCATAGTTAGTGAATAGCAGCACTCAAGATGTCATTTGGAATTAAACTTCTATGTTTTATGTTTTTCAGAAAAATGAGAGGATATGCATTTTTGCACACAAGAGACAAGCAAAGGAAGGCGGTTTGCACGCAGAGTTTCTCATGCTGATGCTAACAATAGTCTTCTTTGTATCGTTTCAATTTTACGAGAAAAGGAAAAAGTACACCGAAGAGCTAAAAAAATGCATAGAAATTTTGTGTATATGTATTCAAGTCATCAGTGTGTCGATTGTAAGCAGAATTTTCTTCCAAACTGTATTTATTTAGAGCAATAAATTCAAAATGAGTAACAGTTCAGTTCAAACTGATAGTATGATCCCTTATTCCCTTAATAATTAGTAATTACCCTTTATTAGTTTTATTTGGGAAATAATAAATAATTAAGGAATGATCATTGATTATGCATCTATGATTGAAAAAAGATGAAAGAAAAGAGGAGAGGATATTTTTGGCATCTTGTTAAAGGATGGTGTAGCAATTTCATATGGTAGAATGGGGCTTTAAAGGGCCCTCACATGTTTCCATGATCTCTTTTTGTTCTGTTGTGACAATTATATTGTTTTTCCTTTCTGTGAAACCTTTCCTCCAACAGCACTGATGTTTGGTCCACCAATGGTGCTTGTAATTTTAGTGCTCTAGGATGTGGTAAATTTACATAACGACTAGTTTGAGTCCCAGTCTTACTCGTGAAATGCATGTCTTGAGGGCATTCTCGTCTTACAAGATGGTTTCATCAACTATATATAGATATTTGAAATTAATATTCTTAGATGATGTAGTCAACATAACAAATTTTCATTGGATGATAAGGAGATGCATCAACTTACAGACATCAATTTAAAATGTTTGTCTAAATTTACTCTCTGTACAATATTCTTTGAGCAATTTGTCGGCAAAGAGGATGACTTGAGAAAGACTAGTTACTTTGTTAGATCCTCGTTGATGGCAATTCTCAAGAAGTAAATTGTGACAACTAATTTTCTTCCTTAATATTACGAAAAGTGGTTTGGGTTTTACCCATCCCACAAGTTATTATCTAGTTGTTGGTGCATATCATAGGAAATGGCTCATATTGAAGCATATATAAGAAGACGACATGATGCATATCAAAGGCCTTTAGCAATTATGAAGCAATTTTCTCCATCAGCATCATAATCTCAGTATACTATTTTTCTGTGATGAATCTAACTGTAAAGTTTTCTCCAAGGATTCTGGAGATAAGAAGCTACTTGAAATTAAAAATTCAGGATTCTAGATAAGAAATTGAAATTAGTGGAAGCATGAAGGCGACAAAATCTTAAGTACATGTTTTCTCTTTATTGAAGGATATGCTCAAAGATTCAAAGTGACCATGCTGACTCTTCACAAGAACCTTTTTCTTGCATAATGTGAAAAAGAGTCATCAAATTAATGATTCCCAAGTCTGCAAGCAACACAAACTTTTGCATTGTGGGGGCAAAAAACTTCAAATTAGTTACAAGAAACAAAGGGGGTCCATAGGGCAGACCTTGATAGGAGAAAAAGCCATAAAAGCCCCATCATTTTTTTGTTTCTATATGTTATTTTCTCTTGTTTATACCTCTATCTATATCCTTGGATGATGATGCATCACAATTTTGAATCACTAATTGATATTCTCTTGTATATAAGATGTTTGATAGCCTAGATTGTGGGGGACCAACTCTCAAGACATCCTACTTGTCTCCGCTAACTGATTTTCTGTTCTTGGAATCAGCAAAGCCACGTCTATGTACTCGTTTAAGTGCAAAGCAAAATTACGCTTCAACAAACAACAAATAACTAAGTCGTATTCTCAATAAATTTTGGTCGGACTTGTGAATGAAATCAAGTAACTCTGATGAATGAGAATTTCTTATATCTTCAACACCTTATATTTTAACTATACTTGCATCTTAATATCCTATTTTTCTCAACACTCGAATAAGTGGATATTTTGAGTCTGATTACCCTACTCTCAGTGCCATAAGAAATTAAAAATAAATAAAAAGTAAATATAGGCCACACACCTTATTTTTCTTCATCTTTCGTTAAAATTTCAATTACACACTGATTGATGTAAATGAAAATGTTTGTTGTGAAGAATAAATAATAAATCAATGATATTAATGTGAAATATCAATAACATGAGTGGATATTAAACTCACTTCAATATTGAGAGATATTTATTTGTATTTATTTATTATATATTTACAAGTTGATGACTATTAGCCAGGTCAAGATTGTGGTCCATAGGGTGCTTGATGCAAGTCCCATAGGCCACATGAACAACAACATTAACCTAATGTTAGAAGAAAACTATGCAAGAAAAGTTTAACTTCAATTGCTTCTCCTTTAGCAAGAAAAGTGACCATTCCTAACTCTAGTGCGGGGACCAAAGACATTGCGATGCACATAGCATCAATCATGTCGAAAATATAGCTATTAAGTCCTTTGTTTTGAAACTAAAAGGACAACTAAGGGGTCGTCGTCTAGACATAAACTCACATGTGTGGATACAAACAATTAGGTTCATTGCATTGTGTGAATACTATATATGTAGGAGCACAATTAGTTTGCAAAGAAATGCAAACTATTAATGTTGTCTGTAAGTGAAACATATCTATTCGTCAAAGATAATGAATCTCGAAAACCTTAACATGAAAGCACTTTTTTTTTTGGGGTGGGGTTGAAAGAATTATGTTCGATGCATTGTGATAATCAATATGCATCTTCAAAAGAAAATTGTGAAAATAGAAAGGTGAACAATATTGCATCATTTGTAAATGACTTTTGAAAATGAACAATGAACAATGAATTGTAAAAGACAAATTCTAATGTGCATATAAACGAAAGAAAGAACCCTCCTAATATGGTATAAAGAAATTGCTCATTTTCAAACTCTCGAAGCCTTCATTCATCCAAAACAATTTGTTTTTATAAAAAGAAAAATGGTGTTGATTTGTGCATATTGCTTGTTAACGATGAGAGCGTTCTGTCAGCAAGTCCAGCAGAAGACGCCCGTGCCATAACGAGAGATGGACAAATTTATGCACAAAATAATGAAGATATGCATGTGACAAGGGAATGAAGGCTTGACCGAGGCACGCAACCTAAGTCACGAGTGGACGAGAGCAGGGATGCATGCACAATGAGACAACGATGGGAGAATGTGCCCAACGCTTACGCCACAAATGGACGATGTTGAGGCTCATGGAACATTCCAGATGCTATTGGGACTTGGTCTTGCAAAGTATTCGGATTTTAGAGGATTAATTCGCCTAGCGTATTTTAGAGATGAAACGTAGACCATTAGATCAAATCTATCACCGGCACCCATTCAAAGGAAGTGAAAGTATAAATAGGGGTGTTAGGTTAATTTGCAATACATCCAAAGTAGTAGAGCATCAATGTTCTCTGTAAGTGTTTCTAATCTTTCGTGACCGGAGGTGCTTGTGCGAGAGCTAGTCCGCACTAACAATTATAAGTGAAGAGGCTGCTTAACTAACACTCTTGAGGACAAATAGAGGAGTGAAGATCACATAGAGTTTCAAATCTCCAAGTCTGTGAGGACGTAGTAAAACTCCAAGAAAATAGAACAAAACGTTAATATATGAAATTGACTGCAATTAATCAAAAGCGCATAAAAGAATAGAAATGAATTTGTTTTGTCAAAAGTGGGATTTGAACCCACCGGGCCATGACGGAGACCAAAACTTAAGCTCGGCGCCTTAGAACACTCGCCATGCTGACAAATATCCATATTTTTTATTTCAAAAAATTAATTAATTAATTAATCAAGGCTATTTGTATTGTAATTATATAGATATGAAAATGTTAACTGTAACACATGTTAGATGAATTAATAATAAAAAAATAAAAATAATTTTGAGAAAATATCCAATAACTATATGTCAAACCCGATGTTTGCCCACTAAATCAAAACATCTTATATTTCTTAACCACTAACTATAATTTATAAAAAAATGATTTATCAATTACTCTTTTTAGGTGTTTATAGTTATTTTTGCTTCCCATCTTTCTTTTTCCACATTTTCATTTTCCTTCCATCTTTTAAATTTCACGGAAGGTCCTCCAACTTTCACATTTTTCATTTTAGTCCTCAATTTTTAAATTTTATTTCAAAAATACCCAAAAATATTTACACCCAATGTCCTCTATCTTTCAGATTGTTTCATTTTAGTCCTCAAACTTTTGGATTTTTGACACTTTTAATCTTTTTACTCATTTTTTTCCTTATTTTCTTCTACATTTAGGAAATTCACCTACAAACACAATATTTAAGATAACATAAATAAATAAAATTTTCATCATAATTAAAAAAATATTGCAAGCATAAAGATAACTTTATACTTCATTTAATTACTCTTGATGGCAATTCATAAATATCAATAGACGTACAAATATTACCCTCCCAAGTAACATGGATTGCCACAGTAATACACAATTACCTACCCCGGTAATCTCGATAAATATCCAACTTCTGGATTTACTCATCTCTCAATTTCTCTCTCAAATTACCACCCCGAGTAATCTTAAAAAATATTCAACTTCTCATTTCCCCCGTCTCTCATTTTCTCTTTCTATGCACTTTCTCTCTCCAAATTACTACGTAATCTCAACAAATATTCAACTTCTAGTTCCCTCGCCCTCGACTTTCTCTCTCTACGCATTTTCTCTCTTTAAATTATTACAACCGATAATAATATTATTGGGATATGTAACATTATTATTGGGATATGTAATAATATTATCGGGGGCATATATTTGTATTATTGGGGTAATGGTGGTAGTGATTTGGTAGGTAATACTATTACTAGAGAATGTAATATGATTATCAGGGTATATAATAATATCGATAATAGTATTACTTTAACAAGTAATAGTATTATCGGGGATAGGAAATGGTTGCATGGGTGGTGGTGATGGAATGGCGGTAGTGGTTGCTGTGGTGGTGATTTGGTAGGTAATACTGTTACTAGGGAAGATAATATGATTATCATGATATGTAATAATATCGATAATAGTATTATTGTATCAAGTAAAAGTATTATCGTGGTAAATAATGATGGTGGTGGTGGTGGTGGAGTGGTGGAATAGTGGTGATCGTAATAGTGGTGGTAGGGGAATTGTGGTAATGGTGGAGGAATGGTAATGGTGGTGGAGTGGTGATGGTGGTGGGAGATGGTGGTGGGTGGTGGAGGAATGTTGGTGGTGGTGGTGGCGGTGGCGGTGGCGGTGGCGGTGAAGGAAGAGTGGTGGTGGGAGTGTTGGAATGGTGGTGGTGGTGGTGGTGGAATTGTGGTTATGGTTGCGGTAGTGGTGGAGTTATGGTTGTGGTGGTGGTGAGAGAATGTTAGTCGTGGTGGAATTATGGTTGTGGTGGTAATTTAAAGAGAGAAAATCGGGAATGGGGGAAGCGAGAGTTGAATGTTAATTGGGGTACGTCATATTATTATTTGGATAGATAATAAAATTATCCGGGGTGAGTAACATTTTTCTTATGATACGTAAAGAGAAAGTCACAGACAATGGAAAGAAGAAGTTGAATGTGCGTACTGTGAAATATATGACAAATTTATTTATTTATGTTATCTTAAATATAATGTTTGTAGATGAATTTCTTAAATGTGGACGAAAACAAGGAGAAAGATGAGCAAAAATAACTAAAAGTGTTAAAAACCCAAAAGTTTGAGGATCAAAATGAAATAATCCAAAAAATGGAGCACCTTGGGTGCAAATATTTGGGGTATTTTTGAAAGAAAGTTCAAATGTTGAGGATTAAAGTGAAAATTTTGAAAGTTGAGAGGCCTACTTTGCAATTTGAGGGATAGAGGACCTCTTGTATAGGTGATAATCTAAGTTGTGTGGGTTTTGGGTTTTGGGTTTGGCCTGACATAATGATAAATTAAATGTGATTAATGAGGTGTTTATATTTTATTAGGGAAAAATAAAGTTAGTGGTAAAAATATAAAATATTATAGTTAATTGGGCAATTTTTTAGAAAATAAATCGTTATTAGGCATTTTCCCAATAATTTTTTTGGCAGAAGTGGGATTTGAACCAACGCCTTTGACCACACTACCATCCTAACAAGTGTGCATTTTTTTATTTAAGACTTAAAAATACATAAAGCAAGCTCATTAAGATTATACTCATTTTGTTCGGATATTTATTTATAGTGCATGTGATTTTCTATATTATCCATAAAAAAAATGCTTATTTTCTTTTAAAATTTGTATTTAGACTATAAAAAACAAGTTTTAAATTTCACGAAATTGAAATTTCACTTTAAGCCAAATTTGTAACTATTTTTCTTAAACCAAGAATTAGAATGATTGGTTATTGGTTATATTACCACTACAAAATTTGAATGGTGCATTGGAATTTTAAATATTTTTTCCTATTTGCTAAAATATTCACAATCAAAAAGATATAAATATCCACCTTCATTGCAATATGTATTTTTATTTTCTTCTTGCTATTCCAAGGTGCACCAGAAACAAAAACACTCGTTCAAATTGAAATTTAGTTTGGATCAATGATAAAGTTTAAGTGGATCCATTGACGAAATTAAATCAACCGTTAAAAATTAGCATTAACATCGCCGTATGAAACTATATGTGAAAGCAGCAAGAACAAACATAAATTCCCCTCCACCGGCGGTTTGTTCCCCTCCATATACATTCAAACAGCTTCTTGTTCACCGAACTGAATTGAGTTCGATATTAATTTCTCCACTTTCGTCGGTTTGTGTAATTCAAACAAAGCTTGTCCTTCAACAAACTGAATTGAGTTCAATTTCTCCACTTTTGCCTTACTGTTGTGACTGCATCTACGTATTTCTAATTTTCTCTCTGATAAATAAATATAGTGAATTCTCATGAGGTATTTTATTCTAAGTGATCTGAAAATCATTTTTCTTTACTTTCAATTTTGGGGGTTTGGGAGAGGCGGAGCCAGTGTATGGCAATCTGGTCCATGGACAACACTGAACTTTGCAATTTTTTTTTTTTTGTGCTATCGATTTTTGTGCTTGGGACAGTGGAATTTCAGGAAGATGAACAAATCAAGGCAATTTCAGGAAGATGAACAAGCAGAGCGTCCATTAAATTTTGTTGGATGCTTGAAATTGATGAAATTGATGAAGAAGTGCATCTGCAGGCCTAAAATTGTTGAAGCCGCAAGAAACGAGTGAAGAAGATGATGAATTGGGGAAGTTGGGCCTATTCTCACTATTTGGGCTTTTATTTAATTAAATTTAACCTTTTTATCTTTTGGCCTATGTAATTAATGACCAAATCCATAACCCATTCGTCTCCTTAGTAATTGACCCAATTTAAAAATGGTTCCCTATCACCCTATATATTGGCACTATAATTTTTCTTTTGTACATCACATTCTAATTGTTTCCAAGGTACTTAAAATTTACTTCTAGTTACAATTACAACTTTAAAATTTTTAAATTTAATTATTAGTTTTGACCTTTCATTTACAATGAATTTGTCTATAATAATAATTGACGTACCAAAATTTCATTATTTGGATATCAAATGATTTATTTACATTTGATAATTTCAAATAAGTAAATACAAAAATTAAAAAATTTGATACTAATTTCAAGCACGCTAGCATCAATTTTGTTTATAAATGTTTTTTAACAGACCAGTGATGTTAATCATTAAATTATTAATTATAAAAATATGACAAAAAAAAGTCGAGAACCAAGCTGTAGTAAGAGGCAAATGTGAAAATCCTTTGCTACAGTTAAAATGTGGTGCACCAAATAAAAGTTGTAGGGCCAACATAATTAGAGTATACTTAATTCTCTACTAACTCTTTCGGTTAGATCATCAGGATAGACAGAAATTGAATATATAAAATTCAAGGTTTGTTCTATTCACATCAAATTTTATCAAATTAGATTTATATTTTCTCTTATTTTTTTTAATCACTCATACATTGATTTGATAATTTTTTTAAATATTTTTAATGCCTCTTTTCCAATTTTCAACCATATATCTAAAATAAAATTTAATGAGACCTCAAAAAATACAATTATCTAAATTTACATTACAAATCAAAATTTTATTAGATATATTTTCTTGTTATTTTTGCTGTATTAAATTATATTTTTATATTATATGGTATTTCAATATTTTGAAGCATTTATGTATTTACTAAAATTTTTTTAATATCACTCAATTAAATGTCTTCATTGATGGTCAACAGTCAACATTGACGTTTAATAGTCTAACCATCAATAGTCAACAAGCACCCTAACTCAATAAATTAATAAAAATTATAAATCCATCCCTAATAAGGGCTCTCTGATTTGAGATCGACATGAAGTTTTGGACCGCACTGAACCGGATTTCTGACTACGCCCGAGGAGGGGAGTGTTATTGTTATTTTAATGGCTGTTTCTAATTGTATTTTGCAATTTTACAATCCTTTGTAAATTTCTCCAATTACAGTGGATCATTTCATTCAAATCGTTTCAGATGGCCTTAATTTTTTCGATTTTTATAGACAATACTTCACATAATATGGGAAACGTTAATTCCACTTCACCATCAAACTTGTCACTTTTCGCCAATACATTCACTTATGCATCATCCTTTTTTTCCGATTCTGATCCATTGTCCACACATAGACAGATGGATACCACATGCCCTCCCACCATCATGGGAAATATGCATCACACATCCATCCATATATGGACACCGTAATATACCCATGTGTGGGAAAGCCTTTTCTTCTCTTTCTACAAAATTAACATTTTTCTAACAAAGTCATGAAAGTTGATAGTCAAATTCATTTGCCTGGAGTTCAATTTTCAATTTCTTTACTTGCACTAGTAATCATCCTAACTTGTCCGCCCCAGGAATCTTACAAAGCCATTGATGGTCTTGTAACTTATGGAATGCTCGGGCAATTTTGATGAACTATTCGATTTTCATTTTGAAATTCGAGACCAAATCTAGAATCGTGGCTATGAGGAATTTAGAATTTTTAAATTTTTCGAAATCTGTAGCCACCGATCAAAGTTTTTGTAACATTTTAACCCAAAAATATTGCAAAAACTTTGATCAGTGGCCACAGATGTCGTCGGAAAAAATTTAAAAAATTCCTAAAACTCCCCCTCATCGTGCTGATTCTAGATTTGATTTTAGGGTGTGTTTGATTGACACCATTTTCCATGGAAAATGTCCCATCATGGAAAAAATTTTCTCACTTGGTTGTTTGATTGACAAATTTTCCATGGCAAATATTTTCTAGGTACAATAGTTCAAAGCATGTTTTGGCCATTTTCCATGGAAAAGAAAATCCATCTCCCCCCCCAAGAAAAAATTTTCCATGAAAGTGGGAAAATATTTTCTTTTCCACCATGTGCAATCAAACACACCGTTAGATTTCAAAACGAAGGTCGAATAAGCCATCAAAATGACTTGAACATTCCTTAATTATAAGCCGTTCGATGATTTTGGAAAGGTTTTGATGTACGTCCAATAAGCGAACAAATAGTAGGAACTATATCCACCAACCAACAAGAGTTAAAAAAATAATATGTTATTATTATTTTGTTTTAATATAATATTTTATTATTTTCTTAATCTCTGGCACAAATAAGTAGGTATCAAAGCCTATACGCTCTCTTCAGGATATATTTTTGTGAAATTTGATTAATACTAAGATCTTCGACACAATAAAATAATCAGCAATGATTTAGAACCATCATATACCACATGATGCTTCCGGATCGCATACAACCTAAGTCAAATTTTAGAAAGAGTTATGTCATTCTTCATCACTTATCCACGAGATTGGGTTGGCAGTAAATCTTGCTTTAGATCATCTGAATGATCGAATCGAATCCCAGAATCCAGAACTCAAGGAAATCATCTTCGTTAAGCCAATTGGGGAACTAGTACCAATTTTTTTTAATCCTAGTTCTCAGGTCCTCAGGTATTTTCCCTTTGCTAAAATCTAAAACCCTAAAACACTCCGAAAAATGGGGAAAACAGAGGACAAGAAAAGCCCAAAATTTACAACTTCTCAAATTGGAAGGACACATTGAATATAGCCGAGGGTTCCAGACGCAACAAAATTAAGACAATTTTGAAGCATCTTACAATTCGGCCACTAGATAAATCTGCGAAGGTTCAATTTTAGTGTTAGAGAGGTCTCGTTATGAAGTTCTTCCCCTCCGCTGGGACCTTCGCATTTCCAGCCAGAACATGATTAGCAATAACCAACGCAAAGCAATTAAACATGAATTGAAATTCAAAAACGAATGTTCGAAATTTTGGAGAACCTAATCGGAATGAGTTATCCGATTCGGCGATCAAACTTCGAATGATCAATATTCGAAGGCAAACTTGACAGAATCGGCATCCATATATTCGCCTTTCGTCCATAGGTCCTTCGATTCGAAATAATAATAATGAATTCCGTTATGCAAAATGTGTGCGATGAGAGAAAAAATGGCGAAGTGCTCAGTGAATACGAACCATAAATCAGAGCTCATGTTGCGGTACGAAATACCGCAATCGTAATGTACTCATCTTCATCGCAGATTTGCAGCTTATCTCTACCTTACTTGGGAAACAATATATAACACGCAGCAATAGATCTAAATCAAACTTGATAATGGACAAGCTATGTTGAGAAGAGAACAGAGAAAATGAATAAACGAATGAAGCAGGGGTACATATAAATTCGTGGAACCCTAGATTCCTTGGGCTGATACCTGATGGGCTTTGTCCTGAATTTTGTACCCCTTAAATGTCCACTGAGCCCAAGCCGAATGGTTGTTAGTTTAGTGATTGTTATTTGAATGGGGAGGTCACGTTCTATTTACTATCACATTCGATCTACTATGCTTATTAGCATTTTCCACTACAAAGTAATTTTTTTACTCAACTTTAATCATAGTAATTAATGTCAAACACTACTTTTCCGTTGCTTTAAATATATTCTTCTTACATTCAAAAAACAAAATTATATATTTCTTTTCTAAATGTTAAATATATTTTTCTTAGTTTTTAAAGATCTGTTAAAACAATAAATGATAGAAATTATTTTACAAAATGATTTTTAGATATCTGTTAGAAAAATAAAGAAAATCCTTTTAAAAAGTCAACAAAAAAAAAAAAAAAACGCCACCCCTCAACTTATATATGAGTGCCCAAAAATAGAGGGAGATGGGGGTGCGAGCAAATGATACTTCAGTGCATCGAAAAGGACCCATGCATGTTAAGAAAATACTAGCAGAATCCTTTTCACGAAATAACTTGCTCAACGAGAGAGAGCGTCTTCCTAATTAAGTCAAAAAGGTTTTGCCATGAATGTTGCTATGGGATTTTCCTATACAATATTAACTATTATATAAGTACGGAAGTACCTCATGTAGAGTGATTTAGTTTCTTTCGTTTAGACTTTACATGGATAGGTGATTTACGTTCCTAGATTACACTTCATTGTATCGTATATATATCTACACCGGTTGATGATGAATGAAATATAACACAACTTGTTCATTAATTTTCTTCAGAAAACAACAGTTCTCTATCCGCCATGGAAAATTCGAATCCTCTAGCCAGTGAAAGTTTTTCATATAGTTGGTTAACACACAAAAATCCCTTTTCCGATTGCTTCCTTAGTTCCCTGAAAACAGTTTCCAGGGATTCAATCGAAAACGGGTTGAGAGACTTTCGAGTTTGATTTTCCTACATCACCATCCCCTTTTTCCCTAGTCCATGCTGATGAAATCTTCTCCGACGGGTATATTGTGCCTATATATGTCAAAAGTTCAAAATCCGAGGCATTTAGTACCTCGACCTCGTCGACCGGTACATCTATCTCCTCCAATTCTTCAGAGAGTCTACGCGAACTTTTCCAAGAAGAGTCACTGGAAGAGGAACTAATGCGACGACCTAGGAGAAGTACTAGGCATTCTTTTCCCAGGAAACCGGAGGAAATCGTCGAAGGGAGTGTTGAAAAAGTGTACTGAACTTGTTAGGCCATTTTGTAGAAGTTTAAGGTGTTCTAGAAAAAGTGCTAGAGTGGATGATCTTGAGAGAAAAGTTTGTGCAATTCAAAGTTCCCGTAGTTCCCTCAGGGGATCGTCTCGCCATAATTCACCATGAATAAGCTCGTCCTGCCTTTTTAATGTTCGTGGAAGCTATTGAGAGCTCCAATCAGCGAAGCAATTCTATTCGCCGTGGATGGGCTCATCTCATCCTACACCCTTTTTAATGTTTGTGGAAGCTATTGAGAGCTCCAATCAGCTAAGCAATTCTATTCGCCTTGGATGTGCTCGTCTCATCCTGCACTGACATTGAGAGCTAAATCAAGAAGCAATCTATACTGCAAAAGATACGTACTTAGCTCAAGAAGTGTAGCAATATGTTATGGTAGATTCGGCCGTGGATTAAAAGAGCCCTTGAATGTTTTCGCTCACTTTTCGTTCTTTAGTGAATTGTGACTAATGTTTTCCCTATTTGCATCAATGTTTGATCCACCAAGGGTGCTTGTAATTCTAGTTTGTGGTAAAATTACACAAACACTACCAAAAGAGGTCCATTATATTGTGCTTCAGTAGGGCAATACATCACAAGCACCGCACCGCCTTCGTACACTTTGCTTACCAACCCCGATACGTGTTAAAAGTAATTATACCACACCACCAGTGAAAAACAATTCCAAAACGCCCCAAAAAAAACCCAATTTGACACACTGCACCAACGTAACCGAAAATCTACCACAATATTCCACACATACCAAGAGCAGCAAATGATTCTGAAGAAGAACCCATGTACATATTGTGGAACGGCAGTATAAAACCATAAGCACCCACGTCTAAACTTATATCTAAGATGCCCGAAAATGTTGTTCTAGTAAAGCATGTTACATCACTGTATATAAAACCTACAGACTTCCACCACATAATCAAAAGAAAGTGCCACTAGATATGTAAAACTTGAACCACAGTTGGCTATACTACAGCAGAACAACACCGTAATTTGAACTTCCAACTTCCTAGGCGGCCTTCTTCTCTTTCAATGGTCCTCGGGGGAGTTTGCTCAGAACTTTTGCATCAAAAACTGCATACTGCTTCTTCATCCAAATCATTGCCTTCTCAGCACAAGCATCGATCTTATCGTCGTACTTTTCGTACAGAACAGGTACAGTATGCAGGAGAACAAACACTGTTCCATTTTTATCAATTCATTGTGTCAGCCAGGAATGAAGTGTGCAAAATACTAGAATACGGTTTAGGCAGAGTTAGAAACAGATTATACGGTTTAGGCAGAGTTAGAAACAGATTTCCTTACATATATAGAACAATGTCAAGAAGTTGCACAAGCTGCCAACAACAGATAGAACCCACAAACCAGCCACCACCTAATAAACAGAATTGAACATCTTAAATATAAAAGAGAAAATCAACATATAATATAAAAATGGTTTGAAAAATCTTTCCACACCAGGTAAGGAAATAGAGGAATCACATAATAGCCGGCCTATCACAAGTTGTAGCTGAAAATACAAGGAACTTGGGGTAACAAAAATTAAAAGCACGCCAGTCAGAAGGTCTCTGGAATGGCTTTTTTTGGAGAGCGTTTATGAAGTAGGTAACCAGTGGTTAATCAAAGAACTAAGAGAATGTGCATGGACCACACACGCGGAGACACAACCGGGATAAAAAAAAAGAGAGAGAGAGAAAATCAGTTAGACAAAATGTGCATATCCTTTACAAACAATATGCCGAACGCATTGAACACTTAGCCAAACAGATACAATGCCATCAATTATGGATAGGTTGTCCGGCATGCATAAGTCAAAAACTAAAATATGGATAAAGCTATGATGTTAGATTCTGAAATCTATATTTGAATTTGATGCAGGCAGGCTACTTGAACAAATGATCTTTTGATTCCTCAAGTTAACATCTAAAAATTGAAACAAGCCGCAATCAACAGTCTGAAAGCATTTAGGCCTTGTTCTATTTGGTGTTAACCAAATCCGCACGCAATTCCGTATACCTCATACTCATTTTCAACCACACACATTTCCCAAAATAATATTAACCACACATTTTTACACGGAATACCGCGCGGAACAACTAAACCCCCAATCAAACAAGGCCTTAATTAAAGAAAGGTTGCAGGAATCCTTCAGTTACACGAAATACTGAGGGAGAAAGCTGCATTAGGGATCAAATCGAAACAGCAAAGAGAGCGATAAAGCTACGCGAATTAGTTGTCCATAGAACACTGTAATATGTACCACCCATTAGTATCTGATACAACCAGCATTGAACAACCACGGAAGTTCTAGAACACTGTAACATGTACCACCCATTAGTCTCTGATACAAGCAGCATTGAACAATGAACATGTCCACTGCTCTCCTAAGGCAAAATGCAAGAGGTAGATTACCAGGCGACTTTTGCACAACAGAAATTGGAAAACGCAGATGTCAAGAATGATGCCAACAAAACAAATTCCTACTTGAAATTTTTAACATCCTCAATACATTTTACTTACAACATCCTAATCCCATGACAACTTAAGGATAATATAATAATAACCTACAGAAGTAATCTAATAAGAAAAACATACCAGGAGGAACTTCTTGAGATCCCTGCCAGAAGCAATTTCTCTCAACACAGCAAGGGCACGATTGATCTCAATCCTAAGCGCTGAAGCAACCTGAAGGAAGGGTTCCTCTGGAAGGTGGACTTCTGGGATATGTGGGCGACGCCTAAGAACAGAAATAATCAGGCACCATCCGCAACGCACAGAGTCAGAAAAGTAATGTATAGATACAAATATTCAGCTAAACGCACTTGTTGATAAAGGTGGTCACATTGGACCACAAGAACAAGACTGCAAGGGCAAGAATTGAAATGTGGCAGACGAGGGTGAGCAAATGATACTCCAGTAACTCGAAAAGGACCCATGCAGCAGTTGCACCACCTAGTACTGCAGCAGATATCTTCTTGTTTCTCCACAAGAATATGTCAGCAGCTACATCATCAAACAAAAATCAAGTCACACTATGACCCAAGACTTGCAAAATTCCCATCAAACTTATCCTAAATAAATAATTCATTCTATCACCATAACCATTGCGACACTCATCTCTGGCCAGGATTTAAATTCCAAACAAATAGACCAACTTTTGTCAACATCGAATCTAACCTTCTCCCTCCCTCCCTCCCTCCAGAGACATATGGATACTAATCCAATTACACAATCCAATCTAAAGTGTAGACTCAATTTAATTCAAATATAAGAATATACAATTTTGCCAGCCTAAACAATTTTAAAGCCCCAGGAGTACATCACGGTCAACCGTTCTCAATTATCTACCCGAGTGATTAAGAAACTTTACCAGAACCGAAAACGCGTGATATCCATCCATATACATTCGAAAACATGTCAATTAAGCAATTTAACTATAAACATGTTTAAAAAGTTCTACCAGAGAAAAAAACCTACAAATTCACGCATATAAAAAGGATCTACAGTGTAGCTGCCAGGGTTTTATGTGTGCAGGGTTAGCAAGTAAAAACATACGTTTGCCTCCACCAAAGACCCTGTGGACCGGTTTTTCCCGGCCAAACAATCGATAAACCTTCGCCTTGAGAGACGACGGAGATTCCGGTTTCTTCTCGGAATCGGAGTCCGACGACGAGGACGAATCATGGTGGCTGTGAATCTTATCCGAAATCTTGTCTAACAGTGATTCACCCTTCGGATCCGAGTGCTCTACGTGCTCAGCCATTTCAAAATCACTTCAGATTCCAAATTACCAACAGCTAAAATCAAAATCCGGAGAAACGAAGTTTGCTTTTGCGTGTGTAAAAGATCAAGTGTGGTTGAGGGTTTTATGAGGTTTGGAGTTTATCGAGGCTTAACGGCGTTAAGGAGACGCAAAATGGAAATGAAACGGCCCGACAAAACGACGTTAGATTGGACGGTGAGATTTATTTGAATTTGAAACTGCGTAGGCGGCGTGAGTCTCTTTATGCTTTATTATACGTGAGTGGGACACCGACTGGGGACACGTGTCGACATGAGAAAGAATTGACAGAGGATTAGAATATTCATGAATGACGGTCACTTTATGAGGTGTAAATTGGACTTTTGACAGGTTTTATATTCTCCATTTAGCTTTTCTTGGGCCACTCTTGGTTGGGGCTTTTCTTCGTCGGAGACATAGGTATGTGATTGTTAACTTTAAAAAAATGATAACATATCCTCTCACAATTCCCAAATCATGGAAAATGGAATATTAGTGAGGGTTCGCATTCGAATTCAATTTTGAAATAAGAAGATATATTTTTAAAAAATAAGTGTTGGTAATTTATGAATCACTGATCAAATTTAATTTTCAATTTGAGTCTATATCCTAACACTTGTATTAAACCACAAATTTACGGAGATATAAAATGGAAAAAGTCATTAGATAGTGTTGAACTATAAATTTGCTGAGATGTAATAATAACATAAATTATTAAATAGTTGATTGAAATTAAAATATGCGTGCATCTAATACAAAATAAAATTTTCAAATGCCATACTACTAACGTAATTAAGTGTTCATGCATGGAAATTTTAAATTTTTTTAATTAGGTTAATTTGTTCAATAAATATGGCCGAGAATAAAAGTATATAGAAAATTAAAGTTAGAATTGTACATTTTAAAAAAGATTTATTTCTAATTTGGATATGTTTACCTTATGCATTAAATTGTAATTATTACTTATTGGTAAAAAGGATACTTTTTTTTTTCATTTGACAAATGATTTGATCTATGGATGGTCAAATTAATGGATTTTTCTAATGGAAGAATCTTCAACGCGAATTTTTAAAGGGTTAGAGATTTCAAGTGCAAGACTTAGAAGATTGAGAACTTAATTGTAATAGCTTCAAAGGTTGAGAATCATTACTGCAATTTATCCTTTTCGGAACCACAGCTGTAAAATATAAAACTGACCCCTAAACTTCCCAAAAACCACCAAATGCACCCCTGAACATTCCATCACATCCTCCTCTGCCCATCGAAGTACTAAGGGAGTGCACCACCTCCTGTAAGCTGTAATGGAGAATTCTGGCAAAGCGCATGATGAATTAAGGTTCAGCCATGCATCAATTGTGCATTCATACACGTTAAATGGAAATTCTATAACAATGAACAGGGGTATCATGCCAAGGGTACTTCGTGCCAAGAAAACCTTCAAGTAGCAATCGAAACTCTGAACGACTGTCGAGCATTGCTTAAAGCAACCGATCAAGATAGCAAAAATTATTTCCAAGAAAATGCGATTGGAAGCATTGTATGCTGTTGCTACATGTCAGGATTCTTATATTACTACAACCGTGAAAACGAACCTGCACAAATCAAACGGGCCATATACAGAGCAAGATACATGATGTAATTTTAATGATATAATTTTAGGCCTGATGGATATGCGTAAATCATATTTACTACTTTTTGGCTTATTAGGATAGATCGAATTCATATATTCGACTCTTTTACAGCCTTATGTCTAACATTTGATAATAAATAAGCATCGTTCATATTCAATTGGATGGATCTATTTACTCTTTCTTACATTAATTGAGTCACTTCGCTTCTACTAGATATGATCCAAAATCAGCTCTGATGCAAGATCATTTTCATCACTTGTACATGCATTAAAATGCAAAGACAAAAAGATCGAATTAAATTTAAATACTATTCCAAGTTTGGAGAGTCACATCCTAATCTCTACTTACCATGTAACAACTAATGCTTTCAATAATTAAAATATATTTCCAATTTGGAGGCGCCATTCAAAGAATACATTTCACTAACAAGACTTTCATGCCATATACGTGCATTGCAACCTACCTGTTCCATCACATTTTTATGCTAAGAACAAATTTTGGAAATGGCTTCTAAATCCGTTCTTTTGGTTTCGCAGTTTCGCTTAGGTTAGTACTCTTTCACGGTAGCGAAGCTGATTTAGTCAGCAACCTATGCGCTGATTCTAGCGATAAATCTCTGTGCGAAAAGATTTAGAGGTCGGATCCTGGTTCTCAACAAGCCGTAACTCCTCGTGATTTAGCCGCGATAGCACTAGACAAAGCCCTCAATGCGACTAAAATTGCGGTGAAAGTGATTTCCACTGTGAAGAGCACCGCAGCCGGTGAATGCAGAGACTTACTTCAAGGACCAATCCTGGATCTCGACAATTGTCGACAGTGGCTTAAAGCTACCGAAGAAGAAAGCATAACCTATCTACATGATTCTGCCAAAAGCGCATCCTACGAAGTTAATGCCAGTGATCTTTCCTTTGACATCAACGGTGAAACCGAACCTGCAAAATTGGAACTACGCATTTTTGAATGAGAAAAAATTAATGTTTCCGATTGTCCATAAGCACTCAATAATCATATATCGTTCGATTATTAAAATGGATTGAATTCACTGTTTTTATTGGTTTGGATATAGACAGATTGGTCTATATTCGATTTATCGTCAATAATAAATCGATGGCATTCATTCAATTGGATGAATCTATCTACTGCTTCATAATTTAACCGAGATATCGAGTGACTAAAATCTTAGGACGATCATTAAGGGTTTTCACCCATCATCAATCATGACTATCGCTGGATAATTTACTGCACTACTGATTTCAATTAGCACACGGCCAACTTATACGATTAATCCTGAAGCAACGTTCATTCGAGCTCCACAGCCTATAAGGATACCCAATTGGCGAAGGATTGGATAATCATTCTACACTCAGGGCAGTTGTGATGACAGGGTCGGTGACACGGTAGCAATGGCGAAGGGAGATGTAGTCCTGTGAGGTCCTGTGCCTACACAGATTTTGCAGGGTTTTTTTTTTTTTTTTTACTTATGCTAAAAATTGAAATTGACTTGTAAATTGTATTGTTATTTATTTTTTAATTTCAAAGACCTCAATGACTAAATTGTTAAAGCCCAAAAATCTAATAATATAATACTCATTACCCAATTACCCACTAGCCTGATTACCTAATCCCAACTCCCAATGATCCAACCCAATTTGAAGCCTCCATAAATTTTTTAAATTAACCAATTACGCAATATCACTAATCAAATGTATTATATTTTTGCAAATTCTTTTATAATTTCACATTGTTTCAATTCGAAATTATTCTAATATATAGTATATTACTAGATCTTTTCTAATAATATAAAATTTATGTTATAAATATTCCATTAAAAAAAAAAAAAGGCAGAAAAGAGCTCCACTTGAGTCCACTCCTTAATATGCCTATATAGCTTCCGGTAAAGCCGCGATCGACTCAGAGCCACCGGTCCGATGGGCGGTGGGGATCGGTGTTGGATGTCGCGGGTGGATGGTGGAGGCGGCACGTGGGTTCTCTAGACGGATGCCACTGTTCAGAGTGCTGAGGGGTGGACGGGTCTGGGTGGAGTGGTGCGCGGTGAGAATAGCGCAGTTGTGGGAGCGTTTTCAGTTAGCCGACGAGGTTATCTTACGGCTGAGATGGCGGAGCTGTTGGCTATTAAGGAAGGTCCCGCGCCCATCATTGGAAGCTTAAGCGTGCGGAGAGTGACACTCTACGTGCGATATTGTGTTTGGAGAAGTCTAAATCCGTTTTCCAGTTATGTTCTATTCCTCAGTGTGGGTATCATAGGGTATTCACAGTCGAGGGAAAAAATTCGTAGAGATCAGATGCGGCCCCCACTATCAGAGAGCAATTATATATTATTTATCTCATTTAATGTAGATGCTAAAAAAAATTTATGTGGTGATATGGCATCACCAAAATTCCCCACGTGGGCGTGGATACGTGCCCATACGGGAAACAGGACAAAAGTGATCCTTTTTCTCCAAATTATGTTGTGCGGGAGAGGAGATTAGACTTCTTGTTGGTGGCTGGTGTGGTACGTGTTGTCAAATTTCACACGTTATTGGTGCTACCAGTAATTCTTATTAGACTGATTGTATTACATGTTTCTTAACTTCTCCCACTCGGGTGGATCCTATTTATTTAAATGAATATAAGAGTCACTTGTTTGATTTCAAAAGAGAAATATAATCCCAAGTCTCACTCTCCAAATTTGCAAAGTCAAATCTCGCTATTTAATTACTATACACCAATCAATTCAATAATTATAGAATATTTGAAATTTTCAACACCTGCCTTTTATATGTTCAAATAAGAGTTTTTTGCACATAGGATATCTTCGATTGGGGGTGGGAAAAAACGTGGAAATGTTTTTCACCCAAAATTTTCATTTCCAACCAAACACGTTTTATTTTTCTTGAAATTTATCCCTCATGTGTATTCCTCCATTCATGAAAACTAGTTATTATTATATGTTAAAATGATCTCATTCAAAGTGAAAAAGATCGATTGTATATCTTTAATTATTAACATTTGTCGATTAATCAACACACTTAAAAAAGTAACATTTTTAATTAACAAAATAAATATCGATTATTTATTTTGTTGCAAACGTTCTCAATATTATGTGAGATCCATTAATAATATCTAACATTTACTTTGTTATACCATCCATCTAGCTATCCAGTTATACATTTATTTTTTTTATTAGCTGGCACTTATTTTGTTACAGCCGTGTTCAATTTTGTAGAGGATTCCTTTAATTGTTAACATTTTTGTTAACTTTTATATAGCAAAATATCGTGTTTTTAGGGGTGTATTTTATTTTTAATTTTCTTCTCTCTCTCTCAAAAATAGCTTTCTCAAGAAGTCACAAATGTATGTCAATTATAGAAATTTTATGGACATTAATTCGAAACTTTTGTTACCATTTAAGTGTTTCGTGAAAACTTATGAAAAATGGATCCCTTTATATAGATTTTTCTTATGGTAAAGAAATTTTCAAAATCCGACCTCATGATCTCCCTTTTTATTGTCGTGTTTGGAAGGAGAAGTTGACAATATCCATTTCAAGATAAAAACAATGACTCCTCAAACCGATTCTTGAAAAAAAGTTGAAAAATGAACTTCTTAGTGGATAATTATTGATAAGTTAGTGTGTATTTTTCCACTAAACCTACAATATGTTTGCTAGTGATTTTATTCATAAATTCATTATTAATTTTTTGGTTTTCATGATACGTAGATGTAATCAAGATTTGGACGAAAACAACACAAACTAGAAGTCAATTTATGTTTTAGAAAATCAAAGTACTGCCTTTTTTTTTTTTTTTTTTTGGAAGAAAATCAAAGAATGTGTTAGCATAAAGTAAAAAATGCATTTTAATGTATTTTTTACAAATTTTAAATTTAGTCAAACAAATCACATCCATATATCTCTCCACTCATTAAATCTCCATCATTCAACTCCATTAATTCTCTCTCTTCCTACTCATAAAAATATATTAAAATTCATTCGCTAACACCCTCATAAGTAATGTTAAAAAGCACTTCAAATACGAAATAAATAAATCAGCCAAAACCAAGCTAAACTAAATTAAATTAAATTATATTTATAATAAATTGAAAGCGCGCCATCAAGAGAATTTGCAGTGCAATAGTTCGCGAACGCTTGAAATTCCATTAATATATCTCCATTCTCCATTTTCAGAATAATAATCTATTAATGCACACTAACCTAAGACTTCTTTACATTTCCAAAACCACCCCAAAGTAAAATATCAAACCGAGCCCCAAACTTTCCAAAAATCACCAAATGCACCCCTAGCCATCTCCATCACGTCCTCCTCCGCCCATCGGAGTACTGCGACAGCGGCACCACTTCCTGCAGCGGCGTCGACAGCGGCGTCGGTAGCGGCGAATTCCGACAAACTGGGCACGACGAATTAAGCTTCAACCACGCATCAACACACATCACATGAAAATAATGTTTACAATCTGGCAACATCCTCAGCATCTCCGATTCCTTGTACTCGCACAGACAAATAGCACACATCGTATCTCTGTCGCTAATTCTGTTATTCTTAGAGAAGACGAATCGAGGATACGAATTAATAACTGCTTGATCGAGTCCGACGGCGGCGTTTTGGGACGAATTATCATCATCGTCCTCGAAGAATGCTCGCGGGACATAGACGCTGTTTCCATGAGGGCTTTCAGGGGAGGACGAATTTCCGCGGAGGTCACGGCGGCGGCGGATGGCGGTGGAGCGGCAGCACATGTAGGAGGTGAGGAGGACGGTGGAGAAGAGGAAAAGAAAGCCAAGGGCAATGGAAATAGCGTAACCGAAACCAATTGATGTGAGTTTATGAAGAAAAGAGGTGTTGGCAGGGTTGGTGGGGGTTAAGGGTGGCGGTGGAGGGCGGAGGACGGAGGCGGCGGCGGCGGACATTTGGGAAGAGAAGAAAGAAATGAGGCGGCGAAAATGGCCATAGGCGATGGTGAGTGGGGATTGGAGGAGTATTAACCGGGTTGGGTGGGTGCATTAAATATTGGGGTTTGAAAACAGAGCTAGTCATTAATGTCTTAACATGGAGTGTGATAGTGACGATGATTCAAACTCGTAATTTTTGGGATTTGGGCTTTCTTCCTTTTTCTTTTGTTTCTCCTTTTTTAGGTTTTGATTGAAATAAATTAATCTCATATAAGTAAAATAAATAATAATAATAATAATAATAACAACCAAATAGTGTTATTACATAAGTACAATACGTGTTTAAGAGGGTGTTAGCGGATGAGTTTTAATGTATTTTTATGAGTAGGAAGAGAGAGAATGAGTGGAGTTGGATGGTGGAGATTTAATGAGGAAAAAGATATATGGATGTGATTTGTTTGACCAAATTTGAAATTTGAAAAAAATGCATTAAAACTCATTTTCAAGAGTATGCTAACAGGGACTAAATATATCTAGCTATTTTGAATAAAGTATTTTAGGAACAAAAAAAAAAAGTCTAATGGCGGTTCAATTGATTTAATATCAATATAAACTCTTATTAGTTGAGTTATTATATGGTATGACATTGCTCAACAAAAGTCAATCGAGACTTGAAATTTCAATTCGTGACCACCGTAGTTCTAAGCTTTTGTTGTTGTTATTTCTAGTATATTATTTTCAACGCTCTACATCAACGGATTATAATTGTCGTCTAGTGGAAAAGAGTAACAAGTACTTACTTAGATCATTATACTTAGTTACTTTTTCCAACTATAATTCATAAATTTTGTACATAATTTTCATTACGTGTTGTCCGAAAATTGATTTGGAAAATTAACATTTAACCTGTATTCGTTTGAACTTTTTCAACTAAAAATTGACTTTTGTTATGCTATCAAAATATACTTAAACATTAATCACATTGCAAATCACTATACATTATTGTTAACGTGTTTCATTATCTCATCTACCATTATTACTCCATATAAGTTGCTTTAAAATATAATAAAAATATGTTAATTAATTAAATCCAAACAAGTACATACATGAATCGAAGGCTCAAGTCTCGAAACGGGAAAAATTTTTAGTAGTTCGGGAGTATAAAATACTCACGTCTTTTGGCAAATGAAAAATAAGATAAATAGAATATGAGGATTTTAATTAATCAATTAATTATTCATGCATCTATTTATCAATGACCCATTAAATAGGAGCATTAAACTCGATTGATCTGGAGTCCTAAAAATACTTTCCTCGGAAGGCAACCGACTTCCAATTTTCTTGCAAGAAAGAAGAAATTTGTCTTTTAATTCATTTTTGGAGAGGACAAGACTAGTAACACATGATTTTGTTTGTTTTTTATTTTAAAGTCAAACCTAGGCTTTCAAACACAAAAACCCGATTTTGTACTCTCCTAGTATTCTCACCTTCCTTCGAACGGGGCCACTTGAGCGTCATGAGCCCACGACGCATTAATCACATATATTTAAAGTTTCAAAAATACTAATTATACATATTAATCATTCGATGGTGTAACAGTTACTAGTAATTTATAATCATTAATTTATTATATTAATTATTATTTTGCGTGTAAAATTATAAATAATAAATAAATTAATTAATTAATATCAAATCATTAATAATTGGTAATTAAATTATATGATAGCATTTATCTACAATTAATGATTAAATTACTTTCTCTAATTTTTAATCTTAAGCATAGTAACATGGATGAGACTTTGGTCACCCCCTTTAATGGGAGAGGTTAAAATAACCCCCGTTAAAGGAGGGCAAAAGCCGTAAGAAATCAGAGCGGGTTTGGGAAGTTAATTAAGAAAAAATAATAAAATATTTGAATGCCTACCCCAACCCACCTGTATCCCTTTTGCCTCCCACCCTATCCGTATATTCTCATTTCTCTCTCGACCTCCTTTTCTTTTTTAAATTTAAATTTAATAATAAATTAAAAAAGAAAAAAACTTGATTCTATGTTATTCATTTTGAAGAGAGGTTTAAAATAAGTACAATATTGATATATTAATTTGCTCTTTTAAAAATTTAGTATTTAAGGCAAATATATAATATCAATTAAACGTAAACATAAATTGTAATTAATATTAACGGTGAGTAATAAAATCAAAAATTAAAATTAAAATTTATTTTTTAACTTGAGAGTTTGTTTGATGCAGTTTTATTAAGAAAACAACATTTTTCTCCACCATCTTCTTCAACCGTTCATTCATTACATTTTTCACAAGTTTTTTTGTTCTTTAATTATTATATAAGGTCTTACTTATTCTAAATCATATATATATATATATATATATATATATATATATATAATTTTTCTATAATCTCTATCAAACATTCCTTTAATTAATATTTTTTGTGAAATGAGATAAACTGGATACTTAGGGACGATCTAATCGTTCTTATAGCCTTGCACCTGTAGAGTAATAGGAGCAGCGTCACTGCTATTGATCTACAGGCACAAAACTATAACGATGAAGGTGGCCTCTAAAAGTTCTGTTTTTTGTAGTGTATATTTTTGCGGAAGTAATTTCGTTCTACTCTAGTGTTTGATTACATAATTATGTGAACAGTAAATGAAATGAAGATTCATACTTAAATTTTTACCTCATTAATCTATATTAATATTAGCTTTAGTTTATGTTTAAAAGTTAAAAAATTAATTTTTTAATAAATACATAATTTTAAAAAATAATAACTCATATATATTTTTTATAAGGAATAATAATTCATATATTCATATTTAATATGATACTAGGCTCTCATATAATTACACAAATAGACAAAAAAATCATTAAAAAAATTTCTCAAAAGGAAAAAAAATTAATACACAAGATGAGATTATGAGAGAGAGAGATAGAGAGAGAGAGTATGTGTAACTACGTGTGACAAAGGAAAAGAAAAAGGGTGGGGGTTTGGGGGGTGGCATGGGATGGTTGGCGGAATGGGCGGATATGCTTGCTATTAGACTTGGAATGGTGGACCCTTCTAACGGGGGTTAAGATAACCCCCTTTAAAGGGATGAGCAAAGTTTCACTCTAGTAACATTACCTTATTTCCTTGTCCCATGAGCATCTCCAATAGTTTACCTATTTTATAAAGAAAATATTCCATATTTTAAAGATAATCATTAAATTTAAAAAATAAAAATATTGACGATCTAACAAATTCTTTTAAGAGAAACATGAATTATAATTCTCATTTTAAATTAATTTTCAATATTGTTATATTTTAATAACCAATAACATCATATATTGGGTTTTATTAAATCAAGATATGAATATCGAAACTTGTAATCAATTAATTCACAAATGATCCCCTCCCCACATGGGGAGGGGATCAATCCTCTCAATTAATTATAGAGAGTGGAATTTGGCGCACTAAACTTTGAGAGCAAAACTCCAAATCTCCACTCTCTATTTAGAAAAATTAATTAATTCAAAGAGTTTGTTGAACCTTATTTTTAAACATTTCCTAAAGTTCCCTAAAGTAGAGAATATTTTATATTTAAAGAATGTCTTGAAAATGCTCTTAGCGAGGTCTTATGAATGCAATTACGTTTAGACAAGTCCAAATTTCGGAATGTTCATGGGATGGTTAAGTTGCCAATAAGAGGAAACAACAATTAGGCCCAAGCCCAAAACATGGAACCTCCCATCTGAAGTCTGAACCTATATCTTGGGCCAGGGCATGGCTCCTTCTTTTATCATGTCCAACATGGTATTGCCATGGGCTTTTAGAACCTCGGATATGGGGCTTTACCTGTTGCAACATGCCAGACCGTGGTTCCCACCAATTTATGTCATATTTAGGGAAACTTTAATTTTACTATATATATACTATTAATATTTTAGATCTAATAAAAGTGAGATCGAAAAATGTGACATTTATTTATATATAATATAACAGAAAATGGTTAAATGAGCAGAAAAGCAGATAATAGATATTTATAATGCACATAGCACCTTTTGGAAGGTTCAATATTACTAATGATCTCCTTCCCATGTGGAGAGGAGTTATTCTTCCCATCTGTTATGTGTCGGATGGGGAAACACATCACCAGGAATTGGGGATGAGATGGAGATTAGTAACAACTACTATTTCATTAATAATTCCATCTGTCATCTCCACATTTGCCATTTGCCATTGTTGATGCATTCTTTCCATCGGCTGACACATGGGAAGGATGTCATTAGTGGGTCCAATATAGCATAACAAAGACTTCAATATTTCATGACCATCAAATTTCATTATATTATATTAGGAAAGAGAAATTAGTAACAACTACTATTTCATTAATTAATTAACGTTCAAGGGTAAATAATTCCATACGAACTAGGTTACAATTAAGCTTCTTCTGCGTCTTTTGATCTAAACATATCCGCAAAAGTAGGAAGCTTCATCTCACCCTTTTGAGAAAGGGGAATTGTGATGTTTCCTATGACAGGGAGATCAATTATGAGACCCAAATCCAGTTGATAATCAATGTCCCAATCTGCACCTACGTCCCTTATTAGGCTCACCAACACACTATGTGGCACCTTTATGGAGACATCCAACATAGTTTTGTCATTCCCCTTCAACGATCCCGGATCTGGGATATTTCCCGAGGCAATCACCCTATTACACCCAGTAGCGATAGAATCAGAAAATTTTCAAAATGTTTATAACAGAAGCTATCTATAGTGGGCAAGAGAATCTTGTTTAAGTATAATGTTGAAAAATAAGTGGATCCAAATAACTTACAAACACAAATAGATATCAGATTAGACATCTAGAAAAGATTAAGGACCAAAAGGAAAAGAATCAAAACCTGTCAACACTTTTGAGACTGTAAGTAATTTCTCCGATCGGAATGGGAACACTGTACGGATTGCTGACAGAAACCTTAGCCAAATAGGTGATACCGCTCATGCCGATATCCTTAAGATCCACATCCGTTATGGTTGCTTCGGGTTTCTCCATGTTAGCAACCTTATCAGCTACGAAATTCTTCGCTTTGTCGATCAAATCCATTTCTGTTTCAGAGAGAAATTTGGGTTTCGAATAAACGATCTTTTGTGTGTGTTTAATTGGAGAAGATGATGATGAATGTTAAACGCGTGTGTGAGTGTGTGTGTATATATATACGGGTCGGGTATCGGAGTGAGATTAATGGGTCCATGTGATTAGGGTACATGGCGTGCGGAAATTTTTCCGTGTTAAGAGATCTGTGCACAATTTGTCAACGCAGAGAATTATGGTCCAATCGGCTGAATCCGCGTATCAAAAGCATGCATTTCTTTCCAATGCAAAATTGAAAAATTTACACAAACAAGGGTGTGTTTGATTAGGAGAGTTTTTCAGGGAAAAAAAAATCATTTTTTCCTTTATTTTTCATCTTTTTCGATTGTTTGATTGCATTTTTCTTAGAAAATATTTGTAAACTTTTCTTGAAATTTATTCTTTTCCTTATTTTGGTGGAAAACGTTTTCTTTCGGGGGAGGTGATTTTTATTTTCTGAGAAAAGTTTGCGTCTTTTTTTGTGAATTGACAATTTATTTTAACTATAAAGATAAGAAAATGATCAAATTTCATGAAAAAATACAAAAATAAAGAAAATAATATTATTTTCTAACTTATAAATTAATACAATCAAACACCCATAACTATTTTTTCCCCAGAAAACCTTTTCCGGAAATTCATTTACTCAAAAAACGTTTTCCTTCAAACTATTTTCCGACTTTGCAATCAAACACATCCTAATAGAAAAAAAATATAGTAATTACTTGATAGTAATTAATTTGTTTTCGGATGTGTAAAAATAGATTTTTATGGATTTTAATGTGATATAAGAGAAAAAATAAATGGAATTGAATAGTGGAGATTTATATTGTACAGGTAGGTCCCACGAGATATGTTAACGTGAAATAAGAGAAAGAATGAGTAGAGTAGAAAAGAATGTATAAAAATATGTAAAAATTTGAAAAAATGAATAGGCCAACACAAGGTTATATTGAAATTAGTATTTTTTCCGTGCGATACACGTGACGATTAAAATAGCTTATTTACAAACATGACAATCAATTAATGTGTTGTAACCACCTCGTCAATGTAAAGCTTATGACTTTGACAATTTTGTGCTTGAGTCGAATTTGAAATACCACGTCAATGTAAAGCTCGTGACTTGACAATTTTGTGTCTGAGTCGAATTTGAAAACATACTCCGTAAGACACTGCAAATTAAAAAATCTTTTAAATAGTTTATTTTGAAAAATATATCAATAGCATTACGTAAAATAGAAACGATATAATATTAAAAATATGTGCATTAAAATCAAATAATAGAAATTATTATGTTTAAAACGATTACTCAAATTTAGACCATGTCGGTTGTACATATACATTATACAATTAATTGTACAAATAAGTGAGGTATCAAAATCTTATGAAATGAAAAATCAATATTGTCCTATATATTTTACATGGTTGCCATATCTCTCATATAGTTGTGGAACTAGAATCTCCCAAATTTTTGTGGTGCCCAGAGTCAATGGACTCTTGAATATCATGTCACGTAGGCTCTGATATATTACCATCTATGTGTCAATTAACTAAGGGCTTGTTCTGTTCTGATATATTACCATCTATGTGTCAATTAACTAAGGGCTTGTTCTGTTCATTGTTAGTGTAATCATGCACGAATTTCCGTAAAAATGTGTGGTTAATATTATATTGGAGAATGTGTGTGTGATTGAAAAAATAAGAGAGAAAATATTTTTTTTTTCCTCCCACTTCCTACCAATGAACCGAACAAGCCCTAAATAATAGTGTGTTTTATGAGTGGTAATCAATTGGTTGATAAAAGTATCACACACACTGCGTAAGGGGTATCACAAATTTTTCTCCTTTTTGTGAGCTTGCATGATAAATCTTCTTCACAAGCAATTTTGTGCAGACTTAATTTTTTCCCAAATAAAACATGTACAAGTGATATAACTTTATTACTGTATGTAACTTTAAACATCAATTCAAATAACTCTAAGTCGGAAAAAAAAAAAAAAAAAAAAAAACAACCGTAGATTGAAGTCTGCCCTAATCGACCAATTCACAACCCAAGCTCATACTGATGGCACCGTAAAAAGAAAGTTCCACCTTCCCAATATTCTTGTCCTTCATTAATTAAGACCATTCTCCTTCATCGCCACCATATATCTCGCATGGCATCACAGTTGACTCAAAGTTCACCAAAGTTTGGCTGTCAATGATGCTTCAATCACAATGTGATTTCTAGCTCTTGGTTTTCGAATTTTCATGTTAGAAAAATTAATTCGTGAACATGGTTGGACCAATTCATTAAATCATGGATTAGCTGTGAATTTTCACTAGAAACAGCAAGTGAAAAAATGACTTGCCAGTTAAAACAAAGGCTTCTTTCCATTCAACATTCCTAGCAAATGACCCAGAACCCGACCTCCATCATCCCTCAAACCAGAATGAGCATATTCGTTAGTTATCCATAGCCTAATTCCAGCAATCTGGGAAGCAGTCTCCGAGGCCAGCTTGAAGTTGACAAACATATCGTCATAATAAACGGCAGCTGCAACTGGCACCTGCATCGAGATAAAAGGTCATTTCAGTAACTTGGATCAGTGCAATGGACATTCATACATTTACTAGGTCACCCATTAAATAATTTCTCAGCCGAGGATTTTGAATGTTTACTGCAGCAATCTAAAGGAATAGGAGACTGTTGGCATCACTAGCATCAACCATAACAGAAAGCCTGTATACCTTGTTATTTTTCAGTGCCTCGATGTCATATAAAGGAGGCCAATCATTCTCCTCAGCCAATAATTGGGCAACTTCTTTGAAAGGTCTCAGGGCATGCATTTCGTCGAACATCCATGGAAATATCATCTGCAGAAATAAACGCAGAGAAATTCATGTGTATCAAACATTTCCAAATTCCAACAATCTACAAGACAATTATAAAAACTGGGCTCAACAACTCCCCAATATCTGAGACTTCAGATAAGAATGCACAAACATGATCGAGCACCTACGAGTGCCCAAGAATCGCAACTTTTTAAATTATACACATTTGTGCGGAGGCATCTTTTTCAAGACTCGGGTGTATTTCAGCCCAATGCTAATATATTGTTCCAAACTGCTCTCTCTCTCTCTCTCTCTCTCTCTCTCTCTCCCCCTTCCTTTTTTTTTCATTTTTTAAACACTTTGGACAATTTCATGGTAGCTCTGTGAACATGGACTCTTTCATCCTTACCTCTCCAGTAAATAGAACAGGGCGTCCTTCTTTGACAGCTTTTATGGCGTCAAATTGGTTTCCCTTTTCACTTCTTATTCTGTGAGCAGACCATCGTGAAGAAGCCCCCTTCAAGTCACATAAATAAAATAAAATAAATAAATAAATAAATAAAAGAGCACATAAAATCTAGAAGTTAGACAACTGCATGAGAAATGCATACACACTCTTGCAAAAATATGCAAACATCAATGTATTTATGCATGACATTTTCTGGACAGAACAAAATAACAGCCATGTGGACTCACATTAGTCAGTAACTCCCAGCAAGAAAAAGGTTACCTCGCAATAAATGGACTCGTGCATAATAGCATACAAAGGATTTGTATCAAAACTCAGGCATTTCTCGTACTGCATGTCGACAAAAACTAAATGTCAGTAAATTGTGGCATCAATTAATTACTTTTGAATATGAACAGTACTAAATGGGCAGCACCTCATTTGTTTGAAATAGGGAGGAAAATAACTTACAGCATTCAGAAAATAGTAGCTGATTCTCTTCGGTGCTCCTGGAACGATCACAGGATCCCAGACCCTCTCAAACCTAAAACCAAGATAAAAAATCAAGTGACTGACAAGGTTAACAGGATATGAGATATATAATAACAAGAAGGAAATAACTTACATGTAGTGCAAACGTTCAAAACCAGAGCGAAATCCCAAACCATCCAAACCTAGAAGCTGTAGTCCATGTGGTGTTAAGACACCACCAGATGGAAGAGGCACCTAATGCATAACCGGGTGTTAAGTCTCTGATACTTGAAGTTAACAGGGAAAAAGTTTGGCCTCTAAGATTTGCTCACCCCGCCTCCTTCAGACTCTGCAAGGTATTTTACCACTTCACTGACAACTTCAATATCTTGAGGAAATCTTGCGTAATACTTCTCATTCTGAAGAAGAATCTGCTCAAAGCACACTCTGTATACAGTGTCTGCAGTACATCCAACTCCAAGTGGAGGAATGCCACCGGTCAAGAGGACTTGTTTCAGTCCTTGAGGAGCGAAACTCAAGTAAGTAACTGCACAAAACCCCCCATAACTCTGACAAGAAATGAAGTCCATCATTGAAACCATTAGAAACACATTTCACATAATTAATGAAAAATATCAGTGCATCTCTCAAAATGTTACAACTTACAAGTGAAAATTGCCTTAAGCACAATCTAGAAAACATCAAAACACAAAATATAGGACACGTGTAAAATATGAAGAAATATATTACAACATACCTGCCCGAGTATTGTCCAAGATCCAGAATCGATGACCAGACGATTGCGAATGAATTCAGCATCATTCACTATATTGTCAGCTCGGAAGTGTTTCAAGTAGTCAGCCAAATCCGCAGCAGATTTGAATTGAGACATTGATGACAGAGTTAATGGGGTTGATAAGCCTGTTCCTCTCTGTTCAATACACCGTAAAAGATAACATAGAAGAATATATTTCTAAATGCATTTTACTTGAACGTGCTTCAAAAAAACGTGCCTGGTCCATTAGAATAACACGGTATTCCTCACATGCTTTACTCATCCATCCAAAAGCCTCAGTAGGTCGCTGGCACTCAAACCCTGGTCCACCTTGCAAGTACAATAAATATGGGAGGGACTGTTCTTCCTTTCCAACTGCAATGAAAACGATCAAGTGGTGAGAATACAAGAGATCAAAAGAAACCAAATCTGAGTTGAGGGAGAAATAATGCAACCCACAGCTTGACTATAATGTGGTATTGAAATACCAAGTTAAATTTATTTCTGCGTCGAGTGATCATCACCTGCCAGAATTTGTTTACTTTCATCAACTTAACTCTACTTTTTTCTCTCTCATTCTTTTCAACCACTCAAACATTGATTTGACAATTTGTTTACATTTTTTAACACATTTTTTCAATCCTCAACCACATAGCCGACACAAAATTCGAGTAAACCAAACTTAATTTGAAGAGAACAAGGCCAAAGATGAATTTATTATACATCATCACTCATATATACTTTTACAATGAAAATGTGTCTATATTATTCGTGGTCAATCCAATTCGGTGAGGTTTTCCCGATCCTCTCTAGATGGCGAGCAATCTTATAAAGCAGATAAAAGTTTACACTTTTCATTTTAACCCTTCAATTTATTCCTCAAGCAATTTCAAATATTAGATTTTGATTGATTTTTTGCTCTGTACTCGTTTACAATCTCGCCATTGAATCCCTGACCAAATCCATTTTAATTTGCTATTGAAAAGATACCTAGTTAATGAATGACTACATTAAAACTATGTTATAATCCCATAACCAACTACGGCATTGAAAATCAAACCGTAAACAATAATCCGAAATCAACTGGACCATATCCACATTGATGAAGTTTTTAACAGAGCAGAATATCTATCACCTTTAGCAAAGAAATTAGGAATTACCAGCGACAACTTCACGGGCGAAAATGGAGATCTTTGGGCAAGTAGTGCGATCGAGAGAGTAATCAAGGGGTACAGTGAAGTGGTGGTCGCGAAGTCGAAATTCCGGTACAGAGAACCAATCTCCGGTGACATGTTCTCCGCCGCCAGCGGTGGTTACGGCCATTGATGTTAACGTAGTGACTGCTCTAATTGAGGCGTGAAAAACAGAAATTCTGCTGCGAGCCAAGGGGCAAGGCTTGAGATGGTTGAACTGTAGTGTTAGAGTTTGAGTTGGAGTAGCGAATCTATGGAAGTGAAGGAGCGGCTTTAGCAATAAAAGGGGTGACCCAAGTGTCCGCATTTTGACTAGAGGAAGGAATTATTGATGTGAGTTGTGACGAGCGGAAGGAATTACTGATGTGAGTTGTGGATATGGATTGGAAAAATAGGGAGAGGGAGATATAATTATTGAAGGAATTATTCAAATTGTGTGTAAATTGTGTGGTCAAAAATATTAAATAATGTATTAAAAATATATAAAATAATTGTGTGTAGTTGAAAAAGATGAGAGCGAATTTTTTTTAAGAAAATTTATTGTGAATCAAGTATACCCTTAATTGAAAATGAATAGAAAGACATATAGAAAAAAGAGTGAGAAGTGTGGAAAAGAGGAAAGATATAAAAATAAATTTAAAAATAATAATAAAATAACAATGAAGGATGTGTAGATTGATGTGTGTTTGTAGACATTGTATGAGAATTGAGGAAGAAAATATGAGGTAAATGTGAGATAAAATGGATAACAAGTTATTTTAAAACGATAAAAATCGAGAAAAAGAAGAAAACATGCATGCTCCATGAGCGCGTGTTTTTGTTTTTTTGAATGGAAATGAGCGCGTGTTAGTGTATTTATTTTGTGTTAGTGCATGTGTTTTAACAGATTTTTGCATATTTTTATATATTTTTTTTAACTCCACTCATTTTCTATCTTACATCACATCAAAATTTATTAAAAAAAAATTTTTACACATATTATAAAAAACACGCTAAAGTTTGCAATCCCTTTCCAAAACCATCGATGGTGCTACGGCACAATCGATGCCAATTTGGGGGTCAATTCGATATCCATTTTGAAATTCGAGATCAAATCTATAATCAGTAAGGTTATGGGGCAAAAAATATTGACAAAACTTTGACCGGTGGCCACAACGGCCACCGTGTCGCCGGAAAAATTTCGAAAAATTCCTGAAACTCCCCATCGTCATGCTAATTCTAGATTTGATCCCGAATTTCAAAACGGATATCGAATCGACCCCCAAAATGATATCGATGGTGCCGTAGTTAGGGCACCATCGACAGTTTTGGAAAGTTTCTACTAAAGTTTGTGTCAACATCTCTTTGTGTTGTGTAAAAAGAGATGCATTGGAGATCGTCATGGTTGGGTGGAAATGATTAACAAAATCCTTTTATCTACCCATCATTTCCAATCTATGGTTACATTAATTTAAAATTCTTATATATTTTAAATTATTTTCTTTACTTTTCACCTGTGCATCCAAAAATTATTCCTCTCGTCTCATATATATAGTCTATTTTACTTCCTTTACAAAAATTAAAAATAATATTAAAAAAATAAATTTTATAAATAACTTCCTATAATGCTCTTATTTAAATAAATATAAATCATTAAAGATTTTATATTTTCAAGAATATAGATATGGTATAATAGTAAATGAATATAAAAAATAGTAAATGAAATATAAAAAATATTATTAAATATAGAAAGGTGATTGTATATGTGGGATAACCCCAAAAATAAAAAGTTAATCATATAAATGGGACAGATGGAGTATAAGGGATGATAGGGAATAGATTATAATTGTTTTTAAATGTTTTTAATGTAAAAGAGGAAAGAGAATGAGTGGAGTTGAGTGGTTGAGATTTGTGGATGTGATGAGATATGTGGATGTGATTGATTTAGGAGAGAGAAAAAAGTTGAAAAAAGTGTTTAAAACACTTTTAAAGAGAAGACTAACGGGGCATATAAAGTATTTACTATCAATGAGCTAAGCAGAGTCAACCCACAAGCCTAACCTTAAGGCTTCAGCTCTGTCAACTCGTTCCCAACACATTTTTTGCAATTTGGTTTGCAAAAATTTGAGTTCGGCTCAAGCTTGATCCTTGGCTTGGTTCAAGCTTGCTCATTTATTTATTTATTTATTTATTTATTGTACGTAAAATAGAAATTAGTACAATATAATACTCCCTATTATATAGCCCATCTTTCTTTTTTCGTTTATCTCAATTATATGGTCTTGTTTCCATATTACGAAGTTTATTTTATATTACTTTACAAACACGCTATTATTTAATACTATAGTTGTAACTATTAATTTAAAATTTAGTCATTTACTAAGGATAAATTAGAAACTCAATTCACAAAATTTACTTTTCCAATCACATTCAATCTTTGTGAAAAAGCAAATTGGACCATATAATTAGGATAAAGGGAGTTTTTTTTTTCAAAAATTTGAAGAATGTAAAAAGCTAGTAAAAATATCTATATTTATAGGTTAATCACTGGTGTAATTTTGAAAACGGACGATTGTTTTATATTGATAAAAGGAAGTAATGAAATTTCTACGAATGTTAAATATAAAAATTGACAAAAATAAAAATAAAAAATGGGTTATTTTCACTTTTGGTCCTTATTCTTTCCATTTTGAGATGATTTGATTTCTATTCTTTTTTTTTTCAACTTGAGGTCCCATTTTTTTTCAAAAAATTGCATAGTTTGTCCATGATCCCAAATTCCATCAATTTCACCATTAAATTATTATTTTTTATCCTTTTGTACACTCAAAGAATAGGGACAAAAGTGAAAATAATATTTATTGTTATTATTACTTCCAATAATTAATTAATTTAGGTATTATTTAATTATTACATATTTAATTAAATTAAAATATGTGTTCTCTTATCTAAATATTTTATTTACTTTTTTTGTAAAAAAAAAAATCAAATAGACCCTGAACCGAAGTGGTTTGGTTGATTGTTGGGTTTCAAATGTTTATACTTTTATTTTGTTGATAATGTCCCTGCCTTTATTTCTTTAGGCATTATTCTTTTGGATATAAAATTATCTAAAATTTTTCTTTTTCATATTTTCAACTATATATATATTTTAATATAATATTAACCACACATTTTACACGCCGTGCACAATAATTTTATATCCAAAAAAGCAGGGCACTAGTGAGATTTTGGTGGCCGCGTGCTGCACAAGCCGAGTAGCAAGGAAGATGTACCTGCGTGCTGCCTAAGCCGAGTAGTAATCACGTACAACCAGCAGATATTACGAATTCTACACTCGTCTTCCAAAAACCTACCAAAAGTTATAATAGGAGTCAACACCGTGTCATCAAGTCAACACACTTGCTACCCAAGTTTCTGTCAACCTTTCCATATGCACATACAGTGCTTTACTTGTGTGATTCCCTTTTGTATAAATAACCCATAATCAGTCACCAGCGATCCCAAGCTCTTCCATACTCGGCCAATCTCATCTCAAACAAAATCAAAAACCGTTTGATCCTATAATTTCTTTGGCACACTATCAATATGCAGTCATTTGGTGATATGCAATCAATGGCTACTAATGTATTCTCAGCCTATGCATCTGTTGCAGCATCGATGATGCTTTTTCGATCTATGGCACACGATATTCTACCCGAGCCTGTAAAGTCCTACTTTCTCTCCTTATTGACTCGAGTTTTCAGCTATTTTGTCAGTCAATCATCGAAGCAAATCACGATGGTGGTGGATGAGCTCACCGGATTCGCCCGCAACCAAATATATGAATCCGCCGAGGTTTATCTCCACACCAAAATCAACCCAAACACCGAGAGAGTCAAGGTAAGTAAAAACCCAAAGAAAAAGGATATTAATCTGACTATGGAGAAAAATCAACTAGTGATTGATACTTTCAACGGAATTGAACTCAAATGGCAGTTCGTTTTGGAAGTTCCAGAGAATCGGAAAGACCAATTTCAGCAGGAGAAAAGGTACTTCGAACTCAGCTTCAATAAACAGTACAGAGAAACCGTGTTGAATGATTATTTGCCTTTTGTCATTGAAAAGGCGAAAGAAATTAGGGAAAAGAACAGGAATGTAAAACTCTACACAAAGGATTGCCCATGTAATTACTCCGACGATGAAGATGATGGAGTGAATGCGAGTGGGATTTGGGGATATGTGAATTTGGATCATCCTGTGACCTTTGACAAGTTAGCAATGGATCCACATCTGAAAACACAAATCATTGAGGATTTAGAGAGGTTTCTGCGGAGGAAAGAGTATTACAAGAAAGTTGGAAAGGCTTGGAAAAGAGGGTATTTGTTGTACGGCCCTCCGGGGACCGGCAAATCAAGCTTGATCGCCGCAATGGCTAATTATTTGAAATTCGATATCTATGATTTGGAGCTTACGAGTTTGTATTCCAATTCAGATTTGAAGAGGACTTTGCTTTCGACTACTAATCGGTCCATTATTGTGATTGAAGATATTGATTGTAGTGCTCCTATGCTCAATCGGGATGTCCGGAGTGATAATTCTGATACTAAGGTTAGTTAACTTTTTCTTTCCATTTGAGTTTTCAGCTCTCATATTTTAGCCCTTCTTTTGAAGTGACATGATGATATGAAAGTAAATAGTTTCAATGTTTTGGAAAGCTAAAAACCGATTACATGATCTAATTGTTCATATTATGCAGTTGACTCTATCTGGCCTGCTCAACTTCATGGATGGACTATGGTCTAATTGTGGAGACGAAAGAATCATAATTTTCACAACAAACCACAAGGAGAAGATCGATCCTGCCCTATTACGTCCCGGCCGAATGGACATGCACATTCATATGTCTTATTGCACGGTTGATGGATTCGAAGTCCTAGCATCGAATTACTTGGCGATCAGCGATCATCCAAGGCTATTTCCGGAGGTAAAAGCCTTGATGCAGGAAGTACAAGTCACACCAGCTGAAATTGCAGAGCACTTGATGAGAAATGATAATGTTGAAGTAGCACTAGAGGGGGTCGTTGATCTGCTCAATAGAAAAAAGATTGAAGCTAATGAGGAGAAAGTCAAGGAGACAAATGATGTAATTGGGGTTGAAGAAGTTGCAAAAGTGAACATGAAAAAGGATAAGATGGTAAAATTTTTAAAGCGCTTTAGGAATAAATCGAGAGGAAAGAACAAAAGACTGATTGTCACAGAGGTCGTTAAACTTCGATGATGACAGACAATGTATATCAATAATGTATGCACTCTTTTTTTGTGCGTGTAACTTTTAACTCTTTTTAAGTTTTGTTTATGAAATACTAGCAGTAACACCCGTGCGCTGCACGGGGAGCCGGGTACATTGATACGTAATTCCTATTAATATAAATAAATTATCAGTATTGAAAACGATTACAAAAAATAACACTACAATCTAAAATATCAAATAAATTAAGTAAAGCATATTCACTTTTAAAAAACAAAAAAACATACAACAGAGTTCCGTTTGTATTTCGGTCAATTCCAGCTTATGAATATTGGTACAACTTGTAACGATCAACATTTCTAAAATCTTCATGAATAATATAATTTTACATTCGTATTCAACAATAATAATATTCGTTAATTATCCACAAAATTACATTGGACAATAATACCAAGCATACTATAAAATTCATAAATACATCAATCTTGAATGCACAATGGACAACATGTTGTAGTCTTTCTTTCATAGCTTTCTTGTCACACAATGCACAAGGAATGGATGTATGATCGATACATATGGTAATCTACAAGAGCATAAGTAAGAACAAATCTCATTAAGCAATCCATAAGATCTCAATGATAATAAAGTAAATAATAGGCCACAACAATAAGCTTAATTAATATAGCCAATAAAATAATTTCATAAAATTTCGACAGGATTTTGCCTGTATTTCATACTAATCCATCCTGCAAACATCAAAGGCGAAACTTACCAAAAAGCACAAAACTTAGAGCTTGTTTGTATGCTCTTAAAAATTCATACTTTTTAACATTAAAATTTGGTCAAACAAATCACATCCATTCAATTCCACTCATTTTTTCACTTTTTACTTATAAAAATATATTAAAATTTGTTTGATAACGCCCTCTTAATTTATAACAAATAAATGTTTTGATAAATATTAATAGTATAAAAATAGAACATTCAAAAACATAAACTGAATACTGGTTAGAGCACTAAACTTAATTAATATAATAGTAAAAGAATTCTATAAAAATTTTGAGAAAGTTTCCCTTGTATTGAATGAGATAACAATTTGTCATAGAGATTGTGATAATATGAATGCAAAATAAAATAATATTGAATTAAATGCTATAATTATTAAAATAACCAAAATAAAAAACGCTATTAACTTTTGCTAAGCTTATAGTTTTTTTTTTTGAAATTATTTTGCATTCTATTATATTCAAATACAGATTGGGGATATTAACTATACACCCGTGTGATACATGGTATTGACAATCAATATATGAATAATAATTTCTAAAATTTTATTGTGAAATATAATCAACACATAAATATATTGTACAAATGACAATGTGGTAGATACAGTTTGGCAAATCCAATACTCCGGCCTTGTCCTTGTCTTTGCCTCGGCCATATCTTCATTTAATTGAAGTCGAGCGAAAATGAAATAAGAAGGAACTTCCCATTCTTCGTCCACCACCTCCGCTAGAAAATTCTCATTCTCATCCATACCGCATCATAATCATATCATCGGAATGAATTAATTAACTGTAACACAATTTATTTTAACTAATTTTTATTCTTAAGCTAACTATTCGTAAAATGAATTAATTATGTCCAAAGTAATTAGTTTAACAGCCGCAGCTTTGAGAATTATATGAATTTAATTTTAAAGATATTGAGAGATATCTTTCGTTTTTTATGAGAAATCTTGCCAACAAATTACAATATAATTAATTTTTAATTATTTTTTAAATTAATACTATTTTTCCTGTTTTAGCAATATAATTAATTTTTATTAATTTTCACCCAAAAAAACTGTGTAAATTTCTATGTAATGAAATTGAAACCAATTAAATCATCTCAGAATCAATTTTAATTTTTATCTAATTATCTCGAAAAAGATTTAATTATTTTTAAAGTAATTAGTTTTAAATCTACAGTTCTAAGAATTATATGAATCTAATTTTAAATATATTTTGTAATTTAAAAGATATTTTGCAATGTAAAAAAATTATTTCAATTGCAGGCAAAATCTTGGTGGCTGTAGCAATCTCATGAATTTTCATTATTTTTTTTAAATTAATTATATTTCTCCCCTTTGAAAAACATAATTAATTTTTATTAAACTTTGTCCATTGAAACGATGTCCAATTAAATGTTAGTAATATAATTAATAATAATTAACTGCAATATAAATAATTTTAAATAATTTTCATTTTTAAAATAATTATTTCTAAAAATAATTAATTATTTCAAAAATAATTAGCTTAATAGCTACAATTTTAAGAATTGTACGATTCTAGCTTTAAAGATATCTTATACTTTAAAAGATATCTTCCAATATAAAAGATACACAGATAAAGATATAGGCATAGATATATATTCAAGTAATTAGAAAAATTGATGTTACATATTTCTTTTATCACACTAAAATTAAATCTTTGCAAAATTGCTCATTTTAATTAATTTTAATTTTTTTTAACTGTTTCTATTTTTAAAAATAATTAATTATTTATGAAACTAATTAAAAAGTTCTATCTAATTTTTTAATTTTCATTTTTCACGTTTCTTTTTATTTTTGATGTTAAAACTTAATGAATTATAATTTTGTATCTTCAGAAAATTAAATTTTAGCGAAATTCATAATAATTAAATTTCATTTTGTAGCTTATTATTTTTAAAAATAATTGTTTATTTCTAAATAAATTAATGAGCCTAGTGTAATTTTTAAATTTTAATGTTACGTTTTTAAAAAAATTTTGTGTTAACATTTAATGAATGGTAATTTTACATCCCATAGAAATTGAATCCTAACAAAATTATTAATTTTAATTAATTTTATTTTGTATAGAATTATTTTTTGGTTCTTAGATATTTATTTGTAAAAATCAATTATTTCTAAAAATAGTTAATCATTTTTAAAAGTAATTTTTGCAAGAAATGAATAGAGAATTTGGCGGAATATCTTATAAATTACATTATATCTAACTTTTGCTAAAATTTTATGTGTATGCCTGTTTATAAATGATACTTACTTTATTTATAAATAAAATATTTCAATACATACATGATGATAAGTTAAAGACAATAAGATGGATATCGGATTCCTAATATATAGTCTATGTTAATGTCGGATAAAAAAAAGAAAGAAAAGAATTATATCCTAATATATATAGTTAATCATTATTAATCTATATGTTCATATATATTCTGTGTATCTATTGTAAAATATAATTAATGTGTTGTGAGCGAGAAAACCAAATTCAAAAATGCTAAAATGTGAGCGGAAAATTTTCCTCTGAAATCGGTCTTTGTTTATTAATATTTATAGATATAGATTAAGAATAAACAAAAAACGTGAATGTAAATAATTTTTTATAGATATAAATATAGAATATAGAATTATAGAATATAGATAATAGTTATGATATGATAATCATGGTCATTTAAGGATAATGATGAAATAAGGATATTTGTATTATTTTATGAGTGGTAAAATAGTCTCCAAAAAATTTAAAAGAACCAACATAAGTGAAATTTGATGAGCGGGAAAAATTGGCTCCAACCAAATTCAAAAAATGTGCCTCTCTTTATTAATATATAGATGTACATCTCGATTATTTTACTACCAAACATCCTACTTGCCCGAGTAAATTAAATTTTAATTTTAACAAGATAGATTACTATTTGTTTGAGTTAATTAAATTTTAATTTTAACACGATAGATTGAAAAGACTCACGTCTGTCTCAGATCTTGTAGTTGTTATTGGCTTTCGAACTAAAAATTCAATAATTAATTAATTTTCTAACAAAATAAAAAATGCAGTAAAATGCAAATTAGATTGGTCAAGTAATAAGCTAAGCTCAAAAGGGCTTGTTTAATTGGGGAAAATTTATATTTACTCAAATTACACGTTAAATTTATAGTTGAAAATTGAGAAAAATGTATTGAAATATGTAAAATAATTATACGAGTGGTTGACAATGATAAGAGAAAAAATTAGCAAAAATTTCTGAGAATTGATGGTGTATAGAATAAGTCCTAAATTATTAATTCACAAATACAACCGTGTTGATTTTGCTGTTAGCCCTTCTGTTTGAATGCAACTTCCATTCACCCAGTTTGACTCATTGACACCCCTGTTTGAATTACATATCATTGTATTCAACTTAATTCACCTATATTTTAATATTAAGGGTGTGTTTGATTGACAAAACTTTTATAGGAACTAGGGTACTTTACGCGCGATGCACGTTAGGTTTTAATTGGTTTGTGTTAACGGAGACGGTGCTAAAATCAAAAGCAAACTTGCACTCATGCAAATAAGTATACTGCGCATGGGTAGAAAAACAAAATAGCTAGATGTGTGGGAATTATACTTTACATACATATCTTTTTATAACGTTTTAAAGTTGTAACACATGAGCAGAGCTGAAAGTTGAGATTTATACCCACATACATATCCGTGAATTAATAAATAGTAGCACGGTGGTAGGCTAAATAAGTGGAATAAAATGTTGTTTTGTAAGTTATATATTACAAATATAGACAGCTGCAAAAATGGGATTTCCAAACCATTTTCTATAGGCAACAACTTATCCAAATGGCACATCAATGTGGATGAATGTTTCATGTGTTGTAGATAGTGCTAAACTTGTAAATTAGTGGAAATCATGGTAACTGAACTTGTATTAATAAACGAAAACAGTATATTGGTCACTAAGTTATAGTAAGATGTGCAACAGAGGAATCATATTGCAAAAAGACAGGACCACAAAAGACCACCTTAATTTTTACAGAGTTTATGTATATGTAGTTTAGAATCTCATAGCATAGAAGTTAAATAATTAGAAATTCGAATCTAACCTATTTAGCAATACAATGTTCATAAAAATAGTTCCATGTGGTAATTTCGGGTTCTGACATCAATGGACAATCAACAATTAATGAGCATTTGTAAGCCAAAGTATGGTTCAGAAAATGGCTAAACCAATTTCAATTTTTAAAAAATGATTTTTTATAAGGATGCTTAAAAAGTTAGGATCAACTTACATTTAGAGTTCAATAAAAAGAATGAGGAAAAATAAATAAATAAATTATGCTTGCTCACCCTTGCTAGAATTAGAATTAGTGAGGCTAACCATGATGATGATAGATGATTAAGGATGTTAGGCAAAGTTTCAATCAGTAGAAAAAATGGAAACATAAAATTTAAAAACCTCAAACAAACAACTAAAAAGACGAAGTAAATGTGACACATTTGCTGAAATTATGTGAAAATTTTTAATTTTTACACTTGGGTCCACAAATGCAGACAAGCAAGATAATTGCACCAGCTAAAAAATGAAGCAAAAATTGAAGAAGAAACACCAAAAGGGCTGTACGACATGAAATATGCTATTTGTGGAGTATTCAACTTCTTTTTGCAAATAGAGATTTTTTGTCCTGTTTTGAATCAGTCTTTATATTTCTAGACAGTTAGATACAGAGAGCAAACCAACATTAAATTGGAAAGTAAAGGAAGAAGAAAGAGCGATTTACCAGCAACAGAGCGTGAGGTGGATGAACCCTACCTAGCAACTGCCTCAAAGAGAGGAAACGAAGATCTAGCTCCCACGTATTCAAATTTTATTTGGAGATGATTACCGCGAATTAGGGCTCGCGAAATTGTAGTGCGATAAAAATAATTAAAACAAAAACTATAAGCTCAATGGAAAAGGAGAAAAGTTCAGATATGAGGGGGACAAACTAGGGAAAAGCAGATTAGAAGCATACGCGGACGATTTGAAATGAGAAGAAAGGTAGAGAGAAAGAACGTTGAAGTTCGCCGGAGAGGAAATGTAGAGAGAGAGAAGTGAGCATGTTTTTGTGTTGGAGTGAAGGAGAAAGGGTAGAGAGAAAAGAAGCGAGGGAGTGTGAATTGGATAAGATTCCCGAGTGCTGAAATGGGCCGGGTCAGATCCGCGAGTGCTGAAATGGAAATGGGGTTGGAGTATCCGGCTGCATGGGCCTTAAACGATGTCGTTTTGGAGCTTAAAAACAAAAAACGACGTTGTTTTGGAATGGTCGCATGAACAGTTAAAATCGCATTCACTCTTTTAAGATAGTTATTAAAATGTCAAATAAAAAAAATTCCTACTTTATTGTTTGATAAGAAAACCTTTCATGAAGACCTTTTCTATGTATAATCCTTTCATGCACAAAATGAGCCATTTTTCATGAAAAATCTAATTTAAAGAAAATGTAGGAAAATATTTTTTAGAAAATCCAAATGAAAGAAAATATTTTATAGGAATGCAATCAAACACACCCTGATATGTTGTCATTAGGCAAAATGCATAATTCTACATTCCTAATGGTAAGTTTTGATTCATGACACATACTCCCTCCGTCCTAATTTGAGATGCATATTTTTTATTTTGGTTATCCCAAATTATGTGCAAGTTTCCATAATGATTGACTTAAATACCTCAATTTATTAAGTAGTTTATATTTATTAGTATAATTATATATGGAAATGACATTTTAGGAAGATTATAGAAAAAATTTGTATTCCAAATTATAATAATTATGTCTTATTAATATGTTTGAAAAAACAAACATGCATATCAAAATGAGACGGAGTGAATAACTTTTTATATTATTTGCTTCCATTGTCTTTTCATATATGTTTTTTTAATAATAAAAGTAAAATATTTTAATGATGTGATTTTCACACCATCTTATCATCTCAATTCAAACCCATAACTCCTGTTTTGATCTAGTCGACCACTGGATGCAAATATTATCTTGTCTAGTGTTGATTAGCTATGCAAAATAACCCGACTCGTGACGAATCTGCCGCAACCCGCCCAATTGAGTAAAAAATTTTTCCACCCACAGGCCCACGGGGAAGGGGTTCCAGTAGGGTCCTGTGACCAGCTGCGGGTCACTGGTCGGGGGTGATCCGACCAGAGTTGCCTGATTTTTTTTTTCATATATATATAAATTGTTATATTTTCCAAATTAAATGAGCGATCAATCCAGAGTACAACCCAACTCCCAAATCTATTTATGAAGCCCAATACACCATAGCCCATTTTAGATTTCATTAATTAATTTTTTGCACTAATCTGGTTTGAGACTTTGAGCATTAGGCATTCATCCATTCTGCTTCTGAGTTCTCGCAGCCTTCAACGTACGCTACTACCCTCTACTCCTCAGTCCTCTATGGTCGCTACTTTGAGTTTCACTTAAGATATTTAACAATATCTTAAAATTTGGAGAATTTCTATCGAGCATGTAGCAAATTCAAATGTATTTTTTTCTGCGCACACACAAAAAAGAAAAAAGGGTCAACGGCGGGTGACCAGATCCAATTATTGGCGAGTTACAGGCAGGAAATGGGTTAGAAATAAACCCGCAGGTTGGCCACAAAATTGGCCAACCCGACCTCTTGACATCCCTAGGACTATTGGTGTGGAGACACAATACGTGAAGTGTGTAAGCTGAGTTTATTGTGTCTCTTAACTCTCTATATTAACACTAAACACAATATCATGTCAAATTAGACGCTACATCAAAGTCAAACCCCAATCCCATATAAAATAATATATCCTTGTAAAAAAGGAAGCTTTTTTCTCTTTCGTTCTTTCAAATGAAAAATATAATTTTTGTCAAATAAGCACACTTGGTGCCCACGTGCTGCCCAAGCCGAGTAGCAAGGTAGATGGTCAAGCTGAGTAGGAGTGGGCAAAAAAAGGAGAACCGAACGGTAGAACCGAAACCGAATTGAAAGAATCGAAACCGAATTGAAAGAGTCAAAACGGAACGGTTCTTTTAACAAAAATTAAGAACCGAAACCGAAAAATACGGAACCGAAAATAGAAAGATTCCTTTGTAATAACCAAAAATGTAACCAAAACCGATTTAGAATAAGAAATAGCACCGTTTCTTTCATTTGATAACCAACTTCTGTGAATTCTTTTGGTAAATTCAAAACTTCCACAAAGATCGGTGCTAACTGCATGTTCAATAGAAGTTAAACAGTTTAGCAGCAGCTGCTGCTATTTCAACAAGCAAGCTTCAAATTTTTATTTTTATTTTTTCCATTAGGTTTATGCTTGAATCAAAATTTTTATTTTTTTTCCACAATTTTCAAGTAATAGAAATACATCACAAAATAACCGAAATCGAACAAGAACCTGAAGAAACCGGAACCGGGCATATATTTTGTTTGGAAGGAATCGAATGGTTCCATTTTTCATAGCACCAAAATTTACGATTCGATTCCGGGTAATGAACTACCTGAAACCGAACCCGAAACGCCCACTCTTACTGAGTAGTAATCGCCCGTAGCCTGTTAACATGAAATGAATGATTTAGAAATCTGCTAAAGAGTAGGTATCCTCAATTCAAGAAGTATCCAAATTTGTTTATGGATTTTAATGAATTTTATTAAATTTCCAAAATACGATCTCTTACACTCGGAGTGGCGAAGCTTATGGATTTCATGAATTTTTTTCCTGAAAATCACATGTAACTTTTTAAAACCTAAATAATCAATGAAAATTTATAATCACAAATTGAGGAAACTATTTTTATTTATCACTCAATTTTTTTTTTTGAAAATCACATCGTATTCAACATGTGCAAAATAAATGACCAAATTTATGAAATGAGGTATTATCACAATATTAGTAAGTCATTATATAATTTCATAATTTTATATTGGTACAAAAATTAGAAACATATTTTATTATCTCGTCTATTTAGTTTTTTTAAAAAAAAACTATGAATGTGTTTTTATATATTTTTTCTTTTTTTAAGAAAGACAAGGTTATAGTTTCCTTCTTTTTCTTTTCCTTTTTTTTTTTTTATATCCTTTTTGAGGGGGGAGCTTCATTTTTGATTGGCATAGTTTTAACATTTCTACTTATTAATTTTTTTATGATCAAGTAAGAGCTCATATAGTCTGGACCAATCTGTGCAAACTTCCGATACCCTTGACCGTCCATTGTTATGGTTCCCAAAAAAAAGGTAATAAGTTGTGTAGTTTTTTTATTTTTATTATTATTTTTTTTCACTTTGATGTCAAGTTTATGTTCAACTTGTGCCATAAACAAAAAGATAAAATTGAAAATTTGCTCAAGATTTATATTCAGAGATCAACATAATACTAGTAAATTTACCTGTGAAAAAGGTAACGGTAGATTATATATTCTTTTCTAATGATTCATACTTGTGTAAAATGATTTCAAATCCAGTCAGGATTAGGAAATTTTTATGGATAAAGAAAGGACTCCAATTCCAGTCAAGTTAGAAAATTTTTCCATATATAAATATGGCTATAAGTTCCAATTGTTAATTGTGTGTGTTTATGGTGTTTGTGTGAGAAATTAGATATAATTAATTTCTCCGAACTCAACCACCGGATATTAGGAATTCTACACTCGTCTTCCAAAACCGATCAAAAGCTGCAAAATACATACAAAACACCCAGAAATGTTCAAGTGCTAGCGGTAGCGCCGTAATTACGGCGCTACCGCTACGTTTTCTAGCCTCGTCCGACCTCCGATTTGAAATCCGAGATCAGATCAAGATTTAACACGACGAGACAGAGCTCTGGTAATTTTTTCAAAAATTTTGTGATATCGTTGGATGCCATGGGGCCGGTCAAACTTTTTGGCCAAATTTAAGCCTAAATTTTTTCCAAAAGTTTGACCGGACATCATGGTGTCCAACTTTTTGCCAAAAATTTTGAAAAAATTACTGGAGCTCCATCTCTTCGTGCTGAATCTAGATCTGGTCTCGAATTTTAAAACGGAGGTCGTACGGGACCGAAAATGACTCGATAGTGCCATAACTATGGTACTATCGATTGCACTTGAACATTTCTGCAAAACACCCTGCAGGTCCGTACACTTGCTAAGTTTCAACCAACCCGTTTAATCCAATAAATAAATTATGTGGCACACTATCAATTTACAGTCATTTGGTGGTATGCAATCAATGGTTACTAATGTATTCTCAGCTTCCGCATCCGTTGCACGATCGATGATGCTTTTTCGATCCATGGCGCACAATATTCTACCCGAGCCTGTAAAATCCTACATTCTCTCCGTATTGACTCGAATTTTCAGCTATTTTGTCAGTCAATCATCGGAGCAAATCACGATGGTGGTGGATGAGTTCACCGGATTCACCCGCAACCAAATCTATGAATCCGCCGAGGTTTATCTCCACACCAAAATCAACCCAAACGCCGAGAGAATCAAGGTAAGTAAAAACCCAAAGAAAAAAGATATTAATCTGACTATGGAGAAAAATCAACTAGTGATCGATACTTTCAACGGAATTGAACTCAAACGGCAGTTCGTTTTGCAAGTTCCAGAGAACCAGAATCAGGAGGAGAAAAGGTACTTCGAACTCAGCTTCAATAAACAGTACAGAGAAACCGTGTTGACTGATTATTTGCCCTTTGTCATTGAAAAGGCGAAAGAAATTACGGAAAAGAACAGGAATGTAAAACTCTACACAAAGGATTGCCCATGTAATTACTCCGACGATGAAGAAGATGGAGTAAATTCAAGTGGATATTGGGGATATGTGAATTTGGATCATCCTGTGACCTTTGACAAGTTAGCAATGGATCCACATCTGAAAACGCAAATCATTGAGGATTTAGACAGGTTTCTGAGGAGGAAAGAGTATTACAAGAAAGTTGGAAAGGCTTGGAAAAGAGGTTATTTGTTGTACGGCCCTCCGGGGACCGGCAAATCAAGCTTGATCGCCGCAATGGCTAATTATTTGAAATTCGATATCTATGATTTGGAGCTTACGAGTTTGTATTCCAATTCAAATTTGAAGAGGACTTTGCTTTCGACTACTAATCGGTCCATTATTGTGATTGAAGATATTGATTGTAGTGCTCCTATGCTCAATCGGGATGTCCGTAGTGATAATTCTGATACTAAGGTTAGTTAACTTTTTCTTTCCATTTGAGTCTTCAGTTCTGATATTTTACCCCTTCTTTTGAAGTGACATGATGATATGAAAGTAAATAGTTTCAGTGTATGATCTAATTGTTCATATTATGCAGTTGACTCTATCTGGCTTGCTCAACTTCATGGATGGATTATGGTCTAATTGTGGAGACGAAAGAATCATAATTTTCACAACAAACCACAAGGAGAAGATCGATCCTGCCTGTTGAATTGTTGGACGCAAAAAATATTCTTTTATTAGAATATGAATTTGTACAAACGTTGTTGATACACACCAAGTAACTTCTCTTACTCACAGACTCTTACTATACTTCACTTACTCACTCACTCTTACTAGACTTCTCTTACTCACACCTCACTCTACAATGCACACCATCCATATTTATAGATACTAATGGAACATTCTAGTATGACGGTGGAGGAAAATTCTAGTATGGAGCTGATGGAAGGTTCTAGAGTTGATGCAATTCATGTTGATTCTAGATTCTTCCAAAGTAGTAATGTAGGAAATCTCTAGCTTTCTCAAGTTGGCACCACATAATTCCGGAACCTTCTTTTCAAGTCGGTGATGATTTTTCAATTCTCCCCTTCAACACCGACTTCCTTGAGTCAAACTTTCTCTTTTTATCATTCCAAGCTGCCTTCGGAACTCTTCAAACTTTGGAGTATTCAATCCTTTAGTCAGCATGTCTGCTACCTGTTCTTCAGTATTGATATGCTTCAATTCGATCTCTCCTTTAAGAACCTTTTCTCTAACAAAATGGTAATGTACTTCAACGTGCTTCGTTCTTGCATGGCATACTGGATTCTCTGCTATGCGAATGGCAGATTGATTATCACAATATAATTGGGTGCATAGCTTGTTGGTTGGTGTAGATCCTTGATAATTGCATTAGCCACGTACTCTCTTGAGTGCCATTCTTCTTTGCTCTATACTCGCCTCTGCTGTTGACAAAGACACGATGGGTTGCCTTTGCTACACCATGATACTGCAGCAGTTCCAAGATTGAACACATACCCTGTAGTCGACCTTCTTGTATCTCGACATCCAGCATAGTCCGCATCACTGTAGCCAACAATCTTGCAATCTTTGGTTTTCTTATAAAAGAGACCATAGTCGATAGTTCCTTTTACATACCTGAGTATGCGTCGCACTACTTCAAGGTGTGGCTTCCTTGGCTTTTCCATAAAGCGGCTTGCAATTCCCACCGCATATGCGATTTCAGGTCGTGTCAGTGTCAGGTAGATTAGGCTTCCAACGAGCTGCCTATACATGGTTGGGTTCTCCAATTCTTTACCTTCTTCAGCACATAGCTTAGAGTTCACTTCTATTGGGGTCGATATAGGCTTGCAATCGCCCATCCTAAACTTCTGCAGCAAATCTCTGGCATACTTTTGCTGGCAAATAAAAACCCCATTTGCTGTTCTTTCCAGCTCGAGCCCCAGAAAGTGTTTTAATTCTCCAAGATCTTTCATTTGAAATCTTATTGAAAGATTCCTCCTAGTGCGTTGGATCTCTTTTTCGTCGTCTCCAGTGATGATGAGATCATCCACATATACTAGCACTATTGCTAGTTTCCCATCTCGTATCTTGACAAAGAGACTTGAATCTGCTGGTGCAACTGAGTATTCACATTGAACTAGGAATTCTGCTATCTTACCGTACCATGCTCGTGGTGCCTGCTTCAACCCGTATAGAGCTTTCTTTAATCTGCAGACGTGGTTTGGATTCTCTTTATCTTCATGTCCCTTAGGTCGCTCCATATATATCGCTCGATCGAGTTCACCATGCGTAAAGGCATTTTTCACGTCCATCCGCCACATTTTCCATGATTTGCTAGCAGCCAGTGCAATCAACACTCTAACTGTCGTAACCTTGGCTACTGGGCTAAATGTCTCATTATAGTCCAGCCCATATTGTTGCGAGAATGCTCGAGCCACCAACCGAGCTTTGCACCTTTCGACTGATCTGTCAGGTCGTCTTTTTACTTTGTACACCCACTTGCACGAGATTGGCTTTATTCCATCAGGTTTGGGTACCAAATCCCACGTCTCATTTTGCCTCAGAGCCATCATCTCTTCGTCCATTGCTTTTCTCCATTCATTGTGCTGGATTGCCTCTTCAAATGTCTTTGGCTCTTTAATTTCTTCCTCGACTGCCGCATTAGCATACTTGGGATTTGGTCTTCTTTGTCTTGTGGATCTTCTTACATGTGGTTGAGAACTTTGTTGTGCCTCATTCTCTTCTTGTTGGCTCGGTCTATCCACCTCTAGTGTTCTTTGATACACACTAGTTTGCCAAGGACTCTGTGCTGTCCTTGGAGTATCTTCTTCAACAATAGGTTCTTGCACTTCTTCAATCTCTTCTTCGATCTCTTGTGTCTCTGAAATTTTCTCTTCACTTTCTTGAAGTTTATGCTCAATCTCTTTTGAGTTTGGTAATTCCACCATCTGTGGTGTCCACCAAGAAGATGCTTCATCGAATATCACATTACGTGACGTGTAACATTTATCCGTAGTTGGATCACAACATCTCCATCCCTTTCTTTGGCTATCATATCCCACGAATATACACCTAATCGCCTTTTTATCGAACTTGCTCCTCAAGTGATTAGGCACGAACACATAACAGACACAACCAATGACTTTAAAGTGGCTAACCGTGGGTTTAGTTTTCCACAGCTTCTCGAAGGGTGATACGAATCCTATCTTTGGCTGAGGAAGCCTATTTATCACATGTGCTGCTGTGTTCATACACTCCGCCCAAAATCTGGCTGGCACATTCTTTGAGTGAAGCATGCTTCTGCATGTCTCTGCAAGGTGTCGGTTCTTCCTTTCGGCCACACCATTTTGTTGTGGCATGTTTGGACATGTCAATTGATGGTGCACCTTATGTTCTTTTAAATATTGGGAGAATTCTCTTGAAATATACTCTCCCCCATTATCAATGCGCATACATCGAATCCTTTGTCCAACTTCTCCCTCGACTTTTTCTTTAAATTCTCTAAACTTTGTAAATACCTCTGACTTTTCTTTCATAAAGAAATCCAAACGTACCTTGAGAAGTCGTCAATGAATGTCACCATGTAGCGCATTCCTTGAATTGATGGTTGCTTGACCGGTCCAAACACGTCCGAGTGTACCATCTCCAATGGATGCTTCGCTCTATAATATGACTCTTCATATGGGAGTTGATGTGCTTTGCCATATTGACAGCCAGCACATATCGTGTCATCTCTAATCTCAAGTTGATGGAGGCCTTTGAGCATCGACTTCTTCATCATCACCTTCAACTTGTGATAGCTTACATGTCCTAGCCTTGCATGCCATAAATCAGTTGTCTCGTTCTTTCGAGTCTTTTCTACGTAAGCAGATTCAGCTGACATTACGTAGATAGACTCTAATCTCTGACCCTCCATGACAAGAGTTCCTGAGATCTTAATATTTCGATACACTTTCACGTCTTGCGGTCCAAACAATACATAGTTACCTGAAGACGTTAGCTGCGCCACAGATAGTAGATTTTTCTTCATTCCTGGCACGTGATAAACATCTTGGAGCTGTACTCGACTAGGACTGAATCGTGGTGTGATGACTGTTTTTCCAATATGAGCTATTGGCAATCTTGAGTTATTGGCAGTCACCACCATTCGGCCACCATTGTATTCTGTCGTGTTTTGCAGCTTTTCCCTATCGCCTGTCATATGATTTGAACAACCTAAATCGACGATCCAATCATTTTCATAGTTTATTCGTCCAGGGACGACCACTGCTAGAGCTGTTTCTGCTTCTGAGTTTGAGATAAATTCTTCCTTACATGTCTCTTCAATTATTGCAGTGGATGCCTCAAGGTCCCATTCTTCTTCACTGTTGTATTTTTCTTTCTCTTTGGATGTCGCAATATTTCCTTCTGCTGACGTTTTCTTAAACCAACAATCTCTAGCATAATGACCTCGTTTTCCACATACGAAACACGGGCCATTTTTATATCCCTTAGACAAATCTCCTTTCTTATCATGATTTTGTTGGGCTCCCTTTGATTTAAATCCTCTTTCATATCTTCCTTTAAATTTATTTTTATTTATTTCTTGTTTATCTTGTTGGCGCATCTTCCCTTTTTTCTTGTGGCTAAATAGTGCCTCTTCTTCTTTCTTTAATGAGACCCCTAGCATTTGCTTGGTCAACGCTTCTTGGTCGGCCAACAAATTTTCAAGATTGACCAGTGAAGGTTGTTCTGGCCAACCTTGTATTGCGGCGATAAAGCCTTTAAACTCGGGTCTCAATCCATGTATAATTATTCTTCTCATTTTAGAGTCCGAGACTTTACTAGTATCATCTAGTTCAGAGATTTCACGACAAAGAGACTTTACCTTGTTGAAGTATTGATTTATCGTCATCTCCCCTTGAGTGAGTAATAGTAACTCATTCTCGAGAAGTTGCAGCTTGAATTCATTCTTCTTTGAAAATAATGCAGCAAGGGTGTCCCATGCTTTCTTAGGTGTGTCTGTATCTCTCACGTGCTCCAACAACTCTTCGTCAATTGTTGTTTTGAGTGCAAACAAGGCCTTTCCTGCTTTAATTTTCCATTTTCTCAAAGCCCCGGCATCTTCCGGCGGCGTCACCTCATCTTCACCAACTACATCCCATAGATCGTGACCTTGGAGATATGACTCCATGCACGTCTTCCATGTGGTGTAGTTTTGATTAGGAGTGGGCATAAAAATCGGAACCGAGCGGGTAGAACCGGAACCGAACCGAAAGAACCGGAACCGAACGGTTCTTTTAAAAAAAATTAGGAACCGGAACCGAACCGGAACCAAAAAATACGGAACCGAAAACCGAACGGTTCCTTTGTAATAACCGGAACCGGAACCGAAATCGATTTAGAATAAGAAATATCAATGTTTCTTTCACTTGATTCATGACTTTTGTAATTTCTTTTGGTAAATTCACAATCTCTACAAAAAGATTATAGATAATTGCACTACAATTATGTCACAATCTCTACATTCTACAAGCAACAGCAACAAGTTAGGTAGCTTACTGCTGCAATTAGCGAAGACAAGCAAGTCGCCGCAATTGCGACAAGGTCGATTGCGACCTTCTTTGCAATTGCGACTTGCTTGCGCAATTGCGCAGCGGTCATTCTTTATTGACAAGCGACTTGCTTGCTAGCGGCGGCTCACGCTTTCGCTACTAATAGTTTCGATTTTTTTTTTTGTTAGGTTTGTTCTTGAATCAAAATTTTTACTTTTTTGTCCATGATTTATAAGTAATAAAAAATACATCACAAAATAACCGGAACCGGACGGAACCGGAACCGGACGGGTATTTTGTTTGAAAGGAACCGAACGGTTCCATTTTACCAAGAACCGGAATTTATGGTTCGGTTCCGGGTAATGTACTACCCGGAACCGAACCCGAAACGCCCACTCCTAGTTTTGATTATTAAGTTTCTTCATTCCACCTACTGCTTGTAGGTCTGCCATCGTGACTTGGATAACCTCTACGTTACCAAGTAAGCTATAATAGCTTCACAATCTCAATGTGTGCACGACCTTCTTGAAACTCAAAACAGTCTCCCCTTAAACGCCTCACTTTGGAAACACTAGGTCCTCGCTCGACCAAGCTCTGATACCACTTGTTGAATTGTTGGACGCAAAAAATATTCTTTTATTAAAATATGAACTTGTACAAACGTTGTTGATACACACCAAGTAACTTCTCTTACTCACACACTCTTACTATACTTCACTTACTCACTCACTCTTACTAGACTTCTCTTACTCACACCTCACTCTACAATGCACACCATCCATATTTATAGATACTAATGGAACATTCTAGTATGACGGTGGAGGAAAATTCTAGTATGGAGCTGATGGAAGGTTCTAGAGTTGATGCAATTCATGTTGATTCTAGATTCTTCCAAAGTAGTAATGTAGGAAATCTCTAGCTTTCTCAAGTTGGCACCACATAATTCCGGAACTTTCTTTTCAAGTCGGTGATGATTTTTCACTGCCCTATTACGTCCCGGCCGAATGGACATGCACATTCATATGTCTTATTGCACGGTTGATGGATTCGAAGTCCTAGCATCGAATTACTTGGCGATCAGTTATCATCCAAGGCTATTTCCGGAGGTAAAAGCCTTGATGCAGGAAGTACAAGTCACACCAGCTGAAATTGCGGAGCACTTGATGAGAAATGAGAATGTTGAAGTAGCACTAGAGGGGGTCGTTGATCTGCTCAATAGAAAAAAGATTGAAGCTAATGAGGAGAAAGTCAAGGAGACAAATGATGTAATTGGGGTCGAAGAAGCTGCAAAAGTGAACATGAAAAAGGATAAGATGGTAAAATTTTTAATGCGCTTTAGGAATAAATCGAGAGGAAAGAACAAAAGGCTGATTGTCACAGAGGTCGCTAAACTTCGATGATGACAGGCAATGTATATCAATAACGTATGTACTCTTTTTTTGTGCGCGCTTAACTTTAAGTCTCTAAGCGCCCATTTTTTTACAACTTTTAATAAGTTTTTACACATTTTAATTCATTTTCATTTAAAGTCAAACCAATTATATCCACATATTTTTTGGGACCCACTGTACTGCACAAATCTCCACCACTCAATCCAACTCATTCTCTCTCCTATTTCACATCAAAACTCATAAATACATATAAACTAACGGGCGCTTGAGTTTTGTTGATGAAATATGTACATCAAAAAATTTCTACAACCATCGATGGTTTTGGATTTTATGGCCCCATCGGGCCCTTTTAATGGCCCGTTTGACCCCTGTTTTGAAATTCGGGATCAAATCTAGAATTAGCACGGCGAAAGTCGAATGTGCTGATTCTAGATTTGGTCCCGAATTTCAAAACGGATGTCAAATGGGCCATCAAAATGACCCAATGGCGCCATAGATAAAAAACCCACCGATGGGTTTGGAAACTTCCTGATATGTACATCTCGGTTATTTTACTACCAAACATCCTACCTGCTCGAGTTAATTAAATTTTAATTTTAACAAGATAGATTACTATTTGTTTGAGTTAATTAAATTTTAATTTTAACACGATAGATTGAAAAGACTCACGTTTGTCACAGATCTTGTAGTTGTTATTGGCTTTCGAACTAAAAATTAAATAATTAATTAATTTTCTAACAAAATAAAAAGTGTAGTAAAGTGCAAATTAGACTGGTCTCCAAAGGGCTTGGTTAATTGGGGAAATTTTATATTTACTCAAATTACACGTTAGATTTGTAATTGAAAATTAGGGAAAATGTATTCTAAAATGTAAAATAATTATACGAGTGGTTGAAAATTATGAGAGACAAAAATTAGTGGAAATTCCTGAGAATTAATGGTGTATAGAATAAGCCCTAAATTATTAATTCACAAATACAACTCGTGTTGATTTTCTTGTTAGCCCTTTTTTTTGAATGCAAATTACATTCACTCGGTTTGACTCGTTGACAACCCTGCTTGAATTACATATCATCGTATTCAACTTAATTCACCTATATTTTAATATGAAGGGTGTGTTTGATTAACAAAAATTTTCTCGAAAAATATCAAATAAAAAAAAATTCCTACTTTATTGTTTGATAAGAAAACCTTTCATGGAATACATTTTTCATGTATAATCTTTTCATGTACAAAATGAGTCATTTTTCGTGGAAAATCTAATCTAAAACAAAGGTAGGAAAATATTTATTAGAAAATCCAAATGAAAGAAAATATTTCCTAGGAATGCAATCAAACACACCCTAATATGTTGTCATTAGGCAAAATGCATAATTCTACATTCTTAATGGTAGGTTTTGATTCATGACACATACTCCCTCCGTACTACTTTAATAGGCATTTTTTTTTGTCTATCCCAAATTATATGCAAGTTTCCACAGTGATAATCTAATTTATGTTTTACTTGACTTAAATACCCTAATTTATTAGGTAGTTTGTTAGTATACTTATATATGGAGATGACATTTTAGGAAAATTATAGAAAAAATTTGTATTCCGAATTATAATAATTATGTTTTATTAATCTGTACGAAAAGCAAACATGCGTATTAAAATGAGACAGAGCGAATAACTCTGTATATTATTTGTTTCCATTGTCTTTTCATATATGTTTTTTTTAATAATAAAAGTAAAATATTTTAATGATGTGATTTTCACACTATCTTATCATCTCAATTCAAGCCCATAACTCCTGTTTTGATCTAGTCGCCCACTGAACGCAAATATTATCTTGTCCAATGTTGATTAGCGATGCAAAATGATCCGACCCGTGCTGAACCTGCGGCAACCCTCCCAAATGGGTCAAAATTTTTCCAGCTCACAGTCCCCCGGGGGAAGGTGTTGCGGTAGGATCCCATTACTCACCACGGGTCACTAGTCGGGGGATAATCCAACCCGAGCCGCCCGATTATTTTTTTATTTTTTATTTTATAAATTGTTATATTTTCCAAATTAAATGAGGGATGAATCCAGAGTCCAACCCAACTCCCAAATCTATTTATGAAGCCCAATACACCATAGCCCATTTTAGATTTCATTAATCAATTTTTTGCACTAATCTGGTTTGAGACTTTGAGCATTCGGCATTCATCCATTCAGCTTCTGAGTTCTCTCATTCTTCAGCCTTCAAGCCTTCAACGTACGCTACCACCCTCTACTCCTCAGTCCTCTATGGTCGCTACTTCGAGTTTTCACTTAAGATATTTAACAATATCCTAAAATTTGGAGAATTTCTATCGAGCATGTAGCATATCAAAATTCAAATGTATTTTTTCTTGCACATACACAAAAAAAGAAGAAAGGGTCAACACTCGGGGGACCCGACCCAATTATTGGCAGGTTACAGACCAGAAATGGGTTAGAAATAAACCCGCTGGTCAGCCACGAAATCAATCGACCTAACCTGTTGCCATCCCTAGGACTATTGGTGTGGAGACACAATACGTGAAGTGTGTAAGCTAAGTTTATTGTGCCTCTTAACTCTCTATATTAACACTGAGCACAATATTATGCTAAATTGCACACTACATCAAAGTTGAACTCCAATCCCATATAAAATAATATATCCTTGTATAAAAAGAAGTTTTTTTCTTTTTCTTTTTTTCAAATGAAAACTATAATTTTTGTCAAATAAGCACACATGGTGCCCATGTGCTGCCCAAGCCGAGTAGCAAGGTAGATGGTCAAGCTGAGTAGTAGGAGTGGGCAAAAAAATGGGAACTGAACGGATAGAATCAAAACCAAATTGAAAGAATCGAAACCAAATGGTTCTTTTAAAAAAATTTAAGAACTGGAACCGAAAAATACGAACTAAGGAACCGAAAGATTCCTTATAGCAGGTGGCTTAAAGCTACATAGTGTTGGTAGATTATGTAATCTTTTCTAATAACTCGTATTTATTTTATTTTCTTATATACCAAAACTTATCAAATTGATTGGATGATTATAATAACAAGCACAATTGGGAATATATGAAACGTTACGAAATTCTAAAATAATTATATTGAGGATCCTCTTTAAAACCAACAAATTCCACTAAAATCTATTGAAATCCATCAAATTTCGCTACATAAAATTTAATTAGAATCTTAAGGACTCTAGAATTCCCAGGAATGACTACTTAAATCTACGAAAATTCATAAATCCTAAAAAATTCCATGGGGCTCCTAAAATATTGAAAGGGCAGAGGAGAAAAAGGACTCCAAATCTAATTAAAATTAGGAAATTTGCTATCTATAAGGAAAAAGGCTACAGTTGGAATTAAGTTAGAAATTCCTTCGTGTGTAGTTTCAAAGGAAATTTTTTTCATATATAAATATGGCTTTAAGCCACCGGATATAATAATACACACAAAAGTGAACACAATGTCAAGTTATTACGCTTGCTCGCTGAAACCCGTCCATAGGCATAAACTACTTCACTCTCGTCATTCACTTTTGTACAAGTTACCCTTAATCAGTCACAATAGATCCCAAGCTCCTCAATTACTCCGCCAATCTCTGTTCAAACAAAATCAGAAACCGTTTATTAATCCAATAATCTGTCTAGCACAGCAGCACATTATCAATATATAGTCATTTGGTGATATGCAATCAATGGCTACTAATGTATTCTCAGCCTACGCATCTGTTGCGGTATCGATGATGCTTTTTCGATCTGTGGCGAACAATATGCTACCAGAGCCTGTCAAATCCTACAGCGTCTCTGTTTTAAATCAAATGTTCCGCTATTCTATGACTCAATTATCGGCGCAAATCACGATGGTGGTGGATGAGTTCATCGGCTGCCGCAACCAACTGTACGAATCCGCCGAGGTTAATTTGATATTTTTCATTCACATAGTCTATTCGACACATTTTCACTGACACTGTCTATTTTGCACATCACTGAATGATGAAAATTTGCATTGAGTGATAAACAATGACATCTCTTCATCACCCAATGAAAAAGTAACATATCAAAATATCAGTAAAAAATGTTCATTTAAAATTTCTGTTTATAATCATTCTTTTTGGTATTGTCTTAATTCATTTATATGGACTAAATTTTTATCCTTTGACAATAACATTTACATTCGCGCGACACTTGTTTTGCAATACAGTACTTAGTCTTTTGATTTTAAATTAACTTTTTATTGCAAAATTGAGTCTACCATATTATTTTTTCAATACGATCGTATCTTTTATTTTTAAGAACATTCATTTTTTCTACTTAATAAATAAATCAATGTATTAACTTTTGTCCCATAAATTTACACTGAGCAAATTATAATAAGGAGATGAAAAGTTGGTGTGAGCATGAAAAATACTAGTGGATTGCAACCAATATTATTTTTGACAATTTATTTTATTAAAGTAACACTTTTTTATAGTTTTTCAATTTTAAATTTATCTTTCCATTTAAACAGCATTTTCCTATAATGTTCTTTCGAGTTTAGACAGACGCTAATGTTTCATTCGTTCCACAAAGACACAATTGTTTGTCTATTTCATCTGGTTCCAAAATACAAGCCATTTTTTTGGATTAGTTTTAAGCACATGCTTTGAATGTGATTTGATTACAATTGAATGTCAAATAGCATACGTTTTGTGTTATTAATTTAGGAATATTGAATAAATTAAATTGATCGAAATTCGAGCATAAAAATAATAAAGACCTAAATGAATTTGTTATTTATTTAGGAAAATTGAGTTGACATGAAAGGGGGAGATAGGTTTAAAGAGTAAATCGGGTGACCCTACTATGCATGTTACCCTCTTATCTTAGGGATGTATATATAATTCGAGCAATTGTCTTCCATGCCAAGTTGAATTGTTTCTCATTTCTAGCTTTCTAACTTTGAGATGGAAGAGTTTCCAAATGCACTACCTTGTTCTTTTGTCATTTGGTTTTGGACGTTTTGTCAACTCGTTTACAATGTTTTTTTAAACATCTGCTGTTATTTTTCTACATTTGTTTTAAATAATTAATGCAATAATGACAAATAAGGTTAGAAACGAAGAGTTTTGCATAATTACTTGGTAAAAGACAAATAAGGAATTATACAAATTTGTAGGAGCAAAATGGAAAATCAAAATATTTCCCATCATTCACACTTTTATATAGTAGAGATAAAATGTATGTGCAATTTTTTAAAAATTTTTGTATTATGCCACTGTTTTAATGTGCATTATTGTTACGAAGAATAAATTATTATTATTTAACTATATATAAATTTAAAAGAGCTACCTAGGAAAAGTGCCTAGGTGGCAGTGCCATGTTTGAAATTTTTTTTATAAAAATCATTCTTTTATTGTTTAATTTATTTTACTTTCCTTATTTGATATTATTTTCCTTATTTTACTTATATATATATATATATATATATATATATATATTTGTTTATATGTATTTTAATTAATTTATATATTTCTTAATCATTTTATATTTAGTGTTACATGTATTAATGAAAATGTGATAAGAAATCAAAGTTACAATTTACAATGCCTGTTAAATTAATTCTGAAAATGAGAATTAACATTTTCTATATACACTTTAATTTTTGGATATTATATTTTAATTATTTATTTTTGAATTATATATATTCTTTTTATTAACAAAAATTGAACTATCAACTTGGCACAATGCCACGTAAGTTATGGTTTTTTGTTTTAGAAAAAAACTTTTTATGTATTTTAAAAAATTTAGCAAAAATCTTTTTTTTTACCATGTTAAAAGGGTAATTTTAGATAATTTTCATGGGTAATGTGTATTAAATGGTTCAAATCGTAAGTAATTTTTTTAAGACTAAATAGCGAGTAGTTAAATAATTAAATTTATAGTGAGTAATTAATTAATTAGAAAAGAAATAGAAAACGACAACTTTCATATCCCGTTTCATTAGTTCCCAAGCCACTGAAAAAAATAATCGTCAAAATTATCATTTAATCATCTCTTTTTTTAAATTAATTTTTCAATTTTTTTAAATATTTAGTATTGCATGCACTAAGTATTTTTTAAATTTTTTCTCAATTATTCCGAAAAAATTTTTATTACGGAAAAATCAATATAAATAATTTCACTTATAAATACTTTATATAGAGATTTTATCTTTTTATATAACACATAATCCACATTGCATAAAGTCTCCAACACTTAATATTCTAAAATCCGTGTTCAAAAAAGTCGTCGTGGCTTAGCTATTGGAATACCGTTGATGATAAAATATTTGAAAATTTTTTTAATAGGACTATTTCTTTTTGTTTAAGTAAGTATTATCTAAGTTTTGGTCCCAGATATTTTGGTATTACCTAAAATCATCAATTATAACAATTGATATGATATTTTATCTTACAAGATAATGGTTCGAATCAAAATTTGTATACCCTTATTGAAATTTATAATGAATAATTTTAGGTGTACACACAAATCTACTACCACACACTATCACACCCTAATACACAAAATACGAAAAGACCAAAATCCCCCCGTATGTGGAGGGGCCCTTAGTGTGTGGTATTTTTATATTTTTTTACTATTTTTATTTTTGTTATTTTATTTTATGTAAATAAACCATTTTAATCTTTCCGTGCATCGCGGGGAAACACTAGTTTAATATAAAAATGCTACTAATAAAAGATGAAACCACAATTTTCCAAATAATAAAGGCTTACCCGCCTCACATTCCAAGAACCGCCTCTGACCTACCACCTGCCGGTGGCGCAGCCCAATTGAGCCCCGCTTTTACCCCATCCACAGGATCCAATTTCAATCTTCCAAAATGGCAACTTTCTCTTCAATCTCCAAGCAACTCTGCAGCTGCTTGATTCAGAAAAATTCAAAATCCACGCTAAACATCTGGAGATGCATGAGCAATGTACCGGAAAACAGTGTCTACGGCGGGCCAAAGCCCCAAAATCCGAACCAAAGAGTGACTCTAACCCATTTACGCCAAAAGTACAAGAAGAACGAGTTTATAACTATGGTTACTGCCTATGATTTTCCATCGGCGGTGCATTTGGATACTGCCGGGATTGATATCTGCTTGGTCGGTGATTCAGCGTCGATGGTGGTTCACGGCCACGACACCACTCTGCCGATCACTCTCGATGAGATGCTTGTGCATTGCCGAGCGGTGGCTCGCGGCGCCAAGCGGCCGCTGCTTGTTGGGGACCTTCCGTTTGGGAGTTATGAGTCCAGTAATCAGCAGGTAATTTGGCTTTATCTTCTTCAATGGTGAGATAAATTTTTAATTCCTTATGTTGATTTTGTTGTTAGCCCTTTCGTTCTAATGCCAATTACAGAACAAAGCAATGGTATTCATAAATCATAAACAGAGTGTATCAATTATTAGAGAGATTTGATATGTTAGATATGCTTACAATTAAGATAATGTTTAGTAAATAATTTATAAAAAGTGAAACATACACTGTGAACACCTGCGCAGTGTCTACAATCAAATGGAGTAACGTTGGCGTTCTATACATTAGTAGCCAAATTTTGTGCATTTAGCTTTGAATATACAAAAAATGGCGATGTTGAAGTTTAACTCTGAGTAGGCAGTTGATGCTGCAGTAAGAATTCTGAAGGAAGGAGGAATGGATGCGATTAAATTGGAAGGTGGGGCCCCTTCAAGAATTACTGCGGCTAAAGCTATTGTGGAGGCTGGAATTGCGGTGATGGGGCATGTTGGCCTCACTCCTCAGGCCATTAGTGTTCTTGGAGGATTTAGGCCTCAAGGCAGAAATGTGGATAGTGCAGTCAAGGTCCTTTATTTATTTATTTATTTTTTCACACTCATTTTCAATAGCACATGTCACACGCTATAAAAAAAAAAAAAAATTATATTAGTTGTTCTTTTGGTGTTTCAATTTTCAGTTTTTAGTTTTCAATTCATTTTCAGGTAGTGGAGACTGCGATGGCTTTGCAAGAAGCAGGGTGTTTCTCTGTTGTGTTAGAATGTGTTCCTCCACCTGTGGCTGCTGCAGCAACCTCAGCTCTTCAAGTACCCACCATCGGCATAGGGGCTGGCCCTTTTTGTAGCGGTCAGGTTAGTATGCCCGTGTCTTGTTTTGTGTAGATAATAATTTATGGCGATTTGACATGTCTGGTTAATACTAAAGTTTGATTTTGACTAAGTAATAGAATCTAATTTTGAAGTAGGAAAAAAGTTGAAACAGACATAAGCTTAATATATACGTGAGCTACATAATTAGTTGCTTAACTCAACACAATTTTCTGCTGATGGAGTAATTTGTTAAAATATAGAAATCCTTTTGGGATCTTTAGCAGCTATCTTTAGCTTCTTGTTTCTAGCTGACAATGCATTCGTCATTCTTCTTAAATTTCAATTGACGGGAGTGAACTACTTTGCACATCCTACGTCTGTCATTAACAATTAGACTATTTTGAATCGTTTGATGATATTATATAGTTTAATGATGTGTTAAAATCCAATTCTTGAATGCAGGTGTTGGTGTATCATGACCTGCTCGGGATGATGCAGCATCCGCATCATGCTAAGGTTAATTCCACCTTTCCCTATCTCTCATCATTAAGCACATATTCGCCTAAATTTTAAGTTTGTCACTGAATAATAGGGATAGAATAGCAACCTGAGATATGTGGTTGATATTGAAGTTTGATTTTATCGGAGTTGTAGAAGTTAATTTTTTAAGTAGATGAAATTTATGGGTGCTAAGGTTATATATTGGCTTCACCATGGCAGGTTACTCCAAAGTTCTGTAAACAATATGCATATGTTGGAGACATCATCAACAAGGCTCTCGTGGAGTACAAGGAAGAAGTGACCAAAGGTTCTTTTCCGGGTGCGGCGCACAGCCCATACAAAATTGGTGCGGCGGAAATTGATGCTTTCGTCCACCAGTTACAGAAGTCGGGTTTAGGCGACGCTGCATCTGCAGCAGCTGATGCAGCGCAAAAGATTGTAGCCACAAAAACACAGGACGGAGTTCAACAATAGTTTTTTAGCAGAGGATACAATGTAGAGAGTGCTCGGTTTTCTCTTCAACTCAGTTCTTAACATGGGCACTACATAACCAGTTTTGGAAATTGGCGGAGATTAAGGTACTAGAATTTTTTTTTAATATTATTTTCAATCAAATTTGAAATCATTTTATGGTCGAGGCATTTTATTCCTATTGGATACTTGTACCATGCTTGAAAACTGTTTCATTGACAAAAACTGAAGTTGAAATGCAGACGATGAATATGAGCAGAATATAATTTTTCTAAACTGTTCAACAATACGCATTGTGCTGCAATGCCGTTTTGAACAGCACAGCTGAGTTGCATTAAGCTATATGACATATTAAACTCTACAACTTGTTGATAATTGACTTTCATTTTCCAAAAGAGAAGTTGATCCAGAATTGATCACTATAATGGTGTTGAGAAAGAAAATTTAAAAAAAAAAAAAAAAAAAAAGAAACTTTAGATTTAGAAACATTGAATTTAACCACCATTTAGAAGTTTGGAGGAGTCACCGTCCCCCATTACACTTGTGAATAGACAGCCATTGTAACACATCCTTTGAAGTTGTCTTGCATCTAATTATATTCCACATAGGATTGGAATAAGCTGATTGACATGGTTAGTTAAACAAACACCCACCAAAGAAAATCATGGAATGTGAAAAAGGTGACTAAAAATTGAGTGTAATGATAACGTTGATGATCATTCACATTACACAATAATCAGTTCCGGTCAGTATCTTCTAATAGTGGTTACAAACTCGGAATCAAACTCTTTTTTGGCCCCTACAAGGTTCTCTATGATTAAGATTTAAATCCTATATAATGAGAGAGAGAGATTCTTGACTATTTCTTACATAATGTCAATGGTTAAAAACTCGAGCAATTATTAAATAAAATTGTATGTCAATTTGAAAGTTCATTCTTTTTAAAATTTCATGTTAATAATAGTTGAATTTTGACATTTGAGTTGTAAATTTCAGGCACACGAACAAGTTTAAATAGTTAGAATTTATCAAAAGCAGTGCTAAAGCGATTGGTCTTATCTTATTCGTTGAGATTATTCCAAAAATAGAGTATTATAATGTAAGTTTCAAGCTTGTAGGTGAATTCTATGCCCTTTTCTTTAAAGATGTGCTATCTCATGTACCTCACAAAAATATGCTCTTCTATATATATCTAGAAATAGAATGGGTTGCCATTTGTAGATAATCAATTCAAAAGTGCTACTAATTTTAGTATTATTGTTATTGTTAATTTTTAGATAAATAAAAAATTTTAGTTCTACTATGTTATTCTCTTAGATTAAGGAGTTGATAACAAGCCATGACTGAAATGAGTAACTAATCGATATAATGCAATTTGAAAATCCTTAGTGTTATATTTCGATTTCGTTGAAATAAAAATGGAGTAATTTTTCTAAATGTTCTATTACATTTATTACTTCTACTTAAACCAATTTTGACAACCGAATAGAACTAGTATTACTTAAATAATTTGACAACCCAATATAGAAATACAAAACTGAATAGAAAGCCTTTTTAGCAATTTGTAGAAGTTCCATGCCCCATCCCTCAACCACCCCCTTGTAACATCATGATAATAAATATTAAGATAGACATAATCACATATTAACATTCATTAAAGTTGTCCTTCATTTGTCCTGTAGATTCCCATTTCCACGTAGGATTGGAATATATTGATTGATTAACATGAATTCAAGAAACATTACGTTAAAAAGGAATGTTAAAAGGTACAAGTAATTCATTGAAATGAAAAATATTTGTTATTCGCTAGTATTTAAAAGAGAGCCGGGGGTGGGTTTGTTTTGTGATTCACAATGACCATTCATGTCCCTTTACCATACATTACAATAGTGCTAACATAAGCATAGAATCAAACTCCTTTTTCCTCTACAAGGTTCCCTATCATTGATATTTATACCACCTTCTAGGTATAAGTTACAAAAACATTGTGATCCTTAGATTCCCTAACTACTACGCTATAAAGAGGAGTTTAAATACATGGTCACAATTATGTCCTCTTGACTGTTTAATCCAATCAAATCGGTTTATGTATATAATCAAGTATATTAATGTAATAATGTAAGATGTTTTGATTAGATAGAACAGTCGGGGACTTGGGATAAATGGGAACAAGAGATCTGGGCTCACCAAAGGGTTACAAACAAACTCGAGTACCTAAACTTTTTGCAGAAAATTATTTCAAGCCCAACTTTGTTCCGAATTCATAGATGGTTTCTTTTGGATTCCTTGGAGGACCAAATGGAAACAAAATGAAATTGGGTGGTGACCCAAAATGTTGTTTATCCCAATAATCATGAAACAGAAGTGAGTGACAAGAAAAGCATCACTCAACGGACCTCATCGATGGGTCCCTTTGAGGCGAAGTCAACTACTGCCGGCGGCGGTTGTTGTTGCATTACTAGCATGCCAAGGGAACTGCAGAGTCGCCGGAAACTGATCGGAGAGCAAATCTCCGGCATCCGGGCCTGTGAATTCCTCCAGACCCACAAAGAAATCATCGTCCAAATCCATGTTTGAGACGCTAAATTCATCGTCTTCGCCATCAGCTTCGGCCTGCTCTTCCCTGCTGCTCTCCAACTTCTCCGGCGCCGTTGAAGGGCTTTCCGACGTCGAAATCGGCGTTGAGCAAGTGGGTTTTTCAGAATCTTCAGCTTCGGCACTTGGGGTGGACGTTGTCGGCTTCTGTCGGGTACTTCCGGCCAGAGAATTCCGGTGGGTCGGCTTAGGGTGGTTGTGCTCCGCCGTGTAAGTAACAATGAACATCCCCGGGTCGGATCTATTACGCTCCACTTGTTTTCGGGCCATACACCCTTTTGAAGTGCTGCATTTATAATATCCTCTGTTTGATCCAAAAAAAGATGCGTAATCAGTACAAGAAAATTAATAACCCTTAGATGATTTTCCATTTCTTAGTACTTATTTTTTAATAATTACTTTTCTGCAAGAAAGAAAGTGAATGAATGAACGCTTATCTTTGTCAAAACTACTTATTGAAAAGTTAAACTAACCTTGGATAAGGAGATCCTTTAATGGGTTTTTGCCCATATTTTCTCCAAGACCAAGGGTCATTAGATAAGCTATCTGCAGGTACATGAGAAACCCTCTTCAAATGGTTCTTTCTGCATAATTTAAAGGGGAAAAAAATTTAAAAAACTCAATACAAAATCACTTATAAGTTGATAGAAAAAGTAATTTTATTTATTTTTATTTTAAAAAACTCAATACAATATACCTTCTTTTGGATCTTGGGGTTGGAGTATGTGAAGCACTACTTTTGACAGCAACAACGGCTTGTTTGGGCTGAATTAATTGCGTTTGCTGTGTTAGATCTTGTAATCCTCCAAGAACAGAGAGAGGAGAAACGTTTGTACTCTGTCGGAAAAAGGGTTTGTAGAGCTCCTGTAAATCTTCGAAGAAGCTCTGTGTTCTTGGCTCGAGCAGATCTTGGAAGGAAGAAAAGTTAACATCTTGTTGTGGGGTGAAGCTGCTGAAGAGCTGCTGTGCGCCGCCGGAGGTGGAGGTTGTGACGCTTGGGGAGGTCGAGGATGAGGTTGAGGTGGCGGTGGGTGTTGTGGTGGTGGCGGTGGAGCAGCAGCCTCTAACCACCGCCTGCAGATCCCAATCATCGTCCATTGGTAGCGTGGGGTGGTATTGGGGAGAAGAGAACAGACAAAACAAGGCGCTGACTTTTGGTGATAGAGAGAGAGAGAGGGGAAAATGATTTTGAGGGGAACAAATGACAGAAAAAAGAATTATATATAGAGAGAGAGGGTTGTTTTTTTCTAGAGAGAGAAAGTGCTAAATTGATTGGAATTATCAGGAGTTATTTTTGTATTTTATCAAATTGTCACTTGAGTTTCTGCAAGATTTGAAGTTGGTCACTAAGGTATTGTTCTTACCATATGTGTCACTAAAACTTTTTATGATTTCCTAGTCGATATTCTGAATAATAAAAGCAAAGAATAACATAAAATGATTTTTCTTCATTGTTTATAGGCATCGATGGGTATTTACTCGAATTGAACCACTCAATTCTACTTCTTTGAAAGACGTGTTTTGGTTGGAAAAATGAAGATCCATACATTTTAAATATAGTCTGTTTTCATAACTAGGATTAAGCACTCTATTTGAGGAGTACAGTTTAACCCTTTTCACCCTTCAAATTATCTATTTATTACAGTGCATTCATGTGTGAATTGATGCGCTCCTCATCTTTACACGTTCAAGTCGTGTCTGCCAATTCCTTTCATTAATGATTTTATCGCCAATCTTGGATAATTTTATGTGTTTACGTTGCCTAGCAAATTTCATTAGAATATTCGATTTTATAATTTTTGTTCAACAAAATAAAATAATTCATGAAAATTAAATTTTCACATGTTATATATTATTTCAATGGATGTCGGCTGTCGAACCAAACATATATTATTTCAATGGATGTCGGTTGTCGAACCAAACAATTGCAATTGAGTTGTAGTAATTGTTGAGAACCAATTAATTTCACTTAAGAAATATTTGAAGTTTAATATGAACTTGGTTTATCTTCACTTTGCGTTTTCATAACAGTTAGTTACAATTTGTTTATAAACGCTCTATTCAAATGTATGAAACTATTTATTATCTACAGATATTTTGATAAATCATTTTTCATCACTCGTTTATTTAATTTATAAATGTGCTTGGCGTAATCTGGTTTTAAACTTCTTGGCACAAATCTCTCGTTCAATGACAAATTGAAAATTGGTTATTAATTCGGGACCATTTTGGTTTTAAAGGGAAAAAAAAACAAGAAAAAGAAAGGAAACAAAAAAGAAAGAGAAAAGTATTTTCTTTAGTAGTCAATCTAAAGTTCTGCACAAACTCCAGGGACCGTTGAATAAATTCACTCAATTATTAATAAAATAAATTTTTTAAAAAGAGATATGAGAAATGGGTGTTCTAGATGGCGCTTTTAGAGAGAGAAAGTGATGGTTGTGTTGGAATTATCAAATTGGCTCTCTCTCTCTATTGACAAAATTGCTTTTAATTTAGTGGTTTGTGGGTTGACTCAATAAAAATGTCAAAGGTGTGTTTGGGGAGGAAGAAAAAGTCTACGCGGTTTTGGGCCTCATCGTTATTTGCGAAGGGACTTTAAAGGCTATTGCCGACAAAGACAAAGAAAGAAACAGACCACGCACCAAGTTTCATGCACTCCACTAGCGCGCGTGGAATACAACCATTCTTTTGCCTCAAATTAATGGCATTTTCAGAGCATTTCTAATGGTTGATTTGAGAGAATTCAGGGGCGTAGTGTTTTTTTTTTTTTTTTTTTTTCGGTTGGGGAGGGGGTGGGGTGGTTTGAATGTTTTGGATTAGGTTGTAGTCCTGTCCTACTCCCAACCCACTTCTGTAAGAATGTCCATCGCAATTATAATACTCCTTTCGTCCCATTTTGATGGCTTTGATTTCCTTTTTCGTCCGTCTCAAAATATAAGCTATTTTTTTTATTAGTATAAATTTAATTTCTTTATTTTCTAATCTACCCTTATTTATTATGTATGATTATTAATAAAAGTAAATTATCATATTTAATATAGGGATATATTGAAAAATATACAAGTAAAATTTATATTCCAACAAATATTAATTTCAAATTCTTAATCCGTGTGAAAGTTAAGCCATGCCTATCAAAATGGGACGGAGGAAGTACATATACATGAAACATTCAACTTATGAAAACAAGTTGCATACTCCTTGGTGGTGGTCAAGTGCAAGAATTTTGTTTCCATCCTATAGTGGATCGATTCGCCATACCCGCCCCCTTTTAGTCACTTATTATTTGATTATGATTATTTGAAACATGAATTCTTTCCACTTTTCCTCTTCCTTTTTTTTTCCCCTATTTTTCCTTTTTTCGCCTTTTCTTTTCTCTTACTTTATATAATTTCATGAATTTTAGTTAATATGAAATTACCACTTAACTTTCTCACTCAATTACTGATTAAATTAAACACGTCAATTATTTCTTTAACGAAAAAAGTTCACTCCCATATTTTGGCAAAGGATAATGATAAATATTCATAGTGCTTGCTATAATAAGTGACATATTAGATGTGAAAGTCTTATAATCAAAGATTATTTGGTGCCCGACGGGATGTACATTATGGTGCACCTTGAGGTGACGTGGCATATTATGTATGGTACCATGTCATGTGCCACATCAGTTGGGGTGCACCATAGTATGCACTCGGTGGGCACTGGATAATTTTTGGTCTTATAATACCCTTAATAATTGTGTAATATTTTATATGAAAGAGTATGAGTGATATAATCATTTTACTTAATTATGTTATTCTTTATGTAACTCTCTATATTCCTGTAGCATGACCGTTCAGTAAATTTGTTTCTTTAACTTTTGAAATTAATAACTTGGATTTTGTAAAAATATTTCGGTAAGCTAGTTTTATGAGTGGTAATTATTCCCACTGTACTCTTTGGGTTCAATCAATTTGTGTGTCATATATATTTCGAATACTTGTTTTGTCATTGTTGATTTGATTTTTTGATTAGTTTGTTGTTTGTTTGCACTGACTTCATTCATTAAGTTATCCATATCCGACAACAAAGACAAAAGTACTATCAAACAAAAAAATTTATGGGAAACTTATGGAATATTTTATTTTCTAGTGGCTCTTTCTACTATTATTTGTAAACGAAAATCTTGATTCTTGATATACTGGTTTCGGTGGCACATGAGAAAATTTTTCATTTTTTTATTATTTTCCTATATAGTATCAATATTATTTCTTTTTACATCAATAGTTGTTGGTGATGTCAGTTCTCGATAAATTTAAAAACTAATTTATCAAATAAGAATATGCAATAAGGTTAGATATTGATTCTATTATAGTTTAATCTCATATAAAAATCACCGGGGCCCACTCTAATAAGTCCATTTATTATTATGCAAGTAAAATTTATCGCACTGTGTCCCCCCAAACCATATTTCTGACTACGCCCCTGGTGAAAATAATATATTCTCAATGCTAAAACTTTATTAAAATTCTAATGTTTGACTTTGCAATTATCTATTGCTATCATGTGACAGCAAGGTCTACTTACCAACTCCCTGCTACTGCGTAACAGCACGAGGATGCCCTACATCAATGCTGGAACTTTAATAAAGTTGTAGCATTGAGAATGTATCATTCCTATTGATTGATAAGATTATAGCAAAAATTTTCGGATGTATTGTTAAACAGTAAAAAATATTGGACAGATTATCCCACTTAGTGATATCTTTCTGAAATCTGTAGGTTCACAAAAAATAATCATTAAAAAATTCTAGAGATGCCATGGTTACTTTGATTTCTTGTGTGGCGCATTAAAATATACAAACAAAAAATTCTTTGTTATGTATCTCTAATGAACTAACTCATTTAATCTCGTTAGTTTTTTTTTTTTCCTGAAAATTTGAGTTTTTCGAATCTATGGTTCACATTAACTATTTACCTAAACCAGTCACGGAGCTTGCTAGCACAACATAGCCATGTCACTGATTGAGTCGACTCGCAACAACATCAAAATGCTTTTTGACTAGAAATTCGCTTTTCTACATTTCTGTCCAGTTCAGGTTCGACCAGTTACAGCGATGTGAGAAATTGTCGCCACATTCAAAACATGATAAGCTTTTTTGTCATGCCTATTAATGATATCGGATTGATTATATTTTCAAATAATAGGATCCTTTCTTATTAATACAAATAGGAGGAAGAACGGAAAAAGTTGACAATAATTTTCACAACAGCAAGATGTTTATAAAACTTTACCTAAATTTTATTTTCTTTCCCATTGAGTCACGAGTAGATCTTCCCAAAACTTGGCTCAATCCAGGCCACGGCTTGTCGACCACCACGGGTGGTGTTGAGCTAATTCAGTCTGTATATATAATTGGTGACTTTTTTTTTTTCCATGAGGCGACCAAATTCGAGTAGTTTTTAGTCTCAAAATTTTATAGATTGATCCAAATTCATTCTGCTTCTACACAGCCTGAAACACAAGTTTAGGCCTAGTCAAACTCAATCCAATGAACCATTTGACTAAAATGTCACCCCTATTCTTCGCCGTGAATAATAAAAATGGTCATTTAATTTTGTTAGAATAGTATTACATATAACATATTAGCTGCATCAAAATTATTAGATGAAAATAGGAGCTTCTAACGTGGTATTGATATCAAGAGCCCTTTTTTTTTTTTGCATTAAAAAAAGTAAACTTTCAGAGATCTTTTAGCCGAGTTAACATTACTTGGAACCAGGAAATAAACAAAGGGTTTGTTTGCAGTTGCTCAAAGTTATGCACAATTTATGTACCAATAATGTGTTTGGGTCGACCAAATCAACAACATAAAAAGGCAAAAAGAAAATATTTTAAAACCATTGCACTATATATCTACTCATTCATATGAATGCACGTTGGAAAAATGATGAATGGATAAAGAGATTTCATTAGCAAATACACTACAAAGATTGTGAAGGCTAAAAGCTTTTCCCAAACAAAGTGGAATGAGATTTTAGTGGTTGTGTGTATCCATTGATGACGAGGTTGTTTCGTCTGCTTAACGTCATCATCCAAATTTCAGGGTTAAAAACCTCTTTATGCTTCCAAACTTAAACTCATGTTCAATTTAGTCACTACTAATTATTTTGTTGTTTGTGTAAATTTTTTTCGTTTCTCATTCATCCTTTAATTCAATATCTACGTCACAATGTAACATTTTTTTATTTTCATTTATCATTAATCAAACTTCATCGTCGGGACTCAGGATGTAGTGTAATTATTCACAATTAGCTCAAATGCATCAACATCAACAATCCTTAATGTCTTGTATTTTGTCGTTGTAGGCTAGCTTGACAAGGGCCAAGGGTCTATCCAACCCTCCATAGGTAAAGCCAAAACTTCCAAATGTACACACATTATGATACTATTTCTTTATTATTCTACACATTTGCCAATTTTCTTGACCTTACACAAGTGCTCATACACAATCAGGTATGGAACTCAAACACACCTGTCAAGTCAACAAGATTTTTGATGTCACGTAACATGCCATTTGTACACAAAATTATTTCATTTGGTAAATTCTCACAAAATAACTGTGTGATTGATTTGTACAGATTTGAATTTTTTTAGTTGATATAATCTAATTGTTTTTCATGTATATCTCTAAATTTCTTATTTATTCGACAAATTTCCGATGCTTGTTGATCATAAGACGTTAAATCAATACTAATATTGGGAAGTGCGGAACAATTGGAAGTTTGAGGATCTAATTGGAGCATACTATAATGTTTGGGGACCATTCGAGTTTATGGCCCTAATAATATACCACCAGTGGATCCTCGTGATCGACACGTGCAAATGGGTTGCCTTTACAACTCACCATTCAGTGAATTCATGTTTTGACTATTTCCAAGTCATTTATTGAAATATATATTTCCCCCAACACCCCCCCGCCCCTCCCCACCCAAAAAAAAAAAAAAGAAAAAGAAAAGAAAACCATTTGTGAAAAAAGAAGAAGAGAGATTTACATAATTTTCAATATTTTCAATTTTAATTACTGATTTATCATGCATTAATTTAATTTTATAAGAATATCCACTTTTATAAGTGGGAGACCAAATTACCCATAGTGATATAACGACTTTATTGTCGTTGTATTTTTATTTATAACGGTTTCGTATTCTTTTTCTATTAAATCAAATATCCAATTATACTCCTTCTTATCGATATAGTTTTTATTCAAAAAATCGTATAACATAACGATAACGAGGTTGTTATAAAAAATCTTAAAGTTATGGAATATAACGATCTTATAGCCGTTGGGAGTATTTTTGGCAAATTATTCTAAAAACTTTGACATTTCTGTAATTATAATTATGATTAATTATCCTGTAATTTAAATTTTAAAATCTTAATTATCAAGTAATTTTATTTAAAAGGAAATACTACACTCCTAATTCCTAAAAAAGAAGCGAGTGGACTTCAAGCATTATGATCGAGCGTACTCGCTGATTGTCAATGGGGTTGACAATTCAAAGCTGTTCACACGAGCGGTTGGCGCGTCAGGGCTACGATAAGGATGCCCGACAGCTTGCAGATGTCGTGGGGCCTACATTTTTTGGGGGAAACACCGACGCGTGCACTGTGACCATAAATGGCGTATCGGGTGCGGGAATCCAACGGTTCATAGCATTACGTGCTGAGAGTTCATTGATCAATCAAACATTTTCACATTTTATGATCAACAATGCTGTCTTTTGCTAATTTTTTATTTTTTTGGAAAGTGCCCAATAAATATAAGTTAAAATCGATCTTTATCCATTAAATTAAATCCTTTTATTTTTCAATCATTAACTACAATTTATAAAAAGTAATTTACCAATTACTCTTTTTAAGTGTTTTGTGGGTATTTTTGTTTTCTATTTTTTTTCCCACACTTTTATTTTCCCTCTATCTTTCAAATTGTGTAGGAGGTCTTTCAACTTTCAAATTTTACATTTTAATCCTCAATTTTTTAATTTTCTTTCAAAAATATTATAAAATATTTGCACCCAAGATCCTCCATCTTTCGGATTGTTTCATTTTGGTACTCAAAATTTTGGATTTTTTACACTTTTAGTTATTTTTACTCATTTTTTTTACATTTAGGAAATTCACATACAAATACAATATTTAAGATAACATAAGTAAATAAATTTTTCATCATGATAAAAAAGGGCAAGCATAAAGATAACTTTATACTTCATTTAATACTTTTGATAGTAATTTATAAACATTAATGGACGTACAAATATTACCTTCCCAAATAAAATAGATTATCATACCAAGTAATATACATTCCTTACCTCGGTAATCTAGACAAATATCCAACTTCTCCCTTCACTCGTCTCTCAATTTCTATCTCCAGATTACCACCCCAAGTAATCTTGAAAAATATTCAAGTTTTTGTTTCCCTCATCTCTTACTTTCTCTCTCCAGATTACCACCTTAGGTAATCTCGACAAATATTCAACTTTTCGTTTCTCTCACCGCTGATTTTCTCTACGCACTTTCTCTCTCTAGATTATCACAACTTGTAATCTCGATCATCATTCAACTTCTCGCTTCTATCTTCTCCGACTTTCTCTCGATACATTTTCGCTTTCTAAATTACCACCCCTAATAATCTCGATTAATAGTCAATTTCTTGCTTTCATCTTCTCCGACTCTCTCTTTATGCATTTTTTCTATCTAAATTACCATCCCCAATAATCTCGGCCAATAATCAATTTCTCGCTTCCCTCATACCTGACTTTCTCTCTCTACGCACTTTTCCTCTTTATATTGTCACTCCCAATAATCTCAACCAACATCCAACTTTTCACCTTCATCTTCCTAGGATTTTTTCTCTTTCTATGCAATTTATCTCTCAAGATTACCACCCTTGTAATCTCAACTAACATTCAACTTCTCTCTTCCCATATACCCTACTTTCTCTCTTTACACACTTTCTCTTTCAAAATTACCACTCTCGATAATCTCAACAAACATTCAACTTCTCATTTCTATCTTTTCCGACTTTCTCTCTACGTATTTCTCTCTCTAAATTACCGTCCCAGGTAATTTTGCTCACTATTCAATTTATAGCTTCCATCTTCTCCAACTTTCCCTCTCTACGCACATTCTCTCTATACATTATCACCCATAGTAAACTCGATTAACATTAAACTTCTTACTTCTCTTGTTTCCAACTTTCTATTTCTACACATTTTCTCTCCAATGCCTAGTAATATAGATCAATATTCATTTTCTCACTATCAACATTCATTTTCTATGTAGATTACCACCTCCGATAATCTTCTCACTCCATTCGTCTATGAATTTCTCTCTTTTTCCACGTTCTTTCTCTATATTAAAATATTATAACCGAAACTTTGGGGACTAAGATTTAATTCTCAAAACTTTAATTACCAAATATTTTAATGTTTCAAAAGTTTGAAAGATTTAAAACTTATCACAATAATATTACATATCTCAATAACTTTATTACCTATCCCGATATAATATTACTTTACGTGATAATCATAATCAATCATGAATAATGATATAATTTTTTATTTTTTATTTTTTTGCAAAAGTGAAATGAGAGGAGTGAGAGGTTGAATATTAGTTGAGATTATCGTAGGTGTTAATTTATAAAGAGAAAGTCTATAGAGATGGAAAGTTGGGACGCAAAGAAAGCAAAGTTGAATATTAATCGAAGATATCACGGTGATAATATAGAGTGAGAAAATACATATAAAGAGAAATTAGGGTACGGGGGAAGAGAGAAGTTAAATGCTGGTCGAGATTATGAGGGGTGGCAATCTAGAGAGAGAAAGTGCATAGAGAGAAAATGTAGGGAAAGATGAAAGCAAAAAGTAGTAATTTAGAGAGAGAAAATACGTAGAGAGAGAAAGCCGAAGACGGGGGAAACGAAAAGTTGAATGTTGGTTGAGATTACTGAGGGTGGTAATTTATATTACCATCCCTTGTAATATCATCGAGATCACCAGGGGTAGTAATTAAGAAGTGCATTCTTCACACTTATTTATATTTTCAAATGAGTAATTTTTAATTGAATAAGCCGATTTTTACTTAATTGCATGTAAATATTATGTTTATCGGTGAATTTCTTAAATATGGAAGAGAATAAGAAAAAAGAATAGCAAAGATGACTAAAAATGTCAAAAATTCAAAAGTTTGAAAACCAAAATAAAATAATCTAAAAGATAGAGGACCTTGAGTGCAAATATTTTGGGGTATTTTTAAAGAAAGTTCAAAAATCGAGGATTAAAGTGAAATATTTGAAAGTCGGATGACCTCTTGTGCAAATTTAATGATAAAGGATCCCTTGTGCAATTTGAAAAATAGAAGACCTTATGTGTTTTATAATATTAGTATTATTTCAGGATTATTATGGTTGTATTAGGGAAATATGTAGTTAGTGGGTAAAAAATAAGATAGTATGATAATTTAGTAGGCAAATTTTTCCTTAAAGTGTAGTTAGTGGGCAAAAACCCTTTATTTATTATTATTTTAATACGATAAGACTTAAACCATTAACTAAGAGTATTTCTAATGTTGGCGGACACCCCTCAAGGCCAAATAATACAAGGGGGAAAGGGGAATAAAATCAAAATTTAGAGTCGAAAAGCCAAATAATGGGCTAAATTTGACCCATCTTTTAACCTTTTCCATGCCAATGTAAGGTTGCAATTGGTGCATTTTTCCACTTTGTAGAATAGTTAGACCCAAAATTTTCCCCTATATATTATTTCGGAATAGATTTTTTCCCCCTTATTTTTTCCTTTTAGGTTTCCCTATTGGCTTTTTGGCTCCAATATTAGAAATGCTCTAAGAGTGTGAAAAATTCACATATACGCCGTTTGCCAAATAAAATTACTACTTCCGTTCCATAAAGATTAGACTCATTTTTCTTTTTTGTTCGTTTCAAATATAGGTCATATTCCCTTTGTAAATGTAAGTTGAAATACTCCCCCAATCCTATATATATAGACTTATTTGATCTTCCACAAAGATGAAGAAAAATATTGAAAATATGCATTTTGCAAGCCGTGTTTCCAATTTACCCCTATTCAATAAGTTCAATAAGTATAATTTAAAATTGATAGTTATAATTAAATATTAAGTAGGGATATAATAGTAAAATGTTCTACATTAAACCTCCAAAAAAAAAGAAAAGAAACAAGTTTATATATTTGGAACATGTAGAAAAGAAAAAAAGTCTATATATATGGGATGGATGAAGTATTAGTTTCTTATATGCCCCAATTTAATGGGCATTATTATTAAAAAAATGCTAGGAAATTTAATAAGTGTAATGGTATATTAGGAAGATAATATGATATTTTATTTTTCCAATACTATTAATTATATTTTTCTTAATTTTTGTGTAAAATGGGAATGAGACAATCTTTGTTGAACAAAGGAAGTATATACTTATACGTAAATATTCACATCATTTAAGTTACCATGCCCCTTTATTTATGGATCGATGGGTTTCATTAGAAAATAGTACAAGAGTCTCAGTATTAGAGCCTCTACAATGGATACATTAATTCACATGTTAAAGGTCATAAGTTAGTTATATGGTAAATTTATATCTACAATGAATGTGTTAATGTACATGTTAAAAGACTCATTTAAGTCACATGTTAAATTCTTTGTTAAATTTAGCTAGGATTTTAACATATGAGGTGACATATTGTATCCAATAAATATTCTTTATTGATTACTACTTTTATTGTTAACTTTTGGAAAATTGGCACAAATGGTCCAAAAAAATTGTGTGTAGTGTGAGTTCAATCCAAAATAAAAATAAAAAAATGTAGCGCGCAAATGGTTAAAGAAAATTATTTGGTACGCATTTGGTCCATTTGGATGGAATCAGTCCATTACACCATTAATCAAAGTAAACTTTTAAAAAATTTGGTATGTTTTAGTCCATTTGATTTGAGATAAATTGCACAAAAGATCATAACCGTTAGGTATTATTATAATCAAGTCCTAAAATTTGAAAAATATATACTTTAGTCCCAAAATTTAGCTAAATTGTACAATTTTACATTTTATATTTTCTACGGTTGATTATTTAGTTCGTAATTAATTTTATTGAATTAATTTGGTACTGATACTGATTAAATAGTTTTATAAAAATTTTTCAATACAATAGCATTAATTTGTCTGTATTAATAAAATAACATGACTTTCGAAAATTTTCTTTAACATTAGAGGCGCGTACATTTTGATTTTAACTGACAGATAATAATAAATACAATTATTGTGCTTATATAAAATTTTATTAGAAATATATTGCTACAAACAATATAAAATTCGAAAATTTTCTTTAGCATTATGGACACACATATCTCGATTTTAAACAACAATCAATAATAAATGTAATCATTGTGCTACATAAAATTTTATTAACAATATATTGTTGTAAAAAAATATATCGAATACATATAATTAATAAAATCAAATAAATTTTCTCAAAAAATTTATAAAACCAAATAAAAATAATGGTGGTATTGGCTTCAAGAGTCAACATGAGATGAATATCGCTATCCTTGCCAAACTTGGATGGATGTTGATCACACAACCATGAGCCTTGGTGTCTCGAGCTTACAAAGCACGTTATTTTCCTTCTAAGACTTTCTTGGAAACGAATATCGGTTATAACCCGAGTTATATATGGCGTAGTGCCGTAGTATCATAGCTGCTCATTCTCTTCTAAAAGATGGTTGTAGATTTCGTGTGGGAAAAGGTGATTCCATTAGGATTTGGCATGACCTATGGCTTCCAAATCCTTGTTCAAGCTTTTGTGACCTCCAACCCGCTTACTAGTCATGAGGAAACATCTGTCAATCAACTTTTTGTTGTAGGGGAGAACCGTTGGGACTGTAATGTTCTTGCTTCCGTTTTTAACGAGGAAGAGCAATGCCATATTATGAGTAGTGGAGGGATGCCAATCTTCCAGTGTCATCATCGAGTAAGGCTCTTAACTGGGTAGAAATTGTTTTATCGCAACCACCTATATGGTTGGTTATTTCAAATTAAATTTTGATGGTGCTATGTTCGAAAATCAAGGAAAGGCTGGTATTGGTCTTGTGATTCAAGATGACTTGGGTTCCTTTGTTACTATTAAAATTGAACCGGTGCCAGGGATTACACATCTGCTTATTGCCGAAGTCTTAGGAGTTCGTGAAGCCCTTTCTTGGCTAAAGGGTAGATTGAAGAGTGTCGACTCCTTACATGAGGCTTCCCGAATCTTAAGTTCAATTGGGTGAGGAGGTTGGCAAACCAAGTTGCTTACAGACTAGTTGAGGCTGCTAGTTCTGTTTTTGATATTGTTGAATTGTCTTATTTTCTGCCGTTGTTTATTTCAAATGTATTTCTTATCGATTCGATGAATGGATAATTTTATTCCTCTAAAAAAAAAAAATCTATTCTTTTGCTCATGTAACTACCTAAATTTAACATTTCCATTGTAGATATTCTTAACTAATTTGTCAATTTCTTTTTACTTTTTTATATTGCTGTTTCTATTTCCTGACAGAAATAATTTGATCAAAAATCTTGGCCAAACATGGCCTAGTTGAATGAGCCCTCTTTCACACCCAAACCAAAAAAAAAGAAAAAAAAAAGAGAGAGCCCCATCAAACTACCACAATCGAAAATTAGCTACCACTTCCCTCCATCTGTCCATTTCCCGCACTCAAAAAATTTCAAAAACTCGCTTCGATGCATTCGTTCACCACTTAAACGTGTGCAGCAGAAGAATTCACCGATTCTAAAAGCTATGGTTGGATTTAACAGCCATAACGCTAATAAAAATTCATTTGCCAAAACAATATGCTCAATCTGCTTTGAGGATCTCAAACCCATAATCGAAGATCTTCAATCCATTTCTGTTTGCGGCCACGTCTTTCACGAACTCTGGTATGTTTCGGATTTCACAAAATTTTTAAGTTATTCAGTCAGATTAAGGGCTTTTTGCACCGAAGAAATTGAAACCCCTTTCTTTGAACGTGTTTTCTTTTTAATTGTTTTAAAATGTATAGATTGGGTTTGTATATTACTCATATTGTGGTACATTTTGAACCTAAGGACAGGTAGAGATCTGGGATGTTTAAGATTTATGGATTTCTTCCCTGGAAGTAGTTTAGAAATTTGGCCCATATATGAATTCATCATTGAATATCTTGTTGAAAGCATATCTTAGTGTAGTTTAAAATGTGAATTATTTTGATTTTGTTTCAATTGTGGTTGGAAACTTTGACTGGGGACATTGCTAAAACCTCAGTCTTCAACAATGGTTTGAGTATTGCCCAAAAGGAAAGAAGAGGAGCTGTCCAGTATGCAAACAGACTTGTACAGAGACAAAAGTGGGGCGCCTTTATTTTCAGTCGATTGGTGATCCAAACGATTCAAGTCTTTCTCAGAAAACACAGGATTATGATGAAAATCCGGAGGAATTGAGAACAGAGGTGAAGAGGTTAGAAGGAAAGGTTTTGGGACTTAGTTCTGCTTTGGAGAAGCAACAAAAGGAATTTAAAGAAGTTGTCAATGAGGTATTCAATTGAATTCCCTATGTCTCCTTAGCCACTTGGAGTTAGCAATTTTTTTGTTCATCTAGAGTGGAAAATAAATCTAAATATCCAAGAAAACAATATTGCTTGTTTTGAACATGTCATCTTTCATTCGCCACTCTAATTATCTTTCTAGTAGTCTGTTGTCCGAACCACAATCAGACTTCGTAACTTAATCTGCTAATCAGTTTTTCGACACAAGTTTCCATGGTTGATTCTGGGCGAAGTCATTTTATTTTGCCAGAATGCTATGAGGAAAACTGAAAATACAAGCTGTGGATGTCAAAAATCATCATTTTACCTGTTGATGGTGATAGTAAAGTCAACATATTATTTAGGTCCTTAATAATTTGATGTATTCATCTGGAAGATGTTTATACAGGCACGATTATTTACTTCCCACATCAATAAATTCCATGCTGACAGTAAAAATCCAGTTTCTTTTCCTTTTTCGTTCTGTGGAAATTGAAAGAATAGCATTTGGGTTAAAATTTTCTGTTCTAATTTTTCTCATTTTCTGCTGTGTATATTCTGCTGACATTGTGAGGCCACAAGCAATTCCCTTCTAACGGCAATGTTTAATGTTTTTTATTAGTTAAACACGTGCAAGGAGCAACTAAAACTAGAGGCGACCCTGAGAAATGATGCTCTATCTCAGAAGTCAACCACTCAGAAGCTGCTTAGCAAGAAATCAGAGGTGAAAGTTGTTTGTACTCTGGTTTATTTATGATAGATTCACATGCTCACAGACAAATTTATTTCTTATGTTTTGGTGAAGCCAGTTAAAATCACTTTATTAAGATAAATCAAATTCTTTCTTTGCAGGAGCTGGCTAGGTCGACTAAGGAATGCACGATCCTTCAGGAGAGAAATATGGCCTTGGCCAAGGAACTTGCAGCACTTAAATTGTATGTGAAGCTATGTTACCAGCAATTATTTCTTTATTGTAGTACAAATACATAGAGCTCAATGATCTGTTCCCCCTGCTAATATAACATAGGGCCTCTGATTTGAACTTGGAAGAAGATGAGATTTTAAAGTTCGCTTATCTGGGTCATGATGCTGGCAGCAAAGAAACAGTTGATGTTTTGAAGAAGTCACTGGTCATCCGTAACAAGTAAGGAAGTTACTGGTAATTTGTATGTTGGGGTGAACTTTTGTTTCTGCTACAATCTAACTTTTAAGATTGAATAGTGGTGGAGACGATGATATGTAAACACAATAATCAACAGTGATTTGACATGTGTGCTTAATACTAAAGTGTGACTTTGACTGTATAGTAGACATTAATTTTTAAGTAGTAAAAATTTAAACTAACGCTGGCTTAGTTATTTGTTTGGGAGAGATTTTGATTAGTATTGCATGGCTATGCAGGAGTTACAAGGAATTAATGGCCAAGTGCAACCTTTTAGGGAGAGGAGAAGCCCGATTTGCTCAAAAACTTGAGAAGGCTAAAGAAAAAATTAAAAAGTTCAAGGTATGTTAAACCCAGATATCAAATTAAATTTGTCTAGCTTAGTTTAGGGGACATTCTAATCCCGATATTTTGTAGTTGAGAGTCCAAGAACTTGAGACAGTGATTGAAGCAAGAGACAACGAAGCTCTGAGAGCATTGAAAACATCAACCAAAATTGCTGCTGAAGTACCAAATGGATATGACCAGCACTGTAAACTCAAGAAGAGTTCAGAAAAAGATCAAATAAAAGAACCTTCTTTATGGGTTGATTTAGATGAAACACCCGTGGTGCCTGATAATTCATTTTTGAATCCGAGAATATCCGAACTTTCAAATCCCATTCTTGGGAAAAGAACAGTTGATGATAGGACTCCTAAAACTACTGTCCACCAAGGTGATGTGGTTGAAGGTCCTTTCTTGATAGATGAGAATGAGGACCTGATAGATACTTCTAGCTATGAGGATATGATAGATCCTTCTAAACGTACAAATGATGCTGTTTCTGTTAGCCCGGGCGACCCTGCCAAACATCCAACGGCTGTCATTGATGACGAGGTGATGGTGATGTGCAATGGTGACTCAACTTCTAATCAAACCTCACTTCATATTACGAAAGAGACGTTTCTCCCAGTTTCACGAGGTAAGAAAGTATCCAACATATATTTATGTACAGCTTTGCTACGCGAACATGGAGTTTTGATGTACTCCTTTACTCAATACATCTGTGGTGCAATCTTATTATTTCACGCATCACATTATCTCCAACATTAGCAATCACAACACTTCCACATTATCTACGAGTCATGTGTACAAATAGAATTTTCCTATTGAATATGCTTGGTTATATGGGGATTGGTTGCGATTGGCATGACCAATTGTAAGTTTCCAGGCGATCATTGCTTCTCCGGCGGGTTAATCGGGCCTGATGGCACTAACTGGCACTTGGGCAAATGGTGCAAGAAAGCCCAAAACAAGGAGTCAACAGGGTTGAAAGGATCAAATACTAGGACCGGCAATTTGATTGCTGTAGGAGCTGACGGTAGAGGTGGTAGAATTAAAGTTCTAAGATCTCTCGGCCAGTCATCATTGGCAAGTATTTCTACCCATCCTCAGCTTTTACTCGTCATTGCTGTATTTTGCGAAAGAACAACTTTAGAGAGCTATGTAAAATTATGATGTGAATTTATGTTTTTTCCAGGACAATAAGGATGCTTCGTCTTGTGCCAAAAAATTTAAGCATGGAGGTAAACCAAATAGTTTGCCATCACAAGGATGCTTGCAGATTGAACACTTCTTCCAAAAGACAGGTTAGTGACATGTTAACATTTGTTTGAACCTCGAGTATGTCGAATCTTTGGTTAGAAGCTGCGGTGCATGCTTGAATATATGCCAACATTGTACTTCTCAAACAAAAGTTGTTGAAACATTTATCAAATGAATGGAGAAATGTGGCTGTCATTTTAAGATGCCAAATCATACAAACCGCTAGTAATTAACATATCAATTACTCGGGGGAAAAAAAAAGGAATCATTTACAACCAATCAATTTATTGCAATTAGAAATTAACATATCAAACGTGGCAAGTTATGGTGAGGTGGTAATACAGTGTGATTTTAAATCATACATTTAACATAAGGAATAAGATGACAAATCAATTATAACCAACTAATTACGATCTACGGCATCAGCAATGATGGACCTATCCAGGAGGCAGGAACTTCAATGCATCCCTACCCTCAGACACTTAAGGGAGGCAGCAGTGCAGAGTATTAAGCCTTGGGGTTCCATGTTAGAATGCTAACTCTCTTCTTCTTCTTATTATTTATTATTATTACATGGGGATTGGGGAAAGAGGATTTCAGATGTGGCGATTTGAACCTCAACCTCATATGAGGGTTACTGCCCTCGTTCTAATTAGGAGTGGGCATAGGTCGTGCAACCGACCCTCACCCAAGTTTGTTTCTAGGTTCTGAAACTGCAAACTGAACCGACGCTTCGGTTTGTAGTTTCAAAATGGACTCGAACCCATCGGTTCGGGTTGGTTTGTCGATTTATTGAAGATTTTCAACTGGTTCCATGCCCACTCCTAGTGCCAATTGAGCTATAAGCTCTCGGCAGAATGTCAACTTTTTGAAGTGTTGGTTAATGACTTATTTGTCTATGAATTTACATCTTGATCTCCCGATATAGGACTATTAGTCGTTGTAGTTGGGATTTGATGTCATCTTAAGATTCGGAGTTCTATCTAAAATATAAACCTTATTAAGAGTTACCTGATGATCCTTATATTGTGTTTATTTATTTCTTGATCTCTCGACGCGCATATTAAATTGCTCATGCAACGTAATTGTGTTGTATACTTGTATCTTAGATTTGTGTGCAGGACAAGTTTTCTTAAACATGAATATAAAATTTTGTAAATAGATATATGAGTCATGAAGTGGGCATTGTTTGTGGGTTTTAATTTTATGAACTATGGTTTAAAAGTGATTTGATTTTTGACAATTATTTATAATTATTATGAAGTCGGACAAGTCACAGAATGTCTGCCATATACTTGCTTTCTAGATCACTTCTTTTTTTAATCAAAACAAAGCTATTCTCAGGAACCTTCGTCTTGCACCTACTTTGCAAGCCAATGCCTTCTAGAAAAGCAAACACATTCTAGCGACACAGAAACGCTGTCCTTAAAAATTCAACATACTAAAGTTCTTTGAAACCTCGTTGATTCCAAACAATTTAGTTACTTTCACAATTAATTTAATCCCAGAAAATATTATATATAGTCTAGTTTTGTCATTTCGTGTCTAAAACGAAGTTATTATGGTATAAATTTGTGGATAAAAAGATTCTTTTTATTTGATTTTAAATCCCAACTTAATTATTTTCTAATGGAAATTGTTTGGGATTAACACAAAAATTAAATTACTTGAATCTAAATTAAAAAAAATAACATAATAAGAGTTGGAAAAATATTGTGAGGATATATATTTTATATTAACCGAATGATGCAGGGCTCAATACTAGTACAACGACTAACGTTGCGGGGCCGACCGCCACCCTTGTAGCTCTGCCTATGATCAAGAATGTGGTAGAAAAACTAAATCTTGTGAATTATGTACCTAATTTTACCTTTATTAAATGACTAATTTTTAAATTAATAATTATAACTATAGCATTAAATAAGAGGATGTTTGTAGAGCAACATAAAATAAGTTTCTTAATATGCAAATAAGACCATATAATTGGGATAAACGAAAAAGGAAAGATGGACCATAGAATCGGGATGGAGGGAGTAATTAGTTTGTCATCTTAATTGTTATTTCTGTTGTAAAAAATAGTAAATTTACACATCATATGTAATAGATAAGCACCCCTTATAAATAATCTTGTTCAGTCAATTTGAACACGTGTAAACATAAGAGTTTTATGTAATTATTAGTACAATTAATCTAACGGATATTATTAACTTATTTCACCATTTGGTCACCATTTGGTCTCTGGTTGGAATGAAGTGTCCATGGTTCCTATTACCACATGGTTTGTTTGTTGAAAGTAAAAGCAAAATTTTAGTTCAAGTTTTGTTCGAACTCTCTCCATCGCCAACCCAAATTGAAATGCAATTTCATTCTATCTTTTGGTGTTTCTCAATCCTTTTTAATTTTCAGAAATGTCATTTCAAACTCGTGTGGTTCATGATTCTTCGACATGTAGTATTAATTTCGTCTCAAATCCCCTGGCGAGAAAATTTTCAACATTGAAAAATATTTCTACATTCTACTGCTAATTATTCGGAGTTCAATTAGAGTATGGGAGCTTTATAAGCAATTGTAAATTGTATATTTCTACATGTATAACGATTCTAATGCTCTGCATTTGAACATGTATAGTATAGTAACCGTAAAATAGCAATAAATGATAAATGAAAAGTGTTACCTAGACTTGGCGTGGCAAGGGGCTGAGTTGGGCTAGCTAGACCCTCTGCCTGATGAATTCGGCTTGTGTGGACATGGGCCAAGATGAGATGGGCTGGACAAACGAGTATATGAATTGTCTAGCGAATAATTCTAAGTGTATACACAAATTCATTACCACACACTGCCACACCCTAATGCACAAAATAAGAAAAGACCAAAATGTCCCCTTGAATGTTGGGGGACCCATACCCCTATTAGTATGTAGTATTTTACCACACAAAAAATGTGTGTACTCCAATTTTATTTTTTGTCCGTTCCAAAATATAGGTTACATTCATCTTTAAAATATAGTTAAAATATTAATTGTCTTATATACTCTCATTTCATGTAATAATATTGTTATCATTAAAATAGATTAGTTGAAATAAAATAGGCCATATTAGAAAAATAATTTTAAAATTTACTTTTGCAACACTAGTAACTACATTTTCTTAATTTTTGTGAAAATATAAATAGATTATATTTATGGGAAGGGGGTAGTACTGATAAATTAATTCACGTCATTTTACACAATAAAAAGTATTCTTTCCGTTCCATTTGATAGACATATTTGCTTTTTTTGTACGGATTAATAAGACACAATTATTATAATTGGGAAGACAAACCTTTTTTTATTATTATCTTCTTAAAATGTCTTCTCCATATATAAGTATATTAACAAATTATCTAATAAATTAGAGTATTTAAATCAAATAAAATATAAATCAGATTTTCACTATAAAATTTTGCCTATAATTTGGAATAGATCAAAAAAGAAAATATATTATTAAAATAGGACGGGGGAGTGTGTGAAATTATGAACATATATAATATATATATTCATAAAGGAAAAAGTTTCCAGAAAAAAAGAACACGAGTTATATTATGTTTCCAACTCATTGCGATTTCCTTTAATGATTTACAACTTTTTGAAAGACAGCATTAATTATCTTGTAATCGTGTGAATCATGAATAGACTTTGAAGTTGCCAAATTGGATGCTTATGTTGGGCATGAAATCTCGTAGAGACGGACATCGGGGAACTGGACACCAGACAAGTGGGTCCAATAGGATTTGTACCTATGGGATTAATTCATGTCTGAACAATAATTTTATACTTTTGAAACTAGAATCTCTCTTCGTTAGTGTGAATTCGATTATAGAGATGATTTTTTTTTTTTTTTACAAGATAAAAAAATTGAAGAGTATTTGGGTAAATTAAAAAAGGAGACGAGTTTTTCTCCAAGAAGATGACACACTTTTTACTTAGTTAATTAACTAAAAATCCGACTTAAAAGTTCTATGACCAGAAGAAATAAGGTCATTTTTCGTACTTTGCACAAATTAGATTTATCTAATAAAATTTATTATTAATTGGTTTCTTTCAACACACCGGTCACACACAAGTCACATCTTGATCAAATATCAAATCCGACCTTCTTCAAACAACCCCTCCCCCTCCCCCCCCCTCCGTTGGAAAAACTAACCAAGTTCTCGCAATAGACCAAGTCCGTCAATCGGGTTTAATTTACCCAAAAACTCTTCAATGTTTGATTTTTGGATTTACTATGATTTTTTGTGTTGTTTAGCTAGAGGCGATTGTGGCAATCGAGGTGATCAGATGTGTATTTATTAGGGAGGTTTGGAGGCGGAAAACTTTGACTCGAGTGGTGCAAAAATTGTGACTCCGACAATCATGCACTATTGATTTTTTGTGATTTCGATGTTGTCACTATAATCAGGTGTCTGTGTGGCCAATGGTAGAGAGAATTGCGACCTCATTGATGTTATCAGTGTTGTAACCAAGTTAATGGAGGGCTTGTGTGACCGAGTCAATGGAAGCGTTGACATTGGTGACTAGTTTGTATGATCGATTTAATGTTGATAGCGATGTGTGTCATTGAGCATGTTCATTGCGGAGTACAAAAAAAGTGTGACGGGTGACGGACAATGTTGGAAAGATGGTGTTTATTTATAAAATTGTGACTATATGTGATGAGGGAAATTGTGACAACATTTTTTAAAGTTTGTGTGACTATGATTACTTGTTGTGAAACTTAAGTAATCAACTTGATCCGTCACAACTGGTTACAAAGAAGTTGATATTTTGGCAATGAAATTTACCAAAAACTTGATTTTAGCAAAAAATTAAAAAGGCTCTCAATTTTGCATATGGTCACAAGTCACATAGGAAATGTCTAAATTTATATTTTACTTTTCATTTTCTGATGGTACAAAAAACTTTCCTAACGGTCGGTGATAAATAAATTCTTAAGTAGTCCAAAAGTTACTGAAAGTTATCAATTTGCATTAGTATACTTTGAATAAGTAAATAAGTAAATTTCAATTTTGTAATAAAAGTTAAGACTAAAAGTCAGTATGAGCAAAGATATATTACTCCATAAAAAGATTTTGTGCTTGAGCTTCGCTGGACAATATGCCCATGATAGGATTGAAATTTTTAGAAATTTTTATGTGAAATAAGAGAGAGAATGAGTGAAGATGAATGGTAGATATTTGTGTAGCATATATAGGTTCCACAAAATATGTGATTGTAATTAATTTAACCAAATTTAAATATAAAAAGAACAAATAATAATGTATAAAAATGTATAACATGCGTTATTTTATTGCAAATTACATTTTACCAATTGCGTGAACATTGTTAGGCAAGTACACAAACAGAATGAGGACTCACCAATTGTCTTTGCCTCCCTCACTCTGAAAAAAAAAAATTGTCTCTGCCTTCCAATATCTGACTTTTGTCCAGTTGACTTTAATGATGACTTCTGAATTCCGAATAATTGAAGAGCTATTGAAAGTCAGTCATACTAAAATGCATGGGTAGGTGGGTGTGTGCCACGACAGGCATGTAAGCTCTGGGAAACAGTTGCAAATTAGGGTTTGTTCTCCTTACAATAAATTTTTATTAATTTTTATTAAAACTTTCTTTTATTATTTTTAATTAATGGTACAATTACATTAAATTTTTAAAATATATTTTCCTTAATTTTCAATCACACATCTAATATATTATTAAAATAAATCAATAAAGTTGGGGGAGAATAAGGCCTTAATGTTCTTAATTAACTTTTAGTAAATTAGTTTTATATATTAAAAAAAAATGTTAGTCAATTAGTATCGCCCATTCACGCATATCATTGCATTTTTTAGCATCACTGAATTTGGATAGATTGTTCTATCAAGTGCAAAAAAACTTGATACGTGGACTTCGCTACCATTCTAATGCCCATTTAAGGACATGGTAAAATATCCATAAATGAGTATTAGAGTAGAACTATTTGTGTCTTAGTGGATCAATTTCTTTCTATTTGTCAGCAAATAAAGGGTATATTTGGTAAAACAAGCTGATAAGCTAACTGAGAGCTTATCAGTATGTTTGGCGTGTGTTAGCGTATGAATTAAAATGTATTTTTATGAGTGGAAAGAGAAAGAATTGGTAGAGTTGGATGATGGAGATTTAAAAATACAATTGATATGTGGATGTGATTTGTTTGATCAAATTTGAATTTTGAAAAGAATGAATTAAAATGAGAAAGAATTTGGATGCTAACAAGCTCTTGTTAAGCCAAATAAATTAGCTTATAGTTTATTCAAGAGCTTATAAGCTACTCCTAATTAAATAAGCCCCGTTTGGTTGGAAAAGTTTATTTGAAAAGTTCGACCTTATTTGAAAAGCTAGTAAAGAAAGCTTTTCAAATAAGCCCATGAGCTTTTTACTTTTTATTCCATTTTTTACATTTACAATTTTCTAGAAATATATTTTAAATATATCATTTTGTATAATTTTTTATTTATAAACTAGTTTATCAATTATTTTGCCAAATATTTTTATTTATATCAGCTAGCTTATCAACTATAAGCTAACTTATCAGTTATAAACTAACTTATCATCTAATTCTACCAAATATACCCCATAGAGTATAGTTGAAAAGCTAGCTAATCTAAATATAAGTGTTTAACAAAATTGGTTGAAACGTTAGGTCAGAAATACAAAATGACTAAAAATGACATATTCATAATGATAACATTTCTTTTTTTACCAAAAGAAAAAAGGTAAAAATGGAATAAAAAATGAAAAGCGAGTAAAAAGGTTTTTCAAATAAATTCTTCCAACCAAAGAGAGTTTATTTAAATAAATAGGAGAAGTTTATAAGCTCTCCAAATAAGCTAATTATTGTGCTTAATTACCAATTAAACATATCCAAAATCTTGAACTTCGATTTTCACAAAATTGCTAATGAAATTAACCTTAATTTTCCAGCCAATTTTAACATGATAAATTCAGATCATAACGAAGTGGGAGGTGTGATTGATTGGTTAAAAAAATCATAAAATAAGTACAAATTAAAGATCGCATATTCACATTTTCTATGATCAATCATTTAATAATATATATGAACTGGTGCTTAGCACCACTATGCCTATATAATTAAAGTTACAATTTCTCTGATCAAACTTCTATAAGTAACTAGTTTTATTTATCATCGAGTGTGAAATATTTTTTAATTTAATTTTGCAACTTAATTTTAGCGCTAGTTGTAACCAATTTGCAACAATTATTGATGCCTCTGCAGTTAGCATTTATTCTGTGCTTTCCTGGCCGTTTTCAATCAACAAACTAATTTGAACCATTCACTTACGAATCATTTTGTCTGGTATATATATATATATATATATATATATATATATATATATATATATATATATTTTCCCGGTTTCCTGAATGATTTTGTCTAGCTGGTATTTCTAATACGTACCTAGGGAAAGGGAAGTTTTATACACGCAATGCACAGATGAAGGTAAACGAATGTTGCTCATGACATGCGATGTAAAGAAAAATATTATTTATTGACAGTGTTGATTATAATGACAATATAACATGTCAATATTAATCAATACTGTGGTGCTTATATCGGGGTCATATGAATGGTCCATTAATTAGCATAACTAATAAATAATATTGATTATTTCAAGTCTCAAATAGTAGTGTTGATAATAAATTAGTATTAATCACCCATTTAGAAAAATTATTTTCCTTTCAAAGAAAGTCTATGAAACAATCTTTGTACTTGTAAGGAAATTGGTGTGGTTTTTTATTCACCGAACCCAATTAACACACACTTTTAAGTAATTTTTAACCACATAATTTTTTGAAAAATTCAATAATTTCGCCAGAAGTGAGATAGTCCTATGGTAAAACATGGAACAGTATGAACTCATTGAAATTCTCAATAGCGCAGAAAAACCCATGTTCGCTCTTTCAGCAATAATGGGAGCTGATAACTGTTGCTTCCTTAATGATAGGTGCCAAAGTCATACCCTAACCATCGTACTTCTGATTATTTGCACGACAAGTTACGCAGTCCTATTATTATTCTTTACTAACATTTTCTCCCGTATATTATACGATGAGATGAGATATGTGCCCAGAATATAATTTAGAATCCAATAACAAATTTTGTAATTAACCTATAAATTTTTTTTAGATGGGTTCGAGTTGGCATATATCCGCCCCTATTAGCCTCAAATATAATTATATTTTTAAAATTAAAAAGTTTAATATCAGTAAAAATATTTGGATATTTGAAAATAAAAAATATTTGAATCCGTAAATTATAAGTCTACAATGAAATGTTTCACCATTATCTCATTCACCATTTGTTTGCTAAAAAAAAAATTCGATGTAAGAAAAAAATTGCTTCGTGGGTCAACTCGCAGGTCTAAAATAAGACCCTACCTACCTCTTGGCCTACCTCTAAAACTTGTGGGTCAGGGCAACTCTATAGCTCATGGGTCTAGGCGCGGGTCTTATATATACATCAATTAATTTCTTCTTATTGACTATGTTAAAGAAAATTAACTAAAACAATTCTTATTAAGTTCTTTTATCTATATATGTTTTAAAATTGGAAAATCAACCTAAATTTGTAATTTTTATGACATTAACAATAACTATTTTAATTTTTAAAATATTAAATAATACCGATCAACTATTAAACTATCTTTAAATTGATCTCTGAATCTAATATTTTAATATTTGTATTGTGAATTGATTCAACTCAATTTTCAATTTTTGGGATTAAATGGAGAAATAAAATTAAATTTGTCAGTCACCAATCAATTAATTTGTTGTTATCAAAATAAATTAATAAATCATTATATAGAGACTTTAATTGATAATTAATAAAGTCTATTATTGACAACAATATAATGGGTTGATTCAAGCATTGAGGTTTATAGATTTCAATACCTATGTTATATATGTTAGTTAGTCGAATAGAAAAATATTCTATTTCCAAGTACATAAGTACCTAACATAATAATCTTATACTAATAAGCAATAAGCTTTCATATGAGAATACAGAAGCATATGCGATGCTTATCACTGAAATGACAAGTATCTTAGAATTGCAACTGAATTAAGGTCCATTGAAATTTCATAACAAACTTCATCCAAAAATCATGAAATAAAAGAATAATACCAAATATTTTATATAAATCAATTAATAAATTGAAAAAATAAAATTTATCGTCCAAAAAATAAGACCTAAGGAGAGCTTTGAACGCCTACCATCAAAAAGAAAAGAAGAGTATAATTACTCATGATGATCGTTGAAGTCACAATTAACATGATTATAATTAAAAATGAATAGTTAGTTAATTTGAGGTCGGTGGATGCAAAGGTGGAATGAAATGAAAAATGTCAGAGAAGAGCATCGATCATGTGCATGAATATCTAGGAGCCGTTCGGTATGGTCAATGATTTGATTTGAGGGGCGTGTTTCTTGAAGCTACAGAGGAGTGAAGCCATTAATGCTGGAAACCACGAGAAGAAATTAATTCTCCCATTCCTCCGCAGACAGACACGTGTAAGCAGTCCTCACTTCCACTTATATGGGACGTCCGGCCTTTCGTTCACACAATAGTATAGTCATTTTATTTTTCAATTATTATCTAGCTTTTTGTAATTTAGTAATTTTTATTTTTGTTGTAATGTTAATAACCTTTTGTAATTTTTTTTTTTGAAAGTTTTTGTAATGTTAATAACGTTATTGATTGTCATTCTTATTTATTTATAAACAGTGACATGATCATGAAACTTGATAAATTTTAGAGAAATACTAGACATGCAATCTCGTGTGTTGCTACTCAGAATACGGGATAATAAAATTGCCATTTTACCTTACAGTGTCTAGTGTGGTTCAACCTGCAATATATATAAGAGAGTATTTATATAGCATTGTTCTGAATTTAATTGATTTGTACAACTAATAATTGTATATTCATGGGAATAGTTGCTCTGTGTGATAATCTAAATGGTTAGATTTAAAGATCTTCGAGTTTTGTATCATTCTCCCAAATATGAAAATTGAGTAAGTATTTTTGGCAATATTTTGTCATTATATCTATTACTCCCCCCGTCCCATAAAGATAGGCTTGGTTTAACTTTGATAATGATTAAGAAATCGTAATTAATATTATTGGAAAAGTAAATTTTAGTTATATTTTTCATATATACCCTTATATTAAATGATAATAGCATATTTTTACTAATAACAATGTCCATTAAATAACGGGGTAATAGGAAAAATAAAATAGATATAAATAGAAAGGGGTCTATATTTTGGGACGAATGAAAAAAGAAAATAAACATATTTTTATGGGACGGAAGGAGTACTGTATAGTAGGCTAACTATGAATAGGTCCGACTGTTTTTATTTTTTTATTTTTAGGAGAAACACTATAAGAAATCCGATGGGATTTTTAGGCCTCCATTTAACTCAATATGGGATTTCGATGCCCCTACCTTTTTATTGAGTAGGTTTAACCATAATAATCACATTTGAGACAATAAATCAATTTATGTTGTACTTAAAAAAATTATGATAAATAAAATTAGTTAATGCTTTTTGCTACCACATTAATTATTGATGATTTACAAAATCAATCCATTTGGAAATGTGGGGCTTTAAAATTTAAGGCATTGTTTAGTTTCTTTTATATACATCGTATGTGCAAGTTTTCTTTTGCGACCACTCGCCATTTACTAAGGGTTAATTTGCATCAAAAGCCTTAAATTAGCTATATACAGCAAGGAAAAGTTACTTTTAATTAATTATTATTATCTAAATGTAAAAAGAACTGGTTTTTAGTGAAAAGATTCTCCTTTTAACTCTGACTTAGCTTTCTCATCGATAAATTAATTTGTTGTCTATTTCTATCTTAGTAGTTCTCAAGAACAAAATTTACCTAAATCCAGCAAATTTCGGAAAAAGAAAGAAAGAAAGTTAATTCGCGAAATTTCTACCAAACATGGTTAACTTTAATTTCTTAAAAGTGTAGTAAATCTTGATGTGTGAAACCTTGTGTCCGGGAGACGTACTTGCGCCTATTCTACCTTTTCAAATGTGTCAATGTCATTATGTACCGTTCATATGACTTTTGAGTTATAATATGACAGATAGATTGAAAATATCTGTATGAACCCTTTTCAAATGTGTCAATGTCATATATCCTATATTGAATAAATAACTTTTGAGTTATAGTATGGCACTCAGAAAATATCTATATGAAGTTTTTTAGGTGAAATATCATTTAATTAAAATCGTACCTTGTGATCTAACTTGGAAAAATTTATGCTCCAGAAACAAACGCGTTGTAATCTGAATGGAAGTAATCAATAATGAAGGATGAAGAATTACCAAAAATTAACCAAACAAGCCATGTACATCAATGATACATGGGAAAAAAAAAACCCATAAAGGGAAATCTACATTTCGTTTTCGCTTCTTCTTAGACAGGTGGGTCGGCTTGAAAACCCGACCCATGGACGCAAGCAATTACGATTTACAACGTCAATATATCATCGTGAAAATCGCAGTCTTTCTCTGTCTGAAAATAGACTTTAGTTTTTTCAAACCTTTGAAAGTCGAAATTAATGGACTCTCTTGTTCGTTTTTCCTCACTCAACTGCTTATATATGCCCCTCTGTGTGCCGTCTAGAAACAATATAATATCTATCTTTGCATAATTGCTCATATAGATATACAGTCTCTCTCTAGCTAACACACTCTCTCTCTCTCTCTCTCTCTCTCTCTCTCTCTCTCTCTCTCTCTACTTATAAGTGAAAATGGAGTATAAAAGTGGAAACAAACAAGTTTTATCGAAGCTCGCAACCAGTGAGCAGCATGGAGAAAATTCTGCTTATTTTGATGGATGGAAAGCCTATGATAATGATCCTTTTCATCCTACACAAAACCCTAATGGAGTTATCCAGATGGGCCTTGCTGAAAATCAGGTTTATTAATATTGTTTTTGGCTTATATATATATATATTTTCAACAATAGTACGTAATGCAAAAAATTAAGTTAAAAAAGATCATATAATTAATTAATTAATCATGAGCTTATTTTTCTCATTTAATTAATTAATATATTGGAATTTGCAGCTTTCTTTTGACTTGATTGAAGAATGGATAAAGAAAAATCCAGTAGCTTCAATTTGCACACGTGAAGGAGTGCATGCTTTCAGGGACATTGCCATCTTTCAAGACTATCATGGCTTGCCACAATTTAGAAAGGTATAAATTAAAAATGCTAGCTTATATATATAGTAATTAATTTTTATTTTCAGTCATATATATATGTCTCATTCTACTCAAAATTTAATTTGACAAAATTATTAATTTCCTTTTTTAGGCTATCGCGAAGTTTATGGGAAAGGTGAGAGGCAATAGGGTTACCTTTGATCCCGACCGTATAGTGATGGCCGGAGGGGCCACCGGAGCTAATGAGCTCCTAATGTTTTGTTTGGCCGATCCCGGAGACGGGTTTTTGGTCCCTTCACCTTATTATCCAGCGTAAGTCGATTAATGCACATTAATTAATTATTAGCTAGCTAGACTAGGATTAATTAATTGTTAACATTAATTAATGATATATAATATAATAAATTGTTTGTTAACATCAATTTTGTTTGTCACAGATTTGATAGAGACTTGAGCTGGAGAACCGGGGTGAAACTACTTCCGGTTAGTAGTCGAAGTTCGAATAATTTTCAAATTACATTAAAGGCACTTGAAGAGGCTTACGAGAATGCTCGAAGGGGCAAAATCAGAGTGAAAGGCCTTATCCTAGCGAACCCGTCTAATCCATTGGGCACAACAATGGACAAAGACACACTAACGACCTTGGTGAAGTTCACAAATGAAAAGCAAATTAATCTAGTGTGTGATGAAATATATGCGGCCACGATTTTCCGGGGCCCACATTTCGTAAGTATCTCCGAAATAATAGAAGAGGTACAATGCATTAATCGCGATTTGATCCACATTGTCTATAGTTTGTCCAAGGATATGGGGCTACCAGGGTTCAGGGTGGGGATAGTGTACTCATACAATGACACAGTTGTCAACTTTGGACGAAAAATGTCGAGCTTTGGATTAGTCTCATCCCAAACACAGCATTTGATAGCATCAATGTTGTCCGACGACGAATTCATTAAAACGTTTTTAACACAAAGCTCAAAAAGGCTTGGAAATAGACACAAAGTCTTTACAAGGGGACTCGAAGAAGACGGAATAAAATGCTTAGAGAGCAATGCCGGTCTATTTTGTTGGATGGATTTGCGTGCATTGCTCCACGAAGCTTCATTTGAAGGTGAAATGGCGCTATGGAAGGTAATAATCAATGACGTGAAGCTCAATGTGTCTCCGGGTTCTTCTTTCCATTGTAACGAACCTGGTTGGTTTAGGGTTTGCTTCGCGAATATGGACGATCAGACGATGGATATCGCTCTTCGAAGAATCCGAATGTTTGTGGGAGAAAGGAAGAAACGTGATTTACAAATAAAGACGAACAAGCCACGGGACAAGAATCTCACACTTAACTTTTCTCCTCGGATGTACCATGAAACATCTTTGTCACCTCGTACCATGTCTCCACACTCTCCCATTCCTCATTCGCCACTTGTCCAAGCCAGGACTTGATTTATATGTTATGTTATGAGATTTGAGGGCTACATGCATGTTTTTGGTTATGGAAAAATTAACCCTTTGACTTTTCATTGGAGAATTAAAAATTGTACTTGTTTGCATTCAAGGACTCCTTCATTTTTTTAGTTATAGAAAAACCCTTTGACTTTTCATTGGAGCATTAAAAATTGTACTTGTTTGCATTAATTCAAGGAGTAGTGGATGTTTTATCAATAATAATTGCCAGTATGTGAGAAGATGACGTGTACAAGACCGATATATGTCCAATCTTCCATTTGTTTGAATAATGAGATATATGGGATTTAATTAATCATATTAATTAATTTGTTACCCTCGTTGAAATAAGCAAAAGTTTATATATTTACAGGATATTTGGAGAATTGTGTGAAAAACATAAATAACAAATCTCTTTAAAAATCTGTGGTATATATATTTCGAGAGACTTTTAAGACAACAAATAAATAAATAGAATAAATAAAACAGAAAAAGTTACGTTAACTCATGCCTCAACAACTAATAGCTACTATGGCAATCGATACATGGGGTGATATTTGATATTATTGCATAGTTAGAGTATGATTTAGAGAGTTTTCTGTTGTGAATAAATATTATTATTTTTTTGACGTCTAAATATTTAGTAATCTAATTTTTTTACTGACTCGATAATTACTATTTGTTACATCTATCCTTATATGTGCCCTAGTTAATTACTTTGATTATTGAAAGAAAAAAGAATTCTTTTTTTTTTGAAAAATAAAAAAGAATTCTTTTTTTGAAAAAGAAAAAAGAATTCTCAAGAAATACGAAAAGGTCTTTAATGAAAATCTACAAAAATCATAGAAGATTTTCATTAAGTCTCAGTAAATTAATAGTTAAAACTCTTTTTTTTTTTAATAAAATCATTAAAACTCAATTAAAATATGATAAAATGCACCAAATAAAAGTCATGACCAACTTAAAAAAATTTTTTTTGAAAAGTAATAAAAGTACTAAATAAATACACTCAACTTAATTTACTAGGCCACTTCTTCATCACTCTTTGTATAACCAACTTACTCCCACAATCCCACAAAGAGAGGCTTGTATTCTATTTTGGTCCGTCCCATAAAGATAGGTTATTTTCTTTAAATAGAGTAGTTAAAATACTAAGCTTCTTATATATCTCTATTAATTTAATGTGTATTGTTATTGACAAAATAGAATAATGAAAGTATAATAATTAGTAAGTTAAATGGTACTAATATTAGGAAAATACTTTTATATTTTATTTTTCTAATAATATTAATTAATATTTTCTTAATTTTTGTAAAAAAAAAATCAATAAATCTATCTTTGTGGGATAGGGGGAGTATTAGAAACATCTATTAAATAAACCCATTAATAAACTAGATAGCCGTTGAATTAATGTTACAGCCACTGTATATCATTACTCATAGACAATTATCAGTAAGAGTAATATTATAATATGCAAATAATTCATCTCGTAATAATTCATCATTAATCCATAAGGTTGCAACTCATTAATCACAATTTGAATCATCATGAAGTGCAAGTCACCACATATATACGTATCGACAACGGGGTCAAAGAAACTTGCTTTGTTTGTAATAATTTAACATAAGTCAAATTATATATACTTCAAAGATTTGATTCATGAGAAAGAATAGACGTAATTGGTAAAACCGAATCAATAAGCTTTGAAAATATTATCCACTCTCTTTGTTTTCATATTCTATTACTTTACCCCGAGCATGACGCTGTTTGACTTCAACCTTACTTAATTACAGTCCTTTCTTAGAGCATAAGCATAAAATCCAGGAGTATAATAATATAAGTATAAAATCCAGGCGTAGGGGTCAATAGTCTCGTGTTTGTTAAATACCAAGAGAATTTTCAATAGATAAAAAATATTAAAATTCAAATTCCATTTACCATTCATCAACAATGATGCGATTATATTGTTGGCGAAATCTTTTTTGAGAAAAAGAATTTTATTTTTGAGACAACATTTGTGTACATAGTGTTAACTGACATATTTAATGACCATCGATTCAAAAGTGGTTTATTGGCAAAATAATATGATGACGTTAAGTACCTATTATATTAATAAGTACAAAATCCACTATATTAATATTGTAAAATTGTCCAAAATAAAACTGCATATGCCCACTCAACCTTTTGCAGTAAAAAAAGCCAAAATTTACAATGCGGCCCGAGTCATTGCCATCACTAATATAAAAGAAATAATGATCACAAAAGCAGAAAAACGATAATAAAATGCTCCGCCCTTTTAAACTTTTTTACAATTTAGCCAAAAAGAAAGGGAAAAAGATCGAGCTAGAAACGGGAGTCAACGGCACCACTCCTTACAAATTGATAAATCAAAATTTAAATCAATATTCGATCCACCTAATTCCTTCTCAAGTTAGATACCTTTACATTACACACGTGTGTGTCTTCTATTGATCACCACGTGTGTTTGATAAGTACAAATTTTTACTTGTCTTTTATTACTATAATTTCATATATTTGAGATTTCCAAAATGATCTTCGTTGTGATGGTAATTTAGTGCAATTGAAATCCAATCAATGGCGGTCTATGCCTGAGAAAGATCTCAAACAATTAAATGATATATAAAAAAATTGTGAATACATCTCATTCAAAGTTTCTAACATTTCAAATTAGAGCAATCTCTTGTTTCATTTCATATCCTCTTCATACATATACTCAATTAAAAAGACTAACGTTGAGATATTGATAGCCTTCGACGGTTGCATAATTTGCCTATTTTTACGGCATATATTATTACATTGTAGATGCTCCATAGGGGTCCGATTCATATCCTCTTCATGCGCACCGTACACATTATTACATTGGAGATGCTCCTATAATTAGTGTATCAATTCAGTAACGTTCACTCTATATTTTTAATTTTTCATTAGATGCGACGACCAGTAATTTGACATTTCTAATCCCAATGAAGTCAAATCAATATATTCATTGTATATACGCACGGACCAAACAACACACTCGTAATCATCAAAGGCATTGGTCGGTCTAGGTTAGCAAAAGGTGAGCCCGGCCAATTGGACCCCCCTGTCTGGTTGTCTTCCATTTCGTACGTAGTTTTCAAGCTTTACTTGACATTTCTTGCCACGAACTCATGAAATTTGCTCGTGGCCTGTTCGACAAATTCTTTGCACAAATAAATGTCACTATTATAGAATATTTTTAAAGTTTTAAGAAAAATTAGAAGAATCGTATCATCCTATCCACACAAAAGATACAATGATATCCATAAAGGGACCAAAGATTTTAAGACCAAATTCTAGATCATACATCGCCCATTAAGCCTTAACTATCAACCATCTGACTCAAACACGTTTATTTAACAAAATAGAGAATGAGTACACTATTGGATTACAAATATTTTATGACACTCACCACAATACTGCATCGAAGTATATCTCTCACAATTTATGATAATGATGTGTCGATACTGGCAAAACACACATGAAATCATCATAGAGAAGAAGATTTAAAGGGAAAAAAAAGAAAGGGAGAGAAAAACACGTCCCGCACTCAAGTCCTAAAACCATATAACACTTCGACTACAAAGAGGCATTACGAGAAATTAAACCTTTAACGGCTGCCTATCAGCCTAATAGCTTCGTGGCTATAGATTTTTAGGAATTACATGACAGTATGTCATCCCTAAAAGTCTATAAGCACGAAGCTAATGGGGTATCAGGCTGCCCCTAAAAGTCTAATTTTTTGTAGTGAAGGTTATTAAACAAAACAAAATAGTTAGGTCATTGAGATCTCAACACGTGTACATTTGAAGATAAGTGCTAAACATGTCTTGACGTGTACATTTGGTCTGGTTTTAGTCAAACTTTTAATTTGCGCGCAGTAACATAACATTATGTAACCAGGCCTCTTTTTCTTCTTTTTTTTTTAAGAAGTATTTCGCCTCCAAAATCCAAGTTTGAGATATTATTTAATGCTAAATAATGAAAATTACAAAGAAATAAGAGGCGCGTTCAAGAGCCTTACCTCTCGAGGCTTACAACCATTTGACAAAACTTCAGAATGCATGAAATGGAGGAGTACTACTCCCCCGAGTTACAAATGCGAGGCAATTAACTAGATACGCTAAGTTCCACTTCTTGTAAGGCTCGGCATACCCACTCTATCCGTATGGAGAATTCCCAAAATTAGTCCATGAAGCGCAAGTGTTTCAAATGCAATCATATTAGACTAGCCTTGTCAAGTCCACAACTAACAAACCAGACTGCAGATGTAACTAGACCTCTTATATATTAATATAAAATTAAAATATCCAACAGTATTATTTATTTTGTATAGTTCTCAACGGGCTAAATGAATAGTGAAATTACCCATTATTAGGTAGTCTATTACATAAATAAAAATAGAAATATTTGCATTCTATTTTCCCGCCTATACCTTTTCTTGCATTATTTTTTTTTTTTAGTTTTTATTTTACGCTTTTTTTACTCTATTCTTACTCTAATCTTTTATCCTTATGTCAAAATTCAAATTATGCATTGCCAAATATGATTTCTTCCTACCATATCTCCGTATATGATTTCTTCATCTTTTTTTTTATTTATCTGTGAAGTCGTAAATTATCTTTATTTTTGGACAATTAATCCAATTCAAATTCAAATTATAAGATATATATATATATACACACACACACAAAAATAAATCATCTCTTTATTCAATAATTACAAAACTTATCTTTATTCAATTCAAATTTAAATTATAAGATACACACAAGCCAAATTAATTATATCTTCAAATTTTCGGCGATATTATTATACATGATTTTTGGTGATTTCAAATTTTCGAAAGTATACAATAATTAAATCATAAGTTTATAATATATATATATATATATATATGTAAAAAATTATCCATACAATATTCTCAAAAGGAATGTAAAAAATCACGTCTTTGATTTTGTCAAGATGAGAGAGAGGGGAATGTGCCGTTGAGTGGAGGGAAGAAAAAGGAATGGGTGTGTGTGTTTTTAGAACGATTATTATTATATATTGAAAATTATTGCTCGATCTCTGCCTTTGTCCCGATTTTATTATCATTACTATTTTTAACTTAAACTTTTCCCAAATTGTGAATTATATGGCGGGTCTTAACTTTTTTTTCCCTCTTTTTCAGCGAAAGCAAATTTATAGATTTTGCAAACGATAGGCTACATGATGTAAAAAAGTTTGTTTAATTTATTTGTAATTAATTTATTGCTTTATTGATATATATTTAATTTATTCTTTTGCTTTTTTATACATACATACATATATAAAATTGATTGACGATACATGATTTCGGCCGCTTCATTTACACGATTTTAATAGGAAAAATTTAAATAGATATATGTTCACATAAAAATTAGTTAATAATATATGTGTTCACATTAGTTTTAGTATATAATTGGGTAAAAAATAGTTTTCAGTTATTACAATTATATGTTAGAGTTTTTGGAATAACAAATTATAGAGGTTTGAAGATGGTTATTTGTGACAATTATGGTACACCTACAAGTACCACATTAATGTTGTGTTCAAAGAAATATTCCAAAAATTAAATTAGTTTTGCAATAATTTTTAAAATGATAGTCTTTTATTCATTTTTTTTTTTTTTTTACAATTTTACACAGATGTTATCTAATGTCGTCTTTGTCTAATTATGTTAAGTAAATAATTAGTGAAATATAATCTCGTGCATCACACGAGTGCCAATACCTGAAATCAAGATATCTTTTCAATATTTTACAATTTCACAGTCGCTTTTCCAATATATGATTTTCGTAATCAAAATATTATGCATATTAAAAAATACATTTAACTGAAAGTATCAGATCTATACTTGATACAATCAATAGAGAAAGTGTAGACAAACAGATGCAAATGTACATGTAGACTAGTGATTTCTTTGTTGTTTTTTCGCCGATTGTGAAAGCGACATACTGCTACTTATTTTGGTTCAAATATGTAAAGACTATCTATTAATGATGAAATTTATGCATTATTATACTAAAAATATAAAAATTTAATTATTTCTTGATTAAATTTCGAATATACATACCATGTATTGTGCTCAAATCTCGATTGAAGCTTGGGTTCTACTGATTTTGGTTCCAGATTTGTAAAGAATATTTATGAATGATGTAATTTTTGCATTATTATTCCATTATTATACTAAAAATACAAAAATCTAATCATTTTTGGTTAAGTCTCGAATATATATATATATATATATATATATACACACACACCCTGAGTATTGAGCTCAAAATGTCGATTTGAGTTTGACTTCTAACGGAAATTTAGTTTCGATGGAATAGGCGTCGAATCTGTATTTTTCGTTCAAGATCACCACAAAAAATGTCGACATATACGGTATGTGAGTTATTGCTTTCAGTTTCCAAATTAGTTCCTCCATTTTTAGGGTATTGGAAGTGCAATGTGAAGGGGTGAGTGGGTTTGGGTCTGTGGATGTGATAAGAATTATGTTAGGTATAATCTAGATATTTCTAGTAGTGGCTATTTTATTTATTTTTTATTACTATTATTTATTTCATTATTTTATTTATTTTTATTGAAAGTGGTAGTAATCCATTTTTTATGGGATTTGTAACACAATAGTTCGTTACTTTATATTAAATTTCTCCATACAATGGGTTCAATTTGCTTGATTTTTTTTGTAATTTTATTTTACTTTTGCTTTGTGTTCCTATAAATTAGATGGATGATACATGCATGATTAATCTATTTTTTATTTTCACAATTTTAATATCACAAAATAATAAATAAAATTTTAGTTCACAAAAAAAAAATAATAGTATAGTAATAGTAACCTTTTTAAAAAAATTTATGCTTAGCTTTATTTAAACAATGGATAGTTAAACATACAATAATCAATGTTGTATACAGGGAAGTATTTTAAAATTTGTAATAATAATAATAATAATAACAACAATAACAAGAAGATTAAATTACTTTTGAACATGTATTGTGTAATTAAAAACAATAACTCACTAATTAGATCGTAAAAAATTCTCATGTATGGCACGCGAAATAAACTAGTTATATATAGAAGTAAAAAATCTAACTAATCAATTTTCAATACAGTGCAAACAGAGCCGGACCGTGCTTGAGAGTTGAGACGAAGGGTGGAGGTGTACGTTTCGAGCGAAAAAAAAAAAAAAAAAAAAAGTTGAAAACAATAAACAGACAATCAAATATTAGATTGACTTCCAAATGGATACTACAAATTGCTATAACATTTTATTAAAGTGCATACACGTACGTAACAAGACTTTCTGTCACGAAAAAATACATCAACCTTCGTATACATATTGAAGGGGGAAAAAAAAAAAGGAAGGAAAGAAAGATAGAGACAGACTTATTACAACAATAAAAATAAATAAAGGAAAAAAATGTTGTGAGTAGCTAGCTAGAAGCTCAAGTCCTTGCAGAAACAAGTGGCGACTGAGGAATCGGAGACTGAGGCGACATTAATGCATTTGCATCATATATTCTCGAGGAAAAGCTAAGCCTTAGATTGTTCTTCAATCGCTTCTTCTTTACTTGTGAATCACATTGCTTTCTTTCTCCCACAAACCGTCGGATTCTCCTAAGAGCAATCTCCATTGTCTCATCGTCCATATTTGCAATGCAAACCCTAAACCAGCCAGGTTCATCACAGTGAAAAGATGAACCCGGAGACACATTAAGCTTCACGTCTTTGATTATTACCCTCCATAGCGCCAGTTCGCCTTCTAACGAAGCTTCACCAAGCAATGCGCGCAAATCCATCCAACAAAAAGGACCCGCATTGCTCTCTAAGCATTTTATTCCAACTTCTTCGAGTCCCCCCGTAAAGACTTTGTGTCTGTTTCCAAGTCTTGTCGAGCTTTGTGTTAAAAACATTTCAACAAATTCATCGTCCGACAACATTGATGCTAACAAATGTTGTGTCTGGGACGAGACTAATCCAAAGCTCGACATTTTTCGCCCACAGCTTACAACTGCGTCATTGTATGAGTACACTATCCCGACCCTAAACCCTGGTAGCCCCATGTCCTTAGACAAACTATAGACAATGTGGATTAAATCGCGATTAATGCATTGTACCTCGTTAATTACTTCGGAGATACTTATGAAATTTGGGGCTCGGAAAATCGTGGCCGCATATATTTCGTCTACCACGAGATGAATTTGCTTTTCATTAATGAAGTTTACTAAGGTTGTTAGCGCGTCTTTGTCCATTGTTGTGCCCAATGGATTCGACGGGTTTGCTATGATAACGCCTTTCACATTGATGTTGCCTCTTCGAGCATTCTCGTACGCCTCTTCGAGTGCTTGCACCGTAATTTTAAAATTGTTCGAACTTTGACTGCTAACTGGAAGCAGCTTCGCCCTGGTTCTCCAGCTCAAGTCTCTATCGAATCTGTGACAATGAAATATAGCAAAGTTGATGTTAACAAGATTTCATTGAATTCCAACGTGTGCCATTTAATTTGGAAGCTAGTACTCTAGTCTTTAATTTAGTCTTCTATATATGGTAAAAGTAAAACGTGTGTCTCAAAATTGTCCAAGCAGTCAACTTCTACCTGTTAGGTTTTGAAATATTTTCTTTGGAGAATTCTATCTGAAATTCATAAGTTAGGTTGGTGGTAGGGTCCACAGTGAAAATCTATGTCTCAATTTATTCCGACACGGCTTGTTAATTAGTTATAGGAAAGTTACGTACAGTGTCTTTTTTTGCTTACGTGACAATCAAATTAAAGTTTCTAATTATAAGCAAGAATTGATATTAATTGGTAACAAACAAATCATGATTGATCTTTTGAATCAATCCCAATCACTAGCTTCATAACGGGATATATATATATATTTCTCCGAACAACTTCTCCATCAAGCATTATTCTACTAATAATAATAATAAATATAATTAATGTGCATTAATCGACTTACGCTGGATAATAAGGTGAAGGGACCAAAAATGCATCTTCGGGATCAGCCAAACAGAACATTAGGAGCTCGTTGGCTCCGGTGGCTCCACCGGCCATCACTATGCGGTCCGGATCAAAGGTAACCCTATCGCCTCTCACCTTTCCCATAAACTTGGCGACAGCCTGAAAAAGAAATAATATATTACGTCAAAATCCTGTCCAATGATGATGAAAAGTAACAAACCCAAAAATAATAATAATAATAATAATTATATATACATGCCTTTCTAAATTGTGGCAAGCCATGATAGTCTTGAAAGATGGCAATGTCCTTGAAAGCATGCACTCCTTCACGAGTGCAAATTGAAGCTACTGGATTTTTCTTTATCCATTCTTCAATCAAGTCAAAAGAAAGCTGCAAATTCCAATATATTAATTATTAAATGAGAAAAATAAGCTCATGATTAATTAATTATATGATCTTTTTTAACTTAATTTTTTGCATTACGTACTATTGTTGAAAAAATATACTCCCTCCGTCCCACTAAGATAGGCGCCCACCATTTTTCACACGTATTAAGGAAACATATTAAATGTTATTGGAACTACAAAATATTTCCACATTCTTCCTATTTTATCCTTGTATAAAATAACCAAAAAGTAGTGTGAACATAATTAATATCCTTGAGAAATGGAATATCTAATTGATTTTTAGTATTTCAAATAATATTAAATAAGGGTATTTTAGTCAATTAGAAAATAAACCACACTCTCAATAAGGAAAGTGGACTATAATTTGGGACAAACGAAAATGGAATACAAGCCTATCTTAGTGGGACGGAGGGAGTATATATATAAGCCAAAAACAATATTAATAAACCTGATTTTCAGCAAGGCCCATCTGGATAACTCCATTAGGGTTTTGTGTAGGATGAAAAGGATCATTATCATATGCTTTCCATCCATCAAAATAAGCAGAATTTTCTCCATGCTGCTCACTTATTGCTAACTTTGATAAAACTTGTTTGTTTCCACTTGTATATTCCATTTTCACTTATAAGTGTAGAGAGAGAGAGAGAGAGAGAGAGTGCGCGTTTTTGTGTGCGTGTGTGTTAGCAATATATAGGGAGAGTTAATTGTGTAAAAGGAATGAGATGACGTATATGCATACAGAGAGGGTGTATATATAGCCATATGGGCAATAGACGGAGAAAGATTAGGACAGAAAAGTCTTTTTATTTCCACTTTTCAAAGTTTGAAAAACATAAGTCCAACGTTAGACAGGAAAGAATTCGATTTCCACATTGTTATCAATGTGTCGTAATTGCTTGCGTGGTGGAGTTGTCCGCCTCCCAACGCAAGAAAAAACGAGGTGGTCATTTCTCCTTTTATAATTATGAGTACGATTTTTCTATTTACTTGCCACTTATGGATTGAATTGTATGCATAAACTTGCGTGAATAATGTTATTTATTAGCAATCTTAATCAAAGCTGGCGGGATCGTGATATGATGTTTTAATATTGATACAATACTAACTCATAAGTCATGAGCATTATTGTACAATTAATCAAGACGATCTCACGCAACCATTGATGCACACTCACGATTGACAACACTTAAAGAAAATTCATTGAGATATTATCGTGTAACATGGACACGTACATATAGTACTATATATAGAGCCTACATATGATGTGTCAAATCTTATCCTCTTCTCAATCCGGTCCAATCAAAACAAGTTATGTACACTAACAATTGTGTTATGTTAGTTCAACGAGTTTTTTTTTTTTATATAGGATAAGACAGTCACAAAGATAAAGATTATGACAACAGATATGGATGGATGGACAACTATAAATTTTGAACACAATTTTAAATAAAAAATTATTTTTCTCTCTTATTATTAATTTCCAACACATTAGTGATTTTATTATTTTCTTATATTTGTTTAATATATATTTATTTTACTTATTAACCACACGTATAAAAATTATTCTTTCAATAATATAATATCTATCTATCAAACGTATCCTACCTGAACATAAACATAAATGTGTGTTAAGAGGCATTATACTGGGCTGACACGTTTCCGTTTGCTAAACAGAAAACTTGGTTGGGCGGTAGGTCCTCAATTAATGTCATTAAACCAACATTCCACCCGGCTTGAACCGGCCAAGAATTAATATAGAAGTGATCTAATATCATACCGAGAATAGAAAGTTATTACACTGCTGAGATATATAGACTGCTTCCGTCCCACAACTATAACATATTTTTATTTTCATAAAAATTAAAAAATATATGATTAATAGTATTCAATAAGTAAAATTTAAGATTATTTTCCTAATATACCCTTTTATTTATTAGATATTTTATTTCAATTAATATATTTTGGTGGTAATTAACAATGTTCATTAAATGAGGATATATAAGACAATTAATATTTTAACTATATCTTTAAAATAAATGTGACCTATATTTTGGAATTGACGAATAAAGAAACGTAGATTATATATTTGAAACATGGATCAGATAGTATATGTCACATTTAGATAATTAATTGCAAAAACGTTGACATAATATAATTATCTATAAATGACTATCAAACACCCCGACTCTAATTAAAGAATAAAGTTAGACAACACACGCGATCATGATTCAACACTCGTTTATATGCTCACGAACCATGAATCACGCAGTCGCTATAATCCACCCCTCATGCCTTCACATGCAACTACTAGTGTTTGTTCAATATTTTGGTTCTCAAAAGTCAAATTTTGAGTCAACGATTTAATGGAGAAATATGTAAAATATATTAAGGAAAAGTCAATTGGTGAACCATATTTTAAACGTCATTAAATATTTGTGTGTACTTTCGGTCCTAACAGGTTGGTAAGAAGAATTATTATTATGTGATCATTATCCAGTGTTTGACGTAATTCTAAACTGCTTATAAACTTGTTTATAAATAAAATTAAAATGAGTTTTTATTCATATGTTTAATTAATAAAATCTAAAAATAATATTCATTTCATATTATGAATATAAAAACAGATTTATTTACATACATACATACATACATAGAGTTTAATAATTATTATATATTATATAAAAATTAGGTCACCGCCAATATCTAAAAACATGTGGCATGCACGTACACAAATGTTTGACTTCAACATGAATAAAGTGCTAGTTATTTATATTTAATTTAACTTGGAGCTGAAGCACAAAATCTTCTTGGGTAGGTGAGCGTGTGTGACTTAGGCTATCTTGTTCATACAATATCCTCTAATGAGTTTCTACAGATAGAATTTTTATTGGTCAGTGGTCTGGTCAATCAAATAAACCAGAGAATACGTATTGTTGATTTTTTTTTTCCCCATAATTTTCAATACTATCTAACAACATATTCTTTGAAAAAATTCCTTTTCCATCTCTTTTCTTTTTTCCTTTTTCTTTTTTCTTTTTTCTTTTTTCTTTTTTCCACTGCAACATTAATCAGTGTCATTTGGGCCCAAGTCATTTGCCCTGTTGAAGAGTGTTCGTTCTATATCGAAATCTCCCTGATAATGAGAGGGGGATTGAAGTTTTTGTTGAAGAAGTTGGATCGATCGAGTCTGTTACAGCAATTCATTTGGGCCCAAGTCTGTTGGTTTTGGTTAATAGCATTGGCCCAACCCCTCTAATTTAATAGCTCATTTACGGATCCTCTTGTTGAATTTAGCTCAACCTCTTTTTGTCTGATGTTTTAACTAGGTTCCAAGTGAATCTTCTGTCATTTTCGACTAGGAATCGGTTGATAAGCCCAAAAAATACAAAAGTTAAAATATTTTCTATTTATAGTATATTTCATAGAGATTATTGAAACAATTATTTTATTTTATTTTATTTTTCTAGTTGAGAAATAAAGAAAATAGATTAAAAGTATGGAAAATTGTCAAATCAATATAATGAGTGGTTAAAAATAATGCATCAAAAAAAATATTTTTTTTGTTTAAATTTAATGAGTGGTTACTATCATATGATAGAAGGGTCCACTTACTAGCCCTCTAATACTGCGTGACAGCGCCAAAATTTCAATATTAGAAATGTATCATTCCTAGTCATTTTACTCATATCGTGGAGCTTGCGGATCACAAGGGATATAGCCTAGATTTGTTTGTTTGCGCTTGTAAGAATGATGCCCAGTGAATCTTACGTCATTTTCTCTCAACTGATGTTGCTTAGCCATGCCCTACTAAACCGCCCATTGGTGTGAAAGTCCACGAAACATGCACTAATTTAATTTTGTGTTGGAGATTTCTCCGTGAGATGTACTTTCTCTTTTTAATTGATTGAACAAACTTTTCGATAACCTGATTTAACATGATGTTACGGTAGGTTGTTGTCTACATTTGGCAAATTTTTATCAATAAACTAATTTATAAATAAATAAAATTGAATTTGTGACAAGTATTTATAAGTTTTACGGTAGTAAATTTCATCGCAGGGTAACTATAAACATCGAACAGTTTCGTCGTCGTGATATCAGAATATGCAAATATCTTGAATTTAAACATAGAGCCCCCCTTTTGAGAATAAACAAGCCACACATACGTAGTTCATTACTTGCAGGAATTTTAGGCAATTTTTGTTCGCGATTTTAAAAATATTTTCAAAAAATTGACATAATTCTTTTCAATGTTGGTGTTAACATACCATCAAGTACTTGTTGGCCGCCGTTGCTCGTCACTACTATATGTTGACAAGAGGAACACAAAATAATGTAGCTTGTGTTCACAGTACTATTTAACCTGAATTGCCAGCTCCTTTTTGCAAATAGCGTAATCATTCCAAAACATAACAATTACCAAACATCAATGAAAGTTAATACATCGTCACATATCCTAAATCCCTTCATTCAAAAGATAATATTATCACTATAATGATATAAGAATTTAGTGGTAAAAAAAAAAAAAAAACCGTTACAATGTAATTTAAAAGTACGATTAAACAGTGAAATTGAATTGGAAAAGAGATTAAGCATGTGTTTGCAAACTCCTAAATTGTACTTTTAAGAGTAAGATGAGAGAAAATGAATGAAATTGAATGATTGAGATTTATTATTACATGTGAATCCTACAAAATATATGAATGTAATTTCTTTAACTAAATTTGAATTTTAAAAAATAGCAAAAAAGTAAGAGAAAAACGCTTTTTACAAACACCTAGTAAGAATTTGCAACCCTACATTCAAATCACATATAGAGACAAAAGAACTAAGATTGAAATAAATAGTTTATCTTACCAAACAAGTCATAAGAGTACTCATTTACGAGACAATTATACAATGATCATGTGCAATCCTTGATGACATCTAAACAAACAACTCAACAAGAACAAAACATCTAAATAGCTAGCAAAGCAATCTTGTCCTAGTCGTAATCTATCAATAAGCCATAAGCATGCCCTCACAATTTTGTCTTCATAAGGAAAACTACGTGCACATTGCAACTTTCCAGCCAAGCTTTCAACTAAAACAGCAAATTATTCTATATTCACAAGGGGACTTGTATTGAAAAGGATAGCGAATAGTTTATTGGGTGCTATACATATCACAAAATCTAGAAAAATAAGTGATATATAGTACGCGGTCTGTACGCCGGGTTTGACCCTTTGACCAAACGAAAGAAAAATAATTCGAACTTATTATCCACTTAGCATATAACGCACGCGTTTGGATTTTCTTCCATGCTGTGATGTGCGTAGTAATATGTTTGCATTGATGGATAATAAGGTCGATATGGCATTACTACACCCACCCTTTGTTCGGGTTCGGGCTTCTTCTCCTGGTCCTTCTTCTCTTCGTCCTTCTTGGTCTCGTCTTTCTTCGCTTCCTCCTTTTTGGGTTCTTCTTTCTTTGGCTCTTCCTTGGCTTCTTCCTTTTTGGCCTCCTCTTTCTTGGGCTCCTCCTTTTTCTCGGGTTCTTTAGCAGGCCCGACTGATATTATGTTGGCAGGCCAGTTCTTCTTCCGAAGTTTGGTCACAACATTCACAGGGTCGACTGTTCCAATCACCAAGAGTTTCTTGGCCTTCACATCGATTGTGATTTCGTCAATACCTATAACAAGGGCAAAAAAAAACATGTCGATGCAAAAGCAATAGTACCATTTGATAAGATTATTGGTGAGATCATAGGGTACTCCAAACTTGACTAGCCTTATGTAAACCTTAATGCACAAATACGAGAATGAAACCTAGTTGCCCTTGCCTTAGTCCACATTGCAATTCGATTATCATAGCCGTAGGGGCCACGAACTAATACTATTATAGCCTAAAATCATATGTACTCAAACGAGGGAAAAATTTCAAGTACTACATTGTACTAAATGCTACCTGCCTATACGTGGAGATCACAATTATCTAGATAATGCGGCAGCTATGTGTAAGTTGTAGGGGTTGAGGATCCAAATTTAATTACCAAATACCCATCTCAATTCAAAGAGAAAAGAAGTAAACAAGTGCGGAAGCGTACCTGATTTCATAATCTAAATTGAGATTTGAAAACAACAGGCTATGATTTACCAATTGATGTGTAATTCCTTATTTTCTTTTCTGTTGATGTGGATGCAGAGAAAATAAAAGGTACGCTCAATTGAGGACCATGATCCTTTTATATAGATAGCTGCTAAAACTGCAGTTGTTTCTCAATATTTCTAAATTGATCCCTCATCAATGTAAACATACAAGACAGTCTGTACATATTAATTCTATGACCATTTTAATACCCAATTAGTCAAACTAAACTTTATTAATCACTTTTAATATTGGTTAAACCTTAAGATAGTCAACACAGATTTAAAACAAATGTGTGACACCACATGTTAGATAATTATTCCAATATAAGTGCGCAGTACTAATTGACCTGAAATATCAAATACACACCACACCACGAGCGTATAAGAAACTTTTTGCCCAATGGGATACGTCCGTCTCTAGTCCAAGTGATAATGACAGGGCGAGTGGTACTACAATCGAAAGCGCCAAAATCGCCCAAATCAACATAACAGTCGTGTACGTACACGTATCAAATACACGAACATATAAGCAGGTACAGTATGGATGTGCGTTAGGAAAAGAAATACTATCTGTGATAAGGATAAGATCAAATTTTGCAAAAACAGAGCACATACTTGAACTAAAGAAGAAATATTTCTAAAGCTGAGACTCATACCAGCGAGAGTCGATACTGTCTTCAAGGCCCTCCGCTTGTCTTTTTCATCCTGCAACTCCAAATTCAGCACAAATTTCTGCAGAAAATCAAATATATATATATAGAGAAATGATTAGAATTCAAATATATACAAGAACACAAGGATCAGTTCGCAAAAAATTTTCCCTTTCCAATTCTATTTTGGGTAAAAATTCATTTGAAGAAAATCAGCTCAGACCCAACAACAGGAGCCACAACAGGAGCCACTCAAACTGACCCACCAAAAGAGTAACTTGTAAAAGGAATCGAGATCTCGGATTCAAAGCATTCTTTAGATTCTATAGAAAAAAGAAATAATTTAAAAAGGCTAAACCAGTAAAAGGAAACCCATAAAGAATCAGAAGGAATAATAGAAGAATTTGAAGTGATGAAAACCTTCATCTCTGTGATTCTTCTTCGTTGGAGTTTAACTTCTCCTTCAAAAAATGCTGCTGGTGATAAGAAGAAAGAGAGAGTGAGGAATGATGGGATATTGGAAAAATAAACAAAATAGCGGTTGCAGTGTAGTAAAAAGCAGATTCGCTTTTCCTCTCTCTAGCTATATATATGTCTGCGTGTATGTATAGATACAGGGTTCAGTGAATCGAAAATAGAGTTGAATCAATATACGTTTCTTTCACCGTTCAGACATTACTGGGCCCCTACGGTACCGTAGCAATAGAATATGAGAAAACAAAAATTCGATGGGAAGAAATAGTATAAAGTGTACTGGTCAGCTTTTTTCACCCAAAAATTAGTAGCAGTTATTAATCTTAATCTAATAAGTGAAGTGTGGCATAGGTAAAATACCTAGGTAGGTAGCAGTGTTATATTTAATATTAATTTTTAGGAATTAATTTTTTTTTAATTTATATTATTTTTTTTTTGGTGTTATTTATTTTATTTTATTTTTTACATATATTTATATTTTTTTATATATTCTAATTTTTGAATTAATTTATATATATTTTTAATTCTTTTATATTTAATATTGCATATATTGATGTAAATGTGATAGTAGACAAAAGTTACAACTTAAACTTACAATACTTATTAAATTAAGTCTGAAAATGAGAATTATAATTTTTTATCTATATTTTAATTTTTGCATATTGCATTTTAGTTATTATATATATATATATATATATTAATTTTCGAAGTAATTATATAGTTGAAGTATCAACTTGGCATAGTGTAATATTGGCAGCGATAATCTGTTTTAGAAAAAAAAAACTTTTCAAATACTTAAAAAATTAAATAAATAATCATCTTTTTATAGTTGCCATGTTAAGGAGAATAAAATCAGCTAACCACATTTTTTGTTCAATTCGAGTTGCACGTGGTATAAATTAATATTCAAAATTCAATTCGAGTAATACAGTACAAAATCAATTCAATATTATTCATAAAATTATATATGTATGTGTCGGTCGATCATAAGATCATTGTTAATCACATTTGAAATACATTGGAACAGTATATATGACTCATAAAACGTGTTATTTATTTTATTTTTTTTCAAATAAGTATATTGTTTAAATTTTCTTACCAAATATTATGTTCTTATATAAAATTATCAATTACGATAATTGATATGACCTTATTTCTTATAAGATAATATTTCGCACTAAAATTTATAAATCGTTGTTGAAATCCATAATATTACATATATTTCGTTATTTTTTATATATATTATAATATTTTATAATATTGTTTTATATAAATATGCTATCTTATTCGTTTCGTGCGGCACATGGGGGTAATAGTAATTTTTAAAATAAATAGTGGTGGACCTATGAGATTCGTTGATAATAATGAGTGATAATATGAGATGTGTGGCTGATGTTGATGTTTGTTTTACTGGCTAGTAGTTTGAATTGGTTTTTCAAAAAAATAGTACAAACACTTACTAAGAGTCAAACAACGAAATATTCGCGAATGGTGATGATATACGTGGAGTTCGGTATTTTATCTCTAATAGTGAAATTTCCTAAAGTTGTGAATATAATATTTCAAATAATTGTACGCAAATGTTCACGTACAAAATGATATTTGGAAGATTCCTTAAGCTCCTGATAATTTTGTGGGGAATGTATGATTCAAAGTGATGCAATTATGAATTTTGTTCAAAGCTTTGACACACAATGCCATACCTTATATGAGATATCAGAAACTCCACTCCATCGGTGGAGAACTAAAAGTTTTCCATTGATTGGAGAATTAGATTTGGTACTTTTCTCATATTCTCCATCTCTAGTTCATCGGATCTAGTCGAACGAGTAAGATTTGCTTGTAGAAATCATGAAGAAAATGAGTAGAGTTTTGGTCAGAGAGAAGATCGGAGTTCGCCGGAAAAAATGACCAGAGTTTCATTGGAAAAGACTACCAAAGAAGATGACCGGAAAAGGAAAAAAGGAAATGGAGAGGAAAGGAAAAATGAATAAGTTCAAGGGTGTTTTAGTCATACTCTATTTTTTATGCGAATCTCACAAAATTAACTTTTATTTGACTTTAATGCAAACGCAACCCTAATTTTGACTAACCATGCAATTGCACAAAAAAAAAAAGGAAGAAAGAAGGAAGCTTAACTTTGACAAGTACACCCTATAATCAAGCGTGTTTAAAAAATATGAAAAAGAAAAATTATTAAGAAAATAAGTTTTAAATTTATTATTGAAAAGCAATGAAAATATTCATGGAAAATAATTAAATTATAAAATTAATTAATAAATAATTAAAATAATTTCCGAGAAAATAATATTAAAATAAGTACTTGATACAAAGTTGAAGTTTTGGTTCCACCAAATTAATTCACTTTCTATTTAGGACTATTCCGGATTTGTTCTATGGAAGATATTGTTGATTTATTGGAATGACATGTTAGATGTGTAGTTGAAAATTGAGGAAAATATATTTAAAAAATATAAAATAATCATATGAGTAGTATGTGATGTGGCATCCAAAACACTATTGAGTAATTAACATTGTTTTTCGAATTCTATGACATATGCTGGCACTTAAATAATTAATAATCATTTATTGATTACTATTCTTAATACTATCTCCGTCTCAAAATTATAGTTCTTTTTTTATCTTAAAAAATGCAATTAATGGTATTGGAAAAGTACAATTCAAGATTATTTTCCTAATATGTCCTCTTATTTATTAGATATTTTATTTTAACTATTATATTTTAATGATATCAATGTATATTAAATGAAAGCATAAAAAACAAGTAATATTTTAATTACACATTTTGAAAAAATATTGATTATATTTTTGGGATGGAGGTAGCATAAAAATTTATAGGGCATGAAGAATATAGGATGGGGTGGGGGTCTGAACCATGGTCACGTGTCAAAATTTGGAAGATTTTAACTGTTGTATGACATTGGAACCAGTTTGGGGTTTGTTTTACCCACAATAAATATACAGTCCGTTCTTTTATAATTTTTATCAAATTTTTACACATTTTAATATATTCACATCAAAAGTCAAACTAATTACATCCACATATTTTTTCTGGGACCCACTGTACTACATAAATCTCCACCACTCAATCATTCTCTCTCCTATTTCACATCAAAACTCATAAATACTCATAAATACACATACACTAACGGGGGCATATGCTCCATCCATCTTATTAATAAAAGTAAATTATTATATTTAATATAGAGGTATATTGAGAAATACACAAGTAAAATTTACCTTTCCAACAAATATTAATTTCAAATTCTTAATCATTGTGAAAGTCAAACCAATGCTTATCAAAATAGGGCAGAGGGAGTATTATCTTTCACTTATTTTTTCTCTCTTATCATTTTCAACCATTCATATAATTATTTTATATTTTTTAATATATTTTTCTCAAATTTCAACTGCACATCTAATACATTATTCGAGTAAATCTCCAAAGATGTTGGGACAACAAGCCTTAAGAAAAAGAAAAAAATCATACTCCCTCCGTCCCACTAAGATAAGTACACACCATTTTTCACACATATTAAGGAAACATCATAAATATTGTTGGAATTATAAAATATTTTTATATTGTTCCTATTTTATTCTTGCATTAAATGAAAAAAAAGTAGTCTGAACATTATTAATACCTTTGGGAGATGGAATAGCAAGTTGATTTTTAGTATTTCAATAATGTTAAATGGGGGTACTTTAGTCAATTAGAAAATAAATCATATTCTCAATGAGCAAAGTGAATTATAATTTGGGACAAACGAAAATAGAATACAAACCTATCTTAGTGGGGCAGATGGAGTAATTACATTAGAATTAATTATTTACTCTTTTAATTACTCACTCAAGGGTAAATATTATTTTAATTTTAGCCAAACATGCCTTTTCAATTATTGCAAAAAGTACCCGTCAAAGAAAAAGAATATTGCAAAAAGTAGAGTACAGTGTACACTTGTTCTCTTTAGGCTTTTTACATGGTCCTACACCCAATATTTTCTACACATTTTTATTCTGGTCCATATGTTTTGAGATCTTCACTTTTTGTTAATCCAAGGCAGAAAAGAAATAAAAATAAATAACCGGCCTATTTTTTGGCAATCAATGCATGCAATGGGCCATTCATACATATTTGGATTTGCATGGTTGAAAGCTATTCTGAGGTCACTTTATCAATTTTGGTCCAACCATTGCAAAAACAATTAACAAATTGCTTCATTACATTGTCAACCATTAAACCAAGAGAACGAGTTGTTAGAAGGTGGTTAAGTATTGGTTTGTTCAGTTAGCACTAGTTACTGTAATTGGTTAGGTTAGTTGTTATATTCAGTTTGACTTCTGTAAAGTTCCTATTTATATACAGCTTGTAAAGTGAACAAAAAAATCAATCAGAAAAGTTTCATTTTTCTTCTCTCTTCTAGAACTTAACATGGTATCAGAGCTCTAAGGAGAGCTTTCTCCCTCTTCGATCATTCTTTATCAGATCTGGTCCTTGATCCTCTGTTTCTATGGCTGATTTCTCTCACGAAGCCACTGCAACATCACACCCACCGTTTGGCGGTGGTAGATCACCCTCCGTCGCACTCACTGAAGATCCGACATCACCTTTCTTCCTCCACCCTTCGGAGCACCATGGATCCGTTGCCATTACTCCCGAGCTGACTGCAACTAACTATGCTACATGGCGTCGCTCGTTTCTGCTAGCCGCCTCAATCAGGAACAAAGCTGGATTTCTGGATAAATCTCTCCCCAAACCTGCAGAGACAGATCCTACCTATCAGCACCGGTTGGTCAGATGCAATAACCTCATCATAGCCTGGCTTTTGAGGTCAATTTCTCACCCATAGCTTCTCTGTGTTTTACCTTGATGATGCAAGCTCAATTTGGGGAAAAATTACAACAGAGGTTTTCTCAACCGGGATGATTCAAAGGTGTGTAACCTTCAACATCGCTTGAGCACGCACTATTACAGGTACTAGATCGTGACACTTATTTCCGCTGCACTGATCAGTTTGGGAAGAACTTAGGGTCTTTCGACCACTTCCTTACTGCAAGTGTGGCAAATGCAATGGTGATTGCTTTAAGGAATTTGCTGATGCATATCAGAAAGACCTGGTGTTTAAGTTTCTCAATGGACTCAATGAAATGTATCAAGGCTTGCGTACTCAAATCATAATGATAAGTCCGTTCCCTACTTTGGATCAAGTCTATAATCTGGTTCTAAGAGAGGAAAACCAGAGAGCCTATCTCACTCGCCAACAAAGCTTCACAGAACTTTCCTCAGCTATGGCAGTGAAAAGATCAAAGACTGACATTACATGCTCTCACTGTGGCAAACGCGGTCACACCAAAGAAAAGTGCTACAGGATCATTGGCTTTCCACCAGGGTTCAAATTCACAAAGGGAAAGAATGCTAGTGCAAACCTAGTTCATGAAGATTCCCAACCATCAGCAATTGCAGTGCCTGATCTGTCTCAACTTGGTTTCTCCCAAGAGCAAGTGCAAAAGCTGCGTAGCCTCCTAAGTGTTCCACTTGAGTCCACAGCCTCCATCAACATTCCTTCTCACACACAGCCAACCGCCAATCTTGCAGGTATACTAACTCAATCCTCTGTATTTGCAACCTGTCTTCTATCACATACACCAACAACTCAATCATGGATTCTTGACACTGGGGCGACTGATCACATTGCATGCTCCCTCTCACACTTTACCTCCTCCACACCCTTAACACACTCTTATGTCCTTTTACCTACTGGCACAAAGGTCCCTGCAACTCACATTGGTACTGTAACCCTCAACACCAATCTCATTCTCCACAATGTACTATTAGTCCCATCATTTAGCTTCAATCTCATCTCAGTTAGCAAGTTGACTAGTTCTAGTGAGCTCGCAGTAATTTTTTCGTCCAATTGGTGTCTCATTCAGGCCCTTTCATCGTGGATGAAGATTGGTCATGCTAAGGTCCAGAATGGCCTCTTCTACCTTGAGACTTCAAGTTCAGAACCCACATCTCAAAAGACTGGCACTATAGCTTCATCTCAAGCTGTTACTCCTGCTGTATGGCACCATCGACTGGGACACTGTCCCTTGAATACATTTTCCTTTCTTAATACAATGTCAAATTTAGATATTTGCCTAACCTGTCCAAAGGCAAAACAAAAAAGATGTATTTTTCCTTCACACAGTCAAAGTACTACTGCTGTATTCCAGCTTATACATGTTGATATCTGGGGACCTTATTCCCAAACAGATTTGAATGGTAATCACTATTTTCTTAGCATTGTTGATGACTTCTCTCGAAGCACTTGGGTATATCTTTATGCCTCACAAATCTCTAGTGTCACAATATTACTAAGGCTTCTACAATCTCATATACTCACTTTAACACCAAAATACAAACCCTGAGATCTGACAATGGAAAAGAGTTTCAGCTACCTACGTTCTATGCCAACCATGGCATTATTCATCAGAAATCCTGTCCCTACACACCACAGCAAAATGGACTCGTCGAAAGAAAACACCAACATATACTAAACGTAGCCAGATCACTTCTATTTCATGCCACTCTACAGCTCAGTGCAGGGTGATGCGCTTCATCGCCACCTACCTCATCAACAGGACACCTTCAAGACTTCTACACAACAAGACCCCATATGAAGTCCTATTTCAACAAGAGCCTCCTACACACATCTAAAATCGCTTTGGTGGCTACGTGTTTCTTTGTCAGAAATACCCTTCCTCACAAAAGGAAATTCGACTCTAGAGCTACAGCATGCCTCTTTTTGGGATATCCCAATGGCGTCAAAGGATACAAACTGCTTGATTTCACCAAATTCCACATTCATCTCCAGAGATGTGGTCTTTCATGAGACTATCTTTCCTATGCCACCTCACCACAGGTGATCCTCCTCTCACCTCTCCCATTGTTGACATACCTCTTCCCACCTCGCATTCCCTCATACGTAAACCTTCTCTCGCTTCCTTTCTCCACTGAGGCATTTCCACGTCTCTCCACCTCCTTCTCCTATCCACCACTCACCGCATCTCCATCTCCATCTCCTCCTCATGTCCCTCTCAGCGCAGCCTAAAGGCCTGACTTCCACATCATCTCACCGACTATCACCTCACACCTTTGCCTTCCTCCAAAGAATGCCTCCAAAGATCGCTTGCTCATCCTCTCGCCAATGTGCTCATTATACTCACCCATCTCTCCCTTATCATAACTATGCTCTTAACCTCTCCTCTCATTCACCAACCCACCACCTATGATGAGGTCAGTGCTAAATGAACATTGAGGCGCTATGCATCTGAACTCCATGCCTTGGTTGATAACAATACAGGATGTTGTCCCATCGCCTCGCGATCAGTCCACTTGTTGGGTGTAAATGGATCTATAGGATCAAGTACACTCTGATGGCCTAGTGGATGCGGATACAAGCGAGTTAGTAGCAAAGGGCTACACTCGAGCGGGCTTTGACTATCATGAAACATTCGGTCCGCCGCTAAGCACACCACCGTGAGAACCTTCTTGGCGATTCTTTTGCTATCCAACAAAGGTACCTTTCCCAACTTGATGTCACCACGCCTTTCTTAATGGAGATCTTCTCGAGGATGTGTATATGGACCTTCCACCGGATATCGATTTGGGGAGAGTAAGAATGAATCGATATCCCTATCCGTAATCAAAGAATGGTCTGCAAGCTTAAAAGTCCTTATATGGATCAAAACAGCTCTCGCCAAAGGAACATCAAGTTTCTGGAATGTATGTCAAAGCGAAGGCTTCACTCAATCAAAATCGGATTACTCACCATTTGTGAGAGGTAATGGCACTAACTTTGTGGCTCTCTTGCTATATGTTGATGACATTATCATATTTGAGCAACTAAATGCATTTATAGATCGATTAGCGAGAGACTACATTCATACTTTAAGATCAAAGACCTTGGGAACTTGAGGTATTTCTGGGATTAGAAATAGCAAGAACAAAGCGGTGGCATCTCAAATGAGTCAAAGAAAATTCACTCTAGAACTTTTGGAAGAATATGGCCAACTTGGTGCCAAACCTGGCAAAACACCCATGGAAATAAATCACAAATTGGCACAATCGGATCGAACTTGATACAAATGTCACCTTCACGCGGTTGGTTGGGAAGTTACTATATCTAAACATTACAAGACCTGATATCAGCTATGCAGTAGGAATTCTCTCTCAGTTCATGGATAAACCAACCAAGCAGCATTTGGATGCTGCCTACAGAGTACTAAAGTACCTAAAATCGGCACAGACAAGGTATCTTTCTATCATCGAAGTCCGAATTTGGTCAATGCATATCTTACCGATAGTGACTGGGCCGTTGTCAGCCCCGATAGTAGAAAATCAATTCAAGCTTCAGATTTTCCTTGGAGAGTCACTAATCAGTTGGAAGTCTAAAAAGCAAGCTACAGGATCGAGGAGCTCCACTTTAATCAATATAGAGCCATGGCTTTCTACAAAGTGAGCGTGTGTGGATCGGTACTTGCTAAGAGATCTAAAAACAGAAATCCAGATGCCAATTCCCCTGTTTTGTGACAATGAGTCAGCTCAAAACATCTCAAGAAACCCAGTGTTTCATGAAAGAACGAAACACATAGAAGTCGACTGTCATTTTGTAAGAGAGAAAGTAGTGGAAGGCACAGTTGTATTACAAAACATTTCAACAAAAGAACAACCTGCAGACATCTTCACTAAAGCTCTTGGTACAAAACAATTTTACAAACTTCTTGGCAAGATGAACATAAGAAACATCTATGCTCATCTTGAGGGGGAGTGTCAACCATTAAACCAAGAGAACGAGTTGTTAGAAGGTGGTTAAGTATTGGTTTGTTCAGTTAGCACTAGTTACTGTAATTGGTTAGGTTAGTTGTTATATTCAGTTTGACTTCTGTAAAGTTCCTATTTATATACAGCTTGTAAAGTGAACAAAAAAAATCAATCAGAAAAGTTTCATTTTTCTTCTCTCTTCTAGAACTCAACAAACATCAAAATATCAAATCATGCGGTGCTGATTGGTTCCATTTGAATACGTGTTAATCATGATGTTTTTATGTTTGTCTTGTGCTTGTAGGAGGACGTTCCTACGTCAAGTTTATATGATTAAATAGAATAACTAACAAAATTAGTAACTTGAAGTACTGAAATTTCGATTGATCAAAGTTGACATACTTACACCTATATATGCATTTCAACATCTGATGTTATCTAATTATCATCCCCAAGATGATTCACATGTAACTTGACTAACTTCCCTTGAGATGTATCATGGTCCTTGGACATTTCAAGTAATGTGATTTAAGTCTCAATTTATTTAATTTCTAAACCATCATCGAGTGACCTTGTTAAGATTCTTCATGTATTTGAATATCATTTTTATTCATCAAGATTCAAGAATTAAGAGAACTTTTTAATTTCTTACTTAAATTCAGACTATATTTAAGTACTTGTTGAGTATAACTTCCATTTTTTATTTTTATTTATTTATTTATTTATTTTTTTGTGCATTAGATCATTGTCAAGTTGTTGAGGCGTTTGTGAAAGGCTTAGAGCTTGTTCTATACACATTAAACTTTATCAATTCCCATCTATTTTTTTTCTCTCTCATTCTTTTCAACCACTCAAATTAAACATTGATTTGATAATTTATTTACATTTTTTAATATAATTTCTCCAATCCCCAACCACATACCCAAAATTCGAATAAACTAAATTTAAGTTGCATACATAGTATATTTTTGTTCTACGAAACTTGTATACGAAACAAAAACGTTAACAAATTAGAACTTTCGTGTATCTCAAGTATAGTTTTTGGGATTAACTTAAAATAAGAGAAATATTAGAAGATTGCCTTCAACATTCACAAATTCGATGACGATTTTTTGACTAATAATCTATATCTATATATTATCTATTTGTGAAGTGAATTGGAAATTATAATTAAAAAGTAGTTATAATATAGTTGTTGTGCTGAGTTATATGCTACTGTCAAGTGTCTTGATGGTTTATTCTATCTAACTTTGTTTGAAAATTCTATATGATATAGGTGCCAAAATTTTGACCAAATATATATCATTTCAAATTTTAGTTCTTCTAATTTATTTTCTCGCACGTTTGGGAATACGCGTGTCAAATTTTTAGCTGAACAATTTATTACAAATATTAACACATCTACGCGTGTTGTAATTATTTTCTTATTTTTTACCAGGCTCCAACCTACAAAAGAACTTTTCATTTATTTAAGAATAACATTTTTTTCTCTTGAACGCCAAAATAATCATTACATATGAAATGATTCATGATTTGATGCTTAAGTTAGTTTAATGATCTCTCAAAAACTCATAAAATATCGACAAATTTTTTTTTAACACAGAATTATTAAATATCTGTTCCAATTAAAATAGAATTATTAAATAATTTAATCATAATTTAATTTATGAAAAAAAAGATAATAAATAGAAACGGTTTAATTTGTGGTAAGATAGTTTTTCAGATATTCTCTTCAGTATGGTTAACTTTATTTTTTCTTAAAATTTTTTGTTTTAAATTTTTAAAATTTTTTATAAATATATAAAGTTGATGGATGATAAATGGTTTTTTTTTTAACAATTGTAAACTGAAATTTTAATTAAGTTACTTTTCAAATTAGAAAAATTAATGTTGTGACGATTTGAAGTTTGTTTAATGAAAATTAAATAATCACAAAGGTTTCACGTTCAATGAATTTATACGATTAACTTGTTTTTGATAACTACGTTTTTCTTGCTTTTGGTATACACATACCAATTTCATATAAAATCACACGGATTTAGGCAATTCATTTTTTTAATGCAAAAGTTGCATTTTTAGAAATCAGTTGTACTGTTTTCTATATTTTACAATTTGTTTCTCACAAAATTTTAGATATGAATATGAGTTACAATCAATAAATATGACTTCTAAGTTTTATATTAATTTGTTTAGTAAACAAATTTTCAACTTATTTATAATAACTAGTATTACCCCCGTGCGTTGCACGGGACAATTAAGATGGTATATATTAAATATTATTGTAAAATATGACAATATATATTATGAATATATAATAAAAATAATGAAACATATGTAATATTATAGATTTCACTATATCAGTTATGTAATTGTAAGAATATAGTATTTGAGAACAAAATTTAGATAATATACATATTTGAACAAAAAAAATCAACCTTAATAACACGTTTTATGAGTCACACATTATTCAAATATATGTCCAATATGATTAACAATAATCTTATGGTGAGCCTATACAGATATTATATAAACTTTATAAATATTGAATTGGTACTACATTTAACTTGAATTGAATTCTGAATATTGAATTGATTTTTCACAATTAGTAGATTTCATTCACCTTAACGTGGTAACTATAAAAGGACAAATTTTATATTTTTTTAAATATCTGAAAAGGTTTTTTTTTTCTAAAATAGATTATCGCTACCAACGTGACATTCTGTGAGTTGACACTTGTACTATATAATTAATTTGAAATTAAAGATATATATAAAATAACAAAAATGTAATATTCAAAAATTCAAATATAACACTAAATATAAAATGATTAAAAGAATTTATAAATTAATTCAAAAAATAGAATACATATAAAAAAGGTAAAATACATATAAAAAAGGAAAGCAATATAAATTAAATTAGAAAAATAATTAATTCTTAAAAGATAATGCCAAACATGGCATTGCCACCTAGACACTTCGCCTAGGTGGCACTTCTCTTATTATTATATTAAGATATAAAAACCATTATATATATTTCACTTTTACTTTGTTGTTTTTCATTTATATATGTTAGTCAATGCATTTATTCAATATGATATTAAGTAAATAGTTATTAAGTTTTCCTTCAGTGCAACGCATGGGGACAAATACTAGTTTTTTAATTATCAAATTGAATCAATTGTTACTATAACATTAGCAGAATGTCACATTACTGTTCATCTATCAATATTGTTAATGAATAGGTTTTTTCCGATATAAAACATATACCTAATTTCCAATTGTATGGAGGATTCTCTAGTTAATCAGGGAAAAAAGTATTTACGTCTGTCATCACCATTGACAAGAAATTCATTCTTCTTTCCTATCTCACCAAAAAAATATCATCATTTTTTTTCTGTTCTTTTATCAAAACTATCATATTCTTTTTCATAAATATGGTACTATTTGCTCTTTTTTCTTCACCTAGTTTTTGTGTTAGACTCCCACGTAATGCTCTTATTTTGGTTCGTCGAATTTTTGCCGCCACATAGTATAATTACAAAAACTCGTGTATGTGTTGACGCATAAAAGACACTCAATTCAAGAGGATGCCCCAAATAATGCAAGGGGGTCCAAATAAAAGGCCCAATATTGTAGTCTAAGAGTTTAAAAAGCCAGAAAAATGATACTCAAGCCCAAAGCTCGTGCAGCGTTGCTCCAAAATTGCTACAAGGACTGGTCCAGAATAGAGGCAAAGATCAGCAGAATGAAATGTGAGGAAATTAGGACTTGTGAGGCATTTACATTTAATAATTCAGAAACCCCTATTAAGTGAAAATAATTACTCAAATACGGGTATCCGGGTATTCTGATTTATGAATCTGTAATAGTAGTGTTGAGGTGCTATGAGACTGTTACAATTGTCTGTTGTATAAAATGTATTATCATGTTTTTGCAAATGTTTGAATGCTTTTAATTATTGTAATAAGAGGAAACCTGGTTTGTGAATTTCCAAATGAAACTAATTTGGTACTTGTATAAGGTAGAAGAACAAAGATGAAGATAATAGGGACGAAACAGAGGAATCTTTTACTGATTTTTGAATTATTAAATGTAAATGTCTCACAAGTCCTAATTTCCTCATTGATTATTTTCTTGGTTTTAGTTGCTCCATTATGCTATATTCTGATATTAATATCGATTATGGATTTATGATGTTTTGTATGAATTTTTTTCAACCCTTCTTTTTTTTCCATTATTCTGTTATTGCATCTCAATTTACGTGCAACTTATATGTGATCACTCATATTAAACTTCTTGTGTAATACAATGCCTTTCTTTAATGATTCTAGTTTTAAGTTAGTTAAGTCTTTGTAAGGCATGTATAATGCCTTATACAAATTTTATAAAAGAGATGTAATAATTTTAAAAAGGTAAATGTTAAAAAATTAGATGTTAAAATTCTGCATTATATTTGAAGCAATAAAAAATGAAGTGATATGAAAAATATACATTTTGTGTATTCAACTATTCATTTGTAACGAGTAATAGAATAAAGGCGAGTGAATTACACTTTCTGTGTAATTAATATTTTTATTCATTACTCTATTACACTTTATGCGTAAAGCATATGTAACACACTACACATTTTGTGTGAGAGAGATAAGAATTTTTAAAAAGTAAATATTAAATTTCTGCATAATGTTTGAGTCATGAAAGAATGACGTGCTATGAATAATTACTCATTTTGTGTAATTCATTTGTAATGTGTAATATTATACAAACTAATGAATATCAATTTTTGTATAACTAATGTGTCATGAATTACATATTCTATGTAACTAATTCTTAATTCATTGGTACATTACACTTTATGTGTATGACATGTGTAATGCACTACATATATTGTGTGAAAGAGAAACAAGAATTTATAAGGAAAAATAACCAAAAATAAATATTTTAAAATGAATATAACAAAATGAATGAAGAATTATAGTGAAAAAATTAAATTGAAATTCAATGCATTACACAAAGTGTGTAATTATACTGTAATACATTTCACGGTGTGTATAAGGCATTACATAGAGTGTGTAATGTATATTAATTAAATTAAATGTCAAGTTGAAAATTCTATATGAAAAAAAATGGAAAATTTTTTTTGTTTAAGATGAAAATGACAAAATTCATTAGGATTTATATAAAAAAGTTAAATTAAAAATCTCAATATGTAAAATACATTAATTAATTAAATAAAAAGTTAAGATATGAAATTGTAAGAAAAAATGGAAAAAATGATGGTTAAAGTGAAAAATAACAAAATATACAATGAATTTGGGAAAGGGAAAATGAAATAGAAACTCGAGCACTCCTGGGAGCTTGAACCTTGGACCGCACTATGCACAAACATGGAGGCCAACTACTACACCATTGTGTTACATTTATCTAGTTACATGCCTTTCTTTTTTCTTATTGCTTTCAGAATCCGAAGTAATAATTACCCAGCGGTCCAAAAATACCGAATTTTAGTAATTATCCCTCAATGTTTGTGTCTAATGAGTAATTAAGTTGGATTTACTTTATTTTTGAAAAATTAAACATAAACATGTGTATTAATGTAAAAACCTCATGAAGTGTTGGGAAGACACGAGAGCCCAAATAATGTAATCTCATGGGTTTGCACCGTTGGAGGCTGCATCGAATCTTTCAAAATCTCTCCAGTGCAAAACACTTCTTGTTAAGACCTTATCTCTGAGGCATTTTCTTTCCTTTCCTTGTATCACAATTATTTGATTTTAATTGGTAATTGTCTTGTTTTGCATGAGCAAACTATATACCTTTAAGTAAGGTGGTTGTGTAAAAAGTTTCTTCAACGGTTCAAATTTCACGGATAATACACTAGTAGAAGCAATTTTTTAAAAAGAGCATTTAGACGGAGCCTCCGCAAATCACCTATGCTAAGGTGTGAAAAAAGTGGCCAATATAAATTGTTGAGCACCTAGGTTTGACTAGATGGTGGTGCGGCGCTAAAGCGTGCTTAATAATGCCCAGGACTATTACTTATGTGTTTTTTTTTCCACATCTGTATTTTTAAGCCTAAACCCAACTCAACTGAAGACAATAATAAGTTAAATAAAAATAAAAATAAATACAATACATCTCACACAACAAATACACAATATAAAATCCCAATTCAATTTCAAAATCTTAAACTTTTAGGATTCTCAATCTAATCAGGTGAGCGCTGCGGCGAGATCAAGTATGTAATCTCCATAAATCCATTAATCTTTTAACTTTTTACATTTGATAATATTAAAATTATATTGTAAATTTGTTAAAATTATATTGTAAATTTTTTGAAATTATAAAGTAGATATAATATTTAAGAATTTAGATGTATTTTCTAATTTAGTATACATTATTTTAATTATTCAATAGTTTAGATTGATAAAAAATTTTAAAAACATTAAATAAATTGAAAACGCTTTTTTACACTTAGATGCCATTTAAGTGTGCTTAAACTTGTAATGCTCGAAACTTTGAGTTTATACTTTTCCGCGCATCACACTTTTTAAAATACATATAAGAGTATGTTTCATAGATCTGCTTGTGTTGTGATGTAAATTTTTATAGATTTTGATGTGAAATACGAAAGATAATGAATGGAATTGAATGCTGAGAATTTTTGTAATATATATAGGTCCTACGAAATATATGGATATAATTGATTTGGTCAAATTCAAATTTAAAAAAGAATATTTAAAAATGTGTAAAAATTGAAAACCTAACATGCACATAAAAAAAAATACAAATGTGTTATTGTGAATTAAAATGAAAATTTTCGGAAAAAAGGGTCATATTAATGTATCAAATGTAACAACTGGACTAAAAACGACAGTGAAATAAATTGTGTCAAACAAGCTGTCAATGTTTATGTCTTAACGGCGTAGAAGTTTTCGTGCAACTTAAGAATAGGTGGGCAAGTACTAGAAACGCATGCACATGAGACACGTGCAGAACACCCATCCTGTTCATCGCGTTCCTGATTCCATTGTCAATTCCCATCCCCGTTTGATTTCCTCTTAATTTCCACATAAAACCCTAATAATTCTAACATTTTCATATCGAAATGCCTATGCAACAGTAAATTCCTCGAAACTATAAACACAATTTCCCTCGCTACGTTATCCTAATCGTGGAAATAAGGGTTTTGTAATGGATAAGAAGAGAGATGAATTATCCCTAACAATTTACAAACCCTCGAATTTCACAGGGGGTTGTTTGGAAATCCGGCTATTTTATGTGCGCATAGCGCCATGCGCGGTGAATTGCGTCCCCGACCACCTGACGCTGCGCCACCTCCGCCGTGAGATCGGTGTTTCGTTAGAAATTAATGGCGCCCGGGTGCCGTCTTCGGATACCGCTTCGATTGCCCTCCGGCGGGATCGCGTGGATAAAGACTCATCGGAGGTCACGTACGTCAGCACAGATAGTGTCCGGTTGTCGGGTCCCACTGAATTCGAGGTATGTGAAAACGAGGAGTTGATCCTGTGCGGTTCTCTGGAACGGGTGGATGCTGCGGCGTGGGCAAACGGGAGTGCTCAGGAAAATGAGTCGAGGACTGGTTGGAGCATCGATTGCTATGCAGCAGCTTCTATGTCAAATGGTCGTTCGGCATTTTTTCAGCCAAAACTTGGGGTTTCATCTCCATCTATGGAGGTTTACATAGCAGGGTGTTGCTCGGGAATGCCCGTGATATTGACGAAGATGATTCTGTTCAGTCCGAGGAAAAAGATGTTGAGGCAGGGGATGCTTGATGCCATCCCTGAGGATGAGGAGATAGGGAAGGAGAAAAGGAGCTCAAGCAACGGTTTGATTTGGCAGCGGAAACCGCAGGTAATGTGAATATTGATCTTTTCTGGCATTGACTTTTTTGCATTGCTCAGGCTACAAATATCTGCAGGTTTAATTAGGCAGCATACAAGTAGACTTGGTGGTAATCGTTTGAAGTATCATTATATAGCATAAATAGTGCTAAAGACCTCTCTATTAAGCGATTAAGTGTGACCACTGAAAGTGCCCTTCCATTTTTTAATGTTTAAGACTCAACACCGTTTGTGTTACATACTATTATTCTATTGTTTCCTATGGCCCTCTTCTCAAGTAGTTACAATTCTGCATTTTCGCGCTTCATGGTGAGTTCGAGAGCAAGTTTCTCGGAGTTGACATGGTAAATGAGAAATTTTACAAATAAATTAAGAACAAGACATCTTAGCTGAGGAATGAGGGAAATGGAGATCTGAATCAAATGAAGAGTTTTGAAGGTGAAACAAGAGAGTAGTAGAGATGAGTTTTCTGAAAGATGTTGGATATGTACTTGATAGAATATTTAATGGAATGTGTCTTATGTGGATGGTTCACGACTCTTCAGTTTTGATTGAAATGTTAAATATTCTAGAAGAATCCTAGTGTTAGATATCATATAGGCTGTTGCAAAACTGTAGATGGGAAACAATGTCACAGGACCAAACTTGACCTTCTATGGGGGAGATTATGTGAAACCAATTTACCTACTGCATGGATGTTGAAAATAAAATATATAGAGAAAAAGGAACGTGATTTGCATTTGGTTTTCAGTTATTAGAAAAGGCTGATTGAGGTGTCCAAAGAAGTGTTGTGGTTGTCATGCACTAGTTGGAGAAAATAATCTTAGAGCTTGTGTAGTAACATTCTTTTGAGAAGAAAGTGTTTTTTTAAAGGATAATATGTTCTTAAAAAGTGATGGACATTACATAAAAATGTGAAAAATAATAATAATATGTTTGTAAATGAGTGTAAGAAAGAGGGATTAAATTTTAAAGTGTTTCAAACAAGCTCGCAATGTTTGTTTGGAAAAAAAAATTTTGAAAAAAAAAATATATATATATATATATCTATATATATCTATCTATCTATCTATCTAAGTGTGAGGTTAAAAAGTGGAGAAGAGTTTTGAAATCAGTGAAACTTTGTCACATTAATTTGCACTTGTAGTAAAAAATGAATTCGAAACAATTATTTTAAAAAATTTTGACCAGGCAAGCTCTGAATTAGATATTGTGACATTGGCTAATATAGATGCTAGAGTAGTTATATTAGCAGCATTAGTAGAAGATATTGTCCCATGGTTCTTTGATGGTGAATGAGCTTTTAGACATGCTCTGATAATGTTGGTTTCCACATAGTATTTGCTAATGACATATGTTAACTGAGGAAGCGACCTGGAGAAAATATTGTAAATTTGCATTTTAGAGAACTCTTTTGATTTAGAGGTTCTTTAAGTAGGACTATAACATCATGCATGGATTGTCCTTTTGGTTATGCGAGTAACTATCAAGGATTATCTTTATCGAATGACAATTGTTTTAGGCATTTAGGCTCTTTAATGGATAACATGGTATGTAACATACATAATCAGAGAAGATTGAACGAAATCAAGGAGATTTTGAGGATCTTAGTCATTGTGACATACCTATATGGTTAATGGAACAAGTTGTCAGCAACAGGTACTAGATCAATGCGCTTTAATAGGCTAAAAAAAAATTGAAAAAAGATATCAATTCTATAGTTTGAACCTTGCAAATAAGGATGTTAAAATTGGTGAATAGAAAATAGAATGGGGAAAGCAATTTATGATGTTAGTATGTGAGTGTTGCACAAATCGAGGATAAACCAAGGGGAGGACAATTTACATGGTTTGAGATTTATTGGGTAGATCTAAAGAAATCCATGTTCACTCTCACAAATCCAACAGAACTTGTTAGAAAGTGGGGATGGGACAAATTGATCTGATTTGACATTGTTAATGACTTGCTTTCACTAGATCATTTCATGGACATAGTGAGTAATTGAATGAATTGATGAAAAATGATTTATATGTTCAGTTTGCAAATTTATCAAATTCAACACCTGTTCCATTGTTATTATTTTGCAAATGAAATTGGATTTAGACTGAGAGCAACTGCTTATGAGCATTCTTGTTATGTCAAAATTGAAAACTTTTAACACTCCACTTTTCGGGATATTAAAAATATATCGAGTGTTACAAGGTGTATGTGTAGGTGAAAAATAGCATACTGGAAGTTCCAACTCCTTGAATCTTACATGAAACCTTTCCCTTCACATTTCGGGATGTCAAAAATAGATGCAGTGTCACACGGTGTATGGTTAGCTGAAAAATAGCATACTGGAAGTTCCAAGTCCTTGAATCTTACATGAAACTTTTCCCTTTGTAAGCCTAGATCTAATTCCATAGTATGCGTGGTTGAAGTAGATAAAATTTATTGGAATAATGATTTTATGTTTGAAAAATAGAAAAGAGTTGTCACTTCAATGAGCTTTCTGGTTGAAAATTATTTTGAAGAAAAATGATTTAAGAAAAGAAACTTGAGCAAATAAGCTCTTAATTGTTAGAAAATTAAGAATTTATGGCACAAATATTATTTCAATTACAACTGTGTTCTTTTACTAGCTATGTATCATATATAAGCACTCCTTAGGTTTAAATTTTTGAAAAAAATAATTTTCTTTCCAACATCATTTTCAACCACATACATGATTGATATAACAATTCTTTTGTATTTTGACATAACACTTTTTAAAATTTTTTTTCCTTACCTTTCAACAATACTTTAAAAATCATTTCCATAAGGACAACAGAATAGTGCCATAAAGCAGACTGTAAAATTACATAATGTGTGATGATAAAATTCTTCTCTTACAATGTCTCTAAGTTGATGGAAATAACAATCCCATCACAATGAAATTATTTGTTTCTTTTGATGGTGAAATAATATATAAATATTCTTGTTTAGGTTTCTTTGTTGAATATCGTCCTTCTTCAATCTTTTATTTTTTCAGAAGGACATATATTATTATTGATATAACATTATTCTAAACCCTTTTTTTTCAATGACCAAATCAACTATAGTCTATAGTACATGTAGAAACACAATATAACAAATCATAATCCTCACATGAGTGAAAATTATTTGCAAAAATATTAAAAAACAGATTGATAAACACTTTTTATGGCAAAAAAATAATAATATTTTTTCACATTCATAAAAGAAACTCTTTAAATGATATTAATGTGCAATATTATAACGCATTTCCAACATTACTCCCCATCTCTATTGTTATAGTAGCTCTTCATAAGTTAGAATTCTCTATTCTTATTGTTGATTCTTAAAAATGATCAAATGTTAAACGTGCTTGACCAATTAAGAGATTGAAAAGCGAGAAATAATGTTGAATTGTAAAATTAAACCATAAAAAAAATGGCGGCTATGCAATATGAATGCAATAATATGAACGAGACAATTGGTTATAGAGTATCTGAAAAAAAGAAAAAAGAAAAAGGAAAAATGAAAGAAGAAGAGAGAAGTTTTTGAAAAGTCTTCCTCTATTTGAATACGGATAACTTATTGAGACTTTTATTGACAATACCTCTTGACTTTTAAAGACTTCGAAAGAGTTCTGAAAGTCTTAATTGAATACCTTGTCACTAAGACTTTGAAAGAGTGTTTAAAACTCTCAATTAAATACACTGAAACTCTTAAAAAGTCTCGTAAAGTCTACATCGAATTCCTAAGCACTTTTTAAATCTTTAGAAGTGTGTAAAAGTCTCAATCAGTACACCCCTTCAGATGTATGTTTGGGAGAGATTAACGACAAATTGATTGATGGAATAAGTTGCAACATCAATAAAATGAGTGGTTGGAAATGATGTTTGAAGAAAATGACTCTAGAATAAGTTGTGCAAACAAGCTCTAAATTAGAACTGCACAAAAAATTACTGATTGGTCCATTGCAAAAGTAACATATGCTTGTTTAAAAGGGCATGTTTAAGTTCCAATCAAAGGGAACAGAAGGAAAATAGTTGCTGTTGTGATGTTAGAAGTTTGCCTTCCATCACAGCATTTGGTACCAGCAGTGATTTTTTTGAGGTTGCTTGGTAAGATCTTCATATCTCGTCTTCATTTGTGCTGTTAGGCGGAAGGTGTTATGCAACGAATTACAGTGATTGTGTTTACGGCCAATCTGCCAAGAACCTATAGTTCACTAGGTTCTAAGTACATGGGGATCCATTCACATAACAAGAAATTTACAAAAAGAAGGGTCTTGCTGGTCTTGTGGACAACAGATCTCTGTCCGTTTAGATGTTTAAGTCACTGTTCCAAAAATCTCATTTGGACATTTGCTGGAAGCAAGTTACAGGAAGATGTGAGGCATTTCATGTGTCAAGCCTTATGACCTAGGTGTGCTTAGGTCAACCCCATGCGTAATAAGACTCCTGGTTTTTGTATTATTTCAAGCATCCAAGAGACCAAGACCATTAATAGTTAGTTACTTATTTTCATCATACTATTTGAGTGTGACATGATTAGAATTGTAAATTGTAAAAACATATATGAATGATTTATCATGAGCCCAAACCACTTTTATGAGTTGTATCCACGTAGAATTCAGAAATACCACCCTTTCTCTGCTGCTCATTTCTTGTTTATACAAAATTGATTGTAAAACACTTTCAAACACACTCCCCTCTATATATTTTAATAAAATAATTAGTTATATTCCTTTCATTTAATTAGTTAATAATTAATATGAAAAACCAGACTAGGGGTTCCACCTGAGGATCTCTCTCTCTCTCTCTCTCTCTCTCTCTTCCCACACACATTGTCATTTGTCCATGTTTTTTCTTATACAGTGCTTGCTTTCTTGAATCCGCTCTGTCTCAAGAAATTTTCTTCTGTTCCTTTTCGCCTTTTGTCGCTTTTTTTTTTTTACCCGCACTGAATAATTTATTATCATCCACCTACCTCACATTACCTATTTGTCCCTTGGGTTTTTCTGCAGTTCACAGAGGCAGACATGGATGACTATGAAACAGATGGGAAAGCCGAATGCAGCTATTACTCGGAAGACATGTACCCAGGTGAAGATGGGCAGCTTACATGGTTCAACGCAGGCGTAAGAGTCGGTGTTGGCATAGGCCTCGGAATGTGCCTTGGCGTTGGAATAGGCGTTGGCCTGCTCATGCGTTCATATCAAGCTACAACAAGGAATTTCAGGAGGAGGTTCTTTTAGTTCTCAAACTCTCACTGAGAAAAATGATTAAAAGCAGAATTGTGTTCTTTTCCTTAACAGGAACATTAACAGAGAAAGCGAGAAGCACATAATGCAGCTTGCAGCTAGTTAGTTTCGTCTAGGTGGGTGCTCACTGCTTAGTCTCGACCCTTGCAGTTTGCATCTGACAATGTGTTCTTCTGTGAGAGTGCTTCACGTGTCACAAGGGAATGCGACATCATGTGTGAATCTGTATGTAGTCCTTAGTGTTATAGGTATATATTTTCTCTTTGTATGAAGTTCTCGGGAGGTAAATGTCTGCCGAGTGAACTGGTAAACTGTACTTTACTTTTCTGGTGTTTTCGCTTTTGTGTTCTTATTCATATTTGATGGTCGAAATAAGTAGTTTTGGATGACTACGTGAAATGCGGCTACCACCGAGTATGTCTTTTGTACAGTCGAAATAGGATAACAGAAGATTGTTGTTTCAGAAACTGAGATTTTGTTTACTTCTGCATCAGTTTTAGTTCTTGTGTATAATAGTGTACGCTTAAATTCTTCTTGATTTGGTTCGTTTTGCGGTCACTTGTATATGTATATTTACCTTGTGATTCGTGGGAAAATTTGAACCAAGTATTTGCTTGGTGAAAATGTTGTAATATTCTCTCTGTTGAGTTTATAAAATTTTCTTATTTGGTAACTACATTCTTCAGAATTGTTTGATAAGACATTGTCGAACGAGCTCCAAGTTAAGCAATATGTGGCTTTTTACTGGTGGACAATGTCAGGCGAGAGAATCGTATTGTATAATTATAATGACGATGTATCAAATTTTCAATTTGACGATGTATTAAACTTTTCCAGTTATTTTAAGAAATTATGTATCATGGATCTGTCGTTGTTAGTTCCTAATTCGATTTCTTCATCACATTTTAGGGCATTTATATAACTACTTTTGAGGTCTTTCAAATAAATCATGTCTCACGGGTAATAACATTTGTACTACAGTGGATACGCCAAAGAAGTTTATTTGCACAAGCAACATACATACATAACAAATTATCACCAATTATAGGGAGGTTTTCTCTCTTACAAAGATGGAAAAAAGAATATATACGTTTGATTATTCTGATTTCACTTTCTCCTCTCCAATCCCTTCATTTATTCTTCAAAATTTACATCAACCTTATAGTCGGAACATCGCTACAATATTGCCCTTATAGTCGGGACTTGGCTACAATATTGCAAAAAGTGTGCAAACTTTTCTTGCTTCGTCAGAGACTCACAATTAAGTCCTTTCGGATATGATGTGTTTACATTAAAGTTATGATTTTCGAAGTTTGATACTTTTGATTGACTCTAGTATTTAGATATTGGGGATAGATGAAAACAATGACAATATCTAATTTAGAAAGCCAACATAATGCTTAAACTTGATTTGTGAAGTTGAAAGAAAGTTACAATATGATACAAGGATTATCATCCATCTAAATAAGTACAAAATCAAATTTCACCTAATTCAGTGTTTGAAATTCAAGGTTTTTTTTTTAATGAAAAAAGAAAAAAAAAAGAAAAGAAGTTTGAAATTCAAGTTGTTTTTGCCAACCCAAAATCAAAACTTATGAATGTAAAGTGGAATCCAACTTAAAGAATAGCATATTCGTACAAACATTTGGTACTTGACCTAGGACACAAAGCTTATGTAAAGGGAGAAAATTAGGGTTCTGAAGTCACACTCTCGCGCTCTCCCCAAAACCACAGGAACTTTAATTAATTAACAATATACTATACCTTACGCTTCACTCTATGAACCGAAATGATTCTCCTTGTTCTCTTTAGTGCATAAGACTTGCATAATTATAGATATATATGCACGTATCGCATAGATATTTATATGTGCATAGAGAGATTATAGAGTTGGATTATGAGATCTGCTGCAATGCCTCAAAGGAGCAATTCTACAAATCAATCGCAGTCGCTGCCGTTGGTGGTGACGCTGAATTGCATTGAGGATACGGTTCTGGAGCAGGAATGCTTGTCAGGAGTGGCGCGCGTTGAGCACGTTCCGCTGAGCCGATTAGCCGAGGCGCGGATTGAGTCTGCGATGGCAGTGTTGCTCCATTCGCTGTCATTCCTCCCACGCGCCGCCCAGCGACGTCTACGCCCTGGGCAGCTTATTCTTTGCCTCGGATCCTCCGATCGAGCTGTTGATTCTGCCCTCGCCGCTGATCTGGGGCTTGGCCGGCTTATCCATATTGATGTTAGCCGTGCTGAGGAGGTTGCTGATACGGTTATGGCGCTGATACTTGGCTTACTCCGAAGGACTCACCTCCTTTCGCGGCACGCCCTGTCGGCTTCAGGGTGGCTCGGCTCTGTCCAGCCACTCTGCCGTGGAATGCGGCGATGCCGTGGCCTCGTGTTGGGGATCGTGGGCAGATCTGCCTCTGCAAAGTGCCTGGCTACTAGGAGCTTGGCCTTTAAGATGAGTGTGCTTTATTTTGATGTTCAGGAGGTATTGATCAAAATCATCCTACTCTATTTGATTTGCATTTTCAAAACAAAAGTTTGTCTTTCACTGCCAATTGTATATCTACTGTATTCCCATAGCTAACTGTTTGATGGTTAATACATGATTGATTTTATTTTGCTGTCCGTATTGATGTTTTTTGGTGATAATGTTTGTACATAGGGAACTGGAAAAGTAAGTAGATCGTCCGTTTCATTCCCTCCTGCGGCCAGAAGAATGGAGACACTGAACGACTTGCTTGCTGCAAGTGATCTTATATCACTGCACTGTGCTTTTACTAATGAAACCATTCAAATTATCAATGCAGATTGCTTGCAGCACATAAAACCTGGTAATTATAATTTGCAATTCAGTAGGTGTTGTCAACATTTGGTATTATATGCCAAGTCTCTCAGAGAGGATAGAACGTTTATGCAGGGGCATTTCTTGTGAATACCGGTAGCAGCCAGCTGTTGGATGATTGTGCTGTGAAACAACTTCTGATTGATGGCACCATTGCAGGATGTGCTCTGGATGGTGCTGAAGGGCCACAGTGGATGGAAGCATGGGTATGATGTGTAGTCTTAGGGTATGAATGCATTGTAGGGACTGTTTTTACACATTTCATTTGCTCTGAGACATGTTTTCTACCTGGAATTAAAATGAATTTTGTGCACTATCTTTCTTGAATGTTGCCTAATGTCTTGAAGAATTCAAATGACTGGTTCGATGTCAATCAGTTGTCTGCTCGCAATTCTAGTTGTTAATTATATCTCAATTTGCATAAACAACTCAATGACTTTCCAGTGGGATGTGTATTGTGAGATACGGAGCGGATGAATGATATCATTGATGCTCCTGCATGTCAGATATAAGATTATGTTTTACATCTATTTGGTTCTTCCCTCCTCGTTATAATATATATAATGTCGTGACTTCAGGTGCGGGAGATGCCCAATGTTTTAATTCTTCCTCGAAGTGCAGACTATAGTGAAGAAGTATGGATGGAAATAAGGGAAAAGGCAATTTCCATACTTCAAACATTCTTCATTGATAATGTTGTTCCAAATAGTGCGGTGTCTGATGAAGAAGAAGAAGAGGAGGAAAATGAGGTGGTCAATGAACATCAGTTGCATCAAGATAACGAGAGTTCCTTCCAAGATTCTGTTGGTGAACGAGTGGCAGAAGATATTCAGTTAACTCCAGATAGTTCCCAGAAAAAGTTATTAAATCAATCAAAAGATATGGCAACTCTAAATGAAGGTTCTGTTTTGTCTCAAAGTACTTCTAGTAGATCTGAAGTGAAGCGAAGCAGATCGAGTAAGAAGGCCAAAAAGAGGCATTCCCACCAAAAGTCCAAGCACAAGGCAGATAATTCTTTGACCTTTGGAAAAGAGAGCACGTCATATCATGAAGATGATACTAATATGAGTGGCACAGATCAAGCTTTGAGCTCTAGTTCACGGTTTGCTTCTCCTGAAGATTCAAGAAACAGGAAGACGGCAATTGACTCAATACTGGAATCACCTTCCGAACAGCTTTTAAAATCAAGCATTGAAATCAGTAGAAAATCTGGTGAACTGCTGAAAGATGGTTATGTTATTGCTTTACATGCAAGAGATCGCCCAGCAATTCATGTCTCAAAACAAAGAGTTAAGGGCGGTGGTTGGTTCCTTGACACAATGTCAAATGTTACAAAAAGAGATCCAGCAGCCCAATTCCTTGTTGTGTTCCGAAACAAGGTTTGTTCATAAGAACTTCGGTAGTTGTGTATCTAACATTCGTCTATTCTTTTTAGCTGTTGGATATACGATGCTTGGACTCTTCCTTTTGGATTATATAAACTTGTTGACTCAACATGTAATGGGCATTGTTATGGATCCCATGATGGATCCATCAAAAGCGGACACAGCAGAAACATGGTAATAAAATTGCTTTGGGAGGAGATGAAGGGGCAGAAGATAAAGAGTGAATCAATAATCTTTAAAGCAATAAAATTGTTTTGAGACATAAAATCAACATCCTAAAGGCATGGCACAAACCCCATTTGGTGCAACACTCCCACGAAAACAAATCTAAATTGTTACCATAAAATATTCTAAAATTTTTATGCTTGTCATGTATCTGTGACCAAATTTTGGATCCTTGCAAGCCATATCCCCGTAACTGAGTTTTATAAGTAAAACGATCCAACTTTGAGATATGTATCCCTACCCGACACCTATACTCAAGCCTAAGCTATATATGACGGTGTTTGCATACAAATTTTAATGTACTTTTATGAGTAGGTAGAGAGAGAATAAGTGGAGTTGGATGGTGAAAATTTAATAGTACAAGTGAACCTTACGAGATATATGGGTTGGATTTGTTTGACCAAATTTGAATTTTCAAAAGCAGGAGAAAGAATGAATTAATATAAGTATGCAAACATGCTCATATTAGACGTCGAGAATTTTGCGAGACATTAAACCCTACCTGTAAGCAAAAAAGAATAGAAGAAAGAAATTATCAACTCATTCTATTCGATTTCTGTTTTATCAGGATACAATTGGTTTGAGATCATTTACTGCTGGAGGAAAGTTATTGCAGGTATGAGATACTGTCTTGGTTGTCCAATATTAGTCACACACTATTAGTGTGGTTATAAATTCTGATGTGGAAGGAGAAGGAGGATATTGCTGAAGATTTAATTTTTGGGTTCAGGAAGGTGCAGTGGTGATATAAGATGTGTACTAATATTCCTGAATGACTTTGTCTGTTATGGGATGTTCTTATTCCTAGACCAGGAATGATATTTGAATTTGATTGGTAAAGCATTAGTAATTGTTTTATTATTTCTTGAACTTTTCTTTTGAGAGTTGAGAACTATGGATTATGCCTCCACTTCGGTCTTGAGTGAGGATCCTGTGGAGCATTTTATAGCTGATAATTAGGGTGGTTTTCTTTGTCCATTCCGATGTGTGAAAGTGGATACTCGTCTATAGCTGCTACTTGACGTTCTTTCTGGTATAACAGAGATCTATCGTCTGCATTTTGTTCTTGACGAACGTAAGATTCTGTTGAATTACTTCTTATTCAAATATAAAAATTTACATCCATTATTGATTAGATTCTTTACAACTTTACAAGAAGTAAATGGAGAAGCCTTATTTAAGATTTTAATTTATTATGCTGCACCTAAATAGTTTTTTGTAGAGTCTAGGTCGTCTGCAAAATATATTTTCAACAAAAATCGGTGTAAACAGACATAGAACTCTCTTGAATTGTTTTGTCGTCATTTGTGATTAACTGGGTACCATATGGAAATCATATCTGAGATGCATCCTTTTTTATCTCCTAGTAGAAATATTTGTCATCTAAACATCTCAATTTGAAACTGCAGATAAATAGGAGGATGGAATTCGTCTTTGCAAGTCACAGCTTTGATGTCTGGGAGAGCTGGACATTCGAAGGTTCTTTGGAAGAGTGTAGACTGGTGAATTGCAGAAATCCTCTGGTAAATTTCTAATGCACCCTGTGCTATATCTTGGTTGCAATCTAAAGCCATCATGTACTTGTGGAGCTAATCTGGTGAGGAACAGGCACGAATTGCAGCTTCTATGCTGACCTCTTAAGATATACATCTGCTCTTGGATCCCAAAAATAAACTGATACTTCAAAGGCTCGCTTGCACCTTACAAAATAACACACAATTAGCTTCATTAGCGCAATGAAATCTCACTGTACAATTTTCAGTCATTTCCTTATCTAAAGATAGAAAGAGCTTATTTGGTATAGGTTAGCCAAAAAGTTGGGCAAACTTCATTCTAAGAGGATCTCCAGCAAACTCTCTAAAATTGAGATGCTCTCTGCTTTAGAGCCAAATCATAAAATTCCACTCCAATAGACTCTTTGACCTAACATTTTAATTTAGAGAGATGAATTGGCTCTCCACATTTGGAGAGTCAAATTCACATTCTATAATTTAATGATTACAACTTTCAATGCCTCATTCTTGGACTATGTAAATTATGTTTGATTTTATTGGTCATTCACATTTGAAAATATTGATATTAAATAGAAATGAGACAAAACATTAATTTCCTTTTGAGAAAAACAAAATAAAGAGTCAAGAGTAGAGATTTTGTTGGAGTGAATAAAAAATTTCACTCTTTAAATTTAAAAATACTCTTTATTTCACAAAATATGCTCTAAGAGCTTTATTAACAAAGCCCTTAGAAAGACAAAAATCTCTTTTAGAAGCCGCTTTTCTAATAATCCCCATCAAACAGGTCTGAAAGCGGCTATATCACTCATTTTCTTTTGAAGATTTTGAGTTGAATGTATCATTCACCAGTAGTTACCTTTCGTTGCATATAAAGCATTTCTTTTTTCCCTTTTTTTTTTTTTTCCTTTCTGTTTTGTATCTTCTAAGAATGCATCACAACCAATTTAGTCACACTTTGATCCTTCTCTTTTCCTGTCTGTTGAATAGTGCTCAGGGGGCTCTTGTTCCATTTGCTCAACTCTCTCTGACACACACACACAAACACAACCACAAACACAAACATTTATTATGATACTCAAACATCTTCAAAATTTACAGGCTGTGTTGGAGGTACGTGTAGAAATTGTTGCAGCAGTGGGTGAAGATGGTATTACTCGCTGGCTCGATTAAGGTGTTGAATATTAGAACTCATAGCTGATGATGCGTGCACCACAATTTGTTTACGCTTGAGATTTTTATTTATGATGATGTATGCAGACACCGTACAGGTCCAAAATCATTCAATTTTCACATTCGAATGGGTTGTGAGCTTTTGTATTGCTTATTGATCCCCAACATGATAAATGTGTTGTAGATTATCGGAGTCCTTGTTGTTTATTCAAATATTTTAGGTCGTTTGCTTGTTTTCTCTGCCAAGGAGCTCCATAAGGCTTCCATTTTAAAGAGGGCCGGACCAGAATGTTACTCATGGAGATTTCTTCCCTCCCTCTACCCTTCCAATATTTACTGTACATAATCATCTATCTGTATTCCCATGGAGTTTAGATTTGCTGTTTTATATTCTTCTTCTTCAGACTGTGCCACCCAATTAATACTATCGACATATAATATTGGGTGTACCAATTCAATAATTTGATTATTTTGATCGGAGGAGATAGTTTAGGAATGCATGGGTTGATCAACTCCTTTGTGTTTGTATGTACTTTCCATCAACTTCAACCCTGATCACTCGCATGGAAGGATCTTACTGCGGAAATCTTAGGTTCAAGTCTTTTATGTTGTGAAGGACCCTTTATGTTGAATAGTGGTGGGAATTATGAGATATTTGATTAATATTAAAGTTTAACTTTGATTAAGTATTTATTGACTCCAGCTGGTGCTCCGACTTTAGTATGCCTTAGTCGGATTGTTTTGCCTAATAAATGCAATATTAATTTGATTACTTGAATTAAAGGCGAGATAGCCAATTGATCCATGAGAAATCATTTCGGAAACATTTCGAGTAAATAGATCAACTAAGAGGGTGTGTTTGATTGCAAAGTCGGAAAATTGTTGGAAGGAAAATATCTTCCGAGTAAATAAATTTCAGGAAATGGTTTTTTAGGGAAAATGGTAGTTGTAGATATTTAATTGCATTAATTTGCAAGTTGGAAAAATAGTGTTGTTTTTCTTATTTTCGGTGTGTGTTTTTTTAAATGAAATTTGATTATTTTCATTATTTTTATGGTTAAAGTAAATTATCCAATAAAAAAAAAGAGTTAAACTTTTCTCAGAAAAACAAAACCATCCCGCCCTAGAGGAAAATATTTTCCTGTAAAATAAGGAAAAGAATAGAATTTGAGAAAAATTAGAAAATATTTTTTGAGGAAAAAAAACCAATGAAACAGCTAAAAATTAAAAAAGAAACTGGAAAATAGCATTTTCCAAGAAAAAAAAAAGGCCAATCAAACACGGCTAAAGGGTTTTGATTTGACCTTACATTTGATTTTAAAAAGAAACACGTACTAGTTTTGTTATAATAATAATAATAATAATAATAATAATAATAATAATGATAACAATAGCGAATTCTCTCTAAAACCTGGGACATTGGCACACGTGGATCCTAAACACTGACTCCAACATCAGTTGAGTCCCCAATTTTCATATTTCGATGAATAGATCCCCAAACTTACATAATAAGTGCTCAGTAAAATCGTTTTAGGTTGTTTGGTTCCAAATTATGAATTGAAAAGATTATTTTTCCGTGACATTTATTTTTTAAAAAAATACTCATTTTCAATGGTAACATTTTCTGAGACACTAAAAGTTGCACTTTTTTTTCATGCTAATCTATTTTTCTTATTTAGGAGGGAAAAAAAATTACCTATAAGCAATAAACACTTATTGTCAATTTGAATTACTCGTAACTAAAGATTTTGTTGACAACTACGGCAAATTGATAAAGCACATATGTTGTTTTTCATCTAAATTTTGTACAACGACAATACTGTCATAATAAGAAAAACTCGTATCCTAGTGAAATAACTAAAAAAATACCTTAATTGACAAAAATATCTATTGCCAAAGAAGAGAGAATATAATGCTTTAAGTCAATATTGTAGTACTAAAGAAGAAAAAATTGTTGAAATTTTTTTGTATGAAAATGAGAAGCAAATCTTTTATATATAGTGAAAAATAAATATTCGTACCAGCCATTCACCATCAAATTATATACATAAAGCCTGATTGGGAACATTTTTTTCCAAATTTTTTCAATTTTTTCAACTTTTTTCTTTCTCCTAAATCAATCACATCCACAAATTTCAACCACTCAACTCCACTCATTATCTCTCCTCCTTTACATTAACAACCATTAAAAAACACTCTCAATCACCCTTTATGTTGTTTTTTTTTTTCCACAATTTGCCTGCAAAGTGGTGGGGTTATAACATATCAGTATAATTAGAACTCATATGTCCTAAACGTGATAGAATACTCAAAGAAGCTGCGTCCAAAATGATCTTCAGGCACCCATTGCGCATGTTGGGGTTTGATCGGCAAAAAAATTAATAATGGGGGGACTCACGTGTCACTGTAGTGAATGTTTGTGGACCCCGTATGAAATTTTTTCTCGTGCATGAGGGGGGAAAAAAATGCAAAAACTAATCGTCCAAAGAGATGATGGCACATTCTAGCGGTAACCCTTGTTGCCACGTGGATGGCCCAGATTTCACCCTCCCACTGCCTGACAAAGTCGGTTGCGTGCCATTTAAACCTTCATGGTCCCATTTTCCTCTGAGCAAAAACCTCCGAAAACGATAAATTAATCGGGAAAAAAAGGAAAGAAAAACCCCCTAACAAGCCGTAAAAACTCCTTTTTGTGTAGGATTTAAGATTGAATTTTTGTGTTATATATGGTGTCAGTGTGCCGCAATCCAGTACCGGGTCAGGATTTTTATTACTGCAATTATATGGACGGAGATCCGATGAAAATGGGTATGATGCCGATGAGTGGTGGTGAGAACAATCTATTGCTGCCGGCGGCGAGTGGGAATGCCGCTACGGGTCTAGAGGACCCGAATAAGAAGGTCCGGAAGCCGTATACGATAACCAAGTCTAGAGAGAGCTGGACTGAGCAGGAACACGACAAATTTCTAGAAGCTCTTCAACTGTAAGTATATGTGTGTGGCTTTTGATTCATTTCTTTGTTGAATTTTAGTGTGATTTTCGATTCGTATGCTCCGCGTGTTTGGATTAATCTAGTAATCAAGGAAACTTTAACGGATTTGAAAAAGTTAAGATTGGGAAATTGTGTATTGGAAATATTTTAGGTTAAATAGAAACATTTCGTGGATTTACACTATTAGATGAAATCACGGTGATTTGTATATCGAGCTTCACGATTGGGAGAAGTTCTCAGGTTACTATCTATTCCAGCTTCCCTATAGAGGGAAAACCTTTTACACATTTTGATTGTGTGATTGGACCGAGTTGCATGTCTGATAAAGCTTAACAAAGATCAATGCTTGGGGCATTAAATAAATTTGGATTGTAACCTCGAAATGCTTGAATCCCCAGAATTGTGGAAGCTATTATATGGGAAAGAATTGCTTGCTGCAGTGGTTTAATCTTGTATTGAGTCCTTAGGTAATTGTAGAAGTCTGTAAACCGCATTTCAGTAGAAATGGATAGCTGAGTTAGTAACTTTGTGGTTTATGCCTACTTTTGAATGAACTAATATTAAAATTTGATATCAGATTATTTTTTATGCCTTGTACCCTTCTGACTTTCTTTGGCTTTGTCAGATTTGACCGTGATTGGAAAAAGATTGAAGCATTTGTGGGGTCGAAGACAGTTATCCAGGTAATTAAGTTCTTTCACAACATTTTGATATTTTTCTTTGAGCCATACAGGAAGCAAATTGTTGAGTTCTCTAGCCTTCCTTTCACTTCCTGAGAGCTTTATACTGTGGTCTGATGATATGGGAGAATCAATCTTGTCTGTCCTGTTTCCAACATCCGGATGTTTCAGTCCCTCCTCGTTTCTTTAAGAGAGTGCGAAATTGTTCATTATTAGCTGCGATTACTGTCTGGAAGCTTTTGACTTTGTTATCCTTGTAGTATGTTATGTTTCGCTCCAATTGGTTTTTCTCTTTAAAAAAGAAATAATTACTTGATTATCAAACTATATTATGTTAATTACTGAAAAATCAAAAGTAATTTTCAAATTTCAAGTTTGTCAACATTTTCAAATTGAGGGTCTAAAATACCCTTTTCAATTTTAAAAAAAAAATCCTAGAACATAGGATCTAGGATCTAGGATGTATTTCAGACTGTAACGGGGTGATGTGTGGTCGGAAATTTTGCCGGAGAAGATGAGGTATGCTGGAGGAAATGAAAATACATCCTGGATCCTAGATCCTAGGTTTTAGGATTTATTTGTACGAATAGTCTACTCAATTTGAAAATGTTGACATTCTTGTAATTTAAATTAACCGCTGATTTAATTGTAATTAACATGTTTCAATTTGACAATTAAGTAAATCACTCTTTAAAAAATTGGGAAAGTGAAATGTAATGGATGTGTGATTCCTTTTGGACTGCACAAAAGGAACTGAAAATACTTGCATATTCCCTTAAAGGACAGTATCTAAAGAATAGCTTTTGCAGATTCGTAGCCATGCTCAGAAATATTTTCTGAAGGTCCAGAAGAATGGGACAAGTGAACATGTACCACCCCCACGGCCAAAGAGAAAAGCAGCCCATCCTTATCCACAGAAGGCTCCTAAAAAGGGTTGGGAGCTGTAGCTATTCTTCTGTTTATTGTCATGATTGTTTTCCATCTTTTCTCCTAGTTATATTAAACTTGTATACCTTCCTGTAACAGTTGTGTCCCAACAACCTACTGGAGCATTGCATTCTTCAGCCGCTCCGCTAGAACCTGGTTATGTTGTGAGGCCAGACTCATTGGCAGTACCTGGAAATGCAATTAATAGTGCTGGCTTAGCGCCTTGGACGTACAGTGTTCTTCCAGCAGGCAGTGTCTCTCATGCATCCAGAGGTATATGTCTGTTCATGAGAACTTCTTTGTGAAGTGAATTGTGTCTGCAGCAGCCTAAATAGTGTATTATATTGGTGACTCAGATGACAGAGGTTTAGGTAGCTTCACAGTTACGCATAATTATAGCAGTAGCAGTAACGAGAGCACTCCTCGACTATGGAAAGGTAACGAATCAACTCCGCCAGTGAAAGAGAAACAAGACCTGCCAAGTAAAGGTAATTTTCCGCTTATGAAATCTTGACTTTACCTCGTTTGGTCGTTGTGGTATATTCTAATAGCAGATCAGTGATCTACGGGTGAACTTGTGAAAGCCTTTAGATAATGTCTCTTAGACTCGGTAGTTTCACTTATTATTGTTTGCTATTTCTAAATGAGCTGAAAGATGTCCCTTCTAGGCATGATGAGCATATTAGATTGGTGCATATGAAGTACATTTGATTCATTGGATTGTGGTGGGACTGAATTAGGTATTGCACTTCCATAGGATTAAATAATTGGACTTGGGCCCTCAAATCATCAAAATATTCGAGTGTACTGAGTCCAATCGAGAACCATCAAATTTCCATATTCCTAGTTGATCTTACAAGCTAACAAAGTTGGCTTTTCATGTTGGTCCATACCTTTTGGCAGTATTTTAGGATGAAGCTAAATCAGATAACCCTTTGAAGTGGAGGGGGAATATTCAGAATAAACTGCTCATCCCTTTGCCCTTCTATACTGGAAGGCTGTTAATCTGACAACCATCAAGTGTAACTAACAGTGTCATTTGAGAGGAATCTGTCACTGGTTCATGAATACATTCATAGATGACACTCAATTGTTTGTGTGTAGCTAATTCAATGTGTCCATGAGTGGGCGAATTTGTATGGATACAGTGGTACTTGAAATAGGCCACCAAAAGTTGTTCTGAGTTTTTTGAGCTAACGGTGATTACAATTTCCTGGTCGTCAGTTTTATTCAAAAGCATTCATTTGTGTGTGCATGCTTATGTTGCCTTAGGTGATTATTTGGGTTATGTGAAGTTCATTGTCGTTTAGTGAGTATTTGTAGAATCCGTCTCTTGTTCAGAGTTGGTGATTTTGCAGGTAAAATCTATTTGTATATGTTATAACAGAGCTGTTTTCCGCTTGTACGGTTATCTATCATTTGAATGATATATTGTATTTCACGTCCAAGAAGTTTGTATGAAAATAGTGTGTTGTGTTTCCTGTTTATGGCCATATTAGACCATGTGTGATGTATTAAAGCATATATTTTTCGTCGATGCAGTAATGCCAGATTTTGCTCAAGTCTACAGCTTTATTGGTAGTGTATTTGACCCTAATGCTAGTGATCACTTGGAAAGACTAAAGAAGATGGACCGCATAAATATTGAAACGGTAAGTCATATTTACAGCACCATTAAGCGCGTGTTAGGGTATTAATCTTTATGGAATTTGATTTATAATAGGAGAGAAAATGAGTGAAGTTGAATGGTGGAGATTTGTGTGGTACGTGTAGGTTCCATGAGGTATGTGGATGTGATTAGTTTGACCAAATTCAAATTTCAAAAAGAATGTATAAATGTGTGAAAATTTATAAAGATGTGTAGCTAACACACGCTAAGTTTGTTTTGCTTTAGTGCTGTGATACTTAGCTATATGGTGTGAAGAGTAGCGTGATGTAATTAATGTTCTTGATGAGATGGTCCACTATTGCTAGATTATATATTCATATGGCATTACTTCCTAATAACATGGTTGCCTCATATAGATGCTCCATCAGTGGTGATCTGTATCCACAAGGCAGTGTGCTAATCTCATAAGTGAAATTTTCAGTTTGTGACCTTAGGTGGTATGTCTGCTTGAAATTGTAATCACTATTTCTCTTTCGATTTGATCTCTAATATCAGGTTACAAAAATTGGCCAAGAATGAGAATCTATGATTTGACACCTAACATTGTCACTTCTGGACAGTTTTTCAAGTCTAGGAGTGTGGCTATGTGCATATGCTTTGAAAAGCTTGTATAAGCCTCGTCTTGAACATGTTTATGCTGTTTTGGCCCCCGTGGTTATGTGTGTGTGGTGTGTGTATTTGATGCTCCTTTTAATTCGTGGTTTGGTGTGTGTATTTGATGCTCCTTTTAATTGAGATTCTACAGTTCTCTTTCAAGCATTTACCGGGAATTATATACTATTTGATTGACATTCTTATGCTTCTTCTCCAGGCGGTGATGTTGATGAATAATCTGTCTGCCAATTTAATGACCCCTGAATTTGAGAATCATGTAAGTTTTAACTATCACACTTCCCTTAACATTGCTCCTGCCATCTCTTCCATGCTACTGATGCTGTGGTCAAATTTGATGATGTATTAGCATAGTGCTTGAGCTCTCAGATGCTTTAAAACTGCTGATTTTAACTTTTAAAATGACAATCTAAAATGCTTATTGCAATGATATTTGTTTAATTGTTGATACAGAGGAGGATGTTATCATCATACAGCGTTGGTGTTGAGAAAGATAGGTTTGATAGCCCTCTGAAAAATCTCAAAGTGGAGCAAGTTGGGAATGCAATTTCAACTGTGTAGAAAGGTTTGGAGTGCCCCAAAGTTCCATTTTTGGTATCCGCTGCTTATTTCAGGTGTCCTGAAGAATAATGGAAGCTGAAGGTTACCATGTATTTCTCTGCTTCGTGATCCATGGGATCGACAAACAAGTCATTTTTGTAAATACATGTAGAATACATGTAGAAACAGTGAAGAATAACCTGTTGTAGGCTGCCTGAGACGAGACGAATTTATAGGAACTAGTATTTATACCACTTTTAGGCTTTTTCGATGTTGTGAGTCTCTGTATATGTATATATGCTGTGGAAGTGTAGAGGGTCGTTTGGAGATGTACAAGGAGGTTGTTCTTGTGCAGTTTTGTTGGGAACTTGTTGGGTCAAGTGTTTGACACTGATTGTAGTTGTTGTAATTCTGCATTTGAGTGAGCTGTATGATATGTTGCTATACAACACAGGCTGGTAGTTGGTCTCTCTTACGTTGTCAATTTAACTGTCAGCATGGTTGCGAGGCTGTGTTTAGATGGACTGTTCTGACAAAAGGGGGGGGGGAGGCAAGACATTGTCTTCACGTTTTGTATTAGGCAAGACAATGGTGAGTAGTGGTAACGAACCACCAGCAGCTTCGAAATTGTGGTCACATGACCATCAGCTTGGTTCGTGAGGCTGGGGTGGGATAGTAGGGTCAGTTAAAGATGACGGTTAGATGATTGTTGTATTAACAAATGTAGTCTTTTAACTTTTTATGTAATTTATTACGTCTGAAAACCAACCCCCCCCCCCAAAAAAAAAAAACCGGAAATTTCAAATTGAAACACAAAAAGCAACACCCGCTCAAGTCCTTGATCGAAGCTGTGAATCTTCTCACTACTTGGAGCAACAGGGGTTCAAAATTGCTCAAGAACGTATTGATTGATGGAGACATGGGGTGACCCATGGTGATTGATGACGACATGGTGCGACGGACAAGACAACAAACTTAGCGATGTCGACAAACCAGAATGAGTAAAGCCTCTCGATAGACCATAAGCACCAAGAAAATTGTAAATCGGAACAGAAAGTAACTAGTTATAGCCATGCACAAACAAGAGCCTCTAGAAAGTTCTTCCTTTCCCATTTCATTAGGGGTTCACCAATCCTTCCAGCGCAAAAAGACGGTCATTAACAGGTATGTACAAATACATAACAAACCCAAGGATGATTCTTTCTGGGGTGTGTTTGCTTGACAGTTGACTACAAATAGTTGCCATTCATCTATGTCGAAAACCCATGTCCAACTCCGGAAGGTGAATACCTTGGTTACGACCACCACCAGCAGCAAGAGGGTGGATCTGCTTTGACCTTGCGTGAAGTTCCATTTCAATTAGCCTCTGAAACGACTCGGGGTTACCTCTCGGATTCATATCAGAAGGAGCTGTACAATCAGTCACGCCAACAATATGGCATTAATTTTCATACAAAGATGAAAAAGTAACACAGCATTTTAGAAATTACATAGCTTTCCCATTTCCAAGAAGATAGATCACAACCACACATCTTGAATTACCACTCACTATTATTCACATTTAAACAGCCTGCACAAGATTCCCATGAACTCTATATCTAATATTGATATTTTCTGCTAATCATTAAACTAATATGAGCAAGATAAATATGCAGCAAGAGCAAGATGTTGAGGCAAAAAATTGTATATTTGAAACTTCTTACATGTAATTGGCATAGCGAGAGAGCCGATATTGGGTTGGCCGGGTCCAAAAGGAAAACCTCGCATTGGATTTACTTCCTGAATAAAACCAGCTGGTTGATTGACAGAGTGAGACATTGGACCGCCCCTTGTGAAGTCCTGCAACAGGTGAGGAGGAGGATGATTGCCTGGCATCTGCATTTGATGTAGCATTGCAGGGTGGCGAGCAGGGACGTCAAACCCAGCAACACCTGCAGCAGCAGCGCTAGGGTGATGAAAAGGAGGGTGGACCATATTACCAAGAAAGGGATGATTGGCCGGAGATTCTTGATTGAGTACAGTTTCTGGATCCATGTGAGCATGATGAGAATCCATGGGATGAAATAATGCCCTTCCATGATTCATTAGCGGAGGTCGAAACTGGGACGATGATTGACTGCGATAGGGAATATTGGACTCCATCGATTCATGAGGAAGGCCATGTGTGAAGGACAGCCTTTCTGGATCAAGCATAATTTGTTCGTCTCCAATGGTGGCATTCGTAGCTGCCAGTTTTTCTTGTATGTTTAGAGGGGCATTTGCAAAAAAGAAATCATTTTTACCCAAATTGCCAGTTGGAATGAAATTCGAAATCTGATGATTTTGATCATTTGCAGAAATTAAGCTCTCCTCCTCCGGCAGCTGAAATTCAAGTGCACCATCAAAGCCACCATGTTTATTGACTGGTTCAGTATGATTAATCAAATCAATTTGGAAGTTGTCATACAGCGGCCAACAGTCACCCTTCACCTTTCTCTGGTTACTATTCCCAAGTCGAGCCTGATCGACTCCAAAAGAAAAATTGTCACTAGCCGTGACTGGAAAGGGTAACCCGTGAGGCTCGGGGGCATCAGTATCAGTTTGTGCAGATTCAACTAGTCCTCGTTGGACAGAAACAGGTGCATCAACCGATTGCAGCTCCTGCATGAAAGCAGAACCAAAGAGAGCTTCCATTGTAAGAGTCTTCCCCAAAATTTCTATATTCTTGGGGCCCACTTCGCTTTTAGGTTCATCTACAGCATTGTTTGTGCCATGTTCTTCAAAGACTGCTAGTTTGCCCAGAAAGCCCATATCCGAGGTAGAGTTAGGGGTCAAATTACTCGGGTCTGATCCCCTCTGCAATAATGAAAGCAAGTGCCCAGATGCATGATTGTCAATATGATCTCTTGGCTGCTCAGTATTAGGACTGGTAGAACTTAACCCACGGAGCAATGGCTGCCCATTTGAAGTCTTTGTGCTGTATTCTGACAAAATAGATTGTTCAAGGTCTTCACAGGTAAGGATTGTAGGAACAATCTCCATTTTGTTACCAATGCCCAACTGCTCAGATACCCCATTAGCTGCAGAAGCCTCGTCGACTTGGAGCCTATTATTAGGATCAGAACTCTCATAGGAAATATCAGGTGGAAGATCCTCATCTGTTTTCAAGTCAGATACTTGATATCCACTCTTGTCACCACCGACGATTAGTGATAGCAGATCATTATGCCTTTCAGATCTGATGTTGTCTGTTGGTTTTGTATTTGAAACGTAATAAAAGGAGAAATAGGTAAAACCATAAAGGAAAAAATAAATATTAAAAATTAAGAACGTCTCACAGCATCTGATGAAAAATATTTAAGCACTGTACCTTCCTCAAAAAACCACTGGGAAAACTTCGACGCCTGGACAGAGTTCCACTTGTCATCAAGCTTACTACCATCACACTTGAAAAAGATGAAACAAAAAGGAAGTATTAGTAACTATAGATCCATACAATGCATGTTAAGGAAAGAAAAAGTGACAAGATTGGACCATGAGACACAGGAAGCACCTCCTCCTCAGCCCGTGAATTATCAACTGCCCCAGAATTTAACAAACTAATCTAAAATATGCAGGGTGTTTTCCTTTTGGAAGAGCCGGGGATGGATAACATCGCTCTCAATTATAATCATAAACAAGAACATGCCAGCCACAGATAGCCTAAGAAACAAAAATATACTTTCCACAGAGGAAACATTCATGTCCATGGCATCAACCCGAGCTTGTATATTTCGGGAAGTTTTGAAAGGATGTCTGAAAGGACAGAGACAATGAAAGCAAGTATCCCTGACAATCTATGACATGATTGCTCGGCTCATCATGACACTTGCATCTCATTTCATAGTAGGACTTGGTCAAGGCACATGTAAAAATGGAATATCTAGAACGGTAATTACCTCAGCAGCTGTGGTCGATGCACCTCCACTCATTGACAATTTGCTGCCAAAAATATTTTCCAAATTTGGCATCAAATTAATTCCATCGGACTCGCCTACAATCTTGTCCTCCAATACCTTGGCATTGAGTTCAAAGAGTGCAGGGCCACCAATGGTTTCTTGAGCACCAGTCTCTCTAGAATTCTGGTTTAACTGATTTTCACTGCGAAGTTCATTGCTTGCTGAATTTAAAGTTGAGGGAAATTTTATGTGTTCACCCTTCTTAAAAGAAGGCACATGCTTATTTTTGTCTTCAGCTTGCCCATCAACTAAACTATTTTCTCGAGATAACTTAAACTCTAAACTGTCGTGAGAACCATTTTGGATGGTGTTGGTTCCAGCATCGAGGAGGCTTTCTCCTGTTATAGATTTTTCAACCTGCACAAGCAAAGATATACAGAACATTAACAATGAATATTCAAAATGATCAAACAATATGACATAACATTTAAAATTAGACAGCACTCTAACATGATGCACGCTAAGCAGCAATTGCAAAGAAATGGCACGCCACAAAAGGTGATAAGATTATCCAACAAACCCCTTGGTAAATCTATAGAACATGTGTCTGCACCGGGTATCACTTACTCATTGTCATCCTTCTGCAGAGCTGGGCAAAATATCTTAGAAATGGAGGAAGAGGGAGGTGCTTGAAAAGAGTTTTCTAGCAGGCCAGTAAAATCTAGTCTATTTTGTGAAATGAGACAAGATGGTTAACCAGTAACGGCAATACCAAGCAAGCACAGTGTAGAAAACTACAGAGGAAAGATCACAATGTTTATTCAACAAGAAGTGGCATGTCATTTATGAGAAAGAAAATGGACTCGCGAAGAAGAAAAACTCAAAATGCACACACGACGAAAATACCAAGACACCTGGATAGCATATTCGATCTCCTACCAAGGAAACATGCAAAAAAGTAAAAAAGCAAAACAGAATACCTCTGAAGGAGGATGAATTGAAGATTTCAAGCCAAAACCCTTATCCAGAAGATTGTTGGTAAAGCCTGGTGGGACAAGTGGCCTAGATGCAGGTGATTGTGAAGCAAGAGAAGATTTTTCAGAATTATTTAAGACAGGAGCTGCAGAGGAAGAGTCCAATTCAGCATTCCTGCCCAAACGTTTCGGTTCCTCTCGGCTATCCTCCAATAATTCACCACGGTCTGAGGTGTCATCAGCTTTATGCTTCTCCAGGTTTAGGTTTTGCTTCTCCCGAAGCACCTTTTGTTGTTCCTTCCTCATCAACTCAAAAGCGGCTGAAAAGAACGTTTAACGTTTATTAGAACCAGGACACAACAAAACTTTTAAAAATAAACTAGTGAACCAATAATTTACAAGAGGCACCAACTACACATTTGTGAGCAGGAAAGAATGATACCTCTTCTCCTCTTCTCCTCCTCTGCTCTATCCTCACTAGAAGACTCTGTCAAACCAAAGGTTTCATCGTTGTAAGCGTCGGTGTCTCTCCGTGAATAAGGTGCAGCCTGCAATTATTTTGGGTTGCACAAAATAACATTAGTGCAGTGCCATTAGTTTCATTTCCTTGCGACATGGATTCATAAGGTCATCGAGAACTAAATAGACAAAGAAACTAAAGGAAAATCCAGATGAAGAAACACGTAGCTCGCTAAACCAAACCAATGAAGCAACGTGCCGGGATTCCATAGGGAGTTTGAGAAGGATGACTTAACCTTATAAGGTCGTGGAGGCTGGTATGGTTCATTGCTCTTTTTAAGTTGATAGTGCTCATTTCCTTGTGCCTTTGAGCTGGAGACCCCAGCTGCATACCCAGATGGCCTTGGAAAAGAACCACTGCCGAGAAGACCATCATGCTCAGTAGACTGCCAAGTCCTCCTTGACTGACTGCCGTAGTGCCTACCGGAATCTATAATGGAAAGTAGCTGAATCATCAGATCTGAAGACAACTTATAGTGTTTAATGAGGACAAAATGACGGTGGTAGATAAAAGAAGCAAGAGACAAGAGCAGACATAGCACAGACATTAAATGGGTAAAGAAAAAAATTACGTGCAGGCGTCTCAACAAAATCTTAGTTCTCATTTGTTAGGAAATTTCACGAGAGGGAAAACAAATTAGGGAAGAATATCACCATAAAACAGTCTTGTTTAACGGATGAGCTTTCTGCCAACAGCCAACAAAAACAAGAAAACAAGCATAACAACATATTATAAAAACGGCCATGCCCTATTACGCATTTGTAATAGTTAACATTTCAAATCTACTCTTTTCACATGTAGCTTGCATTCATTTAAGATTTTTTGTAACTTAACATTTAATTCTACTAGCTGGTCAAAAATTAAATTCTAATATAGATCACTCAAAAAAACAACTGATTATTATCCGCATATTTCGTGGTCCTATCCCTACTAGAATTATAAAGTAACCCTTCAGCACAATAAAGTTTCCCCTGTTTTTAGTCAATGGGATGCAACAATCTCAACATTCAAAAATAGAAAATTGTATTGACAAAATATGTTGAAAAATGGCAAACACGTTAGATAAAATCAAAAGTATGGTATTCACGTGAATTGGATAGCGGAACTGGTACTTCTCTCTCTCTCTCTCTCTGCCCCTTCTCCTCCCTTGGGCGAACTGTGAAAAGAAGGTATAAACTGAAGCATTCAAAAACGGGTCCCTGCCACAAAACTTCCTTGTCACGGACACCCAAGGTTAAAGTATAGCTAAGAGCACAGACACAGAGGTACTACTTAGACTTAACCTAAGACCGACATGCTGATTTTTCTAAAAAGTCAGGCAGGGACAGGGTGGGACGCATCAATTTGAATTGAGTAAAATTGTACATTTATGTAGCATATCTTTACTTTTATACTTTTGTCTCTCATAACAAAAAACTAAACTCCTTTTTTAGTTTTAGTTTTTGTTGGTGGAATCTTTTAAATGAAAGGTCTCACTTGTTGTTGGGTTGAAGTAACTTTTGAGTTAAATCATGTAATACTACCGCCAATAAAGGCAAATACATTAACTAGAGCGCACTGGAGTGTTGGAATGTGAAAAAATATGACACGTGCCAGACATGGACACGTCCCAGGTATGAGAATCCATGTTCCACAGAACAGGAGTCACGATATTAGTGGGGCTCTACCTCTCCCCGGCACATAACAAACACGACAGTAGGTATAGAGAAGCATTCAGATAATCTTAAAAACAACCTGAATCATTCGATCTTGAGTCACTGTCTTGATAGCTTTGCCGAGAAAATTGGTTTCCACGTCTTCCATAAGCACCTCGAGGGTAACTATCAGAATCTGCTCGAGTAATTTGTGATGAACTGTATTCACTGCGTCTGGAACCCTGTGATGAAAGGCTCCCAGACATTCTCGGTCGATCTTGTATGCTTTGCAAGCCATCCTCAAATTCACTGCCACATTTCCAATAAGACACACCCGGATTCCTCTTAGAATACAGGAATAAAAATGCCAAACAAGCAATGCAACAAACGAAACTGAATACCACAATATCCCTATTATTACATAACTAGTTTTTGTTCTTATGGAGAAAGCGGAGGTATTATTATCATTACTAATTTTTTGTTCTTGTGGAGAAAAGGGAGGTATCACCACCTCAGTAGTGATTCATCAAATCCGCTCGGTAGCTTCTTACAAATATCCAAATTACTCAAGGACAGAAGGAACTCTCTTGTGTATGAAATTTTCAGCTTCCTGAACAATGAAAACAACTTTGTCAATTTTTTCTCCAAATTATAATATTCAAACATGAAGATAGACGAACTTGTTGGAACAAAAGGTAAGTCAATTACTTTTCCACTTCATGAGTGGTTTCAGAAGCCTCGTTAAGAGACTTCTGATCTTCATTTTCCGAGCTCATTCTGCTATTCCCCTGTAAATTAACCTCTCAACAAGAAAAAAAGAAACGCAGTCTCAAATCACAAATCTCACTAGTCCACCAAATCTGATCGAAATATACAAAACAAGCGCTCTAATCCCGATACAACATATTGCAAAACAAATCCTCTAAGCCCAGCTACTCAATCGCAACCAACCTCTATATTCCTCAAAAACGCCCAAAAAATTTCCATCCGATTCATAAAATTCACATTCAAGTCAACCCGGAAATGTAAAAACAACACATCCAGCTCACTAGCAATTATATCCTAATTTAGGAAAATACCATTTCTAGTACCAATTCTAATCTTCCTTTCTCCTAAGCTAAGATTAACCCAACCTCAAATCTATCTACGAACAACCCTTCGCTTCCCCAACAATCTACAATCTAAAACAACTCCTCATCTACGATTCCCTTTTCGCCTGGATCAAAGAAAGAAACAAAATTAGGGTTTAAAATTTCGGTTATGTTCCTATCTCCGCCAGATAAATGATATAGAGAGAGCAACAGAATATATACCCACATATTATATGATAGTAAATATGGATGTATATATATGTATACTGATTATATTGTATACATATGTCTGTATTTTTGGATTTGATTTTAGACAGAGAAACGGAGAGAGAAGGCCGCAGGGGAAGCTTTGAAATTTTATGGAACTGATGGAAATATGACGTATGATCTAGAGATCAAAATTAAAATTAAAATAGAATTAGTAGGCAAATATCTTTATATTATAAAAAGAGAAGTGTCAACGTTGGCAACAATGCCAAAGTGGCACTCCTTAATATTTAAAAAAGCATAAAAATTACTTTGGTAGTTAAAAAAAAAAAGAAATTCTATTTTTGGAAATAAACTAATATTAATTGGTAGTTTTAAATAGGAAAAATTCTTTAAATATAATTATTTTTTAATGAAACATAAATTTATCATTAAATGTGATAAATAAAATTTAATAAGAAAAAAATAGTTTTGGAAAAACTTTAAATGTATTTCATTTTTCAAATTTCTAAATAAAAACATTAAATAATAAGTATTTTATTTATTTATTTTCACCATGTTAAAAAATGTTATAGTTTTAGATTGTTTTGATTTATAATGTTCATTGGATTATTCAAATAGTGGATTATTCTTAAATCAAATAGTGAGTTTTAAAATTATAATTGAATTTGCACTGAATAATTATTTATTTTTAAATAAAGAGTAATTTATTAATCTCTATCTTTATATTTTGAATTGTTATATTATCATACTATTAATCTTTATATTATAATTTGTGAAATGTCACGTAAGCAAAGATGCCAACGTGACACACATTAAATATTTTAAGAAAATTATAAAATTAGTTTTGGAAATAAACCAACATTGATTTGTTAGTAGTAATTAAAAGCATAGTTGAAAATAAACCAATATTTAAAATAAATATTTAATGAGAAAATAATTGTTTTGGAAAGACTTTAAATATAACTTCATTTTTTAAAGTTCTAATTCAAAATATTAAAAAATAGATATTTTTTTATTTTTTATTTAATTTTATCATGATAAAATTATAGGTTTTGATAGTTTTACTTGGTTACGTGAATTAGTTTATTGAAAAATAGTTGATATTTTTTACTTTTTTATTTCTTTAAAATCAAATAGTGCTAGGTTAAAATTATAACTGTATTTATGTTGAATAATATATTTAGTTTTAAGTAAAATAGTAATTTATTAATCCTTAGATTATTATAATTGAAGTGTCACATTTGGCGGACGGCATATTGACGGTGCCAACATGATACATGGTTTCTAATTAAAAAAATTAATTATTATTTTTCGTTTTTAATATGGCTGATGTAATATGCTCACTAATTGGATTTTACATTGCACGCTTTTTACCTTTTCTAAGTATATAAAATTAATAAAAATAAAAAGTTTTTCTTTCTACAGTTAACATACAATCTACGTAAATGGAAAGAAATTAAATGAATTATGTAGATGCGAAAAATTATTGGTATTACTACAAATTTAAGTTACATAAAATTAAGTATAATACTTCTTATACAATAGAGTTATAATTAAGTAGCAATTATAGTTAATCACTAAAAGAATACATAGAATCATAAAATTTAGAGTGCATAATGTCTATTTCAGAAAGAAAAAAACGTATTTAATATAAATTTGATATGTACGAACGCGATAGACACATTTTGATAATCAAAGCATTTTTATATATTCATTCCCAATGGTTCGTTTACAATTAATTAATCTCCACGAGTATTGATGTGCACTGCTATGCACGGTAATTAAAATTAAAGTTACACGTTTTGATAAACTTTTTAATTATGCGATGCATGTGAATTTTTATAACTTGCAATTGTGAATTTACTCAGTATTTTTTGCATTGACTATAATATACAATATTATAGATTTCAAGAATTATTTGTAATTATACAATTTCCTATGCATAAATTACATCAATTGTGTAATTCAACATTTATATTTATAATTTTATATCAATTATTTACCGTATATAAATTTAATTATTCCCGTGCATTGCACGGGCGAGATACTAGTGTGTAGTTAAAAAGTACGCCAATAATATTAGCCTCGGCTTCGATTGAAAAGTGTTTTAAATATTTTTTTAATTTTTTTCTCTGTCAAATCAATCATATCCGCATATCTCATCACATCCATAAATCTCAACTACTCAATTCTACTCATTCTCTCTCATCTTTTACATTAAAAACATTTAAAAATCATTAAAATCTATTCCCTATCACCCCTAATAATATTTCTTATCAGAATCAAAGTCCTCGTTCGAATTTATGTGTCTCTTTAGACTTTTTCAATTATATATTAGCACACTGCTTTCTCGTGGTAAAATCCGACGTTAGAAGATTATGTAATCCAAAATGACAAAGTTGGCTGAAAAAATGAGATTTTTAATGAACTTTTTCAATTATCATGAGCGAAGCGAATCTTTTTCCTCCACTTGCATAACAAAGGCATTGAGTGTCTGAATGTCCGTCATTCCGTCTTCAGGCTGTCTTCTACCTCTCGCTCTCTCGCCATTTCTCCGTCTCTGCTCTCTCTCTCCCCGCCAGCGCCACCACATCCAGCGCCACCGCCTTAGCTCGAATCACCAATGAAAACGGTATACTAGTATGTTAGTATACTGCTTTCACGCAATGAAATCCGATTATAGGAGATTATGTAATGCAAAATGATATATTTGGTTGAAATTTTGAGATTTTAATAAATTTCTGAAAGAATTTGAGGGAGAAAATGGAGTGTGATGAGACATACGTAAATGAAATTTTGGATTGGTAGAGAAGAAAATTTCCATTCGATCACAATTGGTGATTAAAAGAAAGGAGAAAAGAACACAAAAATATGAAAAAAGTGTCACATTTAATAAATAATTAGTCGAAAATAATGATTAAAAAAATTGTAAGTTGTGACCAGCAAGCTCTTGGTTTTAACTAACAATCTGTGTTTTATGTGAATTTGTTTGACAAGTGACAAGATAAGCTTACTCAATTTGTAAAATAACCATATTAAGACTTAAGAGTAGTGCTTATATATACAATTAACGTCCATGTGATATTTTTAGCTAGTTGACAAAATTATTTTGAAAACGAAAAATGTGATTTTTCTTCTGAAACAAATGTGCGATCACTACTTAATATATATATATATATATATATATATATATATATATATATTGATGAATTGAAAATGATTTTTCTTTTGTTTGTTTGAGGTGTGAAAAATGACCGTTAAGAAACTACTATTTTCATAACAATTTCCTCTCTCTCTCTCTCTCTATATATATATAATATTAAGGGGTCGAACAAGTTATTTGATATTTGATTATTGTAATAGTCATGATTGATATATTACCAACGTTTGGATTATATTATCTCAGTACTAATATGACGAGCCACACGGTGCGTCACATCACTTAAGTAGTTTCAATAAGCTCAATCACATCACATTACATCAGCGCTGGAATAAATAAAAATTATCATAGCTCTGGTAACATATCAATTTCATTGCACAAGTATTTGCATGCAAGATTAGCATTATAACCCACGTCGATATTGCAGTGATGCATCATTATTAATTGATCAATATTAACTATAAATAATAGTAATGGTTAAAACATTAAAATACTACGCATTTTCGATAAGTATTGTTACATGAGAACACTTTTGCTCCCCTACCCATATTGTGGATAGGGTAGTCATGCACATGTTGACGTCACATCAGCGTGTGGACCATCCCCCGCCCACAGCATGGACCGGGGAGCATTTCCCAACATGAGAATTGGGTACATATCAATATATGTAGATTTTGCAAACCAGGCATGTGTAAAGTATTATTATTAAAATAAAATTGCAAGCGAGGCCGAGGATTGAGTTGAATAAATAAACTAACTAAACTGAATTGAATCGTAAAAATTGTTTAGCTTGTCTTGGTTTAAGACAGTCACTTCGTTTTTGCACGGCAAACTCCATCCGAGTTGGAGCTCAAATAACTTTGAAATGTCTATTTAGAGCCCCTTTGCTACAACTTGAATCAAAAAATTATTTCTCTATTATTATTTTTAATTACTCATTTAACCGATCGATAATTTTTTATACCACATTTTTTTAATTCTTAACAACATATTCAAGTATCTTTTTTTTTTTTTTTGTTCCTTCTTTCCCTCTCCCTAATGCTCTATCAACCATATATGCGAGCACCCAAAAATACTTACATGTGGGCACTATAATATTTGCAATCAAACATGTTATGATACATACCCTAAGTAATGCTACATATCCTAAGTAATGTTTCGTTGTTTATATATGGGCACATTACGATATTCATATATGAACAAATAGGTGTTACTTCTCTGCTATTAAGGGATATATGTAACTAACATCCACCCGTTTATGAGTATTATAACGTGCCAACGTGTGGAAAAGTAGGCAACAGAACAAAACGGGCACATGCCCTTTTTGCATTAGCGCCAGGTGGCACGCTTGTAATTTTCACAAAATTGAGTCCCATATTCGAAGCCGCTTCTATCCCCTATCCCCACGAAAGCCAAAATCCCAATGCACCTCTGTTTTCTGTACACCTCCAATGGCGTTATCTCCGGCGTTCTTTCAATCTGCCGCAGCCACATTCCACCGCCAGTTTTCCCCGCCGACCGTGCTGTTTCCGGCCTCGGCGTGCCGCCGCCCGTCCCGTGGCTTGTTGGTCATCGCCATGGCACCGATAGTTCGGGTTGATAAAAGCGAAGCTGAGAAAGTGCACCGGCTCAAAAGCAATTACCTAGAAAAAATCATTCCCATGCTCAAGGAAGAGTTCAATTACACCAATGTTCACGAGGTCATTATCAATTTGCTGAAAACAATGCGAATTCAAATTTATTTTACTTTCTTCTTCGGAATACTGGACAATAGAAGTAAAATTTAGGAACATATGAATGCGCTGTATAACATAGTGAATTCACATACTTGACATGTTTGCTTGACTTGCATTGGATTTTTGTTAGGTTCCGAAACTTGAAAAAATCGTGGTGAACTGTGGTATTGGAGATGCTGCGCAGAATGCGAAGGGTTATGAAGCAGCTATGAATGAGTTGGCACTTGTCACTGGGCAAAGGCCGGTAAAGACAAGAGCAAAGAACTCTGTTGCTACCTTTAAGATAAGAGAAGGTCAAGCGGTTGGACTTGCAGTTACTCTCAGAGGAAAGGTGAAGTTTTTTTTTTTTTTGCCTCTATCTTTCCGTGCTGTGTGATATCTTCTATTCCTGGTGCCTCATTTCAATGTTTGTGGCATAGCAATAATAAGTTTTGTTCAGTTAAAAAGCTAGTTTGCCATATAGCTAGGAGCCTAGGATGATATCATGATAAGCATAGACCCCTTGCTGAGCTTGGTAACTCTTAAGCTACATTTGGCACACTGGATTAGGCTGTACAAGAAAACTAAGAGGACGCCAAACTAGGATGGATTAATGTGGACATATATAAAATTTTCATTAGAGAGAATATTATTTGCATTGTCTTTCTTATCCTGCCTAAACCCACTTTCTCACTCCATATCATATTATCCTCTAACTTTGAGGAATTTTCAGAAAGATGGTGTATTAATGCAATAAACTTTCTTTTGATTACAAAGCTTGGGAGAAAAAAAAGAAAAAGAAAAAGAAAAAGAAAAAGAAAAAGAAGAAGAAGAAGAAAACTGTCTGCCTTAATCCGCGCAATTGCCATCAAGATAGTGTGTACACACATTTTTATATTTGGTCCCTTGTGCAGTCTAATTACACGTGTGGGGTACCGAGCACAACCTCGTTGTCCTTGGTAATACCAGTAGACTTACGAATTCTCTTGTACTGGAAATGGAAAGGGAGGACGGATCATGGTACTCCAATACCTGTGCTTCTCCATGTGAGGTGACATGAGAGAGGTGCCAAACCCGTTACCAAACCCAGTTTTCTTGCTCCATTGATGTTTAACCTTTCACCAAATGAATGACAAGGTTCTTCCTGCGAATTTCAGATGTGAACATTGAGTTGATACATCTTCGCACAATTAAAATGGGATTGGAGCTACAAATCCGTTTTCTGTTTATGCCTTTGCAGCTAGCCAATTTGTAATAATGAATTCACGCACCGACCGTGTACATGTGTAATTCTTGAAGCAGGGCATCAGGTGGTGTCATATGCCTATACAGACCCATTTCATCTTGGGTACTTACCTTCCAATGATTTTGGATGTGTTCGGGTATAAAAATTAGCTTGTTAAGTTGGTAGTAGTTTGGACTGGATAATAATAAGTAGGGATTTGAGATTTGTGCTTAATATTGGAGTTTGACTTTGACTTTGACTTTGACTGAGTAGTAGAATTTTGTTACTAGACATAAAAAAATTGATGCAAACACACGCTCATGAACTTTATGCCTTGTGCTGATCTTGATTATTTGCTGCAGTTAATGTACTATTTTCTTGACCGCCTCATCAATCTGGGGCTTCCTAGGACTAGGGATTTCCAAGGGGTGAGCCCGAATAGCTTTGATGGAAATGGAAACTATTGTGTTGGCATTGATGACCAGACCGTTTTCCCTGATCTAAATCCCGAAAAAATTGGCAATCCACGGGGAATGGATGTTTGCATAGTTACAACAGCTGAAACGGATAAAGAAGCCCGTAGATTACTTGCTCTAATGGGAATGCCATTTAGAGAAGATACTGGTGCCTCTGCACCTGTGGTGCGCAAGAAGAAGCTTAAACCTCATCATTTTGCAAAAACAACTGTTAAAGGAGGCAAGAAGAGGTAAACCTCGTATTTTGTCAAGGAATCAAGAGCTCGTTTATGTTACTTGTAAAATGATATCTGCTTAATTCTTGGTTGGAGCTTCCGTATTACACTTGTATACTTCTGTATGTAATCGGTTTTTGAAAATGTTAAAATGTTATGTTGAGCAAAATGCGATGCTTGTCCACTAAATGCGTTTTTTTGTTAGAATTTTCTCTCAGGAAAGTTCATTCTCCCCCTAGTGAGTTGTTAGAATACATGATGTTTTGAACTTCCGGGAATAAATTATAATACGCTTGTCTTGGGGTACCAAGTACTCGCTAAATGCTGGTAACCTGCTTATAGGAAGTTGCAATCAATTAATCGTGTTATCAATATTCAGTGTTCATTGACTTGCAGTACCTTGGCCTTGTATATATAATGCGGACAAAACACATTCTTAAAAGTGAAGTCTCATATCATTACGTTGTCTACTTGAGTAGACGTATAGAATGAACATTCACGATGATTAGGCTCATCTCAACATGTTTTTGAAAGAACTCACTTCAACTCCTTACAACATTCACTAACAAGGACAATATGATCAATATAAGGTTGTACAACCTAAAAACAAATGTTGTTGATATCCCAATATCTCCATTAAAACTACATTCCTTTTTGAGGAATTTTATGTGTTCATCAAATACAGATTCCTCTCGGCTTACCACATACAATGACAATGACATTTCTCAATGAGTTGGGTCGGGGTTAAGTTTGACAGATTCCATCCAGATCAGCTCCTTGATATTCTCTTCAGTAAATGATGGCTGCTCGAAATCGAAAACAAAAGGCCTAGGGCAAACTGGCTCCTCGTTGATTTCGTGAAGTGGCGCCAAGTACGGATGGCAAAGAGCCTCATCAACTGCAATTCAAACAAGAACGATTGGGAATCAATTGAACTAACCTTAAAATTAACAACTCTTTCCATATATCAGTATAAGGTCGTACAAAAGAAAGGGTTGTCTCATCAACGAAATGTGGTTACAAAAGATTTCTTGCAGAGTTGAACCAAACAAGCTCTTAGTCTTAACTACACATTCTCCCACAAAATAAATTGTTAACTCAATGATTATATCATGGATTATTCCCTATCTCAGTAGTGCACTTAAAATTCAAAGCAATCAAGTCAAAATTGTACCAGTAATGCGTCTGCTAGGGTCAAAGACGAGCATTTTCTCAAGTAAATCGAGAGCTCCAGGAGAAGTGTTCGGAAATCTGGCAGAAAATTGTTGCCGTGGGTACTGCGGAAGCTGCCTAACATATCTTCGTGCATTGTCACTTCTCAGAAACCCAAGGCTAGCATCATCAGGTGAACCTATAAGCTGTTCAAACCAAACAAATCCATTCCAAAACAGATTATTTCAGATTTGAATTTTATGACCCAATATTCCCATTATGATAATATCAACTGCAAAAAAATGTTATCTAGACAAGGGTCACACCTCAGTGATGAGTCTCAACTGATGGACATAATCTTTGCCAGGAAAAAGAGGCTGTCTTGTCATGATTTCACCCAGTATGCAAGCAACTGACCAGATATCAATTGCTGCAGTGTACTCTGAACAATTTAGAAGCAGTTCTGGTGCTCGATACCAGCGAGTGACAACATACTCAGTCATGAAATCAGTCTCCGATGTTGTCCTAGCAAGCCCAAAATCTCCAATTTTCAAGTCGCAATTTGCATTGAGAAGCAAATTGCTTGGTTTAAGATCACGGTGTAACACGTTTGCAGAATGAACGTATTTAAGTCCTCTCAGAATTTGATAAAGAAAGTACTGCATAAAGAAGTTTCAAGATTTAAGATTATTAAACATTAAGACAAAAAGACAAAACAAGTGGCCTCAATGATTTGTTTTGCAACGATGTAGTAAATATGATCTTGATTTGTTATGAGAAATGAGGCCAAACCCGACAATGGTCATCGGCTAATGGTTGGTTCGATCGGATAATCTGGTGAAGATCAGTGTCCATTAGTTCATAGACAATGTAAACATCATTGAAGTTCTCTTTTTGTGGAGGTCGAATGATGTCTTTAATTGCTATGACCTGTTAAAACGAAAACCAAACTGTTAGACAACAATTTCACAAATGCAAACTTTTTGCGAAATTTCAAGGCTCCTCCAAAAATGATTATTGAAACTAGGATTCGACCAAATGACACAAATTAAGCCAATGAAAAGCATTTAGAGCTCACTCTTTTTGTTGTTTTGATACTATTTTCAGTTCAAACACAGAAAACCTGTTTAGTTTCATATTTTTGAAACTGCATTTTTCGAACAAGGAAATTTTTTTAAAAGAAAACTCAAAACAACAATAATTTAAAGTGGTTTTAGTGAAATGTCTGAAAACGTGAAGCTTACACCCTCGTTTTCTCCATACACCCGGAAAACAGAAAATTGAAAATAAATTCAGTACTCAAAATTGAAGAGTAAAACACTAAGAGAACAACATCCTTATTAATTTTACTTAGGCACATGTTTATGGAACATGATAGAAATGCGAGTCAATTTATGAGTCAATATAATGGCATTTCAATAAAATGAAACACTAGTCGCTATTTCAGAAACAGCAATAACCTTATGGAGCAAATAATAAAGAAAGAGAAATTGAAAACGATTGAATAATACTTACATTATCATGGTCCATATGACGTAGCAGTTTTATCTCACGTAAAGTCCTCTTGGCATCTATTCTGTTGTCAAATGCATTGCCAATTTTCTTAATGGCAACTTCCTCGCGAGTCACCGAGTTCACAGCAGCACTGAGACCAACAAAACATAATACTCATTTTCTTTCACAATGTAAATGAATCACAGGGAAGAAAATCTCAGACAAACGAAAATCTGAACATACTAGAGTCTGTTTGGTAAAGCTTAAGAAAAGTGATTTATCATTAAAGATTTATCATCTTTAATTACTTTCAGTCCAAAAAATCGTAGCAGCCAAAGATTCAAATCTGATGCTAAAGAAATCTATAGCAAATCTAAAAATTCGTATAACTTACTTTACTTTGGTAAACACACAAAGCTGAATCAAAACAAACTCAGTTTCTACAGTTTTCCATGGTTTTGATTAAGGCATTTTAACAATTCTATCAATCTATTAGAACTTATCCATACAATTCAATTCCATGGTAAACTGATATTAACCATCAAAATGCCCTGAATCCCAAATGGAAATTTCAAACCTTGATCACGAATAAACACCAAAACAAACACATTTCAATTCATGAACCAGTAAAAATCGAGTAAAGCAAATGAAACCAATAAACTTAAACTGCAAGAAAGTAACAAGGATTTTCTTGAATCTCAGTTACTCACCAAACAATCCCATAAGCCCCACGTCCTACGGGCCTGATAGGAACATACTTTCTGGGAACCTCAAAAAGATACCCATAAACATCGTACTGCACATATTTCCCACCATGAGTGGGTACCCCTTTGATATTGTGGCTGCCATGGCCATGATGATCCCCTGAACCAGAGCTTGATTCCACAGACATAATAGCCCAACAAAATCAAAGAACAAATCTCTCTCTTTTCCCAATTGGAGGTGTACAAAATCAAGAAAATGAAGAAAGAAAATCAAGAGCCCAATTGAGAAACTTGAATTTTGCTCAAGAAATTGGGGGTGTCGGTGTGAGGGATAGAAAAAGGAGAGGTTTTTGACATTTCTTTGGTCTTTGGTGGGTTTGTGATTTCTTTGTAATTTCTGTAGATAGAAAGTTGAGGGGGAGTGTGAACTTTTGAACTGGGATGACTTGAGATTACCCGTGAAGTTAATTGACTTTTCTGTGGGAGGTTGGTGTATGTGGATCTCCAACCATACACCTGGGTGAAGCTTCACTGCGTGTTTCTGTGTGTACACATATTTCTTTTTATAATTTCACATTTTGTGTTATAAATACAAGGGCTCATTAACGGATTAATTACTCAAGTGGTTGAATTAATTTTTTTGCATTGACCTAACTATTTTAAAGACGAGTAACGGTGTTTTTCTTTGTTGAATAGCTTGTTAACCGTGTGATATTTTGCTATTGATTAGTATTGTATTATCAGAATTTAAAAATGGTTTAGTGTTTGTGGTGAATACTATGCGTATAATAGCAGGTGTCTGCAATGGATCAGATCAAAATTGTATAAGGATCACACAACCAAATGACATTAAACAGGCATAGCTATCATTCATCAGCATTATTATTTATGAATAACAACACTTGAAATATTAACCTTGAGGTCACATATCCACGATTAGAGATAGTTAGGATGAAATTAAAACAAAACAGTGACTCGAGTAGTCAAAACACGTTTCTTTGTAAGCCTAACTTACATGAATGACATAATATCAACGCAATGAGGCTAATTACTCAGCTTGTGTTTGCTTTAATTTTTCTTTATTCTCGAAAATAATCAACTTGTCGTAGTTAGTCGGACTCCAAATTCAATTTCATCAAGAGATTCAAGATTATTGTTAATTATTGTATGGGTATGTTTCTTTCTTTATTTCCTTTTAGAACCGATCTCATTTCTAATGTTCTCCCACCAAATTATAGGAAATAAAAATTTATGAATAACACACACCACTTCGTCAAATATGAAGTATGAAAGATACAAAGTCAATATTGAAATATCCGTCCGGTCTCATTCTCCTAAACGGCTATCCTTGTGGCCTACCAAGATACATTATTATGCCTCTTGCGCGGTGTTAATCCATCAACCCTTTGCGTGTACCCTCAATGACCCTTTTCTAACTCATGACAATACTTTGCCTTGTGACCATTTTTTTTTTTCCTTTTGTTGAATGGAAAATTTTATTAATGCAACTCCAAACAAAGTGAATCTAGTGGTTCAATAATACAATTGGGAATATCATAATGAGAAACGGGACAAGCATGAAAACAAGCTTCTCTAGCAAGGATGTGAGCGACGTCGTTGGCTTGCCTCTTAACATGATGGACTGAGAAACCCCGCACCGATTGAAGAAGGTTCTTGCATTCTCCTACAATCGAACCAAACTCAGTGACATCTTGAGAAGCCGACTTTATTGCAGCAACCACCACCTGAGCATCCAATTCAAACTCCACCTTCTCAAAGCCAAGTGATCGGACCCAACATATAGCATGAAACAAACCCAAAGCTTCTGCTTCTTTGACAGGCAACAAACCAGCATAGGGGATCATTTGGCAGCCCAAAAAAGACCCGCAATCATCTCGACAAACCATGCCGAAGCCCACTGCATTAGATGAAGACGAAAGCGATGCATCTACATTAAATTTGATAAAGCCCGATGGAGGCCTATGCCAACGAAGACACTGCCCTTGTTCTTCATTTCTGAAAATAAAAGAACACAGCGAGACTCTAGCTTGTGCCCATTCATACAAACACTCCATAGTTGTAATACACACTTGCGCCTCGGATTGCACCAGATTACTCCACAGGCCTTCTGCATCCGCTGCACAAGAATCAATGAAGCTAGTTAACCCGGCATACTCCCAACAACGTTTAGCAAAAGCACACGTAAGGAATAAGTGCCACGGGTTCTCAACTTGACCATCACAAAATACGCACATAATAGGGACTGGAACACCACGATATTGCAGCACACACCGAGTAGGAAGACACCCCTTGCAAGAACGCCATAAGAAAGATTTAACTTTCAGAGGTACATGCAATCACCATAGCCTACGCCACTGCCAATCACCACCCTGAGGAGTCTCGGTAAGAATTATAGGGATGGCAAAACGACCTGCAAAACCAGAAAACTGCGGATACCCAAACCAAATGGGTCAAGAAAACCCGAACCGACGGGTACCCATAGTGGATATGTTTTTCAAGACAAAAACCCGAAATGCATATGGATCGGATATGGATTTTAAAAGCGTACCCGAGCCCGAACCAAATACCCGCAAATTTTTTTAATTTGCATTTTATTGCACTGAATGTAGAAAATAAATCACATTACAAGTTCAATCAGAGATCTTGAAGTTGAAATTATAATAATTTAATTGATGAATTTAACATCTCTCACAGTTTCACTAGTGACAATATATTTGGTCGTTGACTAAATCAATTCAAAATTGTCTACGGTTCCAATAAGCAATTTGAAAATTTGAATCCATGCCTCTTGGCTCTTGCTACCATATTCGGCCACATTTTATCCATTCTTACTAAGTCCCTCAAGTAGCTATCTGATTTAGTTCAATGGTTCTTAACTTTAAATCTTTCTAACTGTGGCTTTGCTAGTATGAGCAATTTGTAAAGCTCAAAATTCTGCAATCTACAGTCACATCTTTTGAGGTTCAATAAGGATTAGTTTTCTCTTCTAAACTCATCCCACTAACAATACACAATGGTAGATTACATTGGAGCAAAAAAAAAAGGGACACGGATAAACGGGGTACCCGAACAGGTTTGAAAACCACCCCAAAAGAATACCCGAACCGAATGACCACGGTTCGGATATGGATATGGATATGGGGTCGAGACCTCAGTTCGGATATGGGTATGGTCGACCCGAACCGAACCCGATCCATTGCCATCCCTTGTAAGAAAAGTATCCATGACAACCCTATATGCAGATTTCACACAATAAAGTCCATTAGAACTTAAATGCCAAATGCGCACATCATCATCAGCCTTGTGACCTATTCTATCATGTGGAAGTTGGCCGTTTCTAATTCAACTCAATCATTCTGCCAAATTGCACCAATTGCATTTAAGGAATTTTATCCCAAGTAGATGTCCATTCACATTATGTGATTGCAAATGCCATACCGTTTAAATACAACACAATACTTCAGTATGAAATCAACTCCTGTATGTGCCTAGATCTACTGTTTATTGCATGTCTCATTGACTATCCAAAATACAAATACACTTCATTAGCATAAAAAGTATTTTGATTGAATAATACAAGCGAGAGACCACAACCGATGTTTGCAGTCTTCCCATGAAACTCATAAAAATGTTAGTGTGGAACTGTAAAACACAAGACAATATGAATAGAGAGCGTGGAGACCAGAAAGAACTCAAGAGCATAAGCAACCAAGCCATTTTATATATATATTATGATTAGCATTACATAGAAGCTTATAACATATTACGACAGTAAAATAGATAAACGACAACTCACAAGATTCACGGTAACTACAACCACATACTTTAATACTTAGAACACCTATAACCTTCAAATGTAAAAGTCCATAGCTGCACAAGCGTATACAAGAAAGGGCCAATGCTAATATTCACCTCATACCCTGACCTACTTTGTTAGTCTTTACCAACTCAGATGCATCACCACCAATTCTAAGGTTACCGAGCAAAGCATCGCGTCCTGTTAGAACTATCTTAAAGAAATTATCCACTTCCTTTGAAAGTAAATCTAGTCCTCCTGAAAGTTTCTTCTCCGACTTCTCTAAATCTGCTACTGGGTTCTTCAGCTTCTCAGCTTCAGCAGGGTCCACCTCATTCTGAACAATGGGGTATAACATTTTTACACTTGCATCAACAGCTTCTAGCTCTTTCAGCACAGTGACCCTTCCACTTGAGTATATGCTTCTTATTTCAGTATTGACAAAAGTCTGCAGATCAGTAAAAGCCTCGGCCCAGTAAGTCACTGGCACTTGTAGGTCCATCAACTTCTTAGCTGAACCAGAGAATGCAGCAGCAAATATGCTGCATATAAAAACAGTAATCACTTTAACTCCGTACATAGCTCGCATTAGAACCTTTCCTTTCGCAGAGTTCTTGATTTTCGGAAGGTCTAGTGTTTGGACAAGACTATCCATGATGGAGAAACACTTCTCAAGTCTCGGGTTCTTTGAGCTCATATGCTGCTTCCATCCATCCAGTGACGAGAGGGCCCGCATAGGCTTCTTTGGGTCGCCATTCAAGTTATGCAAGGCACTCTGGAGATATAGGTGTCCTTGGTTGAGACGTGAGATCTCGGAGGTGAAAGCAATGCAAATATCCAGCAACTTCACACTATTGTCCAAGTATACATCAAGCCACTTGTCATCCCAATCAGAGATAGGCAATTCAAGATCTGTTATAAGAGTTTTAATATCGGTATGAATTACACACAAGGTTTCAATGGAAAATCTCATCCATGGTAAGCTTAGGACATCTTCCCTGCCTCTCGGCTTGAGCTTCATGAGCCTCTCTACTAATGTCTCTTCAAAGGTATTCAGCAGAGAAAGAAGCTCTGGAGAGCGGGAAGAGCCCTTAGGTAATATCATTCGGAAGGGATTTCCAAATGAGAGAAAAGCCCTTGGTGGATCCTGTGGACGACTCATTGTACAAGCTGAAACAACATATAAAAGACAACCACATTAAATATAAGAAATGAAAATGTGGAGCACACCACAAAATATTGACATTCAAAGGAGGTAGACTGGCAGAGGCAAGGAAACTTTTCAATCAAGCATTTCAAATTATTAAAAAATCCTATATCTAGGAAAATGCTTGGAAGCTTACCAAAAAGATGCACCAAGTTTAGTAGGGAGAGAATCAATTACCAAACACAAAACTTTTTAACTCCATAGTCCATAACTAAACGTCCCTGATTTCGTTGGCACCAGATTTCTCCAGTAATTTTTAACAAGATACTAAAAACATTTACCCGTATCTTTAATAGATATCACACAGAACAATAAAAGAAGAGTATTTCCAATATTTGAATTTGAATTCTGAAACTCGTGAATTTCACTTTTTATTTTGATTAAAGAAGCGTATAGTCCAAAAAGAATCCATTTCCTTCCACACAATTTTTTCTATAATTATAATTATCATTATTATGTACATATCTGAACCAAAGGAAGTACAAGCATCCTAAATCGGAAAGATACATACAGCTGAGACAAAACTCCATCTAAGCACAGCTCAAAAACTGGCATGTATCTGTTGGATCCACAACAAATTCCTTCCGAGGAACTAAATTAACATCACTAAACGAGAAATCACATCAAACCTAACATTAGAGACCATGGTCGTACATGAATTAGAAACACAAACAAAAACAATCGACTAAAACAACAACGTGAAATAGACAAAACATATCAAGAGCAGATCTAAACCAGACATCTTTTTTTTTCACAGATCTAGAACATTTAAACCAGATTATCCGAAACAAAATCACTTCTAATTAAATATAATAGAAATTTAACAATAATCGTTAAGAATACTCACCAAAATTATCCGATCTTCAGAGATTCAGTTAGTCAACGCTCAGAACTGGATCCAATAATCAAAATTAAACTCGGAAATCAAACGTAATATCTAACTCCTAACAAGCATATTAGAGACGGCGTACAAGAAATTACATACACAGCCACATATCTGTGGTTATAGAGAGAGAAAGTAGGAAGTTGCGGGGCCGTACCTGGAAGAGTACTCGCAGACGCGTCTACAATTGGGGAGTTTCCTCGAAGGTGTTCACAAAATAGGGTTTGTTTTGGCCAGCAGGAAGAAAAGAGTTGATAGATTCATTGACCGTTGAATTGGGGGAAAATAAAATAAAATAAAATAAAATATTTTTATTGGTTTGTGGTTAATAATTGAGGGTTGATTTCATTAAGGATCACTACAATTTAAGAAAAATTACAAGATAGTCACTTAAGTTTAAAAATTTCAAGGATGGTCAGTAGAGGTTAATTATGTTCCAAACAGTGGTCACTAGATTGTATTCACAACTCTACGAAGCTTTCTCTCCACGAGGAAAAAATGTCAAATGCATATCTGCTTTCACTCTTCTTAAAAGCAATAATTCTGGCTTGTTTCACCAGAAGAACTCATATTTTTCACTTTATTTTTGTAAAAAAATTATTTTTTAAGAGGGAATTCTATTATAAGGAAGAGATATACTATTAATTTATAAATAATTAGATGATGTGTTACTATTTGTTGTACACAAAAATGTCAACTATATAAACTTATAAAGATCAAGGCCTTATTCTTTGTAAGATAAAGTTTTATTTACTCGAATTTTGTAAAGATTGTGTGATTGAAAATAAGAGATAGTGTATTAAAAAATATAAAGTAATTATATTTATTATTGAAAAATAGGAGAGAGAAAATTATTTTCAAAATTATTCTGAATCAAACAAGGTCTAAATGTATATCATATGGGTTAGAAGTTTGTTCAAATCAAAGGGGCATGTTTTATATAAGGAAAAGTCTTGGTGTACACACAAATAATTCGCCACACATTATCACATCTTAATACACTAAATATGAAAAGATCATAGTGCCCCTTGAAAGTCGAGGGGACGCTCTATTAAGGTGTGGTAAGAGTGTAATAAAATATTGTGTGTACTTTGAAGATGCCTTATATAATGCAAGGTGAGGTGTGGATTAATAGTTGGACGAGATCAGATAAGGCGTGTTTGTTGGGAGAATAGGGACCCCATATTTCTTTCTTTAATTTTTTTTTTTTTCCTTTGTATGCATGCTCCTTTTTGCAAGTACGAATTTGAAACTATTTTGCTTCCTTCAGCATTCAAAATAAACAAATTTTCTGATATTTTTAATTAAGAAAGAAGGAAAATCCTCACATGTATTAGGAATCTCCTATAGATGTTCATTAACTTCCTACTGTATGTTGTTAACGAAAACCAACTCACTCTAAATCTAAATTAGCACATTTCAATCTGTGGTGTGATGTTTAACAGGTAGACACTCTAATCTATTGCTAATTTTAAATAGATATTGTCTACATTTCATTAATTTATCTTACGTAACTTGTATTATCGCTAAAAATAAAGAATTAAATTGAATAAGAGGAGAGAAAATTCACTTTTTTCCTTTTCAAAATCGTAATAGAATTAATGTCCAGTTAGCATGTGTAACTTCACGTCTAGATTTAAACAAAGTTCTAAAATACTTTTCCCAGTAATTCCTGAAGTAATTCATATTGTCATGAAAGACATTCTTCTCCAACATTTCGTGTTGACTTAACTATTTTGCCCCAGTACTCACTTATGGGTATGATAAAATACTCATAAATGAACAGAACACATATTCCAATTTGTTCATTTGTGGATATTTTACTATGCCCATAAATGGACTAGCAAACGATTTAGCAAATTAGTCATGGCTAATAGGGGTGATAAAATTGGATTTTTTCATAGATTTTTTTTATAATATAAAAGAAAAGAGAGAATGAATAGAGTTGAATAATAGAAATTTGTATAGTATACATATAGGTCACGAGATATGTGGATGTGATTGATTTGATTAAACAAAAAAATGAATTAAAATGAATTAAAAAATGCTAAAAACTGTTTCCTATCAGCCTCAGTATATAGGAAAAAACCTTTGATATCTTTAATTTAGACTTCTTAAAATTTCTTGTTAATGCCATTAAAAATTACTCCCTCCGTTCCACAAATATAGGCTTGTTAACTTTTTCACAATGATTAAGAAAATAATAATTAATATTATTGAAAAAATAAAATGTAAGAGTATTTTCTAATATATTATTTAACTTATTAATTAATTATTATATTTTAATAATTTTATTTTATTGATAATAATAAATATTAAATAGAAATATATAAAAAATTTAATATTTTAATTACTTTATTGAAAGAAAGTAATTTATTTTTATGAAACGGATTAAAATAAAATATATATCATGAGAGTCCAATCATGCATAATATTCACAGCAACGCCTCATTTGACATTTCTTTATCAAAATGCTACCAAATATCTTGCCCGTAAATGGACGCAAAGAGCAGTTGGATTGGGTCAAAAAGCATCCAACGGCTGACAAAAGCAATGCACGATCTAATGGAGAAGAAGCCTCTAGAGCAATCTTTACAATTCTCTGTGTACATATATCCGTTGTTTATGGTGTATATTTTTTAATTCAGATATGAAAATTTCCAACGCTCTTCAACAATAATTGGTGCAACTTTTGTCTTTTACTCGAGTAAATTGCATATTTTGTACAACCTTTGCTATAAATTGCATTCATAACCCCAACCTTTTTCTTTCGTGACAATCTCATACCCATCTTTGACAAACCACTGATTTTGTCCTTTGGAAATCTATTTCCCTCTAATTTTATCGTTCATTGGATATCTTAGACAAAAAGTGGCACGAAACGATCATGGGAACGAGAAAATGGCAAGTCCAGCAACACACTAGTAACTTGTCAGTGGACAGCACTGCTACAAATTTAAAGGATTTGATCTAGAGACGAAGTTAGGAGTTTAAAATTCTTTGTCGATAATTAATTTTATTAGATTACACTACAAAAAATTTTATTTTTTCTGAACTTTCTTTTTATTTTTTTTTTTAAAGTGGAATCTAGTTCGGCCCACCCTAGGTACCCTTGACTCATCTCTTACACTTGTAATTTTTGCCACCAACTTTTGTGTTAAAATTTTTTTAGCATTATTTCTGTGCACAATTGGTAGGTGTTTTTTTTAATAAGAATTGATAGGTGTTTAAAGTCATTGCGAGTCCGTGACTTGTTATTATATTCCCTAGGTTTTGTCTGTTTATATTATAAATAAAATAGAGTAGATATTTCTATTTTTTAAGTTACAAATTGCGAGCTATATCCACAATTAGTGGTGCATCATGTGAAAGGTTCAGACTTTGTCCCGTGGGTTCCTGAGAGGGCCGGTTCGGCAGCCTTACTTATTCATATTCTCTAATGAAGTGTTGAGGTTCGTTTGATTAGTCAAAAATTGCTTGAAAAATGTCACAGAAATTGCTCTCCCATTTTTCTATTTGATGAAAATTTTGCCATGTAAAATATTTTTCTTATACAACTCCCTAAAGCACACTTTTTGCTCATTTACATACAAAATAAAATCTAATATAGAAGTAAGAAAATAATTGCAAAGAATTGGTTTTCTAGGGAAATATTTTCCATCTCCAATTCAATCAAGGTTGCAAGAGGTGGAAAAAAACTTTACTTAGAAAATAAATTCCATCAATACCATGGATTCAATTTTTCAGGAAAATTCTTGAAATTGTGCTTTAAATATTTGTGCATGGAAAATAATTTCCATGAAAAATTTTCTAATCAAACAGCAAAATTGAACAAACTTTTCCATGATGTGACTTTTTTCAGGGAAAGTGAAGGCAATCAAACACACCCTTAGATAAGATGAGCCTATATTTCCGTTATTTTAGATATCACATTATCTTCACAATCAACCGCTACAAATTCAATGAGGACAACCTTGTTGAGTTTCTATAAACCAATTTGTACAAATATGTTATCTTTATTTATTTTCTATTCTATGCTTCAGTATTGAACAATTTGATTTTATATATTTAATTAGTCAACTTTCAGTAAATTTGATTTTATATATTTAATTAATTGAGTCATATATAAGAGCCATACCGGATTGTGCGGCTAAAGTGCTAAACTCCAGGAATCCAAGGAGAAATCCAAACTTGGTCAGCCCACTTGAAAGTCCAGGCCAACCGAAACGGGTTAACCCTAGATTTGACTTTTTAGGGTCGGGCCTTTATCTTGTTTGGGTTGAACTTCGGCCCGGTCTTAAAACATACTCCCGCTACCTTTATAGACCCAATTTGACTTTTACACAAATTAAAAAAATATAATGAATATTATTGAAAAAATAAAATTTAATCGTATTTTTTCAAATATACCCTCACATCAAATGATGATAATGAATTTTCATTAATATCAATACACATTAAATAAGGATATAATAGAAAGAATAAAGAAATTAAATAGATATTTAAATAAAAAGTTAACCATATTTTGAAATGAGTAAAAAAGGAAAATGGAACTATTTATGTGGGACAGAGAGAATAGCTAGCGGGCACATTACCGTAGCACATTACCCTAACTACCAGTGGACATTTGATCATTTGCAATGGCAGTCGTAAGCTGTAATTTGACATGAATAGCATTATTCATTATTTAATGCCTAGTAGGTCCATTTGCCAGCTGAACAAACAGGGGCTCCTATACTTCAATGATAAAGCCAATTGCCAGCCTGTTGTTGCCCTCAATCAAACCAAATGTCCCTCCTGTACACTATAGGCATTGATAGTGAAATAAATGAATACTATGTCCCAGTTGGCCAGTCCTAATCTGGAATAGGACTCACAGCTTAACATTAAGCAACCAAAGACAAGAATTATCAACAAATGGATAGACAACATTGAAAATGAACTGGCTGTCCAAAAAGGACCACTAGCATAAACCTCCAAGCCTCCAATTGTAAGTTTTGCTAATAGATAATTAAATTCCCTGCACTGCTATCCTACCCCGAGAGTCAAGGATAACTCTAAAGCCTAATTCCATCCTACACACGCGAGACACCTGTACCAAGTGATGCCAAATGATAGGACACCTCCGTAAATGTTCATCTTAACGTGATAGTTAGGAGATTGCTATAGTTCTATCATATGACCCGAGCTAATTATGTCAATGCCGTGCACTTCTATCTTTACACGTCACTCGGGTATATGTAAGATGCACGAATGAGACACTCGTAACAATGATGGTAAATTACACCCTACCCATGTCTATCTAAACACGTTAGTGATGGGTAAGTCCAAGACTATGTTGTTTAAGACTTACTATTTAAAAATTAACTTCTACTACTCAGAAGTAGTCAAATTCCAATTTTAAAAACACATCTCAAAAAACGACTCATGTTATCCACATATCTCGAGTTTCTTAATACTATTCAAACTAAAATGTTAGTTTTTAATAAAATAAAAGTTTATCTGAACATTCACTAATTCTATGTGACATCCCATACTTGTACATTGGGCCCCAAGATGCTCGGGTGGGACACCAGTATGACATCCATCAAAGGTGCATATTAAAAATACTTGCCCAACTTGCCATCGAACATGGTGACGTACAATCAATGGACATCAGATAAGAGGCCTTTAAGGTTAGTGACTCAGTGATTTCTATTAAAAGAGTGCTTGCTTTGCTGTAATCTTGATGGCACTCTGCAACTCGCCTAATTGGTCTCTGAATGGATGGTAGAATGAAACAGCCAAAAGTCCGGAAGTCAAAGAGCATATAGTAACTTAAAAAAAATAAAAGATTCTGGCACTTGTACAACATTATAGCAAGGCCAAATCAATTTACTGTGGTTTCTATAAGAATGATCAGTACATTATTCATTTTACAGATGCTACTTGACAACAACTAACTGATAAACAATAGCAATTTCTTGTACCAGAAAACTGATGAAAATTTATAAATAAGCAACAAAATTTTGCAGAACTTCAAATGATATATCAGACAATAAATTAAAATGTAATATTACCACTTTGTTGGAAGATTATGGTTCCTACTACGATCCCCTTCACTAGTATCAGAGGTACCTTCGCCACTTTGTTTATTGACCAACTTTGGGCCAGCATGCTTATCTTCTCGGTGGGAACTGGAAGGTTCTTTGCCAACTCGTTGTTCCTGCTGTTGGCACAACTCTAAAGTCACTAAAATATGAAATTTAAAATAAATTTGACGTCCAGGTTTCTCAGAGAAAAGAGAATTATGAGCATACATCACGAGCTGTCAAGTCCTCAGCCTCAAGCATGTGTATTACATGGCCCATTTTGGGCCTCTTTTGGGCATCGGGATCGACACACCGAAGGGCAACCAAAATAACACGTTTTAGCGCCTTTGATGCTGGCCTTTCGGGCAGCTTAGGATCGACTACTTCCTCAGATTTTCGGTTTCCGACCATCATCTTCAACCAATCAACCAGATTGACCTGCCATCATATTGGCATTGATAAAAATTTCACGGTAAACAGTGAACTAGGATTAGATTCAACATGGTAACACAAACCTCTCCTTGTGGTCGACTGTAATCAACAGGGGATCTCCCAGTAATTATCTCCATAATAAATATCCCGAAGCTATAAATGTCACTCTTCTCATTGAGCATACCAGTGCAAGCATATTCAGGTGCAACATAACTAGTAAAACAATGAAGTTTGGTCAATTTCTCAACCATGTTCAATTAAAACTTGATGGAAAAATGGATATGTTTATGCAATGAAATGAACCAACCCAAATGTTCCCATCACTCGAGTTGTCACGTAACTGCTCTCTGAATTCAAAAGCTTAGCAAGCCCAAAATCTGATAACTTAGCATTCCACTGACGGTCAAGCAGTATGTTGCTCGCTTTGATGTCACGGTGAACAACCTTTGGTTCCAGACCCTCGTGGAGATAGGCCAAACTGGAACAATGACAATGAAAAAGTAAGCATGAATTACGCCATAAAAGAGCACGAAATCACAAATGTATCAAGTTAGCATACCCCTTTGCAGTTCCTAATATTATGTTCACACGAATCTCCCATGTCAAAGGGCTGACTTCGCCTACATCTCCATGCAGCCATTGTTCTAAATTTCCGTTATCCACATATTCATAGACAAGCATCCTTCACAGATAAAGAACAAAATAAATCAACTTTTTGACACTTGAAACAGCATAAAAATAACACTCAATACCTGTAAGCTCCTTCAACGCAGTAACCTAGCAATCGTACAAGATTCTTATGCCTGACACGTCCAATTGCATCCACCTCCACTCTAAACTCTTTCTCAGCTTGGCCCCTATAAAATATGTCACTCACATGAGTTTAAGTATATCAGTAAAAGGGGAATAATCCATTCTTAGTTCTTACACTGGAAAAACAGAACTTCTAGATTAAGAGCTTGTTTGATTGGTGAGTTATTTGTTGTGCACGATATTCCGTACAAAATGTGTGGTTAATATTGTATTGGAGAATGTGTGTGGTTGAAAAAATGAGAGATAAATTTTTTTTGTTGTAAAATGATGGAAAGAAAAAGCTCTAAGATTCAAAGGGGTCAAAAGTTTCCCATATTATGAAGAAAGGAATAGAGTCATGGAAAATCTAAAAGCATAAGCACCATCGCCTTTCAAAAACCACATGACAAACAAACCAATTCTAATCTGCATTCAATAAAGTTAAATTTCATCATTTCAAAATTTAAAATTTAAACTTCATTTGGGATGAAAATAAGGGAAAGGAAATCACTAAACTAACTGTACCTTCCCAAAAAAAAAGCTTGAAAATAGACAGAATCAAGTTTCTACGTGTTTAAGGACTCCATACATACAACATATCAAAAGAAGGAAAAACTCCGAACAAGGGCCACAATCCAAGTGAATTTTAGTATATCATTTCTATACCAAAGCCATCAAATAACAAATCACCCCAATAACACTCAGTAACTTACCATCAACGAGCATATGAATCGAGCATCCTGAGACTGAAGCAAAATCAGAGAATTTCATACCTGTTGTTCAACAGATTCTTTATGGCAACCTTGGTGTTATCGGCCAACACGCCATAGTACACAATACCATACCCACCTTCACCAATCACATTCTCATCAGTTAAACCATTGGTAGCTGCTTCAAGCTCCCTCAAAGTATACCACCTTCCCCACCCCAAATGGGACACCTCTGGCAATGCCCCGCTACCTCCAAATGACCCGGTATCAGCACCACTTGTGGCCCGACTCTCACCGCTTGATGCACCCCTATCAGAAAACACTACTCGGTGCTCCACCTTGCCCATATCTATCTGAATCTCCGGCACTGCCTGAAAAATTCAAGAAAATGAAGGAACATTAGAGATAAAATATTGATCTTGATAAAGAGTTTTTTGCATAATCCAGATTACGTCAAGCACAACAAACAAGTTCTCAGATGAGAATGACCTATCGCGAGTTATAATTGTAAAGCAATAAATTCCGCAGCAGCTTTCATAATGGCATACTAGATTTACCAGTAATCCAGTATTTACAAAGTACAAATACTGTAGTTCCAAAAAAAAAAAAAAGTACAAATACTGCAGAAAATGGTCCCAACAAAATTCCCCTTCCTCAGACAGCATTGAAACTCAATTTACCGTCAAAAAACGTATTGTAGAAACAAATTAACTATGCCCTAGCCTAATTGGTACCGGTGGAAATGAGATCTCGAAATTTTAGATGCAGTAAAAAAGTGTATATAAATCGTGCCTGAGGAACGATGGGGCGATGATCGGGGGCAGCATCGTGGACAATCTCTTGGATTTCCTTAGAAACGACGGGGGTGTGTTCACCGGCACCGGAGAACTTCGCTGGGCGGTGGAGTTTATGCTTACTGCTGCGGCGGCGCGAGGCGGTAATGCACAGAGAGAAAAGCAAAAGGATGAGGACTATAACTGCTCCGACGACTATTCCGATGACCACCCATAGATGCAGCCCGAAGATCGAGGTCCGCTTTGAGAGTTCTCTGTTCACAAACGCCGCATCGTATACTGACATCTTCTCACAGTATATATCGACGGGCACACTGTATGCCTGTAAATTTGTCAGTGCCTGAGTGTGTTTTATGTGTGTGTACCTGTGCGAATCGTGAAATTAAGCTTGAATAGAGTACAACCCCATGCCATGCAAAGAGAAATTTGCATTCAATTGTACACAATGTTTGGTAGATCAAATGAGTTGAGGTGCAGAAGGAGAAGAATCGGCGAACTTTTGTTTTGGATGGAATGATTTTGGCAGGAATGTGATGTTCCGGCTATACTACCGGCGACCGGAAAATTGAGATGATGTGAGAGAGATGGAGAGAAAGTGCGTTTGAGACAGAGAGAGAGAGAATCTAGTGTGCTTGTGTGTGCTGTACTGTACCAAGAGTAAGGGTCGACATCTCTGGATTACTTTATTATTTTGTAATTTGTAGTAATAATTTAAAAAAGCAATTATTTTAGTTAAAAAAAAGGCAATTATTTAGTACTAATTAATTACCGGTGGCTTATGCCTTGGTTGGTTTAATTTTCTTTTTCTTTTTTCTTTTTTTTTTTAACCTAAACATTGATTACCGTGCTAATCAAAGTCAAACATCAATATCAATCACACATTTTATATCATCACTCATTATTATTGATACATCTTATAATTTCATCACTGTTCAAACTAAAAATCAAATTTTAATTAAAAGCTTGATTGGGAACCTTTTTCCAAATTTTTTCACTTTTTTCAATTTTTTCTCTCTCCTAAATCAATCATATCCATATATCTCATCACATCCACAAATCTCAATCATTCAACTCTACTCATTCTGTTGGCACTCACGATGGCGTGGCACGGCGTCAAGGGCCACGCCCAACACGGACCATCGATGGCGTGTAGGAGCGCCAGTCGGCCGATGGCGTGTCCATTGTCCCAGTCGGATTGATCCGGGACTCACCTCACTTTAAGGAATCGGCCCGAGAATGTCTCGGTTCGACTTTCGTCGTGCGCTAATTCCACCTTGGGCCCGGTCGGCAAACCCGTAGATATGGGTTCCGTTAAGAATAGCCACCCCGTGGTCGAGTCGGCTCGGCCATGTAATATGCGCCGATCCGCCGTTCGATGGCAAAGAAGGACAATCACGCGTGTCGCACACACGCGCAATCGACAGCCAGCTGCAATAAACCAGGCATCTTGTCCTCATTAATGCATTGGCGGCCCACCCAATTCGAGGTCAACGCTTTAAATGCAAGGCGAACTGCCGGTGCGGGGACATCATTACACCTAATGCAGGCTGGAGTCGGCCAGGCGCATGATGACCCTCTGACCCCCTATCGATTTTCTTTATAAATAAAACAACTTAGCGTTCATTTGAGGGACAAAAATTCTGCATGTCAAGGACTAGTTGACATAATACACTTACATTCTTTACTTCTTGATTCTACTACTCGGTCGCCAGACATCGAGTTGATAAGTAATTAGTCCTTACTGATTTCGACATCAACACATTCTTTCTCCTCCTTCACATTAAAAATCACTAAAAAACACTCCCAATCACCCTTTAAAAGAAATTACCAAACACACTATAAACATGTATTATACCACCCTGCTTAATAAAGTTCTTATTTTTTTGTTAATAAAAAATTTCTTCAAGAGAATTGAGAGGTAAGAGAGTTCATATATATACACACACACACACATATATATATATATATTTATTTATTTATTTATTTATTTATCCATTCGTTCCACAAAGATACTCATTTTTCTTTTTAAAGTATCCCAAATTACAGTCCACTTACCATATTAAGACTGTATTTAATTTTGTATTTTCCTACTATACCCTTGATGAATAAATATTATTTAACAAATAACTTTCCAAATTTCTTATAGCATCTCAAATGCTAAAGTGAATGTCCAAGATGATGTGGAGAAAAGAAATAGAAAGAAAATTATTATTTTAATTACAGCATGATATAAAGTAACATAGCGAAAAAAGATAGGGAAAAGTAAAACGGGGAGAGAGAAAAAAATTTTATTTAAAAATAATAATAAAATAATGTGGGTGATATGTAGATAGATATGTGATTTTGGAAATAGCATGGGAAGCGATGAACAAACAGTGAGGAAAAAGTGGGATGATTGGGATAAAAGTAATTTAAAAAATTAAAAAATATGAATCCCACAAGAAAATATATGTCTTTCTTTCTTTTTAATAGACATTGCAATATAAAATAGTATTAAAGGCACTTATGCTCAGTGGGAATGGGAGGCATGTCAATGCCTCACGTGGCCGCCATGTTGAGCTGGCATGGAGGCCACGTTCGCATGATGTGGCATCCACATCACGTGTGGGCATGGTACCCCTGCCCATACAATGTATATGGAGCAATTGCCATATTGAAGACTACTCTTACCAAATTTTTCTTGAAAATACAATAGGTCTTCCAATTAAATAGGGATATATTAAGAACAGTGAGGGGTTTTCTTACTTTTTCAATAACATTAATATATACAATTTCTTAATCTACGTGTAAAAAGAAGTGAGTTTATCTATACAGAAGATAAACAGTCGATAATTCTATATCTTATGATATAGAATATATGTATTTTCTAAAATTTCAGTAAAAAAAAAAAAAATTCAGCAACCACCACAGTATCAAACTCTCCGGTGAATACAATAAATCTTGTTAAACTCTCCGACAAAAACAATAAATTTACCAATAAAAGGTGTGACACCGGATTCATAGAAAAAATTATGATTCAACAAAAAAAATCAATATCATCTTCTCCGGCAACTATTCATCATCTCCAACATTTAACTCATATTTGAAAGACATTTTGGATTATGGATTTTCGTTTGTTGGCCGAGGAGATGAATGAACAGTGGCTGAATAGTGCCCTTATGCTTTTGAAAATGGAACCGGGTTTGAAGGGATGAAAATGATTATTTCCTATTTTTCTTGAATACTATATATGAGTGAGAAGTATGTTAAAATGGGTCCATATCATCAAGGGTATTTTTGTCTCTTCAATTCAAGAATCATGCCATTGATGTCTTTCTCAAAAGTAAATTGTCAATTATCAAACATGTCTTTACACTTTAAAAGTGTAACACCCACCCCAGTACGTCCAGCGGCATCGTACTAGGAAGGGCGTTACATGCGTGACGTCACCGAGCTAACACATTTACAAACGTTTTACGAAAACCCCAAAACGATAATTTGCATATATATATCTAACGTGATAGCTCCAAAAGTTATATTACAAAAGAGATTGCAAAAGAGTGCTTTTGTATACACATGACCCCAAAATCTTTTTCCTTCCCGTTTCTACACGTCGACGAGCTCACGCGTGAGAGGATCCAGCGCCACCTCCAGCCTTCCTCCTACTCGCAGCATCATCTAAAACATAGAAAAAGAGCACCACGTGAGTCATAAAGACTTCGATGGAAGAGACACAAGACACAAGAGCATCACATATCACTCCCGGGCCCATTGCGAATCATGTGTTAGCATTGGCGCCATTTTAAACATTTGGCCGGCCTCGTATCATCATCGGGCGTGGGTCCCCGTGAGGCCATACTATCGGTTATTGGCGTAGGTCCCCATTCGACCGACGTATCATTCGTTGGGCGTGGGTCCCCATATTTGGCGAAAACATAACATTAACGCAACACATGATAGGCAATCCAATCCAATCACGCGCATGACATATGAGTACACATGGACGAGACATTCATAGCATAGCATTTGGCAACAACATAAGCATATCATGAACCAAGGTTAGGAAGCACCTAACCCTAGGAAATCACCATAACAAGCTAACCATGTCCTATTTTCCAAAACTAGGAAATTAGCCAAAGAAACTTGCATACATAGCTATCTAAGGATCATTCATGTCTCCACTTACCTCCTATATAGATATTCTATCTCAAACCTACCTCAAAAGACAAGAAACCAAGCTAGGAGATTGGTTGGATGATTCTTCTTCTCCCTTCCCTCTTCTCTTCCTTCCTTCCTCTTGCTTCCAAGGTAGTAACTAGGATTGGAGCAATGATCCACAAGCCAAATACCAAGCCAAAGTCTCAAAATCACCCTTGAACTTCTTCTCTAGGGTTTTGGGGAGTTGGGGGTCGAAAATGATGGAAAAACCCCAAGCCAACGTGTTAAAACCCAATCCAACAGTTTACGACTTAAAATTACAGTAGTAACTTGATCTTTTCTGGTAGTAACTCACAAATTCTGGCCAGTAACTCATGAATCTTACGGTCGTAACCTTACAATACGTAGTACTCAAAGAACATCTGACCAGTAATAAAGTCTCTATAAATCCATGCATTTCACTCTTCAAGAATTACTAGTAACACATAACCCTTACGGTAGTAACCCATAATCTGTGTATCTACAAGTCCCTACCGTAATTACCTCTCTGTAAATTTTGGCACATTTCTTCATTCCACACATTACGGCCGTAACGATCATACTTACGGCCGTAACCCGATAATTACGGCCGTAACCCATCAACGTACGGCCGTAAAACTCGATCCTGCAGAATTTTGTCGCGGCCTCGTTAGCCGCTCGGGAGGCCGTTTCGACACTTAAAACCATACATAGCATCACCACGAAGTCACCAAGGGTCCAAACACATATTCACCACCTCACGATCATACATAACATCATAAATCACATGCATAAACGGACGGGATATTACAAAAAGTAACCCATTTTTCGGATTTTCTCTAAAAGATATGATGATCTAATTTCTTTATATAGATATAGTCACATAAAAGTCAAATATAAATATATTTTAAAAAATAGAATAATATTGTGGCAATTAGGAACAAGTCACGATCTTGGGAATTTCAATTTTATATACTTTTAGTGAGAAATTGGAGAAATCGGTTAAAATTTGCGGTAATGATCTCCTCCCCACAGTGGGGAGGAGATCATTGCCCACAAAAACACATGGACCCCTGATTGGTGGGAGGCCATGTGTGTAGGTCCCACCACCGGCTCCCCCACCAATCACCGGAGGCCATGTGTATTTGTGGGCATGATATCCTCCCCACTGTGGGGAGGAGATCATTACCGTAAAATTTGTGTTCCACCGAAAGGAAGATTGTTGTGGACCTCCCATGCCCCCTCCCCGCTCCCCAAAAAGAAGAATATGTTTAGAATGACGCTATTTACAAACTGTTATGAATTAACAAATGGCGATGTAATAATAGAATATATTTGATATGATCAGCCATGATCTAGTCCACTCGGGTGGACCATAGTTTATGGTCCGTCCGGGTGATTTGCGCTTTCGTCCGAGTTCTATTTTGAAATTCGAAAATTTGATTGGATTCATCACGATTTGGGCAAAAACTTTGACCGATCTTTGACCGATCACCACGGGCAGTCAGGGTGCCCAAAATTTTTTTTCAAACTTGCTGGAACTCCGCCTCATGGTGATGAATCCAATCAAATTTTCCAATTTCAAAATGGAGCCCGGACGAAAGCGCAAATCACCCGGGCGAACCATGAGCTATGGTCCACCCGGGTGTACCGGAACAAAACCATTGATATGAATTATTGAAAAAATTAAATTTCAGATGTGTGATTAAAAGGTAAATAAGAAGTATAAAATAAAAAATTTTATCAAATCAATACATGAATGGTCAAAAACAAGAAAAGTGAAAAAGTATCATTTGTCATCTTGAATACTGCGCTTAAAGTATATTTAAGACAATAAATTAATTAGTGTTAATTTAATTCCACATCACCAATACCTAATAAACTTATGATAAATATCATTATTTATTATTTTTGAAAAAAATTTGGTAGTATGAAGGCCTTTATACTATAATCTTAGCTTATTTTTAATGTTGACCGCATTAAATGATTAAATTTGAAAAATGAAAAGATGTTTAATTGATACATATATGAGCATTATAATCATCAGCTCTGTTCCAGCACCATCAAAAGTACCATAGCTATGGAACCATCGGGTCATTTTGAGGCACCCGTCTGACATCTGTTTTGAAGTCCGGGATCAGATCTGAAATCAACACGGCGAAGAGAAGCTCCAACAATTTTCAAAATTTTCTGGCAATATCGTGGCGGGCCTTGGCGGCCGGTTAAAGTTTTACAACATTTTTTTGCCTAAAATTATTGCCAAAACTTTGATCGGTCGCCATGGCCCGCCACGGTGTCGACGAAAATTTTTTAAAATTGATAGAACTCCTCATCGCCGTGCTGATTTCAGATCTAGTCTCATATTTCAAAACGGAGGTCAAATGAGCCCTGAAAATAAGCCGATGGTTCTGTAGTTATAAAATCATTGACGATTTTATAACATTTTCCGTATAATCATCACCTAAATCTCGAAAACTTGAGAATGGAATTTTTTTACTAATTTTTTATGTTTTGATAAAAACTAAGGCTTTGTTTGATTGAGGAGTAATTTGCTGGGCACAATATTCCGTAAAAAATATGTGATTAATATTGTATTGGAGAATGTGTGTGTGGTTGAAAAGAGGAGAGAGAATGTTTTTTTTTCCTAACTTATGAACCGAACAAGCCCTAAAACTAACTTTTCTAATTTAGTATCATCAAGATTAATTAATTATATTTTTAATGTTGACCGCATTAAATGATTAAATTTGAAAAATGAAACGATGTTTAATTCATACATATATGAGCAGTATATGCATTGTTCTATTTGGTGTTTATCAAATCCGCACGCAATTCCGTATACCTCATACTCATTTTCAACCACACACACATTTCCCAAAATAATATTAACCACACATTTTTACACGGAATACCACGCGGAACAACTAAACCCCCAATCAAACAAGGCCATAATCACCACATTTACACACACATTTTCTACCCAAATCACTTGTTATTTTTTCTTATAAAATAATCTCAACTCGAAAATTTAAGTCTGGAAGTTTTTTAATTAATTTTTATATTTTGATAAAAACTAAAACTTACTTTTCTAATTTAGTAATATCATCAAGATTAATTAATTATAAAAACTTTGGATATTGAAAGATTCAATTATTTTTTATTAGTCATGTTCCGTTGCCAACCACACATTTTTTGGTCGGAAAAAAAAAAGATTATACGAGCATCATCGTAGCTTATATATTATTTATTTTACATAACGTATATTCGGAAAAAAATATTTAAAAAAAGAAATTGACCCGATGATGTGGCGCCACATCACACATGTTGATATGTGGGCAACTCAACACTCACGTATTTTTTTATATTGCGATTTGTAATTTGTTAATTTCGAAGATGATCGGAATCAATGATTAAATTCGAAAATTAAAGCGAAATATTTTATTCAAATTAAAGAACAATGTAAAAGGTGTGAATGTTATTACGAGAAAAGAAGGGGTTTAGTTTTGTACACACTGCACCATTCCAACGGTAGGACAAAGAAGAGACATCGACAGGTGACACGTGCATATCTAATTCATCGAACGGCCGTACTTCCTTCCAAGTTTACTCGGGCTTGTGGAATTATTGGCTGTAAACGGATGTCAGGTGGGCTCAATGAACCGGATTATAACTAATTAGTAATTAGGGCGTGTTTGATTGTATTTCTAAAAAATATTTTTATACCTTTCACTTGAATTAGATTTTTCATAAAAAATGGTTCATTAATGTATGAAATAGTTGTACATGAAAAATATTTTATATGAAAATTTTTTCTATTAAACAATAAAGTAGAAAAATATTTTTTTTGATTTGATATTTTTCTAGAAAATTTTTTCAATCAAACACATTTAGAGTAATATTATTTTAAAATCCACGATTATTACACATTATTTGATTTATTTATTTGTCTTAACTTTTAGACTTCACCCGTCCTAAAGATAGTCCACTATTCATTTTTCATCCATCTAAAATAATAATCTACTTTTCTTAGTTAATTTTTGATTCCTTACATACCTCTATTTAATGTGTATTATAATCAACAAAGAAGAAGTAATACTATCTTCGTCTAAAAATTATAGTTCACTTTTCCTTTTTTATTCGTCCCAAAATATTTACCAGATTTATTTAAAGATGTAGTTAAAATATTAATTGTCTTATATGCTATCATTTAATGTACATTATTATTACAAAAATATTTAGTTGAAATGAAATAAAACATCTACTCCCTCCGTTCTATATATATAAGATTATTTGATTTTTCACAAAGATTAAGAAAAATATTGAAAACATGTATTTTGTGAATCGTGTTCCTAATTTATCCCTATGTAATAAGTAAAATTTAAAATTAACAGTTATAATTAAGTATTGAATAATGGGTATATTAGTAAAACAACACAAATTAAATATCTAAAAAAAGAAATAAGTCTATATATTTGGGATATCTCAAAAAAGAAAATGAGTCTATATAACTGGGATGGAGGGAGTAATAAATGAAATGACATATTAGGAAAATAAATGAAAGATCTAATAAATGAAAGGGAATGTTAGAAAAATAACCTTAATTTTTACTTTTTCAATATTATTACTTGCATTTTAATTAATCTTTGTGAAAATGAAAATGAACTATATTTATGAAACAAAGGTAGTAATAATTAAGTATAAGGGTATGGCAGGAAAATGTTCTTAAATTGTACTTTTTGAATAATATTAATTGAGATTTCTTAATCCTCATAAAAATAAGACGTGGACTCTCTTTGTGAGACGGAGGGAGTACTTCCTCAATCCCATTAAAATATGTTTGTTTTCCTTTTTTATCTATCCCAAAATATGCCCTCTCCGTCCAGCAAAGATAGATTAATTTTTCTTTTTTGTCCTAAATTATAGTCCTATATATTTTCTTAGTTACTTTGTTAGTTGTCATGTATGTTCTTATTTAATATGTATCATTATTGTCAATATATAAAAAAAAATTAAAGTGAAATAATAAATGTTTGAAATGGTATATTAAGTAAAATGCTTAAAAATATTATTTTTCCAAAAATATTAATTGATCTTTCTTAATTTTTGTGAAAATAAATGTGAAACTATCTTTGTGGGATGGATTGAGTATGTACTTTTTTTATTGGTAAGTACCTAATTTCTTCACTTCCTAATATGCTTTTATTTTATTTAATGTGAGTTGTTACAAATAAAAATGAAAAGTCATTTTTAATATAGGATAGGATATAGGGAGGGAGTAGTATTTAAGTTACTCATTTTTTATATTCTTCTTCTCCTTTACTTGTTGTCCAAATTATACGTATTTATTTATTTATTATTATACTCTCAATTAATTTGCACACCTAAAATCAGTTGATAATTCTAATAATTTTTTTGAAAGAATGTACCCAATACACGCACACAAGATATAGAAATCTAGCACGCTAGAACTCAAAATTAGGTAATTGCAATAATTTTTTAAACTCATTAAGAAGGATAAATAAAAAATGTGTTTGTATATTATTTATTTTTCTGATAAGAATTTTAATCTGCTTGGAAATGAAAGAGTCTTATGTTAATAAGATGGAAGTAGTAGTATTTAAACAATTAATTACTGTCACTTAATTGTAATATTATCACACGATTGATAAACGATTACGATGAATATATGAAAAATCTGTTGAAACTTTTTAACAGAATCAATTAGATTTTGTTGAGATTAGAAACAACAAATTAATTATACGAAAACAAATTTTCAAATTAAGAATAATTAATTATCTAATTAATTTTTAAAAACTATATGGACCCCCTCATCAAATCTCAAACGAGACAAATAATTCTGGCGCGGTGAAGTGGTGAACCTTTCTATAAATAATTACACCATGATTGAGTCATTTAATAATCTAATAATTTTATTTTTAATTTTCCTTACTTGTGAAGTAGCCATAATTTGGCTGCTTTATTACCCACTTTTTAATGGACTAAAAGTTGAAGTGTCTTCCGTTCAAAAGAAAAGAAAAAGTTGAAGTGTCAAAATTATCTTTGCTTTTACGATTAAAAAAAGAGAGAATGTGAAAATGAAAACAAAGAAACAAAAAAAATTCTTTGCTTTTGCCATTAGGAGCAAAGAATACTACTATTTATTACTTTTAGTACAAATATATAGATTCCCGTAAAAAGCATCACTTATCATGTACATAAAAGTTTTCTACATTTTATTAAAATTTTTAATATCATAATTTAAAATTTTAATTTTTTACGGTACATTTTGACCATGTGCTCAGTAATTTTATTATATTTTCACCATGCTGTAAAAATATTTATAAGGCCACTTCAAAAAAAGAAAAAATATTTATAAGGCAATAATCGTTGTTCGAATTCTTTGTGTTAGCCAATATTGGGCCATTAACTATGGGCCTGTTGCTTCAACAAGCAAAAACTATGGGCCTCGTCAAACTCATTATGTTGGACACATTTGGGTCACCTAACTATGTGCCTTCAAATGGTGTTCTCAGGCTCTTCGAGCCTTATAATGTTCGACCGTCCATTCCTCCCTCCCATTTTTGCTCGATTTAAGTTTGAAAGGTGTTCGTAAAAAAAATAAAATAAAAATAAATAAATAAATAAATAAAAAGAAAAAAAAAGTTTGAAAAGTGGTAAAAAAACAAAAATAGAAAAAGAAAGAAAGAAAGAAACTCAATTCAATAACTCAACAATGCTTTAACACTTCCAAATTCTTCAAAAAATCCTCAAGTTGTCCATGAAAGAAAGAAAATAAAAATCAACATCTAAACGTCATATTTATATTTAAGACCTCTACTCACGTGGAAGCAAAATAATTAACAGACAGCAATTGTGCAAAATGCACATAGATATGAGCGTATGTTCTTCTGCAAGTTGTAACATATTTTTATATACAAATCTCGTGAAACCTACCTATACTCCACAAATCTCCACTATTCAATTCCATTCGTTCTCTCTCCTATATCACATCAAATCACATAAAAACACATAAAAATACACATCCTAACACTCACAGAATCAATGGAATAGTTCTCCTTGCTCCTCTCCTAGCTACTCCACCTCTGTAGTCCGTAGTCTGTACGCATAGATATATGTGAGCTTTGTGTTTGTAATTAAAATAATTTGAAAAAAAAATCTGAGAAAAATAGCTAAAAAGAAAGATATCAATAAATAATACTCTATGCCAAAAATTCTAGACACGGTCAAATATTTTAACTAATATATATGAAAAATTCTTACAGCTTTATAGAATTTCAGTCACCAATCTCAAATATATTATAGGAAAAACATTCAAATTTTATTACATTTACGGATTTCAACACTCGATTTAACCTGTAAAGAAATTACAAATACTAAAATAATTTTAGCTTGTCCATAAAACTCGTTAAAGCTACTGCAAAATAATTAAAGACATGTGTTTATAATAAATAATAATTAATTAATTAAATACGTGTATGTATCAACAATATACGTCAGGTCCAATTGGAAATCTTAGTTCCTCAATCCAATTTCCTAAAAAAATGTTGTATTCCTTTATTTGCAATATATAGCTCTCACTTTTAGCTCTCAAAGGTAAATTAAGATCCAACACCTTTTGATCGATGTCCCCAAGAAATATTCATAATCACTTTCATCGATATATATATATATATATATATATATATATATCATTTTAGATTATAGTTATAATAATCATTAGTTTGTTAACACTAAGGCCCAATATTAATTGCAATTCCTTTTTCTCTTAATATTGCCATTTTCGTTTGAAGTTGTTGTTGTTATTATTATTATTATTATTATTATTATTATTATTATTATTATTATTATTATTATTATTATTATTAAAATGGCGAATTCGCGCACATCCACCCTTACTCCACTCCGCCGACAAAACACTGATTAAAATAATATTTTCTTGAATTTTCTTAATTCTTTTTCTTCCCTCTTTTCTTAATACCACCGTGGCCCCCAAATTTCATACCCTACCCGTCTCTCTCTCTCTCAAATCTCAATCTCTGCATAATCTCAACCTCCTTCCCAATCCACTTCCTTTCCCACACTACACACAACTTCTGATCCATATTCACCATTAATTGTTGTATCACATAGAAACGTTTCAACTCTCCTCAACTCCTTCCAAACATTCTCATCGACACAGGTACTATGGTGAAGAACTCATCTACTTAATATTTTTGTTCAAATTTATAAATTGAATTATTATGCTGCTTTTGTTAATAATTGGTTTAGGAATTTGATCAAACATGTGGAACAATGAGATATGGCCATACTTAATAACATACCTAGCTTCTATTTCGAGACAAAAACCGATCTACAATTTTCCATTTTCTTATATGTATTCTATTTGTTATAAAATCAAAGTAAAAAATACCTTAAATGCTACAAGAGAATAGAGAGGAAATATATTGAACTTTCTTCCTTCTTCTTCATTCATCAATTCATGAATTGAGGTCTATTTATAGACCATCAAGTGTAGAATCAAAACAAAAATGATGAGTCATATTACACATAATTATCAATCAAGTTGTACAATTATTCATGAATTATTTTCATCCTCACATGATTTCATAGTCATTCACAACTCATTCACAATAATGCATCCAACTTTTGAATTATTTATAACACTTCTTGAATGACTATTTATACAATAAAGTTGATTGTGGGGTGCCCATGTGTTGCCTCGTTAAAACCTTGTCGGGAAAACCCGGTGGGATAAAACCCGATCGAAGGAAAAAGAGTACAACCGCTTCCCACGATGTTCACCACAGAGTATAAATATGTCGCCTCATTAAAACCTTGTCGAAAACCCAATGGGATAAAACGATCGAAGGAAAAAGAGTACTACTCCCTCATAATGACATTGTTCAAGGTCCTTAAGTCGCCGCATGCCAATTTGGTACACCAATTTTCTAAAGGTTGATGTTGGTAACGCCTTTGTGAACAAATCCGCTAAATTGTCAATTGAGCGAATTTGTTGAACATCAATTTCACCACTTTTCAAGGTCATGTGTATAAAAGAATTTTGGAGAGATATGCTTCGTTCTATCTTCCTTGATGTAACCTTTGTTGAGTTGTGTGATGCAAGTCGCATTATCCTCATACAATACTGATTGATTTTCTTTTATTGAGGATAACCCACATGATGTTTGTATATGATGAGTCATATTCCTTAACCACATACATTCCCGACTTGTCTCATGAATTGCAATGAGTTCAGCATTATTTGATGATGTTGCGCTCAAAGTTTGTTTTGTAGATTTCCAAGATATAGCGTTCCTCCACGCGTAAATACATATTCTGCTTTGGGACTTGCCTTTATGGGGATCTGATAAGTATCTCGTCTGCATATCCAACTAAAGTAGATCGAGAATTATGTGAATAAAATAAACCTAAATCGACGTACCTCTTAGATAACGGAGAATGTGTTTAATACCATTCCAATGTCTTTTGGTAGGTGTATGACTATATCTTGCCAGGATATTTACGTAAAAGCTATGTCAGTCGAGTGCAATTTGTCGAGATAATGTAATGCTCCAATTGCACTAAGATACGGTATACGGACCAAGGATTTCTTCCCCATCTTCGTGTGGTCGAACGCGTCCCTTTCAACATCAAGTGTTGACGACCATAGGTGATGTTAGAGGGTGTGCTTTATCCATACCAAATCGTTTCAAAACCTTTTCAGTATATGAAGATTGATGAACAAAAACTCCTTCTGGGAAATGTTCAATCAGAAACCTAGACAAAATTTGGTTTTGCCTAAATCTTTCATCTCAAATTCGGTTTTCAAGTACTTCTGCTTCATTAATCTCTTCAGGAGTTCCAATGAGATTTAAATCATCAACATAGACTGCTATGATTGCAAATCCAGCATCCGTTTTCTTTATGAAGACACAAGGACAAATGTCATCATTTTTGTATCCCCTTTTTAACAGGTAATTACTTAAGCAATTGAACCACATTCTTCCGGATTGCTTCAAACCATATAGTGATCTTTGCAATTTAATTGATAACACATTATTTGGGCATGCACTAAGTGCTTCTGGCACTTTTATTCCTTCGGGAATTCTCATATATATATCACTGTCAAGTGAACCATATAAATATGCAGTTACTACATCCATAAGACGCATGTCAAGTTTTTCTGTTACAACCAGACTTATCAAAAATCTAAAAGTAATAGCATCCATTACGGGAGAATACGTTTCTTCATAGTCAATTCCTGGTCTTTGAGAGAATCCTTGCGCTACAAGCCTTGCTTTATACCTTGTAATTTCGTTCTTCTCATTTCTCTTTCTTACGAAAACCCATTTGTATCCTACAGGGATTACATTTTTTGGTGTTTGAACTACAGTCCGAATACTTCGTGATTTATACAAAGAATTTAATTCTGTTCAGATGGCTTCCTTCCATTTTGGCCAATCATTTCTATTTCGCAATCTTTAACAGATTGTGGTTCAGAATCCTCACTTTGCACAATTTTACTGGCAACATTAAAGGAGAATATATCATCTACAACAGTGCTTTCCCGTTCCCATAAGTTATTAGATAGTAAATAATCTATTGATATCTCATGGTTTTCGAATACTTCTGGTTCTGCGGGAACCTCAATCTTCTTGGATGCTTCTGGTTCTCTTGGAACTTTAAATATTTTATTTGATTGATCAATCGTTTTTATCATTACTTCTGTGTATTCTTTTGTTGGTTTTTGTCTTGTACCCTTCTCTTTCTAGATACGTAATCCTTGGAACCAACGGTCGACCACGCTCCGGCGTATTTTAGATTCATTTGTCAGAATGGTTGTCTGGGGACATCAATTTTTGCAGTGTATTCTCTCTGGGTATATATGCGACTTGGTGACTTTCCTTGTATTCACAAATGCATCAGGCGGTTCATATGCGCTCTTTGCAAATGAATAAGATTTTCAATTTCTCTCACATTTATTGCTTCGGGGATCAAAGTGAGTTAGAGTCTTCTCATTCCAGGAAAGTTCATTTTTTCTTTCAGGATGTAGTTTTGTACCCCCCAGTGTTGGAAAATTCATTTCATTAAAATGACAATCATTAAAGCATGCATTAAATAGATCACCTATTAAAGGTTCTAGGTACCTGATGATTGACGGTGAATTAAACCCAACATAAATTCCAAGCCTTCGTTGGGGACCCATTTTGATACTGTGGGGGTGCAATTGGTACCAGATTTCACAACCAAAAATTCAAGATGAGAAACATTAGGTTCTTGACCAAATGCTAATTGTAAAGGGGAGTATTGATGATATGCAGTTGGTCTGAGACGTATCAATGCCGCAGCATGTAATATAGCATGTCCCCAAGTAGAAGTTGGGAGTTTTGACCTCATAAGCATAGGCCTAGCAATAAATTGGAGGCGTTTAATAAATGATTCTGCCAATCCATTTTGTGTATGGACATGAGCAACAGAATATTCAACTTCAATTCCCATAGCTGTGCAATAATCATCAAATGCTTTTGATCTAAATTCACCAGCATTATCAAATCGAATGGACTGGATCGAATAATCGTGAAATGAACTACGCAATTTTATAATTTGGGCTAATAGTTTAGCAAATGCATCATTTCTAGTTGAAAGTAGGCAAACATGTGACCATCTAGTAGATGCATCAACTAAGACCAGAAAATAACGAAATGGTCCACAAGGTGGGTGTATAGGTCCACAAATATCACCTTGAATTCTTTTCAGAAAAGTTGGCGATTCAACATTTACCTTTGTTTTAGAGGGTCTGATGACTAATTTACCTTGTGAACAAGCTTCACATGGACACTCATTTGGTAAAATAGTCTTAAGGTTCTTAAAAGGATGTCCATGTGAGCTTTTAATTATTCGTTGCATCATAGTCGTTCCTGGGTGCCCAAATCTATCATGCCAAAGTTTAAGAACCTTTGAGTCAATAAATTTTGGTTTTATGATGTTGTTAGACTCAATCGTTCTTATGAATGTATAATACATTCCAGATGGAAGCGATGGAAGTTTTTCTTTAATCTGCTTATGCCCAGATAGAAATGAGTTTATGTAAAGATATTCTTTATTATTTTCTTCCATTGTTTCAATGTGATATCCATTTTTGCGGATATCCTTAAAACTAAGCAAATTTCTTCTGGATTTGCTAGAATAAAGTGCATCATCTATATTCAATTGTGTATCATTTGGCAGGATAATACGAGCTCTTCCGGAGCCTTCAATAATATTTGATGCACCAGAAATTGTATAGACATAATTTTCTCGTATTGTCAAATCCAAGAAAAACTTCTTATCTTGTAAAATAGTATGCGTAGTTCTTGCGCTATCATTAGGCAAATATCTTGGCAATTTGTCATGGTCTACAAAAGAAATTTAAAATATAAAATTCATACCGCTTAACAAACAACAATTACATATAACACTTAATGGAAAATAACAATACAAATGTAAAGATAACAATTCCACACTTATCACACAAAAGCATTATAGAAAAATATTTCACACATAATACACCATAAATATAATAATACTTCATTAGAGAATTATTTAATCGATATTTTCCATCAAACTTCCAATGTTTGTATGATCTCATGGATCTGGGAAAAAGTCGGGAGTATCAAAATGAGTTCCATTGACTCCGTCATCCCAATCAAGAAAATTGGTTTCAACTTTTTCTTTTCCTTTCTCTTTTCCCTTGGTCGAAGTTTATATATAAGTCCACCAAATGCTTTGGTGTCACGACATGTACGGACCAATGCCCGTGTATTCCACATCGATAGCATCTGTCATTCTTGCCTTTATCAAATGAATCATTTCCATTATTTTTCGAAATTTGAACTCGCTATTGTGTTGATTCTCGCTCATTATATCGTAAATGAGCTTTTCCATTATCATGTTGGAATTCACGTCTAAACCCTCGCCCACGCCCACGTGCCCACGCCCACGTCCACGCGTGCCCACGCCCACGCCCACGCCCACGCCCGTAATTATTTTTCCTAACGTTGCATTTACCTCAGGCCATATAGTTCCATTTGTTTACGGTATCATTTGTGGATCTGTTGGGCGTATCCCATGGTTTTTCATGAGTAGTTCATTATTTTATTACGCTACTAATAAGCAAGATACAAGTTCGAATACGTTTGAAATCTACGCTCTCGATCTGCTGCTGCGAGCACGCTTGAGGCATGGAATGTTGAAAAAGTTTTTCTAACATATCTTGCTCGATAATTTCTTCACCACGAAAAGTAATTGAGCGTATTACGAATAATTCGAATTGTAATCTTTTCTGATTTAAAATCTTGCAGCGCGAAGTGCATCCATCGATATCGGCCTTGGCGGGGCAGACGGACCCTTTGGTGATCGAATCATCCTTTAAATTTTTCCACGAAACAGATGGATCTTTGATCGTGAGGTATTCTACCATCGAGAGATGCATGTAGGTGTCGTCGAAGGAAAATTACTTATTTGTTGCCGCGATCTGCGGGATCTTTCATTTCCTTCGATTATTGTTTCACCTAACCCTTTTGAGATCAAGTGAATCTCGGCATCAAGTGTCCATGATGAATAATTATCACCGTAAATATCAAGAGCAACAAAATCAAGTTTTGCAAGCGACATTTTCAAAAATTTAAATGAGCTAGTATATTTTGTTTTGAAATTTGAATTAGTACTCGTATGCACAACAATAACAAAATAAAATTTCTTGTAAAAAAATCGTGATTATCTTGTAATAATTAGGTTTACGTCTGAGAGGGTCATCTATAAGATGCATTGTAGAAGCGTATTCCCTTTACTACAAGAGTGAGCTCTAGTGTAGAGACTCGTCTTGATAACGTGTTATAAAATCAAAGTAAAAATACCTTAAATCTTCTGAGAGAATAGAGAGGAAATATATTGAGCTTTCTTCCTTCTTCTTCATTCATTAATGAATTGAGGTCATTTATAAACATCAGTGTAGAATCAAAACAAAATGATGAGTCATATTACACATAATTATCAATCAAGTTGTCTGATTATTCATGAATTATTTTAAATCCTCACATTTATTTCATAAATATTCACAACTCATTCACAATAACGTCCAACTTTTGAATTATTTATAACACTATTCTATATATAATTTATGGGATCATTGGGATGGATAATAAAATTACTACATTTCAAAATTTAATACATTTATTATATCTACTAATAATCAATGCTTAATATTAATTACTCGAGATTAATTATTATATATTCGTGGTAACTAGACGTGTATAAATAAATAAATGAATTACTGAAGAGAGAGTGTTAAATCAAACCTCAAATGACGTGAAAACTATTTGCATGGGCCATGCATATCATGTACGGCATAGGTTGACAAAGAAAAACTATTGACAATTAATTGTGTTGGTTTAATTTTCAGCACTAATGCTGACTTTTTAAATAAATTACTCCATATATTACTAGTACCTAATATTGTTTTTCATAAAATGAAGAATATGACGTGGGATTGAAGATTATGAGGTAAGGACCACATTGTTTTATTCACCCGGCACAAAGCACGACACGACAAGAATAAGAAATTTTGATATTCCATATAATAATCAATTAGATAGTGCAAGTGTAAAATACATAAAAGTGTCAAAGAGAATGCTTATGTTTCTTTACATTTAAGCGTAATTTTTTCGCTTTTGCACTTTTTTTTTTTTTTTGTATTTTTATCCAAAACTTCTCACCGAGACACCGCAACTTTGTATTTAAATACGCTAAAACACACTGTGCGCATGCTTTTTGACCTTTTAGATCACAACATATACTAAACACACTTTGTTACATCGTGGGGAGTGTGTGGAGCTTTGGACTTGTGGCGGTGGAGGGGTGATGAGTGGTGTCATGACCCATGCTTCTTGAATCCTTGCACACATTTTTTATTTTTATTTTTATTTTTGAAATAATAAAATACCACTTATTTTAGACAACTTGCTAGAATACAAATGTTGTTATCAAATAGAATTCCTTCTATAAATACACACATTCTTCCAACATTCTCCTTCGTAAAATAAATCATTCATACATTTTCTCAGCAATACCTAGCTTTTTTTTAGAGTGATCGAGGGAACAATGGACCTACAGAGATCACCGCCGCCACCGCCACCACCGTCGATTCGACAGCCGCCTTCTTCCTACTATAGAAACGAAGTCATTCGAACAATGATGATGACCCTTCTCATTATCCTCTGCACAGGATATCTATTAACATGGATCATGTCTCCTACTAATCTTTATTATAAAAAGTGGAGTATGAAGATTCAATCTCGAGCAAATTCTACGTACTTGGAAGACAAGGTTTGTAAATACTTAGACTATATAATAATGATCTCCGCCTCTATAAATTAAAGAAGAAGATAAGTCATGTCCCCAACTGGCAATTGGCGTGCATGACAGTGTCAAATCAATTTAAGCAGTGACATGACAGTGTTGTATTTCATTTATTTTGTAATAATAAAAATGTGACAATGTGACATCTGCTAAGATAAATGTGTTGTCTTAATTTCATTTCCCCATATCTTAATTTATAGGTGCAAATTTTTTAATATACACATTCCCTGTTCTATTCATTGCTGCCATGGGGAGTGTGTATCTTCACTTGGGGAAAAAACAAAGGGATCATGAGTATCACATCAAACGGTAACTAATGATTTTTTTTTAATTTCTCTAATGATTTAAACTATATATTTGAATTGAGTAATGTTTCTCCTCCAACGTTGGGTACAGAATCAAGAATTGATTAATTATTACTAATCCAATAATTTTCTTCTCTATTAACAGCCCAAGTGGAAGCAATCGGACGGCTCTCATGAAGAAGCCTGTGATCATCAAAGGGCTAGGAATAGTTTCTTGGACTGAAATTACATTTTTTCTTATGTTCATTGGTCTTTTAATTTGGTCTTTTGCCAAACGTTTGAGCCTTCGCTTTGCTGAAATCACACCTTCTGTAGCAAGAATGAGTGGGGAGAAAGTGTAAGATTTTTCTTACGTTTCCAAGTCTGTACAAGTATCTTTTTCTTTAATACTACAATACTGATTGGTGAACAACAGGTCGACGATGAAATTGGAATTCGCCGCCCTGTTTCTTGGTCTTGTTGGAAATGTTTGCCTCGCGTTTCTATTTTTTCCGGTGACTCGAGGCTCATCGGTGCTACAATTTTTTGGTCTCACCTCGGAGGCCAGTGTCAAGTATCACATATGGCTTGGTCACATTACTATGACTGTCTTCACCGCTCATGGTCTTTGTTATATCGTTTATTGGGATGTCACACATAGTCTATCACATGTAAATTACATTTAATAAAAATTTTGTAATTATTAATAATTTTTCATTACAGTAATATTCTGGCGTTCAACGTTAGACACAAATTAACATCCTGCACATCTGACAATTTTTATTTTTTCTTAAAATTCAGATGTTGAAATGGGATAAAACTGGTGTGTCTAATGTGGCAGGAGAAATATCACTATTAGCAGGCTTGTTCTTATGGGCAACAACAATTCCCCGAATAAGGAGAAAGATTTTTGAGATCTTTTTCTACACCCATCACTTATACATAATCTTTGTCTTCTTCTTTGTACTTCATGTTGGCATTGGCTATGCCTGCATGATGCTCCCTGGTTTCTACCTTTTCATGGTGGATAGATTCCTTAGATTCTTGCAATCCCGACAACACGTTCGACTCATCTCCGCCAGGATTTTGCCGTGTGAGACCGTCGAGCTCAACTTCTCCAAGAGCCGAGGTACATATAGTATCAAACAGTTTTAAAGGAAAAAAGGAAGTTAAAATCTTATCTACCGTGATCTCATCCAATATAGTAAAATTGGATGACAATTTTTTTCTTTGCAGGCCTAACTTACACTCCAACTAGCATCATGTTTGTGAATATGGGTGGCATTTCTAAGCTGCAATGGCATCCTTTTACAGTTACTTCAAACAGTAATTTAGAACCTGAAAAGCTTAGTGTCATTATCAAAGGCGAAGGGAGTTGGTCTAAGAAGCTCTATCAATTGCTTTCTTCGCCTTCTTCTATTGCTCGACTTGATGTCTCCGTTGAAGGGCCATATGGACCTCCTTCGACAGAGTTCTTCAGGTAGGCAAAATTTGTACGTAGTGTTAGAAGCAACTGACTCATCAATATTAAAGAATAAAAAGAAGTTAAAATCTTGTCCAATATATATACCGTTTAATTCTTTTAGAACTGTATAACAAACACGTGTTACATTTTCTGTAGGCACGACTTGTTGGTGATGGTGAGTGGAGGTAGCGGCATAACACCGTTTATCTCTATCATTCGCGAGATGATTTATGCTAACGAGACGATAAAATGCAAGACCCCACAAATTCTCCTAATAAGTTCATTCAAGAACTCTTTGGACCTCACCATGCTAGACCTTCTCCTCCCCATATCTAATGTCCCCTCGGATTTTTCAAAATTAGGACTACAAATCGAGGCCTACGTGACTAGAGAAAAACAAAATTCGACACAAGAAAAGAAGAGCATTCGTACCATATGGTTTAAACCTAACCAATCCGATGTCCCGATCACTCCAATTTTAGGTGAAAACAATTGGCTATGGCTCGGAGTTATAATATCGACGTCTTTTGTTCTATACCTTATACTTATTGGAATTTTGACGCGATATTATATATACCCTATTGATCATAACACCAATAAGATATATTCTTCTTCATCTAAAGCCGTGTTGAACATAATATTCATCGGTGTATGCATTGTTATCACGTCAACTATGGCTTTTCTTTGGAACAAAAGAAAAAATGTGAAGGAGACAACGCAAATTCAAAACATGGAAGGTGCAACTCCTATGGCTTCACCAAATTCATGGTTGTATAATGCAGATAGAGAGCTTGAGAGTTTACCTCAAGAGTCCCTTAATCAATCTATCAATGTGCACTACGGCGAAAGGCCCGATCTAAAGAGTAAGTGTTATATTTTCTTTTTTCTACTTTCTGTAACAGTCTTTATTTTTTAATCACACGTTCTTTCAAGAAAATCAAGTTTTCCCTAAAAACGAACTTTATTTATTTATTTATTTGGACAAATTCACCGATACTAAATGTATTTGGTTTTTGTTGAAGGAATTCTGTTCGAGCGCAAAGAGTCAAGTGTTGGAGTTCTTGTTTGCGGACCGAAGAAAATGAGACACGAGGTTGCCCGAATTTGTTCAGCTGGTTTGGCACCTAATCTACATTTTGAATCCATCAGCTTCAGTTGGTGATCATTTAAAGCATTTGCTATGTAGAAATCTCTTGAATACATGCAATGAGATTGAGAATGTGTGTTTAATTTCTTAAATTTTATCCCAAGTTTCTCACCCTTTGATGGTTCATACTTGTAAATTAATCTTCCATTGATGACAATTAATGACAATCCACACATAAATGATTACAATTTTTGGTCAATTATTTATAACTTCTCCTACAAAAGATTTCTGGTTTCGCATCAGAGTTGAAAATAAGATTTTAAATATAAATCAGATTTTCGATACACAGCGATATTAATAAAAGTTGAATTGCTAATTCAGCCTTTTGAAAATCTTACTCAAGTGTTAATCCAATAACAAAGCATGTAATAAATTACAAGTGAAGTGATGTCTAGATGGTTCTTTGGAGTTGTTGTCATGAGTCCACTTGTTGGGCAATATTATGAATAAATTCCAAGAAAAAACGAAAAATAAATAACTCTTACATTTCTGAATTATAAGGTCTAACATTTTGTTTCTTTTAAAGATATGATATATTATGTAATGACAAGTGATGTGCACGTAAATAATTTAAAAATTTGCAAGTCATAGCGCACATATTTTCAATTATACTTTCAAAATTCAATTATACATTCAGAATTATATTTGTCCATAATCTCTTCCTAACCTACACTGTATTTGGAGAATTAGCTCTAATTAAGATTTGGTGAGAGAGGTTTTGATTGCTTTTTAAGTATGGTTTTGGTTGAAAATCTTGTAATGTGACATTAAGTTTTCAAAGAATGCAGTCACACGTTACAAAGTGTGCAGGTGTTGCCATATAGTTGGAGTAAGAGTCCACTTCAAATCACATGTTCCTGTGACATCAAACATCATACACCAAACTAACTTATTATATTTCAAGGGATAATCTGTCCATCATGTTGTTACAGTACAAGGTTGTTCGATTTTTCTACTTCTGGTTTACCTCATTTTAAAAGAAAAAGAAAAATAAGTCTCGCTTACATACGTCTGAATCGAATTAATGATTTTGCGTGTGTTAGGATATAGATTTTTATAAATTTTAATGTATAATAAGAGAAAGAGAATGAGTGAGGTTTAGAGCTTGTTTGATTGGGGATAAAATTGATACGCGCGGTATTCCGTGTAAAATGTGTGGTTAATATTATATTGAAAAGTGTGCGTGTGGTTGAAAAGAAGAGAGAGAAGATGTGAGATAAAAATTATCCCCAATCAAACAAGGCCTTAATTGTGAGATTGTGTCTAGTATAGTGGGTCCTACGAAATATGTGGATGTGATTGGATTGACTTTAGATGAGAATAAATTAAAATGAGTGAAAATTTGTTATAATTTGTAAACTAATAGGTGCGAAATCGGAAACGAAAATTTCTAGTGGTGAACATATTTTTCTTCAAAAAACCATAAATTTCTACCATTTGAAATCTAATACTATATGGAACTAATATTTCATTTAAAAATTTAAAATCTTAAATTAGGCTAACTGTATATTTATTTTCAATTTACACTGATGAGTTATAACTAATCAGTTCTTGTTGTTTATGCAAATTCCATCAATATCAATTGCTTAATGAGAGTCAGTAATCTAGTAGGATACGCAAAATCGACTGATTTCGGTGAACGAATCGTGTTATCTAGTTTCAAGTAATCCTTACCAAACAATAGAAGATGAGAAAATTATTCGTTTATATTTTCATACTATACTAAGTTGGACCCCACTTTTGATGTGTTAGCTCTCATCTATTAATATATTGACAGTTGAGAGAATAACTTCTCCCCATATAGGAGGAGAACATTATTCACGCTGCTCGAAAAAGAAACATCTAGAACGAAAAGGGAAAAATGGAAAAAGGAAAATTTTAAGAAAAGAAATGTACACAAGAAGATTGAAGACAAATACGTTGAGGTCATTAGTCCATTTGGTGGTTGCAATAACCTTGTCAAGTCACAAACAGTAGACACTTCACAAACATCAAGTTATATATGCATCCACTTTAAGCCATTCCATTTTCATACACATCCCTCCATAGATAGGAGATTCAAACAATGGCTTCCTCTACAGTTATCAATGGTGTCCAAAGAGCGATTTTGGTTCTAGCCCTAATTGTTTTTCTTGGGAACATTATGATGTGGATCATCATGCCAACTGATACATATTACAATATATGGGTACCACACATCATGGCTGATACAAATTCAACTTTCTTTGGACTACAAGGTAAATTAACTTGTGTTTTTTTATCCAAGATTTGTATTGGAAATTTGTTGAGCTTTGTTTACAAAATCTTTCCTAGTTTTTGAGAATATAATAGTTCAGTATGTTGAAAACAGGTACTTTGTTAGAGACAAGATGAATTTATTTTATATATTTAATTCTTGTCTTCGACACTCTCTCTGTCTTGCAGGTCCAATAATGCTGGATTTCACATTCCCAATATTGTTCATTGCTGTTATTGGCTGCATATATCTGCATTTGGGAAAGAAAAGAACCGCAAGTGAGAGTAACATGGGAAGGTAGAATGCTATGAACCAAAGGGACATCAAAAAGGCCCTTTTTTTTTTTCCATATTAGCTCTACTAATAAACTTCAATTTTGATGATCTTTAAATGACCAGAGAGAAGGGAGCTTTCGAATTCGGGTTCTTGAAGAGGCCGATGATCGTTAAGGGGCTTGGGATTGTTACATTGACTGAGTTAACTCTCTTTGCTATGTTCATTGCTCTTGTTGTTTGGTATTTCTCAGGCTATTTACGTCACTGGTTTGAGCAAGTTCCCATGCTCCAAATGACACGAGTCACACGACACGAGCAAGTGTAAGTAGTCGAGGCCTTCGCACATTAGACTTAATTATAATAGTGATTCTAAGTTTAGACGTCGTATCTGTAATTTACTGTTTTGCCCCTTTCGAGTCTTGATCCATTCTGTCATTTGTTTTGTGTCATCTGACGGACTTAGGGGTTTTCTTGAAATTTCGGGGTCGATTTTCTCAGGTGGCAAACGAAGCTGGATAGATTGGCCATAACGTTTGGGCAAGCAGGGAATGTGTGTTTATCATTTCTATTCTATCCAGTGGCAAGAGGGTCATCCATATTGCCTATGTTAGGGCTAACTTCTGAGGGTAGCATTAAGTATCATATGTGGATTGGGAATATAGCGATGACCCTCTTTACCGTTCATGGTTCTCTTTACATTGTGTACTGGACTCTCACTCACAGATTATCTGAGGTACAATTTCTTCACTTTTCTAATTTTCTTACTCCATGCATTTTATCATGTAAAAGAAATAGTTATCTTTTATTACACAGTCAAAACACTCTGTATATTTGTTATTATGCATATGTTCTCCCTCTCTTCTTCTTCTTTCTGGGCTTTGTTCACGTGCCCGTTGCGGGCATGTACCTGATAGAGAGAGGGGTGTGTGGGCCCTACCCCCATCCCTCCAATTCCGGGGAGGGGTGTTTTTGTCTGGAAGGTGCGCGCAACAGGCGCCTGAACAAAGGGGTCTTCTTTCTTTTCTTCTTCTTCTTTTTTGGTTTTTTTTTTTAAAATCATCCCTGTTCAACTTTTTCGCTTTCATTGGATCTCACCCAGAAAAAGCAATACTCTGAATGTAAAACGGTCACCTGTTTGACTTCTTGCTTAGATGATGCATAGACATTAAGATTGACTTGACGTTCGCTCATGCCTTTATGCTAATTAGACTTTGACTATAATTTTGAACCTTTACTTGGAACTTTACTTTTATGCTTGAAAGGAGTGTAAAAAAGAGAGGGGTAGAGCTAGATTTGTTTTGTAAGCTCGAAAGGCTTAGTTCAATTCTAGTAAATTTGATAACCAAGATACATCCCCATTCCCAATGAGTGAAGCAAAATAAAATTAGATTAGCAATTCAATTCTTTTAGAAAAGTTGCATAATGAGGCGCAATCGAACACCATAATATATTTGGTTACAATCGGCACAATATAGGTGACCTGTTTACTTAAATATTAAATCTTATCAATACATATAATAGCCAAAATAATAGATCGCAATAATATATGGGCACTAAACTCATAGTTTATTAAATAAATTAAGGTCTTGTTCTCCCCACCATATTTTTGAGTTATTCGAAATATGTGTTAGACGTGTGGTCGATAATTGCATATATATTAAAAAATATAAAGTAATTATATGAGTGGTTGAAAATGACGAGAGAAAAAAATTAGTGGAGATTTATAATTGTCGGCGAACAAAAACATATTGTATGGTTGAGAATTGGAAAAAATTATATTAAAAATATAAAATAATTATATGAGTGGTTGAAAATGATGAGAGACAAAATTAGTGGAGATTTATTGTATGGAGAACAAGGTCTAACTGTCGGCAAACAGCAAAAACATACTGTATGTGTGGTATATTCTCTTGAACTTTTTTCTTGGAGGGGTTTACGTGTTTAATTAGCATTTACTTCATTAAGTAACAATTGAAAACTTAAATGTCAATCTCTAATCATGGTAACATCCAAAGGTAAAACGACACTGATATGATTATAATATTTCACTTTAATCCTAATCTAGTGGACTTACCTAACAATACTTCAATTTTAAGTGTGAAAAGAAGGTGAAAACACAAAGGCAATCAAATGAATTGGTGTGTGTCATTTTTCTTGTGGTTCAATTGCCTTTAGAGTAGGACCCACAAATAGTGGTCATTTTTCAAAGCAATTTTTGACTTTAAAACTGAAGGTTTGGTTGTTGGTTAGATTCAAAATTTTTCCAATTATAAAAAACTTATTTTTACTATTCAATCAAACAATTTTTTACCAATCACATTCGGTTAACGGTATGTTCGATATGTCCTATTTTTCATGGAAATTGTTCCAACCAAAAAGTTTATTTTCCCACTTTTATATTTGATATGAACATATTTCATGGAAAGTATTTTTTATGTACCAATTTTTAAAACACATCAAAGACTAACTCCTATGGAAAATTACTTAAAAGTGAAATGGTAGAAAATTTTCCAAGCAATTGAACACACTTTCCATCTCTATTTCCTTCTTGGATAACATACACCCTAATTATTATCCGCATACTTTATAATTTCAATTGTAATTCAAAATCTTTGGGTGTGTTTGATTTCAATGCATAGAAATGGTTCACATGGAAAACCAATTGCATTTATGTAAACATTTTCTCAATTCCAAGCTAAATTTTTATTTGCATGTAAAATGGTCAAAAATATGCTTTAGGATATTGCACTTGTATATAGTTTATATGATAAATTTATATAATTAAATAATTAAAGGTGCAATTCAATTTTCTTAAAGCGACATTTGTATATAATTAAAATCAAATCAAATACGGACTTTTATACGTTTTTAACACGAGTTAGGTAAAAATATAGGTAAAAATAAAAAAAAAATGATAAAATTACCTCATGCCCACCCCACATTCAGGGGTGGGGAGGGATAATTTTATCATTTTTTCGTCTTTACTTGTATCTTTGCCTAACTTATATTAAGAACCTATAAAAATTGATCAAACACACTTGGGTGAAATGAATGAAAAAATTTGAGGAGCACACGCAAAATAAACCTACACGATAATCAATGCACATATACGTGATGTGAAGATGACATGTGATTTACGTAATGTGTTGACACGTACGCCAACTACCATTGCAAATAAAGTAGGTGTCCTATTTTTCAAATCTAGAGGCCACTAGCTTAGAGAATCTTAACCTACATGGGAGTGGCAAACTGAGTTGTCCAAAAAAAATTTGCCTTCGTCTTATCACGAAAACCTTTTTCCCATTATTCATCATGGTTGGGACCATGAAATCATAGCCATGAATTGAATCAAATTCGGATCACAAAAAAATAAAAATAATAAAAAAAAAAAAAAAAAAGGGAAAGGAAAGAAGAGATAGGATGACAAATTGGTATAATTTTAAAACAATTGTGTGGGCCCAAAATCAGGGCTGCATATATGTGATTGTGATTTTTGACTGAAAAATTACAGGAGGCGGTTGGACGTCTTTTCATGTTTTACCAAATATACTGTTTCGTGTAATATATTTTTTCAGAAAAAAACAATGTTAAGTGTCATGACCACTTTAAGAGATGTGTCTGCAGTAAGTATTAACTACTGTCGAGGAATTCATGTTCCATGTTCAGGGCCCGCCCCCAAGATATTGGGGCAGTTTTGTTCATGTCCACCCGGGTGGATCATAGCTTATGATCCATTGAGGTGATTTACGCTTTCGTTCGGATTCCGTTTTGAAATTCGAAAATTTGGCTAGATTCATCACAACGAAGTAGAGGTCCAGCAATTTGGAAAAAAAATTTTAGACACTGTGGTAGCACTTGGTGACCGGTCAAAGTTTCTTGCAAAATTTTGGCCAAAACTTTGACCGATCAAAGATCGGTCACCACGGGCCGCCACTGTGTCCAAATTTTTTTTTTTCAAATTGTTGGAGCTCCATCTGGTCGTGATGAATCTAGCCAAATTTTCGGATTTCAAAACAGAATCCGGACGAATGTATAAATCACCCGAGTGGACCATAAGCTATGATCCCCTGGTGGAACATAACAAGGCTGGATATCGGGGCTCAGCCTTTTATCGATGAATTTGATAATTTTAAAGTCTTTGTTTCATTAATAAAAATATTTTTGAATTAGGGACCTTAAGTAGTTGTCTAGTCTCAGGGCTACCCTTGACCATAATCCCCTCTATCTAAGTTTATTTCTTCTTTGAGCGGGGCTAAATGCACCACCATTTTTTTCTTAACACTCCCCACCCCACCCATCCATTTTATCTTTTCACAATATATATATATATATATATATATATATATATATATATATATATAAAAAGCAACCACGATGAAGAAGAAGCTTTGCTGCCTCCGATCAGAAATGGCATCAATTGAGAGGGGGGGTTCTCCCCCCCTTTTGGCTATCGACAGGAATTACTATCGGAAATGCCAGTAAATTTAATTTAATTTTTTGGTTATTGTTTAGCCATTGCTGGGGCTGTTCGGCCAATGCTGGCCCCACGCACACCCAACAAAAAAAAAAAAAAAAAAACGGAAGGCTTAATTGGAATGATTTTGTTTTGGGGGGAAGTTGTATTTAGAAAAATGGTGGTGCATTTAGCTGCACGCTTCTTCTTTTCTGAAGTGCTATGTGAATTTATTAGGATAACACGTAACTTATGATATTGTCTTCTTCAATATGATCCTCCTTCACGTTACTATTTTAGAAGCCAAATTTACAATGAACAGAATTTTACTTTTTCAGCATCTGAAATAATTAATAGAAAATAGAAGTTAGTGAATTTGGGTTGGTGGATCAAGTCAACACTCAGCTAGTCCATGGCGATAATATGGTCCAACCCATTTTCCATATGGGTCAGGCCACATAATTGGGCTGAGGAAAGCTTTACCATGAGTCCATCTTCCAAGTAAATTATCTTTAGACATGTATTGGAAACAAAAAACATTTTGGGTTTTGATGCATCAATCACAAAACTTGAAGGACTTGTTGCACTTAAAAATTTTGCTCAGTGTACAAGAATCTTCACAATCATAACTACAATGCAAATTTAATTGACTAACTACTGTAATTCTCAATACGTTTAACCGATTGACTACTGTAATTTTTGATGCATCAATATAATACAATTTTGATTCAATTAATCTCTGCATGACCGAAGCACAATCTTGAGCTTGGCAAACACTAATTAACTATTTTTTCCCCTCTTTTGATGTATGAATTTATGCAGATGCTCAAATGGGATCAACACTATGTATCAAATGTAGCAGGAGAACTAGGGTTGTTATGTGGATTAACTTTGTGGATGACGACATACCCTAATATAAGAAGAAAAATGTTTGAGCTCTTTCTATACACTCATTATCTCTACATTCCTTTCGTCATTTTCTTCATTCTACACACTGGCATTGGCTTTGCATGCATCATGCTCCCTGGAGTTTATCTCTTCGTCGTTGACCGCTGCTTAAGGTTCTTACAGTCGAGACAGAAAGTTCGTCTTGTTTCTGCTCGTATTCTACCGTGTGAAACTGTCGAGTTAAATTTCTCCAAGAGTCGAGGTACGATATAATTTACATAGTAAATTTAAAATTATTAATAATAAATTATTTACTATTAATCTTGGAACTTTTTTTTCTTGCAGCTTTGAATTACAGTCCAACAAGCACAATGTTCATAAACGTTCCTAGCATTTCAAAGCTGCAATGGCATCCTTTCACTGTTACTTCTAACAGCAATTTGGAACCAGAAAGGATTAGTGTTGTCATCAAATGTGAAGGAAATTGGACTAAAAATCTCTATGATTTGATTTCATCTTCTTCTTCATCTTCTCTTTCCTCTAATCGTCGTCTTCAAGTTTCAGTCGAAGGACCCTATGGTCCTGCTGCTACAAATTTTCTCAGGTCAGTTCATAACATGATATTTTGTAAAAGTGAAATGACTATCTGTCTTCACCTTCTTAAAAAAATTCTTCTCATTCCCTCATTGGCCTATGAACTTTTCAGTCTTCTTGATTTTATCAGAGAAGACTTATCTAACACACTCAGATTCCACTGTAAAAGTGTTGTGTCTCTTTATCTCTTTATCGGTCTCATTACGCGAACGTATTACAACCTCTAATTTGTGACCTAACAATCAAGAAATTCAATGATTGCAGGCATGACATGTTGGTGATGATCAGTGGAGGCAGTGGAATCACCCCTTTCATATCCATAATCAGAGAGCTAATATATATCACCTCCATAACTCAATCCCACAACATCCCCAAGATCAAACTCATCACTGTTTTCAAGAATTCTTCACACCTCTCCATATTAGACCTAATTCTCCCGATTTCTTGGAGTGCAAATTCATCATGCACAAACTTAGACCTTCAAGTTGAGGCCTATATAACAAGAGAAAAAGGGCAGTCAAAGGACAAACTTGAGGGCCCACAAACTGTATTTTTCAAGCCCAATCCATCTGATGCACCCATATACCCCACTCTAGGCCCAAACAGTTGGCTTTGGCTAGGTGCTATTATTTCATCGTCTTTTGTTGTTTTTCTTGTGTCACTTGGAGTTTTTACTCAATATGTCATCTACCCTATTGATCAAAATACCAATACACTCTATTCCTACCCCAAGAAGGCCGCGATGAACATATTCCTCATATGTTCTTCGATAGCTTTGGCAGCAACGGGCGCGTTTTTGTGGAACAAGAAACGCAATTCGAGCGAAGCCAAACAGATACTCGACATGGAAGAATCGGTAAATAGTCAATCTTCTTTTGTCGATGATGAGAGAGAATTGGAAAGCCTTCCTCAACAATCAGTTGTCAAGTCTATCAAAGTCCATTATGGTCAAAGGCCTGATCTCAAGAGTAAGAAACTACACATCTCTTTCAAGTTTTCTTTTCCTTAGTATTTATACTTTATACGTCTCTTTTTAGTGAAATGTGATCAATATTGACATGGTTAATTGTGTAGGAGCACTTTCGGAATGCAAAGGGTCAAGCATTGGTGTGCTTGTTAGTGGCCCTAAGAAAATGAGGCATGATGTTGCAAATATATGCTCTTCTGGTTTAGCCGATAATCTTCATTTTGAGTCCATCAGTTTCAGCTGGTAGGGGTGATCTCGTAGATCTTCTTACAATATATGATTTGGAGATGAATACATGATGACGTGAAGATAAATGAATAAGTCTAGAATGCTACTTATAATTATATATGTTTTGTGTTTGAATCAATTTTCGTAGAATATCTAGTATAAATAAGCTTTGAGTGGTTTGTATAAAATTCTTGATAATATTGTGGAAGATCTGTATGTGTATTAATGGAGTAATGAGTCTGTGCACCCCATCTTCAATGAAATATTGTCTCGTACTTCAAGGATAGTAAGTGTTGGCTACCTATACAAGAGCAATCAATACGAATGTGATTTATCTGTGTGAGCAACCAACACATTTAAAAGAGTCGAGAGTAACATAGTACATGAAATGCTTACATCTTCAAGAAAATGAAAACAACATTACAGTAGTGTAATCTACTCATATTCATAAAGAAAAATGTAGTACAAACACCCATGTATATTGCATAGTGAACGCAAAAGGGGATGGATGCCTGAGGAGATGAAATGACAATTTTGTCTTCCACTTATTATGAGGGAGCAGACAATGGTATATCCTGCGGTCCACAGTGTGTTCATATAACATTCTTCACTCATAAATAGCTTTGATGGACCAAGAGAATCACGTGTCTCATTAGAATCAAAAGATCTGCTGCTCTATATGGCCTAAAAAAAAAAAAGGAAACAAATACCAACGAATATTACAATTTCACATCACTGCACATCCAATTATCATAGCTAATAAGTAGTTCTATTCTCGTTATAAATACATAAAACAGTAACCCTGCTTATAGTTACATCTTAAGCATAGCACAAGGATGAGAATTGTGCCCACAGAGCATTGGATTGACCCACTTCAGTAAATAAAAAGAACGGTAACTTCGTAACATATAATTTGCAAAGCGTTATGCTGATTAAAGATTTAAATGTATCTCCTATCTTTTATCTACATCTTATGAGAGACGTCCATCTCTTTCCCCTCTCAATTTGGAAAAGAACACAATTCATTCTAAGTGAGAGAAAAAATCCAACCGCAAGCAAACAGGGTGTGAATTGTGAAATATATACACACGCAATACAATAATTTGTGCACAACTATAATCAAAAGATGGTAATGTTACGTTCAGTTCCAGAAAAGATTGCTCCATGTCAGCTCCATGTGTAGAAGCAGAAACTCTGTGACTGAAGAAAGCAGGTTTCACGTGTCTAGGGAACTCATTTTCCATCTGAATTTGCAGTCGATGAAAGCTTTTCTTCCAACTCTTCAAGCAAATCACGGTATTCACTGAATGCTTCGTGTTTCTGCAATTAGTATGCAAAAAGCCAGAGTGAGCTACATAGAAGATTATAATAACTTTGACCATAATCCAACAAAATCATTACCTGTAAGGTTGTGCTATAGGCCCCCCACAACCGAAGGTCATTCCTGAACAAATCAAATAGGACCTATGCACACAAAATAAATAAAGCATATATCAAACGAAAAAGCAATAAACGATGCAGATCAAAGGTGTTAAACTGAATCAGAGACTTATGCGAAAAGACACAGCTTTAGTACACGTCGCCATATTATACTACGAAATGAAGGTGATTAAATAAATGCATTCCTTATTCGAAAGTAATAGGGCGTGCAGTATTGGCTGGCATTACATTACTAATGATATATTTAAAAATCAAGGAATTAGAGCATCACTTGTCTACATACAGTTTAGGATAAGGCAATGTTGATGCAAGGCGAGCTCTGTAGGATAACATGTTTTGTACAATATGTAAACTATACCTCTGAACGTCTCAAAAGTGTCGCCAAAACCACTATCCACTCTTTAAATTTGACCGAGCACATATTTGCCAATAGAAATTCTGCATCCAGTCGACTTTGCAGGGTTCCCATGTGAAGCTAAATTGAAAAAGAAAAGAGAAATAAACAAATAAATCAAGAGAAGAACCTGAAAAGAGCACGATCAGACTGTCCTCTGGGAATCAACAATCACTTGGCCTTCTTAAATTTGTGCATGTATGTTTCACCAGAATACAAAGTCCCAATGCAAATTCAATTGTTCATTAAGAAAAATTATGCCTAGAAAGAAGGGGCTTTGTTGGAAAGTGTATATAAATGACATATAGAATTGGGTGGTGGAGATTGTGGATCAAAAGTGGTTTGACCGAAAAGGTTTAAAAACACTTTCCAGAAGCTATGCATTTCTAGTCTAGATACTTCAAAGAAGGTAAGGTCCACAAATTATAACTACCTACATAGTGCTTATCAAACAGAGCAAAAAGGTAAAACATGGAAACATGGAGACATAGTTTTCATAGTCCAAGATAATAGGTAAGATAATAGGATACCAGAGTCCACCAGCCAAGAAAGTGTCCAGGAAAATAAAAAAACAGCACTTGAAGGATGTTACCTTTTGCCCTATCATTTCAAATCCAGAAGCAAAATTCTCCAATCGTGCACTTCCATATCTTTCACGCTGAAGGTATTCCTGAAATAAGTTTCATCGTCAATCTAAAAATCTCCAATGGTTGGTAACAATATAGTCTTAGAACTAAACCAAACATGATTTCTTACTGCTAGATCGAATTGAGTTCCTTTGACGAATGCCACAAGTTTTGAAAGCTCTTTCCCAGACATCAAATAGCCTGCGTGGCTTTCTAATATGTTTTTTACAGAAGAAACATGTGCATTTTTCTCTTCAAATGAGGAGCTGCTTTACAATGGAAAAGGTTAACAAGAACCATAAGATAAGACCAGGAAATTAAAAAGAAATAATTGCAAACTAGTTGGTGAAGGACTACATGTTTGTTTGGAGAGGTTTTTGAAACGATGATTTTTGGATGTGCACGGTGAAAATTACTTTTAAAAGAATCTCAGAGCTCTAAAACGGTCAAATTTTACCTTCTAGAGTCGGAAGACTGCCTTCTGAAACTGGAAGGAAAAAGAAAATAGCCCAGGACTCGGGGAGACAGTCTCTCAGAATCATTATTGGTGTGTTCAAAGTCTCTTCCAGATCTCAGGAGAAATCTCACCTGATGATCAAAAGAATTTAAGGACAAATATTTAAAATAGAAAATAAATCAGATAAGTTTAATCATCTTCCTTGCTACATTGATGACGAAACGTACCAGCTCCCCAGCCAGTTCATATAAAGATTCATCAAGTGTTGCCTAAACATGAAGAAGTCCACATCAGAATCAATCATGAAAAACTTTAGAAAAGAAGAAAAACAAGTAAACTGAGCCACAGAGAAATGATGTGTTACGGAAATTTGTTTTACAATAACATATTTGTCAGTATATGCGTAGAATCATGGTTAGACATGCAAAAACGGAAGACAAAGAAAGGCTATATTCACCTGCAACAAACGCAAGGCACAATACTGACTCACAGCAGGACCTTCGAGCTTAGCAATGACCTGTGGCAGTACACATTACAAAATACATAAGGAATTGGAATATAAGGGTCATTTGTACACAACAGATTTTGAAGAAATCCCAAAGGTATCTATCTTGCCTTTTTTCCCATTATATTGAAACATCATTCAGCAAAAACCTCATTTACTGAAATCAATTACTACAACACAATCCTTGGAGCAAAAAGTGAAAGTACAATCATGAAGCAATATGCACATTCTGCAAATTCCATTTTCCCACAAAAATGACGAAATAATATAGATAAACTTATGCCACCAGTTGATGGTCAGTGAAATGCAAACCAAGAGTGTCGCTCTAATTATGCTCCACTTAAATACAAATCATTGAATATAATACAAAATATTTCAAGCACGAACGTCAACCTTTCCTTTAAACCATCAAAAGAAAATGAGATTAGAGTAAGTTCACTAATCATCATCGTGACATTATTTCCAAACCAAAATTCTTAACAAATCAATTTTAAAGATGGAACTTACGAGTATATAGCAGGCTGCTGTACGGTACCATCTACGTTGTAAGCATTCTTCAAACAACCTAAAAAACCACACCGGATTTCTCAATCACAAAGGAAAGAACAACGTGGTAACTCCTCGTTATAGTTAAGTTTCCATGTTCACTTTTATTTGTAGATAGAATAAGTAAACCCATGTATTATGTTAAGAAATCACATGCTGAAGTTGCAACTTTATGATGTAAAATTAGTAAATTACAGCAAAGTTGGATGATTCCTCGTCTTAGGATTGAAAGTACTCACTCTAAGTTTAAAGTCACAAGACCTAACTAATAATCAAATGGTCCTGTTTAATCTCCAATTGACTTGTCAAATCCGACATGGCATGGAAATAACTTCAAACCCATTAAGCTTACTCCTTCAAATCATCCTTGTTAGATATAAATATACACAAATAGTCCTTTTAGATTTTTAAAAAAAAAAAATGTACACCAAATTTAAAGTAAGTTTCTTCCGCACAGAAGATATGCACAACGGGTATATTAAAGTAGAAATAGGCATCCATTATAATGCAATTCTTTGGAGAAGCGATATAGCACTTCAATTATCCTAGGTGTGCCACTGGTTCTGTTATAACAAAGTACCTCTTTTACTGACATTTGGCTGTCATCAGCATAGTTCTTCCAATAATTCATAAAGCTTCATATGGTTGCTTTAAGGTTCAATGAACCTCACTTTAATAGATGATTTGAACTATCAATATTTTGTAACAAATAGTAAGAGCTTGCTCCATAAAGCTCTTCTTAGGGAGAAAGTGATTTTTTCATTTTCTTTTGAAGAATAAACAGTTGAAAATGAGTGTGACAAAAAAAAATAAAAGCAAAAGTAAAGAAGCTTTGTCAAACAAGATCTGAACCAGATTACATTAGCAGTAGTAGAAGATCAAGGTCTTTCTGACTATTGGCTTCTCTTGATAGAGTTCACTGAGAAGTAATTTTGCATTTCAATTTAAGTTCTTTATTCAGATTTTTTTTGATAACACATTTTGCTAACCAAGTTTAACATCTTATTCAGTGTTTGTTTGGGGGAGATTTTTGGAAAATATTTATTTTTGAATGTGTGGCCAAAAGGTATAGAAAAGTTTTAAAATTATAAAGTTGTCACGTCATCAATGAAAACGTTTGCTGAAAATGAGTGGAGGAAAATGATTTTTGTATATCTTAGTAAAACAAGCTCTGAATAAAAAATCACCGCAAATAAAAATGGATTTACATACTCTGTTGATCTACCGGCAGCAGAAAACAGATCTGCCCAATGTCGACCATCAGTTTTTCTGGCAACACTGACAACAACATCAAGATATTCAGGGAAGTTTCTAATCAGATCACAAGTTTTCATCAGAAGAGAAGAATTGGCAACTGCTGTGCGGTTCTTGCTGGAATTTGTCCTGCAGGAAAGTGTAAACATACATAAGATGCCTAAAGAGTCTATCGGAAATGACAAAATACAAACAGATGTCCCCTATCCCCACCACCCCACCTAAGAATGGAAGATATAGAGGGTGATAGGATTGAATTTTTTATGGTTTTTTATGAATTTTTATGTAAAAGAGGAGAGAGAATGAGTGGAGTTGAATGGTGGAGATTTGTGCAGTACATGTAGCTTACACGAGAGATGTGGATGTGATTGATTTGACCAAAAAAAATAATGGATAAAAATGAATAAAAAAGTGGAAAAAAGTGGTACAAAAACTATCCTATCACCCCTATATATATGCATGTAGCCAACCATGCAGATAGAAAAAAAGAAGCAATGACAGAATGATTGCAGCTATGATTAATAATTTGTCTTGATAAAAAGTAATGATTGCAGCTATGATTAATAATTTGTCTTGATAAAAAGTAATTTGCTTACGTGTCTATTTAATAAAGAAGAAAGAAAAGATGCTGCAAAATTATGTTAACTTGTGATTGTTTTTTGGATCAAAGATGAGTCACAACAACACTCTTCAGCCACAGGACAAAATATATTTTCTTCAATCATCCATCTATCCATAATTGATGATTTACTTTTTCTTTGGTGGTCATTAAAATAAATAAATAAAAAGTGAAAGAAAAGCATTTTCGATAGCAAAAATTAATGTGCAATACCACCATTTGAAACCTTCACTCAGTGAAAACAAAAATAGATAACACTCCACAAAACTTATCCAGTTGGCCGGTGAATACCAAACTAGTATTTCAGTTCTAATGTGTCCAAAGAAACGCAAATAAGTGGCTGTTTGGCATAGCTAGTTTTCAAGAGGTTTGAGTTTTTGGGAGAATGTATGGTTGGAAAGATATTGATCCCATAAAATGTGGTTTAAAATGGATATGGAGAAATGTTGAATGGAAGGTAGCAAGACCAAACAAGCACCAAGGGAAGGAACAAGTGGGAGGTCTTAAAAGCACGAATAGGCATACACATTCCTGGAAGTAGTTACCTTGAGATTTCAGCATCAAAAACTGTGAACAGAAGCCACTCAAGGCAATGAGAAAAATGTGGCTTTTCAGCTGATAATTGTGCCAGCCGTAAAGCTTCTCCCATTTTGTCCCTCTGCCAAACAAGCCATGAGAAACTTTTGAGTGCAAACGATAAAAGTAGAGCAGGAATTGATGATGCATCCATTTGTTTTAAGATCTACCGGTTATTTATGAGTTTGTTGATTATCTAAGGCGACAAAGTCCAAGTTGACCACCAGCCAGGGGGAAATTTCAAAGGTGGTGCAATATTCGACTTCAGAACTAGCATTCTCACATGCAAGATGTCTAATATTCTGCTTGCGCAATCGACATAGCACGGAAAAAAAGGACGAGAGAGGGAAAAAATAGAGAAGAATGAGAAAATTTAGGGAAGCATATTCAATACTCAATAAATAGAAAATCTGCCAAATTATGAAATCCCAGGGTCTTCGCTTGTTTCTTCAGCCTTTTCCAAAAATCATTTTCCTCGAAAATCATTTTTAACCACATGACAACTTTCTACACACAATTCATATTCCCTATGACTTCACTAACTTTTAATCTCAGCTTCAAAAATCATTTTCTCATATTGTACCAAACAAACACTAAGGGCTTATTCTAAATACATTGAATTTGATAAGGGTAAAGTTAGTTTTAGATGTGTGGTTGAGAATTAGAGATGGAGTATGTCAAATCAATGAATGAATGGTTGAAAAGGACGAGAGAGAAAAAGTAAATTTGATTTGATGAATTTAATGTGTTTACAACAAGCCCCAAGTGAAGACAGAGTCTAAGGGAACTACTAATAAGCAACAAATACTCAAATTTTAAATGACTGAATTACTTAAATATGAATCCATTTCAATCTCTATTATCCTATTTTCTCTAACCCATGTCTTCATTCCCCATCAACAATTTAATATAGCTGATTTGCACCTGAAGGAGATGGCGAAGTAGACAATGTAGTATGGTTTGCGCCTGAGGAGATGGTTCAAAACAAGGAAACTCTGTACATGCTGAGAACGACATTCTCTGGGAAACACCAACTACAATGCCAGCATTTGGAAGTAGACCAAGAGGGTATACCTCACGATCAAATTCCAGCTCTGGGTCCAACTAAGAAATCACATCAAATCTCATAATTCAGCTGACAAGAATAAAATGAAGTAAAAAAAATGCAGCCAGAGATTTAAAACCTGCCCACAGGAAAAGAAAAAAGAAAAAGAAAAAAAAAAGAAGAAGAAGACTACTTATCACACTACGATTGGATATCAAATAAAAAACATACAGCCGCAAAATCATTAATCAGGGTAGAAACAAATGAAGTTGACACTCAAGCAGAGCACAGCAACAATTGAGAAGTTAGTTTGAGATATCTTTTGTCTCTGACAATCAACAAAGTCAACTCCATGTTCACAATATTCATCGACGCGTTTTCATCTATGATTACTCAATAATTTTATATGAACTTGTGAGTTTAATCTGAACAGACGTTTCTAGATATGAGTCTTCTGGAAATGCTGAAGCTTTGTTGTGCTGGTAAAAGCAGAAGCAGCTTGTTAGCTGATAACCAATCAGTGGTTTTGACATAAAGAACTGAATGTTTTATTAGAGAGTCATCTCTGCATTATAATAAAGCTCTGGGTCTCCTCCCTATTTTGATGTCCTGAAATCTACCCTTTTCTAGCATCCCGGTATGGTTATCTGTGCAATTTGTTTAAGATTCAAGCTTCTGCCAGGATGAAACTTGAGACAGAGTGCACTACAAGCAGTGATATCAAATCATAACTGGTTTCTAACCATATAAGCTACATGATCCACCTAATGACTTAAGTTGGACATTAGTGGTACAATGCTGGCCTAACAAACATATAATAGAAAACAAATTACTAGCAGACAGCAAATGGGGCTCAAAGAGAACAACTGATCTCAAAACTATTACTTGAATACCTGCAAGAAATCTTCCTGCTTATAAGGATCAACACCTGGAGATGGATACCAGACCTGTAAATGAGCTTACATCCAATATATGAGACATGATCACTACAATCAAAATCTTAACAGAAGAATTTATGACTAAGAAACCTATTACCTGCATCCCTCGGTGCCCATAGTCTAACCATGAAACTTCCTCAATTAAGTTAGTTTTCTCCTCTGATTTATCACAGGTTACCCAAAATAATTCTACAGAATCAGTGAGCTCTCTTTCCCTCCCCTCATGCAAATCAAGCAGAGAAAGCTCCCCATTCCTCCTCAATATTAAACACCTAAAAGATACATAGTCAACAGTCAAATATAGCACCCAGAAAATCCTACCTACAGCCCTGAAATTGAAACTATATTCACAAACCTGGCAGGTTCTCGGGCTAACAGATCAGACAAGTTATCATTTCTTGAAACATACTCCTGTGAAGGCTGGTCAGGGATAAAACGCATTGCAACCGGATGGCTCTTTGCAGTCATGATTGAAAGTTCTCTTACTGTAGAAAGCTGTTTGTCATTTTATCACTTAAAAAGGCATGACGAATGAATTTCTATTACTAGTCTCATTTAGAAAATATTTTAATCCCGAAGATTAAGCACGTCTTCTTTGAAGCATTTTCATACCTGTAACTCTGGAGTACTGGAAGGTATTAATTCACCGGATAATGTCACGTGGTATATGTAAACATCAAATGGGCGATAAGTTACAAGCAAATAGTCTTGATAAACATCCATCACGATTGGCTTTGCAAGCAATGATTTCCGACAAAGTAGTGAACTCTGATCCAGGTGATATCTTGGGTAGAAAAGCAATTCATATCTGCAATCACCATTCATCATTAAGGTAACCAGGTATTTATGCAATATATAGTTTTAACTTGCAACAATTGTACATTAGTGGGTCATATTTGGGAAATATTCTGTCCATAAGAAAGCATATTCTTAAAAAATGACGAAAAACTAACAGAAACTAGATTTTGGATGCTATAATTGGCCAATTACATCTTCCTTTCATTTCTCATGTTCGGGAAACATATTTCCATTTATCATAAAACTTAGTTAAAACCTTTCTCACAAAGAACCTCAAGCACTCAAAAATAATCCAATGAGAAATGAAGCGAACTGTGGTATTTGTGAATTCAAAGGCGAGTTGCCCATAAAACTTATTTTGGAGGTCGGTATGGCACCATAGAATACTTGCACGAACTGTTCAGAATATTATTTTTCTTTTTCACCATTATCATCCTTCTGTTAGCTTTCTTTTTCCCCCAATCTTTTCAATCATTTAATGAGGTCACCATTCCATGCTTGTTAAGCAATCCTTGCATCGATGAAATACAGCTTATTCTTGACTAAATCCCTTAACGTTATAGATGTGGTTACAGAAATTTTGTTATTGGGTCTGTTTTAATTTTCTTTCACATAGTGTACATCTCCCTCCTTTTGTATGCTATAATGCCATAATTAACGACTGAGGACTCAACTTTAAATTCGCACCCCATTCAGATGTTATAAACAAAACAACTAGAGCATGTTTGGGAAGTCTTTATAAACTTTGGTCAACTGATCAAGGATGCCACTTTATCCACACATTGCCCGCAAGTATAACCCACTTCTCCACCACTCATCTCTATGTGTTTATGCACATCCTCGAATATGCTGTTAAACTGGTACTTGCATTCTGCATATCTATCGAATGCAGACTGATAAACGTGGATGAAGTAGCAAAAGGAATAGGTCCAATTTTTCTACACTACCATTTTAGTACGGTTACACCATATCTACCTAAGCATACATAAGCCTAAATTCTCAGTGTACAAAAATTTGAAAAACCATGTTCTTTTCCAATATCTAACCAATGGAAAATAGCTATACGCTACCTAAAAGAAAATTAAGAAAGAAAACCAATAGCCAGGTCACGTTTCCAAGTCAATGAGAATATTAAGACAGCATTTGGTAGGGAGAGCAATAATCATATACCATTTATTAACGTAATAAAAATGTCGAACGTTTTCTACTTCCATGAAAATCAACTGTAATACAAATATTTAAGGCCTATGTGCTATTGAAGCTTTACTATTTACCGGAAACAATTATAAAAAGTCGTCTTATATGATTAATTCCTCATACTGAGGCACAAAGCAAGGGGGATGGCTAAAGTCAAAAAGAGGCATATTACCATGGCAACCACTGCAAATTTTTACAACTTTACGCTGGACTATAGTCTACAAAATATACAAGTTCCTATCACTAATTCAGGAAACACAAATATATTTAAAAGGAAAATTTGTACTTGTATAGACTTCTCACGTGTTAGAAGAGTCCACATAGTTGCAGACAACGATAATTTTCCCCAGCCATAACAATCCCCTGCATTGAATTTGTTGCTCCTGAGTAACATCTCCAAACATTCTCCACCGCTTCAACCGTATATCATACAAGATTAAACCATGAACCCCAGCAATTGCCAAGTACATTCCATCCTTGCTAGCAGCCACATGTAGAATAGGCCAGTTGTGAGAAAGATAAGAAACCTAGTACCAAGCAGTCTATCAGAATCGTCTTTATGGAAAGGAGACAAAAAAGTAACACAATATCATCAGAGAATTTGGTGCATAACTGGAAGATTAAGATGTAAGGTTTTAAGTTCATCAGTATCTTCTGATTGCACAAGAAGCAAGCGATCTTCACCGTAGATAACCTGGCGTGTATACGTTGTGCTAGAAATGCCTCTATTGAGGCAGCATTTGCCAAAAGAGAATGCAACAATTCTCTCTGAAGATCCTTCCTCAATAGCATAAAGCCTATATCCATATTCATCCCAGTGCATCAGAGAGGTGCCGCCCATCATGGGTTCATACTTGTGATCCTGGATTGCCTTAATCACAGGCGAAGAAACAGAACTCAAACCTATTTGACGGATTGTAGACATCAAACAACAGCCCGATACTGACCAAACTGTGAGTCCTCTTAACTTCCATCCAACTGCAAAAGCAGAGTTATCAGGTGTCCATGCGATATAATTAACAGGACCAGTATCCTCCACGGAATATCTGCAGATTTTGTTCCACACTATGAGATAAGTTCTTCGAAGTTGGATGAAAATATCAAATCAATTTGAGGGAGAGAACACTGAAAATGTTACAGAGAGGGCCATATAAATGTTGTTCTTCTATTAAAAAAGTTGCAACTTTTACCTGACCCGTTTGCATAACTCATATTGCAATTTCCAAAGCTGATGGGAAGTGCATATCCTCTTTACAAGTTTAAATAGAATTTTAATTCATGTACATATCTGACTACTTGAGATCTTTAAATTACAACCTTTACCATTCATTGCGACTGTTGGCAGTAGTTCTTAAGCATCACTCCAGAAAGTACAATAAAAGGCCATATTCTGAAAGTACCTACGTAGATGCTTCTCCAGTTTCATTGTCACCAATGTGCACCATCTAACATAAAGTCTTGTCCATTAAATCAAAACCATAACTTAACAGTCAAGGTCTATTGATCAGTCAACATGAGTTCACTGTATGGATTGCTAAACCGAAAAGCTCAGGACATTAAGTTTCAGGTTTTGTTCCTCTTCCTAGTGAAGGAAAACAAATCACAAACTACACACTCAAAGCAAAGATGTTCCACAGTCATTAAATTACTGAACGAATCTTTAAGTCGCAAATCACAAGTTGATAGTCAACGTCTATTGATCAGTAAACATGCATTCACTGTCTGGATTATGAAACTGAAAAACTCAGGGCATTAAGTTTCACGGTTTGTTCCCCTCTCTAGTTAAGAAAAACAAATCACAAACTACACACTCAAGGCAAAGATGTTCAACAGTCATTAAATTGCTCAAAAGCTCCTGAAAGTTGTATCAGTGAGGATTTAGGCCTTGTGCTATACATATTAACATTTGTTTACTAGAATTTCGTGTAGAATATATGGTTGAAATTTGGAGAAGATGTATTAAAAAAGGTAAATAAATTGTCAAATTAATATTTGAGTGGTGGAAAACGATGAGAGAGAAAAAGTTGATTTGAGTTTTTGAAATTTAATGTGTACAGAACAGCCTTAAGCTGTGTCTGCTGTGTTTTCTACCTTAAAATAAACTCCTACAAAAAAAAAGTCAAACATCAATATCACTCACACATTTCTAAACACTATTGACTATACATCGCATATCACACTACTATTCAATCTAAAACATTAGTTTTTTACCAAAAAAGAAAATGTTTATCCAAATACACACTTAGAGGGTGTTAGCGGATGAGTTTTAATGTATTTTTATGAGTAGGAAGAGAGAGAATGAGTGGAGTTGAATGGTGGAGATTTAATGAGTGGGGAGATATATGGATGTGATTTGTTCGACCAAATTTGAAATTTGAAAAAAATGGATTAAAATGCATTTTGATGAAGGTGCTAACACCCTCTTAGAGTTCCTGAAATTTAAAATAGTGCATATGAAGGCATCTCCATAGTGCATATGAAATTTAAATCAAGCAAGATTGCTAGGCGTTTTTGGGACAAATTTTTGGCTTTGTTTGGTGAGCCATGTCCATTGCCAAGGAAATGGTAAGATCTGATACTTATCAAATGGTTTTTTGGGGACAACAGGAAAATGAAAAAATGCATATGGAATTTGATGGTGATGGCTGCAGGTTGGGTCTTATGGACAGAGAGGAACCGGAGAATTTTTTATCAAATTGAGCGACCATTTGAGGATTTGTGGGATGCCATCATTTTCTTCATAGGATTATGGGCAAGAGCAGCGGGAACTTTTAGCACCCTAGAGAATTTCCTGTTTCAGTTAGACTCTTATAGTTTCCTTTGTAATTTTGTGTCAAGTTGATTGTAGTCCTCTTGCTTTGGTTTCTACAGGTAGCTTGTTTTTACTGCTTTTCTTGGTGGATGTCTTATCCACTCTTGTATTTTTCTTTGTTGTACTTTTGAAGCTTGATTGCTAATAAAAGTTTTGGTTTCCTATCAAAAAAAAAAGGCATCTCAATAGCAGTCATCAGTGATTTACTTCCCACGTTTCTCCGAAATATAAACTTACCCCCAATCGTACAAAGAAACAGCACGGATGAGTGAGGAAGAATCTACAAGGTCATAAAGTTCAACAATGCCCTTTCTGGTGCCAACAGCAAGAATCTGTTGTTCTGAAGCCACTGACATACATACCACATCACTAGCAACCAACCTCCTTTCGACTTTAATAGATTCGGTGTGCTTTAGGCCTTTCTTACTAGTAGAACATGAGACAAGTTGTCCATCCGAAAATAGCACAAAAAGCAACCTCAGTGTAATGGAAAACTCAAGATTGACTACTGCAGAAGTCTGTGACACAAAATGGTCGGACTCATGAGCAGCTTGAGTACCACCAGAAGCCAGATCATTGCCCAAAGGATGTGACAATTTATTAGCAGCATCACCATCATGCAGCACAACGTCAAGTTTAAATGCACCGCAGAACTGTGTTTCACAGGAAGAACAAGGAGAACTGGTGATGATACAAGAAGTTACTGATTTTTCACATTAGTTAAACATAATTTGGAAATGAAAGAAAGAAAGAGAAGAAGAAAAGCATTGAAATTATCGAATTTCGAGACAAAATATCAGTGACAACAACCATGACGATGACACCCACCACAGCAACAACAACAATAAACGAAAAGAAGATATGGTGTAGCAATCAATCAATGAAATTAGCTCGAAGTTTGAAGAAAATGTAGAAATTTATATCTCACAAATAAAACCGACAAAAATGATCAGTGCTAAATGCACATACCTCTCCCTTCCACGATATGTTATACAGTGATCCATCAGAGAGTCCAATTAACACATGCTTGTTATCACAAATAATGTTGCTCCTGCAATCCATCATTGTAAAAATAAAAATCGCATCAAGGCCAAAAATAAGTTAGCTGAATCCTGCTTCCCTCTACCTACATGGCCATAGAACCCAACTCACAGAAAGTATCTGGAAATAAAGTACTTACACGGTTAAGTTCTGATTTGCAAAAGGAACTTCCTCACTGAGTAGTAACGAGATCCTAACCAGAAATAAACCAGTCGGTTGCTTTCCACCAATCTGTATTTTCTTTTCCGTGAACTGAACCTTAAATATGTGTAGATAAAATGACGATGTCTGCCAAAAGGGAACAATCTTTTTAGCAACCACAAACCACAATTGTCAAATGAATTGCATTTATGGGAAATTGTTAACTTCGAAATTAAGAAGCATATCCACAGATATTTCAATTCGTAACACTCCCTCTCTTCATGAGTTACCATTTGAATTGCATTTAGTGCCAACTTCTTGAGGATTTGGAAAGACGAGTTACTGAATGCAGTAACATGCTCGACAGTCACTCTTGAGAATTCCACATTTATTCTTTTCCTCCACCAAGCACGATCAAATTGATAATGAAGTTCAGTACTAAAATTGAGACGAAAAACTTTAATACTTACAAGAACAGCTACTAGTTTCATATCAGGGCTCCACACCGCCTGCACATTTTCGCCTTCTCTTTGAATTGAATCAGCATCTCTCTTATACTTCCCCAATCTCACTCTATGCTGTAAATTCAAAACAAAATCACACCTGAATTTCCCTTCAAATTATCCATAACCAACCAGCAGAATTACAATCAGATCAGCATCTTCAAATAAAAATGCGCACGTGGAGGTGGAAGAGAGACCTGAGAGGATGACCAAAGCTCGAGATGGGAGGAGGCAACAACAAGAAGCAATCCATTGACGACTTTGAGGTAGACGATATGCTGTGTCGAGGGGCAATTAGGTAATTCCAGTGGGATGACCTGCGGCCATCCATATGCCATATACATCTTCTTGTAGAGATTCCAATGCGTATATATACAAACTGTGTATGTAAAGAGATAAAAACTATATACGTAGTGGGAGAGAGCTAATGCTTTGGTGGAGCATTCGAATTGTGGAATATGAATGTGATGCAATTTCTGCAGGAGGAGAGGAAGGAAGAAGAAGATCTGAGATTTTCGGGAAAAAAAATAATAATGAAAATAAAAATAGAACTTTGATTTCTTAACATTTGAACCCCATATATTTTGATATTTTCAGATTTCACCTGGAGTTATGAAGGGTACCATACGCGATAACGATACGTGGGATTTCCTGATAATGTTAGGTCTTGGCCAGGGTGTGTCATGAAACATGGCCTTGTGGGGTGATTCTCCTCGTCTGAATTAGTTTTGAAATTGAAAATTTCGTTGGATTAAATCACGATAAGGCGGGATTTCCGACAATTTGGAAAAAAATTTTGTGACGTGGTGGCGTGGTGGCCGGTCGAGATCGGTCAAAGTTTTTGACCAAAATTAACCAAAAACTTTGATTGATCTTTGACCGGTCATGCGCGGATGTCGCGGTGTCGAATTTTTTTGAATTCTTTGGGCTCCGTGCGTGATGAATCCAACAAAATTCATTATTAATCCAAATTGTGGGATTTCCTTCAACTCGTTGGTTCACATATATCATTATTAATTCATTATTATTAATTCATTATTCATGCATCTTGCCATTATTTAACCCAATGTTGGATTTTTAGCAAGAGCGTGCCTAAAGATGTGCTAAGTGTGATTAGATTAGGCCAAAAAGTACGTTTTGATATATTTGAATATTTGAAAAGATCATTTTCTTCTCCTTTTCTTTCTTTCCTTCATTTTTTTTTTTTGTTTTTGTATTTAGCTTTTTAATTTTAGAGTTTGAATTTATTCTCGCTTTGGTTTGTGAGAAGATATTGAAATGTTCTATATGTTTTCAACTATTTTGAATTTTTTTTCACTGCGGTACATAGTATGGTTTGTTTCTTCACAAATTTTTTTGACGTATTTTAGCAAATAATGACACACCCTAATATTTTGCTACGAAGTGTTTCAGTTAGAGATTCTCATGTTTAGACCTCGGGCTCATCACAAATGAATTTCAATTTTCCATAGGCCAACATTTTAAGTCTACCATTTTGGATATCATGTAAAGGTTTAGGTTCATTTGAAATAGGATAACTACCATTCTTTAAGGAGTTATCTACACTAGTTTTACAACAATTTTCTTTTATACAGGTAGAAAAATTTTAAAAATTATTCGAACTAACTCAAAAGCATTTTGTTGCTTTTACATATTAACTTTGACATGGCCATCTCAAAGGTGTTCTTCCTTTGATTTGCCAACCTTCAATTTCGTATGGCTTTACGTAACAACGGTCCTACAACTTTGTTTTGAAATTGGTATTTACTTGATTCAAATATTGTGATATCTATAAGAGACCTCAATTTCTAATATCACAAGTGCTTTGGTTTTTGTCTGCCGAAGGAAGAAAAACGAAATCAATTCAAACCAATTGATGTTTAAGATAATTATTACCAAGTGGATTTGTTGAAATACCCTACAGGGGTATGTACCCTACAGACACCCCTCCCCCCGGAATGAAGGGAGGCCCACAAAATTTTTTTCCCCTCTCACTCGGGTACTTGAAACAAGCTCTATTACCAAGTAACTTGGAATCCTGTATTTGGTAAACAGATCACAAAATAATGCATTCTATTTATAGGACTTGGTATATTCATTGCCTAATTATCTCTCACAATACGGCTTAACCAACCAAGTCATATAGCTTATTTATTGTTACGTGCTAAATGTCAAATCTTCTTGATTATTCATATAACACTGACTACAAGCAGCCACCCCACGAACCGTGCATAAAGAAGAGATGGTAATTCATTCAACTCTTCAACGACTACAATCTTGTGTAGAAGGGTCAATAGTGAGCTGGCTCATCTGCACTCTTGAGCAACTAAGAATCTCACTCCAGATGATCAACAATAAGCTAGAATAAGTATAGTAGAGCAATGCTGAGTGCAATCTTAATAGAAAGAAATGACTAAGGGAACTTGGGGTCAGAGATTACTTTGTCCATCAATGTAGACTGGAAATTTTGGCCCTGTGTTCAATGTATATTAAAATCTCAAAGTATGCTAATGCAAAAATGGATTAAAGTATCCCAAGAGAAGGGAGGTGAGGTCATCTCCCATAATCAGGTGGAGAATGAGTAGGATAATTTGTTGGAGGGTAACTGTAACTTGGTGGAGGATAAGTGGCTGGGGGATAGCCCTGGGATTGCAAAGGCGAGGGGTGGCCCTCTTGTTGTGGTTGTGGCTGCGTCTGTGCTGGTGGTGGTCGTGATGATGGTGGTTGTTGTGGCGGTGGCGGTGGCGGAGGAGGTGAGGGATAACCATGTGGCTGGACGTACCCTGGTGGAGGTGGAGAGTAAATTGTGGGCTGACCATATGCTGGTGGAGGTGGCGGATAACCTGAGGGAGGACCATATGCAGTTGGAGGTGGGAGATAACCTGGGGGTAGGCCATATGCTGATGGAGGTGCGGGATAACCGAGAGGATGACCATAAGGAGGAAGGGTTGGATATCCAACTGGAGGAGGGATTGGTTGATCTATCCGAGACATCAGTTGAACTGGAGGCACTGCCATCACTGATGGTGCTCCAAACTTTCCATCCCTTTTATCCATTTCAGCCTTGTGTTGAGTCTGCATAAAGTGTAAACTAATAATCGTTATATCTCAAGTTGCTACTTTAGACATAAAATCGAAATTTATTTATGATATAAGAGACATGCCTGCATACATGGGCAAACCCTATCAAAAGGAAACGAAAAGAAATTATGATTTAGAAAATTAGATTATTATTAGTACAATAAATTGGATATTGTATGAAAAAGTACACGGTATATATTACGTGCAATAAACCATGTCAAAAACAGTTCAACAGGTGGGCAGCCTCTTCAATATCATCACTTCCTACAAGTAGAGCAACGATCGAAAAAATGCAAGCCAGTTGTTGCAAGCAAAACATGAATCCCTATGAGAGTAGAAATGAACAAACCTCAATCAGATTTAGAAAATGAAGAAATGAGACTATTGAGCACAAGCAGCACATTCAACAAGTGTTCTCAAATGGGACTGAGCGAGGGGGAGAGATAGTACAATAATGCAATTATCACATTTTGTTGTCTGTATACTGAACTCATCTTGCAGCATAAACCTCGTAGCAGCTACGGAATTAGCAAAGCAGAGGAAAACCTGAAACATAAATGTTGCAGATAACTAAACCATCCTCTTGGAGCTACTTTGAAGCTAACCGAATGAAAAAAGGAATAAAAAATGTATGTTTTTACGGACTCGTTCAATTCATAAGCAGTGTTGTTTGCTGATGCATCAACAACTACATCACAAGCACAATATTGGCTAAAGTGGTGTGTCCATCACACCATTAGCCAAAATCAGAGTATTACATAATCACTTAATCAACACTATCGATAAATAGCATTATGAATTACATAACTGAAAGAAGATGAAAGGCATGTCATGTAAATTGCAAACCTCTGTGCAAAGACAAAATTCAGGGTAGTTACTTTCTCCACATCGACCGCTACAAGGCATATAACCCCCACAACATGTATATCTAAAGAAGAGAACATCACAAGATAGACCAACAGCATAAATTGATGATTATCTATCTTTCACGGAGAAGTCCTTATCTACCTCGACATGTCATTGTAAAGAGCTCGTTTTCTCAGCATGTATGATGCACATGGACCACTAAAATACCAGAAAAGGCAAGATTAGATAACAGGATATGAATACAAGCAAAGCAACAACGTTTACAGTGTTTAATACTAATTAGTTGAGCTAAAAGTACGACAATTTAAGCACCAAAGTACCAAACACGATATATCAACGATAGTGGCCAATATACCTCTCTCTGAAAGGACTATAATGCTCTCCATATTGAACATAATTTTAAGAGTCATGAAATTCATGGATTGAAGTTCGACCAGCTTCATAAAGCTGAAGAAATTTTTTTCTCTTAAAACTTAAAAGGAAACACTTTGAATGACAATTACGGTTTCAATACAAATAGAAAGAAGAACTTTTATGTTCCCCTAACACCAATTAGACATTTCTCAATTAAAAATACAGAAACCAGACAACAAAAATCACTCACCATAGAAGCGCGAAACAGCAAACTGCAAAATGAAACAGGTCAGTATATATTAAAATCAAATACTACAATAACAAAAAAAAAAAAAAAAAAAAAAAAAGAAAGTGATACATTTATTACTCTTGGTTGATGAAAATGGAACCATAATCATAATGCATGTCCTAGGTATAATCTAACGAACTTTTATCACACATCTGGCTATTCATGTAACAATATCCATATCTCATTGGTGATCATACACTGAAGCTAAATTTTTTCCCCCATTCTTTACAAAAAGTTAAAATGATTGAAAGTTGCATATAATTTCAACGATCCTATACTGATTACTGAGTCTTATTGTTTCGTTTGATCATATTTTCGTGTACAATACTTGTAATCTGATAGAATTTACGATTATATTTCGACTAGAAATTGCATCGGAAAAATGTGTACATCAATAAACGAGAAACATACAAAGAGGATCAGACTCTGGTGCACGCATAAGATCCGTGTGCCAGACGTTCGCATAGTTCCTTCGCACCTCCATCTTCTCCAAACGCACCTGCGTCGATCCCATTTTGGTTTCTCTCCCTTCGTATATCGTCTGTGTATTACAATGTATGTATCTATAATCTATATACACAGTTTCTGTGTGTCAAATGTGTGCAGTGTGTTTAAGCACTGTGTGTGCGTGCTTTTGTGTTCGTTGTATGGGCTTCAAAGAACTGAACGGACGGTACATATGGGCAAAAGCCAGGAGGATATTTCACGGGGACATAATTGAACTTACGGAGTTGTTTCGTGTTGGCCACCCAACTTTAATTTGTTTCAATTTAGTCATCCAAATTATATATTATTCCTAATATGACCGTTATGAGTAATGATCATTATTACTTCGCACAATTCATCATCTAATTACATGGATTTGGATGATTTTATGTCAAGATTGTTGAAATTTACATAATTTTATTTATGTAATATTAATTATTTCATACAAATAATTTTTTCCTCAATTAACTACTTAACAAGTTTTTTTAATGAAAATACTATATAAAATTATAATATTTGTGTACTGTGTGATATAATTATCTACTCACTCTAGAAAAGAGGATAAAACTGTCATTTCACTATCCTATAGTGCATATTTTGATATACAAGGAGCATCCATATATTATTATATGCTATTTTCGAATATTTCAACTATCAATTTTTATATTAGATTAAGGCAAGGTTCTTAAAAAAGGAAAAATACAAACATTTATGCTTTTATTTGTTTTTTTGAGCTTTTATACCCTTTTCATACCCTCGACCCACACTTTCTGTGCACTTTGAGCACCTCCAAGAGGTTATCTATATTTAAAGAGAATGTATTGAAAAATAAAGAGCCCTTTTAGATATAAAGAGTGAATTTTTTTTACCTTCTTCAACACTCTCTTTATATTTGTATACTCTAAATCCCAGAAAGATAAATCTAGTTTGACTTTCACATGGATTGAAAAAATATAATTAATATTATTGAAAAAGCAAAATTTAATTGTATTTTTTCAAACATATCATTATATTAAATGATGATAATGTATTTTCATTATATAGATATAAATATAAAGTATGTTATAATTTAGGATGGATGAAATTGGAAAACACATCTATCTTTGTGTGACGGAGTAAGTATAAATAGTATTGAATTCCGCAATTGATCTTGAAATTAAAAAAAAAGTAAATAAATTAGTATTGTTAAAGTATGAATGCATTAAATATAGTTAATACAATTCAAATAGAGAGTGGGTTTTAACTTTCCGCTTGCTAAATTTAAAAGTACAATAGAGAGTTTGTTGGAGCCAATTTTTATAAAAATAATATGTGTATGGAGTGGATTAAGGAACGATTCAGGGAATGGGGGGATGTTTTACCAAATTGTCATTAAATACTATATTTTAGATGAGTATTTAAAAGCAATTTGATAAAAATACCTTCATTCTCTAAATCATTTCCTAAGAGCACAATTAATGTGCCAATTTTGGGTTTTTCACCCAAAAAATTAAAATAATGTATACAATTTGGGTGGATACACACCCTTCTGGGGATTTGGAATTATCTAAAAATGGGGCTAAATTTAACCCCATTTTAAGAGAATTCTCCCCACCTTTTATGGCCCACAAAATTATCTTCTGCAATTAAATCTTGTCAAGTGTCCCATGTATTTCTTTAATTATTAAATAAGTAATATAAAAATACACATTATAAAATTAAATAATAATAATAATAATAATAATAATTAAAAAAGCCAAGGCATTAAATTATGTTTTACATTGATTAGAATGACATTGCATTTAATTTTTTTTAAACAAAACATACTGCATTTAGTTAAATTAAATATGGCAGAATTGTGAATTTCAAATTTTCAACATGGGTGACAAAAAAACCCCAAAAATACCCAATTTTCCCCAGATTTTTCTTCGGTGCATTATTATTTCAAAATGACTTTTTTCCCTTTATGTTTTTTCCCTTGATTTTTCCCCCCGACATTAATCTTGCTCTATCCCACTTCCCACACATGTCATTTGTAAATTTTTACATAATTGGCATTTTAAATTAAAGAGCATCTTCTAATTAAAAAGTCTCTTAGAGATACTCTTACACTTGATTTAAAAATAACTAGCATTTTCTCGTATGTTTTGCACGAGGAGATATATGTTCAGGATACAATCATTTTGGACATATATACCTATAATTATATTACCATGGTATTGCAATGTAGAGCCGTCTCACTAAACACCATTTTTCGGATATATAACAGTATTCAGAAGTAATTGCCATTGTTTTTTATATAGCTTCAATGGGTCCTAAATAGACATAGCAATTTGGCTCGCGAGTCAGGCGAGCCCGAGCCACGAGTACGAACCAATTTGCAGGAATCGAGCCAAGCCGCCGGCTGCCTCTAGCTAATCAAGCTTGGTGGTGGCTCGCCTAAGCGGCTCGGGAGCCGGCTCATCGCGAGCTGCTCGCGAGTTGGCTCAAGCGAGCCGCTCGTGAGCGGCTCCCTGACCGAGCATGCGAGAGCGGCACTCGCCGCTTCTGGCCCCATGCCAAAGGTGGCTTTTAGTCGCTTTTGGCGTTTATTAAAGGCAAAGACCATCGCCAACTTTTTTTTTTTAATATAAAATTCAAATTTTGAATTCGAAATTCAAATTTTGAATTCGAAATTCAAAATTTTTTTCAGATAATTACCAAAATGCCATCATAAATGTATATAAATAGGGGTGTTTGGAATTAGATTTTCACAACAAAGTCTATCTCTATTCTCTCATTCTCTCTATAAGCTTTTGCTACGAAATTCTCCATAGTTTGCTCAATTGCTCTCTATATATTTCTTACTAGTTGCTACGAAATTCTACTCTTATATATATCAAACAATTTCAACATCTATTATATATTTATATTATTTCATTTTATTAGTTATCACTTATCACTTATTACTTATCACATTTATCTATCCAAATAGCCTATATTTCTATTCTACGAAATGGATTCATACAGTCAATCCCAACAATCAGAGCCAATTCATGTTGATTCAAATAATCCAATCGATGATCAAAATACAACTTCTGCCCCACGGGAAAGAGGTTCTCGACGACGAACCACCGCGTCCGATTGTTGGAATCATTTCACCAAAAAAGTTGAAAGAAACGAAAATGGAGAATTCGCTACATTTGTCGTATGTAATTATTGTGGTAAAAAATTTGGATTTACGGTAGGTGGTGCTACTACTCAATATTCTCGACATGCTCGTAAGTGCTTTGCTTGAGCTGGAAGTAATTCACAGCAAACACAACTACAAATTGGAGCCCGTAGTGAAGGAGAGACTTCATCCGGTTTAAATTTTGGAGTTATGATCCGGAAAGAACACGTAAAGGAATGGTCGCCCTACTTGCCGCCACCGAGCTACCACTAAATTTTGGCAAAAATCCACATCTCATAAAATTCATACAAGAATGTCTTCAACCAAGGTACCAAAACGTAACTCGAAATACTGCACATGCTGATGTTATTGCTAAATATGAAAACCTAAAAGATCAATTAATGCAAGGTATGGGTTAATTTAACGGTGTTATTAGTTTTACTCATGATTTGTGGAGCGGTGGCAATAATAGAGGATACTTATCTGCTACTTTACATTACATTGATGAAAATTGGATATTACATAAAAAAATTATTTCTTTTAAAATTATTGAACATCCTCATAATCCAAGTAATATAACCCGTATCATATATGAAATACTAATGGAATATCGCATACTTGATAGGTTAGGAGTTTCACTTTAGATAATGCCAAAGTTAATGATGGTGTTATTAAGAAGTTAAAACCTTACATTAATCCTAATTTTGATGGAGAATTGTTTCATGTACGTTGTGTTTGTCATATAATTAACTTGATTGTTAAATGTGCTTTGGATGGTATCCGTCCAATGATAGATAAAATCCGTACTGCTATACTCCACATTTCTTCAGGGACTCGTAAAAAATAAGATTTTGAAAATTTATGTGTTGAAATGAATTTAGCCCCTAAACCTTTCGGTGCGGATATGCCTATTAGATGAAATTCTACTTATTTAATGATTCGTTCATGTAATGGTTATGAACATGTTATAACGAAATTTTGGAATAATCGTGCCAATGGACTTGAAATAGATGATTTAACTATTACTGATTGGGAAATTTCTAAAGAATGCATGAAGTTTTTGCAGGTTTTTTATGAGGCGACGGTGAAATGTTCGGCCGTATACTCACCCACTTCTTCAGTTGTTTTGTTTGCTCTTAACGAAATTATTTTATGTTTGCGAAAATATAGCACTCACCCAATTTTTGGAAATTTTATTCCTTCTATGGTGGAAAAATTTCAAAAATATTATGATAGGATCCCACTATTGTACGCCCTTGGTGCAGTAGTGGATCCGAGGATTAATTTAAAATGAGCTTATAAGTTGTTGAAATTAATTACAACAAACATGGGAATGGATATAAATGTTGTTATTACTTATGATTTAAAATCTTTTATGATTCTTCTTTATAATCACTATGCAAACATGATTTCATCCGGTACAAGTGGTCACCGAATGATGGCGGAGGAGGTGGCCGAGTACTCAATGGGTTCTTCTTGGGCCATTTTATTACAAAGAGATGATAACATATGGGAAACTAATAGTTCAGAGAGTACTCTATTAAATCAAGATTATTCTACTCCTATTGAGTTAAATCGTTATTTTGCTTTTGACTTTCTTTCACTTTGTACTAAATCCGATCTGGCAAATTTCAATTTGCTCCAATGGTGGAGACAAAACGAGTAACAATATCCCGTCTTATCAAAAGTGGCACGTGACGTTTTAACTCCGCCCATTTCTACGGTTGCATTTGAGTCGGCATTTAGTGTCGGTGGTCGAGTTATGAGCGACGAGCGATGTAAATTGAATGCGGATATATTTGAGTCATTGATGTGTGTCAAGGATTGGGAAAATGCGGCCATTCGCATACAAAATGAATGGGAGCAAAGGGCAGTCGATGAAGTGAGCACTTTGAGCTTCACATAGATATGTAAGATTATTTCAATTTCAATTCAATTTTTTTAATGCCCTTTTCATTCTTTTTTTATTAAAAAAATTATTCACGTACTATATAAGTCGTGAATAATTTTAACTCCGTCTATCTAATTGATAGTCGGTCCCAAAGCCGGATAAAGGAGGAGGGTTTTTGTACAATGTATTATTGTATTTTTTATATAATAAGAATTTTTTGAATAAAATTTAGAATGTTTGTTATTTTTTTACATACCTTTTTCACGTTTTGGATTTTGGTTCATTAAATCATTTCATATTTTCATTTATTAATTTATTTGCATATGAATTCAAATATTCGATAGTCGAATTACCGAATATGTTTAAACTTTAAAAACCCCAAAGTACAATTTAGGGAAAAAAATCGAGCCAACCATTGCCGAATATATTTAACCCTAAACACTTAAAAAACCTCATACATAAAAAAAAAAAAAAAAACCAGGGGGTTTAGGGTTTAGGCATAAACCCTAAAACCCTAAACCCTCTTTGAAGGAGAAGAGACAAAAAAAAAGAGCCAAGCCGAGCCGTTCGGCTCGTACTCGCGAGCTCTCCAAGCGAGCGGCTCGGCTAGGGCTTGGCGAGCTCACGAACTCGAGCCGAACACGAACACCGCACCGGCGAGCCGAGCCCGAACACAAGCTGGCGAGCCGTTTTGACATGTTTAGTCCTAAACAAAACATGACAACTTAAAAGTGATATACACAGACTATAGGTATTAGGCCATATAAGAATTTGGTTGTTGTATCTAAGCACCAACACAAAATCCAAAGATTTATGCCTGTAAATCGCAAAATGAAAATGTCAAAATGAGATAGGATAAGTAATCAAAACGGTAGAGGTAGTTTCAAGCAATATCTTAGATATAGGGATACATATGTTCAAGATATATTAAATAAAATGTTTAGGGTGATTGGTGGTGTTTTTTAATGGTTTTTAATGTAAAGGAGGAGAGAGAATGAGCGGGGTTGAGTGGTTAAGATTTGTGGATGTGATGAGATATGTAGATATGATTGATTGAGGAGAGAGAAAAAAGTTGAAAAAAGTTGAAATTTTGGAAAAATGCGTTTCCAATCAGGCTTGTTATCTACTTCTTTTTACTCAAAAGGAATATTTATACCAAAATAGATATTAAGAATTCTACGCGTTAAAATATCCCTTATTTGTTTAGAATATCTATTTATAGATAATGAAAATTTCTTATAGTTGCCGAAGTGATTTTTGCTTATTTCAATCATAAGTGACAGAGATTGAGCCAAAAAGATTAAGAGAAATAAAAAATGAAAAGAGTAAGAAGGCTAACCACTTAACTCAAGAGAGAACCTTAGCAAGTCACCCCCCACAACTTCTTTTTACAACGTATTCATTAACTCGCTCAATGATTTCTGCCATTTCATTGAATTTAGATGATCAAATTAGAAAACTTAGGATAACACTTTTTCTAAATAGAACTCGCTCAATTTTTGGTTACCAAAATAAAATAAAATAAAAGTCTCATAATTTGGTAGTATTTACTAATCCAATTACACTTGAGAGACAGCCGGTTCTAAGTACACAGAAAGCCACAGACCACCATATGAAAAAAGAAAATAAAATAAAGAGAAAAAAAACATTGCATAGAAATCAGTTGCACAAAGACGATTGCCGCCAAGAAATATTAACAAAAACAAAAATAAAAATAAAAATCACTCCTAGAAACGATAAATACACGAACAAATATGTTATTTACCTTACAAGTTTGATGATGAAGAATAACATAAAATAAAGGAACGCATATGACGATGATGATCGCAGTAATCAAAGTGAGATTATGAAAATAAGGGAAATTCAAAATAAAATTGTGCATCTAGTAAAGATATTAAGACTTCAAATCATAAAATCTAATATGGAAACGTAGATGACGATAACGATCGCTAGAATGAAGATGATATTTTGAAAATAAGAGAATGCAAATTTGGGAGATTCTGAATATAAAAGGAATACAAATTTGGGAAATTGATTAGTGATAATAATAAAGATATAAGGTGAATATTTCGGTATTTTTTGTAACAAATTGATTAAATTAAATTAAATTAAATGATGATATATAAATCAAAGATTTGTGTATATCAATTAGGGAAACATGTAAATAATAATAATTATTTAATTTATAAAAATTAAAAAATGAGCAAGAAAATGACATTCGTTTATATGTAGATAATAATTAAAAAAATAAAAGAAAAAAATATCCTTTCGTAACACTCGCGCAAAACCCACGCTTGATTTTTCTCGTCCTTCGTTTGTACAAAAAAGTCTCCTTAATGACCAAACAAGTCTCCTTAATTAACAGATACAGTCAACCCACAAATCCAACATAAAACCTCAACACACAGTAATTATTTTCACATATTTAAATAGAAGTTCTAATGAATAATATAATCATCACCGCAACAAACCTGATTAATTTTTAGTATTTCATTTTCAGCTATTTATACTCCATCAGTTCTGAATGTTCGTGGAATAATTGTTCTTTCCCTTTTAAGAATTCAAGAATTGTATATGTAAGATTCTGGATGGGAATGAATTGGATTCTGGGTCAGTGTTGTCTGAATCTATGTCTGCCTTTTGTGTTTCTTGTGTACATGTGTGATTCACAAGAACAGGTACCAGGTGGTCTTTACAATACTTTCACTGTTTCAAGCTTCACGTATGGGAAAACTGTGCTCAAACCTTATGATTGGAGGTATATCAGAGGTATGTTTCTTGTTCAAATTTTAGTATGAATAAAGTTTGATTTGTTGAGCTATTTTGAAGTGTAATTTATCTGATGTGCTTGATTGATGCTTCATTTAGCAGGCAGCGGGCTAGGTTTTTGTCAATTTGATTTTCATTTGTTGGTTGTGGGGAAAAACTTGATCTTTTGTAGAGTTCTTCATTACTGTATTTTTTGTTGGATTGATTCTTTTATGTAGAATCTTTTTGTGAGTAATATAAATTCCCTAAATTTCTGGTTGCAATAATACATGGGATTCGTAATATTAGTGGACAGGAGTAATAAAAATTCCCCAAGATCAATATTGAGATATCAGTTCTTGTGGTGACTCACCTGTTTTATTCCACCCATTTACAGTTGATTTACCGCCATGGTTTTCTTCAATGTCGTTATCGTTGGAATCAGACGTCAACATTGTAAGCCTGCGGTCTTAAAGCCTTTTTGCGATATCGAATCTTCATTTATTATAGCTACACTAACTTTTACCTTTTAACGAGTTTACCAAATGGTTAACAGGATCTCAAAAGAGTTAGAGATGCATCTGATGTCTCTCTACCAATGATATGCATTCGAGAAGGCAGTCCTCCTTTGCCTGATGTCCATAATAACTCTCTAACCGGTCTAGGTAAAAATATGATGGTAATTGAAATAAACATTTGCATTATAGTACACTTCAGATTGCGTTCATTATGGTAAAAAGTTTATAAGGTTTACCGAGCATGCTTTCAGTGGTATGTTCTTATATATTTCAGTTCAAATTTATTATCATTTCATCCACAAATTGCTTGAGTATTTGTTATTTTCCATCTATCCAAGGTGCCAATTTTCATGATGACAAATGTTAGAAATGTTTAGTTACTAAGATGTGCCCTTTTAGTTTTCCATTTAGCCCATCAATATGATTTTTACTGATTACTCAGGAAGATCCTTTTACTGCAGAGATTAATTACATCTCTGATGGTTTATTTACTGGGAATGCGAGTCTCCAAACGTTTGAAAAATGCTATCCCATGCAGAGTAATACGTCATTGTTGTTGACAAATGACCAGGTTCGTAGTAAGTTGTGGATCTCCTTATTTTCTTATGTTTCGACTTTCATCCACTAGGAAATTGAAAAAATTAAACTTAGTTCCTTGACAGATTTCACCAGGAACGTGGTATTTTGGGCTATTCAATGGCATTGGAGCTATAAGGACTCAGTCGAAAATGGTAAGGATTCTTGATTGACGCTCATGGTTACTAGCGATTTGATATCATCTGAGAGTTCTCTTGCCTTTTGGTAGCCCTTTCTTTTTTTCTTAGGAAATATTTACTTCTATTATAACATCAAACATACTCCATCTAAATTATAAAGGTTTGTTTATTTTATTTCACAAATTAAGAATGTTATTAGAAAAACAAATTATGCAACTAATTTTCTTAGTTTACTCTTATTTAATGAGTCCAAAATCTTGTTGGAAGAAGCAAATGAATTTAATTGTATGCAAAATAAATAACGGCACGCCAGTAAATAAACAAACTAAATCCTAGTCGATACAGAAGCGTGACTATATAAATGAGGGGAAAAAAGGAAGAATGAAATGGGACGAAGGGATTAGTTTCAATGAAATGTGCAGAGAAAATGTGGTTTTATTTGGAAATGTTTTTCGACCTAGCGCATATTAATACCTGGAAACATGTGGTTAAGGATACCCTTGGTTATAACACATTAATATAACTTTGACAATTGCATTCGAATATCATGTGTTGTAAATCTATGAGCATTTTGATTGCTTCATTGTATTTGTCCATTTCCAGAATTAGAGAGGACATTTTTTACTGAGCTTAAAAGGGAAAGAAGTAAGATTTCCTCTAATCATCTTTCAATAGCCTTCTTTTGTGTTAAAAAGGTAGCTTATTATTGACCTTCACAGATTACTTAATTATGTCCAAATTACTTAATTCTTTATTGGTTTTTGTTTCTCTATAATTTCTCAAATTATTTTTTATCCCCACACAGAATGTTTTTCTAAAAACACCTAACGCAACACGTTGCCTAAGTAGTAAGTACATGTGTTGCTTACAATTGGTTTACTTTCTAACTCGTCTAGTTGGATCTACACAGATAAACAGGGGCCCATCATTAGCTTTTAGTGGCAATGTGAGTGTTGAAGGATGCCCAACTTCGACAATGTTGGGCAAATTCTGCAACCAAACAATCGATCCACTTTTATGCACCGAAAGCTTTACTTCAAGTCAAAGAATTCCACCAAACACTTCAGACACCAAACCCACAAAAACTGTTCTTTCCTGCAGAAACACAAACGACTTATCTTGTCATGAAGATTATGGTTTGAGAGTCTACACCTTGGACGTGATGGGAATCACAGAACAACTAATTATTACAGCATCAAATATCAGCTTCAGTCAGACTCTTCCTAGAAGCAGTGTCCTAATGTGTTACGCTAGGCATGGAGCGTTTCCAGTCGACACAATGCATGATTTTTCAGGTGATATTAGCAAAGGTCCTTTGGTTATAAACTTGCCAAAAATTGGGCGCTGGTATATTACCGTCCAACCTATGGATATTTCAAACAAAAGCACTTCTAATGTTAATGTAAGTTCTAGAGTTTGCTATACTTTGGAATGGCAAGTTCATCAGTGCCCTGTGGATAAAGCAGGATTTAACTGCACGTTGGAAAGATACACACTTCAGGTAAAATGTAAACACTTCAGGCTAAGCTTAAAGAATTGACTTATAAGTAAATAAGTAAATTATTAGGGTTTGTTCTCTTTGGTTTTTGTAAATTCTTAGTTTTCTATTTTCCAAAACACTGAGGACTCGTTTATTTTCATATTCTTGAAAATGAATTTTGGGAAAGGAAAAAAAGGTAGAAAGATTTTGTGAAGAAAACTCACGAGTTAGGAGCATAACTCAAAATAGATAAATTTTGTAAAGAAAAATCCCATGTTTTTAGTTTTTCGTTTGCCAAAATACTGAAAACTTGTTTACTTTCATCTGCAGACAGTAATTAGGCGAAGTCAAACTGTCTCGTTTGAATCGTACTATCTACCAATCACGGGAAAGGTGTTGCCATCTTCAGCTAATTTTCCATTGGAATCCCTTATAAGTAACATTTCGACTGGAGGAAACAGTGATAATGCTTGGACATTTTTACTTCTTGACATTCCTAATGGTGCTGCTGGAGGAAACATCCATATTCGTCTCAACTCTGATGAAAACATAAATTATGAGATATATGCAAGATATGGAGGATTACCATCTCTTAGTACTTGGGACTATTACTATGCGAACAGCACAAGCAACAGCAACGGTTCGATGTTTTTTCAGTTGTATGACTCAAATCCAAACAGAGTTAGTTTTTATATGTTATATGTTAGAGAAGGAACTTGGGGTTTAGGGTTGAGGCAAATTGGCTTCGGTTCCACAAGTGAGACGACTATGTCTATGTCACTCGAGAGGTGCCCACAAAAATGCTCGTCTCATGGAACATGTCAACCTTCTTTAGATGCTAGTGGGTTGACAGTATACAGGTTCAAATATGCCTATTTCTTGAACTTTTTAATTTATTTATCACAAGTCCTCGATTTTTATTTTTATTTTTCCTTTTTTCTTATTTTCCCTCAGTTACTGTAGTTGTGATCGAAACCATGGAGGCTTCGACTGTGGTATTGAACTTGTATCACGTCGAGGTGAGTTAATTTCATTCAGTAATCTAACATGTGGTTTGCTCGCATTATGTGCATTCATTTCTGGGATTTTATGGGATATCATTTGAGTCGTTACTTTTGTGATAATCTCTCTATTTTTTCAGTTAAATGTAATGATTTGTTATTTCAAGATGTAGCATTTTATGTAATACAGTGCTATATATTCATCTTAAGGAAAAATGCTGAAAACTCGTGTAGGGCACATTCAACAGTCAATTTTCCTCATCACATCTAATGCTGCAGCTGTGCTTCCGGCTTATTGGGCCCTCCGCAAGAAGGTATTTTAACTTATACATAGCATCCTGAATAGGTTTTTAGTAAAAATGATTTCTTCTATTTATCGGAAATGGGCTTCAACGTGAGACATATTTTGAAACAAGGTTACTTGAAGTAGATTCGGCAAAGTGATTATTACCCTGTGGTCTGTGTTTATAAGCAAAATCAAATTATAATGTGTGTGAATAAGAAATGGTATGGAGAAATGTGCAGAGTATTTATCGTTTGGTGAGTTGTGTTTAGATAAATTTTTTGTAGACACTTGCATCACTAGTCTACTACCCACCTTAATCCAGTCATTTTTAAGGACATATAGTCATGACCTTTGCACCACTCATCTTATATGTTTTTAAACAAAAAGGTTCTTGAACACTTATCGTTCAAGCCCTCGGTTAAATTGTATTGGTTAGTACCGACTACCATGCTTAGTTTACACGGAAACTAAACTTGGTGATCTTGAGTAGGCATTTGCAGAGTGGGTTCTCTTCACATCGAGTGGAATTTCCAGTGGATTGTACCACGCGTGTGACGTCGGCACTTGGTGTCCACTCACTTTTCATGTATTACAGGTATATCACTTTAGTGTATTTGAGTTATGCTACTTTCGCATAAAGGTTGATATAGTGGGTTACACTCTCGTAATCTATCAAAATGATCTGTCAAAATCCTATGAAATAAGATGTGAAATAAGATGCCTCTGATATTATCATCTTACCTCGCAGGATTTTGACAATCACATGGCCAAAACCTATTGTGTCAACAACCTTCACTACACGTAGTATAATTGTATATTATTTGGATCGAGTTTCATTTCCATTGTATGATTAATCCATAGTTATAAGTATGCTCTCAGTTCTTGGACTTCTGGCTTTCTTTCATGGCCGTCGTGGGTACCTTTGTCTACTTAGCCACTATTAGTGAAACTTCGAAGAGGACAATTCACACAGTCGTTGCAATCCTAACAGCCCTTATGGCTGAAACGGGACCCACCCGGTAAATATTTATTACATGATCTTCGTGTACTCTTGAGTTACTATTGTGGTTGGATTGATAATGATAGATTGTGTAGGTCGTCCAACATTGTTCTTGTAATGGCTATTGGAGCTCTCGGTCTTCTAGTAGGGTGGTTCATTGAGTTATCTACTCATTATCGGTCGTTTTCTATCTCAACGGAGTTTCATTTGAATCTTCTTGACAGGTAGGATTATTTTTTGTAGGGTAAAAGCAAGTCATTTTCAATGCTCACAGTGTTTGTTTATTGTGTTTGGGTAATCTTTTATTTCTGTAAAAATTAACAGATGGGACGCTCTTAAAGGATGGGCCCGCAGACTTATCAAGACCCTCATTAAGCGTTTCCGCTGGGGGTTTGTACTAGCGGGGTTCTTGGCGTTGGCAATGGCTGCAATAAGCTGGAAACTCGAGAGCACCGAAAGCTACTGGATTTGGCACAGGTACAGTAAAGATGTGTGGTTGAGATCGAAGTTTTGACTTACTAAATTAAAGTTTACTTTTAGGTATAAAGATAGTGAATACATGCTAATTAGCTAATGGATCTCTTGTTCTCTGTTTCTCGTGTTTGTTTGAAAATGAAATGCAGTTTGTGGCACATATCAATATATACGTCATCGTTCCTTTTTCTTTGTGCAAAAGCAAATCTGAGCTGTGAGACTGAAAGATCTTCGGTTGGGACCTATGAATTGACTCGACAAAATTCATACCAAGAAGGTGAACGAAGTAGCGTAAGATAGAAACAGGTTTCCTTCTATACTTATAGATACAATGTGTAGTCCTGAGAATGTAGAAAGTATACCCACTCAGTTATAGTAGATGCTCGACTCGACCAAGAAAGGAACTTTGGTCGAGTATGCATCCCCTCGGCTGGTAACAATGACTGGTCGGATAATTTTCTCCTCTTCCTCACAGTGTAATTATTCAGAACTGGAAGCCTTGTATTCTAAGCTTGAAGAATGATTATATAAGTGTACTTCATATTATTCTTAGCTCAATCCATGAATGGAAGTTATTTATATGTCTTTGAGTAAATTTTTATTTTGTTAAAAGTTAATTTTTGCAGGTTGAATAGTGATACGATGCACGAGAGGGGTAGATGATCATTAATAGTGATGTGAGATGTGATGCTAAAAGAAGCGTTTATAAAGCCATCATCTGCTCAGGAAAATATTTTATAACAAAATTTTGAAGACTAGATGAGAAGAATGTTAAGGATCAATGATGCAATTTTCTCAAATTTTTATTATTTCCAAAGTCGTACAACTGATTCTTTGAGTCATGAGTGGACTTTGAGATCCTCTGTCTCCCACAATATCCTTTACTTGGTTTTTTCAACCCTGACTCGATAATTTGACCGTTATACCCTTATCTACATCCATATTTTTCAATTCCATCCCTGCCGAATTACCAATATACCCTTTTAAATTTGTCTTTTCTTGATGAATTTTTATTATGCTAAAAATTAATTTTTTAAATTAAATAGTGATAGAAATCATGAAGTATATAATATTTGATTTTTTTAAAATATATAATTGATATTTATGTTAGACTTTAATTAAGTAGTAAGGCCTTATTCTATACAATATCAAATTTAAAAATTTAAATATATTTTTTCTCTCTCATCATTTTCCACTATCTAAATATTAATTTGATAATTTATTTATATTTTTTAATATATCTTCTCCAAATCTCAACCATCCATTTTACACGAAATTTGAGTAAATCCAAGTTTTTGAAATTAACCTTCTATAGAACAAGGCCTAAAAAAAGATTTTTTAAAGTAAAAGCCTGATTGAGAACTTTTTTTTTTCCAAATTTTTCCACTTTTTTCAATTTTTTTCTCTCCTAAATCAATCACATCCACATATCTCATCACATCCACAAATCTCAATCACTCAACTCCATTCATTCTCTCTCTTCCTTTACATTAAAAATCATTAAAAAACACTCACAATCATGTGGTAAAGAGATTTTAAACAATATGCGACCAAAGCCAATGAATAAAAAAAATCTACAAAAGAACCTTATTTCGACAAAACTTTTAGGGTGTGTTTGATTGGAAAGTCGGAAAATATTTGGAAGGAAAATGATTTTCGGGTAAATGAATCTGGGGAAAGATTTTTAGGGAAAATGGCAGTTGTAAGTATTTGATTGTATTTATTTGCAAGTTAGAAGATATTATTGTTTTCCTTATTTTTGTATTTTTTCATGAAATTCAATCATTTTTCTTATTTTTATGGTTAAAGAAAATTGTTCATTAAAAGTAAAGATCAAATTTTTTAAAGAAACCAAAAATCTCATCCCCCAAGAAAAATGTTTTCCACCAAAATAAGAAAAAAAAAGTATTTTGAGGAAATTTGAAAAATATTTTCCTTAAAAAAATATATAATCAAACAGACTAAAAACTAAAAAAATAAAAATTAGTTTTTAAGGAAAAAAAATCCAATCAAACACACCCTTATCTCATAAGTCATAACAGCTTTCTTAAAAGCCTGTTCAAAAAAACATCTGAAGGACGTTTCTGTAATTTCAACTGATTCTTGTATATTCTTGTGCGTGGGAAAGCATTTCCAAAGATATTTCCCAAGGACAAAGGGAGAAATAATTCCCAATTTCTTCATCTTGAAAATCAAAATCTTCCACTGTTTCTCTGCACCTTTTAGCCTACTACCCTAATCGAATACTACAAAGATTCCCAGTTTTCCATAAATGCTTTTCCACAAATGAAATCCCATTGTTCATCAAAATGCCTCCAAGAAATCTCCCATTTTTTCGTATTGCCGTTCACTTACTAATTTTCCTCACTTTATCTGCTTCAAAACCAATAATTTCAACCACAAATTCATCTCATTTTTCCAAGAAAATTAAGGGGTCTTCAGAAGCCACAGGAAAGAGCATAAAGTTGGAATCTTTACAAAGATCTCAGGTGATTCTCACTCCAAACACATCAATTTTCAGTGAAAATAGAACTTTTCAGCTGGGTTTTTTCACCCCAGACCACAGTGTTAAATGGTACTTGGGCATTTGGTATGCTTCAATCCCAATTACCACTTACGTTTGGGTTGCAAATCGTGAAACTCCCATCAAGAATTTATCATCTGTAACTGCAGAAATCAGGGAAAATGGAAGATTAGTTGTAATGGATCAAGATTCTAGAACCTTGTTGTGGAAAACAAACAATGTGGAATGGGGAACTAGGTTAAAGCTTTTGGAGGAGGGAAATTTAGCGTTGTTAAACGATGAAGAGGAGATTGTTTGGCAAAGCTTTGATTTCCCTACTGACACGTGGCTACCTGGGATGAACTTATCCGCTCAACAATGGCTGACTTCTTGGAGGAGCTCAAGTGATCCATCACCAGGGAGGTATTCTGTGATGTTGAATCCACCTGATTATGGTGAGATTGCTCTTGTTTATACCAATCCTAGTGTTAATGATAGTAACAATAGTATTTCTAGTTCATATGTATATTGGACTACTGGAAAATGGAATGGAAATGCATTTGATGGGGTGCCTGAGATGACTGTACCTTACATATACAGATTTGAGTTTGCTAATCCCTTCACTCCCATGGCGGTTTTCGGGTACACGGAGGTTCCGGTCGATAAGGGCGTAAAACCGCCCTTAACGAGGTTCGTTGTGGACCATACAGGGCAGGTAAAGCAGTTTACTTGGTCGTTTCAAATCGAGAATTGGAACATGTTTTGGTCACAGCCTGATCATCTTTGCAAAGTGTATGGGTTGTGTGGTAATTTCGGGTTTTGCAGTGGTAGGTCAGGGAGTCCTTGTCAATGTTTGGATGGATTTAGGCCGGTCAATGGTGTTTCTTGGAATGATAGCGATTTTTCCAATGGTTGTGAACGGGGGAGTGATGGGATTTGCGGTGAAAATGAGTCATTTGAGGAGGTTGGAGTGGTGAGTTACGAGGGGGCTAAAGTCATTTCGTTTAGCGCGAGTAGGAGTAAGTGTGAAAGCGAATGCTTGAGTAATTGTTCGTGCGTTGGCTTGTTGCACAATGTAGGGACTAATTTATGCAAGAATCTATATGGATCGCTTTTCAACGTACGGAATCTTAGTTCAGATAGCACTATCGTCGATGAGTTAAACGTAAAGGTGCGAAAGGGTAGTGTGGGGAGAAAGAATAAGACTAAGAAGAAAATGAATGTTTTCATTGGAATGATTTGCGGGATTCTCGTGATTCTGAGTTTGGGAGCTATAAATCTATTATACTTGAGGAGGAAAAAGGTTAAGAGAAGAAAGGGGGACGAGGATGGTGTTTTCCCCGTAACGAATTTGAGGGTGTTTTCTTACAAGGAACTCCATGCTGTAACTAGGGGATTTTCCCACAAGCTCGGGCATGGAGGATTTGGGGCGGTGTTTCATGGGAAATTATCCGATGCTTCGCTAGTGGCTGTGAAGAGACTTGAGAGACCTGGTGGTGGGGAGAAGGAATTTCAAGCCGAGGTTTGTACGATTGGAAATATTCAACATGTCAATCTTGTGAGGTTAAGGGGGTTTTGTTCGGAACATGCGCATAGGCTTTTGGTTTATGATTACATGCCGAATGGCCCACTTAGTCTTTACCTAAAACGGGCCGGTCAGAATCTAAGTTGGGACTTGAGGTTTCAGGTTGCCATAGGGACGGCTAAAGGGATTGCTTATTTACATGAGGAGTGTCGCAATTGCATCATACATTGCGACATAAAGCCGGAGAATATTTTACTAGACAAAGATTTCTCGGCCAAGGTGTCGGATTTTGGCCTGGCAAAGCTCATCGGGAGGGACTTCAGTCGGGTTCTCGCGACCACGAGGGGTACCTGGGGATACGTTGCACCCGAGTGGATCTCGGGATTGGCAATTACCACGAAAGCCGACGTGTATAGCTATGGGATGACGTTATTGGAGTTGTTAGGTGGCCGCCGGAATGTGGAAGGGCCGCCTTCGGCCGGTGGAGAGGCTAGCACCGAGAAGTGGTTCTTTCCACCGTGGGCGGCCCGGCAGTTAATCGAAGGAAATGTGGTGGCCGTCATCGATGAGCGGCTTGGTGACACGTATGACAAAGCAGAGGCGGAGCGTGTAGGACTCGTAGCCATATGGTGTATTCAAGATGATGAGTCGATGAGGCCAACGATGGGGATGGTGGTGAAAATGTTGGAAGGCGTGGTGGAGGTGGCTGTGCCACCACCGCCGAAGCTGCTTCAAGCATTAGTTTCTGGCGATTCTTTCCGTGGGTTTGGTGACAGGGTGTCGAAGGAGGATGATCCCGAGAGTTTTAATGAGGGCGACCTAACCTCCATAGTTGTCAAGGATTCTTGATCATCTATAAAGCTCTTCTTTCTTAGCTGGTCCTTGTGTAAGTTAAAACAAATTAGTAGAGGCAAATTTAGATATTTGTAGCTGTAATTTCTTTTTTGCAACATGTGGAAGTGCAATGTTGTTCTGCAACACCTTATAATTGTTCCAGGAGTCTGTTGGCATTGTGTCAATGAACCGACGATGGGAATTAGAGGATCAACCCTGGTTGGTGACAAAATTTTCTTTTTTTCTTTTCCATTAATGTTTTTTTTAATGTATTTTCCATTAATGTTCGTTCAATGGAGATTGCTGAAAAAATAATTCTTAGATATGCAATTGAAAAATGAAGAAACTATCCTAAAAATTTTTAAAAATTATCAAATAAATGTAATAAATTGTTAAAATAATGTTGGAGGAAAATATTTTTTCGAATAAATTGCGTCAAACAAGCTTCCAACAAGACTAAGAAAATTATTTCTTCAAAAATCTCTCTTAGACATGCACTATATTGTAGCATTTAAGTGCGTGTTAGTGTATGTGTAAAAATAGATTTTTATAGATTTTGATGTAATATAAGAGAGAGAATGAGTAGAGTTGCATGATGGAAATTTCTGTAGTATATGTAAATTTCACGAGATACGTGGATTCAAATTTCAAAAAGAATGTGTAAAATTATGTAAAAATTTGTAAAAGTGTAATGGCTAACAGACGCCAAGATGATACCAGCAATGATATATTACTCCCGAGTGTTTCATAGTTACGGAACTCTTGGTTGTTTTACGGGTCTATACGACATTCGTTTTGAAATCCAAGACTAGATCTAAATTTAGCATGGCGAGGTAGAGATCTAGCAATTCGAAAATTTTCCGGCGATACCCGTGGCGGCCGTGGTGGTCGGTCAAAGTTTTTTATCATAATTTGGCCCCCTCGCCGTGCTAAATCTAAATCTGATTTCGAATTTCAAAATGAAGATCGTATAGACCCGTAAAACATTCGAAGAGTTCCGTAACTACGGGTCTATACGATCTCTGTTTTGAAATTCCATTTAAAATTGGTCTCCTTTGGAAAGCTTGCCTAAATAAAAATAGTTCAAATACTTTGTAATGTCATCTTGTCTACAACTCCTCTCTATAGATCCCCTTTTAATGGAAGTGTTCAATGCAAATTTTGAACAAGGCCGAAGATACAATTTTTGGAGGTCCATTTCTAAATATTTAATAATTTTTTGGTCTTCCTGATTTTTTATTTTTTATTTTTATGTTTTGGGATAGCATTTCGCTATTGCAAGGGTATGTCTACTTGTCTATTCATGTCAATCAATCTTTATATATATCACAAAAGCATTATTTAGGTTTTTTTGGATTTTCTTTCTTTTTCATTTGGACCTTTTTAGTAAATCCGCTTCATTTATTTTAATTTTGTAATTATTAGATCCACTTATTAATTATTTAATATATTTTTACATTCAATTAATCTATTTAATAAATTAGTTAAGTGTTCATAAGAATCAATCAATGTGGTTGTAATAAAAATAAAAATAATAATATTATTATTATCTTTATTTTTATCTTTATCTTGTATGTTCTATATATATATATACAATAATAATTATTATTATTATTATTATAATAATTTAGGGCTTTCAAATTCTCATCTTTTTTCACTTGGGCTTTTCTAATTAGCTCATTTAAGATTTGATGGGTCATTAAAATAATCAATTCCTCTCAACTTTTCTTTTCTTTTTTTATTTTCTTGATTTGTTTTACCAATTTTTAACATAACGCGGCATCACTAATTGAAGGCGTATTATCGGGAGTGTAGGCTATTGCGGTCTTCTTGGCTGCAATGAAGAGCTTCTTCAATTGCAGCCTTTAAATAAAAGGGTTGCAATTGCATCCCTTTACTTAAAAAAAAATTGAAATAAATTATTATTTTGTACAAATTTTTTATTTGAAGCAATTATTTTTTATTTTTAATTTGTTGGATTTTACATTTTTTTTGTTTAACATTAATTATGTTTCATTTTTATTTTCTTTCTTTATATATTATGTTATATATTGGAAACTAACTAATATATTTAACTTCATATAAATGGTTATCCACTATCCATTAATGCATATATCATGTTCTATTTTTTTAATTAATTTTTTGCGTTGAATTTTAGTATTCAACTTTCTTTTCCTATCATTGTAAAAGCAATAATTAATTCCTTGGATTTTTAATTGCATCGTAAATGAAATAATTAATTCCTTGGATTTTTAATTGCATCAAAATAGTTTGTAGTACAATTTCGTAAGTTGGTAAATTAATTTCTTGGATTTTTAATTTCCATCAAATTATTGATTATACAAATAATTTTTTATTGTTGATATTATGTCATTGTGTATATAAAAGATTGTAATTATAGATATAATTGTCAAAATTAAGTAAAATCCACTTGATTTCATAAATTATATCTTGAGACAATGTAAAATCAATCTCGTTTAGAAAATATATTATAGTGACGATGCAACTAATTGGCTTATAAGTTTTGTTATGGGCCATAAAAGAACCGGTTGGTTATGTTATACAAGTGTGTTTTGTAATATAATATGTAAGGCAATTAGGTCAAATAATAATTATTTGAATTGCACGGGTTTTTTATTTGAGAAAATAAAGTGAAAAATGGTATTTAATTTGAATCTACAAAAATTAGGTAAATTTCATATTTGCAAAACTCAAGTTTTTTACAACCTAATTTTATGCAAATCAGGTATGCATGATTACACAGATTTATTTTCAGTGATTGCTTGGTTTTTTATTATTATTATTATTATTATTATTATTATTATTATTATTATTATTATTATTGAGTGAAGTAATTTATTAAATTTCAAACCACTACACAAAGTGCGCAATAGACTATATATGATATGTAATGAACTATACTAATGGTTATGCGTAGTGAATTATAAAAAGTGCGCAGTGAATTTGTGATGATGACAATCGTCCAATGAGTACCACTATAAACGTGGTGTTCAAAGAAGTTTTTAAAAATTTATAGCACTCTACATCTTAACTATGTGAGGTATGTCATTTGAATTTTTCGAATTTTTACGCAAGATTTTATCCTATACATTGATGATAAAAATTATACATTTAATTGATACGTGATTGAATGTGCATTGTTAAATGTATTATTGATATATGTGTTAGAGATGAAGAAAGACATGAATTGATACACTTATAGAAAATAATCATCGTGTTTGAATTAAAGTATACCAATTTTTTATTTTAAGAAATCTATACTCCATGGAGCTTGGATCATATGTTCTATGTTTATTTTGTGTGGTATCCACCATTCTTACATGGTTGTGCTATAAAAACTCAATGGTTGTGTTGACCTCTCGAAGTGTGGTTGGTTGATATTCGTTATTTTACTAGAGAATATTGATTTTAATAGTTTTGAAATATTTTTGAGAATGAGATGTTGAAAGTTGTTTCTGTATCATCATTTATTTTTGTTCATTGTGTTGATGTGATATCTAAATATTTAAAAGATCAATTTTCCTGAAATATAAAGGAAACTCTATCAAAATTATTATAAATTTTGTTCGTGAATAATAAATTGTTACAAATAGCATTTTAATATTGTAAATCATATACTTTTAATATTAGTAGAAAGTTTATATCAATTATCAACCTGTGTAACGCACGGGTGAAAAAGTTAGTAGTAATTATCTACACATAGATAGCCATGTCATTTACTTACATTGTGTTTGACATACCAAATTGATAAAGTTAGTTCCAAGCTGAAAAGCTAGCTGATAGTTAAAAAAATAGTTAATTGGAATAAAAGCGTTTGGTAAAACTAGTTGATAAGTTTTTTACAAAAACAAATGGACTAAAAATAGACTAAAAAATGGAAAGCTCGAAGAGTTTATTTGAAAAAATTATAAAAGAAGTTTTTGAGATAATCTCTTGAGACCAAACGTAGTTTATTTGAATAGGAAGAATTTATAAACTTTCCAAATAAGTTATAACTTAGTTTATTTAGTTTACCAAGCATACACTTAATGGTAGAGAGTACTGATTACTATGGCATGTTTCTATTTTTGTTTCAATGCCCATCTCCAAAAAATTTAAAAATCTCCTAAAATCTAGTCTATTTTCTCCTCGTGTTTCAATTTTTGGTCTTTTGTTTCGAGAAAATTAATAATGCATTTAGTTAGTCAGTTTAAACAACTTTTTTTTTCAAAAGAAAAATATATAAAAGTTGTTTGATTTGTATTTTTTGATTTGTAGAATAAAAATTACATAAAGGTCCTAAAAATTTCAAATTTATATATTTTGACCCTAATCTTTAACTCACTACCAATTCCCACCCCACCATCGCCCTTTCCCCCGTTCTCATCCGGTCCATTGGTTCAAACTAGAGTCTCTGGCTCGGTGGCGAGTCCAAACCCATACTAGAGCAGATGGCTCGCATTGTCAACTAAGCTGCAAACTCGAGAACTAGTTCCTAAGCGAGCCAGTAACAAGCAAGGGTGGGGATGGGGTCACAGTGTGGGTGGTTGGGGACTAAGACAAAAATAGAAATAAAAGTTTAGACTTGAATGTAACTTTATATAATAAAAAATCAAAAATAATATATACAGGGAGTGAGTTAGGGAATGGTTTAGTGAATGATGATTATTTTTATCAAACTGCCCTCAAATGTTTTATTTTAAATGCTTTATTTTGAAATTTTAAAATAAAGCATTTAAGGATAGTTTGGTCCTAATACATCAATTTCTTAAACCATTTCCCGACTAACTCCCTGCCCATATCATTGTTCATAAAAAATATAGTTTTGATATTTTAACTTTTAAGATAGAAAATACCCCAAACAACAAAATTTTGCTTTGAGTTTTATTTATAATTTTTTTGTTGTTTCTCAAATGCATTGGTTATCTTATCTAATGAAAACAGACTACATACAGAACTCATGTGGTCTATTTTATGAGAGAATCTATATATATATGAAAAGAGCATTTTTTTCCCACCTAAATGCATCATCAATTTTTCTCGCCTATAAAATTTGACTAATATAATTTTCTATTTATATATAGAAAATGATGATTTTTTCTTATTATATATTTTTTTGTCTTAAATCCCTCTTCCCATTTAAAACAACTCTCTTTTTATTTTTTAATTTTTATTTTCTAATCCATATCCAACTTTCTTTATTTTTCCCCTCCATAATATATTAATATTAATGTATATAGATTTTATTTTATTATTTCTACAATACTTTATCCAACCTCATAACATCTAAATACTTTCTCTATCATTTTCTCTCTTTTTTTTCATTTTCTACATATAAAAAAAATTGTTATTCTATTTTACTCGGCTTGATGAGAGCTTTAAAATAAGTATACTATTAATACATAAATTTTTATTTTTTGAAAAATTAAAATTTACCACAAATATATAAATTAGTGTCCAACTTAAATAGAAATTAATAATTTTTTACAACGCTTAATCGATGTTTGTGTGTAAAATTCAAATATAATGAAATGTATAAATTGTTTTAACTTTTAATTCTATTCCATGTTTGATTTACCTTGAAAATAAATTAAATGAAAAATAATGCTTCAATTTATTTATCTCTCAAATATATGGTAAAGCTAGCTTTATTTTATGTTTAAAACCAGATAATTTTTTCCTAATAAATATTTAATTTGCTAAAATAATAATTTATAGATTGATATAGTACTTAAATACAATTTCTCGTGTAATTACACAAAATCGAAAAATATTATATATTTGTGATAAATTTCAATTTTATTTTGAATCAGTAAATTTTAAAATTTCTTATTTTTTCTTTCAAATCTTCAATTTATAAGTTTATGTCTTGAATAATATATGGGTGTTCTAGAAATTACAATGAATTTTTAACCTGATCGTTTTTAATAATTTTGTATTTAAAAAAATAAAATTATTTAAAATTAACAATTTCCACTAAGATTTAATTTTTCTGCCATATAAAATTCTCATTGATTAAATTTTTAAACAAAAATTCAAATAAAAGTTTAACATTAAAATCAAAAAATAAGATCAGACACGTTACTTAATTTTAGAAATAATTTATTAATTTATAAATAATTAGCTAACAAATAAAAATTAATTAAAACTAAGATTCAATTTTTTTGCGACACAAAATTAAGATTCATTTAAGTTTTACAAAAAAATAAAAAGAAACTTACTAGCAGTTGGCCCGAGTTTGAGATAAAATCCCACCACTACGATTCCGAATTTGTACTAAAAAATTTAAAAATTAGGTTGAACTCAATAATTAATTTTAGAAACAATCAATCATTTTTATAAATAATTAGATAAGGAACAAAAATTAATTTAAATTACCAATTTTTTGAAGATTTAATTGTTGTGTGATGAAAAATTACAATTCATTAAACTTTTACATAAAATTTAAAATAAATGTGTAACATGAAAATTTAAAACTTAGCATGGACCCTTTAATTAATTTTCAAATTAATGTATTATTTTTGAAAATAATAATTAGCTAATAAATGAAAATTAAATAAAATTAGAGATTTTGCTAAGATTTAATTTTGGTGGGATAAAAAATTATAATTCATTCAATGTTTACATAAAAATTAAAAGAAACGTGCAATATCAATTTTGTTTAATTAATCATTCAATTGTAACAATCAATTGAATCTATATCTATATCTTTTAAATTTCAAGATATCGTTTCAATTCTAAGATATTTTTAAAATTAGATTAATATAATTCTTAAAATTATGGCCCTGAAGCAAATTATTTTGGAAATAATTAATTTTTTAGAAATAATTAAATTAAATAAAAAATTAATTATAATTATTTAAACAATAATTAATTAAAATAATTAATTCTGTTGCTAATATTTTGCTATACATGTGTTCAGTGGATAAGGATTGATCCAAATTAATTACATTCTTAAAGGAGAAAATATAATTAATTTTAAAAAAATCATTAAATTGGTGCGGGTTTTCCCTAAAAAATGAAAAAAAATTAATTGTAATATATATTTTAAATTATAAGATTTCTTTAAAATTAGATTTATACAATTCTTAAAAGTGTAAATATTAATATGGTAATTTTAAAAAAATTTAATTATTTTCATAAATAATTAGCTAAAATGAAAATCAATTAAAACGAATTCTTATACCATTAATTAAAATTAGTAATACTATTATTATTTAATTGGACTTGGTTTCAATGGGCGAAAATTGACATGATTTCGTTGGATGAAAATTAATCAATTGTTTTCTTAAAATAGAAAAATAACATTAATTAAAAAATAAATAATAATTAAAATTAATTAGATTACCTTGGTTAGCTAAATTTTTCTTAAAAAATGAAAAACATCTTTTGACCTGCAAGATATCTTGTTTATTATAAAATATCTTTACAATTAGATTCTTACAATTCTTAAAACTGTGGTTAAAAAATTTATTTAGAAATAATAAATTATTTTTATAAATAATTAGCTAAAAGCAAGAATTAATTAGAATTAATTATATTACAATTAATTATATTTCTTAGATTTAATTGGATATATTTTCATTTGACGAAAATTGAGAGAGTTTTATTAGGCGAAAATTAATCAAAATTAATTAAATTACTAAAAAGGGGGAAACATAATTATTTCAAAAAATGAAAAATTATTAAAATTAATTAGATTGCTGCGGGGAAGAAAAGTATGCTTATGAAATTAATTTATCTTTTTACGTATTTTAAAATAAAATTAAGTTAACACCTATAAGATTCTGGATTCTTAGAATTGGGGTGTTACATCTTATTGGAAAAGTAAGTCGACTGATTATTAGTCCACAATTAACTTTATTTACTTTTTTCAGTATCACGCTTTTTTTAAAACATGCTTTTCTTTTTGATTCTCATGTATTTTTATATTTTCTATAATATTTCTTTCGAGTTACAGTTGATGACAAAATATTAATATTTCTTTTTGCATAATTATGGGTGTTTCAAAGGATCTTCTCAATTTTTTTAAGTAACAAGCTCCAAAAATAAGTTTTCAAATAGTATTATTTTTTATTTTAGTACTCTCGAACCAACAATTATATAATAATTCTTTGGTTCAATATGTCGCTTTCGTTAGGGAATAAGCCTCAGAATTCTTGCTAAACAATTGGTTATCGACTCAATCAATTATTGGAATTATATGACTCAATCAGAATATTTTAACTGCCTTTCAACTATTTTAAATATTTATCTAAGTTTCTATCTCCTAAATAAATATTAAAAATCTTCCTACTTTAAATTATTTATTTTATATCGAATTTTTGCAATTGAGATTTTATTTAATTTTTAAATATCATCAAATAGATTGTATATTTTAAGTATTAATCATATATATTTCAATTTATTTGTCTTATCCAAATTAATTTAAATGTTATATCAAATCATTCAATATTTAATATGCTGAATATGTTAAATTAGTAAGTTTATATATAATATATTAATACACGTGTTTAGTATATTTAGAAGGTATTTATTGAAGAAATAAAATATAGAAATAAAAGTCTTCAATTAAACCATCATGATGGGGCGTGGATGGGGATGAGAATTTTCTAGTGGGGCACGGATGCGGAAGGAAAGTTTGTAATTCTCATATCATCCTCGCCGCTCTAGAGTAAACGAGGATGGACCGGAATGAGGATAAGTGTTTCCCGGCATGGTAGGAACAGAGTATTAGGGTCTGTCGGACATTACTCATTACGTTGTTATTTTTATAATATATATCTATACTGATTATATTTTATAATTAAAACTTAAAAATCATTATTTACATATTAATTGTTAATAACGTATATCATACTGATGTATAATTAATATCTCTCAAAATTTATAATTGCATATAATAAAATGTAAAATAATTTTAAAGAAAAACAATGAGCTCTACTAATGTTAGTAGAGTTATTTTGATAACTATAATATTTAAGGTTATTTTATTTTAGATTTATATTAATAGATTAATCTTACAATGAGCAAAATATTTTATATTATCACAGTCACTGGTACAAATTATCATCCCGTGCAAAACACGGGTTTAAATGCTAATTAAGTTGTTATTCTGTGGAGAATAATAAATTAAATTGTGTGGATTTTCGTAAGTTATTCCTTGCATACTGGTAGAATGGATTAGTATGAAATATAGAAGGAACTCTTTCGAAATTTTTATAAAATTGTTTCAAGTTAAATTATTTAAGTTTATTGTTGTAACTCATTCTTTATTTTAATTATTTTTTTAGATTTTATCTTAATATTATTAACATATATCAATATCGTTATCAGTTGAAAAATTTATCTCCCGTGCAACGCACGGGTGAAACAGTTAGTTGTTGGAAATATACGGTTCCAATATTAAGTAGGCATCATTTAATTTAATTTAATTATGTCAATTATTCAATGAAATGGGCTAAAAATTAAGTTGGTATAATTTGATAAGCCCATCGACTACATAAATTGATGTGGGCTGAACAAGTAATGACCCATATAACTGTGATTAGGGTTTATTGAGAACCCTATATAGAATTTTTTGGTCATAATCGCCAATATACCAAATCACATATAATTTTCTTCTCAGCCATGTGGAAGTGAAACATGAGGTTCCATAATCAGAAGGAGAAGATCCGGTTGAGGAAGAACATAATACAACCAACTAATCTTTTGTTGGAGCAATTTATTCAGTTAAGATCTCTATGTCAAGATTACCTGTTGCTACCATGAATCAGGTATTTCTTTTTATTTATAAATCTCGATAATTTGATATGATAGATCTTGAGTGATTTAATTACTTCATGTAATTAAATATTAAAGTGAATTTCAATAACAATAAATATGATGGGATCAGAAAAAGCAAATCTGAATTCCTTTAAAATTAGTATATCGTTTTTTGGCGGTGGAATTTGACAGTTAAGATAATTCGTGTGAAAAAATCAAGAATATTGAAGAGTCTTGGCGGATCAGCAAAGAAGAAGAGTTTTGCCATTACATAAATACCTCTCTCTCTGTCTCTCGTGGCATCATTTGAAACAAACTCAATTCCCCATTAGCTTTAGTAGTTTAGTTTGAACCTTGAGATCTCTAATCTCTTCCACCCCACGCCCCCCCTCCAACCCACGCCACCCCCACCTACGCCCCAGCCCCGGCCCCGGCCCCGGCCCTACCCCCAACCAATCCCTTTGTCCCCAAAATATTTCTACACAGTGAATGAAAATGGAAGTTGTCCTTGCGAAACAAAAGCCCAAAAATTAGGCAGTAAAGATCAAGAATTCACATCTACGAGGATGGAAGAGTCAATCCCCACATAGTCCCCCAAATCTCTGAAAATTCAACTACGCTATGGTACGTCCCTTTCTCTTTTTCTTCCAAAAAGTGCCAATATTATTTTTTTCTGTCAATATAGGGCCTATCTCTGTAACAAATATCGAAAAGAGACCCATTTGCCCTCATTTTCTCTGCTTCGATACTTACAATCTACGGTTATTGAACCGGCCCCGACTCGAACCACAGCACCGACTCATAGAACCGGTGGGGTTTGAAAATTTTTCGTCAACAATCAACTCCTTCCCGCTAAAAACCCTATCAGAAGATGAATGTCCATTTGCTTTGTAAAGCCTTTACACTCACACATGCAGGTTCAATGTGCTTAGATGTGTATGGTCTGTGCATGTACGTATCTGACGGATGATTTTATTTAGTGTCTGAATATACAAACTAATTGCAGGATGATTGGAAAAAGTTGATCGGTTTGTGTAAAAAGCTTCAATTATCATCCGAAAGTTCAGAAAATTGAACCGCGGTTTGATTTTAAACAACCTGTTGCGAACAAACTTCGAGTATTGCAGGTTTCGGTGAAAGTAATAGGGATCGAAGCCTTGGTCTGTATAAATTTGTTTGTTTTCTCTTTTCAGTTTTTGAGTAAATCTGGTTGGCGAATTGTTCATATACATAATACATTGTATTAGTTTTTGAGGAGATCTTCAAGGATCTAAAGTGAAAATTCGTATAACTGGATTGAGGTTTTGATTTTAGTTGTTTCGTACAGTGAATTGATTGAAAATAAGAATATACAGAGTGTTTATGAACCTGGATGGTAGAAGATTGTGTTGAACTCTATGGCTAACAGAGGATTGTTTAATAGCAATGATGGTTGGGTTTTCGTGTTACCAAATAGTGGTAATGAAAGTGTAGACCTAGAGAAAAGAGAACGCTGTACAGAGAATGATAATGACAGGGAAATGAAAACGAGTGTAGTTATCGAAGATTCTAACAGTAGGAAAAGGAAGCAAGAATGTTACTCAGGCATGCTGCATTGGATAACTAAGGTTGCAAGAAATCCTTGTGACCCTTTGATTGGGTGCTTGCCCGAGGAGCATCAGTGGAATTCCTATGGGAGTGATCAGCCATGGAAGCAGGTTCTCTTGGTTCGTGAAGCAATGCTTTCAAAAAGAAATGCAGATCCTAGCGTTCAGGAGGCAATTTTGCAGGTCCACATCATATTCTTTATTCATCTCTGTTTACAAGTATTGAATGAAAATAATGTTTCAATCAATAGTGTCTATTTGGAGATTTGATAACTTTTAACCATCAATTGGCATTAATAAGTTTCTCAATGAATGTTTACAAAAATCTGGTTTTTGATTAAGAGATTCGTTTAGATGTATTTTGTATTACATTACCGTTTTACTACAAAGGAAAAGAAACTTCCGTTCTCTTTCTTTTTGTAGCTATCTCTAGCCATCTTCAACCTATTCTTTATGGGCATCTGGTTATTATTTTGTGAATAGTCTGTACTTGCATGTGATCTCTATTACATTGTTTTCATTATCAGTAAACATGCATGTGATGCCTAGTAAACATTTTGTTATTCTTTATGATGATTTTGTACATATTGTAATCTATGTGAAGGTATTCTGTGACATTCACTAACCATGCACATTGGCCATTTTTAAGTGTGCGATAAATTTTTTTTGAATAGTCCCACGTAGATTGATGGTTGTGACCAATGAAACGTGAATTGAAGTCTTCTTGGTGAAAATTTGTAATATGGAAAATCGTTTTCTTAGATTATGGGGCGTTATTATGTCAAAAAGAACTAATACCTAGTTCTATCTCATTTTCTCTGTGTATGTCCAATAAATTCAGTCACAAACCTATTTTATCTATAAATTCATATAGTTTTATGAGCATATGCTTATGCATTGAAGGATTTCTTGATTCTAACTATATCAAAACCTTCCAGAAAAAGCAAAAGATGCATCCAAGCCTGTACGATGATCGAAAAGGTTCTGAAAGATTTAGAAGCAGTGAAAGGCTTCAATCTGCAAAGAATTCTCCTAACAAATCACCCCATCCAATTGGCGTTCAATCTTTGCCCTCAGGTTCTCATAGCGATGAAGATGTTGTCGGCTTTGGAAACTCCGGTCGCAATAAGAAAATTCCTCTAGGTCCAGTTTTTCAAGCACATGTACCAGATTTTGTTGGTGAACCTTATGAAATTGATTGTAAATTTCTCGGTACTCAAATTTGGCCGCTTGAAAAAGAAGAACAAAACAAAACTGTGATCGAAAGGGACCCTATTGGACGAGGAAGCCAAGAAGCATGTGGCTGCCAGGTTCCAAACTCTGTTAAATGTGTACAGTTTCATGTTGCTGAGAAAAGGAAGAAGATGAAGCTTGAGTTGGGCTCTGCTTTCTATAAATGGAAATTCAATAACATGGGCGAAGAGGTTGCACTTTTATGGTCGAAAGATGATGAAAACAAATTTCAGCATATTGTGGCAGCAAACCGTTTATCGTCAGAAAAATATTTTTGGGAAGAACTTTTCAAGTCTTTTCCTAAAAAGGACAGAGAAGAGTTGGTGAACTACTACTATAATGTTTTTCTTCTTCGTCGAAGAGCTTACCAAAATAGGAGTGATGAAATTGATGACATTGACAGTGACGATGAGGAATCAGAATTTGGGCCAGTTGGTGATAGATTTGGACAAAAGGCTGCTAATTCTCCAGGTTCTATTTTTTGTTCGCCAAAGAAATCTCTTACAAATGTCAGATAGGACGACAAACTTCATGATGCTCATCTTGTATATTGGAAGATTGGCGAATATGCTTCATTGTCTGGAAGCTGTTGAAAAAGGTTAGTGCAAATTTTGTTCTATAAAAGCTGGTGAATTCTTTTTACATGCTCAGCAAGAATCTTGTCTACACCTAGAGTTGCTCTTGTTTCGTGTTTTTTTTTTTTTGTGAGTAAGAAAGGATATAAGTTTTGTTTTTCAAAGGGAGTCAACTAAATTTTGGCGTGTCGCCGTTATTTTTAGCAAGAAATGTACACATGCAATGCCTTTCTGATATGGAAAATGACATATGTATACAGAAATATTTCTATAGTCATCCTCACCCAATTAGTATGTGGACATTTATGTTTACACATTTTGTGTATACTTATAGCATCTCAGTTTTGTTATTGATGTCAAGCATGGATTATGATGCCATGTTATTTGTAGTTTTGTTTTCAATTCTGAGCTTTTTGTGGGATCAATATGCTGTTTTTATTGTCAGCATTACTGTTAAAGTTATAGAACCATCTAATTTAAAAGTTTAAGTTGATAAATCAGTTCTAATTTAGATTATTTAATTACTGTCTTCAACACACCCCCTCACATGTAGGCGGGATTTATTTTTCCCAAACAAAGCCTAACACGTGTACAATTCATTTTTAAATGGGTGGCAGTGAGATTTGAACTCAGGACCTTTGCCTGCTTTGATACCATGTTAAAGTTGTGGAACCATCTGATCTAAAAGTTTAAGCTAATAAATTGGTTCCAATTTTAGATTATTTAATTATTATCTTCAACAATTATTATTATTATTATTATTATTATTATTATTATTATTATTTTATAAGAAACATAACTTATATTAATGATAACAGCCAAAGAGATGTTACGACACAAAGGGTGGATGAGCCTTCCACCCAGCACAATCAAAACAATACTCTCTAAACGGATTACATGCCAAAAACCAGAAACTCCTAACTGCTAAAATTAATATCATAAAAGGAGCTGTAGGGATCAAGTCGAAACAAGTAGCTCTCCAAGTCGCTAAATGTCCGCGCAACTTTGGCCCATAGGCTAGTGAAGAAGATGATGTTATCCCAAATGTCTACCAATGACTGCTCCAAATTTTCGAAAATCCTTCGATTCCTCTTTATCCAAATTGCCCATGTTGTTACCATAACAATCAGTTTCCACAATTCCTCCTTATGTTCCCCATTACCCCAAAAAGACCATTTCATGAGGATCAAGTCTGACCATCTATAGGATAACGGACTCCATACACCAAACATGTACAATATTTTGTTCCAGATCCTTTTGGCAAACTTGCAATGGATAAGAATATGATCAATAGTCTCATTCTATTTCTTGCAAATTACACAATAAGATGGCGAAATGCATAAGAAAGGCCTTTTCAATTGCAACAAATTGCAAGTATTAACCTTTTCTAAAGAAACCAGCCACGCAAACACTTTTACCTTCATAGGTAACACACCTTTCCAAATGAATTGGAATTGAGGAAAGGAGGAGTCACAAGATGGTTAACAAAGGATTTCCAAGGCGGCCTTACATAAGAAAGAGCCCGAAGGGTGGCCGCACCAGATTCTTTTGTCCGGGGTGAGTGGGTCAATTTTAGTGTTTTCAATTGTATACAATAAAGTTGTGAGATCATTGATGTCTCTATCGTTAAGGTTTCTGGTGAATTGAAGGTTCCAAATCGTGTTTGAAGGGGAAGGATGGGAAACTACATTGCTTATGGTCGAGTTTTTATTGCTTGACAATTGGAAAAGACGCGGGTCCAACTCTTGGAACGTATTATCACCTATCCATTTGTCTAGCCAAAATCTGATTTTATCACCTTAACCCACTACATGTTTGGTATTTTCCACGAAAATATCCCAACCTCTTGCAATGAACTTTCATGGTGCCCAGAGAGTGGAGTTAACTTGGAAGTTTGCATCCCATCCGTTTGACTAGAGGCCATATCAACTGGGAATTATGGTGTGGCAAAGTGAGTCCTGTTCCATGGGAAACAGCCAAAGCCAATATTGCCAAGTTCTTTAGATGTAAGTTTCCCATCCCTAACCCACCATATTGTTTTGGTTTTGTAACAATGTTCCATTTAACCAAATGATCACTCTGATTCTCACCTCTACCTTCCCAAAAAAAGTCCCCCATCATATTCTCAATCATCTTGGCCACCTTTATAGGCATTTTGAAGATTGACATACAGTATGTAGGTATGCTACCCAAGACCGCTTGTAATAGTATAAGTCTCCCACCCCTTAATGGACAACCTTTATGCCAACCTTCTAACCTTTTCACTATTCCTTCCACGACTAGCTCCCAAAAAGAGAGTGCATTTGGGTTTCCACCCAAGGGTAGCCCAAGGTAGTTTAGTAGTTCATTGATGACAATCTGATGGAGACTGAGGCTAAAAAATAAAAGGAAATCTTATTATAGTGGAAATAGATATAGCTTGATTTACGTTTGATTGTATTAGTATTCTAGTTCGGGTTAACAAAGGTTTAGTTTTATTGATCTTCTAGGATGTTTTAGAGGTTCCCTACGTGCATTAGTTTAGTTTAAACTTTAAATGCTATAATATAAAGGGAGCCTAACTAGCTGTAACAGTAAGACCAATGAATGAATTAAGAGCTTGTTCAACGAAGTTTTTGACATTTAATCAATTTTTTTTTTAATTTCATTTTCAACCATGTGTTTTTATTAAAACAATTTAATTTCATTTATTTTCATGGTTCTGTAAATAACTGTTGATTCTTTGAGAAAAACATTTTCTTTCCGTCGAAGTTTTATGGGACGAGCTCTAAAAATATTTCTTTTTTCCTCAATCTCTCTCTCTCTCTCTCCCTCCGTGCCTCTCTTTTTTCCGGTCCTCTTCTCTTCTCCCTCTTTCGTCTTCTCTTTCCTTTCCTTTCCCGTCGCTATAATTCTACTATCTGGTTTTATTGCACTTATTAGCGTCACAATCTTTTGAAAGAATTTTGCAAGCATAAAGAAATAGCTCAGGGCATGTATTGTAATCATTCTTGGAGAATATTGTATACGATGAACTGATGAGGTATCATATTTTATTCTTTTTTCTTTGTATGATACTGTTTGGCCGTGCATATCACGCATGTCATGTCTTAAGTAGAAATTTGAGCCAAAAGTGCAAATTGACTCTTGATTTAATGGTTTTAATGGTGTTTGTTTTGGAGAGATTTTTGAAAAATGGTTTTAATGTATATTTGAAACATTAAGGGAAAAAATTGAATGATATGAACGGATAGTGAAATCAATAAGAATTGGTTGTTTAAAATGCCATTATAGAAAAATGACTTTTCAAATACCGTGCCACAAACAAACAGTAGTTTGATCAAGCATAGGCTCTTGACATTTGTAGTGTTGCAAGTTGCAACGTTGTGCAGTACTGTTTAGCCAAGCATATCTGACCTTCTATGAGTGGAAATTAGAGGCGAAAGTGCAAATAGGCTCTTGTGACTATAGGAGTAGTGCATTCTAAGAACATGAGTCTAGATTCATCGTCTTATTCCATGTTTTCGCAGTTTTCTCATCTAATTAAAGTAATACGTAATTGAATTAAGACAACTGATTGTTTATGTTGACTGTATTGGTTGAATAACACAGTTAAAGAATCAAGATATAAAGACACTAGAACTAGATTCTTAAAGAAGAGATGATCATAAAGGTAAGAGGCTTTCTATATGGTGATGGGGGCAAACATTATGTTGCATACTGACCATATTTTATGTAAGTTGTGGATATTGGATAAGGTTTTATAAGTAACTTTATTTTTGTGAATGTTTTTTATGTGTTTTACTAGGTTACACACTTAAGTTTGTAATTCTGGTGTCATGATTTATTTATTTATTTTTCTTTTTTGATTATTTATTTATTGATTATAACGATATAGAAATGAGTCGTAGAATTGCATTCTAATTGTGAATTTTCTTAATTACAGACATCATTATTATAGTTATAAATTGATCAAGCTAGTTATGATTCGAAGTGATCCAATCTCAGGGAAATCACAAGTGTAAATCAGGCTACCAACCTTCTTAAACTATTCATAAATATTTCATTACTATTTCTGACTATGCTATTTTGTAATATGTTAACTCTGCTATTATTATTTATTGTGAGTGTGGACCGTGTTATTTGTTAAAACTCACTTTTGAAAGAACAATTTTTTCCCTAATAATCACTTGGTTCTGACTATTTTTGAAACAATAGTGAAAACGTGGACTTATACCTAAACTTCTCAATTTGCATGTTTGTTGAAGTGTTACATGGAACGATTGCACAAATATAGTATGTTTTCGTCTTCTTTGTATGTTAGATTGATGTCAGTCTTACCTGGCAAATTTATATGTGCTTGGTTCTAAGATTGTCGATTTACATCTACGACAAAATTCAAGCTCCCTCGCGGGTAATTAAACCCGCACCCCCACCCTCTCACAACCCTCTTGAATGCAGTACGGTCCGAGGGCAGTGATAAATCCCTCCCCCGTTCGGGGACTAGATCGTGGCTCTTACAACTAAGGGTGTGTTTGATTGCAAAGCCGGAAAATGAATGGAAGGAAAATATTTTTCGGGGTAAATGAATTCCAGGAAAAGAGTTTTTAGGGAAAATGGTAGTTGTAGGTGTTTGTTTGCATTAATTTGCAAATTGAAAAATAGTATTGTTTTCCTTGTTTTTGTATTTTTTCTGAAATTTGATCATTTTTCTTATCTTTTTGGGGAAAAAAAGGAGGCAAACTTTTCCCAGAAAACCACCCCCCCCTGGGGTCCCGTCCGGTTTTCCACCAAAATAAGGAAAAGAATCGATTTTGAGAAAAGTTAAAAAACGTTTTCCAAGAAAAAAATGCAATTAAACAGCCGAAAAAGATGGAAAATGCGGGAAAATTTGTTTTTTCCTAGAAAACTCTCCCAATCAAACACACCCTAAGAGCTCACACCTCACTAAAATTTGTCAAGTAAAATGGTATTCGATGTACTCTAAACAACAGAAATATTAAAGGTACTCAAAACTCCTTTTTTGAAAGAATGATACTCAAACTTAATAAGATAATTGTATGTATTTACATCTCTATTATAGAAAGAAATATGAAAATTCGTTAGATTATTATGTAAAATTTTATTTTGTTTAAAATTAACTTTTTAAATAAAATAATGGTGGTGATGATAAAATGAGCACTGAGTCAAGATGTGTAATTAGTGATAAAGTAATTCAACATGTGCATTTAATAATAAAATTTGACATTTTCCTTTTAAAAAATTGATATTAGTAATAAAATTTGACAGTATCAAAATAGTAAAATTTAAGTTTAATGTAAAAAGTTGTTAAAAACAAACATAAAGTTAACTTTGTCGCACTACTAAATAAATTTGGTAATGCCGTCATCTTTGAATTGCTTTATTGTGAGGCAAATGGAGTTATTATTCCAGCCGTAAATGTTAGGTCTCAAAAAAAAAAAAAAAGATTTTCATACTTATTTTATTTTGTCATTATTGTAGAGTGATTCATTCAAATCTACATTTTTTAAAATTAGAAATAAGTTTTAAACCTAATTATTACGATACAATTTTGATAAATAATGTAGTTTCTTTATCAAGAAAATCGTTCAACAAGATTAGGAATCAAAGAAAACTTTTCAACTTTACACGATTGCTTTTGCGTGACATCGACAACTAACTACTGTGAAGGCAACCAGCATGGAGAATGGAAGTGGAATCCCTCCCAAGTAAGTTAACAAAAATAAATAAATAAAAATTATTCTCATAATACTAATGCAAAATTTATTATTTTTCATGTTTAGTTGTACAATTTCTTACTTTTGTCATCTATACTTATTAGCGCGTGTTAGTGTATGTGTAAAAATAGATTTTTATAGATTTTAATGTGTTATAGGAGAGAGAATGAGTGGAGTTGAATGGTGGAGATTTGTGTAGTATAAGTAAGTCCCACGAGATATGTGAATGTAAATATGAGAGAGAACGAATTGAGTTGAAAAGAATATATAAAAATTTATAGGCTAATGAGAGTGCCACAACTAATTAATAAGAGAAAATGTCCAATAACTACATGTCAAAATTGGTTTTTGCCTACTAAATCAATATATCTTATTTCTTTACCACTAACTACAATTTATAAAAAGTGATTTTACCAATTACTCTTTTTAGGTATTTATAGACTTTTTTACCCCCATATTTCTTTTTCCACACTTTTATTTTCTCTCTATCTTTTAAATTACATAAGAGGTCCCCCAACTTTCAAATTCTACATTTTAGTCCTCAATTTTTTAATTTTATTTCAAAAATAGCCCAAAATATTTGCACCAAAGGTCCTCTATCTTTCGAATTGTTTCATTTTGATCCTCAAATTTTTAAATTTTTTACACTTTTAGTCCTTTTTGGTCATCTTTTTCGTTGTTTTCTTCTATATTTATGAAATTCATCTATAAATACAATATCTAAGATAACATAAATAAATTTATCGTCATGATACAAAAAAATATTTCAAGCATAAGGATAAATTTATACTTTATTTAATACTCTTGGTAATAATTCATAAACATCAATGGACGTACAAATATTACATTCCCAAGTAATATGGATTACTACAACAAGTAATATACATTACCTACCTGATAATCTCGATAAATATCCAACTTCTCGCTTCACTGGTATCTCAATTTTTCTCTCCAGATTACCACTCCAGATAATCTTAAAAATATTCAACTTCTCGTTTTCATTGTCTCTCGCTTTCTCTCTTCATTATCATTACTAGGGTGGATAATGTTATTGCAATGGTATGCAATATAATTATAGGGATAGGCAATATTCTATTTTTATTCCGATGTTGGTTATAGTTTTTCTTTTATTATTATTATTATTTGGTGTGATATTGGTGGTAGTTTATTGAGTTAGTATGGGACATTTGAGATTTAACTTCAGGTTTACATACTAATTTTTACAATCTGTGGTTTGAGATGAGAGTCGAAATTATTTAATAATATACATGTTAAAGAAATCACTTTTCATATTCAAATTCAAGCACCGACTAGCTAGTGTTTAGTTAGCTAGTTTGTCTATGAATTTTATTAGTGAAATCAAATATTTCAAAATGAGATTATTAAGACAAAACATAGTTGTTTGAAATTGATGGAAGAGAAATTAAATAATTCTCGGTAGATTTAGTATTCTAATTATGATTATTCGGGCATGTAATATTATTACTGTTATAGGTAATAATATTATCGGGATAGGTAATAATATTAGAGTGGTCATAGTATTTCCAACATAGAAAGATCAACACATTAAGTGAATGCTTGGATTTTAGTGGTAGGCAATCTGATTACCTACCGAAGTAATTTAGAAAAGAAAGTGCAGAGAGGGAGAAAGTCGGAGATGTGAAATGCGAAGTTGATTGTTGATCGAAATTACGTGTGGTGGTAATGAGATTACCCAACGAGTTAATCTAGAGAGAGAATATGCATAGAGAAAGAAAGTCGGAGATGGGAATAGAGAAGTTGAATGTTGATCGAGATTACTTGTGGTAGCAATCTAATTACCTGGCGAGGTGATTTGAAGAGAGAAAGTATGTAGAGAGAAAGTTGGAGACATGAAGGGATAAATTGGATGTTAATCCAGATTACTTGTGGTTGTAATATCATTATCTGGCTAGGTAATCTGGATGGAGAAATTGCGTAGAGAGATAAAATTATAGACATGATGGAAAATTTGAATATTGATTGAAATTACTTGTGGTGGTAATCTGATTACATGGTGAGGTAATCTGGAGAGAGCAAATGTATAGAGAGAAAGTGAAAGACGAGGAAAGGGAGAAGTTGAATGTTGATTGAGATTTGTGGTGATAATTTGGAGAGAGAGAGTGCAAAGAGAAAGTCAGTTACGAAGAAAATGGAGAAGTTAAATGTTGATCGAGATCGCATGTGGCGGTAATCTAGAGAGAAAAATGGGCAAATAGAGAAAGTCGAAGATGTGGGAAATGAGAAGTTGAATGTTGAACGAGATTGTTTGTGGTGGTAACATGATTATCTGGTGAGGTAATCTGGAGAGAGAAAGCACATAGAGAGAGAAAGTGGGAGATAGGGAAATTGAGAAGTTGAATGTTGATCGAGATTACTTGGGTGGTAATCTTGAGAGATAAAGTGCGTAGATAGAGAAAGTCGGAGATGGAGAAAGAGAAAAATTGAATATTGGTTGAGATTACCTGTGGTGGTAATCAGAGAGAGAAAGTGCGTAGAGTGAGAAAGTCGAAAACGAGGAAAGGAAAAGTTGAATGTTGAGCAAGATTACTTGCGATGATAATTTGAAGAGAGAAAAATGTGTTTATTTTATTAGAGTGACATTGTTGTAAATTTGAATATTTATTTTATTAGAGTGGCATTGCTGTAAATTTGAATATTTATTTTATTAGAGTGACATTGTTGTAAATTTGAATGTTTATTTTATTTTATTACTTTATTTTATTAGAGTGGCATTGCTGTAAATTTGAATGTTTATTTTATTAGAGTGGCACTATTGTAAATTTAAATGTTTATTTAGTAGAGTGACATTATTGTAAATTTATGATTTTTAAATTCTATTTTTGTCTTATTGTGTAAAAGATGAGTTAATGGTAAAAAAAAGATGTGCATGATTTAGTGGGTAAGTTTTCTCCATAAGTGTAGTTATTGGTCAAATGCCCAAATTAATAATCTATTTATCTATGTGTAAGACCAATATATTTCCAAAAATATATAATCATAAAGACGCCTTATCATATTAGTAGGCATATGGAATGAGTTTTGGCTAGAATCCATGGGAATGAGCAATGTTAGGAGTATAATAAACTTGTACAACAATATGTGTAACAAGAATATTTGAATATTTGTGAGGGTAAATTTGAAAGTTCAATCCTTTTTGTACCCATTGTTATACCAATTTATTGTACATCTAACATTATCCCTATATATGAAGATACATTGACTTAAACTTCATCAACTAATAGATGTTTTATAGATATATATATATATATATATATATATATATATATAGTTGTTATATTAAAGATAAAATCTACAATGAGTCAATGATCAATCAATTACGATTAATGAATTATATAAATATATATATATATATCAATTATGATTTAGTGTCCGATTGGGCACGAATTTGTGTCCAATTAATACATATCATTTCATTATTGAATGATATTTATATGATTATATCATATATTTAATTTCGAGATGATATGTGTTAAATGAGTATAATTTAGGTGATTATATATAACAACTATATATATATACAGTTATTATATTAAAAATAAAATGAGTCAGTGATGAATCAATTACGATTAATGAACTACCATTTCGTTGATGACTTGTAGGAGACTAGGAGAGATCATGATAAATATTACTACTATTATTCGATTAATTATAGTCATGTTATATCTGTGTCACAATTATTACCCCGTTGAATCGATATGGGCCACCAGTGTGCCGCAATATGGGCCATCAGTATATTACAATATGGGCAATCAATATATTATATTACTACATGCCTGCAGAGAGTATTTTATTCTAATTGAATAAAATAATTTATATTATTTTTTTTCAAGATTCCAAAATGCATATTGCCTTAGTCAAAGAATGTTGCGATGAGAGGGGAAGCTTTTGGCTTTTTTATTTTATTTTATTTTCCTCTCTTAAAAAACAATTTTATTTATTATTTATTTTTTGTGCTTTTTACTTTTTTCTGGCTTCTATTCAAAACTTCTTTCGGTATTTCATGTTTTGAAAGTTAAAACGTTTTAACCCCCTTTATGCATACTTTTTTTTTTAGCAGAGCCACCTCAATCCAAAAATCCTAAAGTAAAATTTGTAATTTGAAATTTATTATATTTTAATACTTTTTAAAACACCTATTTCTAGGACGTGTTCTATATATAATATAATAAATTTTTACTTAATATTTTCTCTCTTATTATTTTTAATTAATTATATAATTATTTTATATTTTTTAATATATTTTTTTAATTTTTAATCACACATCCAACTTACCATTTGAATAAATCAAAATCATCAGGACATGCCCCCGTTTTTTCGCAAGCTTTGAGCTAAAGTTGCAATAAGAGTCATCATAAATGCCACCTTTCCGAACACCGCCTCTTGTTTTTACTTCTTTCACGTCAGAGCTCCCTTTTCTTCACACAGCAGCACAGGTAACCCACATACACCCACCCCACCCACCCACCCCGCCCCCTGCCCAAATACCATTTTCCACTCTTCTGTCCGAAGAACTCAATTTGCAGAGTAAAACCATTATGTCTTCCCCAAGCAAGCGCCGTGAGATGGACTTGATGAAACTGTAAATTATGTTGAAAAACAAGTTTATGCTTTTTAATTATGTTGTTTTTCACATGGATTGTTTGGATTTACTTTTTTTGAGGGATTTTGCTTTCTTGGACTAGGATGATGAGTGATTACAAGGTGGAGATGATCAATGATGGGATGCAAGATTTTTATGTGTATTTCCATGGACCCAGTGATAGTAAATCTTCAAAATCCTTCTCTCAATTTTAATTTTTCTATTTTTTGTGATTTAATTCTGAAAAATTGATCTGTAGGTACTTGATGATTTTGGGGTATTTTGTGGTGTTGTTGATAAGAATTTGTTGACTGGGCCTCAGATTCTTGAATTAATGCATCCCAATTATTTGTTGAAATGAATTTATGCATAAATAGTAGTATTCCTTTTTGGTTATTGCTTCGCTTTAGTATATTCTTTTTTCTTTCTTATTTTACCTTCTTCTTTGTGTGCTTCATTTTTGGAGCATTTTTCTTTATCTTGCTTCTGCTTGACCTTCAAGTATACTGTAATATTAAGGATTGAGATGGATAATCTACAAATGGATTGAGATGGATAATCTACAAATATCGTATACATATTATAGAGCACTGCTATTCATCAACACAACTGATAGATTACATGCCATTGTACTTTCTTTATTGTCTTTAAATGTCAATTTTTGTGAAATTAGGTCCTTACCATGGTGGTGTATGGAAAGTAAGAGTCGAGCTTCCAGATGCTTACCCGTACAAAGCTCCATCCGTAGGATTTCTTAACAAGATTTATCACCCAAATGTCGATGAGACGTGAGTAATATAAGTACAATTAAAGATCCAATCTTTTTGTATAAAATATAACTCATTTTCTTCGCTTGTGGTTCAAAATTAGTTCTAATATTTGCAAATCATCAATCCAGGTCGGGTTCCATTTGCTTGGACGTCATCAACCAGACATGGAGCCCCATGTTTGGTAATACTTTGTGTGTTCATTTTTGTGTATAGTATTCATTTTTGTGTATTCCCACAATTTGTTTTCCTATGCTGTTGATTGATTATTACCTCTTTTGATGGGGTGACATTTGCAGACCTGGTGAATGTGTTTGAAGTGTTTATACCGCAACTTCTTTTGTATCCCAATCCAGCCGACCCACTGAATAGGGAGGCAGCTGCTCTTATGAACCGTGATCGAGCTGCATATGAACAAAGAGTTAAAGGTACCAGAATGGTTTTTTAAAATTTATTAATCTCTTCATTATAGCATTTATTTATGAGGTGTCAGAATTCTGCGAAGTGACGCTCTAAATGTAAAGAAACTTGTTTCTGTCTGTTCTTTAAATAAACATTGTAATCTTGTCTCTTTCTTGCATAACCAACGCTAACATTTATACGACGTGTCAGAATTCTGTAAAGTGACGTCAGTGTTGTCCTACTTAATGGGATTTTGAAACCTCATATAGGTGTAAACGAAGGTCTAACTATAGGTACACAATTAGTGTCATTCTTTATAAACTGACCTCTGTTTTTGTTGTCCAGAGTACTGTCAGAGATACGCCAAGCCTGAAGATATAGGGACAACCTCAGGGGATAAATCGAGCGACACAGAGTTGAGTGAAGATGAAGATGAAGAAGGCTCGAGTGACGAGGCAGTTGCAGGGCCTGTCGATCCATAGCCCTATTCAGTCTCTTTAAGAATCAGTATTTGTACATTATGTACTACTAGTTTCTGCTTACAATCTACTAAACTGCACATAAAATTATTCATTGTAAAGAAAAAAAACAAAAAACCTGCCATTTCACTAGTTTGTTATGAGTTTGTGCATATATAGATGCAACAATAACCTGAATCTGTTTCCCTTGAGAAAACATTGTTGTAATTTACTGTAATCCATTGTCTTAATCTGTTGTCAAGATAATGTATAAATATGCATCAAGAAACATGGTGAAAAGATTTCCAGCCTGACTCAACATCTTTTGACAGGTGCTAAATGGTTGATATCAAGTAAAATTCGTTACAACTTTAAAATTCAGTGGAAATCAGCCAAATGTAACCATTATCTAAATGGACAAACGCAAGTATTCCAACATTAATATAAATGCTTCTTTAGTTGCTAACAGGTTTTACATCAATCTGGTCAAAATATTGCAACTGAATGCTTGAGTAATTGGAGAGACGACTAATTCTTTCATATACATCATCTTTAACACGTCCATGACAAGACTTGAACCTCAAACATTTGTCTACCTTACACGAGGACAATACGATACAAAAGTAGACATGTAAATTGTAACACAGTTTAGCTGCATATACAAGGTTCACAATCAGGCACCATTATACAAGGTACCCAATCACCAGAGAATTGCTTCCTTTTTGCTTTTCTATTCCAATGTGATGAATCCAACTTGCATAACTATATATGGCTTGGAGGCCTTCTCCCAGCACCAGTTCTAGTCCTCTTCACCGGATTTGCCCAACCAACACCACCGCCGCCGCTCTCTGGCTGTGGAGATATGGCAGCCCGTCCACTTTGTTGGCTCCATAGCACATCTCTCGTCCCCGAACTTGGGCCAGGACTTCGCATACTACGGCTTACTCCAGTGGGTGAAACCGGAGAAATCAACTCATTCACAGACTTGGTGGCAGATTTCTCTCTCTCTTTCCTCTTCTTCTTGCATATCACAAGCTCCCCTGGATGAGTCAGTGATTCCTTTTGGGGCATATAGCTTTTGACCTTAGTGCTTTCAACAGGAATTCGAGCATTTGTCTTCTGGCGAGACCCTGGATCAGAGTCGACTGATTTTTGGCGCTTGGAGGATGATCCAGCAAGTGTAGCTACTGGGGTGGAGAAAGATATAGAGTTTTTGGCCTCCCGAAAATCAGTGTCTGGAAATGCTATCTTCAAGATATCAAAGAAAAGATCGTGCACCTTTCTTGCTTCAGTTCTCACCTATTATAAGGTATTTGTAAAGCTCAGTTAGCACGAATTTTGTAGTCCATGCAAACACGCGTTTAAGTGCTCCTTTTTAGTTTCCTTTTTTGGGTTGAGATGGAAACATGATGAAAAGTAAATATCCATACCTCAAATGAAAACGAATAGTATTGCATCCCAAACTTCAACATAAGCTGCACATGGGACACAAGCTCCAGCACTGAACTGTACTGAGATTGATCAATGCACAGATCAATTTGCCTTAGATCCAAAAGATTGTCCCCTGCCCTACCAACCCCACCAGAGTTTTCAATTTTTTTCCACAGTTCGGTTAGCAATGGAATTATTTGATGTCCTTCCTTGTCGATTCTCCTTTGGAGCTTGCTAATAACATTCTTGCACTGTATAAAGCCAACATTATATAAATTGCGAATGCTCAGAAAGAATTGGAAGGTCAAAGATACAAAGAGAAAACAAAAGAATGAAAGAAAGGAACTACAACGCCCGATGAAATTACTGCAAGTCAACTTGCCAAAGCATGAGACTGAGATTGCAACTGTACAAAGTATGGAGGGCATATATACAAACCTCAAAAGGAGTAGCATAATCGTTTTATCACTCATCATAATGTAATGGAAAACGAAAGAGAAAACAACATACAACAAACCATACTGTAATCGTACCCATTAAGAGGCAAATAGTTGGAATCTGCTCGAATCTCGATGTTCAATAATAATAACAAATTCACATTAATATGTCAACTGAAAAGTAAAAAGTAGCATGTTTAGGACCCTACTATCTCACGGTCAAGAGAAGAAACATGATCTATTGATCATTCCTAAGACGTTAACTTGTCAACTGAAAACTAACAAGTAGCATGTTTAGGACTCAAGTATCTAATGGTCAAGAGACGACAGCGTGCTTCTTATTCAGAATCAGCAGATTCTCAACACAACTTATAAAAAAGGTCCACAACATAGTGCACAGGACAATTGCTGAAATTGTATTGCAATGGAAACAATAAAATTCAGAGCATCTCCAAAGATCCTGCATATGGGAACCACAGTGCAACACGATCTCCTCAATTCACACTCAATAGCCATATGGAATAAGAAAAGGATCAATTTATGCCATAAACAACAAAAATTCTCATTTGTTAGTACAGTCAAACTGCGAAACAGAAATCAAAGAGATTTTGAACTACATACCTTTCTCTGAGTGACCTCAGAAATCTTATCGCTACCAGTTGCAACCCCTTTCAGGGCTCTACTGTCCCAATTCTTGCTTGGCTGTTCAGGAGCAGCATCCGAAGGAATAGAAACATTACTTCCTCTGCCACATTTTTGTGAGGCATGCCCTTTAGCACTATTTGAAACTTTTCTTGTGGACAAATTATGTCTATTGCTGATGGGTGAATCAATTTTTCCATGCATCAATAAATTAGGCTCTGCAAGAACTTTATGCCCACGGTCATCCCTTGCTCGCAAGTCGTGTTGCACTGAAAAAGGCAACCGCGAAGCGTCCCCTTTTGGAAGAGATGACCTCTCATTGCACATCTCTTCCGATGTCTCTGCGGCATGCCGAGGGCGACCACGAAAACTTCGTTTGCGTTTAACTTTAGGCTGCAAAACCTGTTCATCTTCAGCTTCATCCCGATCTTGGGTCCAACTACCAGAATGCTGGTGGTCTACCGGTGAGTCTCCAGATCCAACAATTTCCCCTTCCTCTAACTCATCTGCCTGGAAAATTAGAAAATAAAAATAGTTCAGGTAACTAAATGACTTCATGAATTAAACCGTGAAGAATCAGAATGGGATGCTAGAAGACATACAACCTTCTTTGAACGGGAACTGGACCTTCCATCTAAAGCAGAAAGTGATCCAAACTTCTGAGAAGATCCGGAAGGTGAGGCAACTCGCATTGATCTTTGACCGTGAGAAGAAGACCCTGATGAACCTGCTTGTTCATGTTTAATATTGTTTCTGGTCTGTTTTAAACCCCTTTGATATCGGTATTCGTCAGCAGAAAGCGGATCATCTGCTAATTTATCATTTTCGAGCTCCTCAATTTCTTCTTCTTCTTCTTCTTCTTCTTCTTCCTCCTCCTCCTCCTCCTCTTGTATAGAATACTCATTCCTCTCATCAGAACTAGCTTCAAGAAACTCGTCACTTTCATCATATTCAGTGTATATAGGAACTTTTCCCTTAGGTCTCCGCTTTCTCCCTATCTCGGAGGCCATTTCACTGGAGTTTATGCCAATGCTTCCACCCAAGAACATATTCTTTGACGTTTTCTTTGATAAATTAGCAATCGTGGCATTCACTTCTGTGGTACCAGCTCGAAGCCACTCTGGAACTTGATCGAATCGAGTCATTTCATCTATCCACTCTAGTTCTTCATCCATCTGATCAAAGAGCTCCACCTCTTCTTGACTCCGAGCAATCATGCAATTTACCTCATGCAGTGAGGGAACATCATGTACTGTTTCTTGGCATCTCTCTTCGTCATGCAATAGCGTTTCTAAGGTCATGCGTCTCTCTTCATGAGTAGTCCTCTGGTCAAATCTTCCAGCATTTATAACTTCATCAGCCATGTCAATTTTATACTGCTGGATATTATTCCGTATAAGGCTCTCAATTGAACCCATGTAACGGTCCTTGCCGATAAGGTCATCATCTGAATCCACTAAACCTTCAGTCCTGAATTCATCCTCTTTCTGATGGCTTGAGATTTTGTCAACCACAGCTTCCATATAAATGACTTTAACTTCTCTTGTCTGCCCAATACGGTGTGCACGAGCAACAGCCTGTTCCTCATTTTTTGGGTTCGGATCAGGATCATATATGATGACCGTATCAGCAGACTGGAGATTTAGACCCCTTCCAGCAGCACGGATACTGAGCAAGAAGATAAAGCAATCGGTATCAGGGCTGTTAAAATCCATAATAGCAGATTCACGATCTTCTAAGCTTGTTGTCCCATCAATCCGTCTGTACACAAGCCTTCGCCACTGGAGATATTCCTCCATTATATCAAGAAGTTTTGTCATGGTACTAAAGAGAAGTACTCGATGACCCGTTTTATGAAGTTTTACTAAAATTCTATCCAAAACCCACAATTTTCCACATGATCTCACAAGAAAAGACTTCGACAAGTCAGTAAAGTATGGATAATTTAGCAACGGGTGATTGCAAAGTTTTCTGAGCTCCATGCATCTATTATTTAAAGGCTTGTATGTCTTAGCTTGGTAAACAGGATTCTTTTGAACTCTGCGCTTTTCATCTTCTGGGTCAACCCGAAGTGTACCAGTGGATTTAATCCAGTCATAAATGGCACTCTGTAAAGCAGACATTCTACATTTCAACACAATTGACACCTGCAGGTTCAAACTGCTGTCAGAAACAATCCACATAATAGAGTATCTTGTAAAAGACACTTAATACAACACCTTTGGAGGAAGTGATCCTTCAACATCTTCGACACGACGCCTGAGCATGAAAGGCTCAAGGATTTGATGGAGCCTGTGTATAATGATCACTTTCTTCTCAGTTTCCAGCCAGTCATCCTCAGCATTGTGGGCCGGATCTTCTTTTTGAAATGGTTGTGAGAACCAGTCATGAAATGCTTTTCGATTATCAAACACCTCCGGAAGCAGTAGGTTTAAAAGTGACCAGAGTTCTTTGAGGTCATTCTGCGTAGGGAAATATAATGGAGGTGGATTCATTTATGTCTCTCAAACAAGGTGCCCCAAAAAAGAAAGAGAAAGAAAGTTACAGAGCTGACACAACCAGTCTCAAATTAAGTACTCTCTGTTCTCTTTTCCAGAAGTCTTTGTTTTCCTTCTTTTCAGGTGTATTATTATTAAAGATATGGTTCTCCTCAAGCAGATAACAGATCAACCATAGATCTCACCAAGGATTAGCCTTAAATTCAGATCGATGCATGCAAGCCAACATCACCACTACATAATATTACTATTGATTCTGGAAAGGCCAATTTCCCAAGTTCTCACCACCGAGCACTAAAGCAAACTTTTGGCACAATGATTCTATACAATAGTTAGTCATATGTAAGCATATGCTCAGAGACCTCTCAGTTTTGGAAGGTCAAATGTAAAATTTTTTTAAGGTAATAATTAGTCCATCTAAGCAATGCAACATGCATGTATAACTTCATTTCTAGTACACATAATATATATATATATATATATATATATAAGGCAGTCCTTTACGTAAGGCAGTCTCAGACTCTCAGCAGACCTGTAACGGTGTTCCTGTGAGAAGCAAGCGTCTTTGGCAGCGATATCTATCAAGATCTCGAGCTAGGACTGATTCTCTGTCCTTCATCCGTTGTGCTTCATCAATTATGATATACTTCCAATCAACTTTTGAAAGCTTTGTACGATCATACATAACGAACTCATATGTTGTGACAAGGACATTGAACTTCATGGCTAACACTTCCTACACAATATAAAAGAAGAGGCAATTATATAAATTTTAAAAAATTATCAAGTTAAAAACCTTGATTGACAAGGAGTTCATCTTACTTGAGAAAACAATTTCGACCTTAGCTCTTTTGAGCCAACATAAAATATGCAGGAGACAGTCGGCAGCCAAGTGTGAAACTCGCTCTGAAACAAAGAGTAAATTAACCATGTAAATAGAAAAAAATGCAACTAGCAAGAATTTAAATGGATTTAAAAGCTTAATCAAACCTTCCAGTTCACAAGAACAGCATTAGGAACAATGATAAGATGTGGGCCATAGTTTCCTTTGAACTCCATCAAGTGAGCAATTAATGCCATTACCTGAACACAAAACAAGATAAACATAAGAACAATGTCCAGAAACGCTCACGAATAGTAATTAACAAGCATTATTACAAAAGTTAGTACGGATCTGAAGAGAATGACTCCAAAAAATAATGAAAAAAGAAAAGAGATTCCTCCATGTTGGCATAAAAAGTAGCATTTTTGTAAACAACCATAAAAAAAAAAAGAAAATAAAAAAGAAAGAAAGAAAGAAAAAACCGAGTACCTGAACAGTCTTCCCAAGCCCCATTTCATCAGCCAAAATTCCGTTGAGTTTGTTGTTATACAAAGAGAGCATCCACTGCAAGCCGACCTGGGATTCAAGTAAAACAATGCATTGGTACAGAACCAACAAGAAAAAAAACAGCGGCCGAAAATCTGAGCATCCAACATCAATGATAGAATGTATAAAAGATGCAATTTACAAGCTGATAGTCTCGCAATGTTCCAGCTCGCAACATTGAGGGCTGCCTCGTAACCCTTTCATTCACAGCATGTGCAAGGATATAATATCTGGTGAAAACAAAGATGCAAAGGAGTGTCATAGGAAAAACATAATGAAGCATCGAAAAGTCCTGACGATGTCCATTTGTCACTTCAAATAGACAGGGCAATACAGCGTACTGTGAGCACATTAAGATAGCTCCCAGTTAAAAGATAGTCAAATAGCGTGTGACATCATCAGAACTAGTTGAATTTCCTATATCAAATATACTTATAGAGCTTGTTCTATACACATTAAAATTGGATAGATTAAATTTTGTTTTGAATGTGTGGTTGAGAAGTGATCAAGATGTATTAAAAATATAAGGTAATAGTCAAATCAATGTATGAGTGGTTGAAAAGGATGAGAGAAAAAAAGTAAATTTGATTTGACGAAATTTAATGTGTACAGAACAAGCCCGATATACAATAATCACAAGTTAGCTACAAACATACGTACTTGTTAACGGATGAGCTATCTTTTGGTGCATTCATTTCAGAGAATCTATTTCTTATCATCACTTCCTCCCGGGCACAAGTGGCTGCTGCTTTAACTTCCTCTTCAGAAAGGCCCTTTTGTCACACACACACACACACACACACACACACACACACACACACACACACACACACACACACACAGAGATTAGCCACAGAAGCCATAAGACTGAAAAGCAAACTGTTAAAATGGATCCATCCCAATGTGAATCCTTACTATTTTTCGACCCCAAACACAAATGAATGGAGTAAAAATTTTCAGCAGTGTTCAATCTCAGGGAACGGGAAGTGCTTAAAAATGTGCATGGTGCATCTTTCGAGATTCTTTTGATCAGGCAAAGAAATGAAAAAGAAAAAATGGAAAGAAAAGCAAAAAATAAAAAATAAAATTGCAAGTTCCTTTTCGGTGAATAATAAACCCCTTTGTCTCCCATTCCAATATGCGATTGCAAATTGTTATAGTGTATATATGTTTAGGGTTTCTAGGTTATATACTTACCTTATATAGAGTTTCCTAGTTTAGATTTCTTGTACATTATATATATGAATGCATTGTACACATAATATTATCAATTAATTGAGGAAATCCTTCCGTCTTCGGAAGTCTCTGTATGGTTTGAAATAGAGTTCTCGTGCGTGGTTTGGAAAATTTAGTAAGGCACTTGAGGACTTCGGGATGAACAAGAGCCAGAAAGATCACACGATTTTCTATAAGAACTCTACGTCCGGCATCATCCTTCTTGTCGTATATGTGGATGATATTGTCATCACGGGAAATGATGATGTAGGGATCTCACCCTTAAAATCCTTTCTCCACAGTCAGTTTCACATGAAAGATTTAGGCAATTTGAAGTATTTCTTGGGAATTGAGGTGACGAGAAGCAAGAAGGGTATTTTCTTACCTCAAAGGAAGTATGTACTTGACTTATTGGCTGAGATGGGAAAATTAGGAGCCAAGCCACATTGTGCTCCGATGACCCCGAATTTGCAAATGACGGGAGATGGAGACTTGTTTGAGGATCCTGAGCGGTACAGGAGACTAGTTGGGAAACTGAACTATCTTACCATAACTCGTCCTGACATTCCCTATTCGGTGAGTACTGTAAGTCGATTCATGTCATCTCCAACTGTTCACCATTGGGCTCCACTTGAACAGATCTTGTGCTATTTGAAGGGAGCCCCTGAATGGGGAATATTGTATAAGAATCATGGGCACACTCATGTTGAGGCCTTTGCCGATGTAGATTGGACAGGTTCCAAAATTGATCGAAGATCCACTACTGGGTATTGTGTTTTTGTTGGTGGAAATCTGATTTCTTGGAGAAGTAAGAAGCAAGATGTGGTGTCTCGATCCAGTGCAGAATCAGAATACAGGGCTATAGCACAGTGTACGTGTGAAATTATGTGGATTCATCATCTCCTAATTGAGATCAGTCTCAAAGCACGGTCACCCGCTAAGCTATGGTGCGACAATGAGGCAGCTGTTCATATCCCCAATAATGCTGTATTTCATGAACGAATTAAACATGTAGAGGTTGACTGTCATTTCATTCGTGAGAAGGTTCAGAAGAAAATAATCTCTACAGAACACGTGAGGAATGGAGAACAGCTAGGAGATATTTTCACAAAAGCACTTAATGGGGCTCGAGTTGATTACTTGTGTAACAAGCTGGGCATGATTAACATTTATGCTCCAGTTTGAGGGGGAGTGTTATAGTGTATATATATTTAGGGTTTCTAGATTATATACTTACCTTATATAGAGTTTCCTAGTTTAGATTTCTTGTACATTATATATATGAATGCATTGTACACATAATATTATCAATTAATAGAGGAAATCCTTTCGGTTCGTACACAAATAATTGATCTTCTACTCTCAACAGTGGATTTTCCACACGAAAGAGAGAGAGAGAGAGTACCTGGGCACGTGCAGCAGCAGCTGCAGAATTGGCCGCCTCCTCAACTTCCTGCTGACTTTTGGCAGTTGTTATTTTACTTCCCAGTTTGTGAAGATACTCCTCTGTTTGAGCCAAAAACGATGAGAGAACATTATATCTTTCTGCAGCATCCCCAGGCATGTTAGTTTGTTGTTCCAGCAACATCTCTCTATATCTTTCTACATCATTGTTCTTCAGTGCCTCCATCCTTTTATTGCGGTCGTCGTCCTTGCTCTTTGAAAACTCCTTTAACATCCTTTCATGATACTTATGAACTCCCCTATTGCGGGAAGTTCGAGCATCCCGCATGCCCCAGTGAGCTTCAAGAAGCTTCTTACGCCACTGAAATATGGATTTTAATTGCTTTTCTCTGGTCGCTTTCTGCCTGAACTGTGATTGTCTGTTGAGTTCTTGACGTTGGCGCTCACATAGCCTAACAAATTTTCGATAAGGTCTATCAGGCATTGCCATTATTTCTAGCTGTTGTTGTTCAATCTCATCCTTCAGGCGTGCCTGACACTCTGCAAGTTGAAGTTTTCTGGATTCAATTTGTAGCCGTATTACAAGATCCGGTCTGATTCTCTTTCTCTCTAAGTTCACAGCTAATATTTTATCAATCTTCTCTATTTTATCTGCCATCTTCCTTTTATGAATTTCTCCACTTTCCTCAATGAGAAGATCTTTAATATCATATGCCAAAGCTAAATTATTATTGTTGTTTATCATTGATGATCCAAAAGAGTCATGTTTCCTAGTGAAAGCAGGGAAATCAAACAATGGTCCATGATATTTTCTTGTTGAGCTAGCATTCTTAGGATGATTGGTGTTGCTAGCCTCAATAGGTTTCTTAACCTGCAGCATATCCGGAGCAGCTGCCGGTGTAGCCACAGCTTTACCCCTATCTGCAGCAAAATCGTTGCTGACAGGAGTTCTCTGTATATCCTGTCTGGACTTCTGATCAAATTTCCCAGAAAATTCTATTGTTTTCCCTTCTTCTTTCTCATCAGGTATCACTGCTTCTGGTTCGTTCATTGCAGTTTTAATGCTTCGCGTATGAACTATTGTGGAAGCCACTTCATCATCCCCTAAAATTTCCTCCTTTGAAATATGTGCACCATCAACCACCGTTACAGCCCGAGGCACCTTCTCATTTGATCCCATGTGCCTTGCATATGTATCCGCATTCCCTCCAGCTGACTTATCTAAATTTCCTCCAGGAGGAAATACTTTCTGTATCTGAACATCAAGCGGAGGAGGGACAACAGCTTGGAGCAATTCACGTGGCAGAGTTCCATCTCCTTTCTACAAGCAGGACAAAGAAGATTGAAACACAATATCATAAATGCTTGCTGAAAAAGAAAACACTAGATAAAACTAGACAAGACATGATGTTCACTTATAACAAGGCAGTTGGAAGAATGCAAAAACTGAGAAGATGTGCAAACCTTCAAGCGCCTAAATGCAAGTATTTGAGCTTTAAGAACATGCAATTGTTGCTTCGTAAATCCAGTTTGTGGTTGGTCCATCTGAGGAAGTGGCCCACTCTGAGATATAGATATCACACCCCCATCATTACAGGAAGTTGCTGATTGTGAAGGCGATCGGTTAAGTTGCTTTGAACATTGCATCTGTGACGCTTCAATGTTGAATGCAGAATTTTTTGCAAGGAATGAACTGTCCACTCCCTGGTTCAAGTTCACAGATGACTCTGCTTGATGCGTAGAAAGCATTCCACTGACAACCACAGCGCCCTGTCTTGGGGGAAGGTGATTGTCTCTATGACAGACAGAAATGTTACAGGAGTTTTTCACCATATTTGAATTCGTAGTTACATTGAGAGGAGCAGTTGAAACCACCTGCTGGGCTTTATAAGAGCCAGATTGGCCAGAGATATCACTTGAGGAGTTACCACGGGGAGAACTTTCATGAGCCACTCGTGGTGAATTGACCAGCTGTTTCGGAAAAGACTCACGTTGAACACCTGGATTTCTTTCACTCCCTTTTTGCTGAGCAACCATCCCAGACTGCAGGAGGGGAAGAATCTGTGCCAACATATTTGCATTTGCAGGATTTGACAAGTCAATATTACGATCGAGTGCAAAAGCCTGCATCGCTTGCAGTGCAGCCATAGCAGTCGGATTGTTATTCATGTTCATGATATTTTGCTGGGCTTGGTTCCCATGCATAGGTAGTACTGGCACTGTTTGACCGAGCGATGCTGGCTGGTCAGGAAGCTGTTCAGATGAGTTCTTGGAGGATGCCTGCAATTGATTAGCCGCTTGGGTATGCTGGAGCTCTTGCATCCTCAAATTAGTTGCTCGCACGTCTTGATCTGTGCCTACATGACCGAACATTCCTGGGATCTTCTGGTGCTGCAATTGCACTCCAATGCCTGAATTCTGTTGAGCCGCCTGGAGACCATGGTGAAGATAAGCTTGTCGGGTAGGATTTAACTCTTGTTGCTGATTATCCTGGCTCCTATGACCATCGCCTTGAATCTCTGAAGGACCACATTGTTGGCCAAGAGCATTTATGTTCCTAGACTGTTGAGGAAGTTGCATGTACCCTGTCCCTGCAGCAAAATTAAACCCTCTGGGGAAACTGTTCACCTTCCCAGCTTGGTAGGCTAATAGGGCTTCATTCCCGTCAGGTCTCATCAGAAAATGTTGTTGCATCAACTGAAAATGACATTTAAGTAAAAGAGGGAAGATAGGAATGAGTCGGATGCAGCTAGTTTATTCTAGATTGTAAAACGTAACAAAATCAAATAAACGAAAGTAGAGAAGACTATTGCCTTGCAAGAATAAAATCCAATTAACGAAAAGAATTTGATTGTAAATGCACAAAAGTAAGAGGACATTCTGTTAAGTGATTCATAGTAAAAAATATCACCACAAAGAACCAGCATGATGTCATACAAACAAAATCCAATGCATCGTTTCCAGCTTGTATTAAAAGGAAGAAGCATTTTCCAGTTTTATTCTAATCAAGCACTCATCCATTTTGTATAGTACCAAAAAGATACCAGAAAACTTGACACCGATAATATACGTATATAACAAGAGATGCAATTGGCATATGAATAAAAAACCAACCAAAGGGCATAAAAATTTAAAAAATAATAATAATAAAAATTTTAATTAAAAGAAATAGGAACCAGAAAATTTAAAACTATAAATTGAACAAAGTTAATAGCTAATGTAAGACTGAACATGTGAAGGAAAACAAGTCCAAGTAATGTAGATAGAAGGTCACAGTAAATTAGAAGCACCCAGACAATTTAAAGGTGTTATATGTTAAATGCCGTATTTATCTTTTAAAACACGTATAGCTTCTCCAAGCTCTGGAGAGCAGAATAACAAGAATAATTCACATAAGATAATTTATCCAAGAAAAAGGTAGAGCTATCTGATAAACTGAATTTTCATGGTTTTAATATGAAAATGATAAAGCTCAAAGCAGACTGAAGCCAATGAGAAATATAATTCCCAAACCCGAGACTCAGGTCAACAGAGGAAGCTCAAAACGTGACCACATTGACAAAAATATATAATATTATTTTCCTAAAAAAAGAGGAAACATGATCTTTTCGGCAACTGATGGAAATTTCGGTTTACAAAATACGTAAGTGTACAATTAGAATTGTGAGAGTTCCACTATCACTTTGCTAAAATTCTGCTAAAATTATTTAGGCAAAAACAACCCTGAAATATGCAATTCTCACACACCCACTCGTGAATACACGTAAACCCTAACCTGTCTTGTCTGCTGCTGCTGCTGATCAAATGCTAGCTGCGGGGATACGGCCGAAGAGGAGGACGACGGCGAGGCGGAGGCAGATGCGGCATTTCTGGATCCATGCCCACCTCCGCCGCGGTCTTGATGGGCCCCAGCCCCGGATTGCATAAGGGAAATTCAGTAAAATCCCCAAAAATATTCGCCAAAGTTTAAAACTCCACCTGTAAATTAACCCAAAATGATAAAGAAATTAGGGAATCCTTTGATTAATTTGGAAATTCAAAGCTTGCGAGAAAGTGAAAATAAGAAGTGAACTGAAAACCTACGGTAAAAACCTGTGGTATTTTGGAAGGACCTGATTGATTGCCCTCAATTTGGCTGCTAATTTTAACACGAAATAATTAAATTTATTTCCAGCCAATTACATTTTTAGAAAGAATTTTTTATTTTTTGATATTTTAAAATTTTCAGACATTTTTGTACGACAGTGATTAATGGGAAAAAAGACAATTGATTTTTGAATTTGGAGTTTAAAAATTTTGTAAAATGAGTTTTTAGAATTTTATAAAAAAAAATTTCATAACAATGAAATTGCGAATAAAATTATTTTAAAAGAAAGATAATTTATAAGTGTTTATTTCATTTTTTCTTTTTAAAAAGTTATTTCATTTTTCATTTTTTGGTTGTGCCAATTTATGATTTCAAACAAGTTATTATTACAAATATAAAAGAGAGGTGAGCCATGGTAGAATGAGCTACACTTGACATCATATTTTTTCACTCATTAATACGTAATTGTTGAAACCGAAAAGTGATGAGTCATTGCAAATCGAGCTATACGTGACATCATATTTACTCACTCATTAATGTATAACTGTTGAAACGGAAATAAGGTGGGTCATTGCAAATTGAGCTACACGTGATATCGTATTTACTCACTCATTAACGTATAATTGTTGAAATAGAAAAAGGTGGTGAGTCATTGCAAATTGAGCTACGCGTGCTATTATATCTACTCACTCAATGACATGTAATTAGCCATGGAGAAAATCTATACATTTAGTAAATAATATCAACAGGATTATATTTTTCTCAATAAGTCATAACTATAAATAATTAGTAAATTCATTAAAAATATATAATGAGTGCATTATAGAAAAAAAGTCCGAATATGTCAGCTAACAAAATCGTAATTTCATGAAGAGCAACAAATTTATACATTTCCTTGGATGGCATTTTTTTTGAATATGAATGGACTAAATTGCCCTTATTTATCCAATAATAATAATAATAATAATAATAATAATAATGATAATAATAATAATAATTCTTTCGCTTTCCCCATCCCTACCCTTTTATTGGCAGCTCCGGCATGTCTTCGGTCGTTCATCATCTCCGCCCAAATGTCAAATCTGAAAGATATGGCTATGAATCCCAACGGTAAGTAAAAATGATCGGCAAATTTAATGGTGAAAGATGACGGCAAAAATTCACCGACTAATTTCTAGCTGCGGTGGTTTTATGGTCTTGACCAACTAGATTTTCTTTGATAGATCTAAAATTTTTTTTATAACTTTAACATAGTTTAGATCTGTAAATGTTTAGAGATGGTTTAAATCCATCAGAAAATGTAAAGATTCCCCATTGCAAAGCTCCTTCGTCTTCTTCTTCAATGCTGGAAAGAATGAAAAGATGATTTGGGAACCATTCAATGCCTTCGTTGGATCTGTAATTGAGGAAACTATGCTGTAATTTGGGGACAACGACCTTATCTTGTTGCATATATGTATTGTTAACTAGATCTATACTCTGTAATTATGTGGTGGTCGCCGGAAATTTTGGCTGGAATTTCATCGGTAAAAAACATATAACTTATAGTATAAAGTAAAGTGTAGAATTTCGTGTGGGGGCAAAATGGAAACTTCAATTTTAAAATTATGCTATATTTGGGTTTTGACAAAAAAATCTAGAATGCATTTTTTGCCAGCTATTTGTGTAATTGCCTTAAATTATTTGTGCGTTAGCGGATGAGTTTTAATGTATTTTTATGAATAGAATGAGAGAGAATGAGTTGAATTGGATGGTAGAGATTTAATGAGTGAAGAGATATATGGATGTGATTTGGTTGATCAAATTTGAAATTTGAAAAAAATACATTAAAAAGTGGGTGCTAACACCCTCTATATCATCTGTTCCCAATCATTAGTTGGAATTGTGATCATTTTTTATTACATAATTGGTGGATTTTTCAATTTGTTCCCTTTATTTGTTGTGTGTGAGTTATGAGACATTATGAGTTTATGACACAATAAGAAATTATGAGTTTCTAAATTTGCTTGCTATAGATTATAGAAAAAATAATTAAATTTTTGGATATATAATTGAAAAATGAAGAAAGGTGATAAATTAATCAAACGAGTTATTGAAAGCAATACATGCACAATATTTTATTGTTTTAAATTGCAGCGATGAACTCTTAATAAGTTTTGTTTTAATTAAAAAAATGTTAATAATCACGCAATTAGGCCTTGTGATTTTTTCGGAACATATTATGGAGGAATGTCATGATTCTTCTGTAAAAGGAAAATAAAGAAAGAGTGTAAAAAAAAATTAAGAAAGAAATAATCAATTGTTAAATGTCTATATAAGCCTGATTGGGAACAAATTTTTTCACTTTTTTCAATTTTTTTCTCTCCTAAATCAATCACATCCACAAATCTCATCACATCCATAAATCTCAACCACTCAACTCCACTCATTCTCTCTCATCTTTTACATTAAAAACCTTTAAAAACCATTCCCAATCACCCTTAATATAATATAAAAATAAAAATTATATCAAACAAGCTCTTAGTATTATGAATGAATCATCAAAAAGTGCAATGCAAGCAAAAAGAAGCGAAACTGTGATTTATTAAATAATGGATTTTTATGGGAATAATAATTCGGAAAAAATACAAAAAGAAAAAATCCGACCTGCCGGATTCGAACCAGCGACCTAAGGATTTCAGCAGCCACACTACAGTCCTCCGCTCTACCAACTGAGCTAAGGTCGGATGCTGAACACAAGTGCATTATTTCTATATAGGTAATTTACAGAATTTGCTGACTGATTATGGAAACCCATTTTTTTTTGAAGCGGATTATAGAAACATTTTAATTAAACAAATGAAAAATAAATAAAATCTTCATTTTAAAACTAAGTTCACCAAAGTTTCTTCATGTTGTAAAATATTTTTTACAACATTTTTTGGTGCAAGAAACCAAAAAGGAAAAAAAATCGATTTTCTAAATATATATAAAAAAAAATTGTTATTTGCAAGCAACGATGTGTTTTACGGATATAAAGAGGTGTGAGAATATTAGTTGCAATGCCAACACATAGTTAATCAATTAACCAACCAAATCGCTTAAACTAAGACTTATACCAAGATATGTAAAATCTAAATTCACTAATATATGGTTGTCCTTGAAATAAGAAATTTTACAAACAGATTTACACCTTGTTAGTGTATGTGTATTTATTAGTATTTATGAGTTTTGATGTGAAATAGGAGAGAGAATGAGTTGGATTGAGTGGTGGAGATTTATGTAGTACAGTGGGTCTCAGAAAATATGTGGATGTAATTGGTTTGACTTTTGATATGAATGTGTTAAAATGTGTAAACATTTGTTAAAAATTGTAGAAGAACGGGGGCTTATATTTTCTCAACAGGGATCTTGTAAGGATCCCCATATTTAATTTTATGGCCTCTAATATCACTCTATTCGATAATATACTTTTAAAATACATAACTCACTAAGGTCAATCATTTATAGTACATATATTTACTGGAAATGAGACATTTTCACTTGTTTACTGATAGAGATTATAAGAACTCACATAATTATAGCTAAGATAACCCATGAAAATAAGCACTTATCTTCTCATAATTAAGAAAAACAAGAATTGAAAACAATTCTCTACAAAAGAGAATCATTTCATTATCTTCTTTTACAAACAACATATTTTGTTACACACAATTCACGAGCTCAACGAGTATATATGCCTTAATCAACTGAAACTGGCTGCATATTCTCGGCTTCTTTCCTAAGCTCGTCAAACAGGACAGACGACAAGTACCGTTCTCCAAAGCTGGGGTGCACAGTCTACAATTCAAACAAGAAAAGTGACATTTTTAGACGAATTAGTCGAGTATTAACGAAATTAAAACGAGCAAAATATGTTAGATAATCGTGTAGGTCAAAAAAGAAGAAGATAAAAGTAGAGTTATTGTTCATACCACAATGAGTTTCCCTTTGTTTTCGGGCCTCTTAGCGAGTCTAAGAGCTGCAACGGTATTAGCACCCGACGATATTCCAACCTACACCATTCAATTGCATTACACAATCCACTCCAACAAAAACAACGACCACTTTCATAAATAAAGATATCTAGCAAGAACTTCTAGATCAAGTTACCATGAGCCCTTCTTTTAGAGCCAATTGTCTAGCCATATTCACCGCATCTTCACTAGAAACCTGCAACATTGACAAATCTCCCATTAGTTAGTACTAGAACTTCTTGAGTTGCATTACTATAGCAAAATCTCGTTCAAAATGCGTTCAATTACCATAAGAACTTCTTCCATGACATCCACATCGAGGATATCCGGTTTGAATCCAACTCCGTTACCAGTGATATGGTGAGGACCTATATCGAACAAAGTTTTGCATAGTGTTAGAGAATACATATTTTTGGTTCCTCTTTTCTTGTTGTTTCAAACTTTAAAGATAGATGAGCCAAGATTATACAATGTACGCCATACCTGGTTTACCGCCATTGAGTATATTGCTTTCTTCGGGCTCGAGTCCATAAATCTAGAAAAAAGAAAGGCCAAATAATAACTAAGATTATGCACAATTTGATATAGCAAATAGGATGCATTTTTAACATAGTGGTGGGGATTATAAGATGTATGGATAATAATGAGCAGTGATTTGAAATATATAGTTAATATAGAAGTTTCACCTTTGACAGTGTAGTGAAAGTTAATATATCACACAACTTTACCTTAACGTTAGGATTTTGGGATTTTAGGTATTGTCCAACACCTGACACTGTCCCTCCACTTCCAATTCCCATAATGAAAATGTCGACTTGACCACTAGTGTCCTCCCATATTTCAGGACCCGTGGTCTCAAAATGCACCTGTTTTTCAAGTTTAGAGGTTATCTTTGGACATTTAATGTCGTCGAAAAAAATGACTGTGCAATGCATTATACAGAACTGAACAGTAAAGTAGAAGTGATTACAGAAGGCCTGAGAAGTCATTGATTTTTGATACCTGAGTATTGGCGGGATTGGAGAACTGCTGAAGCATGAAAGCGTTTGGTGTGGATTCAAGAAGGTCATAAGCTTTTTTAACTGTCCCACCCATTCCCTTGGTAGGATCGGTGAGGATTAAGTCAGCTCCAAATGCCCTCATCGTCACCCTTCTTTCCAAGCTCGTGTACGATGGCATTGTTAGTACCATTTTGTATCCCTTCATCGCCGCCATAAACGCCATGCTAATTCCCATGTTTCCCGATGTGGGCTCAATCAATGTCGTCTAAAATCCATTACACAAATTCATTCAGTGCTTGTTCAGCATGCAGAATTACGACTAAATACTACGAGAGTTTATACTAAACAAAATTCATTCAATGCATTGTGATCAAAACATTGACTTACCTCTCCGGGTGTGATTAAGCCCTTCTTTTCCGCGTCATTGATCATTGCGAAGGCTGGTCTATTATCAAAAGAAACATTTTCATACTATCAATATATGTGCATGTAAACTTTTATTTTATTACAAACAAACTTTTTAAATTGATGAACAGTGATGGAGACTACGGGACGTGTGGATTACGAATGAGACTAATTACCGGTCTTTGATGCTAGCAGTGGGTTGCATCATCTCTTGTTTAACAGCTACATAAGCACCACAGCCTTCAGTCACTTTGTTGAGATAGACCAGGGGAGTCCGTCCAATAAGCTGCACATTGAGATTACAATTCGTCAATTGAGATTTCTCTCATTCTCTGTAACTTTGATTACATTTTAACCCAAGTATGGTCTTAAAAAAATCATAATCATTTCTTCAGAAATGCTTTATCAAAAAGACTCTTTCAAAGTGATTCTCCCTCTATCTCAATTATATGATCCACCTTGCCTTTTCACAAAGATTAAAAATATGGTTGAAAAAGTAAATCTTGTGAATTATATTCGTAATTTACCTTTATTAAATGACCAATTTTTAAATTAATAGTTACAACTATAGCATTAAATAATGACATATTTGTAAAGTAACACAAAAATATGATTCGTAACATGAAAACAATGCCATATAATTGGGGCAAACGAAAAAGGAAAGATGGATCATATAATCGGGATCCACCGAGTGTATATTTATCAATTTGCCCTTCACATAATAGTTCAAAATAAAAAGTGCCCACAAAATATGGAGAAACAACAATTAATAATTTATTATAAGATGGCCAAGTTGTATCGCTATATTAAGAACAGACAAAAGGAGGCCCATCAATCCTTCATCCACAATTCATCCTTTCTAATGCAATACCAGCCAATGGTTTCGCTCAAAATCAAAATTTTTTTTGGGGGTTGGAAAAGCTTTGCCAAACAAGCACTAAACAGATGTAATGGAGAATTAAGTGAGAATTGTACCTGAGAAACCTCCTCCTTGATGTTGGTCCCAGGGAGATCTTTGGGGAGATCTCTGAGTCTCTGTGCAAGTGAAGGAGGCTCCACCAGAGGGCCGCTACTCGTTGAAAATAATCTACTTTTATTCAGAAATAAGCAACTTTTTTTGGTCAACTTTCTTAAAGACGCCATTGATGAGTGATGACACAGTTGTTCTCACTTCTCAGAGAGTGGGAGAGAGATGGGGCAGGATACAGAGGAAAAGAGCAATATATCTATATATATATATAGGACGGTGTAATTACTGGTAATTTTGGTATGGATTAATATATCACATAATGGTACATGACGTGGATTTTTTATTAGGAGTTTGTTTGCTGAAGCTTTTCTATAGATGAAAAATAATTGTTTGAAAAACGTGTAGTTAAAAAGTTAAGAAATGCATGAAAAATGTGACAATTTATAGCTTTATATTAAAATTGTTATTGAAAATCTATATAAAAATTAGATTGTGGAAAAAAATTATTAAATCATATGAAAATTTAATCCTATTTGTGGACAAGTTTCGTCAAATCTTTTATGGAACAGACGACTGGCTAGGTGAGAATAAGTTGTGCAATTAGTGTTGAAGTTAAGAATAGTCATCACTTCAATAGAAAAATGACAAATCATACTCAAATCACACTGTAAAAGCAATGGATTTTACCATTTTGGTGGTTCAAGTTTTTTTTTTTGGTCATTCGAGTTTGTTAAGAGTAAGAATATCAAGTTTTTGTTATATCGAGTTTGTTAAGAGTAAAATATCAATTTGGTAGTTTAGCCGATTTTATTCTTATGTCCATTCAAGTCTCTTTTTTTCCTTTTTCTTGATTTAAAATGTATTTGAGAATAATTTAATTTTCATGTAAATTGAATCGGTACATCGAATCCAACTTTAATCCATCTTGGTTTAAATTCAGTGTATATGTCTGTTATGTCATACATCTGAACTTGGCTGCTAAAGCAAAGCAAGCATGGGCAAGATCAATATGGAATTTGCTTCTTGCTTTGAATCTTCCATCCCCTTTTTTTCAGCTTCTTCTTCCTCCTTTTTTTTTTTTAGTAATAATAGGAAGAAATGGAAGATTCCCTTTCTCTCTTTTCTTTTTTTTTTTTTCTATTTAACGGTGTGTTTGATTGCAAGTTATAAAATATTTACGTGAAAAATATTTGCCTAGTAAATAAAAAACTACCTACCCCTAAGAAAATATTTTCTTGTAATTGACCTAAATTATGCTTAAATGTAAAATCATTTTCTTTTGGAATATGCAATCAAACAATAAATAAATATATAAAACAAATTATATAATTTGACATTTATCTGTAAAAAATATGCCAATCAAACACACCCTACATAATAATAATTATGATGAAACGGAAGATTCCCGTTACAAAATTACATTTACTATAACTTATAATTAAATCATTTTCTTCTCGGAGATAAAGACAAAACACATTACGTTTTTCAGTGAATCATTTTTTTAATTGTTCGAACTTGGAATATGTTGGTGGTAAATCCACACCGCAAGTGCACGGATCGTCAACAAGTAATATAATAGAAAGTAGAGTGTCGAATCCACGAGGACTGATAGTAAATTCGTTTAATTTCTGCTAGCCTTAACCGAAGCTAATTAAAGATGATATTTTTATACTAAAACTAAACTAATAATTAAAATAAGCTAAAATTATAAAAAGTGAGAATTAGAAAATTAAATTGAACTAAACACGATGACGAAAGTTGATATAATGAGAAAAGGTGAGCATCAAGGCTTCCGAATCCACTTTTCTTCTAATTATTGTTTTCGGATTATCAAATTGACAACGCAATTTACTTTTGAATACCGTTTTTCAATTTCATCGAGCAATCTCTCTCGAGTAGAGCTCAACCTATTCATGCGTGCAATTCACCTATATCTCTATGGTGATTATCAACACACAAATGCATGAAAAAACATTAAGAAAATATGAAAATGTAATATAAAGCACCGGGGTACTCTTGTCCCCGATCGGACCTTATGGTTTCTAATATATTAGTCTAACTTGTCAATGATCTCTCGATTCACAAGACAAATCACAAGTATTCAATAACTGGTGATCAAGCAATTATGAATGAATAAATCAATATTAAAAACTCAATAGCAAATCCACATCTTAACGTCAATTTAATAATCCATAAACAACAATCAATCGAAAAGTTTCATCTAACCTTAATGCTACTGAAAATCTAGCCTAACATGTTGTAAAAGAAAGAACAAAAACAATAAAAGGAAGCCATAACCCGGTAGAACTTGAGGAGTTAATTTGAATCTTCAATGATGAATTTTCTCCTCAATTCTCCTAGAATTCTCCAAACTTTTGCTCTCAATTTCGTTCTCTCCTCTTCTCTGACGTTCCTCCCAATTTTTAGGTCAAAACCGGTATTAATAGCTGCAAGAAAGCCCAAAAAATTAGAGTCCAATTCAATTTCGGAAAATTTTCCGAAAATCTGCCCGATATAACCATGCTATCGCGCGTGCGGTCGCATGGTTATAATTTTGCAAAGGCATGCGGTCACGTATGCGACCGCATGGTTATACCAAATTTTAAATTTTGCCCAATTCCAATTTCGTCCCTACAGTTTAATTGCAGGGCAAGTCCTCAATTTCTAAATTTGATCGATTGAGTCCAAAGGCTTTTGATTTCTTCAATTTGGCTCCCATTTGATTTTTCTTCACCTCCCCAACTTTTATTTCTTCCAATTGAGTCCTTCAAACTTTGATTTGTGCAAGAATGATCAAGCACCAATGTTGGTGCCGTAATTATGGCACCAACGATTGCATTTTCGGGGTTGATCCGACATCCGTTTTGAAATCGGGACCCAGATCTGGAATCATCATGGCGATGGGGAGTTCCGAGAATTTTTTAAATTTTTTCCGGCGACACCGTGGCCACCGGTCAAAGTTTTGGCACTATTTTGGGCAAAAAATAGTGGCAAAACTTTGACAGTATTACTGATACTACTGGCGTCATGGAAAAATTCAAAAATTTCCTGGAACTCCACATCGCCGTGCTGATTTCAGATCTGGTCCCGAATTTCAAAATGGAGGTTGGATCGACCCCGAAAATACAATTGTTGGTGCCTGTAATACAACGTTGGTGCCTGATCATTTCTGTTGATTTGTGTCCCTTTTAGTCCAAAGTTCTAATATTTTCTTCAATTCCCGATTTTCCCTAAAATAGAAACAAATATCACTAAATTATATACGAAATTAATTAAAAATAAGAAAAATACATAATTTAAGAGACCTAAATAAGTGCATAAATTGCACTTATCAGAATACTTTCAAAATGCTTCAAAATATATATGGACAAAGATGGATATAAAATTCTTTAAATTTATATTGATTCTGATGCTCCGTGCTGATCCATGTAACGGCAAGTAGACGAAGAGATACGGAAAGGACACTTACGCCTATTATCTTTAGCGGTTTTAATCCATAAATAAAATACAGAATGTGTTAGCATCTACACAAAAATGCATTTTAATCGTTTTTTTAATTAAATTTTTGGTCAAACAAATCAGCGTCAGCATGTTCTTGCTCATTAAATCTCCACCATCCAACTCCATTTCATTCTCTCTCTTCTCTTCATAAAAATCATTAAGCTAAACTCATTAACAGAATTTCCTTTCAAAACTTAATTAAAAAGCCACCACCGATGACCTAATATTGGATAATAAAGAATTAATTTAGGTGCAAAATACTAAGGGGGCTGTATTTAATTTAGATTTGTATGGATTTTGATAGACTTTTAATTTGAATTATTTTCATGGAATTTAATGGACTTTTACTGAATTTTGATAGGATTTACGGATTTCCACAGAATCCATAAAAATCTTCAATGGATTTGGAATGAGTTTTATTTCAAAACTTTCATTGGATTTCTTTGGAATTCATTTGACAATATATATTTTCATTTCACAAAATAAATATTATAAAACTTATTGAGATTAGAATTTTATTATTTTTCTTATTAAATTACTATTGTTTCAAAAGCTGAAATTAGTAATAATTAATTATTATCTATACAATATTTTTAAAAATTAATAATTTTATAATTACAAAAATACATGACTATTACAAACAGAGATTTCACAATATTTTGATATAATTTAACTCGAAAAACTAAAAACCTATCACATGTTTAATTAGTATATCAAAATATATATCAATTTATTAAAGTAAGGAGTAGATATAAAATATTTAATTATAAATTTTAAAACTTTTTACAAACTTTTGTAAATAATTTTCTTTTTCATGAAAAGTTGAACAAAAAGAAGATAAAAATATTATAAGAATATTTTTACATCATTCTTATTGTGAAATTAAGAAAAAATCGAAAAAAAAAGAAGAAAAAGTAATGAAAGATTGGTGGTGGTGGCGGCGGTGGAGATGGCAATGCCGTTGGCGGGATGGTGGCAGTGGTGGTGCGGTGGTGGCGGGATGTGGCAGCGATAGTGGTAGCAGGTGATGGGGATGAATAAAAGTCCATCAAAATCTTAAGGGTGAGTGATAGATTTCATCTGACAAATTATATTTGTCTTTGTCTTTAAAAGATAGTCACAAAGGATTTCATTAAAGTCTTTAAAAATCCAAGACAACTTTGAATACCTCAAAATTTCATAGGATTTTAAAAATTCATCATTTAATACCTCATGATTTTGATGGACTTTTAAAAAGTTCACAAAAATCTATATTGAATACCCTAATATTTTAATTGAGCTTTCAATCTCGATTAGTCTGTATAACTTTTCCAAATCCATCAAATTCTTTAAAAGTCTTTAAAATTCCTTTAAAATCTCAATTGAATACACCCCCCCAATTCACAATTTGAAGTACTTCGCTGATGTGTCAATTTTGTATTTAATTAAGCATGAAAAGGTGTATGTATTATGTGGTTTAATGCATATTTTCACACTTAATGAAAACAAAACAGGTCAATCGTATTACTTAAAATTGTTGAATTTGAATATCTCTTAAGTGCATTGACTAATAATAAATTAATGCAAAAACGAAAAAAAAAAAAAAAAACTTCAGTGAAATGCCAAATGCAAGTATGTGACGAGGTCAAAATATGACAATTCAAACTCCAAGATTTCAAGTCAAGTTATGACGTATTGAGTGGTCTATAATTTGTCTATACGCTCTCTCTTTTTTCCACCATTAATGATGTTGCGGTTTGGTTGTTATATAGACAATCGTCGGAGTACTTGTATGATTAAATTCTTTCGTAGTTATATTTTTGTTATATGATTTTTTTTGAATATAAATTTCATTAATGATTCAAACTCGAACAAACCATGTCCAATGCATGAGAAATGAAATTCGGAATCTCAGCAAAAATAAAAAGAACAAACATGTAAACGTGCCTCTCGTGCAAGCATATAAGCGATTACATTTGCTTGCCCTTTGATAAATCAGGCATCCTATGTCTACCGTTGCCTTTGCGTCCACCTCAAAAGTAAAGTTCTAAGGAGCGTAAGGAATGTAAAAGCGTCACAGGCACGCTTTATGCTTTTTCCACGCTTAAGCGAACTTTTACTACTTTTTCAAGCTTTCGTGTATTTTTTGCTTAAAGCGTCTCGCTCATGCTTAAGTTTAAGCACAATTTTTCATGCTTTTTAGGACACTAAAAGTGACATCTTTGATGCCCAAGTCCCGTACCCATGATATAGCATGAAGGGGACCCAGTGATTCTACTAACTTGACTGCAGTTGTCCTTTCTCTGCAACCATTCCGCAAAACCGTGACAGCCCCACGGTCGTCCCCATTTCACAATGCCTATTCTCACTGCGTTAGACACCGAAGTAAGAGAAGCGTCGACGTTGCACTTAATGTAGCTCGTTGTCGGACATGATAACTCAACAGAGCGTGTAGATGTCTTAAGAGAGTTTTTTTTTTGGAATTATTTTAAAATCAAAAGAAAATAATATTTTCAAGAAAGTGTGATAAAAACAAGTAAAGAATTATCATGACCACAATGAATTTCTATGTGAATTAAAAATGTCATATGAGTGTCTGTTTCCATCAAAACTCAAAATCTACAAAATTTACAAATTTTTTCAAAATCTCCCATTAATTTATTAAAATTGTTCGTATTTTCTTCATCTTCTTATTCTCTCCAGATCCTACTTTCGAATCCACGGCAATAAAGTAGTATACTAGTTTTTTATATTTTACATTCTGTCTTTCTATTCTATTTTTGGTCAATTTACATATTCCAAAAAATCAATTTAAAACAAAGGGAAAGAGAGAAGTAGTTTTTGGTCTTGTTCTATACACACTAAATTTTCCTTAACTTAAATTTATCTTTCCTCTTTCATATTTTTCAACCATTTATTCTAATTTGATAATTTCTTTATATTTTTTAGAATGTTGATTGGAGTACACACACTTGCCATACCCTAATAGGGTGTAAAACGCCCCCCCTCCCCCCCAAAAAAAACTTTCAGGGACAATATGGTTATTTCATGCTACATTCTATTAGGATATATACAAAAATTGTGTGTATTTAGAAAATTATTCTATTTGTCAAAATATTTTTTCTCATCGTCAACCATACATATAACACAAACTTTGAATAAGGCATTGTTCTATCTAATATAAAAATTATTAATTTTTTATCTCTTTTCATTTTCAACTATTCATTCAATTATGTAATATATTTTTCACAAATTTCAATTACACATTAATATGTAAATCGAAAAAATAAAATTTATCACCAATGGAACAAGGTCCAAATAAAACTTATTGTGGAACGAGAGCCTATGGTAAGAGCATCTCCATTGTATGTGGTTGTTAGGTAAATGTTAATGGATAATGTGGAAGAGAGAAATAGAGAGAAGATGATTATTTTAATTAAAAAGAGAATAGAAAATATATGAAGAAAAAGAGAGGGAGAAATGAAAAAGTAGGAAAGATTTAAAAATAAATTTAAAAATAATAATAAAATAATAATATAGGATGTGAAGTTGAACTTTAGATATAGAAGAGGCCCGGGACTTTAAGGTGAAAAATGAAAAAAAAAAAAAAAGGAAAAGTGAGAAAAAAAAAAAAAAAAGTGGAACTCACCATTTTTTTTGGTCTTTATAGGAGATGTTTAGATAGAGTAATGATATCCTACCATCCTACCCACAATGGGTAGGTGTGACAATTAATTAGTGGGAAGAGTGGCCGCTGCAACCCCCACTGTTCAGTGCTCACGGAGAACATGTATCTATTGTGGGTCAATATCGTACCCACAGTGTAGGAGATCATTTTCCTGTTTGGACATTGTGGAATGGGGAAGCTCTTGGCAAGCTCCGAGGTTTTCTTGTGCTAAACTACTTCTGATCAAACTCCCTTTATGTCCACAACGAACATGATGAAACCGCACTTCGTCTGCCTTCTACTTCTACTCCTGATTGCCAGCCAAACATTCAGAGTGTTCCGATTTTCGGACGCCGCGAAGCGGCGGATCCATATTTCCGACGAGCTAGACGACGTCGTCGATGATGAGGAGGATGAGGCGTGGAGAGAATGGGGCAAGACCAAGAAGAAACCGGACTTCGACCCGCCGCCTACTGATTTCAACAAAATGAGCGTCTCCGAAATCCAGGAGGAAATGATGAAGCGCCAGTTTGGACCTGTATTCGGGTTCGTCAAGCTCCGACCCAGCACTGGCCGGAGCAAGGTGAGTGTGTGCGCTAATGCTCTTTAACTTATTTTGTGGCGTTTCTGCTGCATTTTGTACTGAAATGGAATTTGAACTTACTCAGAGTGTGTGTGGGAATTTTGTATTGGACTTTTGAATTCTATGAGTTCGGATCTAGGGTTTGTTCGGATTTGTATTTGCTGATCAGAATTTGGGGGAAAATATGACATGCAAATTGTTGTATTTATCCGTTTCATAAGGATGATTAGATGCTTAAATTAGATTTCAAATAGGGAAAGTGGGAAACTTCTAAACGTTAATTCATGGAAATGCATATAATTCCAATTCTGAAGCTCCCAAACACCAAATTAATGATCAATCTGATGTAGAAGAATAATGCTAATATACAAATTGTTTATCATGTCGAAGCAATGTGGCCTTGTCAATCATTTCACAAGTGATTGTGCGCACATTTGTACAAATAGCACTTCTCGAAATAGAAATGCCTGATAAATTGAGCCTTTTTGGGGATCTTTTGCATTATTTGAGCTAGAAGAACTGTTTTGCTTCTCGATGATCAAGGTTATGATTTATATATCCTATGACAGGAAATTGTAGCTGAAATTGCCATGAAATGGACCAATGTTGCAAGAACAGGAGCAATTGAGGCAAAGTTCATGGGTGTTGATCTGAGTACAATAATGTTCACCATGGAAAAAGGCCAAGATGCTATTGAGGTTTGTTTGATTTCTAGAATCTTTCCTACAAGCTCTAGAAGGTTTTGCTTCATAGAATGAAAATGCTTAATGAGTTTGTGTTTTATGATCCTACTTGGTTGTTTTAGAGTTTGGTTGACAAAGGTTTTTTGAGAAGCAAATTGGTGTATGGTAGAATGTGTGGCTAAAATGTGAAAAATTAGGGGACAACGTGAAAAATAATTTTTGTTTGTAGGACATTAGCGGTCCTTGTGGGAAAAAAAGAGCGTTTTTCAAAAATGTTTTATCAAACAAGCGCTTACTCTATGTTTTGAAAAGTCGACTGCTTGGGTAAGTGAATTCCTAGTGCTCCGCTTAGAAATCATATCAGACAATTTATCAGGATGAAACCAGGGCAACTGGTCTGTTTGATTGAGAACCAGATGAATTGCCCTCCATTATGATGGGGTTTCATGGTTGCTTTTTTCCTAGAATTTGTTTTATGGAATGAGTCGACGTTGAATACATTACGCAATGTTGGTATAATACTGTTCCACTTTCAACCTCGACTCGAGATCTTTTTGGGGCTCCAAAATACTGCTCAAAACAATGTCACTGTCACGTTTTTGCTTACCACAGGGTGTCGATTTTAAAAATAGATCCGCATTTTTCATTTGATCGTGCTTCATTTATGGTTTTGAAGATTCATTAGATCAGCCATTGTCCTGCATTTATTTTCCACCTTATCTTGAAATTGGATGTAACAAAAACTAATATGAAAGCAATGGCTTGATATCTTTGTTTTAATTTACCATCACTCTGCATGCTTTTTGTTTTACCTTGTACACACAGAGTTATACCTACATGAGGTGTCAAAATTTTATAAAGTGAGATCCATCATTGTCATCAAAACATCATGTGCTTGTAACGCTGTGTTAGATTTGTGTATCGAACAAGTATATTCCTAATCTTTTGGATGAACACCAATGTATTTAAACTTCTTGATTTATGTTTGTGGGAGACCTCAAGTGTTTATGATCTTCAACAATGTCCAATTTGTGCAGTTGAAAGAATTCTTGTTGAGACAATCAGAGGCATATGAGGTAAAAATGGGGGACCAACTGTTCAGAAGAGAAGGCGACCCTCCCTTCGAAGAAATTGTTGAGAAGCTTCGCACTGAAAAGAGCAAATCCGGTGATGCTGGTTCTAAGAAGGGTGAAAACAAAGACGAGCTTTAAGGGTCAAAGACAATTTCTTTGTTGTTTCATAATTCTCTAACCGATAGTTGTTTCTTCATTTCATTACTCACATAAAATTACGAAATGGTCATAGAAATATACTAATTTCAAATATAGTTTCTTGTTTTTCAATTTCGTAAGATCCACTAAAGTACTGTGCACACCATCTCCCATTGCGGATGTTCCCCGTTAGCCAGTTATTTTTACCACTTTTTATCCATTCTTTTTTTTTCCGTAAATCAATCACATCCACACATTTTATCACATCTACAAATTTCCACCACCTAACTCTATTTACTTTCTCTCATCTTTTACATTAAAAACCTGTAAAAACTATTATAATTTATTTCTTATCATCTATTTAATGATGCTCTTTAACACATGAATTTTGTAGTGTTCATTGATCTTTTGACTTTCATAATCTCTGTAACGCGCATGTTTGGCAAGGCTTAAATTTAATTAAGCATGTCTTTGACTCCCATTTTTTTGAAATTTGGAAACATTGTGCATATTATCTCAAATTACTCTTTTCTTTATGTCTATATCTATCAATAACGCATCAGTTTATAGGTGAATTGAATTCACCGTAAAAAGGTATATTGTCTCTTTTAAGTATGTGTAATTTGTTCACACTTCATATAAGAGTGATAGGATTGTTTTTTTAAAATAATTTTTAATGGTTTTTTATGTAAAAAATGAGAGAGAATGAGTGGAGTTGTGTGGTGGAGATTTGTGTAATATATGTAGGTCTCACGAGATATGTGAATGTGATTGATTTGACTAAAAGAAAGAATAGATAAAAGTGGATTAAAAAATAGTAAAAATTGAAACCTATGACCCTTATAATATAATAATTATTACTAAATATTTGTAATTATCATTTTATTAAATTGATTACGCTTGAGAGTATAGATGAGGCCCATCGAGAAAATGGATCACAATTCCACTGACCTCGTTGTGAAAAGCCATGTCCATCCAAATATAACCCAGGCCTGTTTTATCAGCCTGGGTAGATCTCAACTGCAAAATGGGGAACAATCTCACTGGGGTGAGCGGGAAAAAGGAGAAGATTTCATCATCTCTTTCACTCCTTGGCGCCAATTAATCAAGTGTTACAGTGGTTTCTGCTCGACTTCTTGATCGTGAAACTTGGAAGGTAATAGCAGTTTTATTCAGAGGAAGTACTCTAAATAAAAAATTAACTAATCATACTCTAGTTCTCCTTTATACTAAATAGCTAAATCAAAATTAAGTTTAAGCTAAACCTAAGATAAACTAAATTAATTTCATTAGTGTAAAATTCAAATCAACTACAAAGTAAGAGAAATAGGTTGTGTTAGGAAATATATTATAATGGGTTTTAAAAATTTTTAATATAAAAGAGGAGAGAGAATGAGTAGAGTTGAGATTTGTGGATGTGATGAGATATGTGAATATGATTGATTTAGGATAAAGAAAAAATGAATAAAAATTTATAAAAAGTGATAAAAAGTGAAAAAAATAATTAAAAAATGGGGACATAATAAACACAAAATAAAATATACGTGAAAAATAACCTTTAACAATTTAATTTCAAGTACATAAACTGAATTCCGAGACGCACACATAGAGAAGCCTGAAGGATGAGTTGGGTTTGTTGATATTAGGCCCCATTTTTCTAGCATAAAAGTCCACGAAAATGGCCCAATTTAAAATGAAAAACACCCAAACCCTGCAGTATTCATCTTCTTGCTTAGCACGATCTCTGGTTTTCTGCGCATCTGCCGGTGAGTATAGAGAACTTCCTGCGGATCCAGCACGCGCTGCCGCGAAGCCTCGACAGGTGCTGGATCCGCCACTGCATGTACTGCGAAATGGATTGAAGAATTGGAATCTGTTTTTGGAATTTTTTTTTGTGCTTTTTGTGTTTCTAACATTCAATGGATCACTAATTTACTTGGGATAGAGAACCCCTTATAGCAGAATAAGGAGCCATTTCAGTTCTTTTGTTTTTGTGCATTTTCAGAGAAATGGGTAAAGAGGAAAGCCCACAGGTTAACAGGAGAACCACAAGATCATCTGCTTCTACTACCCCAAATTCTAAAGCTGCAGGCGAAGTTTCGAAAGTCACTGGTAACACGCAACCATTGACTGTCAATGACCTTGTGCTCAGTGATGAATCCATAAATCTCGAGGAGTTGATTAATTCCTTTCCCCACAGGCGCATACAAATTCTTGAATTGATCAAGCTTTTGGGCCCTTTGAATTCACCAATGATTCCATTGTTTGTCTATGGAGGTGCCTCAACAGGGAAAACAAGCACGGTACTCCAGATATTCAAGTATCTGAAACGCCCATTTATTTATAGCAGTTGCATCACCTGTTACAATCCAAAGATACTGTTTGAATCTATCCTGAACCAGCTCTTTCTTCATAGGAAGAATCAAAGCAACGGATATTCAAGTGCAAAGCGCTGTGAAAGGCCCGACGAGTTTGTAAATCTTTTACGTGAAGCTTTGAGTACTCTTATAGACAGTCTCAAAGGTAATCTGGGGAGATCTAACTCGAAGAAGTTTGCTTCACAAGTTAATGGGAAGATGGTTTACTTGATATTTGATAATTTAGAGCACGTTAGAGAATGGGATAAGAGTTCGAACATGGTGCCGTTTTTATTTAACTTGTATGATATCCTGAAAATGCCAGAGGTGGGTGTGATTTTTATCAGTAAAACGTCACTTGATAGTTATCACTCAGACACAGGATGCTCTGAACCCTTCCCTGTTTATTTTCCTGATTACACTGAAGAAGACCTGCGGCAGATTTTCATGAAAAACCAGTCGAATCCCAAGTTATATTCCTCATTTCTGGAGTAAGTTCCACACTATAATATTTCTTTCTTTGTGCTTGAACTGCGACTGATCTATATCACATTGTTCACAAAAGACTAACTTAATCTTAATTTTCTTTCCTGTGAAACAGTCTGGTATTGAGGCCTTTCTGTCGAATCACAAGACGCGTGGACGATGTAAACACTGCCATTTCACCATTATATAAGAAATATTGTGAACCTTTGGATGACCCTGGGATCACTCCTAACGAAGATACGAAGAGAAAACTATTTAAACATATTAATCCATATGTCTCACAGTCATTGAAAGAGACATTTCACATTCCTTCTCAACCTGCCTCTCCCTGCAAGGACAAGGTCAAGAAGAAGGGCATTGCTAAGAAGCAGCCTGGATTTTTGGAATCTGTTGATGAGATGGACCTTCATATGTCTACTTGTTCAAAGTATCTGCTTATTTCTGCATTTCTTGCTTCAAGAAATCCAGCTACTCTTGATGCCTCGCTCTTTGATTCGACCGGAGGATCTGGCAATCAGAAAAGAAAGCGAAAGTAAGTGATTAGCAAACTTAGTTTATTATCTTTGACGCGTGTTCAAGTAAAGGTACCTTTTAAGTTATAAGGTGGTTGTCACAAATTATGTTGATAAAATGAGTAGTAGTTATAGACTTATAATATATGGTTGTAATTGAAGTTTGGCTTTGATTAGGAAGTAGAACATTTTGCTGATTATAATTTTCCACTGGTTATGCTACTCAGAAGCTCTGAAAAGTCCATGGAGCAGAAGGAAAGTAAAGAACAAGAACTAATAATGAAAGGGCCTGGAACTTTCCCATTGGAAAGGTTGTTAGCGATATTTCAGTGTATCGCATCTGTTGCTGAATATTCACCGTCCGATGAAGAGCCACAAAATGACGGACAAGGATCTGATGGTTGGGATTGTGGACTAATGGCCGATGTTCTTCTGCAATTATCCAGTCTATGTAGTGCTAATTTAATTACGAAAGGCACGAGTTGTCCATTGGAAGGCGCAATTCGGTATAGATCAGCAGTATCGGAGGATATGGCTTTAAAGGTAATTTTGTCAATGCAGTTGTCATACAGCCTAGGAATGAATTAGTATGCAATGTTATATTGGTTGTTTTTCAAAATTCAAATGTTTGACAGGTGGCAAGGAGTCTGAAGTTTCCCTTGTCCAAATACTTGTATCGAAGATAACATCTAACACGACGAATTACCTACACATTGTAGATGTAAAACCAAGTAAGTGAACTGAAATCGCCGTTTAATTTCATGCAGTTTTTTTTTTTTGTGACAATCATTTCGTGCAGATTGGGTTAATGCGCATAATGTTCGAATGTCCAATTGTTGTTATTGTTTGTATAAAACATGGATCAAATTTTAGATGATGATGTCTTTGCATTTCGATTTTCTGTTTTGAATTTTGAATTCATTTTAAGATTTTTGTCTGGTGGGGTGGAGAATGAAGACGATGATGCGGTTTTTGCATTTTTAACATTTTGACACAATTCAATTTAAAACTTTTTTTATTTATTTTTATTTTTTGGAAATGCGGTTTCCGGAAAGGTGGAAGCAAACAATTGACTTACTGAACTTAACAATTTTCTCTACAGATATACCATTCCAGCATTAAGTTTGGTAACATGTGAATACCTAATAATACAAGTAGGCAGTTCTAACTACCAACCGTACACTATATTCATGACGACATTGACATATATGTCTCCAATTCATGACATACAATTAATGCACCAAAAGTTGGTAGCTCTATATTTCTGAACTTGGTAATCTCCTGGAAAACAAAAATACAGTACTAAATTTGTTTATAATTTTTAATTAGTGGTGTAACTAGAACTTCAAATCTTGTGGATCACGTTGAGTTGAGAGAGAGCCTCTTTGATACTGCTTAGAAAAAGAGCAGAGCAGAGAAGAGAAGAGGCATAGAATATATATTAATGAAACCTATAATTAAAAATGAGTTAAAAAAAATTACTATTGTTCACTTTCTAAACATGTCGTAAGATGTCTATCAGCGATGTGTCACAAAGAGGAGACGGTCTCCGCAACATTTCCAAATATTTTCATTTTTAAATATTTAAATTTTGTTTAATATAATATAAATATTCATGTAATTTGTCTCCTCTCATTCCAATAACTAAAATTTCTGGCTCTGGTCATCATCAACAAATGATAGTAAAATCTTACGACAACAATATGAAGCTGCATAGCAGCATCAGAATTCATAACCACCAGTTTTAATTAGTACACATCCAAAAAATACCCATTGCTAAAAACATCATTTGATCCCATATTAAGGTTGTCTACTTAACCGTAAAACAAACAATTCCACCACCCAATCTCATTTCTTAGAATACATAGACTCCACCTTCCCATCATTCCCACCAAGCAGAAAGTACTTATCCTTCCTGGTCAACTGAGTGCACTCAAATCCAAGAGCACCAGCCAACACCTTCTGCACATGATTCGCCACCTCGATCGATGACTTCCCGGCCTTGCACGTCATCTCCTCCGGCAACCTATCAAGAAACTTGACCTCATACGTGGGCCGCGGGTTCATAAAGTAGAAATATGGGTCCCAGAACTTCACTCCTCGCACAGTTGTCCCGTGAAACATGTTTTGCTTAAGGTTCACTGCCACAGGCACGATCCGATCACTCAGCTCTGCAAACAAAGCACTGAATCTTAGCAGATAAGGCTCTCTACAAGTTGTCCCTTCAGGGCACACAACTAAGTCTCCTTTCTGGAGTAATGACTTGATCCTAGCAGCATCCTTCTCACGATCACGGGTCAAGGCCACCGCTGGGATCGGCGACAGAAACCGCGATAACTTGCTGACACTGTATGTTACGCACGAAACCTTACGTCCAAGTGCAATGGATATAACGATGGGGTCGAGTGCCGTACGGTGGTTGCACACGTAGAGGTTCCCCGGAGTCCCCGGGGACGGCGGTGGAGGTGGGTTGCCCTTGATCACGAGGTTGATACCGAGCATAGGGTACGTGTAACGAACAATGCGTTCGGGTAGAGGGAGATTGAAGTACACTCGAATTAGGGAGAGGATGAAACCAAAGGGAAGCCAAATGTAGGTGATGAGCGCATTGAGTGGGGTCGGGAGCTGGACTAATCGACCGTCGTGGAAGATTAGTCGGCTTTTTAGGCGATCGAGCGGCACTGGTTTAGCTGTTTTGCTCGGGTGCACCATGTATCCCTCCTGTTGACCATAGATTGTGGATCTATTATAACATAAATAAAAATCAATTCAAACTCTATACTATAATTACTTATTAATCCGATATTAATCTAATAGTCTATGTATTTATAAAGTTTGTTGAACTAGGTAAACCTACCACGAGTAGACATACGTACGTGCATTAATTACACCAGTTACCGGTCTTGGACAGATCAGTATTACTATTACAAGATGATTTCACTAGGAGTAAATGCTATATATGTCCCTCATCTGTTTCAACTATATTTCTCAACTCTCAACCACTTTCAGAAATATAAATAAAATAATAATAATAATTACCTCAACCACTGCATTAATTACATGGCCCTTGAGCAATTAATATTTTTAATAAATTATTAAATGATTTATTTTCAAAAAATAAATTATTAAATGATTTACTGAATTAAGAAATATTTAGCACGAAAATATAATCCAAACAATGTATGGAAATTTAATCATCAGTAATATTAATTAATTACAATTTCTTAATCAACGTCAACAATCAAAATGACACTAATTTTTGCGAAAAAAAAAAAACTGACCTTGCAAATGGACATGAAATCATGATCGGATTCTCTATCACCAATCCCGAGATCAGGTTTTTCTTCCCCAAATTCCTTCAACAGCGACAATCTCTTCCATTTTCCAACAAGAACCCCAGGTTTCTTCACAAACCCTGTAGCCTTCTTCGTCCTAGGGTTCACTTCAATTTCAGTCCCAATCACTTTATCCGCCCCCAAATAATCCTTCACAAACGGATCCACCATCACCGTCGGATTCGCCGTAATGATCACCTTCCTCTTACACTTATCAAACACTTCGAAGCTCTCCGGCCGAACATCCGCCGCGTAGAATCTGGGAAGCGTGGCCCGCGAGACGAGCTCGATGTCCCGGACTTTGACGCCGGCGAAGGAGATGAAGATGAGCATCTGAATGGCTAGTGCTTCTGAGATGAAGATGTAGGCGATGGCGATGAAGGGGAAGGAGAGGAGGAGGATGAGGCCGCGGAGGAGGCTACCGGCTTCGATGGCGACGAGCATGAAGTAGGGGAAGGAGGAGCGGGAGATTAGGAGGGTGCCGTCGAGGTCCGCCGCGATGGAGTGGTGGTTCGCGGCGGAGACGTCGCATTTTTCGATTGACGGGAATGGGGTCGTGGGGGTTTCTGGCTTTGGGAGAGACATTTTTGGGTTCACGGTTGATTGTATGCTACAATACATGCATGTACATATAGGGCTACATATATACATATATATGGGCATGCGTGTGTTTGTGTGTATAGGTGGAGTGAGGAAGGGTGGTTGGGAGTGGGGAAGGGAAGCGTCTAGTTTTAAGTGAAGGGGATAGCAAGGCATTAGGGGTATGTTTTATTAGCAATTAATTTCAAAAAAAATTTCTCCCTCCACCTTTTCAATAATAAATATAATTACTACTATTGTTTTATATTTTATATTTTTTTAATTTTTAATATACTATTTTTCATTTTTAACTACACAACCAACACACAATTCGAATAATAAAAACTTACTCAAAATTTATTATGAATCAAGCATACCCTAAATGACATAATTAACTTTGATGCACACGCTAGGATTGACCGTAAATTTGAAACAAATAAATACTTCCCCTATCCCACAAAAATAGATTTATTTCTATTTTTACAAGGATTAAGAAAATATCAATTAATATTATTAGAAAAGTAAAATATAAGAGTATTTTCCTAATGTATCATTTAATTTATTAATTATTATACTTTAATAATTCTATTTTATTGATAATAATGCATATTAAATAACGGTATATAAAGAATTTAAAATTTTTAACTAATCCATTTAAAGAAAGTGAATTATTTTGATGGGATCGATTAAAATAGAATACAAACCTATTTTTATGGAACTGAGTGATTAAGGAAAATAAGTCCTATATATCAAGAATATTTTTATCGGAAGGAGGAGAATTTTGAGAGTTTGTGACGTGGATCTCAATTTGTGTCTGCTTCATTACCTGATTTAATTAAAACAATTTATGGCGAAGCATTGCATGTGTTTTTTGACATGCTTATGCCCATTTTTTCATTTTTTTTCTCTTTCAGTAGATATATTAGATATCGATATTGACCGTAAATTTGTCACGCTCACCTAATTAAAATCCCCAATTTATTTTACTTTTTCTAATCCGTCAAAGTAGAATTTAATATATTAACGATGCATTTAAGTTAATAATTATTGTTACTTGTACACTTTATGATTTTAATTATAATAGTCAAAGTATAATTTAACACGCTCTATAATGAGATTATCACACATATATGCCTGATAGCAAAAATTAGGAGTTGTCATGAGTCTAAGCAGCTGCTTAGAGCCCTTAAAATATAAGAATCCCAAATTTTAAATTTCTAATAGTGAAAATATTAGAGGAAGTAATCTTTTGATATTTTATATTATCATTATTATAACTTTGAAAATTTTATTTAGCAACTTTTTCTAGTAATTGAAATTATTATATATCATTTTACAAAAAAAATATTTATCAAGGGCATTCTATAAAATTTCGCTTAAGTACATTCAAATCTTAGGATCTGTTATGGCGAAAATATATATATCTTTTTACCTATCAAAATACATATTCTTATGATTTTACTATGTCTCTACCTATTCAAATTATAATTTATAATTATTTTCAAAGCATTAATTATTTTGCTTTTGTGAGAATAAGTCTTAATTAATTTCTTTTACATTTGAAAAATAATTCATTGAGTTGATGGCTTGATGCCTATTTAATTTCATTGATTTGCAGGTAGTTTTTCTTGACTTTTAACCATTCTCTTGGGTACATTTGATGGGACCATAGTATTTATGAGAAGCTGCAATTTTTGGTTGCTGTCTTGCTGAAATTAATTTTGCCAATGTTCCCTTTTTTTCTTTCTTTTCAAAGCAAGTATTTTGCGTTTATAATTATGATTGAAAAAAAATATTTGTCATGTATCAGAAGAAAAAACAATTCAAAAATACTTCTTATCTACTTCAATATTTTGTTGAATATTTGGAGAACCACCAATGAAAAATGGAGCTAATTTGATAGCCAAAAATGATCTATAGCTCACCAAAACAAGAAATCACATTGCCTCATTTTCATTTTAGAAAGATATTATAAGTCATCAAATTTAAAGTGTGTTTTCATACCACACTCAACTCACATAAGTGGATTTTATTATTATAGGAAAAAGTTGTTTACTGGTAATGGTCCAAATAATTAATTGGCACATTTAGGTGCCCAATTCCAAGCCTAATTTCTTGTTAGGGGGACGAGGAAAACTTGACTTGTGTTACTATCCAAACATCACATCACATTCACACCCCATCAGAATTTGAGAGCTTATTCTTTTATTTTTTTAAGAATTCACATTATTTGTGTAAAATATATGGTTGATATTGTATTAAAAAATATGTGTATAGTTAAAAATATGTGTAGGTTACACAAAATTACGTAAAACCTTGAAAAGAACAAGGCCTGAGTTGGATTATATAGTTAGGCCTTGTTGTATTTGGTGTTAACCAAATCCGCACGCAATTCCGTATACCTCATACTCATTTTCAACCACACACATTTCCCAAAATAATATTAACCATATATTTTTACACGGAATACCGCGCGGAACAATTAAACCCCCAATCAAACAATGCCTTAAAAATATGTGTGTATAATTAAAAATCATGTGTTGGATTGTATTGCTTAGACTTTAGACACATAATATTGGACAGATTTTTTAAACACTTGTAAGGGTGATAGGGAATCATGTATAATTAGTTTTAATGTAAAAGAGGAGAAATAATAAGTTGAGTTGAATATTAGAGATTTGTGAATGTGAGATATATGGATGTGATTGATTTAGAGTAAAAAAAGAATGAATAAAAAGAATGAAAAAGGGAAAGCCTAATTCACTATATATCTCGAATGTCACAAATAGTAATGCATTATCATTCCAGTTATCACTTACAAGCATTGAATATTGGAGCAAAATCGTATCATTCTATTGTCATTACAAATTATGGATTATTCACTCGTCGTCATTTAATCTAGCCTTTGTTCGTGTAATTTTTTTCTACTTAGGAAATCCCTTACTATTAAAAAGGCTAAAATATCAAATTGGTATTTAAAAAAATGTACTTTTGACGATTTGGTATTTTAAAAAATTCCGACAACAAAATGATATTTAAAAATAGAGATTCCGACAAATTAATATTTAAAAATCGAGATTCCGACAATTATTTATTTTTTCTCACCGGCAGTGGAATCTCGATTACAATAAAAATATTTTCAAATCTTTGTATTTTAAAATCAATTTCTTTATTTTTTGTATTTTATAATTCTCATTAATAATAATATAAATAAATAATTAAAAAATTAAAAAAACCCTAAACCCACCCCACCCCACCCCAAGCCCCCAAAACCCGATTGGGCTACCATCCCCAGATTTTCGACCCCTGGCGAGGTCGCCGACAACCGACAACCTCGCCGGCGGTGGAAAATTTGTTTTTGGGAAGGACTAATAGCCCAATCGAGATTTTGCTGGGGGTGGGGTGGGTTTAGGGTTTTTTGTTTTTAAATTTTTTATTTTATATTATTATCTATTCATATTTTGTAAGTTTTTATAGTGATATATTTATGCTAAAATTTTATGTAGTTACAATAATTACATTTATTATGAAATGTTGGTTAATAAAAAATGTGTGTGTCTTTAATGTATCGTGAAAAGTTACGATATTAATGCGAACAAATATTACAGTGTTGAAATTTTCACCATTTTTTTGAATTTTTTGGTTTGATTTTATTATTTATTTACTTACAATAATATTTTTTGCATTAGATACGAACACATTTTGATTTTTACCATCAGTTAACAATAAATATAATTATTGTATTTTCGGAAAATTTTAGTAGGAGTGTATCGCGATAAAAATCGGAATGCAAAAATACATAAATTAAATACAAAATACAGAAATGAATAAAAAATACGAAAATTTGAAAATATTATTATTTTATTCAGATTCTACCAACGGTGAGAGAAAAATACCTAATTGTCGGAGCTTTTATTTTTAAATACCAGTTTGTCGGAATCTCAATTTTTAAATATTAATTTAGCGCTGGAATTTTTGAAAATACCAAATTGTCAAAAGTGTGTTTTTTTAAATACCAATTTGGTATTTTAGCCCAATTAAAAATCAAAGTCTTAGGAAATCCTTTACTATTAAAAATCAAAGTCAGTTATCGATATTAATCATACATCTCACATTATGACTTATTATTATCTACACATATAATAGCAAAATTTTCTCATACGGTCGGTTGTATCTTCTGCCCAAGACACAAGCGCCCCTAAGTGCAGGCGGGGGCCCGACGCCCCAAGGCACAAATCTTCGGCCAGCCGCACCATAAGAAAATTGACATATCATAATACTCCCAATCATAAAAATTAATTTTTAATTAAAATAAATTACCTGAACACACTATTGTTACATATACTGTGTCAACTCTTGCACAATTTATTTTGTTTTCATAGCATAATTTTTTTTTCTTGGGTGAAATAGCATCATTGTTAAGTTAATAATTGCCCAGAGGATCGATTACCATTTCTAATTGAGTTGAGTTGAATAGTAGAGATTTGTGAATGTGATTGATTTAGGGTAAAAATAAAAAATAAAAAAAATAATAAAAAATTGAAAAAGGGGAAGCCTAACACACTATATCTTTAATGTCACAAATAGTAATGCATTATAATTCTATAATCCGGTTCCAGTAATCACTTACAAGCATTGAATATTGGAGCAAAATTGTATCATTCTATTGTCATTACAAATTATGGAATATTCACTCGTTGTCATTTAATCTAGCCTTTGTTCGTGTAATTTTTTTCTACTTAGAAAATCCCTTACTATTAAAAATCAAAGTCTTAAGAAATCCTTTACTAATAAAAATCAAAATCAAATCATCAATATCAACCATACGTATCACATTATTACTTATTATTATCTACACATATAATAGCAAAATTTTCTCATATGATAGGCCGTATCTTCGCCCAAGACACAAGAACCCCCTGAATGTAGGAGGACCACGCCCCAAGGACACAAATCTTCGACCAACCGCACCATAAGAATAAGAAACTTGACATATCGTAATGCTCCCAATCATAAAAATTAATTTATTAAAATAAATTACCTGAACACACTATTGTTACATGTACCGTGTCTGACAGATGTTTTATCTTCTTGGATTCGTTGCTCAATCGAGCCATTGAATTCTTCATCCACACTTTCGATGCCTCGAAATTTCTGAAGCATTTTCTTTGCTTCTTCGTGTTTATTACGTTAGATCAAAGAGTCTAGAGTGTTTGGCATAGCAACCTAGGAAATTGATGTTCCTGTGATGCTGGTGAAGAGAAGGTTGTGATGGTGAAAAGGTTGTGAAATTTTGCTGAGAATATTTGATAGTATCAATACGTGAGGTGTGGAATTTAGCACAGTCTCGAAATATAAGCTGGTTGTGTAATGGTTAGGCATTGTGTTGTCTTGATGTTTGTTCATCTATAAGTTCAAATGATTTCATGAAGTCTTCATTTTGGATTCTGGCTTTACCGTGGTCATAATGCTATAAATTGAATTAGAGCTAGAACTAGCTCTTTGCCTTTGCTTTGAGTTAGCTTACAAAAAATGCATTATAAATGATCTTTAATGTGTTACAATGAATATGTAATATATTATAGGGAATGTGTAATAAGTTGCAGATAATCTGTGATCCATTGCAAAGAATATGTCATTCATTACAAACAATCTGTAATGCATCATAGAGAGTATTTAATAAATTACTAATGGATTATAGATAATTTGTAATGAATCAAAGAGAAGAATATAAATTATATATGGATTATAGAAAATTCATAATGCATTATATATAATATTTAATGTATAATGGTGTCGTAATTCATTACATACTTATTATGCAGAGTGTATAATGTATATAAATTAAATTAAAGGGTCGAGAGAAAAATTATAAGAGAAACTGAAAAGAACAACATTTAAACTGAAAATGAAAAAAAATTATGAGAAATTTTATAAAAAATAAAAAAATTAATTTAAAAACCGCAACGCGAATTGCTCATCGAGTGTAACATATTACATAGAGTGTGTAATGGTGTTGTTAATGTGTATCGGTGTTGTAACGCATTACACACTCATTACACATAATGTGTAATATATATTAATTAAGAGAAAGGGCTATACAGCAAAATTTTAAGAGAAAATGTGTATATATACATTTATATATATTAAAATGAAAACAAAAAACTATGAGGGATCACATAAACTTAAAAAAAATTAAAAATCACAATATGTGATTAAATTAAACTATAAAACAATGAGACTAGAAGGAGAAAAAACCAAAAAAATGTTTAAAATGAAAAGGACAAATGTATGAAAAATTATAAGAAAAACATTAAATTGAAATTCAATGCATTACATAAAGTATGTAATTATGTTGTAATACATTTCACAAAGCATGTAAAGCATTACACAGAGTGCGTAATGTATACTAATGAAATTAAAAGGCCAAATTGAAAAATTAAATATAAAATGAAAAAAATGTTTGTTTCAAATGAAAATGACAAAATCTATTAGGATTTATATAAAAAATAAAAATATTAAATTAAAAATCATAATATGTAGAATACACTAATTAATTAAATTAAAATTTTAAACTATGAAATTATAAGACAATGGAAAAGGTCAAGTTGAAAAATTAAATGAAAAAATGAAAAAAAAATTTTGTTTAACATGAAAATGACAAAATCTATTAGGATTTATATAAAAAAATATTAAATTAAAAATCATAATATGTAGAATACATTAATTAATTAAATTAAAATTTTAAGCTATGAAATTATAAGACAAAATGATAAAAAAATAATGTTTAAAATGAAAGTAATAAAATATAGAAATAATAATTGTAGGGAAAGGGAAAGAAGGAATAAGCTACAAAATATTAAAACGCGCATGCATTAGCTAGGAATCGAACAAGGATCGCTTCATGCCGAGCAGATCTATCATGCTAACTAAGGTAAGCCATCCTACTGGTTTTGTGTTGTGTCTTATATTTACTTATTAAACTAGTTTTGAGTACGTGCTTTGCACGTGGTATAAAGGGATGATTTTTTTAGTCACAAATTTTTAAGTTTCGACTTTAAATTTTTTATAAAAAATATAAAATTAAACTAACGTAGTATTAGTAACTTATATGAGCAAGCTAAATAACACTTTGGCTATTGTATACTCTAAGTAAAAATATTAATATCTCAATTGTCTGCTAAGTTAGTCCAAACATCTAATCTACAAAAAAAATCCAATAAAATTAGTCATGTATATCTGAGTTGATTTAATATGAATATATGATGCCAATCAAATTTTAAAACTACAAAAATATGATATCTCAATTAGAAAGTTGTGAACTATGCTATAGAAAAATGATCAATATGCGTTTTTAAGTTATACACATTGAGTAAAAATACATATATATTGAAATATTTGTAGTTTAATCAAATAAAAGTAATTTTAAACATTGCTCAAAAATTAGTTATGTAATTATATTTTTTAATTATTGGATTACAAAAATATTTGTGACATAATTTTAAATCAAAAGATTATCATTCAACTACATGACTTTGTAAAATATTCTTTCTTTTAATTTATTAATAATTATTTTAGGTCGTATACATTGAATAAAATAAAAATGTATTAAAATATTTGTAGTTTAATTTTTTCAATGTAATATGAAAGGTCATTAATTAATTATTTATATAAATTTATTTCTTTAATAAGGGCATTTTGGGCTAAATAAAATATAAGTGGGGACATTGTTGGAAATCAAAAGATTTCCACACATCCCCACTTTTTAATATAGTAAAGATTAACGAGCCGAACTAATTCAACCTCACCGGTTCAAGAATGTAGGATTTTTCTAATTTCCACTAAAACTTTGTGTTAAGCGCGCAATTAAGTTCACTTTACCTTATTTTTGAAATATTAAAGATAAAACTTTGTATAAGTGTAAAAAACCCCATAGTAATGCGTTGGGGTTGGTTTCGGGCTTTCACCGTCCATGCATTCCACATCCATGTGATTTGAATTCACATCCCGTCAATTCATTGCCATGTACAAAAATTTTATTAACTCATTTTCATGCTCATGCATTGCACAAGAGTGTTACTGTGTAAGTTGAATGAAATAATAATAATAATAATAATGATAATAATAATAATAATAATATTAATATTATTATTATTATTATGTGACACATGATTCATAATTATTCTTATTTAATTAGGTGTATACATTGAATATGAGCTGCACATATATCAGAATTGAGTGTATACTAAATAATACATTGGAAAAAAGGTGTATTACCATAATTAAATTATTTGACAAATGACAATGAACATACAAACGCAATGTTCAACTAAAAATTAATAAAATTGAAAATGACAGAATGATATGAAGACATTAATGTTGAATTAGTTATTGTCAACATAACTCTCAAATGAGTAATCAAATGATTGCAACTTAAAAATTAAAATTAAAACACGAAGTCCTTTGAAGTACCTTTCATGCCTTTCTGTCTGATATCATCAATAAAAATATTGTACATAAATTTAAGTTGAATGGTTATTATTAGTTTCTCAGGTGACAAAAGAATAATTATTACTCACGTATAACTTGTATAGTATAATTACCATACGATGTACTAGTAGAAAAATTATATATATATATATATATATATATATTATCTATATATATATAAAAAGAGCCTTTTTTCCCGCTTAAACATATTACAATTTTTCCCGCCTATTGAATTTCCTTAATATAATCTTCTATCCAAATATAAAATAACTTATATATATATAGAAAATGAGGTTTTTCTCATTATATTTTTTATTACCATAAATGAGTTTTCCCATTTGAAACACACTTTCTTTTTTTTTTCTTTCCTAATCCATATCCAACTCTCTTTTACTTATTTTTCTTTCTTGATATATCTATATATAAATAAAAAGAATATTTTTTCCCTCCAAAACATCCCTCCAAAAAATCTACTTTTTTGAATTTTTTAATTAATTTTTAATTCCACCTCACCATGGTTTCCCTCCTAATATATCCTCTTACTTTTTCGCCTATTGAATTTGCCTAATATAATTTTTTTATCTATATATGAAATTTTTTTATTACCTTAAATCTATTTTCTCATTTAAAACAATTTCTTTATTGTTTTTTTCTTTGCTAATCTATATCCAACTCTCTTTTATTTTGTCTTTCCTAATATATTAATATTAATGTATATATTTTTTATTTGATTATCTCTACCATACTTTACCCAATCTCATAATATCTAAATATTCTCTTACTCTCTTTCATTTTCTCTCTCTCTTTTTTTTTTTTTTAAATTTTCTACCTATAAATAAAAAAATAAAATTGTGATTCTATTTTGTTCAACTCGATGAGAATTTTAAATAAGTATACTATTAATATATAAATTTTTATTTTTTAAAAAATTAGAATTTACAGCAAATATATAAATTATTGTCCAACTTAAATATAAATCTATATCTATATTTATATATATAAAGAAAAAGAGCATTTTTCCCTCCAAAACAAAAAAAGCCTCTTTCCCTCCAAAGCATCTTCTTTTCTAAAATTTTTAATTAATTTTTAATTCCACCTCATCATCTTTCCCATCCTAACACATCCTCTTAATTAAACCCCTAAATTAAGCCCGTATTAATTAACTTTTCCGTGCATGCCCATCAAATATACTCTACACCCGGCCCAATCTTTCTAAGCGATAGAGAACAAGAACACCCAAAGCGGCCATTTTCATTCACAAATCGCCTACGTTCACCCTTACCCTCCATCACAGTCTACCTAATTGCAATCCTACATTTCCTTCTTTGATTCAATTCGATCTTATTTTGGAAACCTCCACCCAATTGATAGGTGAATATGCTATCTTCACCGCTGGTTTGTCTCCAAAATCTTGCCTTTCCTAATTCTTGCTAATTTCGAATCATTTCCCTAATTTTGAATATTGGTTCTTGATAAAGTCCGAAATCGAACTCGGTTTCGAGTTCGTTGCTCCCACATCTTCATTGATAATTTTTCTTTTTTTAATACTGTGTTATCCATGGCAAGGACTATTCTACCACTTAGGATTCTTCAACCAGAAGAAATGATTGTTCTCTCGATAAAATCTCGGCTGTTGCTTCTTCTATAAGATCATTTGATTATCAACACACGAGGTAATAGTTTACATTCTTAGTAGTTGTTTTACTTCAATTTAGAAAATTAATATTATACATATTATCCATTCTTTGTGGTTTGTTTTTTTTTATTGTTTTATTTGGACATAATCAAGATGGTCATAGTAGTTTATATTCAATATGCATGAGGTAACGCCGCTACTTGTGATTATTATTAATTTTTGTTTTTGAGCCTTTTTTTTCTCTATTTCCTGTGGCTTATACCGATCATAATTTGCATTCTTAGTAGTTGTTTTATTTCAACTCCGAAATTAATGGTGTACATTCTTTGTGTGTGTGCTTTTTTTTCCCGGTTTGGATAGAATCAACACTGTCTTCAGATTCTACTACTGATAATTGTGTTTGATATCCCCTGTCCTTTTTTTGATAAAAAGGTTTTGTTTTTGTTTTAATGAATTTAATCTTGTGATTATTTTTTTGTTTTTGAACATAATTTTTTTCTATTTCGTGTGATTTTTGCTGATAATTCTCCCCTCATTCTTTTGGGCACAATCACGAAGTTCTTCGAATGGTATTGCTAATGATACTAAGCATGTTTTGAATTTTTGTCTAATTAATTTATCAGTTGTTTTCAACATGGACTTGAAATCTCCCATAGCAATTTATTTGAATTACTGTTAGATTTTTCGAATTTTTGAAAATTGGCTTTTTTGTTGGATTCCTAAATGGCTTCTTTTTCTTAGTTCTTGGGGGTTGAAAATGAATAATCCATTTTTCAATTATGAGTTTTAGCTGAGGTATAATTTTTATCTTTTTCTTCTCGATCTATTTATTGTCTTTGTGAATGGAAATGCCAAACAAAGCTTATTATTAATCTTGATTGTTTTCCTAGCATTGTGACCTGGACCTTATTAATCTGAAATGATTTGTCCCCATCGAAAACCTTGTGGCACTCTTGCTCTTCTTGACCTAGCTCTGTGTGTCCATAATTATTATCGTTGTCTTTTCCTAAATAATGTTATGACATGTTTGTCATTCCGTTAATATGCTTATTATGCTCATTCAAAGGTCAAAAACACTTTAGCAAGCCAAAGTTGTCATGGACTGGGTTCACCATTACTTAATATACTAGGTGATGTATGTGAATTTGATAAAATCTTACGTTAATATCTTAATATTAATAAAAGTAAAAGAGTTTTCGGTCAATTATTTTGTTGAATCCCTTCAAAAATGATATTTTATATTACTTTTGTTTTCTAATAATAAGGTGAGACAATTGGTCGATTAGATTTGGTGTGAGTCATTTTTTGTAACTGTTTTATTGCCTTTGTTTTGCTCCAGTGGTACACTAAGTTTGGCTTCCTTAACTATCTTTGTACTGGAAGTTGGATCATCCTAACCAGCAATGGCCTGGAGCTTTCTCTTCTCTCCAGAACTCTCGGACTAAGAATATTGCCACAAGAAAGCAAGCTTAGGAATGAATCGGGTCTCTTTCCCTGCAATTTATAGTTGATTCAATTCTTCAATCCATCAGGTGTAGTGTTTTTTCTTTTCCTTGAGACAAGGCTTTTTGTTTATTGATGTGATAATCTTAATTAGCTCAACGTGTAAATGTATAATAAATCTTATATAGTATTTGAAATCATCTAAAGAGCTTTGGTTGTGTTATAGTATTGAAATGGTCGTCACATTCATCTCAAGGCAAGTCGACAATGCTCAGAATCGGGAATTCACCTTGGGAACTTGCATAAATTTTGATCATACTGATGTTTGTATTTCATGATAGGCTTCAGTGAAACATTTTTTCTGTAGATAGAATACGAAAAATGCCTTCGAGAAATTTGTTCACATGCGATTGAGGAGAACAAAAATTGTGATGACCATTGGAATGCAATAAGCTAGATGACAATGCTATGGAAGAATAAAGATTGCGATGACAATCCTATATTATTTAATTTCATATCAACTAAATTGTCTAATTTTCATGGTATTAAATAAATATCTAAGTTACATATTTAATCAATAAAGATTAAATAAGCCGAGGAGTAAATAAATGTCTAATTTATATATTTCAGGAATTAAGTATTTAATAAACAATTGACTATCGACTTCCTCAGCAATTGCAATCATACGATTCAGTAATTTTTAATTGGCCTTTAACTATATTAAATATTTATTTAGGATTCTATTTCCTAAATAAATACTAAGAATCCCAAGCACTTCAAATTATTTATTTTATATTGATTATTATCAGTTTAGATTTAGATTAATTTTTAATGATTATCGATTAAGTCGTCTATTTTAATTATTAATCATATGTATTTCAATTTATTTATCTTATCCAAATTAATTTTTATTTAATATCAAATCATTCAATATTTGATCAAGATAACATGAAATCTATATAAGATTTTTTATCAACCACATTAAGAATCCTATATAATTTAAATTGTTATAAATAAACATCTAAATTAATGAGTTAAAAAAAAATTAACATACGAAATATGTTAAATTGGTGAGTTTGCACCGAATATATTAATATACGTGCTTAATATATTTAGAAAGTGTTTAGATGTCATTAATACATATTAAAAAAAGTATAAATAAAAATCTCTGATTAAACAATCATGATGAGGCGTTGCCATGAATGAAAATTTCTAGCGGGGCAGGGGCAAGGAATGTGAGTCCTCATCTTGTTGCAATTCTTATATTGTGCTTGCTTGGCCTCGATTAAATGAGGATACGGAGGGACGAGGATAAGTATTTCCTAATGGGGCAGAAATAGGGTGTTGGAGTTTGATAAACTGTACCCGCGACATTACCATTTATTTAATATATAAGTATGGTAATTATATTTTACAATTTAATTTTAAAAATTATTATTCACATACTCATTGCCAATACCGTGCATCGGACATGTGTATAGTTATTTCTCCCGGAATTTGTAATTGCATATAATAGAATGTAGAATAATTTTAAAGAAAAAACATAGGAATACAAAAGTTAGTAGAGTGTTTTAGTATTGTTATTCTAATAATTATAGTATTTAATGTTATTTTACTTTTACATTTAGATTATAATTTAGTCTTACAATAAGCAAATATGACATATTCTCACAATTTCTATCATGAATTATCTTCCCATTATGTTCGATTCGGTCTGATTTTTGATAATATATCTTCAAATTTTTGCAAGTTTGTCATCCAATGCCACGAGCATTTGGGTGTACTCAAAGTTCGAGATGTTTATCACGTGTAAGAATATATGTTATTGTCGTATTATTATATATTTTACATTGAACATGGAATTGATGTTCTTGGTGAAAGTTAGTGTTCAGATTTACATTGAAGTGACTTCATTCTTCTATTGATATTGTTATTTTTACGTTGTACTTATTGATGAGGTGTTGACGAAAATTGTGAATCAAGTCTTGTGATTGTTATATATTTGCTCCTTATATATTTTACAGGAGGAATTTATACGAGATTCAAGGATAATTCTTCCAAAATTTTTCTACAATTCCCTAATCACTTGTTTTATTTTTTAAGTTTGATGCGCTCATGAGTACTCGGTTTATTATCTTAATGATGGTACTATTAACATAGTATTAACTTATATTCAACCATGTAATCGTTTATATATTTGCCTTCCGTGCAACACACGGGTGAAAAAGGCTAGTTATTATATTTATTTATATATAAACCAAGGTAAGTTTCCCGCTCAAACTTTCATTTTTCTGGATTAAATAAATATTATTTTATTGTTAATTCATTCTTTTTTTAGGATTGTTAATTCATTCTTAATTGTTAATTGTTATTCTTAGTTGTTAATATTTATTTATATATAAACCAAGGTAAGTTTCTAGCTCAAACTTTCATTTTTCTGGATTAAATAAATATTATTTTATTGTTAATTCATTCTTTTTTTTTAAGGATTGTTAATTCATTCTTAATTGTTAATTGTTATTCTTAGTTGTTAATTAGCAATAAAAGAAATCAAATGTGATCATCATCTATCCAAATCTATGCAAATCTCCCATATATATCTCATATGTGATTATTCTCAAATCTCTCATATGTATCATTCAAATTTCCTTATTATTATTATCCAAACTTATTATCACTTTTATTTCTTCCATATATAATTCTAGATTTGCAATTCATTCATTATCTCCTACCTATCTCTCTTTCCACGCGCCTCACACACAAAATCGCCTTTGACTATTTTTGAATTTTTTTAATTATCATTTTTTGCACCAATCTATCTATCTATATATTACTAGAGGTTTTTCCCTTTTTAAAATTTATTTTCTTAATATTTGTGCTCATTTGATTTTAATTAAATTTTTAATTATTTTTATTCCCTCTGTTCCACAAAGATGGTCAATTATATTATTTTTGTCCGCCCTAAAAAGATAATCCACTTTCCTGATTGAGATGTTATTAATTTTTCATTTTTGTAGATGTCCCTCATCTATATCTTTATATATATATATATATATATATATAATGAGATCATTTTCCTGCTAAAAGTTTCACTGTTCAGAATTAAATAATTCATTTTGTATTTTCATTTTCCCTTTGTCATTTCCTTTTTTATCATTTTGTTTGTTTCTTTTTTTTTAAAAGTATTTTTAGTATTATCATCACTGTAAATATAAATAAAATAGATCTATACAAATAATCCCTTGATCTCCACAGATATTATTGCTATACTTTTTAATTTATTTTTTGAAAATCAATTATTACGGATAATCACCAATCCTCAATCTACTCAATTTTTTAATTGATTTCAAATCTCCTATCTTAATTTTCTTCAAATCTCCTAATTCACATTTAATTTATCGTCATCTCCTAATTAACTCAGGTATTTCATATCTTTCTTTAATTGGTTCGGCTTACTATTCATCTCCTACCTCATTTTGAATTGCCTTTTCTCTGTAATTTTTTCAACTGAATGATGGATGGTTTTTACCTTTTATTACTTATTTAAATGTGAAAATATTATCCACTTCATCGAAAAAAATAACCGTATTTAAATTTCAAGATTACAAATTGAAAAATAAAAACCAACGCATTGCATGGGTGATTTGGAGTGAATATATATCTAATGAAATTATTAATTCTGCGATATTAGTTGCTTAATTTTTTTTTTTACTTTTGCTATGAGTGTTAATATAATGGATTTATATGAAATATAAAGGGAAACTCAATCAAAAATTTTAAACAATCTTTCGTATTTTTTTTCTGACACGGGTTCTAAATCGTAAGTTAGGCATATGTCTCCCTGTGCAATGCGCGGGTGAAAACACTAGTATTAATTAAAAAAGAAATCAAGACAATATTCAAATGGAAATGAAATAAATTAAAAATGGAATTAAGACAATGTTGAATTAATGATAATAATGAAATAATATAGAACAGATAATTCATATATATATATATATATATATATATATTTTAATTTTCCGAAGTATATTCATGATTCCCTAACTTCATCTGAGTCGCCTGGCTAAAGTCCGAGATTAAAATATAAAAAATTTGTTACGATAAAAATCTAATAAATACAAAATCTATAATCAATTATATTCTACTAAAATACTTACTGGAAATGCACGCACTTCAAATATTCAACTTAAATGACAATGACAATCATACATATATGAACAATTATATTCAGAAACAAAGTACTTTTACTTGGAAAAACAAATGTCAAATATTAATAAAACTGTAAAATATGTCCGGCTTTCAAAAAAACAAAAAATAAGCATAACTAAAGATAAATCTAATAATTCTGCCCAATCGTGCTGCTAGCCTGCTAATTAGATGTCCAGTGATCCAGTCCATTTAAGACATTCAGAAAGACCATAAGAGAAAATAAAATCTATAAAAAAAAAAAAGAAAAAAGAAAACTACATATCCGCATCAAATCTTAGGTCCTTACTATTTAAAGACGCACAAAATCAACTCCGAGGATTCTCCGCGACTCCGCGTACCTCTAACTTACTTACTTTACTAAATCCTACCATATGAACTTCATAGGAATTTAGGAATCTAATTTTATAGGAACTAAGGAATTCTTAATTCTCCAATAGAAGAGTCGTAGTTGAAATCTATCTCCCCAGAGTTTATATTTAAACCGTTTTCACCCCATCCATAAGGGTTTTTATTTTCCCTCTTCTTTTAATCACTGTCTCCCTTTTTCCTTCTTACTTCTTTTTTCTCCTTGTTTCAGATATTTTTGTAGCAAGATGACGAGAGAGACAATTCGTGGACGACAAGACCAGGGTAAGGCAAAAAAAAAAAAAAAAGTGGTGGAATTTTTAATTGGTTATTCCAACGAAGGATGAATATGATGGTTTGTGTGGATCGACAATTTGTTTCAGTAATGTTCCAAAATTGCCAGCGGTCGCACCGGGGTGTTTTGGCCACCTTTGATCGTTGATTTCGATCATATAGGGCTGATTCAGAATCAGCACGGTACAACGAAATCTAGTTGTCCGGAAAATTTTTTGGTGATAACATTGCTGCCGGTCAAAGTTCGGTGGTTGGCTCTTGGAGTTTCGCGTCGTCGTACTAGTAGATCTGGTTTTAATTTTTCTATTAACAAAGGTCAAATATGACCTGAATCGACGGTCAGATGTTGCCCATATAATGATAGCACCAGCTTTGGAACATTACTGCAATTTATGTTGCCTGAAAAACTAAATATTCAGGATGAGTAGTAACGTTTGAATCTGAGAATCGTAGATTATCAAGTAGTTGTTTCCGGATAGAATTAACATTGATGTTTATCTTTGCGCACGACTTGCAGGTCCAAGAAAAACGAGAAGCATAGATACTGAACAAGAAGAAAAGCCACCGGTAACCTGCGAAATCTGCTTCGAGCCAATGAACAGAAAATTTAAAAACAACAGATGCAGCCACCCGTTTTGCACTGATTGCATCACCAGCTACATCAAGGCGAAGCTGGATCATCACCAGGGGAAGATCAAGTGTCCAGATCTGAATTGCTGCCAATTCCTCGACCCAATTTCGTGTCGCACGGTGATTGGTCCATCGCTGGTCGTCAAGTGGTGCGATGTGCTTTGCAAATCTGCGATCGCAGGAGTGAACAAGTGTTACTGTCCAAATAGGGATTGTAATGCTCTGATTTTGAACGAATGCGGTGGAATTGTGAAGAAAGCGCAGTGTCCTAATTGTAACACGAGGTTTTGCTTTAATTGCCAGAGGGATTGGTCACCATGGCATTCATGGTCTCGGTGTGAATATGAAGATGCAGATGATGAGGCGTTCAATAGGCTCATGGCGGAGAGGAAATGGAGGAGGTGCCCTCAGTGTCGATTTTTCGTCGAACCCGTTTTCGGCCGCAGATTTATCCTTTGCAGATGCGGCATTTCTTTCTGCTACGACTGTGGAATAGACACATCAGACGTCGCGCACCATTGCATTGAGCCTGTGGGCGTTGACTGGATGCTCTTCTTCCGGGATTTGATTAACTATAGTCTGGTATTTACACTGTTGCTCGCCTTATTTTGTTCCTTTATCAAGGGTTGAGAAACGTAATTAGATTTATATATTACTATTATTATTATTATTATTATTATTATTATGATGATGATCATCATCATCTATAAGACTTAAATGTTTAATACATTCTCTCTTATTCATCGTAGGGCCTTTGAATTTTTTATTTTTTTTTTTAAGATGGAAATTCCATATGGATTTGTACTTTTGCACCGTGGAGCAAGCAGTTTTCTGTACAAGCTCACCTGCGCTAAAACTACGAGTGAGGTCTCGAATTAATTGCCTTTTTCATAATATTGATGACTAGAATTATTGCTAGTCAATTATTTTTTCACTACGAGTGAGGTCTCGAATTATTGCTATGCTTTTTATTTATTTTTTGAAAATCAATTATTACTGATAATCACCAATCCTCAATCTACTTAATTTTTTAATTGATTTCAAATCTCCTATCTTAATTTGCTTCAAATCTCCTAATTCACATTTAATTTATCGCCATCTCCTAATTAACTCAGCTATTTCACATCTTTCTTTAATTGGTTCGGCTTACTTTTCATCTCCTACCTCATTTTGAATTGCCTTTTCTCTGTAATTTTTTCAACTGAATGATGGATGGTTTTTACCTTTTATTACGTATTTAAATGTGAAAATATTATCCACTTCATCTAAAAAAATAACCGTATTTAAATTTCAAGATTACAAATTGAAAAATAAAAACCAACGCATTGCATGGGTGATTTGGAGTGAATATATATCTAATGAAATTATTAATTCTGCGATATTAGTTGCTTAATTTTTTTTTTACTTCTGCTATGAGTGTTAATATAATGGATTTATATGAAATATAAAGGGAAACTCAATAAAAAATTTTAAACAATCTTTCGTATTTTTTTTCTGACACGGGTTCTAAATCGTAAGTTAGGCATATGTCTCCCTGTGCAACGCGCGGGTGAAAACACTAGTATTAATTAAAAAATAAATCAAGACAATGTTCAAATGGAAATGAAATAAATTAAAAATGGAATTAAGACAATGTTGAATTAATGATAATAATGAAATAATATAGAACAGATAATTCATATATATATATATATATATTTTAATTTTCCGAAGTATATTCATGATTCCCTAACTTCATCTGAGCCGCCTGGCTAAAGTCCGAGATTAAAATATAAAAAATTTGTTACGATAAAAATCTAATAACTACAAAATCTATAATCAATTATATTCTACTAAAATACTTACTGGAAATGCACGCACTTCAAATATTCAACTTAAATGACAATGACAATCATACATATATGAACAATTATATTCAGAAACAAAGTACTTTTACTTGGAAAAACAAATGTCAAATATTAATAAAACTGTAAAATATGTCCGGCTTTCAAAAAAACAAAAAATAAGCATAACTAAAGATAAATCTAATAATTATGCCCAATCGTGCTGCTAATTAGATGGCCAGTGATCCAGTCCATTTAAGACATTCAGAAAGACCATAAGAGAAAATAAAATCTATAAAAAAAAAAAGAAAAAAAAGGAAACTACATATCCGCATCAAATCTTAGGTCCTTACTATTTAAAGACGCACAAAATCAACTCCGAGGATTCTCCGCGCACTGGCGGAGCTACGGTAGGCCCAGTGAGGTCCATTGGCCACACTGGGCTTTGCAATGGTCCAGTAAAAATTTCTGGTGACCACACTGAAATATTTAAAGCCCAATAAATTTGGCCCAAAAAAAAAAATTCCTAGCCCAAAACTCCAAATTAGTAGCCGAGCCTTACTTCGTCAGTTCATCCTCCACTCTCTGTCTCTCTCGGTCTCTCGCTCTCTCGGCTCATCCTCCACTCTCTGCTCTCGAGCTCTCTCTCTCTCTCGACATTAGTGGTTGTATATCCGAAATTAGTAATTATTAATTTATGAATATTCTTTTATCATGAGAATTCCTCTTTTTTTTCATTTGAGAACTCTTATCAACAAATATTTTTGATTTTATACAGCAAGAGAAATTCAAGGCTGTTATTCAAAGAGCTAAGCTGGCATCGGAGAAGGTATTTTTATGCTATGTCAATAATATCATTTGTCTAGATATGAGTTCCTCTGTGGACGTCTCTTAAATTGATGTTATTTGAGTGTCGTCACTATGCACAATTGATGGCCAAATCTCAATTAGATCAAATGGATAAGATTCTAATCAATATCGTTGAAGAGTTCACAGTTCATGCAAATTATTTTGCTTATCTTCAAATAGTAAGTAAATAGTACTATAGCTTCTTGAGTATTATTATTTCTTTTCCAATGGAAATGTATTCATATTTGCATTTAAGTATTTTAAGATTTTAGGAATGGTATGTGCCTACGTGCCTCTATTTGTTCGGTTTGTTTGCTTTTTCATTTTTTATCCTATTTCTGTAATGGGGCTTCAAAGTAGAAGCATTTATGTGTCGGACAATTGGAATTAACTTGCACGTTTTTTTCATCTTTTAGGAACAGCTCTATAATCTTGCATTCGAGAAGGAAGAGGAATTTTTGATGTTTGCAAAACCAGGCACAAGAATTCGACAAATACAAACGTATACCTTTAATCATAGGTAATTATTTGTAGGCGAGCTTTTAATTTATAAATTTCAAAGTTACTGAATACAGCGTTATACCTGAATTTTTTTGCTTCCATTGTTGATAAGTTGATGACAGCTTTAACTGTCTAGAATATTGTTATACATCTTTGACTGTAATCTCTTTACTCATACGATTAATTGCCATTCTATTTTAATTGGATGTTCAGAGCATCAAAGACTTGTGGACAAATGCAAATTGTGAACTTCCATATGTTATTGAATACTACTTTATGCTCATTATTTTTTCCCTTTGTCGCAGAAATTTCTACCAGGACAAAAGGTGCAGTAAAGAAAACCCAATTATTTAATTCAACAGTGAACATAAGGTATACATATTTCCATTGCTGTGTTGGTGTCATATTAGAATCAATGCTTTGTTCTTTAGCCTTTCTTTTCAAGTTCAGTATTTCAAAAGAACTCTGATGAAACAGATATACTCCTAATGTGTTTTGAAAAATACCACAAATATAATGTTTGTCGGTTTTTGCTGCCTCATGTAACTTTTTTTGGGTAATGTCATACTCTCTCAATTGTTTTCTCACTTTTTGATACTGTATGCCACTTTTTCAATCTCGTTCATCACTTGTAAGCTTTCATTTCGCCATATAATGTGGTTGAGAAAAATGAAAGAAAATTATAATGGCGAGCTTCTGATTTTTGCTCCTACTGTGTTTCCCAAAAAACCACAAATATAATCTTTCTCGATTGTTGCTGCTCGCTCGATGTAACTTTTTTTGGCTAATCTCGTGGTCTTTAAATTGTTTTCCGCCTTTTTGATACTATATGCCACTTTTTCAACCTCTTTCATAACTTTTTAGGCCTCTGGACCTTTAAAACACGTGCTGTGTTTCCATCTTCCATGGTGATGCCTTACGCAAAAATTTTCAATTGATTGTATATGAGCTACATACCTTGAAAATTAAAAAGTTTTAATGACTTGCACCTTAATTTTGAAGAGTAAATGAGGAACTATCAATTTTATGACCTTTAGGACTTTCAAAGTGCATTTGTCTTTGGTGTAAATTTGTTGTTTGACTGTGTTATAATTCTTGGACATGATTCTAGGCAGTGGGGAGCAAATAGGTTTGAAACATTTTCACCAAAAACCACTAGGATCAGGTGACACGGGAAGGTATGTGTTATTCATAATATATTTTCTAGATTTTGAACTAATCTTTTTAACCATGTGGCCTCTCATCTCGTTGGTTTTTAAATCTTCACGGTCTCACCTTGTTTTCAAATTCTTTCTTTACCTGATCTTTCATAGCAACTGTGAAAGATATGGCTGATTTCTATTGTGATTCTACTTAAATGACTCTCATCTTCCTTTTTGTTTATTCATTTTAGATTTTCCACATCAAAATGAGTTTTTCGTGGTAGAATCGACTTGAAACGAGTTTTTTTAACGAAAGTGAATTTGCAATACATACATGTGCGTTCAATCACTGTCGTCAAGTTTAACTTATATTCGTCCATTTTATTTTCCTACCACCCATATTGTCAATTTGATTCTGAGTTCAGATACGTGCAATTTACTTTCCAGTCGGTTTGGTGGGCTTGACTCTCCGATCTACCTATAATAAACTATTTTAGCTGCTTATCCTTTTTTTTCCTCTTATTTCTGGTTCTCTTTTTCAATTTACCTTCATGCATGTGCGATGTCTATCTAATATGTGTTTTCCAGTTTACTATTCTTCTTGCATGCTCCATTTTTGTGGGGTTGCTATGTCATTCATTATGTTATGTCTTATTGTATATGTTTTCCAATGCTTCTCTAGCTTTTGGTCCTATAACTTAGCTTCATTGTTCTTTTTTTACAAGTACAAATAATTAGGAATCTTATTCTTAACAAATTTTGGCTTGGTCTGCAGAATCCCTTTGTGAAAAATTACGAAAGAAGAGCTATAGATCCTAAACAAGCTAAAAATGATGAACAAGTGCACAATGGAGCTGCCGATCCATTGCCACATCCTCTGCCAATCCCTGCAAACGTTACTCCAATCAAAGTGGCAAGCTGGAGTTCACTGTTCTGCTCGATGACGTTACCTCAAATAGGTTTGTTTGGACATCTGTTCTTTCATATCCTTAGGTGGTTGATTTAATGATATAATATGTCTATAAGAAATTGCATTTTTTGGATACAGGAACAATCGGAATGCCAGTCCTGGGCACTTGGAGGTCCCAATGAGAGTGACAAAAAGAGAATGAGGTGCCCATATAGATCGAAGAATTACAAAGTTGAGATCAGTTTGGCGGCCAAAATCGCAATGCAGGCAGTTGCAAATTCCCTTCATGCCCAAGAATCTAAGAACTCGCAATAGGCCTTGAGGGTTTTGGACATTATTCTAAGGCGGCATGCTACAAAAAAGTAAGTTCATACTTCTACGTTGTTAAGATGTATTTGGATAATTTATTAGATGTCGGAGGTGGAGTTCTTGGTTGGTGGGGGTTCCATTCAAGTTCCCGTACCTCTCAATGAGTGTTGTCTTTGAATATCGGTATTAGTTTCTTATCTTAATTTATTTACTCATCTTTTACTAATGTAAATTCTCTTTTCATGACTTTATAGTAATTGTTTGATGATGATTTATGTTTTTCAGATGTGTGAACAACCATGATAATCATGCATGGTCCTGTGGTCGACTTTCTGATAGCCAACCAGAATGTGAAGGATCCTTTTACTATTCATGGTGTTTCCAGTTGTATAGATTATTAATTGGCTGTTGACAAAAAGTACTTTTTGAACTCCACGTGCAAAAAGAACTTTGAAAAACCCGAGGACTACAACCAGTACTACTAACCAAGAGTATAAAATTATTGGCCTAAGCGAGAAGCTAACTTCTCTTTCCTGTTTTTTGTTTTTTATTTAATAGTCTTGTTTTCATTGTTTGGCATCAGTTTGAAGTTTTGCAATTTTCTACTATTTAGGTTTTCACTAAAGCAAAAGAACGAGGACAATGGTGATTCCGAAACTGAACTACTATCCATGATTACTTTGTGAAAAACCATAACATTGATCTTTGTTATTCCACCGAGCTGCCTTGTATGAATGTGGGAAAGCCAAAGCATCCTACATACTTCCCAAGTGAGGTATAACCTTGCAAAAACATTTGCATTTGCTTGAGAAATATATCTTTTCTTTCTTTTTCATTTTTTCGTTCTTCCAAAAATGAATCTTGCGGAGTACTAATTGGTTTTATGTCTTGATATCAGCTATGTTCTGTCGTGTCTTTGCAATGTTACACCAAAGCTCTCTCCACCTTTCAGAGAGCATCACTGGTTTAGAAGCCCCAGGTCCACATGAATATTGTAAGTGGTGTATGTATTTGTTTCTATACAGATATTCAAATCCAAAAAATTGAAAGTAGTTTATTGTTTGTTTTCTTCTGAGCCAGTTCATATGAGTGACCACAAAAGCACAGCAACAACCCTGTGAAAATCATTGCTGACAGACTACACACGCCACCTGCATCAAGCAGCTCACTTGCCACCGAGAGATGACGCCGTCTCCACTTGCAAAAAGGAACTTGTTCGAAGATGACGCCTCACGCACAACCAAGAAATAGGTGCTATCCAAGATGGACTTACTCCTCCAACTCGTGTTTTGTTTAAGGAAATGTTGTGAAATACTTATATTCCATTCTATCATCTAAGAGTTGAAGGGTACAGCACCCAAGCTGGCAACTCTCTGTGGCATGTAAATAAATAAATGGCACACCACTGTCTTGGTAGTTTCCTACTAACTATGTTTCATATTAATACAATAGTATTTCTAAGTCACCTCTTATGGCTTTCCACTCAAGTAATCAGCTGTCATGGAACTCCGTTATGCTTGTACAAGGTCTTTATGTGGTCTAATATTGAATATCAACATATTAAACAACTGATATAATTAACATTAATATGTTGCCCACAAAATTATTATTGGAAATAAATTTCCAACAGAAGCTTCTCTTATGGGATTTTCTTTGTTCTTAGCGTTTCTGATTGACAAGCTACACCATTATATTAGAGAACTTCGAATAAGGAGAAAGAGTATGGAAGCTGTAAAGAAACAGAATTGAGGATGGAAAAATTCTCGTTTTTGAGGAAGTTAGAGCATTGGAACAAGACAACTATAAATTGAACGAAAGGATGAAGCAATTAGAGTTGAAGTTGGAGGAAAAGTGGAAAGTGGTAAAAAGTGCAGAAGCCAATGTTACTGCTTTAAAGAAACAATCAGAAGGATTTCTTATTGAATATAATCGATTGCTTGACGAAAATCAGAAACTTCGAAGCCAATTGCAATCTCTTCATCGAAAATTGTCACATTCCCATAGCTAGCAAAAAGGTTATTTAAAGAGGCCTGTCTTTTGTTTTCGTTGATTTTCCTTAATTTTGTTAGTCACAGCTCTCCTTTTCTTCGCAGTATAGTTTGTCGTTGAAGTGCAGCTCTTTTTAGGCCTTCTAGAAAGGCATTCAAGGCCCATGTGTACTTAGGCTTAAAGTTTCGGGTTCACGTATTACATTTTAGTACACATTAATCTTATTTTGACCACGTATTATTACGCTTAAGAACCTCAACACTTACATAACACCAACACTTATAACACCGGGAGAGGAAGGAGAAAAAAAATAATAATAAAAAATAAAAAATAAAAAGAGAAAAAAAAAATACAGAATTCACGAAACCTGAATGCTATATAAATGTAGATCCGAGTTGATCGCTCTTGATCTGATGGTACCAGATAGGGAGCCTGAATGCCGGCGTGTCAAACCCTCTTGTGCAATGATCAAATGGGACATCAATTCCCCTTAAAAAAAAAAAAAAATGAAGGAACATCAACTACATTAAAGAATAGAAAAATAAAAATAAAAAAACTAAAATAATGAGATCTTTGAAAATTATTTAAAAGTTAAAAAAAATTTTAATTTGAAAATCAGAAAAAAAAACCATATATTATTTACATTTAAACAAAAACAAAATCTTTCATAATACTACATTACACATTTTCCATTAAGAAAATAAAATATATAAGATTTTTAATTAAAAGCTTTCATAATGTAATATTTTTGCATTTTCGATTAAGAAAATAAAATATATAATATTTTTCATTAAAAAGCTTTCACTAAATTTTTCACTAAATTTGAGTAATGTAATATTTTTCTAATGAAAAATGTGTAATGTAGTATTATTAAAAATTTTGTTTTTGTCTAAATGCAGATTTTATTGGATCTAAAAATGTATATGGTACTATTTCAGATTTTTAAATTCAAAATGTTTAAAAATGTGTCTTGGAGGTTTGTCCTAATTGTAAAGGCGCCCCTTTACCAGTTGACATATCGAAGATACCATCATACTCTCACGATCCCCAATTTATACTGATATGTATATATATTTTTTAAATATCCCATTATTTTGTTTCTTTTTATAATAATTGTGGTAGAATTTGACCATATTTTGAATCTATCAAATGGGATTAGACCCAATGCCGCCGTGCCTTGACTTGATAGGCCAGCATCCAAACTCCCAATTTGGAGTGTCATATATAAACTTAAATGTTGATGTTTGCCCGTGTATATAATAATAATAATAATAATAATAAACCAAAAAAACCAAAAACTTGAAGATACCTAAAGTGGGAGCATTTTTTTTTTCGTATTGCACTAGTCATTTAATGCAACATCTATAGCTCTTGATTACAGAATTATGAGAAGCACCATCATTTGTGATGCAACCCTCAGCAATCTTGTTTAGTAGAACATGAAAAACATCATCAACATGAAACACAAAAGCCCAATTCCGATTGATGCAATAGCGCACCAAATCACGGCAATTTGACGACGACAAACCGGAGATCGAATGGAAAATGCGCTACCCTTGATTCCTCTAATCCGATCGAAGCGGTCAGATCTACGTCTCAGCTCGAGTATGGTCATGATGACTTGGTGACAGAAGTTTATGGAGTTAACGGTTGAAAGAATACCCATGGGCCAACTTAAAATTCGAATTCTGCTCCACCAATTCACGGTCAAGAAAACTGTTGCCTGCAAGATAAAGTATTGGACTACAATTTCCCTAGCAGTCGCATCTAGCTCCGCTAACGTCGTAATGTCTATATTAAAGGGCCCTCTACACATTGGGCAGTTTCCTGCCCGTCCCATCGACCGCTGTGCTTCGAACCATTGAACAACACAGTGGGGATGATATGCTGAAATGAGATTTACGAAAGTGAGTATGAAACTAACACTTCCTAATTCGTAGCTTTAGTAAATAAACTAAGAACATATATACTTACATTCAACCAAAGAAGGAAAAAAAAAAAAAAAAACTACTATACTTACCATGCCCACAAGGTAGAATTCTGACGAATTCAGCAATTGTGTATTGTTCCAGGCAGATGGTGCAGGAGTTTGAAAGAGTATCCCCATCACGAATTAGAGACGTTTCGAATCTTCGTATAGGCGTGATTGAATTCGAAATGGGTCCAATCATTTGAAACAGCAATGCAGTGATTGTAAAAAATAAACAGCAGTCCACAAATACCCTGGCCGGTGAGAAATGACCAAAGATTGATACCAAATTTGAATTACCATGATCTGAGTAAAACAAACTGAAGATCGTTAATCTATGATCATAAACACCATAAACCCTAAATAGCCGAATAAGAAAATCATCATGGACATTATCAAAAAATTTCAAATGACATAAACTCTTCTCCATAGTTAAATTCTCGTAAATAAACCCTAAATAGACGAATAAGAAAATCATCATGGACATTATCAAGAAATCTCAAATGACATAAATTCTTCTCCGTAGTTAAATTCTCGTAAATAAGGAGAATGCAAGTTTTTATAACCATGATCCGAGTAAAATATATTGAAGATTCTTAATGTACTACCATATATAAACCCTAAATAGATGAATCAGAAATCGTGATAAACAGTATCAATAAATTTCGAATTAAATGACATAAATTGTTCCGTAAGTAAATTATCTTAAAGAAGGAGAATGAAGATAAACCCAAACTAACCAGAAATATGTGCATTGAAATCAACCGTTCTCCAGAGATTGGAAATTGCCAGAATGAACACCACCACCGCTATCCAAAGCAACATCTTCAACTGTACTAGCTATTTTCTCAATCTATGGACAACATTTATTTGGAGAAGAAGTGCAGAGAAGAGCTTCTGTTCGAAGCTCTTGAATCTGGAATTTAGGGAAAGAAGGATCTTCTGTCTTGATATTACTTTCAAGTTTCAATTTAAACGGTGAAGAGAAGAGAGTCGTCAAGTTTCAATTTAAACGGTGAAGAGAAGAGAGTCGTCAAGTTTCAATTTAAACGGTGAAGAGAGTCGTCAACAGAATTTATTTGGACGAGTCACCGCCACAGTTGCTTCGAAAATCTGGCATAAGATTCAATTGCGGTTAAGGGGCATTACTTAACTAGTTGTTAGTTTGTTAGTTGTTAATGAAAAATATGATAACAATAAAAAATCGTTAATAAACTTATTTGAGTAAATTTCACTAGTACACAGTTGGTGGCGTTTTTAATGAAAACGCCACTTGAGATTAGGTACCGAAGATAGGGTGGCGGTATTTAAAAAAAAAAAATCAGATTTACAAATTATGGTACACAAATCAGATTTTATGCTAATGTAAGGTAAGCTCCCTCTATCTATTACTTTCAAATTCGTGTATTTTTTAATGCTAATCGTGTATTTCGTGTAATTAAAAAATTAATCTTTTTTTTTGAAGTTTTTAAGGATGCAAACTTTAAATGGCCATAACTTTTGCATACGATGTCCGTTTTCAACCCACGAGTACATTCCGGAATCGTCGCGACGAGATCTACGACACTCATCGCTATCGCCGTGACCCCATGTTTCAGGCCGATCTGAGGTCATCTAAGGCCTCAAAACGCAATTTTTAGCTTTTCATCTTATAATTTTGTATTTTTGTTCTTAGATTGTTCATTTTGTTGTAATTGGATGTGATTGGGTTTGAATAAAAATTATTTCGTGTGTTTTCCATCGCTCATATCATAAAAAAAAATGGACTTTGGGTGGCGGTTTTGCACTAGAACCGCCACCCTAAGTGCTTTTTTTTTAAAAAAATAATAATAATTGTGGCGGTTGTTTTTCCCTAAGTTTATTTTGGGTGGCGTTTTTTCAACCGCCACCCTTTTGACGACTTTGGGTGTCGCTGGTTTGGGTGGCGATAAAAAAATGCCACCCTAAATCTAAAACAACCGCCACCTAAGCTCATTTTTGTACTAATTGAGTGGCCTTGTTCTTTCCTCTATAATTATGTTTCTTTCAAGATACTAATATCATCGATCGAAAGCAACGATGAAGACAACGTCTAACTCTGAGTTTGAACTTTTCAAAACACGTGGCATGAAATTTGAGACCTTGCAAGGAAAAAAGGGTTTTGGAGACAATAATGTTAAAGGAGACTGTAATGTGATAATATGATATTTTTGTAAATAGTGATTCAAAGTTTATGATCAACGATCACAATGGTGGTTTTGACTCTTTCAAAAAATGATATAACTTGATGTAGTTTATCGTGATGTGATATTATAGCAGTAGTGTAAATGTGTAATCTTTACAGTCATTTTGAGATCAAAGGTCATGGTGGTAATTGTCACTCTTAATTTGAAGTGGTCTTGCGAGGCCAACGTGAATTATTATGTTGAGCAATCAATAATTGCTACGAGCGGGAATTAGTTCAGGGAGAGGCTTAGGGAAAGCAAGTAGTTAGACCAAAATACCCTTTAAAGTCATCTTCTTTTCTTTTGGCAAAAAAATATCACGTGCAAAGGCAGATCAAATCCTTATCTCTCATGTTCCTCGATTTCTGTGTCTCGTTTTCTCCCAAAATAGCCCCAAATCGAAATCTTTAGATCTGAAGAACGCTATCAAAGAGTTAGAGCAAAAAATAGATGAGTAATATTGGATGGCCTTGCTTATGAGTCCGATAAAGAGACGGAAAAAGAGTGCTTCGAGGTGGGCTACGTCGAGGAACAGACTGGTAATTTTTCTATGCCATACGAATTCTTATTCAAATTTGTTTGAATGCATACTCTACTTTCAGATGTAGAAGTAAATATAATTTGTTGATTATAAAAACTGGTAGGAACATTCTTGGGGGAAATTGTATCTACAGTCATGTGAGTATAGGATGAGGTTGATATATCATGTTTTTCTTGTGAGAATAAACTGATTTATATAAATTAGCATGCATTGGAGCCTTTGCAATTATGTGAAAAATCGGTGGCAAAAGAGGGAGCATTGACTGGCCCGGCTAATTACCACTTAAGGGTGTGTTTGATTGGCAATTCAATAACACGTAAATGTCAAATCGTGCAATTCGTTTTACATCTTCGCCGTTTGATTGCACGTTGTAAATGTAATTGATTTTGCAAGGTACAATCATTTGAAGCTGGTTTTTGGCCAATTGCATGTAAATGTTTTCTTAGGGGGGTGGGCGCGTAAATGTTTTACATGTAAATGTTTTACACGCAAATATTTTACATCTTTCAATCAAACACACCTTATATAATTTCATTCGTCTAAAGTATATGCATGGGATGACCCTTTATTGCCCTGTTAAGCCAAGCAAAAACTCTCACTTGTAATGTTTTGGTCATTTGTACACGAACATAGTTATCTAATTAGATTAGATGCTTTGCTTTCTCAATATTGAAATGAAATATTTGAGAAGTTTTAGTGAGATTGAAACTCTTTACGGGAAAAACAATATATGATAGATAGGAGATTCCCATATGCATATTTTACTTTGTGTGGTACTTTGATGAGTTATCAATCTCAATTTCAAAAAATTGCCTCATCGTTTTTGTTCTCCACTAAAGCAAAGTACATTATAGTCGAGTGGTTTACTTGACGAAAATGGTTATATGGATGATAGCGTGAATATCTTTGCTCATAACCAATGTGCTTTACATGTTTGTCACAATCCCATGTTTCATAACAGATAAAATGCATTAATCTTAACTATCATTTCCTTAAATATGTGATCTTTCTGAATATTGTTCTGAAACTTTTCAGTGGAGAGTTAATTCCGATGATGGTGTTGGTGGTGGTGCAGCCATGGGAAGCAGTAGCCTGAACAGCGGTGATCAATTGACCATCTAGTACCACTGGTTTTATGTTTTGCCCGTAATAGATTTTCACTAGCATATGATGGGTTATTGTCTAAAATGTTGAATGACTGTTTTCTCATTTGGCTGGATTTTGGAAATTATATATGGATTCTATGTTTTGGTCATTTGTAATGAATTAGCCATGGCATGTAAGGTTTCACAAGAAATAGTATTTTTGGTGAAGCAGTAGTATTTGTTTCTCATTTATGGAGTGTTTTGTGTATTTTGTTCAGGCCAAAAACTTAGTGGGTTTCATCTTGAATTGTTGATTTCGGTAGAGCTTATCTAGCAAACTATATTTTGTGTAAAAGTTTTACTAGGTTTGTTTTGTTATAGGTGGTTTATAGGTCCAATACATTAAGCAACTGAAACACTTTGGTGTTTTGATTATTTTTGAAGCTCATTTTTCAATTATGTTTTCATAGGTCCAATGCATTAAGCAACTGTATTCAACATGTTACTTCCAAGCATCATACCATTTTGTCCATAGAAGTATCATGGGAAAAAGGTTATATTCACTGTTCACTTAGCAATCAATTCGATGGTCCAAAATTCAAAATGTCTTTCTCGTTAGAGTCCACAAAAACTTGATTTCCCCCATTAGCCTACTCAGATTAGAACTTAGAAGAATAAATTTGAGATTAACACGCAAACTGCATACCAGTTTCATCATACAAACCAACATATGTTCCCACTCAACATAAATAATAACCTTAAGCATTAAAAACAAAAATCCACATTAAAAACACTTCTGAAGTCGTCTGCATCAAAGGTCCATTACATGATGATTCCCTGATATTCCAAGGGTCCAATACATGAAAATATTACAAATTACGTTAAGCAAAGTCGCCCACATCAAAGTTTATACAGATAAGTGGTTCACAAAGCTCTACTACATAAAAATATTAAACAAATTACATTATTCCATAAATACAGTCATTCCTTCTTGCGAAATGTAAATTCATATACTTTACATCAATGTTCTTTGTTTCAAATATTTCCGCACATTTTTCCAGCATCGATGAGAGATCATCTATCTTGTTTTGGTTATTGAAATCCTCAACAACCTTTTCTGTGTTGCTTGGTTTTCCTTCTTTGGATGGCCGACCAGTTTCCAATAGCTACATTCACCACCGAGTTTCTTTGTGTCAGTGCAACTGTAGACCTCCAAATATTTTTCACTACCATTTTTGACCCGCAAAAATTTGATATAAATGTTTAAATTACAATCTGTAAACAATGAGCTCAAATAGTATGAAAATTTTATTTAGCTTGTAGTTTTGCTTTCTTTAGCTTAAATAGCCAGATATAACAAATCAATACTCATGCAATAAGAACTAATCATGGACCTTAACAAACACAATAACATAACACTTAATATTTAGTATTCTTCTCAAACAACTAGACGGTCCTATGCAGTAAACAGGCGGCTTACCGGTTTCCGGTTCCTGCAAATATTGAACCGGACCGGGCTCCAATTCCTTGAAACTGTTTAAGATTATCCCTTCTGCCATTCCGTATCTCTTGGAATGATGAAGAACCCATTTGTAGGCATCATTCTTCCTGTCCTGAACCGGGGCGAGAAGATCCGACCCGTCAATCGCCATGCAACCCGGGAGTCGAACCTTCTCCGACATGTCTCTGTACTCACAGGAGACAGATTCGTCAAGCTTCGACAAGTTTAAGAAAAAGGACAAACACATGGCCGTAGCGGGGTAGAAAATGTATGGAGAAATGTTGAATTCATTAGCAACATCAAACGCATCAGTCCCAAACAAATCAACCACAAAGGCCGCAATCTTTTTCTTCGAAAGCAGAGATTTAACGACATCACGAAGGGATGAGAGAGAGCGTGTAACAGTGAGAGAAATACGTGTTTTTTCATGGAAGTAGAGAGAGAAAGATAAAAAGGGAAAGTGTTTTTTTTTTCATGCTGATAATTAAGAGTACAAGACTTATATACACGTGTAGTCAATTGCCCCTTTGCTAATCTATCTGACTAAGCTAACTAACTGATGAACCACAATTAGTAAACTAACCAATTCTGACTTTGACTTTTATTTACATGCTCTGATATGTTTCGATCTTGACGTCAGCAGACAAATCGTCCAAATTGACGGGGTACGAGGTGGGAGTTTATCAAGAAATGATTTTTGTTCATTTGAGAGAGGCCCGTCAGATGGGATTATGAAACTCACCGTGAAATTGTGTTTGTGTACGAGTTTCTTGGAAAATTCGACGAGTGGGATGAGGTGACCCATGCCTGGAGATGGGAGACCGGCGATGTGAGGAGAGTTCTCCATGAATAAGAGAAACCGTATTTAGGATTTTTATTTTCCTCTTTTTGGGGAACAAGATTGGATTATAATGGAGGAAACTTTTTGGTTTGATGGTAGGAGAGAAAATGTACATTAATCTTTATAATATAAAAAGTTGGATCTCCCCAGTGTGTGTTTTTACACACAGTTTCCTGCCTAAGTTTTTTTTTTTTATAATGTTTTCATAGTCATTATACAAGTGGCTGCTTACTTATTAAAGTATCAAGATGTGAAACGTGTGAACTAAAAGGAAAATCGTGTGATATAAAAAAGGAAATAATCTTACACTGCAAATAAAAGGAAAACCGTGTGATATAAAAAGGATGTAATCTTATAGCACCATCTTGAATGAAAGTAATTGGTTCAATCAACCTAAACATAATTAATCAAGCTTAACTAACGTGGGAAATTAAAAAAAAGGCAAGTTTATAGCAATCAAGGCTATATTACAGCTACAATCTTGAATCAAATTTATTGAGATTGGCATCAATTAACTCAGCACCAAATCCCTATGGTTGGCTGCAAATCTGTTTTGAAATTGCTGACTAATCCTAATTAACTCACCCAATTGCTGACTGATCCCTGCATGGAAAAAAAATAAGAATGAATAAAAATCCTATAAATCCTACCAAAAATAATGAGCATAATCTTAAATCCATCTTCACAGCGTAATTTGTGTAAAAAAAATTGAATAAAAACCTTAAAAATCCTACCAAAAATAACTATCTACCAATTCTATATTTAAACACATTTACTCAGTTGACATAGGCACAGCACATCCGTGTACCAAAAAGCTTACCTTTTCACTGCCAATGACTGGACTTAGGCACGTGGGTGAATTCGCCGGCAAAATAGTCAACTAACGAGATGATTCTCCAAAGAGTTGAGTGCTTCAAATGACAAGCTTTTACAAGGCAATTCAAACCGAACTAGCTATCTAAATCCATGATCCTCGCAACCTCTCTCTCTTTTTCTTTTTCTTACTTCTCAAATTCAAATAGAAAGCCCCCAACAATAATGCTTTCTCAACGACCCATGTAACGAGCTTTTAGTCGGTGACTCTCGAGCTTGTCACTCAAGGCACCAGGTATAGAATACCCCGAAGAACTTAATAACTCGAGTCGATGAGGTAAGAGAATGGTGACTCAAAAAACAATGCAAGTGAAGAAGCCAAACTTTTTCTCTTTTTTTTTTTATAACTCTCTTTTATTCCACATGGATAGATTTCTAGCAAATGGTCATTACTTAGTTTCTACTCGTCAACCAAAGACACTCCACGCAAGAAATATGCACGGAATCATCATTTTACCAAACAAATCATCCACCGGCTCATTCAACCCCTCACTAAGGTAGAAGTGATTCAAAATGGTTGGCAATGGGAAGTATTCAAGCTCTACACTCAACCAAACCAACAACAACTTCTAAATCCAATCAATTATAAGTCACAACTTCCAAATGGACAACAAATTATCGAAATGAGCACTAGTAGTGTACTTCGTGAGTTAAAATCAATTTAAACTTAAGAAACTCACAAACACACATAAACACAAAGAACTCACATATAAACATAACACAAACACATATATTCCTCAAGATGTAGAAGAACAAGGAGAAAAGGATAACGGAACTTCCCCGGTTAAGAACATGACTTTTAGTGTCCATTTGTCGCATAAAGGATCAATAAAGTCACCCCCACACTTGTGACAATGCCTATCTTGGATTGATAGCTCTTAAAATTTCAAGGCAATGCGTCGAACAAACTCTTGGCCAAGGAGTGTCCTACGAGATCACAAGAAGAGAGTGATATGAGAAATAAATTTCCCAAGTGCAACAACAATGTCAAACTACTCAACGCCACACTAGTTGTTCCATATTCCTTAACAACAAGGCTCAAAGAAGATTTAAATATTAAGCATCAAATGAGAAGTAGGAATTGAAACAACTTCCAATGGACATTCAAAGAGAAAATGGTGGGATGAGTAATTTTCAACCACAATACAACTTCACGAAATTCAACTCAAAACTAATTGTTCCAAACTCCACATGTAAAGTTTAATAAAGGATAGAAAAAGTTGAATCATCAAATGATTTTGGAGTTAAAACAATTAATCCATAATGCACAATGAGAAGAGATTTGTGAAGTGTTGAGGGGATGTGGCACTTAAGATAATTAGGGCACAAACACACCCTACTTGGAGTAACATGAAAAATAGTTGGGATAGAATGCACAAGCTCCTAGGGAAAGCTCAAGAATTTATCAACTACTCATGCATTCCAAAAATGATGATATAACCTAACTATAGAAAGCAATAAAAAGAAAGTAAGTAAAAGGGAAAGAAATTGCTTGTTTAATGTCATTAGCTTGACACAAAAGAATGTAGCATGGATTGTTCGTCAATCCACAAAAAATGTGGCTCGGGACTTCTTGCCACACTCGCCAAGTGTGACTTCCCTTTGTGGTGGAGTACACCACTTTAGTTGCGTATTGCCCAATTCAAAGTCCTTAGACTTGGTTACATCCAGCTCAAACTCGACAATGTAGATCTCAATATCATCCTCGCCGCATCAACCACATCAAGCTCTTCAACAAGCTCCAAGCTTTTCACTTTATCAACGACATCAAGCTCTTCCAAGTCGTTAGTGAAGAGTGGATTGATGTCTTTGAAGGGATGTTCAAAGCTCTCCTCCTCCTTAACCTTATCTTCTTGAATGGTATCCTCTACTTGCCTTGACAATGGAAATTGTTAGCTCTCCAAAACAAGCTTAGTAAGTTGGCCAACTTGGTTTACCAATCTTTCCATATTCGCATCATTGCGTGCTTGGTAATCCATTTGTTGGTTGGCCATTCTAGCAAAAGCTTCTTCCAAATCTAGCATCTTCTTTAGTGGATCAAAAGATTCTTGCTCGGGTGCTTGAAATGAGTAGCCAAATTGGATCAACGGGCATGTAGAAGTTGGATGCAATGCTTCACAAATCTCACAGGTTGAGGCGGGAATAGATTGTTCCCATTGTTCTTGGTCAATGAATGATTGGTCGGCCTCTTGATTGCTCCAACCGGGATGTGTATAATAAGGCTCCACCGCGCAATAACTACCAAATAGCATATCTCCCTCATCATCTTCAAGATTATCCGAGAATGGAGAATAACATGCCATTTGGAGAAAGCAAAGAAAACAAAATTATATACAAGAATGGAAAATAAAACTAGAATAAAGAAACTCAACACAAATAAAACCAATCCCTGGCAACGGCGCCAAAAACTTGTTGTGGCCGCGTATCTACCCAACTTTAGCGCCAAAAATTAATATTCTTTGGTCCCCGGCAACGACATCAAAAACTTGTTGGGCGTATACTCACGCACAAATTGAACCACAAGTGCACGGGCCGTACAAGTAATAAAGTAGGACTCAAAAGAGTCTGGATATCGATCCCACGAAGATTGGTATTTGTAATGAGTTACTTATTCTAGCAAAACACACAATCAAAAGAAAGAAAAACAACTAAACTATGTTATGCTAAGGAAGCAATAAATGAAAGCAATAAATGAGCATGATTGGAGATAACACTCGGGTAAAGAAATAGTCGGGATTCATGACTTCAATCAACCTAGTTTCATCAATCCGTTGTTGGACTTAACAAATTACTCATTTTCGATGTTAGACCTGACTTCCTTATATAGGTAGCTCCGCTCTCGCATGTCAAACTACCCCAAATCAATTAATCAAACCTACTATATTTCTGTGTCTATTGTAAATCAATCAATTGCATTAAGTTTTGTGATAGTAGCTCCGAGGATCACATAGGGTTAGGGGTATATTTCTATCCCCTACAAGAACCTATAGTGGTTGTTTCTACGGTCCAAATTATGCCACTTCTCTCGAAGAATAACACAACTTGCAAATACATAAATCTGGTGATCAACTGAATCATGGAAATAGCTCAAAAACAACCACACATGAGATAGAGCAATTCAATTCAAATCAATTCCAACAACTTAAATGGATTAACTAAAACATGGATTAATATCAATCATAAATCCAAACTTACAATATTAGCTCATAATGTGAAGAATACAAGACATGTATATAATACAATACAAATGGAATGGAAAATGAAAGAAACAAGAACAAGGAATGAGAATCCCCCTTTTAAAGTTCACTTTCTTGATTCAATCATCTCCTCTTGATTCCTCCATCATCTTAGCCAAATAGTAGTCCCCAATCAATACCCAAAAGAAGATAAAAGGAAAAGAAAAGGAAAGAAGAGGAAAGAAAGAAGAGAATGAGAGAAGAGAGGAGAAGAAAGCTTTAAAACCTAACTAAACCTAAACTAAGGATGGATAATATGAATTGGGGGAGGAAAAGGGTGTTATATATGCCCCAAAATCGTGCACAATTGATCCCCAAAACACCCTCAAGTCTTGGTGAAGGTAAGGGAGAGAATTGAGATAAAGAAAATGCCAAAAATCGCGAGTTTTTGCTGCTGGGAAGGGTTTACGGCCGTACAAATACAATTTACGGCTGTACAAATTTTCTGCACGCGCAGGCTTTAGTATTTTGGCCATAACTTTCGCTCTCGATATCCGATTGAGCCGATTCAAGTTGCGTTGGAGACTAGACTCGATGATCTACAACTCTCTAGTTGATCATGGTTTCCAAATCAACTTTCATCTGTATCAAAAATGCTCCTCTTCTTTGGATTTCTTCGCACTTTTCGTCATTGATCTTCGTCCGGCCATATCTTTTGATCTGGAACTCGGAATTGCGATCCGTAAAAAGCTACGGACTCCACTTTCCGTGTTCTTTCATGTGAACTCGAGAAACTCGGCCGAGACGAGAAGATCTTTACCAAAATTGCACCCGAAGTCCTCCAACTTTCAACGTTTACACTTTAGTCCCCACTTCGGGTTTCTTTGACACTTTAAGTCCTTTTCCATCATTTTCGCCTCATATCCTCCACAATGAGGAATAGTACCTATAAACACAATAAATACACATATATAAGTTGATATCCACTCCAAATAAATGTAAAGAGATATAAATAAGTGTGCAAAATACACACTTATCAATAGAACAAGGCTGCAATTGATGTTCCACTATACACGTTGCTTGTAATCAAAGTTATACTCATTAGGACGTCTTTCGAGGTCCTAACACCCTTAAAAGTTCATTAAGGTGAAATAATAAGAGAATAACTCTAGATAGACATTCTAAATTGACATTGTTAAGTGATATTCTAATGTGTCACTTTTTCATTAGATGACGAATATTTTTTCATGTAATTATCATTTAATGTATATTTACATCATCCAATTAAAATATGTTATATCAATAATGTCAATAAAAAATATCAAATTCCAATGTCTATGTAGAATCACTCATAATAATAACATGCCGAGGAATTAACCTATTTGGTCACTTTTTCAAATTAATATCATCTAAGGGTGTGTTTGATTGTAAAGCTGGAAAATGGTTGGAAGGAAAACGTTTTCCGGGCAAATGAATTTCGGGAAAAGGTTTTCCTGAAAAAATAGTAGTTGTAGGTGTTTGATTGCATTAATTTGTAAGTTAGAAAATAATATTATTTTCTTTATTTTCGTGTTTTTTCCATAAAATTTGATCATTTTTTTTATCTTTATGATTAAAGTAAATCGTCTATTAAAAAAAAAAGGAAAGGAGGCCAACAGTTTTCTAGGAAAAGTCAATCCAGCCATGAGCAAGGAATTGCTTTTCCTTGGAAAGGGGGAAAACCGGGTCACGTGAGGAAAAAAATTAAGAACTTTTCCATGAAAATTTAGGCTATCAAACAGGTGCTAAAGATGGAAAAATGATGGAAAAAGTTGAGTTTTTCAGGAAATTGGCCCCAATCAAACACGCCCTAAATAATTTGGTTAGGCTTGACCCTGAGTGCATAGCATGTGAAAATATGTTAGTACGAAAGTGGTTAAATTATATAGATTTACATAAGAAATTATTATTATTTTTTTATCTACTTATATGTTATATCAACAATCGAATGATTAGTAATAATAGGCAAATTAGAGTGTCTGAATAAGGAGGAACGACCCACTTCCCCCTTTCCTATTGCTGTTGGAAATAATCGCAAGTGCACGATATCGCCACAAAAGTAGTAAAGTGGACTTTGTGAATCCGGATGATCGTTCCCACGAAGACTAATTTACTCAATATCGATTTACACCAATCTAATAAAAAACAAATAAAAATAATAAGATTGAAGTTTAGTAATTTAGAGCAAATTGTAAATAGTAAGGAAATAAAAACCAAAGTAATAAAAAGTTGTAGAATTAATGGAAAACAAAGTTGGGAATCCCGATTTATCTTTAGATATCCTATTTGATTTCTCTTCTAAATTTCTACACTAAAGTTGTGTTAGATTGAATTCACGAAATTAATTTAATTTACCTCTATCGAGTTCAAATCAATCCTATTTAATTAAGTTAACTACTATATCTCTATATATAGTTTGAATAAGCCTTAATTAAATGCGTTAACGAACATAGGAATTTTCGTATTTTTTAATCATTTTCCTATTTTCTGTTTAATTTATGTTTTTTATTTAAAAAATCTTGATTAAAGGTAAATTAAATTAATAATATAAAAATATTCAAAAAAGAGAACCCACTGCCCACCTCACTCCTTCGCCTCACCCCACCCCACACTAAATCAAAATCGAGCTACCAAGGGGATTCCCGGATTTTGCCACCGGTGAGGTTGCCTTGGCTGACCATAACCTCGCCCATTGTAAAATCCGGGAAGAATCCCTAGCTCGATTTGCCTCGGTCGTGTGAATCACGACCCATTTCAATTCGACATGGGGTGTTTTCCTGATTTTTGTATGGCGACATCGCCAAGAAGAAAAATCCAGTGGGGAATCCTTCCTAGGTTAATTGGGCATTGGGGTCGGTGGGATGGGGGTGGGGTGGGGGTGGTAGGTTGGACGGGGTGGGTTTAGGTATTTTTAATTTTTATTTTTTGAATTTTTTATTTTATTATTTATTTATATTCGATAAGTTTTTTTTGGACAAACACACGCACATAAGGTACAAAGACCATTCGTTAAATTTTTGTAGTGATATATTCATGCTAAATGCTACGATGTTGAAAATCTATTTTTTTTAAGTGATATCAAAATCTATTTTCCGGAGTGAAAAGTTACGATATTATTATTTATTTATATATTCGGTGAGTTTTCGGCTTTCGCAGTAATATAGTCATACTAAAATTTTATCTAAGTGTAATAATATCAATTTGTGCGCGTCTTTGATGTATCATGAAAAATTAAGATATTTATGTGAATAAATGCCACGGTGTTGAAAATTTTTGGATCTGATAACAGATCCAAAATTATGGACCAAAATTTTGTATATTTATTTTTTACTTTATTTTGTAATATATTTATATTATTAGTATTAATCAAGAGTCATGACCTTTTTTTATATATGAAAATGAATAAAAAATACAGAAATTAATTAAAAATACGAAAATTTGAAAATATTATTATTTTATTCGAGATTCCACCGCTGCCGAAGAAAAAGAACCTAAATGAGCAAAAGTCGAGTTTTAAATACCAAGATATCGCCGGAGTTTTTTAAAATACCAAATTGTCAAAAATGTGTTTTTTTTAATACCAATTTGGTATTTTGGCCATAAAAAATGTAATGTAATGTAATGCAATGTGTAGACTGTAGACTGTTCTTCGGAAAGCCTTCATTCTCCTTCGTTTCATCTAAAAATAAATATATTTTTTTGATTCATTAAGGCCATCCACAATGCAGGGCTTCAATTGCACCCCTCCACAGAAACGCGTCAGTATAGAGAGAGAGAAGAGAGATAGGAAGGGAGGAAAAATATTGGGACCCACTCTTGTTTAAATTTTTATTTTTTAATCACTTTTATCTCAATTATTCCAAATTTTCTCCAAATTTTCTTCATAGATACCCGTACCACGTTCAGATATAGACGCCCGTCTAAAATTATTCCACTACTGTTTTATTATTATTTTTTAATTTATCTCTATCCCTCTCCTCTTTTTTATTTTTCCCGCTCTTTTTTCCCTACATTTCATTCCATTCACTTTCCATTTACTTTATAATAAAATAATATTTCTCTTCCCTACTGACACGGTGAGGGCAATTCAAGGTGCATTGTGGATGGCCTAATGACACCATAGCCATCCACAATGGGACCTTCAATTGCTCTGGTGCGACAGTAGAGAGAGAGAGGAGAGAGATAGGAAGGGAAAAAAGTGGTGGGTCCCGATTTTTGCTTGTGTGGCTTTTCTTTTTCTTTTTTTCATCACTTTTTTATCAATTATCCCACTTTTCATCCACTTTTTCTTCATAGATACCCATGCCCCGTCTATATTTGGACCCCCATCTAGAATTCTTCCAATATTATTTTATTATTTTTTTGAATTTATTTCTACATCTCTACTCTTTTTTACTTTTTCCTCTCTTTTTTCCTACACTTTTTTCTATTCATTTTCAAATAAAATAATCACTTCTCTCCTACACTTTCTCCTCCACATCATCTCTAATTCACAACCCCATTGAAGATGGCCTAAATTGGCAGAGCTGCCCCACCCAGACTCAACCTTACAAAAGCAAACCACGTCACTTCAGTAGCCAACATCGAGCGCTCATCTTTATTACTTCGTGTATTTCTTCACGACAATCAAAACCCTTTACTGTTTTCATTTTTCTTGCCCAAATACTGTTAGACGAATTCAAATTCAAGTTACCCAAGATTCAAAGCTCAAGTTATCCAAGATCATCCAACATTTCAATTTTTAATTAGTTGTCTTATCTAGTAATATTAGTTCTTATCTTTGTATACTTTTGAATTACTATATCTTGTAATTTTCTTCCTATATATACCACACTTGAAGTTAATAAAGATATACAGAAAATTTATTCTTCATTCTTAAGTTTTCTTTTTATGGTATCAGAGCCATAAAAATATCATCTCCAACTTATATCACCTTTGTCTTTCTCCTATACCTTTTCCATGTCTGGTGAAACTCAAACCACCAACATCATATCATCCTCAACACCCTTCAAAACAGACCTTTATGCCATTCATCACTCAGATAGCCCTTCTACTGTTCTCGTCACTCCACTATTGTCCGGTGACAATTATGGTTCATGGAGTCGTGCAGTTACGATGGCTCTCCGTGCAAAGAGCAAGTTTGGTTTTGTTGATGGGTCACTCCCAATTCCAAAAGAGAAAGACGATATACCCAATTGGGAACGATGTAATGATTTAGTAGGAAGTTGGATTCTAAATTCTATCTCGTCTGAGATTCGTCCAAGTATTTTGTATGCTGAAACTGCAGCACAAGTATGGACTGATTTAAAGGATCGCTTTTCACAATCAAATGCTCCTAAAATCTATCAATTGAAACAATCAATTTCTGCTCTCAAACAAGAAGGCATGTCTATTTCACTATATTTTACTCAACTAAAATCATTATGGGATGAGCTCAATTCCATTGTCTCTATCACTCCATGTATTTGTGGTAATGCTAAAACGGTAATCGATCAACAAAATCAGGATCGTGCTATGGAGTTCCTCCAAGGGCTCCATGATCGTTTTTCTGCTATTCGCAGTCAAATACTTCTGATGGAACCATTCCCTTCAATTCAACGTATCTATAATTTAGTACGCCAAGAAGAAAAGCAATAAGAGATTTATATTCAAACAATCCCTGCCATTGATTTGACAGCGCTTCAGGCTTCTAAACCTCGGTCTCATGGAAAACGTCAACGTCCTTTCTGCGAACATTGCAACAAGCATGGTCATATGCATGCCACATGCTATCAAATCCATGGCTTTCCAGATCAACAAGTTAAGAAATCAGGGCCACCACCATCGACTTCCGCTACTGTTGCTAGTTAATTGACACCTGAACAATATGACAAAGTTCTTGCTCTTTTAGCCAAAGATGAATCTAGTATATCATCAGCCCATTTGGCAGGTAGAGTTCTTACTTGTTTTTCTCCTTGTTGGATTATCGACTCAGGTGCCTCTAATCATATATGCACATCTCTTTCCCTTTTTAGTTCATATTCTACGATTGAAAAAAATATTTTAGTTCAATTACCTGATGGATCTCAGGCACCTGTGACACACATAGGCACGGTTCAATCTTCACCATCACTCACTCTTACAAATGTCTTTCACATTCCATCATTTAAATACAACTTATTATCTATTTCTCAATTAACAAAGTCCACAAATTGTCATGTTATTTTCTCACTTTTTGAGTGTATCTTTCAGACCAAGCCAACGGCGAAGAAGATTGGTTGGGGTAGTGCTCGAGATGGCCTCTTTTATCTAGATCCTAACTTTGCTTTCAATTGTGCTTTTTCTTTCAAGCATTGTAATAAATTTGACCTATGGCATTCTCGTCTTGGTCATCCGTCTAGGTCTCGTTTTCATTGCATTGTTAAGAAGACTCCAAACATTGTTATTAATAAAGAATTTATTTGCGATGTTTGTCCGCGTGCCAAACAGTCGTGCCTTTCTTTTGCTCAAAGTACATCTAGTTCATCTCATTGCTTTGAATTAATTCATGTTGACATATGGGGTCTCTTTTCGGTACCTTCCAAAAATGGATCACGTTTTTTTTTAAATATTGTTGATGATTATTCGAGATGTACATGGGTTTATTTAATGAAACATAAATCTGAAACTTTTAACATGTTAATGCATTTCTTTAATCAAGTCAATCGTCAATTCAACAACAAAATTAAACGCGTCCATTCTGGAAATGGGGGCATTTTCCTCCCCCAACTCCAAATTATTCGTTCGGACAATGGCTCTGAATTTCTTTGTAAGCAAGTTCAAACCTGGTTTCATGACCATGGAATTCTTTACCAACGCAGTTGCATTGCGACTTCCCAACAGAATGGGGTTGTGGAACGTAAGCATCGACATCTACTTGATGTTGCTAGAGCTTTACGATTTCAAGCGAGTTTGCCTCTATCTTTTTGGGGTGAATGTATACTCACTGCTACTTTTCTCATTAACAAGCTTCCAACTCCACTTCTCCAATACAAATCACCCCATGAGGTTCTTCTTAGAACTATTCCATCATATTCATCTCTTCGAGTTTTTGGATGTTTGTGTTTTGCAAAAATATGAATATCCAACATAAATTTGATGATCGGGTAAAACCTGGTATCTTTGTTGGTTATCCGTATGGTCAAAAGGGATATCGTATCTACGATTTCCAAACTCCTGAAATATACACATCTCGTGATGTAATATTTCATGAGTCCATATTTCCATAGCGCGATCTTCCCCTCCATCATCAAATAATTCTATTAACATCACTCCAATTAATGATGATGACACTTTTCTTTACCCTCCTACACAACATGTTCTCCCTACCCCTAATCCATCTAGTGATTCTACCACTCCTAGTTCAGTAGATGATTCAACTAATTCTTCAATACCGGTTACTCCATCTCAGCCTCATCGCTTAAATGATTCTCCAATCCCTATACCTATAACTTCTCAGCCTTCACAGACATCTATTTCTACACTTAATAATCGTCTTCAACGGAGTCGTCACCCACCGGCTCACCTTCAAGATTACGTTTGTAATCATATTTCATCCTCAACTGATTTTCCACTTGCTAATTATTTCACTTTATCACATCTCCATCATCCCCATCGTGTCTTTCTAACTAATATCTTGGAAAATCATGAACCACGTTCTTATTCCCAAGCCATGCAATCTATCGAATGGCGTGATGCTATGGCTAAAGAAATTCAATCCCTAGAATTAAACAACACTTGGTCTCTATGTTCACTTCCATATGGAAATCTCCAATTGGTTGTAAATGGGTATATAAAATTAAATATTAGCCTGATGGCTCTATTGAGCGATATAAAGCTCGTCTCGTTGCAAAAGGGTACACTCAAGTCGAGGGTATTGACTATCATGACACTTTTGCAGCAGTGGCAAAACTAGTCACTGTTCGCCTTCTTCTCTCCATCGCTGCCATTAACAATTGGCCTCTAGATCAGTTTGATGTCAACAATGCTTTTCTTCAAGGTGATCTTAATGAAGAATTTTATATGAAACTTTCTCCTGGATTCTCTCGTGAGGGAGAGACTCGTGCATGCAAATTAAATAAGTCGCTATATGGGCTTAAACAGGCTTCTCGACAATGGTTTTCAAAATTATCCACTATTCTCATCGCCAGAGGCTTTCACCAATCTCTTTCAGACTATAGTCTTTTTACTTACATCCATGCTCAGGTATCTATTTTTGTTCTTATATATGTCGATGATATTATTGTTACTGGAAATAGTGATGCTGCCATCTCTGACACTAAACAATTTCTTGCTCAATCTTTTTCTGTGAAAGATTTAGGGAAACTTAGATATTTTTTAGGTATTGAGGTATCTCGTTCACAACAAGGAATATTTTTGTGTCAACGAAAATATACTCTTGACATTTTAAAGGATTCGGGTATGACTAGTTGTCGACCCTCTACTTTTCCAATGGAGCAGCATCTTCGTCTACGACCGACTGATGGTTCACCGCTCCCTGATCCGGCCATCTATCGTCGCCTAGTAGGTCGTCTTCTTTATCTCACGGTAACACGACCTGATATTCAATATGCTGTCAATACTCTTAATCAATTTATGCAATCTCCACATTCCTCCCATCTTGATGCAGCTAACCGAGTTCTTCGTTACCTTAAAGGTACTGTTGGTAAAGGTTTATTCCTTTCTGCATCAAGCTCACTCACTTTAGTCGGCTATGCTGACTCTGATTGGGCTGGGTGTCCTATTACTCGTCGCTCCACTACAGGTTATTTTACCATGTTAGGTTCTAGTCCAATTTCTTGGAAAACCAAAAAACAACCAACAGTTTCACGTTCTTCTGCAGAAGCTGAATATCGAGCCCTAGCAGCACTTACTTCTGAGTTGCAATGGTTAAAAAACCTTCTTTCCGATCTTGGTTTCCCCATTCCGCATCCAATCCCTGTTCATTGCGATAGCCAAGCAGCTATTCATATAGCTGAAAATCCAATCTTTCATGAACGCACCAAACATATTGAAATTGATTGTCACTTTGTTCGTGGGAAAATTCAAGCAGGTCTCATTGCTCCTTCTTACTTAAGCTCTAAAGATCAATTAGCGGACTTGTTTACCAAACCACTTGGAGGTGATGCTTATCGACGACTACTTTGCAAGTTGGGTGTTATTGACATTTCAATCCCAACTCCAACTTGAGGGGGCGTGTTAGACGAATTCAAATTCAAGTTACCCAAGATTCAAAGCTCAAGTTATCCAAGATCATCCAACATTTCAATTTTTAATTAGTTGTCTTATCTAGTAATATTAGTTCTTAGTTCTTATCTTTGTATACTTTTGAATTACTATATCTTGTAATTTTCTTCCTATATATACCACACTTGAAGTGAATAAAGATATACAGAAAATTTATTCTTCATTCTTAGGTTTTCTTTTTAAATACCTCAATTTTCTTCAAAATTTTCTTGATTCTTACATTTATTTCGATAACTTTTAAGGGGTTTATAATGAAACCGCTAAAAAGTAGTGTTTATTGCCATCCATTTTCATCAATTTTTGTAAAATTTGCAGTGTGCTTTCTGCTCTTGGGCCTTGCCTATCGCTTGTTTTCCTCAAGTTTTGTACAGTTTTCTCCAGTTGCGAATCACTTTTGATGAGAACAGAGCATTGCCACCCCACCAGTCGGTTCCATCCAGTGAGCTTTTGGTGAATCGAACCTCAAAAAATGGTAATTTGAATGCTTTGATTTTGAATTTTTTGCCCAAAATAAGATTATTTCAGTGTGTATAGTGTGTGTGTTTTTTTCCTTGCTTGATGAAGGCAGCTAATTAATTAAGATTAACTTTGGATTACTTCCGGTTTTGATTCTCTCTTGAGCATTTTCCCAATTTCTGATTACAAATCTAATCTTTATGAATCAACTTGAAAGAATAGAAGAAAAAGAAATAGTTAATCTTGTTCACTGATTAGCTTAAAGAGACCAATTTCTGTTCTTTACTTCCTCTGTACACTCAATTTTAGCTTGTTCAATTTGTGGGATGTAGTGATAGATTGGAAAAAATTGATTTACACGTGTTAGAGTTTGGTGATCCGAGTTCTATTTTGCTTGATTTAGGCGTGTTAGATTTGTAACTAATGTGCTTTCTCAAGTTTTAATGTTAGCCATTTGTTGTGGCACTAAAATATGATGTCTTTTAATTAAGTTTCCTCAAAGCTTATAAACCGGCTTGTTTTGCATTTTTTCTTGCAGAAACATGCGATATCTTCAAAGGAAATTGGGTTCGGGATTTCACGAGTCCATCTTACACCAATGCCACTTGCTCTACAATTGAAGATCATCAAAATTGTATGCGGAATGGACGGCCTGATGAAGACTATCTCTATTGGAGGTGGAAGCCGAAGGATTGTGATTTGCCCAAATTTGATCCGAAGAAGTTCTTGAATATGATGAGAGGCAAGTCGTTGGCATTTATTGGCGATTCGATTATGCGTAATCATGTGCAATCGCTGCTCTGTATGCTCTCACAGGTACATTTTGGATTTTTTTTTTGTAAGACAAAGTTTTTGACTCCCAAACGAACTCACAAAGTTAGACTTGTCCTTCCCGTTGTTCTTCTACAAGAAACATGTTATTATAATCAAGATTCTGAGTTCGTACGACAATTCTGTAGAATCTTGATACTACGAAATTTTGTCATATGTTGATGAGTTCAAGGATGTTTCTAAGTTAAATAATGCAACTACAACACTGTAATGGAGGGTTGTGTAAAATAAAATTTCATTTTTACACCCTTCCCCCAGTTATTGGTGGGTTTAACCATGTATTAAAGAGTTGTACAACTAGTTGTACGCATTGGAATGACTCTCTTTAGTTGTCATTTTGCAGGTGGAGGAAGCTGTGGCGGTATACCACGACGAGCAGTACAGAAGCCGAAGATGGGTATTCCCATCTCACAGCTTGACTCTCTCAGTTGTGTGGTCCTCATTTCTCACTAAATCTCGTGTGTTCGAAGATCCCAATGGAGTTTCGTCCGGCATAATTCAGCTTCATCTCGACGAGCTCGACTCAACATGGACCAATCAATACGAAAGCTTCGACTACGTCGCAATTGCCGGTGGCAAGTGGTTTCTAAAATCCGCAATTTACTACGAGAACAACTCGATTATCGGATGCCATAATTGCAAAGAAAAAGCGAGAAACATAACACAAGTGGGATTTTATTACGCATATCGAAAAGCACTGAACACAACTCTTAAATTCATCGTGAGCTCAAAGCACAAGGCATACACATTCTTTAGGACGACAACTCCAGATCACTTCGAGAACGGGGAGTGGAATACGGGGGCGGATATTGTAACAGGACGAGGCCTTTTTTAGAAGGAGAGATTGATGTCAATGACATAGATAGGATGTTGAGGGAAATTGAATTGGAAGAATTTGAGAGGGCTGTTGGAATAGGGGTTGAGTTTGAGGTTGTTCGATACGACTATGGTTTCTTTATTACGACCGGATGGTCACCCGGGAGTGTACAGGCAGTTCCATCCATTTGGTGGAGAAGATAAACATTTGAAGCTGCAAAATGATTGTCTGCATTGGTGTTTGCCTGGACCTATCGACTCTTGGAATGATTTGATGATGGAAATGCTTGCTTATGGTTGAGAAATGAGAAATATACTGTTTTTTGCTATCTCAAAATGGTATTAGCGTAGAAATATTTTTGTAATGTAATTCCATCCTTGTATGCAGTTTGAGGAAGAACCTTGGCGTAATATTTGTTATTCATTGTTCTTGATAAATGCATACAGATTCAGGCCTTGGTTTCGATCGAGGGGATGGTGGTGTAGTTCTTTTGTCATGTGTGAGAATTCTATATTGCATCCTTAATATTTGAGGTCCTAAACTTTTTAACTCTCGCACTTGGTGTGATATTACAATTGTAAATATTACAGATGTAACGGATTTCATTACGCGTCTTATAATTAACGACAAGAAAGGGAGAAGTTTGATTGGCTATATACTTCAATGGAAAACACTAAAATATCCTTGTTTGCAAATTAAAATAATGCATTCAGTCATAGTTTTTAAAATCTTTTTTTTTTTTCATTTTAAAGAAGTTTTTAAAATATTTTATTTAGAGTATAGTTTATGTAATTGGGTTTAGTCGCTATCCCACCTTTATAATTCTCACTTCCTACTTAAATTAAAAAATGAAAAAAAAAGAATTTTATTTGCGGTAGGTTTATTAGTTAATTATTGTAATTTTAGAGTTTAGGTTATATAAATTATTATTCCTCATTCAAAAAAGGAAAAAAAAACAATATTTTTTTATTACCAATAAATTACTCATATTCTTTAACCCTAGTTTTTGGAGCATGACAATTGGGTTCCTTCTTCTCCCGTTTTCTTGTTTATACTTGGATTATTCACTCATTCAGTCTCTCATTCAAAATCAATGAGTATTATCAGGTTTCACTTATCATCTCCCTTTCAAAATCAATGAGCATTATCAGGTTTCACTTATCATCTCCCTTACACGGACACAAAGAGTCATACACTAACACTCATAATATATTGAATGGTAAGTCCTTGTATAAATTTCTATAATCAGTGGAGCTAATGTTATGTTATTCTTATATAGTTTACAGTTCTCCGTGAATCACAAAGGGAAATTCCCCCCCAGTTCCCTTCAGCATTTTAGGGGGCGTTCTGTTTGCTGTTTTCGGGCTGTTTTCTGTTTTTTATTTTCGAAAATGCTGAAAACGCATTCTGCTCGTTATTTTCAAAGACACATTTTTAAGATTTGTATAGAAAATTCGAAAACGTCTTTTTAATTTTTTCGGCATTTCCTATGTTAAATGTTGAAAACAAGAAAAACACATTTTTGGATCTTAACTTTACTTTTATTACATTTGAGTTTCAAATTTTCGTTTTTGTACATTTAATCCCCACCACCAACGACCACCGCCGGCCGCCACGGGCAAAAAGTCAAGCCACCAGATCTGGTGGTTCTCCACTTGAGAACCATCGTTGCGGTGGTTCTCAAGTGGAAAACGACCATCCGCGGGTGGTTCTCCACCTTTGTAGGTAAACCTCAAGTTTCCCAAGTCTTTCATCTTGAAATGGCATTGCAGTTTCAGCTTCAAATCCTCAACTGCACTCTATCTAGCTCCTGCTATGACTATATCATCAACATACAATAAACGAGCCAAAAATTCATCTCCATGTCCTTTTGTGAACAAGGAGTAATCTGCCTTGGATTGACTAAATCCTTCTCCAACGATGCATTCTGTAAACTTCAAATTGTATTGTCTTGAGGCTTGTTTTAGGCCATACAATGACTTCTTGAGTTTACACATGTGAATGTAGTGATCCAATCTCCTGCACCGGCCTGAAGATCATGGACTACCTATTCGAGAAAGATGTCAACCCATCAGCTTGCAACCCGGCCCACTCTCTATTCTAATTGAAGGATGAGATTAGGACACGTGGATGGCAAGGATGAAGGGTGACTTATCTCATATATGCATCGTCCCCTCCTTCTGGCAGTTCTGGGTAATACACATAGTCGGCTACTGCTCCATCCTCTCTGAAAAACCATCTATGCTTTGTGCTCTCTCTTCTAGGTTCTCTTCTCGTTTCTATAGTTCTTAGTGAATTAGCGTGAGGAAGAGATTGTAGATTAGAGTTCTTCGTTCCTTGGTGATTCGATTACTGAGATTGGTTGTAATTCAAAGACTTGTTGTAATTATACTTTGTGGTTTTAGTCCTTTGGAGCATACTCCGTCGACGGAGGCTCAATGGAGATGTAGGATTCATTCGAACTCTAGGTCCCTACGGGACAAATCAAATCCCTTCGTGTTTCTTGTTTATTTATTATTTTTGCACTATTTTCTTTGCGTATTCTCGGTTGTGAAATTGGGCTATAATCCCTACAACACACTAATCTCCCATCTTCATTTCCATGGTCAATTAATTTTTATTTTTTATTAAGGAAGGCATTGTGAATATCCACCAAAAACCATTTTCTCATCCTGAAAAAACAAAATGCTCCCAGCATTTCTTTGCTGTAGGAGAATATGAAGCTCTTTCAGTACCATCATATGCCCCTTAATGTTAACAAATAATTAATTATTATAACCATAATCTAAAATGAAGTCGATGAAAGTGATAGAAAACATTTCTTCGGGATATCAAAGGTGTTGAATCTTTGGCATAAGACCATCTCCAACATGAAATTTTAAAATATGTCTTTTTGACACAAAAATGCAGTGAATATACAATGATACCATAGTATTTCACTAAACTTATTTCAATCATCAACCCCAAATTTTACATCAAATACATATTATTCACTATTTTCATGTTCTTATTTTATACATTACTACTAGAATATATATAGTTCACCGCTATATTTAGGGACAAGCGTTCAAGGGCACCAATTAGCCGCAGATTGGTGCTCCCGTTGGAGCAGTTGGTGAGCCATTTTGCTGTTATGCCAATGTTGAAGATAATAGTTAAATCATATGAATTGGAATCCTTCTATCAGTTTAAAATTTTAGATCGTATGATTTCATATGTTTTAATAAATAGAGATACTCTAAAGAGCTAATTAAGATTGAGGGACTCATATCGCAAATAAAGGAATGCAACTTGGTTTAGGAATTGGATTATGGAATTCCAATTGGATTGGTAAATTGTTGATACAAGTTTGTATTAATCGTAAAATGAGATTATTTTCTTTTATTTGACGTGTGAAATTTTAACTGAACATGTAGTCATAGTATACGTATTTAATTTATTTATTATTTATACGTGATATTATTCTCTTTATTTTGCCAGATCTTTAAAGAGTACGGAGAAAAATTGTAGGAGTAACATTTTAGTATTTTGTAATTGTGAAAGCAAGCCTGTGAAAGATGTTGAGCTGGATAGTTAGTTCCTGTTAGTTTGTATAGCTTTGAAGTCAAGCAAGTTGGTTAGATTAGTCAGTAGTGTTGTTATTTGTATTAAAACAAGTTTAGCTCGTGTAATCAGTACTAGCTTTTTAATCATTGCGCTGCACGGATTGATAAGAAACAACTGATATAAACTTTATACTAATGTTAAAAATATATGAATAATATAATTTTTGACATAGAATATTATTTATTTATATCTTTCTTTTTAACTATTTATATTTGACATTAAAAAAAAAAATCGTCTGAAAAAATTATTTTAATTCCCGACCAAAAAACTCACATATATCCAATTATTCATGTGTACAAAATTCGAAAATGACATATTCCCAGCGTTGACATGATAGCATGGTTCATTTACCAGCCCCTACTGCTACCTTTCCCAGAACGCCGTGCACGTTACAAAGTTGGAACCAAGGAGCATCAAGCATGGAGTGACATGTGCGGCTGCCAAACTAATAAAATCAAACAAAAATGGGAAGAGAAGGACGGTCGACCGTTAAAGGGCCTAAGAACACCACTTTCAGCCCGTAGCTAGGCTACCAAATTGTGTTCAACATATTGAACTGGCCCATAGTAAGAGGAAATTAGGACAGTTGAGGCATTTATCTTTGATATTTCAAAAGTTCTGCTAGATGAAAATAGTTACAAAAATATGGCATCTCCGGTTCAGCTTCAGCCAACGTTTCCACCATCTCTTCTCCGTCTCTATCTACGTCTCTCTTTTTCTCTAGATCCCTAATTTTCACACCTTGGGATGTAATGAAATCTAATTAAAACCTAAATCCCCAATTTAATTTTACCCTGATCAATTTTTTTTTTTTTGAAAAGAAAAACTATCATTCATTGATAGGGTAAAATAGAAGGTACATCACCAAGAAGTGATGAGATGAGTCTTGGCAAACAGTCAAGCCAAAGACAGTTTGAGGAGAGGTTCACAGCCAGCTTTGCAAGGCCATGCGCCACACTGTTACAATCTCTCCCAATATGAACGCAACTACCACAGCAAAGGGAAAAGAGATGGTTTTGGTGGCGAAGGTCCCAATGGAGGATGTCAGCACCATAGCACCAGAAAAACAAAGGAAGAGGAAGTGTAGAGGAAGGTAGAGACCGGTGGCTGAAGTTATTGAAAAATGGAATTTTTACCTATTTCTCTCTTTCTTCTCTTCTTCTTCTTTCTAATTGATTAATATGATTGCTCGAGGGTGTTGTGAGGTGGAGGGATGATGGTTGTGGCATGTGTGTAGTGTGTGTGAATGACCATGTTAACTGTGTGCGTGTGTGTATTGTGCATGTTTTGCTGTGTGTGTAATAAGGCTGTGTTGTGTGTTGTGGTGTGGTGGCTGCAAGTGGTGGTGCACGGTGGTGTGGTGTTGGATGGAGGTGTTGGACTGGTGGTGTGAATGTAGTGTTTGAACACGTTCATTCAATAAGTTGTTGGAAGAATGGAATGAAAATCACAAACATGAGTTGAGCCCTGAATTTTCTAGAAAGTATCTTATCCCACTCTTGCACAATTCCTTTTGCTTTCATAGCATAACTTTTTTTTTTTCTTGGGTGAAATAGCATCTCTAAGGTGTTAAAGTTCAATGGCCCAGTTCATTCGAAGTCTGGGCTTTCCACTTGGGCCAAAACTGACCTAGACTTCCAAATTGATTGGCCCCCCAAGCTATAGTCCCTTTAAAGTCTCGTCAATCAATTCTGGCGATATCGACACAAATAGCACCTAATTGTGTTACGAATTTCACTCGTTGTCATCCTCAATCTCAATTGATAACATGTTACAAAGAGACTAGAAACAACAATACTACAAACCAATTCCATCCAATATTCTTACATGCAACCAACATACTGCATCCACAAAATCCATCAAATTCACGAATGAAAACACTGACTACAATAAACACAGCTCCAGTTCATGATCACACAACAAATTTTGCAGTTCCCTTTTCTTCACACACTCTTATCGGCGAAAACTAAGCCGAACAAGAATCATCTTCAACTGCCACTCTTGAACGGGATGGCCCTAATGATGACCTGGTGGTAAAGGGCGGCAAGGGCAGCTCCAATGAATGGCCCGACCCAGAAGATCCACTGAAGAAAGACACCCGTAAATGCAAAAGTTAATCACATACGCCTAAAGGAGCAAGACAGAAGGTTAGTCTTTCGAAGTTGGTTAAGATAAACTTACGTGGTGGTCCCAAGCGTGATCTTTGTTGTAGATGATGGCAGCACCAAGGCTTCGGGCAGGGTTGATGCCAGTTCCGGTGATGGGAATGGTCGCCAAGTGAACCAAGAAGACAGCAAACCCAATTGGGAGTGGAGCCAAAATCTACGAAACCAAATGAAACATTAGAGGGGCACAAGTTGGGAAAGAAGCTAATATGGCATGTCCAACATTAGCTGCTTGCACTATTTAACTTTCTTATAACCAGATTATAATCATGCCAAACACTTCAAATATACTAAAGTAAAATGCTTTTTGTTGTTAACAAAAGTCTGAACATCAACAGTCGAAAAAAAACTTACGGGCACATGAGAATCTCTAGCATTTCTCTTGGCATCGGTAGCAGAGAAGACAGTGTAAACAAGAACGAAAGTGCCGATAATCTCAGCACCAAGGCCATCACCCTTAGTGTAACCGTGGGCAACAACATTTGCACCACCGCCATTGGCCTTGTAGAAAGAAGGCTGGAAGCCCTTTACAACTCCTGCACCGCAGATGGCACCAAGGCATTGCATCACGATGTAGAAAAGAGCCCTCGTTAGAGACAATTTCCTTGCTAGGAAGAGTCCAAATGTCACTGCAGGATTTATGTGTCCACCTGGAGTCGCATATAAATATTCAAGAATATCAGTACAATTTCTTAACAAGAGTGTCATAGTCTCTTTGCATTTTAGTTTTCAATTTTAAGTTTTAAATTCATTTTCAGTCCTCTATTAAAAAGTAAATTCATATGAAAGAAAAGAAGTTTTCAGTAACTAAAAACAGCAGGAAATAGCAATGAGAACCGACTCTAAGTTTCCAGGGTCCCATGAAAATGATGACTCCAGAATTACATTATTGCCATGTTGGGAATACAACTTATTCATTGTTAATATGTATGACTCAATTCAATGCCCCAAGACTGTAGATTTACTCAAATCAAAAACTAAATTCTTGGACCTTGCCATGTTCGGAGAATTTAATCTTGGTTATTAATATATTATCCCCCAGTATATTGTCTACTAAATGAATTAATACTAGTAAAATAAATTCTTGACCAACACAAAATATCAAATCTTGTTCATTATACTATATTATCTCCCTTTTATTACACCTAATGACTTAAACCTAGAAATACATTCATAGTATGTTCAAAGATTGAATCTTAGCTTACAAGACTCTAATTAAGTAACATATTATAGAACCCAAAATTAAAGCACATACTTTATTTCCAAAATCCCATGGAAAAATTACTGAATTATTGTAGCAGAACACGTCATCTCAACATGAAATAATTTAGAAGGAATTACATCAATCTACGATGTTTGTAAGTACATTCTTGGCATGTCCAAAGATCCCACAAAAACGTAGATTAACGAGAGAGAGAGAGAGAGAGAGAGAGAGAGAGAGAGAGAGAGACCTGAGATGCCAGCAGTGCAGTAAACAAGGGCAAAGATCATGCCCCCAAAGGCCCAAGCAATACCCTGAATACCCACAGAAGCACACTTTGAGGGAGACCTTGAAACCCCCATTACAGTCAAGACAGTGATGTAAAGGAACAAGAAAGTAGCCATAAACTCAGCAATCCCAGCTCTCCAGAAGGACCATGATTGGAGTTCACCAGGCTCAAACAGTGGAGCTGGTGGTGGCTCCTTGTAGTCCTTGCTCTGAGCTGAGGTGCCCAATGGCTGCCTCTCTGAGAACTTGTTGGCTCCTAGCCTCACATCCTCTTCTTTCCCCTCCATTGCTGTTTCTCTCTCTAGCTCCTTCTTTTCCTCTCTCTAGAACTCTGGGGAAAATGGCAAGAAAAATTTTGATTGAAAAAACAGAGAAAATGAGAAACTGCGGGTTTTGTTTGTGAACGACTGGGTTCGGTTTATATAGAAGGGATGTGGATAACAGGCAATCCTTGAAGTTTTGGATAGTATTTTCAAGCCCTCGAGTTTTCTCAGGCATTACATTAACACCCTTCTTCTGTTTATAATTTTTCCTTTTTGAAGAAGAATTTTTTTTTTTTTCAATATTTGAATTGTCAAAAGTACTGAGGATCAAAATACCAAGAATAAAATGTTTGTGGGGGTAGGATGTCAGTTCTTGAAGAATACAGGAGAGTGAAAAAACAGTGGAAATACTGTAGAAGTTAGGTCAGGACCAATTGAGGTGGTTCTGGAAAGTGCTAAAAGGGACGAATAGTAGCCAGTAGGATTTGCTGTCTTTATCTTTTGCAGGGCCATCCCCACTGTTCCACCTTTTTTCTGCTTTCCAAGCTTTTTAAATTCAAAGAGGATTTTGCGCTGTTTGATTGACGTAGTTGCTTCACACAGATTCCAGAAAAATGTATAGTTAATATTATTTTGGAAAATATATGCTGGTTAAAAATGAAGATGATGATACCTGAATCACATGATTGATTAACACCAAATAGAACAAGGCCTTAATCAATCATCATAAGTTCTCATAAGTTCTCTTATCTTCCTAGCCAATGTTTGGCTAATCCAAAAACACAAGTGAAAATTGTCATTGGAAATGTCCTCCTTGTAACAAGTACCTTATAGTAGTAGTATACTGTATACATCATTTTTTTTTCTTTTTTTGAATCTCTTTGATTTTGGCTTTAAGTGGGATGTGAAATTAAATGCAAAAGTACGAAAACATTTTCTACTATCAATAATTATGCTAGAGGTTTGATATTTTTCTAATCCAATACAAGAATTGGACACGAGATCCATAGTGAATCCCATATCCATCTCCTGTAGTTGACAGGAAAATAAATTCACTACATTAAATAACATAAAATATAATGTACAAGTAAATTTATCATTAGAGTAGATCAATAATAAAAAAAAATGTACCAGATGACATATTTGATACAACATGTTTGTTGCATAAAAGTAAAAGTAAAATTATGGGGATAATTGGAAAATATTGTAATTGCATTTTACTTTTAATTTAATCTTGATCATTCATTCATGTTGATAGAAATTTAAATTTTTGTTACTAAAAAGTGGGGGGGGGATAAGTAAAGGGCAAAGATGAATAGTAATTTATTATAAATATAATAATAATGTCTTAAAAGGAGAAAAGTAGTTGTGAATGAATAAGTAAAAAAAAAGAAATATGTGGTGCAAGTGGTCCTGGCGGTTTTCTTTGGACCGTTGGAAAATGTAATTAGAATTTCAGACCGTTGCAAAAGAGTACATTCAAAAATGGAGGCGTTACGAATAGTGAATTGTCACGGGGTACAACCATGTCAAGCGTGCTTCTCGTGAACCCTAATTGGACTCCAGCGTGATGATACGATAATTAGTTTTCAAATTGATGTTTATGAATTTTAGATAAATAAATTTTTAATAAAAGTGTAGGAATAAAAAAGAAAAAATAAAAAAATGTAGGTATAAAAGCTAGTTTATGGAAATGCATTTTTATTTTAATAGATAGACTTCATCTAGTGCTCACGTGGGTATCATCGTGCTCATCCAATACATGTTACATATTCACCTTGCAATAGATAATGCCAAAGTCACTGCATCGTGTTAAAATGATCACATTTTATGCCGAAACGATATGCTTCCATTGACACAATAAATTATATTTACGTGATTCAACGGATTTACTAGTTTATTCCGGATTCGATGCACAACACCATGCTCTATCCTATAATTCCTAATTTGTATTCAAAAAATAAATAAATTATGTTTACATAAACATTAGATCAATCATATTTACATAATACACACTTTCCACACGAGCAATATGTCACACATGGCAAACAATTTCGTAACAAGTTTACGTAGCTAGCGATTGAAAATTGTAACACACTCATTCTACTCTTCGTACAGGAAGACATTTTATCGTGCATTTTGATTTTATTCTAATTCCAAATCCTAACAAAAGACAAGATGAAGTGGATAGGGACTAGTGGGACCAACACTACCAAATCTACCAAACAAATATTCTTTTCATTTTACCAATGGTACCAACCCCCAAAAAAAAAAAAAAAAAAAACCCAACTTTTCAATTTTTTGCCCTTTTCTTTTTATCATGACACCTCACACTATATCATATGTCCCTAGTCATGTGTTGTATACTCATGTTACCTTGGTCCCACATCAATCATGCCGGATAGTAGGGTTTTGAAAGAAGTAAGTAAAAGAACCAACCGACCACCACATATTGCGGCGGTGCCACCACCCATTCCGCCACTGCAAACCACCACACAGCTTAGCAATAGAAATTTGAAAGTATTAGCCGGCCAAACGCCTAATGATGAGCACGTGGTTGTGCAAATCAGTAAACTTTGTTGCCTTTGTTTTTTTGCATGTAATGAGTGTGTGGTGGAGAGAAGTGTAGGGCATCTTTGACAGCCAATCATATGGATGAAATTCTGTGACTAGATTCTATTTTATTGCAAAGATAGAACAAAGCTAATATTTAAAGGAAATGATTATGCAAGGGTGGCAACCAATTCAAGTTTGCTAGTTCATGTAGGCTTGCCTCGAAAGTCATATTTGACTCATATAAAATATTTTTGGCGTATTTTTCATTGAACCATATAATATTAGTAGCAATGTATAACCTCTAAGCTTACTTTAATCATATCAGTATGCTGCATCCCCTTTCTGTAGTCAGTTCATATCCATCAAGCTCCTGTGCATAATTGTCTTCATGAGCCATCTAAATCTGGGCGCTCTGATCACTGCAAAAGGATTTAAAACATTCAAGTAGAATCATATTACAACCTGTTACAAATTCTGCATTTAACTCCAGTTTGATGTGATGTCATTGCTTAAATTTATATGTTACTATGATTGGTTATGAGTGTGATTATGTGTTAGAATCTTGAAGTTCTTAAGATGCATAACTTAACAAAACTTATTAACACATACCCAGAAACACTCCCAATCTCATGCAAGCAGTGGTGCGATCTGGACCATGTTAATTGGCATGTTCTTTAAGAACAAACATGGAAAGAAGGCCTGTCTTGAATTAAGTTCACCAGTAATCACCACAAGAACAAGATCCATCTTTAAAATGGTGGAAGCGATTGATATCTCTAATAATGATTTCACGCGAAACAATTTTGCAGATATACTTAAATGCCGTGTGGCAGTCTAAACATATCCTAAGGTTCTTTTTCACACGAATAGGAGCTCCGGGCGGGGTGGCAATCAATGCAAAAGCTACTGCCAGTTTTTCGCTATGGTACGAGAGAAGTAGTTCCTTCTCTTTCTTCCCAACATCATGGAGGTCAGTTTCTACCATAGGCACATATCCAGCTTTCGCCATTAAGTCCCCCAAGTCCTCAAGTTTTGCATATATCTCTTCACTTCTAGAATGAGTTCTATCCCCAACTATGAAAGTGTATATCTTGTCCTTTACCTCTAACCAACTCATACCAGGTTCCTTCTTCACTTTACTGTCTTTCATAAATCTCCTAACTTTAGCAACATTTTCCCATAATCCCTTCGAGGCGTAAATATTTGCAAGAAGGACGTGAGTACCTGATTTTTCAGGTTCGAGAGTGAAAAGCATCTCAGCCGCACGTTGGCCTAGCTCTATATTGTGGTGAATCCTAGCAGCACCAAGAAGAGCCCCCCAAACAGAGGAGTTAGCTTCAAATGGCATTTTGTTTACAAGATTTATTGCATCGTCCAATCTTCCTGCTCGGCCGAGGACATCAATCATACATGCATAATGCTCTTGTGTTGGTTCTACTCCAAATTCCTCTTTCATCGTCTCAAAGAATTTTTGGGCTTCGTTTACTAGACCAGCATGATTACACGCATAGAGGACGCTAACAAGTGTAACATGATTGGGAGATACACCGTCTTTTAACATCTCGTAAAATAAATGTAAGGCCTGTTTACCATGCCCATGTTGTGCGAGGCCCCCAATCATTGCTGACCAAGAGACGACACCTCTCTCGGAGATCTCGTAGAAAGCACAACTCGCCTCCTCTATGCTACCGCATTTGGCGTACATGTTGACAAGAGAATTTCCTGCAAAAACATCTGACATGAATCCTAGTTTCAATACATGAACATGGATTTGTTTCCCTTGTTCGTATGCTGATAAATTTGCAGATGCGTTAAGTAGAGAACTGCAAACAAATGAATCTGGCTTAAGATCCATCGCTAGCAGATTCAAGAAAAGCTTCAACGCTTCTTCACCTTGTCCATATTGAGCATAAGCTGTTATTAGTGAAGTAAAAGATGGCAAATCTGGTTTAGGGGATTCTTGAAAAACCCTTGAAGCATCACTCACATGGGTACATTTTCCATACGCATCAACAAGACTGTTGAGAACGAAGTCATCAGATTGATACCCTGACTTTAAAATAACAACATGAATTTGTCTACAGACGTTGACATTCTGCAAACCAGCAGTTGCATTGAGGACTGCTAGTAAAGTTGCTGGATCAAATCCCATTCTTTGGTTGTACATCTCCATAAATAGGTTTAAAGCTTCTTCGTCTTCCCCGTTTTGTGAGTATCCAGAGATCACTACATTCAATGCAATCAAGTCCTTTTCAGGCATTAAATCATAGAGAATTCTTGCATCCTTCGTTAAACCACATTTGCAATACATGTCAATTAGAGAAACGTGCACATGTGAATCCATCACTGAGTCCATCTTTATTAAATTGGAGTGTAATTGCATACCAAGTCCTTGAAAGCCCATTTCTGAACAAGCTTTAAGGGCACTCGATAAGGTAAACATATTCGGGCATAGTCCAGATTTTTTCATCTGATCCAACAATTCCAAAGCCCTGTCATAATATTCATGAAGTACACAACCAGAGATAAGAGCATTCCAAGAAACAATATCCGGTTCAGCAATGTTTTCAAAAACTGCTATTGCATCTTCAAGAACCCATGCTTTTGCATACATATCAACAAGTGCATTTGACGAGAATGGATCATTCTCATACCCGAGTTTCACCAAATAGCAATGTATCTTCATCCCTTGATTAATATCTCCTAATCCAGTTGCAGCATTCAATAAAGTTGACAGACTAAACTCATCAGGCCTACTTCCACTACCAACCATTTCTTGAAATAACTCTAAAGCATCCCTAAAACAATCACTCTGTGTATGGCAAGAGAATAAAGCATTCCAGGAAACCACATTCCTTTCGGGGATTTCTTCGAACAACCTCCTAGAATCTACAAAGTAACCACATTTCGCATAAACAACAACTAAAGTATTTGCAACATAAACATCGGATTCAAATCCAGAAACTACCACGGTCCCATGAACTTGTTTCCCAAGGACAAAGTCCTTAGTACTTGCACAAGCCTTGAGTATGCTAGGAAAGGTAAACTCATTACACTTGATTCCCATTTTATGCATTTCGCGAAAAGCCAAAAGGGCTTCTTTACCAAGGCCATTCTGTGCATACCCGGATATCAAAGATGACCAAGAAACCAAGTCTGGTTCAGGATTTTCGTCGATCAGCTTCCGGGCATATCCAAAAAGCTTGCATTTGGAGTACAAGTTAATTAAATGATTCCTGTTTGCAGGGTTTTTGGTTAATCCGATTTTGGTTAAGTGGGCGTGGAGCTGTAGACCGGGGTTAACGGACCTGGCTTGAGCAAACTGTAATAACAGTTTCGAGTAAGAAACAGAGGTTGATAGAAACTTCAGGTTCAAATTGGAGGATTTTAATGGTAGGTAAATTTTCAGATTCTTTTGCAGAGAATTTTGCCACCATAGATTCATGGTACTCAATTAGCAAATTGAGGGAACTATTTCATTGGTTCACTAATGAAGGATACTTATCAGAGTTTTCTCAGATTGTTTGAAGATAATCGCGAAAGATAAATAAATTAGCGTGATAGCAGACTTTTTGAACCAACATCAAACAAATACTGGGAATTTTGGAGCTAAGGAAGCAGCAGACAATATTGGGTTAACGGGTCTATTGAGGTGCAGACTTTAACGACGGCAATGGCTGGCAAAGCAGTTAAACCACCTGCATACCGGAAACGGCAAGGCGGAGGTGGTGCCCGGCGGCGCATGGTACGCCGCCAGTAGATTGCTAACGACGAAGCTGAGATGGTTTCTGATGATTGGTTCTTGGACTGGCATTGACGATGGACCGAGAATAATTTCGAGTTGGGCCAATGAATGTTGATCTTGGGCCAACCCCCATTACTAATGAAGGCCGTCTCAGCTATGTAAGCTTGCTACAAGCCTGCAAAGCGCAAATAGATTTGCAAATATGTGTGCATGCCAAATGCTTTTAGGCCAACCGCCAACATATGAACGTACCAAAGTCGTGTGTTCGTTTTCATTTATTTTCACCTAAAAATTATTGTAGATACTAAAATTTTTTGAGTGTTTTGGGCCGAGTTGATTTTAATTTACTTCTCAAATTAATGGATTGGGTTGACTATAATCGATTGACCCATTAAATCCTAAATCACAAATGTCCACTAAGCCCAATTAAATTTAATTGGCAAAAGGCCCAACAAAAGCCCATTCTACTTTTATTAAATATAATTGGAATATATTATATTTAATTTAATTATTTAATTTGGATAATTAAGGATTTATTATTCAAATTCAAATTAAACGGGTTATTGATGATAACTCTATTCAAACTTCTCTATAAATAGAACCCTTGGGTTCAGTTGAAAAAAAGAGAGAACAAGAAGGGAAGGAAGAGGAAAAAACACAAAGTGCAAACGCTTAGAGATTCTCTAAAAACCCGAAAGAACAAACTCTCTCAAATTAAAACCAATCAAGGAGAACAAAAATCTTCTTGAGCCCAAATCTCAAATCAACGATTTGGAAAACAAAAGTCTTTTCCAAATCAAAACCAAATTCAAACAAAAAAGGATTAGAGAACATAGTCTTCTCTAATTCAAAGTAAAATTCAATATCAAAGTAAGATATTAGATAACACAGTCTTTTCTAATTTAAAATCAAATCCAAAATCATAACAAAGTTTTGGAGAACACAGTCTTCTCCAATTCAAAGTCAAATTCAAAACTTTGTAGAACACAGTCTTCTACAAAGATTAAAATCAAGTCAAATAAAATCTTTGACGTTCGGAATCAAGCCACGTGGCCCCAATACTCACCAGCAGATCGTTAATCAGAGGATTCAGCATTTGTTGCAGTCAAGAGATCAAGTCCACTGTTAATTTTTTCAAATTCAATTTGTAACAAAATTCCATTGTATTATTTTTTATTAATACAAAAAGAAATTTTTGTTCACAATCACATATTATTGAAAATTAAAAATTAAAGTCAAATATCAATATCAATCACATATTTCACATCATCACTCATTATTATCCACACATTTCATGGTCCCCGCCACTATCCATAAAAAAACTCAATTTTCAGCAAATTTAAAACAAAAAAAAAAAGAAATGAACACACGCTTGAACTGTGAAATTAGTTTGCAAAACTTGAAATTTCTACAACTTTAACAAAAACATCGAGTTGCAACGAGATTGATAAAAAAAATTGAAAAAGTCTATAAGTACACACACTTTTTTTACCACACTCTAATAAACAAAATAAGCAATAACCATAATGCCCCCTAAAAGTGGGGGAGCTCACGCCCTTATTAATGTGTGGTATTTACCGCACACAAATATTTGTGTACGTCAAACATGTTTCTTTGTCCGTCTTTATTGGGAAGTGAAAAGTGATTGATTAACTTTTTAACGAAATAGGAATGAAAAAGTTTTTCGTGAATGGTGGAATGCTTTTTGCTCAGGTAACTCCCTGTTGACTGTTGTCACTACATTACCTAATGTATAGCTTCTTCGCAATGATATTTGACCAACATTTTAAGCAGCGTAAAGCGTGGGGAATCAATAAAAATCAAACTTCAATCTTTTTTTATTTTAGTTTAAATAAGGAAGTGTTAGCATGTCCAAAAAAATACATTTTAATGCATTTTTTTCAAATTTCAAATTTGGTCAAACAAATCACATCCATCTATCTCTCCCATCATTAAATCTCCACCACCCAATCCACTCATTCTCTCTCTTCCTACTCATAAAAATACATTAAAACTCATCCGCTAACACCCTCTAAGTCTAAGCACAGGTTAAGCAAAGTCTAAACGTAAAAAGATGCAAAATGTGGCAAAGTTATAATGTCTAGCTTCCAGTTTAGGTATAGCTTATGTGTAACCGAATAGAAATTTTACTGCACGAGACTTTCTTTTTTCTTCTATAAAATCCAGTATAGGATTGATGAATTTTCCGTTAAATGGGGGGAAAGTATCAGGTTGTTTTTGGTACCATCGAGCGTTCCGTATCTTACGGAACGTTCGGGGTTCGACCTCCATTTTGAAATTCGGGACCAGATCTAAAATCAGCACGATGAGAGTGAGTTCCAGGAATTTTCTGAATTTTTTCCGACAATTTCGTAGCGGTCGTGACCGCCGATCAAAGTTTAATAATATTTTTTGGGCAAAAAAATATTATTAAACTTTTACCAGCGGTCATGACCGCTACGGGTCGTCGGAAAAAATTTAAAAAATTTCTGGAACTCATTTTTGCCATACTGATTCTAGATCTGATCCCGAATTTCAAAACGGATATCGAACGGGCTCTCAAAATGGCCCGAATATTTCATAATTAAAAATCGCTCGATGGTAATTGAAATTTTTCGGGGAACGTATACCGTTTCACCCCTTCTATTCTAACAAAAAATCTCACTGATTAAATATTCATATTTGAAATAAATTAGAAAAATGGGGAGATGGATATGATTTCGCTCCCCACTGCCCACTGGCTTCACCGGATTCTAGCTTAGAAACGGGCAGCACTCTCAATTCGTTGTTTTGCCTATGTTACTTCGAGAATTGATGAGCTCATCTTTCTGAAAGATGATTTGCCAGCTGAATAAACTTTATCTATTCCCTGCTGTTCTTATTATTCCATCGTCTCATGCGCACCTGAAAATCCTATGCGTACGCAGTTCTCCACCGGCGAGAAAAAATGCCCAACTATCTCTCCCCAGATCTGCAGTTACGCAGCTTCCGGCTCGGGTTTCAAGGGTTGCCCTGAGTGATGCACGAGCTGCACTTTTCTATTATTTGCACAACATCAGGGGTTTCACTTTCGCAGATGCTGAGCATATTAGCAAGCATTCACCGCGTTTCCTTCAGGACTTAATTTCCAACTCTGGAATTAGCAGCGGAGACGGCATGTTCACTGCGGTGTCCAAGTTCCTCAGGTATAATCGTATCAACGAGTTTGAACCCTTCTTAGAGAGTTTGGGTTTGAGCCCCGCCGAATTCACTTCTCTTATTCCACGAGACATGATTTTTCTAGGAGACGATAAACTTTTGTTGCATAATTATCACGCACTTTGCGATTTTGGGATCCCGAGGAGTAAGATTGGAAGGATGTATCTGGAAGCAAACGAAATATTCAAGTATGAAATTGGAGTTTTAGATAAGAAATTGGGAGCTTATGAGCAATTAGGTTTGAGTAAATTGACTGTTGTAAGACTTGTAACTTGTAGCCCCCGCCTTTTGGTCGGTGGGGTAAACAATGCGGTCAAAGAGCTTGTTAAAAAACTAAGGGAAATGGGGTTTGAAAATGACTGGATTGGAGGGTATTTGTCGAGCAATAACGTGTACAATTGGAATAGAATGGTTGATACAATACGATTTCTTTCTGATGTTGGTTGTAATGATACACAAATTTGGGTTTTGTTTAGAGCAACTCCTGCACTATTGCTTGAAGGTTCGGGCAAACGAGTCCATGTATTGGTTGGTGTGTTGCTCAAATTGGGATTTGACATAAATGGTGTCCGTGAGTTGTTCTTGAAGAATCCCAAGATTTTATTGCCCGTGTTTGCAAAGAATCTTTGGAAGGCAGTACGTTTTCTTGTTCAGATTGGGATGAAACGGGATAAAATTGCTAACATTGTGTCTAGCCACACGAACCTTGTGATTTCTCATACTTTAAAAGGACCAAACATCCTCTTGAAGAAATTTGGTGTCTTAAAGAAATATGGTGGTGATAGGAATGCTTTATGCCAGATGATAGAAAATGAACCATTGAAATTTTTTACATTGGCTTCCAAATCGCATATCCCTGGTATGAATGAGGCATCCAAGAAACCAATCAAATACTTGGAAAAGACAGAATTTCTGAAAAGAATTGGCTTTGTAGAAAACTCAGATGAGATGGCAGAAGCTCTGAGAAAGTTCCAAGGCAGAGGAGATCAATTGCAAGAGAGATTTGATTGCCTGGTGCAAGCTGGTTTGGACTTCAATGAAGTAACAAAAATGGTCAAATATTGCCCTAATATTTTATATCAGACGAAAGATCTTCTTGAGAAGAAAATCGATTGTTTGAACTGTTATGGATACCCGTTGTCTTCTATCTTGGGATTTCCCCCTTACCTATGCTATAATGTAGAGAGAATTAATCTAAGATTTGCAATGTATGAATGGCTGAGGGAAGAAGGTGCAATACAACCCACCTTTTCGTTGAGCACAGTTATTTCTTATTCAGATGCGAGATTCGCAAAACTTTTTCTTGATAAACACCCAGAAGGTCCAGGTAAGTGGGAACAGTTGAAAAACTCGTTGTGGGAAAATTTTAAGAATTCGTTCGAGACAAGTTGAGATGAGTTACCCGATTGCATAATGATCATGTTTTCTTTTATGCTGTGGCTTCTTCCATGCTTTCTTTTTAACAAGAATTGACATGCTTTCCTTGTGTTCAACTTTTCGTTCCATCTGATTTCCACTTTGAGAAGTGCCTCACTTGAACTCTGTGGCTAAGTCCTTTGCTACTGGGAAAATTTTCTACTAGCTTGGGTGCATCTACTTGTGACAACTAAGTACTCATAACTTCTATATAGAGGGTTATAACTAACTAAGGCCTTGTTCTTTTGGGGACTTAACTTCTCCGCACGCAAATCTATAAACCTCATACTCATTTTCAACCACACACATATTTTCCAAAATAATATCAACCACACATTTTTACACGGAATATCGCGCACATTAACTTTATACCCAATCAAACATACCCTAAATAAATAATGTAGGCTGTTGTGTGTTGCCCAGGAGTGCTATAGATGCTGATAATCTATATATACAGGGAGTAATGCAGTCGGCAGTCCTTGTGTGTGTAATGATTGCCCAGGGGTACTAGATTTCTATTTTGTAATACAGAGGAACATTCAAACTTGGGGGTGGCATGCACCCCAAATGGATTGCATGCACCAATTTTTCATGGTGTTCTGATCTCTAGGAACTACATTGAACACCTACTAAACTGAGCAAGAACATTTTAGTTACTGATAACCTGTATTTGAATCTCAAATGCGCATAGCAAATTGCAAGCACTGAGAGCCTTTGGGCTGCACTTGAATTCTCCAGCTTGCAAATTTGTGACCTTGATCATCACTGATTTCTTCTTATACCCGGACTCTCTCTCTCTCTCTCTCTCTCTCTCAAGTTCTACTCAGAGATGGATCAGATATTGAACATCATCTTGTGGCAGCAACAAAGATTATTGAACAATTATGTAAATTTATGGGTGTATTTAACTATTTAAGTGCAAGCTTTAGTGACGGCACTGGCTGGTAAAGTGACCAAACGACCTGGACACTGGAAACAGCAAGGTGAGGTGGGGGCTGGTGGCGAGGGCCGCCGTTCAGAGAATAATTTCGCATTGGGCCAATAAATGTTGAGATTGGGCCAACTCCCATTACTACCAGAACTATAACCAAATGTTGTGGTGTTACCCAATGTTTCTAGGCCATGTTACTACTTATTGCAAAGGGATCCAATCATCCACAATGAGGATGCGTGCACTTTTTTCACTTTCCTTTCTCTTTTTCTTTCTTAAACCAGTTTTTTTTTTTTTAATGCTTCTATATATTTTTTCTCGCTTTTTGTAGGTTCTGCTTTAAATCTTTTATGCACGCTTTCACGGTTTAGAGGATTCTGTTTAGAACACTGGGAATGGTAAACAAGTTAGTTAGAGGCATATCAAAAGTTGGAATCTTAATAGTGTAATAGTGATAGACTAGGTAGCATTAAGAATTCAACTAGTAGAGACGAGAGAGAGACTAAAGGTAAAGTAAGGCTAAAATTGTAAAATTAAATTACAAAACTTGAAAATTTTGCAAATTTAGCGAAAATAATCAGTTGTGATGAAATTGATTAAAAAAAAGGGAAGATTGATGAATTTTTTGGTAAAATATGAAAGAAGAATGTTTTGCAAAAACAGAGGTATGCTGTTTTTTGTTGGGGACAAATTCTCCACTATCAGTCACTATGGCCCCGTTTGCATTTTCAAAATTCAAGTAAAAACACATTTTGAAGTCCGAATGCATTTTTCTTGATGAGACCCTCGGACCCACCTTCTTTGACTACTTCAAACACACCCCTGCAATGTATTTATGATCCCTCATAATTTATTCTACCCACCCACCCTCACCTCCTCCCTCTGCCGACCCAAACCCTTGCTCCATTTTCCCTTCCATCCTTCCCTGCATATCGGCCACTAGAAATACGGTTCCCAATCTGGAAATCACACTCGGCTCCAACACTATTCGAAAATAGAAAATCGAAGGCTCCTCAACCATCCCAGTCGCCGCCTGAATTGTAGTCCCATGAGTTGAATTAACCATACTTGTTAAAATCGGCGAAATTGTGGACATATCACCTTCCGGCGAGCTCACATTCCGGCGAAATCACATTCTGGCAGAAACCATCAACCTCATAACCGGTACAAACTGAACGACATATTTACTGAGGTTCGACATTTTGTTATTGTATTTTTTGTGTGCCTATTCTTGTGTAATATGTAATGTCTACGGCTTCAATTGAACGACTGGAGAAATATACTAATTTATTCTGTTAACATTCATAAATGTTACATAAATTTTCACCCGTAAAATTCACCTGAGGCGTAAGTAGTTGCAGACCCATGTTTGATTTTCTGAGATTGAAGGTTGACTTTATAAGGCAGCTAACGATTTTCTAGACGGTGGAGCAGTCGATAACGGTTCTTTAAAGTGTTGGGTAGCTTCATTCATGGAAGAAAAATGTATCAGGCTGTTGTTTTTTCCCCACCAAATTGAACAAAATATCAATACGAATGCATAACTAGGGACCATTAGGGGAGATTGAGCGAACGCATTGGGTAAACATTCCTCGTCTTTGGACTTTTGGATTTCAATGTTTGTGTGCGTCTATCAGTGGCTAGTAAACTTGTGTCTATTAAGCGTTTTTTATTTCGAATTCACGTTTGTAACACCACATTTCTGCTGTGTGCTGCATAATCATTACTTGGACTGATGTCGTATTCACCTTATTGCCATGCTTTGGACAATTGAGTTCATGTTTTCAATCTTTGTCATAAGACATTGAGTACATGTTAATGCTGCCATCATGCGAAACCTTTTGCAAGCGAGTTCGGCATTTTCTTTTGTCGTCGTTTTGATCCGTAACTAGAATGGAACAAATATGGTACCATTCATGGAAATGTTTGAAATGGTGCTACATTTACGTGTTGTGTTAAATTTCGCATGCCACTATGATCCATGATAACTTGCTTGTTGAGGACGTTACGACCGACGACAAGAGCGTATACGAGCGTAATCAACGTTATATCTGATGCCTGTTCATGAAATAATTTTTCTGTAGGCCTTCAATGGGAATTAAAAATTGTGGTATGTGTTTACATTGTCGGTCCCGTTGTCACGATACAAACAAGTGTACTGAGAAGGTGCCCTATCCAGAATGTAAGTGTGGTTGGCGACAGTGCTTTTTGGTTGAAAAGGACTCTCCGTACAAAGGCTATCTTTTTTACAGTTGCACAAACCAAAGGCTCGGCGGTGTAGGTATTGGCAACTTGTCGGTCCTCCAAGAAAGGGGGATCCGGACTACGAAGAAGGAGAATCAAGTAGCACACAATGTAATGGTGTCGACGTTGACAACCCAAACAACGTTGATGATCTTTCAAAGATGGTGGAAAAGTGCGATCGATCACATGAGAGACAAACGCCAACGCCGCTTCTCAAAGTTTATGAGTTTACATTTGAGAAGAAAGGATGATGCCAATCCGTTTAAAGGTTCCATTTGAATTAAAAAAAATTGCACTGCATGTTTATTTAGTATACTAATTATGTAATTTCATCTACGAACATGTCATTGTATGATGTTATGTAGTGTCACTAACTGTTTCGCTTAAATAGGAGCTACCATGTTTGAGTAACTTGGGCCATACCTTTGGCGTACATTTCAGCGAGATATTCACTTTATTAAGTTTTCTATTAGTAATTTTATTTTTTCCTCCATCGTCCATCGTAGAGTAGGCTACATACTTACCTCTGTCCCGCATACTACCAATACCATATGATTAAGCAACGCAATATGCACGGAATGACTCAGGGGAACTTGCAGGTGAAACACAAGGACTCATTAAGCTGGATTAGTGCATTTGCAATTTTATGGATTCAAAGAAGTCGTTATTAGAATTACAATCATTGGAATGCCAAAACAAAATATATAAAAAAACAAACGAATGCTCACAAACCAAAAACACCATAAAACTAAGCATACACTAATGTACCCAAAAACAAACAAACCTGCACGATGACCGCTCTGTCTCCGCTTAGTACATGCTACTATCGACCACTCATCATGCCTTCGTGTCCAATTTGCAACATAAGATTTCTCGTGTTTATTTGGTTTCCAAATAAATTTTTATTAGTACCTCGCTTGTAAACGTAAAAACATTGTACGGGAATGATTGTGTTACCATTTCATACATTCGCCGATGCACTACTCCTACTCAAGAAAATTTCAAGTTTGAATTGTTGCGATATCCGTCCGACAAAGATCATTCACCGACATCTTCCACTACATATTTACCATCGGGGACTTCACAAGTAACCATTTTTTACCAGAAACCATTTATTTTAAACGCGATCAAAAACATACAAAAATTCTATTATTTAATAATTTGAATTGGACCTTTACAAATTGAGGTTATATTTAATCCGCTTTTACATACGTATGGTTTTATCATTGAACAATTGCTTAAAAACATTGCTATAATTATACATACGCTAGTAATAGCTACTACTTAATATATCATTATTTTAAAAACTTATTTTCTCAATTTTAAAAACATTTTCGCACGCCACGTTGCCAAATTTGCCATCGTGGGCGATGCTTAGTTTAATACATCGACACGGACTAGATAAGACAAGCAAGAAACTAGTTTTTGGTCGCGAGCGCTACACATCCACGTAAATAAGTTTCAAAGACGATTCATCACACCACATCCCATCCAAATGGCGCCTCACGATCTTCCAATGACCTCGGCGATGGCGACCGTCTAGCCTCCCAAGCGCCGCGTCTTTGCCCGGACGTGATGTTGAAGTTTGCTTCGATTTTCTTCCTCAACTCCGCTGCCATCCATAGGAGCGAAGTCATCTTGAGACGCAACAACAAACGCAGCATCGTTTCGCTGATACAAGCGAAGAAAGTTATGCACTGCCATTGTCGCAAATACAATGTCCACTTGGCGATTCATCTTATACGAGGGCATACGGTGGAGGATATTGAAACGTGCCTTCCATACACCAAAGGTCCGCCAATCACGCTCCTGCCAGGATGAATGCATGTAGTTAAAGGCTTCTTTCGCGCTTCTAGGTTGGCGTGCCGACCTGTTGAAAGCATTTTGAAATTGCTGAAAGTGATACCGCACAATGCCTCCTCTATACGGGCCCATGTATCCGGCCATGTGTGCATAGCCTTGATCGACTAAATAGTATTTCTCGTTGGCGGGGTGAGGAAATGTATCCCCATATTTTGCCCACGCCCCTCGGAGTACAGCACTGTCATGCATTGACCCCTCCCATCCAGGAGAAACGAATGTGAAACACATGTTGAAATCGCATACGGCCAAGACATTCTGTGTTGGATAATTTTTCCGTCCGTAGAAAGCTGTACTTGTGCTCTTGGGCGGCACACATTTGATGTGCGTCCCGTCAATTGCACCAATGCAATCCTGCATTTACCAAATCACATTTACAGGGTTTAACGATCCAACCTCCTGAGTCAAAAATGAAGCAAATAAAGTTTGACTTTTGGTCGCCTTACCCTCGAAGCCTGGTGTCTCGGGTTCGTTGGCCTGTGATACCCTCTACCGTAAGTAGTGCGGTGTGGTCTTATGAGCACGCGGTTCAAGAGACGCCACCGCTTTAGAACTCTGGGTTGAAATGTTTGTTGACGGTGAACTCCGTGACAATCAAGATCGCACGGTCGGACATCGTCCGACACCATGTGCGATGCTGAAAATAAACATTGCTACCGCTCCATGGTCCCAACCTCCGAGGTTGGCCGCAGATCGTGTTCTTGCAAAGAAGAGTTCCCGAACAACATGAAAACGTCAGGATACATTCGAAAAAGGATGTAGCAAATGTTCGGGTTTTCCAAAGCATTTTTCACCATCACGGTCCCTGATCGCTCTGCACCCATCATTGTACAATTTATGTATGGCATCAAAAACTCTTGAAGAGCATACATTGCAAGGTTGCAGAACTGTATCCACTGTATGTTGTCTTCATTCATAGCATGCAAGTCGTTCAAAAGGACCTGGAAGGGATCCATGTCTGCATAATAACAACCGCGGTATTAATTGAGGAATATACATTTCACGCGCTGCCGCTTTCAGATAATCGCAATTGCGTGACTAAAATTGCCTTTTCTCGGACGATTTTTCCCGCCGCAAATGTCATGTAACTCAATAGTTAAGAGTTTATTTACATACGTTCAAATAAAATGGTTTTCATATTTTTTCCTTTTTCTGTTTACCAATTTGGAAATCGCAGCCTTCGGATGATATGTTGAACTTCAATAAATTTCTAAGGGATGTCTTGAAAGTACATCAACTTTCAGATACACACGACAACTCAAACACTAATGAATTCTTTATAAATGTGCAAAATTACAAATTTAAAATCGTAATATAGGAAAGTTCAATATCTAACAACTTCCATAAGAAAAACAAACCGAAATATAAGAGGAAACACAAAGAGGGCAAAAAAAGACATAACAACTTGGTATCCAATCGCAATTGGTGGCAAAGTTACTAGTACACATGAAGAACCACTTAATATATTTTACGCTTGGCCATACGTAAGATGCGATTGTCGTGGATGCAAAAATTGACACATATGGTTTTTTTAGTTGTGTAAGTACCTAAGATCTCTTGTGAAAATGAGTATTTCATGACCCGTGCTTCGTAGACACCTAACTCATAAGTTTCTTTGGTGTTATTTATATGAATAAAGTTTGAAGTGAATTCGCAATTCGTATCATCTTAAACTTGATAGTGTCGCCTGTAATCAATTGAAGTTCAAAGTGTTTTAAATCGCATTTTTCGTGGTTAATTAAATACGGGTTTATGCTGTTGCGCCTTAAACCATGCATGTTGACAATTTCCTAATTGACTTTTTTCCTGTTTCAATATTTAATAATTAGGTAATTAACCTTCACTAGTTATAGAAAATTAAAGCAGGAGAGAATCTCACATTTCGAGTAAAAAAAAAAAAAATTTGAAGTTGAGTGAGACTATGAAATCATGAATAATCACGAATGCCAACTACAAATTAATCTCCGATTACGAGTCCAATCTCGATTCTAACCATTTTAGCACCCAAAGGGAAAGAATAACATCACTTAAATACCTAACTTAATTATCTCAAGGTATTAGTTTGATTGGGTATAGCAACGAAGTAAACATAAATTAAGAGAACACCCGTGAATTTGAAAAAAAATTGTGTATGGCCTATCCACCAATTACTTACAAGTAAATGTTTTATATTAATAAAACACTTTTAAATGAGATGATGCAAAGGAGAGTTAGAAAATTAATGGAGTATGGGGTGGAAAATATCTCAGAAGGTTTTAGCTATTTATACCGCCAACAAGTCCATCGTTGGATTTATTCTCATGAAAACGTGCCTCATATTCAGGTTATGTAAATTAGTCAAATTTGTTTGCCTTCACTCCATCATCAATTCCGTTTTTATATGCAACTCAGAGTCTTAGGTGCATTTATTGAATATAGCGTGCATATATATACTTGTTTGATATGGTCACAAAAATTTAGAGCAATTTAAAAATATCATTACATAGAATATCGCTAGTAATAACCCGAAATGCACGAGAACATTTTTGCTTCCCATGCAACAACGCTAAACAATAAAGGTCCTTCTATTGCTATTAAACCATAAATTTTAATTTAAAATCACAAATAATTGAAACTAGAAGGACAACCGTACGTAGACCATAATACTGCACAGAAATGAATTACTCCTTCCATGAAATGCGTCTAATAACCCATAGACCGAATGCAGAGATTCACCATTTACAGCTATTTCACGATTTTGACAAAGCATGAATGTGTATAGTTTACATACGTTCTAGGTCGATGTCCTAACTATTTTATTCCCATTTGTCCTATTTACCAACTTTTGTCCATGCACGAAAAAAAAAATTAAACAATAAAAAAATCACCACAATGAAAATGGACACAACTACATGGCAGTCACCTTTACGATGATGAACGAAAGTACTTGTGCCCTTCAACTATGCTTACATACAGGAAGAATGCAACACACCTGCATATGAAGGTTTAAACCAACGCTAAAAGTTCGTTTGAGGGCGCCTTCTATGTCCTTCCCAGTTGAGGATGTAGTACATTTTATAAAGGACATTGGTGCAAATATCTATATCTCATGTCCTACTTGGTTGAAAATTGAGCACAAAAAACAATAATTTCATCTGCAAAGGCTAGTTTTATAGGTTGTACCAATGAATGGGGTTTTGATATATTAATGGTGTACTGATAATTGCATAGTATTACAGCAAAGTGTTAATTCCAACGTCTAATTTTTATGACTCCATATATATGTCTGGTTGTATAGAATTATCCATAAATACTAAAAAAAGTAAAAGGTGAGCATTTGCATGGCCTTTGGGGAATATTAACGTACGCTAGTTAAGTAACGGAACACCCAAAAAATATCATGAGAACAAAAAAATTATAATTAAATAAAACACCAAAAAATAAACAAAACACAACCAAATATGAATACAGGGAAAAAATTACGATTGAAAATCGTTGAAATAATGTTTGTGGTCATACATCGGCCAACTTACAATGACGAAAAATGTGGTCGATCATAAAATATTTATTGTAGCCGAATTTGATGTTTTCACAAATCTTTCGGCAGCAAATTTCAATGCATTATTATGAAATGCATTGAAACAAGTAAGATTAATACAATATGTTCATTAGAATTAGTCAAAATTTTATAAACACACCCGTGACTTTGGCAACAGTTATATTTCATAGTCTTCATTGACCAAAATAGCATTTTTTACCAAGGTCACATGGTCATATCCATGCTAGGATTCATCATAGGTAATAGATACAAATGTGCCTTTGGTCAAGTGGCATAGCTAAACTATTTGCATTATATGTGCACAGTGAGTATGCTGTTGGATTCACACCGCGAATCGAAAATGATGGACAATTATTTTTGGATAGTACAAGTTTTGCTTTGGTTTTAGAAAAAAAGTAAGCGGTAGCTATGCCTTCACAACACCATGCAGCGAAGTTTTTAAATTTTTTCGGAAAAAAATTTAAAAACTTCGGTGCATTGCCAAACAGGCTACTACAAAACTCATGCGATTTCACCATGTCTGTACCATGTCCCCTTTTTTATTGGGGGAAAAAAAACCAAATTTAAATTGTTTGCCCTTTTCCTCTTCCGTTGTAAATATACCCTCTCAGTCGGTCACACTCACACACGCACGCTGTCTTTGTCTTGTAAAATATTTACAAAGATATTCTTCCTTTTTGTATGGCCTTTTTTTTTATATACATATACATTCATATATATATATATATATATATATATATATATATATAAGTTTCCACACCCAGGTTATGCACGGGAATCACTAACATTAGTCGTTCACAAATTTAAGGACATTTGGAAAAAAAAATTGAAAAATCATAAAGATGTATACGATATTTCACGTTATAATATACTTACATCTATTACGGTGATAACGCCGATAATAGAAATCAAATGATTTGAGCCGCTAAGAACAATTCTTAAATGACGTATAATCCACCCACTTTCTAATCATTAGTGAAAAAAGTAAGATTAACAAATATATCGATTAACAAGTCTCTAGAATTTCATATCTTCTTACTTGTTTACACTAATTGTTTTCAGTATTTAAGTTGTGCTTAATCGCCCAACCACGGTCCAATAGTCCCCTGTATTTTATGAGATCATAGCAAAAAGATGGACAAACTCATAACTATCAATACATTTGAATTATTTAGATACTTTATTTTCCTAAAGTATAACATTGTTAAATAAAACGCTCTTTTACTTACAAATTAAACATAAAAATTTTATTATCTTCCATAGATATCATATGTCACATTAACACATGTAGAATTGTTTCTTATAATACTACACGGACAGTCGATAAATTAATCACTTCATGAGTTGGTACGATGTATTTTCTGTGTCAGCTGAAGCCCCTATATATGGGGAAAAACAACTAATGACTAACTAATAGCCGTCAAACTCTAAAGGGACACAACTCAAGGGCATTGATCAATCTTCTCCACTCTATTGAATCAAGGCCACTAAAAAAATAGTAAGACAAAACTCAGAACTTATATAAAATAATTAGTTCCCTATACGCATTAAATGTAGGATGGACACAATTTTACCAATTTGAATCACATTATTATTGCCATAAAATACCCATCCGGAAAAAAAAATTCCCAAAATTCATTATTTTAAAACGACAACAATTCTGGAAGTAAGTTCACATAATTTAGCACACATGGTGGATAATGATATAAGGAATGTAAATGATGTGCTCCTATACAAGGCATCCTTAGAAAAATTGAAATTGTTACCATGTACATAAGCTAAGGAAATTCCAAAGCAAAATACGCATAACTATCAAGGCTTACCGACAGAAACTACAGAAGTATTAATATTACTACTAAAATTATTCGAACATATATAGAGTAAGCCGTAGTACTTCGGAAACTGACAAATAAGCCCAAACGAAATAAGGAATCCATAAAACATGTCAAACACATAATGCTACCAAAGGAAAATGAGACGACCTAATATGGGAAACGAAACAACATTTAGTTGGGTTGAAATGGACGCTTGGGGATTCAATGAATATGGAAAACCATTACCCCATGCTAAAGGCGGAGGTGTATTTATTTCCGCATAGTCTTCAACCAATGCTCAATTCCTCTTCTTTGGAATAGCTGCTAAAATTTGACGATTCACATCGCCACGCAAGAGTGACAAAGGCATGTGCATAAAGGTCGAGATCCGAACTCTCAAGGTAATTAATAAGATCCATGCACTCTTTCACCGATGGAGTATAGGCAGCTTTCTTTTCTTTGTTACGTGCAGTGGAAGCACCACCCGTCTGTGCAGAACCCATGGTGAAGTCTGATGTAGGCAGCCTTCGTCGAACTGATGGCATCATGCACGTATTAAGGTCAATAGTCTTCCTTTTTCCCGAAGACCCACTACCGCGCCCAGACGAAGTGAATGGAACAAAAGGAATGTGTGGCAAAGGTGCGTAATCACCACTATCACCGCTTCCTCTGCAGAATCGTGGTCCGAGTCAACCATGTCAGTGGCCCCTTCCAACTGGGTGTTACTATAGATACTAGGCGCAACGGCGAACTGCCCAGTGGCGAGAGCCGCATCAAATAACACTGGCCCCATGTCTCTCCAATGACGCAGGTCCTGGTTAGCATACGCACCCATCCTTTTGTCGGACTACACAGCAAGAACAAATCAATAGGCATTTGGAAGTAGGACACTAATTACCGAAATGGAGAGTATGATGCCGTTAGTGTAAATGCAACTTTGATTGCAAAATTAAAAGCAAACAACGAAAAATTTTTCAAATAAAGAAAGACAAGCACGGAAAGATTGTGTGAGTAATTAATAAGATATATGTGCCACAAAAGGAAACCAGTTTGTTGCTTTGAATATGGTAGCAATTTTCAATTACTTTGTAGATGTGGTTCGCCAAAGGAGCAAAGATGAAACAACTAACATAACGCTCCATTACACTATAAATCGCACAAAAACATTAACTTTTGTACATCCAAAAGTTTTATGTGTCCACACTGATAAAGATAACGAAAAATTTCATAACAGTGCCAACCGCAAGACTATGAATCATGGATTTCGCTTCTTTACTAGGATGTTACGACAGCACAAGTTTATAACATATTGGTAAGTGACGACGTAGAGCTAGTTGTCATCCTGTTAGTGGTTTGGAAGGTCATATGTTCCCGAGCTATGGAAGGTCATAAAGTCAACTCAATTCTTCAACATACTAGATATGACAAAGACTGATTTTTTAGACTTGCTAGGTAAACATATCTTACTAATACGAACTGACATAAACCAATCCCGACCCATATATATCACAAACCAACACACGCCAACTCTAACGCATTTAGGGATGCCAAGCGCATTTAAAGATGAACGGCAAGAGATAACGGTGGTGGAATAGTGGTATGTGTTTGATTAACGAGGCAGTTGAGAAAAATATTTCAGTTAATAAATCACGCATTCAGGATAGGTACATGATCTGAGTCGAATATATTAATTTGTTTATTAATCCCTAGGGAGAAATAGAAAAGCTATTTCACTTCAATGGTAACTGAAATATCGCTGCCAAAATTTCACATACGCACTTACATAGTCATTCCCCTACTGCATTTGGAAATGGAAAAGTTTAAGGACGGTTAAAATGGAAGACAATTGGAACACTAGTATTTTTAATGAATGAACGGAGGGAATCACTGTAAAAGATTCCATGTACCCAAATATTCAACCACATACACGAAAAGAAGGTGCTTTTTCAGTAATTATACATCTGTAAATGCGAGGAGTTGCTAAGCACAACGGAACAGTATGACATCAATTACAATGACCCATTTTCTTTTTCGCTTTTTCAGATTAGTTCAACTACACAAAGACAAACCAATCTGGCAAGAAAATCTCTCACGCTTCATAGCCGCAAAAAAAAAAAGTGAGAAAACACTTACCGCAAGAGTTTCGACCCACCATCATGTTCTTGGCGCAATGCCCCAGTTTCTTCGTCTAATCCCGCGCCGGTGAGTCGATGAAGGAGGTTCTTTACGATCACCCACTCTTGCTTAAGTTTAGCCCACAAGTTCTTTAGTTGCGACATTTTGTACGACTTCCCCAATTGCACTGCAAAAGTAGCTTGAACATTCTTCCAACCTTGCTTATTTAGTACCCCTTTTTGCAAGTTGCCGGTGATTAACTCGGCGTGAACGGTTTCTAAGAAAATTCTCTTCCTCACCGGATCCCACCCGGCTCGTTGGGGCTGTTCCTCCCGTACAACGTACTTGCCCTTGCACCGTGGCGATTGTCGCCGAGGTGGGTAGGAGGCTCCATTTTTTACAGGATGGGACGCCAAGCAACAAAGAGACGAGAATTCAGAATCCGTTTGGGGTATAAATTAGGGATCGGGGAATTTGTTAACGCAATTTCAGAGCGGGGTTTTGGAGGGTTTCGGTAACTCCTTGGTTTGTTTTTTGTTTACTTCTAGATCTCCAGATGCGTATTTCTGGTGGCTGATATATGCAGGGAAGGATGGAAGGGAAAAGGGAGTGAGGGTTTGGGTCGGCAGAGGGTGGAGGTGAAGGTGGGTGGGAGGAATAATGAGGGATCTGAATACATTGGGTGTGTTTGAATTATAGTCAAAGAAGGTGGGTCCGAGTGTCTCATCAAGAAAAATGCATTCGGACTTCAAAATGTGTTTTTACTTGAATTTTGAAAATGCAAACGGGGCCTATGTCAATTAATTTATGTATAGCTTTTTTACATTGAAGCTCGACCATTTGGAACAATTTCTTTTCGAAAACTTGGATTTATAATTTTTTCTTTGTTTCATGTGTGTTGTTTGGGGGTTGGGGTTGGGTTGGGGTGGTGTCGGAAAGTATGGTATTTGACATTGGCGGAGCTATACTTTCAATAATAATAATAATAAATTCTCACTATTTATTAAATATTCACATTTTTTAAAATATCAGAAAAATAGATATGATCAATGTATCATGTATGGCTTCCTGAAATTTTCTGGCAAATAGAGGAAAAGTAGATTTTTGGGATGAGTGGAGCTCCTTACCCTTGGACAAAAAATCTCACTGATTATTACTAAAAATAAAAAATAAAATAATAATAATAATAATAATAATAATAATAATAATAAAAAAAAAAAGAAAAGGAATGAAAAATCTCACTGATTATTTTTTTTTTCGCCGAGTATTAAATATTCATATTTGAAATAAAACAGAAAAATGATAGGTATGAGTTTCGCTCCCTACTTGTTCGATGTTTCATCAGATTCTAGCTTCGAAACCTCACCATTCTCAATTCATTGTTTTGCTATGTTACTTCGAAAATTGAGAAGCTCATCTTTCTAAAGATGAATTCCCAGCTCAATAAACTCTATCTGTTCCCTCCTGTTCTTACTCTTCCCTCACCTCATCCACTCCTGCAAATCCTAGGCGTGCGCAGTTCTCCACCGGCGAGAAAAAATGCCGAACTATCTCTCCCCAAATCTGCAGTTACGCATCTTCCGGCTAGGGTTTCAAGGGCTGCCCAGAGTGATGCACGAGCGGCACTTTTCAATTATTTGCACAACACCAGGGGTTTCACTTTTGCAGATGCTGAGCATATTAGCAAGCATTCACCGCGTTTCCTTCGGGGCTTAATTTCCAACGTCGGAAGCAGTGAAGACGACATGTTCACAGCGGTGTCCAAGTTCCTCAGGTATAATCCTACCAGCGAGTTTGAACCCTTCTTAGAGAGTTTGGGTTTGAGCCCCACCGAATGCGCTTCTCTTATTCCACGAGACTTGATGTTTCTAGGAGATGATAAACTTTTGTTGCATAATTATCATTCCCTTTGCAATTTTGGGATCCCGAGGAGTAAGATTGGAAGGATGTATCTGGAAGCAAATGAAATATTCAAGTATGAAATTGGAGTTTTAGATACGAAATTGGGAGCTTACGAGCAATTAGGTTTGAGTAAATTGACTGTTATAAGACTTGTAACTTGTAGCCCCCGGCTTTTGGTAGGTCGTGTGAACAATGCAGTTATAGAGCTTGTCAAAAAACTAAGGAAAATGGGGTTTGAAAATGATTGGATTGGAAAGTATTTATCGAGCAATAACGTGTACAATTGGAATAGAATGGTTGATACAATACGTTTTCTTTCTGACGTTGGTTGTAAAGATACAGAAATTTGGGTTTTGTTTAGCACAAATCCTGCACTATTACTTGAAGGTTTGGGCAGACGAGTCTATGTATTGGTTGGCGTGTTGCTCAAATTGGGCTTTGACATAAATGGTGTTCATGAGTTGTTCTTGAAGAATCCCGAGATTTTATTGCCCATGTTTGCAAAGAATCTTTGGGAGGCAGTGCGTTTTCTTGTACAGATTGGGATGAAACGGGATAACATTGCCAAGATTGTGTCTAGCCATACAAGCCTTGTGACTTCTCGTACTTTAAAAGGACCAAACACCGTATTGAAGGAATTTGGTAGCGATAGGAATGCTTTATGCCAGATTATAGAAAATGACCCTTTTAAATGGTTTACTTTGGCTTCCAAATCACATATCCCTGGTATAGATGAGGCATCCAAGAAACCAAACAAATACTTGGAAAAGATGGAGTTTTTAAAAAGAATTGGTTTTGTAGAAAACTCAGATGAGATGGCAGAAGCTCTGAGAAAGTTCCAAGGCAGAGGAGATCAATTGCAAGAGAGATTTGATTGCCTGGTGCAAGCTGGTTTGGACTACAATTATGTGGTAAGAATGGTCAAACATTGCCCTAATATTTTAAAACAGGGGAAAGACGTACTTGAGAAAAAGATCGATTGTTTGAAGAACTGCTATGGATACCCTTTGTCTTCTATTGTGGAATGTCCACCTTACCTATGCTATAATATAGAGAGAATTAATCTAAGATTTTCAATGTATGAGTGGCTGAGGGAAAAAGGTGCAAGACCACCCATGTCTACGTTGAGCCCAGTTATTTCTTATTCGGATGCGAGATTCACAAAATATTTTGTTGATATACACCCAGAAGGTCCAGCTAAGTGGGAACAATTAAAAAACTCGCTGTGGGAAAATTTTACAAAGTCGTTAGAGACAAGTTGAGATGAGTTAGTGTGTAATTTATTCCGTACTTTCTTTTTGACAAGAATTTACGTTTGAAAGTCATGACTTTCCTTGTGTTCAACGTTATATTCATCTGAATTTCCACACTGAGAAGTGCATCACTGTGAAGTCTGTGGCTAAGTCCCTTAGTAGAGGAGAAATTTTGTATTAACTTGGGTGTGTTGAGTATTGTGTACTCCGTACTCATGACAACTAAATACTAATAACCTATATAGAGACAGTTATAATTAATTGAATAATGTGGCTCTTTATGTGTAATGATTGACCTGGAGTACGAGATTTCTATTTTGTAGTGATGAGGAAACATCCAAACTTGAGGTGGCATGCACCAACTTTTCATATTTTTTGACTTTTGGGAACTGAATTGAACACCTACTAAAAGGAGTTTGAACTTATTTGTGCTTTAATTTATCGGAAATGATGTTCATGTGAGGTTATAGTACCTAAACTCTTTACAATTTGTCTTGCTAGATGGTGGTGGAGACCACGAGTTTTGTGGATGCTACGTGTTTCTAAATAACATGTTTTGTTACAGTTTGTTTCTGTTATTTGTCTTGATTAAGGGTATTGATGTATTGTTTGGAATAAGGGTATCTCAATTAGAGGCATGTCCTAGGCCTCTTGAGTTGCCCATCAAACTATATTGTATTCATGTATTCTCGTTCAATATATAGAAGTTTACGAGTTATTTCACTTTCAACTGCAGGATTAGGCCAGTGGTAGAACTGATAATGCATCTCAACAGCAAAACGGACTTTGATTAGAGGTGCCGTTGGATCAGTAATGGCATCTCAATTTCCTGAAGAATCGGTAAAACTGCATTTCTTAGGTTCACACTCAATCTCACTGGAAATAAACATTTTGGTGGCTCTTGATCGATCAAGTAAAAGTAAATGAGTGATAGAGAGGTGATTTCGTAACGTGCTTAATGTGCTTCAGGGCTCTTTTGGAAAAACATTCTCAAAAATTCCTCCCCGGCGCCAAATTCAGTTTCAAAGACAGAAATTATTTTAAAAAAGCAGTAATTCACGTTTCTCAATTTTCTATGAACTTTCATAAATTCTCTCGGGAATATCTTGTCGGAAAGTATTGTCAAACAAGTTCTAATGGAGGCCCGTGACCACCATTTTGTTAGCCTTATTGTCTTATTAATTAATAGACCTGTCTTTCTTACGTGATTTACTGTGACTTTTTGTTCTTTAGTCAAGTGCTATTTGAATCCGGGAATTACTCTGTATTAGCAAATACCATGTCGTCGGTAAGCACACTTCTTCTCCTTTGGGAAAATTCAGGAAAAGTAAATTTTTACCTTGTTGGAAATTAACTTTTTCTTGAATATTGGTGGGGACCACCAAATGTGCGAAAAATAATTAGTAGTGATGCGAGATGTATAATTAATAAAAATATATTTTTATTTTCATTTTTATATAAAATCCAAAATCCTATTTCTGTATCATAAAGGCTCGGCCCCGTGAAAATTTGCTTTGGATAAATGGAGCTGTCACAAGTTTAAATAGCGAACTGAAAATCAAAGTGGTAGACCCATTGATATGAATGGATCGATAATAGTGCGGAATGGGCGCTTAGAAGTATATGAGAAGAGAAGAATAAAATATATGATAACAAGAAACATGAAGTTTGTGTGTAGACAAAAGAGTTATTTCAATCCAACGCATCAATCACATTATAGTTTCTTTGTCACTTCTTACGTGCTTCGTAGGGATGAACTTATATTTTTATTTTTGTGCATCGCGTCTCTCATTCGATCTTCATGATCATTTACACGTTACAAACATGAAATATGCTCGTCTATCGGTGGAATGTATGACAATTGGAGATGCATACGTATACGCCTACTTAGCTTGTCAGTGAACAAAGTGTGAGAAGATCGGAGAAACATGAAAAATATTTTTTGTTATCATAGAATAAATGGAAAAAATGAGTGTTAGAAAATTGATTTTAATCTTAATTTTGTCATATTTTAGGCCAAAAATATTTGGAAAAAAAAAGTTAAAAAAAAAAAAAAAAAACTTTGAAGGGATTTGTTTTTGCCCCCACAAAGCCAGGGGGGTAAATGCTGATAAAATTATGAAAGATTACCTTTGCAGGAAGGAATCTTGAATTTTCAGGGTCCCCACTGAGTCACATGTACAAGCCTGGATTGTATCCTATTATACTTTTTGACGCCCAGCAAAAGTCTGTGTGATATACTGCACCGTCTTTCTCAATACCACAATCAGCCAAACTTCTAGTCTATTCTATCCCCCACTTGCCTCTTTCGGAAACACTATACTTCATATGTGCATTATTCATTACTTCCCATATAGTAAATAGTGAACGTAAACATTCACGTAACTGCATTTGATAAGTTGGATCAGCCGGTAATGACAAATTTAGTGACCATTCAAGAAATCCATTAGTTGATAACTTAGATTGAACAGTATTAGACAGTACTAACTAGATCAGAAACATTCAAGGAAAAAAAAACCTTATTTGAAAATTTAGATTGATGGTGAGAAAATCTCGTATTTGATAGGTTAGGTTGGATGGTAGTGACGGGTTCGACTGTGATGACACGTATGATAAGTTCTCTGGGCTAAAATGGAATTACTGGCTGTACTTTGTCTCTTCCTCTGTTTTCTTATCTGCTATCTTTAAATTCTTAGAAAATGTTAATGAAACTTTGTGTAATTACTCCATCTTTGGTCCCTATCCACTGGCAGTTCACCAATCCATGGCATCCCTCCATGAACTGCTATCTGAAGAAGGATTTGAGCACAAAAAATCTCTGAAAACAAGAAAAAAGGTCAAGTTCAGAGATAGAAGAATCCAAGATGATTCAAAAACTACCATCCCTATTTACATATGTGAAAGCGGAAGAAGCTTCGATGCTTCGTCTAAACCAAGGGGTGAAAAAGCTAATTCAGTTAATGGCTCCTCAGTTTTTTCATCATCAGGGAGAAGAGGTTCAGAGTCAAACAGGTCGAATGTCAACTCTATAGCACCACGAAAAGACGAGCTGATATCCACATTGAGTGGATTTGTAGCCCGATACTTAAGAGACAAAAAATTTCGCGAGACGATAAGAGAAAAGTCTTGTTCTTGCTTTGAGCACTCATTAGACAATGGAACTATTCTTGCCAACATGGAATTGGCAATGCAGAGTATTGAGAGAACGGTCGAAAGCCGAGAGATTGATATCAAGTCATTGAAGAACTCTATTCGGCTTTTGAAGATTATAGCTTCTTCGACTAGTGGGACCCGTCTCTCGGCGTGTGCATTACTTTACTTGTCGATTGGTTATAAGATTGTGAAAAACGATGTAAGTTCAGCTAAATATGTTTTGCAAGTTTTTTGTGAGTCACCTTTTCTTGGACGAACGCATTTGCTTCCTCGACTTTGGGAGCATTTGTTTCTTCCTCACCTTCTTCACCTCAAGATTTGGTATACTAAAGAGGTTGAATTTCTTTCAAGTCCAAGCCATGCGAAGAAGATTAAATCCCTTAACAAGTTGTATAACAATCAGTTGGATTTTGGTACAATTCAGTTTGCTTTTTACTACAAAGAGTTGCTTAAAGTTGGTGCTCCATCTTCAGCCGTTCCTTCTGTTCCTCTGCCATCTCAAATAAACCATTCTCGCTCGAGGAGGAGATCTTCAGATTCTTCAACTTCTTATCATTCCATCAATAATAGATCACTGTAAGTTTGAGTTTAATAATATATGCTCGATATCTCCTATTATAATAGAATGTTACCTATGTGACCTTATTTTTTTCGGAAGTTATCAAGCGGTTTTCGGGCACACGAAGGAAGAAGAGAAATATTGTATAGTAGAAGAAGGCATCAAGCATTGCAATCACATTGAAGTAGGTATCACTATCCTTGTAACTAAGCTCGATTTTTACCTTTTTAGATAGGTGCTGATGTCTAATTGTGTTAACAATCTTGATAGGAGAAGGCTATAATTCAACATTTCAGTAAACCAAAAGTTGATTTATGGCCGGAAAATCATAAATCAGATTATTTCTGGTTTCTTTCATGCCGGAGTGAACCAACGCAATGGTTGGTCGAACAAAACTATAAGCCTATCAAGACTGTTGAAAATATTCATCCGTCCCCATCGAATGACTTTGTGAGGGCCATTTCAGCTATTAGCTCATTAGGTAACCTTCAAGATTGTGAAATGGCGGTTCGTGTGTTAAGCAAGGTTTGGCTAGATTCTCAAGGAGATCCAAAGGTTGAGAAGTCATTATCGGAGGTTCGTTTGATAGAAGGACTAATGGAGGTTCTATTCATCTCTAATGATGATGAAATCTTGGAACTTGGAATCTCGATTTTAGCAGAATTGGCGACAAGGAGAGAGATGAACGCGAAAATCATATTGAATTCATATCAAAATCTTGAAGTGTTCTTAAGATTATTGACAAGTAACAGCCTGTTTCTAAAAGCTGCAGCTCTACTTTACCTAGTGAAACCAAAGGCGAAACAAATGATATCAACCCAATGGGTCCCACTAGTCCTACGTGTGCTAGAATTCGGCGACCAAATGCAAAGTTTATTCACTGTTCAGTGTAGCTCTCATGAAGCGGCGTATTACTTCCTCGACCAACTTTTAACCGGTTTTGATGAAGACAAGAATTTAGAGAACGCTAGGCAAATTGTTTCTCTAGGTGGGCTTGGCTTGCTTGTGAGGAGAATGGATGCAGGGGATGTGTGTGAGAAGAGTAAAGCCGCCTGTGTTCTACTTTGTTGTGTTCGAGCCGATGGAAGTTGTCGACATTACTTGTCAAATAACTTGAAGAAAAACGCTATTTTGTCTCTCCTCATCCGTGGAAAGCAAACGAATTCTCATCGGCTTGCTTTTGCATTGCTCACAGAGTTACTCTGTCTTAGCAGGTAATATCTAACTTTTAGTGTGTCTGATAACGTGTTTCTTTAGTTTTAAAAAGTGAAAAACGAGTGATGAAAAAGTGATTTTGAAAATTGTCTGGTAAAAAATGATTTGGAAAATTGTATAGCAACATTAGAGTAACTATATTGATCATGATATTCAAATGACCAGAGGAAAGGAAAGGGAAGAGTTCTTGAATGGACTAATGATGGGATGGGACTGCTTAAACACAATGCACATTTTGCTACTCTATCTCAAAAATGCAAGGCTAGAAGAACGCCCGATAGTTGCAGCCATATTGCTGCAGCTCGATCTAATGGTTAGTTTGAATTTTATCTTTTTCATGCACTAAATAAAGATACTGGGTGTTGAAATCGTTAACAAGTTCAATTATTTCAATTATCATTAATGCCCAAGTAAAATTATAGGGAGATTCTTTGGAGTTCAGTGTATATAGAGAAGAAGTGGTGGATGCAATGGTAAAAGCCTTAGATTGCCAGGTATTTGATGGGATAGTCCAAGAACAGTCGGCGAGAGCTCTCCTGATTCTCGGAGGGCAATTTTCTTACAACGGAGAGCCAGTGGTTGAGCAACGGCTCTTGAGAAAAGCCGGCTTTGATGACAAGTTGGAAGACTTGTATTGTGGCAAGGACATAAGGATTGATGGATACTTACACTCCGTAAGTGCTAATACTGTATAAGATTTACTATTTTTTTGTTTGATTCATCTACTTTTATACTTCTGTTTTCTTGAAACTCATTTCCAACCACACATTCTATAGGACCCATAACTATTCATACTTTTGTTTTGCTCATTCAATTTACACTTGCGATCCTTAGACTAAAGAAGACAAGACGATGGAAATTTGGCAACGTAAGGCAGCAATGGCATTGCTCAACATTGGAAATACGAGGCTTCTTGAGGCTCTTGCAGATGCAATGGCGAATGGTATCCCGTGCCTAGCACGAGCAAGCTTGGTGACTGTGTGTTGGATCAGCAATGGTCTCAATTCGCTTGAATATATTCATATGCACCTCAAGTACACGGCATGCTCGGTTCTGATGCCACCTTTAGTAGAATCCTTAAATTATGACCGGCCGATGGAGGAGAGAGTATTGGCGTCATTCTCATTACTCAGCCTTGTGAGTGGCACAGGTTAGTGAACTATAATTTGTTCATGCTTGTCATGTAGCACCGAATGTGGCACTAAGTTAAATGTTGTTGTACTATGTTGCTTTCTCAGAATATTTTTTGACACCATCGAGGATTGATGAAGAGCTTCTAAGTCAGCTTTCGAAACTATCCCGAGTGACGTGGACAGCTGAGGAGCTTGTGAAGAGATTCAACAAGCAGATTATCATATAAGTATCATTTGAATGCATACTGATCCCTTTTTGGAATAATGAAAAAATGATTGTAATAGTAGCAGAAAGAGTACAATGTAATGCTTCTCGTGTAAATTGTAATTGATGTCATCGTTCCTTGATGTATAAATTTCTGTATAAATACATGATTTATATTATGTGGAGGATAAAACCAATCATTGTGGTGTTTCTTAGAAAGAAAAAAGAGGGTTTTTACCGCTGCTGTAGAAAAAACGCTGTTGTTCTGTGGTCTTTATTCTTCTAAATACGTTCTTACATTTCTCTTTCAAAATCATATGGTTTCTTGTTCGATTTTTCAATATAATCAAAATCAGAATAAAGGCATCACAATCGAGTTCACCACTGGAAAATTGTGTTAGTTAAAAATATATCTTCCCAAATCTATTATATTATGATAATATAACTATTTTTTATTTTATGTACTTGTTGCCCCCACACACGACCATCTCAAAAGTCCTTCGAGAAAAATCTCTTCTTTTTTGCCCTTTTTTCCCTTATCCATAGTTGTTTTAACTTTCTTCTAACTAAGCGCGTGTTAGGGTATGTGTTTTTATGCGTTTTTATGTGTTTTGATGTGATATAAGAGAGAGAAAAAGTGGAATTGAATGGTGGAAATTTGTATAGTACAGATAGGTCCCACGAGATTTATGTGTAAAAATGTGTAAAAATGAGTAGGAGAACGGGGTCTAAAATTTAAATTTTATGGGATTCGAACAAGTAGAATAGTAGTAATATGCTCGCATTCCAGATTGAAGGCTTGGCTTTGAATCCTATCCCCCACCCCTATGATCCGCCCTCCTCAATTATCCCCCAAATAAAAAATTAAGATTAAAATTAAAATTCCACTATACAGTCAAAATAATTCCAATTTTAATCGCACCTTCAAAACTCTTACGAGTTATTAGCTGATATTTTTGTTTTTATGATTTCTACTTTTTATTCAAAGTGATTTTATTTTATTTTTTTATTTTGAAAAACAGTAAAGGTAAATGGACAAATCTCTGTACTATACTTGGGCCAATTGTTAGGCGGGCTGAGCAATGCGGCACTGTTAGTTTCTTAAGCCCGCTTAATTAACCTTCTCCTGAATGTTCTGTTTTGGTCCCAACGTCGTAGTTGCGCCAATTCACCGTCAAAATTTTCCAGGAGCATATACAGTCATACAGAATCTCCGCAAGCAAAAAGGAAGAGAATAATCTGCTTAACGGATCGGCGATATATCAGGTAGCTATGGTTTTGGTAAATTTTTCAGTTGTTTATAATATTTGTTACAAAATTTAGTTCATTGAGAGGTGAAATGTTGAAAATGAATTAAATTTTTAGTGCATAAATGTATGGTTTATTTTGATGTGTTTTATTTGATTTTCTGAGATTAGCAAAAAGATTCTTTTTTTTTCTCAAATTATACTTCGTTGTCAAATATTCTGGTGTTAATTACATGGTGTTTGTCTGAAAGCATTTGGCTATATGGCTGCCTAATTGCTAAGGAAGAGTGCAAATAAGATAAAATTGATTCAATTGTACTTACAGCAAATTTGAAGACGTGAACGCTGTATGGAAATCCTAACTCTTGTTCCACTCATCTTCTCCAATTTATTTTAAGGAGTGGGTGGTTGGGGACTTGAGGTTGAGCTAAGTTTAAGCTTGTTCAGTAAAACCAGCCTTCATTCAGCTTGGGTTCCATGCACAATGTGGACAACAAGTGGCTCTTGACCCTTTTCTTCTCGTAGCTTGAAACTTTTGATTTAACAAAAAGCCTCTCTTCCTTATCTTCCTACAACATTGGTTAGGATTTGGAAATTGAAGGTTCAATTAAGATTAATAACAATTTTTTCAAGTCCACTTGTATAGAGACAAATAGGATTTGGAAATGAGAAAGTGCTGATTGGGGGTAAAGAAACAATCATTCATTGGTATTATATTAAATATTGTTTAAGCAGGCGAGAATGAATATTGACATGGAAAGACTAGTAAATTGTGCTAATATTACTTGTAGACCACCTATTTAGTTTGACATGTTCATGCCCGTCAAGGTATTCATTTTATATGGTATTTTCTATCTTGTGGGGTTGATTGCCAGACACTTGTACGTGTGTCATGTGTAAAATGAAATAAAATGAAAAGATAGATACTTTAAAATTACTTTTAAAGAGTCGCAATTCACGTTTGATAGTTTTTGACTGGCAATGGTTTTTAGCTGCCAGCTTGATTCTGTGTTACACTCAAGAGGATTATTTCTAGCCTTTTCAGGTTATGGAACAGATTCTGAATATTGTTTATAGCATATATTTATTTGTTCTTTTATCTGTCTGCTTTAAGTTCTGGAGCAATTTAACAAACTGTTATTTAATTTTCCAATGTACAAGGGCTGAACGCTCCTCTTATAGCTGAGAATTGTTATTATATTGAGCTGATTTTTGCCTCCGTGAGCGAGATTTTGAACAGAGAAACTCTTCAGGGTTGTCTTCAAGGTCAAACCTGGCCTAAAATTTGTCAAATGGAATCACGAAAATGTAGAATTTAACACTCTACTCATGAATCCCTTTTCTTTTGTATAGTGAATCTCAACATTTGGAAGGAGAATGTTCATTTCTAAATTTGCTCGGCTTGGATCTCGTGCAATCAAGGATATGGTGAAAGGTAGGGTTTAGAGATTAATGGTACATGTCAAATTACTGATGCTGAAAGTTATTATTTTCACACATCACGTATCAGCATGTCAATGTCACATGTTTGTCTGCATTGTGTATTGTGTGTCAATGTTCATGCTTCAAGGCTTAAGAGCAACTATTGATAAGTATAGGTGGAGTTCTATATAAAACACAGCTATTCTAAAACTTACTCCTGCTTGTACAGATTGAGTTCAGCTAAAATCTCTGCAATGACGTTGTTGCCTGCATGACAACATATCACAAGATTTTGTCAACAGTTTCTATGCCATATCAGTTTTCTAACAAGGTCACAAATGATGATTGGGACAAATGAGAATAAAAGGAAATAAATAAGAAGATACATGTGAGCTGATTGTGTTCTTGCAATCCTGGTTCCAGATCTTTTTAATTGCTGAAGTCCCTTGTAATGATGAACGACGCTGACATGGCACTTATAGTTGCATTGCATTCACACGCACATTTAAAGTAACTTCAGGATTTCATGTCAGTGACTTCTCCCATAATAGTTTCTTGCTGTATTGCAGCTCCATCTTTTGCACTGAGGATGTCATATGTTCCTGCAATTCATAACCGTCATGCAGAAACCATGGTTAGCGTCTTCATGTTCTAATGTGAATATATGCTTCCTAATTGCAACATGTCAGTTCCTAAATTTTCTTCTGGTGAGCTTTATCTTGTGCAAACAACGAGTAACAGTTAACACACGTGCACATAAGATCCAGCTCTGACAATGATAGTAACATATGGATGTATGACCATGTGGCGCCTCTTTGTTCTAAAATATTAAGTGGAGATGGAGATGGTGGTAAAAGAGAAGGGTAAAGAAAATACCTCTGTTTCTCTTTTGCATGATCTATTCCTCCCCTCACTGAAGGGAAGGCTTGGCCACCATTTTGTTTTTTTATCATCTTGTTCATTGGCTATCTTCGTTTTGTATTTAGAGGCATGAATCATTTTGCACCACTTCCGCTGGAAAGGTTTCAGAAGAAGGCAATGAAGAAAAGCAAAAGTAAGTACTCTAAGACACAAGTTTCTTACATTCTTCATTTAATTTCTCAGTTCCTTTCTTTTAAATATGGAAGCTGCAAGCATATTTCGTCCACTTAGGATTTTACCCAAGGCAAACTAGTATCTTCATATGTTATAGTTAAGAATAAGAAGTCCAAGTTCCTGCAGCAGACATGCAATTATTATTTCCTTTTTTTTATGAATTCATCTGAAAATTCATGGTTCATGCCACTCGGTGTTGTTTTGGTTTCACAACATTTTATATCTGATGTATGGAATTCAAAAGCCCGAAATGTGCTAATTTCATTATCTAACTGGTTCTTTTTTGGTACACTCTGACTGTACACTACAGAGTGTCCGTAACATTTGTAGACAAGGATGGAGAAGAGAAACATATCAAGGTCCCTGTTGGAATGTCGATGCTCGAAGCTGCACATGAGAATGACGTAGAGCTAGAAGGTAAATTTTGCTAAATGAGTAACCTCCATTCTGCTGGTGTGTGTCCACTTATCATGATTTTGAGCAAATTCACCTAATATTTGATCTTCTTTTCTCTGTCTCTAATTAGAAAATATTGGTTCAATCTGGAGATTTTATAACTTGACATAATTACATAGTTCTTGTTCGATTCAGCTACTTCAGACTAGAGAATGTGTGGTAAAAAAAAATGTGAGTAGTTGTAGGTTGGCTGAAAATTGGCGCAGGAATAGTGGACAATAGAAGTAGCTGGACGAAACAAGGGCTTAGAATTTTCCAGTTGCTGGTATCAGAGTTCATCGCTATATAAGAAGCATGCTTAAGCAATGACCTAAGCTAATTCACATTCATATTTTCAACAGGAGCATGTGAAGGGTCCCTTGCTTGTTCTACTTGTCATGTTATCGTGATGGTAAGTTATTGTTCCCATTCACCAAAAAGAAAACAAAATGAATGGTGATATCTCATGAGAAAATGCATTAGACAAGTACTCCATGTTTGTTTGTTTTTCTGGTCTTGCTTGCTAGGATGTGGATTACTATAACAAACTGGAAGATCCAACTGATGAGGAGAATGACATGTTAGACCTTGCTTTTGGCCTGACTGACACGTAGGTTATATGTCATGAAAACTAATGAATGATTCTTGTAGCCTTTCTTGCTCTGTCAATTTTTATGTTATGATACTCTGCAGGTCTCGTCTAGGTTGTCAAATAATTGCAAAACCTGAAATTGATGGCATTCGTCTAGCGCTCCCTGTTGCCACACGAAACTTTGCTGTTGATGGATATAAGCCAAAACCTCACTGAAGCAAAATAATTGTTTGAAAATGGACGGTGCAGTTTAGCGACAGTTTTGTAGCATATTCGATACTTGGGAGTAGTTTTGTTTTCATTGATACGAGGCTAATGTGCACGTACATCTTCTTTTACAGTCTGACCTCAAGATATTCAAATTGAGGACAAAATGCATGATCATGACCTGCATCAATCAAAATGTATGAACCTTTGTATAATGATTCCATTAAAATAAGTCCTCATCTTTTATCATTTATCGCGCGTATACACAATTTTTGACACCTCAATCACATTTGAATAATAGTGTTGTTTGTATCCTGAGTTTACGCTACATTGGCTGAAGATGGATATATGTATTGAGAATTGATTGTGCTTATGGTAGCACGACTGTTTGATGCAATTAAGTACTTGCTGTTGGTCTATATAGTTGGATTACCACTCTCAATCATCCACTGTTGATATAATTTCGCTTTTATTCATAGTTGATGTTAGCAGCGTTGTGATGAGAACGAAAAAATAAGCAAAAAAACAAAGAACGCAGATTGTGGGAAATCCTAGAACAGGGATAAAAAAAAAAAAAAAAGAACTACAGCGGAGGTTGGAGAAATTTCACTAATATCAGAAATGATTGCTGGAGGAGCTATTTTTTCATTTTTTCATTTTTTCATTTTTTCATTTTTCTTTTTAATCTCAACAATAATACCCCAAACTACAATACATGATATGTATAGAGGGGGTGAAAAGAAACCTAGCCAGATAGAACAAGTTACACTCCCAGCGAGGTCAGTGGTGGGCTATGGGATTGGGCTGGCCGCTGTGGACCTTCATTATTTTTTTCATAATTTTAAGTTCCTGACGTGTGCAACCGTGAATTTTTCAGGTTATGGCAAACAGAATTCAGGTCACCAGATTCTAAAGGGATATATGAACATATTTATACCCTGGGGTGGTTTGAATTTTCACATGTATTAACACCAGGCATTGGGTCGCTTCAATGTTTGTGAAGAATTGATGTCTGTTTACCTACACGTATGGTTGCTAGAGTCTGGCCTGTACAAATATATAAACAAAAGACAAAAGCAAAAATGTGCGAGGAACTTGTGAAAGTCGGATAAAGCTTCAAGTCTGTTGTAGCCACTCCTGTATTGTCGAGCGAAGAGCGTGATTAGGCACCAGATTGCAATTTTGAAGCTTGAGATTGGTCATTGGCGATGTATCGTGACCAGTTTCTAACCAGCCCTTTAGAGCCTCTGACTCGTAAGTGAACCCATCCGCAGCAACCATAGGATTTTGCATAATTTCCTAGGGATATAAAGAAATTGGGGTTAGGGTATGGTTATGCTAAATTCCAGGATTAGACAGTAAATTTAAGGCTTAAAAATCAAGAACTTTGGGTCTTATGTTATTAAACGGAGCCTCGAACCACATCTCTAAGACTTACGCTGTCCTTTTACTTGCTCTGGTTCCACATTGAATTATATTATGTGAGACTATAAGCTTTACGATGAGGTGATTCAAACCAAGCTTAACCTATAGGTCCCTTGATAGAGTAAAGAATATTGTAGACAAGGGTACAGGATTTGACCAACCTGAAATATGGGACAAATGAAATAGGATGGAATCTTGCAAAACTCTTTGGAACCCAATTGAATATATAAACCTCCCATTGGTTTAAGCACCCTCCAGACATCTGATACAAGATCAGGCCGGCGCCTACTACTCATCTCACAGCAACTGATTGCAAGGTGAGCCAACTGTTTCGCTTGCACGAATGGCCAGTCCCCAGCTGTTGGATCCAACAGATCTCTCAAATTCCCTTCATCTAACGCACATAATACTTCATTTCTTATCCCAAGCACAGGCCTTCCCGTTAATAGCCTTAACAATATGATCCCAAATGAATAGACGTCTGACTTCAAAGTGAGCTCTCCTGTAGCAAGGAAGTCAGGGTCCATGTACGTAAAAGTATCGGTCAAACTTGTTGGGAGAGTTGTTACTGAATTTTCCTCACGAGGTATTCCAAAATTGTTAAGCTTTGGCATGAAGTTAGCATCGAGCAGAATGTTAGTGGGATGGAGAACTCCATGTATAAGTACCCGAGGTTGGGAAGAATGCAAGAAGATGATAGCTGAACATAGTTCTGCTGCAATACGGATTCGAGTTTGCCATGAAAGGGGGAACGTGTTGTCCTTGCAGTTGAGGCGGTCTTCAAGGCTTCCATTAGGAAGATACTCATAGACGAGAGCCAACTCTTCTTCACAGATGCCTACCAATGTGACAAGGTTTGGGTGCCTCAGTTTACTCAATGTAGTTACCTAATATAAGATCACCATACCAGAGGATAAGTATTTAGTAGCCAAAATAGCATCTCTAGGAACAGTTTGAATATCATTTAGCAAATGGCACTAGAGAATTTCTTCTCAAACCACTTTACCTCGCGTTGAAATTCCAGAAGACCTTGCAAGCTATTTGGCTGAAGTATTTTTATTGCCACTTGAGTGTGCCGAAGGAGCCCCTTATAGGTAATCCCATGACGCCCTTCGCCAATCTTTAAGGATTCGTCAAAACTGTTAGTTGCAACTTCAATTTCTGTAAATGAGAATTCGTAAAAGTACTGAGACGCAGGTGATGAACTTGATGTCTCCTCTTGTTTTTGCCTCAGATCCTCGGCTACCCTAAGTGCATTCTCATGCTCAACCTTCAATTCATCTTTTTCATTCCCGTACTTCTCCAGCAATTCCATGGTAGAATGTATTTCCTGTTCCAACTTCTCTACACTCTGGTTTGAACTTGCAATTTGACTATCGAGAATGGATTTCTGATCAAGAGCAACTTCTAGCTCTTTCATAACTACGTCTAGTTGGTATTTAATATTTTTGACTTCTTCCTTATCGCTTGCTAAGGCTTCCTCAATGTCTTTCCGGCATTTCAACTCCCCAGCAAGCATGATTTCACATGCTTTAGCCTAAAATGCGTTACACATTTAGTTTAAGACTAGAAGTAATAGAGGGAAAAAAAAGGGGCAGCAATTGACCATTTACTTTGCAAATAGCGTCGATGACATCCTTTTCTGCTGTTCTACGCCTGATAGATTCTTCATATGCATCCTGCCTAGCACTTTCTGCTTCCATCATATATTGCTCGAGCCTATCATAAAGCTCATCTTTCGTAGTTCCTTCCTGTAAGTTCACTAACTAGTCAGAAATACTTTCCATTCACAGCACATGAAGTAACAGAGAAAATCAACTTGCTGATACAGATAATCAACCCTCTTAGAACTCTGTGAGGATCATTATTATCTTAATTGCTAATTTGTTGTGTGTAGTGCTTGCTATGAATGCTGGTTTTTCTATGGTTACTTACTCTCGCGGTGTGAGGAACAGAAAAATTTACCGGACGCTCATTCTTGAGCTCAAGTATAGGTAACTGTGAACCATTTTTGCCCACCTCTGTCCTTGCCAGGGAGATTGAAATTGAATCTTCAATTATTTCACTCATACGTGTTGAATGATGTGAACCTACCGAAGAACTTGAATCACAATCATTGCTCCCTTCTGTTACTGAGTTGGATCTTAAGGGCGAATTTGCAGTTTCCCTGTATTAGGTATAGTTACAAGAATTAGTGATATACGAGGAAGATAATGGGTTGAACTAGGTTAACTTTAAGATCACGTGAAAGAACATAGGATGAATGCATACCTGGTATGCACAAGGTGTCCTTTACATACAAACCATATGCGACAGAAACTAGGTGCTTTTAGGTGCACATACTTTGCTTTCTTCGACTTTGGCTCTGTCATTTTCCTGCATCATCAAACGCAATGGGAAATGAATTATAGATAAAAAATAATAATAAATGCATCAATTATATTACCTTGAGTACGATTTATTAGCCGCTGCACCCATAACAAGCCACTTGATACTATGCTCTGATATACTGCGCACAATGCCTTTCTCAATAGAGTCCATCTCCAAGTATAGCTTCTCAGTCCTTGCCTAGAAAGAAATATGTCCATCATTGTTTAGGTTGTCTTAAAGATATGTTGCTTTAACAATCTTCTCAAGTGTTAAGAAGATTGTGTAATCCCCTATGCTTTAAGGTAAGGTTGTAATCCCCTATGCTTTAAGGTTTTAAAGATTGATTACTTTATTTGCATTATGAGGATGAAAATGTTAATACCCCTGCCCTTGCACAAGTCTGTATATACTTGTCCAGCGTCTTATGCATCTCTCGTCTCTCAGTTTCATGGTATGCTCTTACTTGGTGATCTCCCAGCTTGCTGATTGAAACTTTTGGACCCACTGCAAACCAAGTAGCAAAAATTATGTGCACTGGTTTGCTTGTTTATGATAATGTGTGTGCTAGATACAAAGAGAGTGGCTAGTTCTTGGAGAACACTCTTCCGATCAAGAAATGGAGTGATAAACAAGTAAAATGTACCGAATTCTGCGGATTTGTGAGGATTGTTTCGCCATTTCCATGTTTGTGGTTCGTTTTGTGATGGTAGTTTTTCCAATGAGTAACACAAATTCATTCAATCAAAGCAGAACGAAAAACAGCACTCCAAACAACACAAAAGACCCACAAATTCTTTACATAAATCCATGATCAGAAAATCATCAAACGGTAGAAATCAAAAATCCCAGAACTGGAAAACCAAAAAGAAATGCAAAGTCAATCCAAAAAGAAAAAAGAAAGTATTACTGTTGATTCTTACTGAAGGGTATTCTCTGAGCAGGTTGATGAACATGAAGGATGCAAATTTTTCTTCCTCTGGAATTATGGAGGGCCCACATGAGAACTGTTTCTCCCTCCTTCAAATCCTTCCCCAAAGCCACAAAAATTGTATCATTTGGAGATGCTGTTCTTGCCTCCATTTCTATATCTTCATCCCTCATGGCTCATCTTCTTCATGTTTAAATCCACTTCAAATCTTCTTCCGGTTCATGGGCTCTGAAATTTCACCAAACCAATCAGTGAACCGCCAAGATTTTCCCAAGAAATTGATGGGAGATGAAAAAGAGAGAGGGGTTTTTGAAGTACAGTAAAATAAATAATAAGTTCATTGTCTATTGCCGTCGCTTTTTATAATGACACAAAGGAGTTGCTTGTCCCGAGGAATATGGAATTTTCACAAGTCAAACCTGTCTCTTTGGCAGCTTGCCAGCACGACAACTTCCGTTATGAGACAAACAAGTTTCATTGGATGTCACGAAGTTTAGTGTGAGAATTTTTTGGAAATAGGCCCAAGACTTCTTGCGATAACTTGAGCTGACCTTATTGTTGTGAGAATTTTTTTGGAAATAGGCCTAATACGTACTATAGATATACTATAGTTAGCGCTATTTCTCTTATTTTTTTGCGTAAATTTGATTGTATTTAAAAATAAATTATCTATTTTAAGGTAATTATTATAAAACGTCATCGATATTTAGATGTGTTTGTTTAAGAAGTCTGTTATCTTTAATTTTTTAGGTATTTCACTTTCATCGACATATTTATTTGTACAGAATGTCCTCGCATTTCATATCTTCTCCGAAATTCTGCTAGTTGACCATAAATTAATTTAGTGAAGGTCAAAGCATCTTTTCCTATAATTTAATTAAATATTAAAAATATTGAGGGCCGTGGAATCAACCACAATAGGGAAAATTCTGTAAGTTGGCCCGTAGTATACCTAGCTAACATCTTTGTTATTATCCAGAGACAAAAGCCCAACCCATCAATCAAGTAGTTTTATAGCAATGTTTTCAAAAAATGCGACACGAGGCGAAGTTTGTAAGAGAGCGTAATAAAGCGTAAGGCATAAAAGTGTGGAGTATATGCTTCAACTTTAAATGCGTCTAACCAAGTACTAAAGTGCATTTTTTAAAATAGAGCTTTATCTAAGTTAAGGAAGTTACGCGTATTTTTCCGTTTTGCAAGGTTTAGAATTCTGATGGGATGCGCTAGAGTACACGCCTCGATTGCAGTAAATTCTCAATTCCTTTTTTTTTTTTTTTTGTATAAATTATAACCCCGTCATGAAGTTCATCTAGATGGACTTGTATTATATAATAATGAATGAATGTTTGGAATTTATTTGTGTACAGTTTCAGTAAATTCTGGAGTTTTTTTTTTTTTTTATCCCGTAAGTTATAATCTATTGTTGGATTCTATTCTATAAATTGAGGTGAATCGTAGATTCCATCCAACTATAGCAAATCAAAATTAAAATTATTGAGAGGTAAGCTTGTACAGAATTTATAACTGCTTGCTCCACAATGCCAGTGCTTCCTATTTTTAAACAATGTATTCTTTTGCATACACAGAGGACGGAAATCATGTCAGATTCTGACAGTCTATTGGGACAGCAAAGCGTGGACAAAAATCACGGCCGAGCTTGCCGGAATCGGCCTTGTGTTCGTCAATAATACGGCGGACAAACCGATTCACTTTAGGTACGAGTTTGAAGCACCTGGACCAAATCTTTTGAAGGTCGAAATCAGCCCACCATGAGTCTCATGCTTCCGATGAATGGGACGCCATCTGGGCCACGTATGGACTTCGTACGTAGGGTGAGTTTTCGCCACTTTTGTTTGCCTCAAAATGGGTGGGCCACCAGAAAATCAAGTTCATGCAGAGCCATGCGAAATGCAAATTAAGGTTATGGAGTTTAATGATAACGGTGATAGATTTGCATCTCGAAAATCCATAGGCGAAAAGCCAAAGGCTTTCGATTTCATTTGATCTCATTTTTGGTGAAGAAGAATTATGTGAGGTGAGTGTGAAGATACACGTGGAAAATCCAGTCGTGCATCAATTAGTTTGTTAACTCATTCTGTTAAGTAGTTGGTTAGGAACCTAATTGTAATTAGGTAGAGCTTAATTAGTCTTGTGTATAAAAGGTATGTACTGTACAGTTCTTCTCCCAATTAATTCAGTTCGAGATTTCTTACTACCTTTTTTTCCTTCTTCCTCGGTTAAAACTTAAAAGAGAGAGCAAATAGGAAATGGTTTGAGGTTATTGGTGCAAGGTAAGAGAAGGGTATATATAGGAGTCTGCCAGGAGATCAAAAGTCAACGTATTTTAGCTAAATTACTTCTTGCTAGCTGCTACCTATGGAATTAGGTTGACCTACCTATATTATAGGAGAATCTGGTTATTTTTCCTTTTTAATAATCTGTAAAATTACCATTTACAAACTTGTTTTAACTTTTGAAATTCAAAAATCATGTCAAAAGAAGTTATTTACATAAATTGCGTTTTCCAAAATCTCGCTTACTAAATGATCTTCTTCCTGCCGTCCCAGACTACAGTTGGAATTGGCTACTTTCCATCTCACTAAATTCTATTTTCCTTTTTCTTCTTTCATCGAAAACTCACCATTAATTAAATTTATTGGTTATACTTATGAAGTTGAGGGACACCTAACTATATTTTTAAAGTTTTCTGTTACATTGCAAACCGGCTGATACTCCTATTGCTCAAAATCACTGATTTGGAGAAGACTTGAACCATAAGCCGACAAATAAAGAAAGATGCCAAACTTTGGTTGGTAAACTTATTTATCTTTCTCACACACAATTGGACATTGTGTGAGTTGTGAGCGTCGTGAGTCAATTCATGCACAATCCAAGTAAGACTCACGAGGAAGCTGTGATGAGGATATTTCATTGTTTGAAGTCATCCCATGTAAAGGCCTACTGTTCTCCAAAACTTACCATTGCGTTCACCATCGATTTCGCCCAATGAACACTACAAGAAATTATTACAAGAAATTGAGCCTTTAAGGGAGGCCTATCGCCCTTGTAGGTTCGTGCCGATAAACATTTAGGGATGATATATCGTTATGTTGTCCCGAAAAATTTACACGCACGAATCTATAGGGACGACTAATCGCCCCTAAGGGCCTTATTTCTGGTAATGGTGTGGTGTACTTAGTATAGTATAATAGAGAGCACGTAGCGGATGAACATGAAAATGGGGTTTGTTCACAATTCAATCAATCAAGAACTTGTTTGTGTCATCCCACCGAAAAATGCTTTTGACAATTTTGGTGTTCTTCTTTGCTCTTTGCAATTCACATCAGAATGAATTTGTAATAACTAAATATATAAATAGTATATGTACATAAATTATATATACAAACTAATATTAATTAAAACTAATTGGAAAAACTTTTAAAATTTTTAACGAAATTTTGAAAAAATGTTACACTCTCTTAAATCACGACCAACTAAAATTCTGAATAAGTGTAATCGGTGAAAAAAAATCATATTTTAAAATACTAACGCTAATAATACAATCAAAAATAAATAATTATTCTAGTGAAAGGGAAAATACTAATGAGAATTAAGAAAAAAACGTAAACATGAAAAATAGTTGAAATGAACAAAAATAACAATAAAGATTATAATGAAGTACTCTATAATCAGGACATTATAAAGAGATCATAGCAAGACTATCGCAAATACAACTAAAACCCTAATTACTTATTCTTGCAGATAAAGAAAAAATGAGACACCACAATGGGATGAAAAAAGAAGAATTTCTTGCTTGATTGATATTGACACTATAATAAATTAAACGGATCTCGTTAATATAGCTTTTGAAAGCCGGTTTATTGGGGTTCAATTTTCAAACGGATTTTTTTTTTAATTTTTAGTTAACCTGAATATAAATGTTTATATAAACACACAAAATACTTCACTGCACATTTAATATTAAAATAGTTTAATATTACATGTTAATTAACACTGAAATTTTTTTTAGATGCTTACGAAGTTATGATATGTGCTTTTCACTACATGCTGAATACTTTTCATTTTCTTGACCATAAAGTAGGAAATTATTTTGAGTGACCTTGGTTCCCGCCATTAGTTATTGCCAATAGTGTGGCTATAGTCCTCCCGTTAGCAAGACAGCTATAGTTTAACTTAGTAGGGTGATTAGTTCCTGCTAATACGTAGAAGTAGTTTTGGTTATATTTTGTTCAAAAGATACAAAGCGAGTCTGGTTGCGAAGGGATATACACGACATTCGGTGTAAACTTCTCCAGTAGCAAAATTGAATACTGTTCGGATTTTATTGTCTCTTACAGCAAATTTAGATTGGTCTTTACATCAGCTCGATGTTAAGAATGCATTCTTACATGGAGATTTTGAGGAAGAAGTTTACGTGAATACCTTTCTAAGTTATACTGCATCCTCTAAAGCCATGTGCAAATTGCAGTATGCATTGTATGGATTAAAGAAGTCTACATGAATACCCTTCCAAGTTTCTTTTGGGAATTGAAGTCTACATTGTATGGATTAAAGAAGTCTACATGAATACCCATCTAGACTTACCAACTGAAGTTGGAATGTTAGATTGCAAACCGGCTAGTACTCCTATAGCTCAAAATCGCCGACTTGGAGAAGACTTAATTAAACCATAAGCCAAAAAATAAAGAAAGATGCCAAAAGCTGGTTGGTAAATGGTAACTTATTTATCTTTCTCATACACAACTGAACATTGCATATGTTGTGAACGTCGTGAGTCAATTCATGCACAATCCAAGTAAGATTCACGCGAAGCTATGATGAGGATATTTCGCCAAGAACATCAAAATATTTCATTATTTGAAGTCATCCCAGGAAAAGGTCTACTATTCTCCAAAACTTACCATTGCGTTCACTATTAATTTCACCCAATGAATGCTATGTACTTATTGTAGTATAATAGAGAGCACGTAGCGGATAAATAAGAAAATAGGGCTTTTTCACGATTCAATCAATCAAGGACTTGTTCATGTCATCCTGCTTTTGATAATTTTGCCGTTCTTGTTCACTATTTCAAGTTCTTGCGCAGTTTCAACTTTAGTTCGTTTATCAATGTAAGTTTTTGTTATCTTTATTTTGTTTGTTCTATCTCTTTTGCTGTGTCATTTGCGAGAAATAGGGTTTCTATTACCATTGTCTTTATTTGAGAGAATTCCACGTTTTTCTCTCTTTTTCCCTATTTCACATTTCTTGAGCAATTTTGACTTCAATTCATAATGGACCGGTGAAACTTGAAAACTATAGATACCAGAATCGAATGGATCGAAAAACCAAAACCCATGCAAAGAGTCAGATATGATTTTTGGGAGTAAAACTCGAAATGGATTTGGGTCAGATATGGATTTGTTTTCCTATTTCATTTTCATCCAAGACCAATCCTAAATGGATTGAGAACACATTTTTCTACTTGTATTTGAACAAGCAAAAATAGAATATCTATCAGAATTTAGAATTGATGACATAGCATATCAATTTATGCATTTATTACATGTTAAACTCAAAAAAATAATAATAATAATAATAATAATAATAATAATAAATAAATAAATAAATAAATAAATAAAATCACGTTTTGTAGGACAAGTTGGGAGTATACTAACGCAAGTTAGGCCAACCAAACTCTAGGTGGCTCAACTTGAACGTTATTTCATATATTTCAACTTTTAAGATCGAATCGATGGTGTCCAAGTTTATAATGTTTGTTGATCGGGCAATTACAAGTTACATCCTTTGAAAAATATATATTGAGCTCTCCGAGAGATGATATCATTTCCACAGGAAGTATGTTTATGGTATACTAAATTTGGTGGTAAGTTGGTAACCAGCGTCTTTTGAAGAATTGGATAAATCTTAGTTGACAGTTGACACACTAATCGTGGAACAAAGCAAGATTAGATAATTAAGTTCTTAGTTTAGCTTTTTGATTAGGTAGGTTTGAGCTATTGGAAACTTGTTTATTTCATTGAATACTTTTTCTACAATAATCTTTGAATCAATTTAGCTCTGCACATTGTTAAACAAGTTCTTTTAATGTTAAAATTAGGGTTACGTTGACGAATGTTCTGTATGTAGTTATGAAATTTTACTCAGTCCTATGATTGAGAACATATTGAGATGCATATCGATCAAGGCAAAACTTTTTTATCGCAAATTTTGCAATATTACATGTATTTTTTTTAATATATTGAAAAGTCAATCAATTTTTATCATACATTTTTCTTAATATAAGAGTGCATGTGATGAGAAAAAAAAACCCCTATTTATCGTCATCTGGATTTTAAAGAAGTAAAACTTGGTCAAGGTTAATTGAAAGGGATGTGGCTACGATCAACTCTAATTATCAAATTAAATAACATTTTTCGAAAAAAAATGATGTATAGTAAATTATTTGATTTTCTACTCTTATGTATTTTATAAGAGTGAGATTTTGATAAAGAAATATATTACACTATTCAAAAAAATTTCTACTATAATATGTAGAACCTAAGTAGTGATCTTTTCTTGACCACATGGTTGAAACACATAGCTGACGAAATCTTATGGGATAATTGAAAAATACAAATGCATTTGTGACATCGCAAGGCATGCAAGGTAAGGGAATATGTGATCAACACACATTATGTCTTTACCCAAGTTGGTGTTGTGTGGGATCTTGGCCTCTTTTTCAAGAATTGAGTACGTAGTCTTAACTAACATTACTTATATTGTTGCAACAACTTACTTGAAATTATTAAGTTCTTATTCTAGATTCTTTGAATCTATGGACACAAAAATAGATATAGTCCAACATATCTTAGGTTGTGATCGATGTTACTTGTAATTATCACTTGTGTATTAAAATGATTACAAGTGAATTAATTTTTACATGAGTATATCAGTATAATTTATTGTCCTTACAGAACACATAATAATATAACTAATTTATGACCTTACATAATTTGTTTAATGCAAATTACAAATTGATCAATATTTTAAATTTGTATCTACCACAGTTTTATGTATATTTTATCTGTCATGCATACAATAAAAACTAATTTATGTCTAAGACCCAAATCGATAAATTAAAAAAAATAATAGTTAATTTTTTTTACACTTACAGATAATAAAAATATATTATATTGCATTTTTTTATATATAAATTTACTTATTTTTCAACCATATATATTGTATTTCCTTTTTCCCTTGTTGGGACGTTGAACATTGTTGATTTTTTTAATAAACTTAAAAGAAAGTTGAATACGACTTTCGAAGCTTGATACTTATCCAAAATTAAAAATTTTATTTCCTTATTTCAGTGATCAATTTATTAAGAAATCGACTTTCGTACTCCGTCGGTTGTCAAAATCCTTTTGTCAACCTATGTTCTCAAATGTCTACTAACAGCCCCGTTCTGTTTGCTGTTTTCAGCCCGTTTTCTGTTTTCGAAAATATTGAAAACGCGTTCTGTTCGTTATTTTCGAAAATCGATTTTCGAAAACGTTTTCAAGATTTGTATAGGAAACATAAAAACGTCTTTTTAACGTTTTCGGTGTTTCCAGTGTCAAATGTCGAAAACAACGAAAACGCGTTTTCGGATTTTAAACATTACTTTTATTACATTTGAATCTCAAATTTTCATTTTTGTACATTTTAGTCACAACCACCAACACCACCGCCGGCCACCGACTCCAACCGCCGGAAAGTGGTCAAACCACCAGATCTGGTGCTTTGACCACCAGATCTGGTGGTTCTCCACCTGAGAACCACCGCAACGGTGGTTCTCAGGTGGAGAACCACCATCACCTTCCGATGGTGGTTCTCCACCTTCTCGAGGGTGGAGAACCACCCTCGACCACCTGCGAAGGTGGCTCTCCACCTTCGCAGGTGGTCATCAGTCGCCGGCGACTGCAAAACCGAGGGAGGGGGCTGGGTGGGGGGTAGGTTGGTGAAGATGAGGGCTTGTTTGTAAATCTTGAAAAGTTTAAGGACCATCTTGTAATTTTTATGATACAAAATTGTATTTTTTTAAAAGTATAATCTAAACACGTTTTCTATTTTCTCTTCTCGAAAATAATTTTTCAAAATAACAAACCAAACGCATTTTCAATTTTCTCAAAACAACAATTGAAAATAGAAAACACCAAAATATTTTCGAAAATGAAAACAGAAAATACAAAACAAACAGAACGGCCCTATATTTCACTGGACACCCCAAACTTGACTGGATTTTACTCTCTAAAATCCATTGAACTTCGTTATCTTATCTAAAGCCTTGGATTAGAAAGTCATTCAAAATTATGATTACGGAGACTAATTTTGGGCCCTCTACATCAAGTACCTCCCACTACCCTCTGCCTGCTCTTCCAAATCTCAAATTCTCTATTAATCTTTAACTATGATTTGTCACGAAATGCCAATGAAATAAATAAAATTAATAAATATACAAAATATACAAAGTAATACATAAGAATGGGTTCCTCTTGAGGTACACACAATATTTTACCACACTATTGCCACACCTTACTAGGGTGTGCCCCCCTCCCCCCTAGGAGAGGCATTATGGTCTTTTCCCATTTATTGTATTCGGGTGTGGTAGTAAGTGGTAATTTATTTGTGTGTACACCAAGATTTTTCCCATAAGAATTCATGCACATGAAGGGCTTGAATTACCCACAAATTTTATTTACTAAAAATAAGAATAATGTTAATTATCAATTGTGCTGAGTAAATTTATGTTGTTGCGTTGTTCTGATATTGGTCGGTGATGTGATATTCATGTGGGCACAAAAAAATCAACTACTGTTAAACTGGATCGCTAATATAATTAGCACAACTTATGAATAACAACACTGAAAATAAACATTCCCCTTCTCTTCATTCAACCCAAATTTTACACGAATTTGTCACATATATAATAGTATACAAAATACTCATGCTTTGTTATGACTCATTGTTCCGTCAAAATGTAATCTTTCAACTCATAATTATGTCCCGTATTATTTTTTATAACAAGATTAGGTGGACTTTTTTTTTTTTATATTTGACTAAATATGTGTGATATATGTAATCCCATATATATATATATATATATATATATATATATATATATATATATATATTTAATTAGATGAATTTTAGGATTCTGATTTCTTCCAAAACAAGTATGTCCAAAAGAAGGTAGCATCCAATGCCAAAAAGGGAGTTGTTGACATAAGATCAAAATTCCCAATTGCTTTCAGTTAGAGAAATTAGCCCACCAAACAGCAAAAGTCAAGAGAAAAAATAATAATAATCAGAAAAAATTAAGGCTTGATCTAGTCACAAGATGTAATATATAATTATTTGTACCAGATAACTTAAATTAAAAAAAAATAAAAATAAACAAGAAATGGCTGTCACTACACTTTTTTAACATTAGTTAATTTGATTAAAAAAAATTATTGGGACTATTAAACTAAAATTGCTGACATTTGTTTCAACGATAAAAATTAGTAATTTTAATATTTATTTCTCTTAACAATTTTTATTAAGTTTGAAATTTGCAACGAAGCAATTTAATTCTTTTCTTAATTAATTAATTGGGAAAATATTAATTAATTAATTAAGTGCTTTAACAAGATTATATAACCTACGGACGTCACAAACATGAGCAAAACTGAGATCTTGAGAGGTCAACTAGTTTACTTTATAATTGTCTAAATAATTGTATTTGAAGATTCATTCTTCATATCAAATTAAATTTGTGTTATTAATGTCAAAATTAAGACTAATTATGTAATTTAAATTTTTTTACAATTTCAGTCTTTCGGGTTATACGTCATCTCTAAATATTTTTTCGATTTTTTTGAATTGTTCACCATTCGATTGGTCAAACCAAAATTTCACAAGATTATATAACTGAGATCCAGAATGCAACACGAGTTAGCAATGTTTCATGTCGGACAAAATTTGACGAAGTTTCACTGTGCCTTTGGACTTATATTATGTCAATTGAAGTTAATTAAAAGACAAAATTGTCAGTGTTATTAAATAGAAAACACAAAATTGAGCACACAATGCTAATCTAATGCGTATATGACACACAATTATTATGTCCACAAGACAAATATTATAACCCACTGACAGTAATATGTGATATAATTATCTCGACATATATCATTAATGTAGACGTCACATGTGTCTTGTGAATATTAAACTGTTTATGCTTAAGCATAGATGACTAGTAAACCGCATTTTACAAAGAGATGGATAGAATAAAATTCGTTATTTATCTTATTGCTTCAATTTAACGTAGCGAAGATGTCGTTATCTGTCTGCTTAATTAATTGACACAGTGCTTAATAGCCAAAGCGTGACTTATAATAAACGTGTTAACCACTATTGGTAAATCTAAGTTGCACCATCATGAGAACTCAATCATAAAAGTGGTTACCCCATTAGTACTTTTTCAAAAAAGGGCACTTAAAATTTTGAAATTGAAAAATGTAATTGCTTTCTAGAGAAGCTTGGAATGCTCGATATATAATTGGCAAATTGAAACCATAAATTGCCCACCATGTGTGCTGATAAAAAGTTGGTGTGACATGATTGAATTATAACATTGGACTAGACATGCATGAATGAGTGCACCTGGTGGTCCTCCCAACTTAAACAATTTCTCTAACCCTACCTACTTTATTTGAATAACACTACTCTCCTATGGGGTAAACATTCAAAATATTCTCAAAAACAATAGTTAAGTTCGATTTATGAATAAATTAAAGCGCGGGTTTTGTTTTGTTCTAATTTCGCTAGTAGAAATACTATTCAAAACGCACATTAATAATTGACAATTATATTTATTTACTATAACTTGTATACTTTTTATTTGGTAGCTAGGCTCATTAATTAATTACTTTGTAATATGTGTCAATGGATAAGTGGTGAATGAAATTTTTGAACTAGACCTAGCTCCAAATATTGACGAAAGAACAAACTCTATGAAGTCGAAGAAAACTTGTTTGAAACATCAAATACAATGCATAAAGGAATTTAACAAGTGATATATGAACGTGTTCAAGTTGTGTCACATATATATAGTAATTTATAGAGTTTTTATTTTCTTCAATCGACACTTGGGGTATGTTCTACAAAGATTTAATCTGATTAAATCTCAAATTAACACCTTTTTCAACTTTCATTTTTAGCACTCTTTTGAGTGATTTGACATTTATTTTAAGTTTTTATACAACTTTCCTCTACTTTTCACAACACATTCAAACCACTTTAATTTTTCTTCCAAATTTAATCTATATAGAACATACCCTAATTAGTTAAACATCAAAATCGTTGATGTAGATACGTACCTGTAATATAATTTCCCGCGCACATGTAATGCCACGTACCAACATTTTTGTTGTAAGCATATAATATATGTATCCTTGCAATGGAGACAATGAGAGGCATATTTAGCCTAGAACAAGACACTATCCATGAGCGATCAATGTCTCACAAATTGCCACAAAATTTGGTGATGCTAACGTAAGTTGTCTCAATCCTAGGACATCTTAATTTTGTCTTGGTTTAATTAATTCATATACAAATTTTGTAAGTTTATATAACAAAACCAACGTTGATTATTTCAATTATATAGTTATAGTTATTATCATTATTTTTCTTTAGTTGTTTTTTAATTTTGACATTTACGGTGATCAAAAGATTGTAATTAGTAGCACGTATGTCGGTATCTGGGGTATTTGCATGCTTTAAGTTTTTGCCATTTTTTGTAAACAAATAAATAATATGAAATTCTATTAATTAAAAGGGTAACATGATTGATTTTTTTTAATGATTTTTAATGATGTTTTATGTAAAAAAAGAGAGAGTCAGATCTCGTTAGCATACATATTAAAATACATTATTTTTCCTATTTTTTAAAATTTAAATTTAATCAAATACATCACATCCACATATCTTGTAGCGTTCACTTGTACTATTAAATCTCCACCATTCAACTTCACTAATTCTCTCTTTTCCTACTCACAAAAATATATTTTAATTTATATGCTAATATAGTGGAATTGAATGGTGGAGATTTGTGTAGTACATATAGGTCCCATGAGATATGTGGATGTGATTGGTTTGACTAAAAGAAATAATAGATAAAAAGTGGTAAAATTTGACGGCTATCCCCCAATAAATTTCAATTAGATCAACTGATAAATTATTTATTTATCATACAAATTAAACGGGTATAAAATAATTCGATATATATCAAACTAATTACTTGTATGTATCGTTTTTCACTTCAAATTCAATCTTTCTTTCCAATGATGATGATAATCATGGCTAATACAATCATTACAATTTTAATGCAAGTCATTACAAGAATTTAGAACAATTTGACAAGTTGTAGGCATACATCTATAGAGGCCATAAAAAGTTACAATAATAGTCATAATGTTAAATTGCCATTTTTTATAGCATGTGATATCAAATTCATGAGTACTTAAATTACCAACTATACGTACAAACGTGTACTACGTACAAACATGTACTTTATATACCGTTTCTTGCAAAGTTGGAGGACCATGTATAAATAACATAGACTATCTATATACATATGTATATAGGGACGTTTTCTTAAAAAATGTGTAAAATAGTAACTATCAAAATTTCTATCTAAATCACCAGTATATTCAATAATTTGAGCTTATGATTGAAGAAAATATCACTGTTGGAGTGGGTAGCTGGTGTGGGTGGGGTGGGGTTGGCCCCAATTGATTATGAATGCTGCCAGCTTTGGATCCAACTCCACAGCTGAAAACATTGCTCACAGTTATTGGTAACTCAAAAATGATTCTTACAACATTTTTGTTTTTGTATGCCATTCACGGGGAAATATATGCATTTAATTTTAGTTTATACACCTTTTTCTTTGTCTATTTGATGATAGTTACAATGCTTGTCCTCAAATACATAAGTATTTCGGGAGAAAGATGTTAAGATTTGTAGTTCTTTCTGTGTCCTTCCCCCGATGCTCTCTCTCTCTCTCTCTCTCGTTCATCTGAGAAAAGAAATCATAACAGTAAATCATTTAATCTGTTAGAACATATATAATAGTCTTCTAATACGAAAAAACAATATATGTCTCTAATTTTCGATCTTGGTGAGTTGTATACTTGTATTTAATATAGTAAAGGTCTTTCTTCAATATCACTTACATATTTCTTCGATCACTTTGGTTTTGTTTTTTCTACTTAGAATTAAAAGAGAGAAACATAAGATTTTAAAAAAATACATAAAATTAGTCTTATTAATTAAATGAACATATATGGATCGGATTACTTTCTATTGCATATATGTATGCACCATTGATCCGCTACTTGTCTAGGATACCATATTCAATGTGACAATCCCCCCTGAATGTGGGGGGCACCACACATTTTTTAAATTTTTTTGTCTCTATTAGGTATGGTACCCAATGCAGGTACCAGAAACAAGCTCTATATGTATGTGTCTACTTAATTAAAAAGATATATGGAAGTATACAACAAATGGATCGAATAAACAGCCTACTTGAAAATGTTTTATGTTATTAATTAAAAAATGAAAAGAAATGTCATTTTGATTTTTATACAAGAAATTACCAGTCCGAGAAAAATATCAATGCAAAATTGGTATTCAATTGTTTTATATTTGAAATGCAAACCCAGCTAGCTAGGCTAAAAAAAAAGGGGGATGTTTCATTAATTAATGACGACAAATATTTTATTTAATAGTACTGTGTTCTAGTAAATTAATAAAAGACAAAAATAAGGCTACTGAAAGTCGATTACTCCTTGCAACAAGGAGGCAAAGCTCACAAAAAATAATCCAATCATGTTTCCAATATCATCTGGAAAAGTCCCTTAAGCATAAGCATTTGTTAGTGTCACTAATTAAAAAGCGTGAAAGAGCACTTTTCAAAATTTGCAAGTACAACAAACTAATTCCTTTTCTCTATGGTGTGTTTTCTAGTCATAAAAGACAAAAATAATTTGTTTGTTAATTTCTCTATAATGAACATCCCTTCTTGGTGATTATTAGGGTGCAGTTTTGCATGTGTTTAATTTGCAAGTGACTTCTTTTACATACTTTTTTACTATTTTAAATTCAAATTTGATCAAACTAATTACATCCATATATTTCATAGGGCACATATATAATAATAAATCACCACCATTTAATCTCATTTATTCCTTACTCGTAAAAATACATTTTAATAAATTTACAAACAAAAAGTCCATAGGAAACTCCTTTAACAAAGCCAATGGAGAGAGATCCAATATCTTGTTCCACCAGTGAGTGTTTTTTTTTTTTTTTGGGTTGCATGCATATTTAAAGGGGCAGTTATTTTTATATTATAGTCCCACCGTCCCATAAAAAAAGGTTTGCATTCGATTTTGATCCGTTTCACAAAGTTAGTCCACTTTCTTTAAATGCAATAGTTAAAATATTAAGTTCTTTATATACCCTTATTTAATATGCATTATTCTCAATAAAATAAAATTATTAAAGTATAATAATTAATAAATTAAAATGTATATAAAAAATAGTCTCATATTTCACTTTTCCAGTAACATTAATTAATTTTTTTAATCCTTGTAAAAATAGCAATAAATTTATTTTTGTGGGACGGAGAGAGTATTAATTGAATGAAAATAATTAATGGACCATGCTACAATAGCATAATAGATACCATAATGATTGACATAATGGATATATGGCATGATCCTATAATTTCAACCACTCTATTACTTTTAGATGGACGGTTATTAAATATGTCAATTACCATTATTTTAATTATTATGATATTCATTATGATAGTCTAATATTTCCCATAATTAATCGATCTTCTCTCAAATAACCGACACAAATGGCACAAAATATTTTGGTATAAATAGACCTAGAATGACCGTCGGTAATTTCGATGTGTCTGTTCTTTGATTTCAACCTCAAAACAGGTATCTGTCTTTATAAAACATTTTTTCCCTGTTTCGATTGTCGTCCCTCTAACAAAGTGCGTATAAAATTCCAAACGCTCTTACGTCCCTATCCGGGTTCTCTCCCCAAACAGACTCTACACGCGTGTGTGATACGGGGATGTGGGGTCGGGTCGGGTCAAAACTGAACCCTAATTTGGTAGTGGGGAATGGTGATACTGATGATGATGATGGTGGTGCTCTAATCAGAGAAAAATCGAAAAACTCAACATTTTTCTTCAATTGGAAGCTTTTTTTCCCACCTTCACACACACAGAGACACAGGTGGCAGATACTAGTCTTCTCTCTCTCACAAACCCTTTCTTTCTCTCTCTCTCTCTCTCTCTCTCTCTCACACACACGCAATTTTACGCTTTACAACCTTTCTTTGTTATATATTTTCTTTGTTGCAGTCTTTAATGGCTGCCCCACACCTAATTTTCCTCCATTTTAATAAGTGGGTTTTGTTTTATCATCTTTGGGGCTCTCTCTTTTTGGTCGGTATGGAATTAGATACTCTACCACCCAAACAATAAACCTCCATTTTTTTCACCCTTTCCAGTGTTGAATGGCTGTAAATACCTGTCTAATTTGAATTTTCTCGAGTTCTTTGGGTAAATGGAGGTCTATTTTAACATAATATTTTTTGGTTTTTCTTGAATTTGTCCATTTTTTGGTCAGAATTTGATGGTGAATCATTGCAGTGAAGAACAGATTGATGGGATTCTTTTAATTTTGTTTGAGTGGAAATTCTGGTAGTTATTTTCTTTGAAGGGAAGATCAGATTGCCATTACTGAAGTCTAAAAGCACTTTTCAAGAAAGAAAAAGGCAAAATCTTGATTCTTTGCCAGACAGAGAAGGCAAAAGTTCCTTGAGCTTTACTGTTTTAGATGATCTCTGTTTCTTGAAGTTTGTGTTGCTTCATGGTGGATCAAATTTCAGGTAGTTTTCTTCTCTTTAATCTTACATTTGCTCTTGTTTTGTAAGAGTTTTGCTGCTTTTGATCTTCAAGTAGAGGTAGCAATGAACTGACCGGGGCGATGAAAAAGATTCATGTAGTCGACTCTGAATTTGTTTGAAACAAGTTTTAGGTGCCATTTCAATTTTCAGTCCCATGTGTTCTTTTTTGGATGACGAGAAGACAATGACTTGATTTCGGCATTTCAGTATATTTCACAGAAAACACTCAAGAACGATATAAAAAATAAATAAAAAAAAAATTCTGTACAATTTTTCTTCGTTAATCTTTGAAAATTCGTCTCTCAAAAAATGAAAGTAAATATCTTTTCAGTGTTTTGGAGAACTGAATTTTTTTAATTTTTGTACCCGAGAATTTTCAGTCCAATTGCCGAAAGATCCGTGCATGCGAGAGCCCTTGTAGAAGTTGTTTTCGTGGGTGATGGAGCATTTAGAGAAGGATTTCCAACCATACGAGAGGACCGATGAGAATACACGCTTTCATAATTTGGCTTAGATAAAGTATAGGAATATGGGGAGAGACGGGTATACGTATTTATTGGGAATATATTTTTTGACAAATGCATCGCAATATGCTCATGGTATTCCTTTTTACATTTAGATCTACTTGTTGGACGTTTCAACATGTCTTGCCGTAGAGAATCAGCTCATGTTTTAAGATGGTGGATATTGACTTAGCACATCATTAATATACCGTTTCATTTTGTCTTTCTTGTGCTTAGATTTGCCATAAGATGAAGGCAAATTTACCCAAGTTGAAAGATTGAAGGCCCTAAATCACTCGTTATGGCGAAGAGTTCATTGAGACGCCTATCAAGGCATGAAAGGGAGCAATCCGGTTGTATATGGAGTTTCATTAGCATATTGGATTTCCGCCATGGTCGATCCGCCCGAAAGTTGATTGCTGATAGAAAACGAGCAAGTAGACAAGCTCGTGGTAACAACTCTACCTCAACGTAACTTTACTAAGTATATGTTCTGGTAAACTTTTATTTTGCTAAAAACTAACTTTTTAGGTGCTGGGAATTCTAGTACCAACAACATCGTACCTGGTCCAAGTGACATGTGTCAAAATGTGGTAAGTTTTGGCATCTCTTTCCTGGTGAAATATAAATTTTTTTTCCTCTCGTTTGATTAATTTAGTTTAGAATTCTAGGATGGTAAAGAAATTAAGGTGGGAAGGACTGAGGGAACGAGGGCTAGTGTAAAGGAACTCATGGAAGAAGAGATGTTCACCGAGCAAGTCTTGAAAGACGAGGCAAATGAATTTGAACCACATCTAGAGCAGATTGAGACTATAAAAAAGAACAATAAGAGAATAGGCAGAAGTAACAAGAAATATAGTGATATGGCCATCCCCAAGTCAGATGTTCTCGACTGGGAAATAATGGAAGAAATATCTGATATTTATGAGAAATTTTCGAGCCTTGTGAAGCAAGATTCTAGAGACGATCTTGATGTGCCGTCTGATCGAGATTTCTCAGCCGTTGAAGAAAAATTAGTTGAGGCAGTTAAGGTATTTAAAGATCAAAGATTCAGCAGTAGTAATCATTTTGGGGAAGAGGAGAAAAATCATTGTTCGAAAGAGTTCGTTGATGCTCTGCAAACTCTAAGTTCGAATAAAGACTCATTCTTGAAACTACTTCAAGATCCTAACTCTCTACTGGTGAAGCACATGCAAAACTTGGATGATACTCCAACAGAGAAAGCCCAGAAGCCTATCAACTTGAAGCCTGATGATGATACTCAAACAGAGAAAGCCCAGAAGCCTATCAACTCGAAGCCCGATGATGTTTTAGAATGTAAAAATCGTAAATTTTTCCACCGAAAAAGCAAATCTCTAGACAGCTACCCAACAGGAGGAAGCAAAAATAGCCAATCTTCGAGTAAAATTGTAATCTTGAAACCTGGACCACTAGGGTCGCATAGCCCACATGCTGATATCAGTGTCAGCCGCTCTTTATTGCAATCGCCTAATGCTATGGATAATAAAAACACATCCCAATTCTCGTTTAGCGAGATTAAAAGAAAGCTGAGACACGCCATGGGAAAAGAGAAGCCAGGTATTGCTCCTGATAGTGAGAAAGGTTCCAGTGGAGATAATCTTGGCTGGAGTTCTCCAAATAGGAACCATTTCTATACCGAAAGATTTGCCAAATCCCAAGTCGGGAAATTGAAAGATAATGGTGTAGAGAGGTCGAACGACTTAAATTATCCGAGGAAAGGGGTTTCTAATATCTATATTGAGGCTAAGAAACATCTGTCGGAGATACTGAACAATGGGGAAGAAAATGCAGAGTCCGGGGCGCACCGGTTACCAAAGTCCCTCGGGAGGATTCTTTCTCTTGCAGAGTACAATGATTCGCCAATCTGCAGTCCAAGAAAATACGGCGATGATATTTTCATAACTGCCCAGATGAGATTATCTCCTAGAGGCATGGCTAATAACTCAAACGGGCTAAACCATGAGGATCATCCAAGTTCGTCTGGACCAAACGTGGAGAGTCGAGTTGCCAATGATGAGAAAGTACAACCTCCTAATGCAGACATTAGCATTCCAAGCAAAGATGATGTTGATTGTTCTGCAGAAACTGAATCATCAGTGGATAGTGCTATAATTCCTGAAGGTATGCTGGTTATCTATTCTTTCTAAGGGCTTGTTTGTTAAAACTATTTTCAAATAAAAGTGATTATAAGTTTATGCCGTGATTATAGCTGTGAATTTGCCTTTAACAGCAGTGGAGATTGAAGAAACAACTGGGTCGAGTCCCAATCAAGGGGAGGAACTCGTGAAAATATTTGAAGATTCAGCTGATGGTCGGATGAGTGGCGATGCGCAGATTAGTGAGTCTGAAGAAATGGCTCTTGAAGAAAGTACTTCCGAGTGCTTGAAAACGGTAAACTATTATCTTTATAAAATGAGAGAGAGAGAATCTTAAGTTAATGGTATCAATAGAAACACAAAGCTTACATCTTGGCGGGATGGTATTAAGAGCTTACTTTGTGCTGATTTTCCTAATCATTTTTTGCAACATCATTTTCAATCATGCATTCAAAAATCTCTGCCGAACAAGCACTAAGGTGCCTTTCTCTTTGCTTTTGATATTAAGTTTTGAATTTTGAATTCATTCCCAGTTTTCTGTTTTCAAGGCGAAGAAAGGAAACAAGGGTGTGTTTTCAGTGTTTTTAATATCTTAATGTATTTTCACCGAAAATTCTTAAATATGGTTTTGAGTTCTTTTTACAAAATTTTTCATTGATTCTAAGATGTTCTCCAAACAATACGAATGAAAGTAATCGAGTTTTCAACATTTTAAGATCATAAAACTGAAACAGCTTAAAAACAACAGCGCTAAACATGCTCTAAAATTGTTACTTAAGCTCATTTTCCTTCTCCTTTTTCTTTTTCATTTTTAATTTTTTTATTTTTTTAATTTTTGGGTGGGGGATGATTTTGCTTTGCACATTTCATATTCTTGTTATTCTTTTCCAGGCTTCATCCGAAGAAGATGAATTATTGTGTTCTCCGTCGGCGACGCCATCACACTCTCCAACCAGCAAGAAAATAAATCCTGACAATGAAATCGATAAAATCGCACGACCGAGTCCCACATCTGTTCTTGAGCCATTATTCACAGAAGACGATGTCAGTCCTGCAAGCACCAAATCTCAGTCAGGTTAGATTGTTGATATAGAATTAGCTGTGTGCTGGGGTAAATTTTTACTCTTTGAAAACTAACTTTTATCGTTAAACATTAGTGGGGACCTCACAAGGTGTAGATAATATAATGAGTAATAATTTGAGATATGTGGTTAATTTTGAAGTCTTGACTTTGATAGACTGGGTAATAGGATTTAATTTTTAGGTCAAAAAAAATTAAAAACAAGGACAAGCTTTTTATTTTGCTGACATGCGTTCATTTTTATATTCAGCTGATAAAGAAATTCAACCCCGACAAATCCATTTCGAGGAACAATCTGCTGCTAACGACCAGGGAATCTGTACAAGAATATCTGTTGAGGGCGAGGAATCTGCATTCGAATACGTAGAAGCAGTCTTGTTGGGCTCAGGTTTAAACTGGGACGATTTTCTCTCGAGATGGCTTTCTATGGACGAAATTCTCGACCAATCACTGTTCGACGAAGTTGAGTTGTTCTCTAGTCGATCTCGTCATGATCAGAAACTCCTGTTTGACTCTTCTAATCAAGCCCTAAACGACATCTGTGAGACTTATTTTGGATACTCTAAACTGAACTCTCGTCCAATCCCGACCGGTATGAATCTTATTCACGAGATATGGGAAAAGGTCGAATCTTGTCTTGTTCAGCTTCCACTATCGGTGTCTCTTGATCAGCTTATCAAAAGGAACATGGAAAAACATGAAAAATGGATGTACCTCGGCTTAGATATTGAACATATCGGTATTTATTTGGGCGAGAGAATATTCGACGAATTGGTCGAGGAAACCTTGATGAGTTTCTGCTTATGACATGTTTGGTGCGTCAGATTGTCTGTACATTCTAATGCTGCATACCAAACATGCACTGCAATAAAGGCTTTGGTTAAAGCTTGGGACGATAAACATTTGACATTGATCAATGAAGGCTTGTGGACATAGCTAGGATTTGTAAGTATAAGATGACTCGATGACACTAGTGTGTGAGGTTTCAACCGTAGAAATTACGAATAAAGGACAGAGACGAGCTCGTCCGGGTAGGATTTTCGAGGTGTGGTGTGTTTAATGTGTGTTTTGAGTTCACATGTTTGATGGTTTTCTTTGGTTTTCCAATCCTTGTTTTCTCATAGGTTTGGTTTGTAATTACAAAATCAAGAAATTTCACTAGGGATCAGTTGTTACTGAAGTATTATATAGAGGAATTGAAAGTTGGAGCATTTCATTTTGTGAGTGTTCCATGCAAAAATTCTGTGACTTCTGAATTTCTAGGTAGATTATGCAGTCAAACCGACTAGTATCTGCCAACTTATTGTTTTTCTGATACGGTTTCCCCCGCATAAGCTGCTAATTGATTGAGCAGAATTTGAATATACTATTTGGCTTAATCAATTTTAATTTTTTTTTATTTTAACATTTTCAATAGCTTATTCATTTATTTGATAAATGTTTTTACACTTTTTAATGTACTTTCTTTAGTTTCAACTATACAACTAAATGAATGAATTACCTCTCGATGCCATTGTACACAATCAATATCATCTAAATCAATTAATGATTCATTGTTGATTATCTGAAACGTCATCTTAAATGTAGGGTTTAAGATAGTAAATTAATTATTATTTACTTATTACTACTTAGCTCATCACTGCTTATGCATAATATTATTATTGATCTAGCATATCGTTTTAGTAGTAAATAACAGTGTTTTGCTCAATCCATTTGAAGGAATGCATGAGCAAATAAAAATAAAAAAAAAGTTTTCCAAGCACAAGCTCGAATACTTACATCACTAAACATGAAGAGTTGATCCCATCACCTTGTGCGCAAATATTCATTTGTGAAAAAAATAAAATAAATTCATCACTACTGAAAATCAAGAATATACCACCTTTAAAAATTAAGTACATCAACAATAAGTTTGTGCAACTTTGACCCAAAAGCTTGCACTTGATTATGTTGATTCATGACAAAGTTCATGTGGATTTTGGATATCAAAATGGATATATATATACACACATAGAGGGATATGAATGGTTAAAGTAGGCCATTCATTGATCACGTATATATCAATTAATGCACGGAAATGTATGAACATGGTACAATGAATTGCAACAGAAAAAAAAAAAGCGGAGAAAATATGAATTTTAGTTTTTCTATACAGTATTAATAGAGGTTGAATTAGCCATTGTAAAAAATAAGTAAAGGCATTAGCGTCCACAAAATGAATAGCACTTTTAATATATATTTAATATTTAATTAATTAATATTTTGTAGCTATGCTTATCAACTTAAATACAAGGCTTGAGATACAAAATCAATGTATTTCTATAAATAAAATAAAAAAATAAAACTAAAAGATAGAAAATTAATGAATGATTCATTACTGTCATTTTAAATTGTTATCTTAAATGTAAGATAACAAATCAATTAATAATAACTTATTAACGTTCATTTTAGGCATCATTTCTAATGCAAAGTTTAAAATAGAAAATCAATTAATGACCCCGTTACTAGTCATTTTAAACGTCATCTTAAATGCAGAGTTTGAGATAGCAAATCAATTATTTACTTATTATCGCTTAGTTCATCACCGGTTATACATAACATTATTGATGAAGCAAATCACTTTATGCTAGAATCTGATTATACGACACTACTTAATTCCTTTACCATATTTAATTCATTAGAACATTTACTAATTTAGGCCTTGTTCGAAATGTATTTAAAATATAAAATAATTTTTCGAACATTGTATCCAGTAACTTATTTCATTAAATGTGAATCGCAATTATTTAAAAACCTTTTCTAATTTACTATCTATGGCATTAGCCAAATTTATTCTCCTCGAAAATCTTTATTATTGAATAAACACACGAAGTTCATTTCCTTTAACATGTTATGAAGAAGGCACGTTTTTTACACGTCGAGGCTGGAATACGTTTTGAGCCATGTTCGAGTAACGCGAGGAGATTAACTTAAGTATTTTTATGTTCATTTTTTTAATTAATATGGAAGTTTTGTAAGAAAGTTCGAATAAAAGATGAACAAATTATTATACACCATATCGTAAATCGCGTATATATATCTTATCTGAACCATATACTTTTGACGCAACTAATGTACTGATATTTTCCATTTTTACTTTTTAATTTGAATTGACACCATTTGAAATCATTAGACATAATACTCGAACGATGCACGACTACCACTTCTTTATTTGAAGACTATAAGTGTTGCATGAGAACTTGGTTGTGCTGGGTCTTGCAGCATGACAATGCATTAGCAAAAATGTTATAGTTAACACAACATGCATCTTCGTTACTCCTTAGAGTAGACATAATGCGGAATACGAAGATTTACAATAAGCTAAGCAAGAATGTGCCCATTCAAAATTCCAACTAACACATCAAAACCTATGCAAATATATAGTACAAAAACTACCATCTTGTTGTCCTCTAAAGCTGTACTATGCAAATATATAGTACAAAAACTACCATCTTGTTGTCCTCTAAAGCTGTACTAAGGGTGTATTTGACTACCATGATTTTCCATAGAAAACATGGAATCTTGAAAATTATTTTTTAAATTGGTTGTTTGATTGCAAAATTTTCCATGAAAATAAATTTCTATGTACAACCACTTAAAGCATATTTTAGCTTTTTTTTTATGGAAAATAATTTTCATCTCCCTCTGGAGAAAATATTTTTCCATGTAAGATGGAAAATATTTTCTTTTTCATCTTTTCCTATCAAACACACCCTAAGTGTACATGCGAAAATGCATGTGAATAATTTTGTGATATGCTATTCAACATGATTTCATCATAACATGTGGATTATGAAATCTAAGAATGCAAAGATGTTTGTATTTTAATTGCATTTCAAATCGAATTGCAATTACCTAATTGTTAAATGCAGTAATATCTATAGTTCTATTTCAAGATTACATGCAACACATTGTTTCCATGAAAAATATAACGCTCTTTCTCTCTCTCTCTCTCTCTCTCTCTCTCTCTCTATATATATATATATATATATCAGCTTCTACATTGATAATTTGCTTGTTTCATATTTTTCTTTTGGATAAAGGAATTGAAATTTTGAAAGAATTAATCTGTGTAAAATAAAGACTTTATGAAAGAATGCATAATATTTTTTCATTATGCGAAATAATAGTAATTTTTATAAGAACAAACACGCCTTGGAAAAGAACTAAGAAAATCTATTATAATTAGCTAACCGTTAAATGCATTAATATCGCATAGTGCCATTTCAAGATTACATGCAACACATGTTTCCATGAAAAATGTAACGTTTTCCAACTGAATTGCATTGTAGCTCAACAATCTACTTATCTGATAATTTTTTTTTGATAAATGAACTTAATTTTTGAAATAATGCGTGATTGTAAAATAAAGAAGTTCATAAAATAATAGACATATTAATATTTTTTTTTCATTTTTTGAAATTAAAATGATAATAAGAAAGTGAATCGTCAACATTTTTTTGTCAAACAAACAAACCTTGAAAAAAGAACTCCGAAAATCAAGTTATAATTAGCTAACCATTAAATGCAGTAATGTCTCATATACAGTATCGTTTGAAGATTACATGCAAAAGATCACGGGTTTCCATGAAAATAATGTTTTATGACTGAAATATACTATAACTTGAACAAAAGGCTCATTATTTGGTAAAAGTAAAAAAAAAAAATTATAAACAAAATGAATCTTCAATAAAAAAGCGATTGTAAAGTAAGAAAGTTCATAAAACAACACAAAAGAATTAATCACATAAATACAGAGGCTATTGCGAGAAAAAACTGTTAAAATGTATGTCCATTTTTTAATATATTTCATCGACAACAAACTTCCCAAAAGCGGTATACTAATACTTTTCAAAATTGTGAAATTAAAAATGAACATAAAAGTGAATTTTCAAAAATTTTCCAAGTATATCTAACAAACACGGCGTGAGAAAGAACCTAGACAAATGGCTCCCCCTCCAAATGTTTATATAAATGATTATTAGATCGACCCATAAATCCAAAACCACAGGCCGTAACCCCAAACCCGAAACCCATAAACTCTGACTTAAAAATTCTGATTTTTCACCCAAATCGCAGACTTCAGAGTTCAATTACAGGAGAAGCTACCTACGAAACCCCGATTCGATTCCGTTCTTGCCCCAATTAGAATTTGTCGCTTTCTTCTAAATCCCTAATTTTAGAACTCAATTTTCCTCATTTGCAACTTGTAAGCTTCTAAAATCAAGCATTGGATACTGGTTAGGGCTATTTTGTTCGGCTGTGGTGCTGAGCAAGGACCACCGGTGGCGACTGTTCAATCTTTGAGACAAGGTTGTATCTTGATCTTGCCTTCAGTAATGGGTAGTGATTATGCCGTTTACGTTTCAATCTGGAGGAACTTGATATCTGGGGCCTATAGGTTTCTTTTTCTGCACGAGAATAGCGCGTGAAATTTGATTCCTGGAATAGATTGCTTGTGTCATTTAACTTTGATTAATTACTTGAGTTGGTTGATTGATTGATTTTGTTGCAACTTGTTATTTATGAAAGCGATCATTTTGAATGATGAATATACTGTGGAATGTTAGTTGTGATGTATGAAAATGTTGTGTTTAGTATCTTGAGGCCGAGAGCATATATCTTCCATTAATTACTTGCTGTTAGCTTTGATTTTGTTTAAGTTGCGAAGATGTTGTAATTTGTGGAAGTGGTCAGGTTTCATTCAATGGTCCGACTTTGATAAGCTTTTGTGCATTTTAAAACTGAAAGTGTAACATGACTTACTGTCTATCTCTATCAAATGAGATTTTGCGAAGAAAATCAACCTAGAATGTACTGCAGATTAATTTTTAAATTCAAAATCCTGTTAGTCACAAGTTCAATAAATGAAATGGCATAATACATTTTTCGTTATATTTAATTTTTATAAATATTAAAAATTTAAACTCCTGCTCAGTAGAGTGATTCCTGTACCTACCAAAGGGACGATCCTACATAAAATCCTAGATCCGCCTCAGTTTGTTACATATGAATCAGAATTAGAAGTCAAGCTTGCTGTGATTACTGTTACATTTGTCAATGATAAGTTACCCAAAGTCAAACTAAAACTCGAGATTTTGTACATTTACTTGTGAATTTTTAATTTGATGTAATCAGGATGATAAGATACAGCTCACATGTGGCCAATTTAAGCTTCTAGCGTGCTAATTGGCTCGTGTTTCATTTTCATTCTTGAATTTGCTGCCAAGTTTAATTTTCAATAATGCTTTTGCATTATGTTTCTGTTTATGATTTTCATCTCTACGTATACTGTTACACTGAATCTATGGTGCACCAATGACACGTGTTGGACATGCCGACGTGCGATTTCTAAAAAAAGAACTGACTCAATACGTTGTAGTAAATGCTGATTAGATTATTTTAAAATTCTTGATTTAAAGGGTGTTAGGCAACCCTTTTAAAAAAATTTTACTACTTTTTACCACTTTTTTATTCATTCTTTCTTTACCCCAAATCAATCATATCCACATATCACATCACATCCATAAATCTCCACCATTCAACTCCACTCATTCTCTCTTCTCCTTTACATTAAAAACATTTAAAAACCATTAAAAACCAACTACTATCACCCTATTATATTAGTATAGTTTTGGTTTTATATTTTTTATAACTTTTCTTGCTAAAATCTTATTCATAAAGTACATATTTGTTTTGTTAAAATATTTTAAGTTACACCAATACTATTGCCAAAGAAAGAAAAATGACTAGAGTAGGGTGTCCGTTTATGACAAGATGTGTCCGATGATTATTGTGTCGAATTTAGTTGTAGAAAGATGAGCAATTAAGATTTCCATTATACTTGACTACTTGTGATGTTATGCATGCAACAATTGATTTGGTATTATTGAACTGTATTTTCACATCTATTCTAAGACGATTGTTGAGAAAGTATCTGTCACAGAATTTATATAGTTTCAAAGATGAACTTTGACTTCACGAGCAGTTTCCCTAGTTGTGCTAAGTTTTCTCACCATTTCTGTCAATTAGCATTGGGTTATTGAAATTTTAACAAGCTATCACCACAGACCTGCATATATCTTATTGTGGCTCAATGCTGGAGGCAGCATGCAGATAGTAGTTCGGAGAGATGCAAAGGTATCATCCTGGAAGCTGCACTAGTGCAGTTAATAACGGTACAATTGGTGGGTTTCCAACAAGGGATACATCCCGAGCTGAGTCATCCGCTGTTCCACCGCCACCCAACTTCTCTCTGAACTCGAGGTAGCAAGTCTAATATTCTTGCAATGCATTGTTGGTTCTTTACTTATTTTAACATGTATGTTCATATCATCATATGCTGTCGCATTTTAATGGATTCACATATACTCATTGGTTAAACGACTGTCTCTTTGCTTGGTTTAGTCATGGATTAGACGTCATCAAATTTCACAATCTTGTTATGATAGTGTCTTCCAGTACTAAAATGGTGCTACTTTATAAATCCAAATATAGCATGCCTTTATTCTTAAATATATTTCTTTCTTCATTTAGCTATTTTAATATGAGAAAGGTAAAGCCATAACAGGCTGAGATTCATGTGACTTAATAATCATTTCTGGAGGATATGAGTTTAGAATTGAAAATTTCAAAAAGGAGTGTTTAATGAGGGTTTGAATTTCAAGGTATCAGGACTTTCCTGTTATTGATGTCAACTGGTAATACAAAGTGACCACAAGAAAGAAATAGAAAAGAAAAAAAAAAAGAGCCCTCTCTCTCTCTCTCTCTCTTTCTCTCTCTTATATGTGCACTCTCACCACCAGCATGACACCCCTAGTTGGCAGCAAGATTTCTAAACCATCAACAGTTGATGCCCATATATTGATGACTGAGTGCTTGTTTTGGAGAATTTTTTACGTTATAATTTTTTATTGTGTGGTTGGAAAGTGAAAGAAAGGATTTTAGAATATATGATAAAGTTGTCATGCAGTAAAAATTATATTGGAGAAAATGATATAATGTTAAATCTCAACCAAGTTCTTAACTTGAGTCTAACTGTCAATTTTCCTTAGCACAATGAGTACGTTGGATGTATTTGTGTCCAACGCAAATTTACCTAAATGCTTCTTCTTAGCAGTGGCAAATCAGTTTTTCTGCTTATTGTACCACTGGTTTTAACTAATACTACCTCCGTCGAAAAATTATCGCCCTTTTCTTATCTTCACAGAGATTAAGAAAAATGCAATTAATGGTATTGGAAAAGTACAATTCAATATTATTTTCCTAATGTACCCTTTCATTTATTAGATGTTTTATTTCAACTATTCTATTCTGATGATATCAATGTATATTAAATGAGGGTATAAAAGACAAGTAATATTTTAACTACATCTTTAAAAAGAATGTGGCCTATATTTTGGGACGGACGAAAAAGGAATAGAGGACTATAATTTTGGGACGGAGGTAGTACTTTCATTTGTAATTGTCATTGTAACTTTGACTTTTTAAATACACTTGCTGTGGAAGTGATGATCTGTCTGAGTTATGATGATAACGTTCATATGGAACTGTTGTAATGTTGACTGACACTGCTACTACAACCGATGTTTCATGTTTTCTATCTTGTTCATGCATTTACACTCTCTGTCATTTCCAGGATAATTTTGGTTATTCTGGAATGTCTATTTTTCACTGACTAATAATCTCCATTTTCTACCTCAATCCCTTTCTTTTCGCTCGCCCCTACCCCTTCTTCGCACTTCTTAGTTTCTTCCCCTTCCTTCTTAGGCACAAGTTCATAACTAGATTGTTTTTGTTGTTTCCCTCTCAAACAGTATGTTAACTTGTTCTCACAGGCGGTCATCACAACTGACAACGTACAAGTTGAGGTGTGATAAAGAACCGTTGAATTCCCGGTAATAGATGTTAACCTATAATTTCTGTTTTAGTAACAAAATGCAGAGTTTTGTTTGCATCTTCTTTTAGAAGAGGCCTGTTAAATAATAGTCAACAGTTATGTTTTTCACTTCTAATAAGAGATTGCAAAGACAAAATCCGTGGTGGCGCTTTTGCAACTCTGTCAGCTGACTCTGTCTTTTATATTAGATCGATGACCTTATTGTGTTTTCATCTCACCTTTATTTGGCAATACTCATTTCCAGACTTGGACCGCCTGATTTTCACCCGCAGACTCCAAATTGTCCCGAGGAGACGCTTACCAGGGAATATGTGCAATCCGGTTACCGCGAGACAGTTGAAGGGCTTGAGGTAGTCTAATGGGAATCTGATCATTTTTTGTTTAATATATTCGTCTTATTTTCAATACTTCTAGTTATATATTTCATTTCCATCTTGGACTTGAAATCAGGAAACTAGAGAGATTTCATTATCACAAGTTCAGATTTTTACGAAACCTGTCATTGTCCACTGCAGAGAGGTTTGTGCTAAATATGAATTGAACAGGATCTTTTTGGTACTTAATTACATAGTAGTGATGTACAAGTTGTTTCTAGCTAGTGGAAAATGTGCTCCCATTATGTTGCTAATAGACTCAAGTACCTTTTACAGGCAATAAGAAAACGTCATAGAGCCATCAATGAGTCTCGTGCTCAAAAGCGCAAGGTATTTAATTTCTCCCGCGTCATAACTGGAATATAATTTATGTTTTTTACATCTTATCCATTAATAGTATATGCCGCAGTTTTTTTACTACAGTGCAGCACACGTTTATTATATCATTTATAGTGCTAAAGCATCTATATTGAAATTGAGTTTGAGTTAATGCTATTACTGTGGCAGGCTGGCCAAGTTTATGGAGTTCCTCTTTCTGGTACGCTGTTGACCAAGCCTGGTATCTTCCCTGAACAAAGACCTTGTGGGGAAGACGCCAGGAAGAAATGGCTTGAGGTTTGTTGCCGATCTTTTTATACTTTCTGTGAGACTTGAAATTTTTGTTTATTGGATGATCAAGCATGCCATATTATGTGTTACATGTATGAGAGGAACTAAGGACAAACCGTGCAAATTTACATTGAACACTAGTTTCTTTTGGTAGATTAATTTGGAGTCTCCAATATCAATGCGAACTCAAGGAGACATATGATTTTTGACCTACTGCGGGATTTTCCCTTTTCTTTTTTATTTGTATTAGCTAGTAGATTAAGTTTGTTACGCATATCTTAGTTGGGGGAGCATAAAATTTTTTAAAGTTAAACCCTAGTATCTGGTGGAAATGAGTTGAGAAATCACACTCTTTACTTGAAGGATTTTTAAAGAGTACACATCTGTATATTAATATGCAAGGAAATTCATGGACTGGCATTTGTTTTTTCTGTATAATCAGATTATGGAAATGGGTGAGCATAATTTGGGACAGATACCTGCAGGAATAGTCGACTATCTGATGGAAATGTCGAATGGGATATAGTTAGAAGCTTTAATAGCTGTGGAAGTTCTTTGTTGTTGTGGGTCAGTTTCTTGAGGTGAACTAGTTAAGTAATATGCCATAGCGTTTTACCAACTTTGGACAGCTCTCCCTGAACCTTCTTAAAAAAGAATTAATATAAAAATTGATACTCTGCTTTTCCGGCGTGGAAACCTGATTTGATGTGTTGCCCTTGGGTTGATGTAATTATGTAAAGACCTGCTCCGTCCCAACATGTGGAAAAAGGCATTCTAAATGTTTATGGAGATGCTTTTACATGTCTTTCTTTTCCCCCAATATCAAGGTACTGGAACACATTCGTTATTTTATTCAGGGTCTATCACAACAACATAAAAGATTATGTTCATTGGCCGACCATGCTCCTCACGGTTACAGGAGGAAATCTCTTTTTGAAGTTCTAATCAGAAACAACGTCCCTTTACTGAGAGCAACATGGTTCATCAAAGTCACCTATCTTAATCAGGTATTAATGGATTCTTGATCAGGATGCTTTTTTCTAGTGTTCGCTATTCTCAATATGGAAAGATAGTGGATAATGCTTAAACCGTGCAGGTTCGTCCAGGCTCATCCAACTCCTCACCCGGAACATTCGACAAAACTCAATTATCGCGGTCTGAGCTGTGGACAAAAGACATTATTGATTACTTGCAGTATCTTTTGGGTGAATTGGTTGCAAGAAACAATTCGCGTCCAAGTTTGCATATCCGTGATCGGTCATCACAAATGGTTTATGCTGGTTCCTTGTTGCAAAAAGGCGATCTTTCCGCTGTCACGGATGGTGATGAGCCTTCTCTTTACTTCAAGTGGTGGTATATCGTGCGGCTTATCCAGTGGCAACATGCAGAAGGACTGCTCTCTCCTCCTCTCATTATTGATTGGCTTCTTAGTCAAGTGCAGGTATTGCTGTTGGATTCCTTAACTGTATTTCAATTCCTAGATATAAAAGAAACACTGCAACCTATATTTTGTTTCTTTACAATATATTGTTCTTTATGGTTTTAACATTTCAAATCATGTCTCTACAGGAAAAAGAATTGCTCAGTGTTTTGCAGTTACTGTTGCCTATCATATATGGTTTTCTGGAAACCGTTGTCTTATCTCAGACCTATGTGCGGTCTCTGGTAGGAATAGCTGTTCGTTTAATCAGAGAACCTTCTCCTGGTGGTTCTGATCTGGTTGATAATTCTCGCCGGGCTTATACTACTACTGCTCTTGTTGAGATGCTTCGATATTTAATTCAGGCTGTACCTGATACTTTTGTTGCTTTTGATTGTTTTCCTTTGCCAACATGTGGTAACTCGTGTGGTAACTCATGTGGTAAGTGATGGAAGTTCTTTATCAAAAATATCTGAGGATGCAAGGAGGAAGAGTGGTGCACTAGAAGTTACTGGTGTACTTGGGGATAAAGGGCATGAAGTCCAAATTGAGTCGTTAGCCATTGATCATGCTGTGTCATCCATCCAAAAACGTGCTGAGACTCTTGCAAGAGCTGTCAAGCCTGATTATCCTGGCCATAATGTAGCTAAAGCCTCTCAGGTATTGGATAAAGTCCTTGTGCAAGGAGATGTTAGAGTTGCTTACCAATTGCTGTATGGATACCTGTGGGATGGAACTATTGCTGAATGTTGGATTGCTCAAGTGAGCCCTGGCTTACGTTCATCGCTTGAGCATATTGACAGTGTGACATCATCGGTGATTTGCTCCACTTTTTTCATTTGTGAGTGGGCAGCTTGTGATTTTAGAGATTTCCGTACTGCGCGTCCTCATGGCATGCAGTTTACTGGTAAAAAAGACTTTTCTCAGATATACATAGCAGTACGGCTTTTAAAACAGAAGATGAGTGATCTGCAAAAAATTGGCAGTTTGGGTCGGAAATCTTTAGATACTTTTGAAAGCCCAAGCCCGTTGCATGATATTATTGTGTGTTGGATTGATCAACATGAAGTGCATAATGGAGAAGGTTTCAAGCGTCTTCAGATTCTAGTAAAAGAATTTGTACTAGCTGGCATTTTCCATCCCCAGGTGTATGTGAGACAGCTGATAGTTAGTGGGATCATGGATGGACAAGGGTCTATGTTTGACCTGGAGAAGCAGAAGAGGCATCACAGGATCTTGAAGCAGATGCCTGGTCCATATATTTTCAATCTTATGGAAGAAGCACAAACTATTGAACCATCAGTATCTATGGAGGTGATGAATGTCTACTCTAATGAACGCCGGCTTGTGCTTCGTGGGCGCCTGCATCATGGTAAAAGTCCTAGAACAAGTTCAAACCAGCGGGTAAAGCGTCGTCGCCATTCTGGAGGTGTACGTGGAGATCAATGGTCTTTTCACTCAATGTCCAATTTACCATCCAAACATGTCGATGCAGATATTCAGATTGAAGAACTAAAGGCTGCAATATCTGTCCTGTTGCAATTTCCAAGTTACATATTGTCAACAGATGCTGGGGTTGAGGAGTCTCAAGGGAGTGCTAAGAGGTTTGGTGGGGCTAATAACAGGGCAGATTTAAGTGAAGAAACACCTGGATGTGAAGAATGCAGAAGAGTGAAGAGACAGAAATTAAGTGAAGAGCGGAGCTTCGACCCGAAGCTAATTCCAACAGATGAAGAAGAAACTTGGTGGACAAGAAAGGGGATGAAATCCATGGAATCCTTTAAGGGAGATCCACCTCCTAAGCCAGCCAAGCCGGGGTCAAGGGGTAGGCAAAAAACTGTCCGAAAGACTCAAAGCCTTGCACAATTAGCTGCTGCCAGGATTGAGAGCAGTCAGGGAGCATCGACAAGTCATGTATGTGAAAGCAGGATAAGCTGCCCGCATCATAGGACTGGTGCTGACGATGCTGCTAAATCAATGGATGGGATCCGAACTTCACACTCTGGAGATATTATATCACTTGGAGAACTTATAAAGCAGATGCAGAATGTTCAGAAGAGGTATGTAACTGTATGGTTGATTTCTGTTGTGAAGCAGCTCGTTGAAGAGGCTGAAAAGACTACTGCCAAGGTTGGCCAGTATGGTAGGTCTTTCCCAGTTGAGGAGCGGAGCTCTGTTGCTTGGAAGCTCGGTGAAGATGAATTGTCATCAATTTTGTATTTGATGGATATTTGCAATGAACTGATTCCAGCAATCAAGTTTCTTCTCTGGCTGTTGCCAAAAGTCCTTAGCACCCCTGGTTTTAACTTCCATGGTGGGAGGAATGTTCTTATGCTTCCCAGGAATGCAGAGAACCATGCGTGTGAAGTAGGGGAGGCATTTCTTTTATCAGCTATCCGAAGGTGAATCCTCAGACTACATCATTTTTAATTAGCCTGTTTCATATGCAGTCATTGAGTTAATTGCATGCTCTTTGTCTCCTCCCTCAAAATTCTATTCCTTCAATATCTGAGTCATACTTTCGGTGACAAACTTGGTATTTCCTGAAAAGATTAGTGATCAGTAGAACTCTTCACGCCAAAGTGAATCTGATTTCATTAACAACTCTTACATTCAGTCTTTTTTTGGGCTTTCCTCTGTCAAAGGTTGGTAATTTTTTCAATACACATGGTTCTGTCATCTTTAATGACATTCGGCCTTGCCTGTATGCTCTTGACTCTATCTGTCACCTTAACTGCTATTACATTAGTCTTAAATATATTTGTTATTTCATGGTTCGATGCATTAGCTACATGATCTTTAAGGATGCATTTTGAATGGAGAGGAAGAGGAGGAGAAAAGGTATAGGTAGGGGGAATGGATGATAAATTCTTATTCCTAGTTTGAATTGCAGAGGAAATAAAGTAAAACAAAAACGATGAGTCCCTTTAGTTTCTCAACTTCCAATTGAAATATTTGTGACACCATTTCACTTTCTATGCTCTTCTCGTATTTCCTTCCTGTACCACATTCATTTTCTGATGATTAAGATATAAACCTTGTTAGCCAACAAATTCGAGTGTGAAATAGAATTTGAATTTTTGAAATGATTGGTGGAGGTTTATGTAGTACATGTGGGACCTATAAGATATGTGGATGTGATTAGGTTGATCAAAATCGAATTTGTTGATTAACACGGGCATATTATTTTTATGATTTCTTAGTATGTTAGGAATAATATACTTTTATTTAATCGGGTTTTTGTTTTTTAGATTTTATATTTTGATTCAAACTACGTTATTTTCATTATTTAGAGCCTCTTTTCATTTTCCACCACAAATTTTTTTATAGAAATATTCCTTTTTTCGTTTTTACATGACCTCTGTTGCTTTTTAAGGGCTTATTCTCCTGTAAATCACCTTTCTTCTCATTTAAGGTTCAAAGAATAAGCTCTTACTTCTTAAATTAGGTAATTAGGCTCTATAGAAAGAGAATATATTCTCATGTAACTTGAAGCTTTCTTATTGAATTAATCGGTTTTCAGACTCTAAATTCTCTCTGTTTTCCTCTGTCTCGTTCGACTTTGCTCTCTTCTTCTCTTCAGTTTCCCTTCCTCTTCTTCTAGATTCTGGTATTCATTTTGATTGCATCCTGCGCTGTTTCTTGTCAAAGCGATATGCCATCAACACTTAGCCTGCAATATTGCTTGTATTTTTACCACCCAATAAACCCCAAACCTTTCCCAACATTTTGACGTAATCCTGACCCAATTGAATAAAATTGTCTTAATTGCAATTTGCTAAGAAGTCCTAATAGTTATTATGGTATATTCATTCTCCATCGCAAATATAATGTCGTCCAAACTACATTTTCTTTTCGTTCCGGCTGAGGGGTAGTAGGAGCAGTTAATTCTGGAAGATATCTAAAGACAGGGCTTGCTTGCTACCTTTGCTAGAAGGGAAAGTGCACATCTTTGACTACTTAAGGTTGTTGGATGGTGCGTCACTCATGGTGTATGTTTCATGGGTTTTAAGGATACTTTTATTTTAGATCACATCTCCTGAATTTATTAATGTGAGTATGTTCATGTGTTGATGGGATAGTATTGCGTCTTATACCATCATAATGATGAGCAGCGATTTTGGTCGACGGTGTTTGTCAAAACATCAATCAGATCTGCCTTCTCTTTTGGTTACAAGTCCAACGTGAGAGTTCAGCCATCCATCATGTCACTCATTGTTTTATTGCTTTGTTCAGGTATGAAAATATAATTGTGGCAGCAGATCTCATTCCTGAAACCTTGTCTGCATCAATGCATCGGACGGTCGCTGTCATGGCGTCTAATGGCAGGGTTTCTAGCTCACCGGCCTTAGTTTATGCTCGTTACCTCTTGAAGAAGTATAGTAATGTGGCTAGTGTTATTGAATGGGAGAAGACTTTCAAATCTTCTTGTGATAAGAGACTTAGTTCTGAACTTGAATCTAGTAGATCTGGAGAAGGGGATTATGGCTTTCCCCTTGGAGCCTCAGCTGGAGTGGAAGATCTTGATGATTACTTCCGTCAAAAGATAAATGGAGTTAGAGTGTCTAGAGTTGGTTCGAGCATGAAAGATATAGTGCAAAGACATGTGGATGAAGCTTTCAATTATTTTTATGGCAAAGACAAGAAGCCTTTTGGACCTGGTATTAATAAAAATTCTAGTGTGGAAAAGCGGGATGACAACTATCAGATAGCTCAAAAGATAGTAATTGGATTGATGGACTGCATGAGACAAACTGGAGGTGCCGCTCAGGAAGGTGATCCTTCTTTGGTTTCTTCTGCTATTGCTGCAATTATTAATAATCTTGGACTTGTTATAGCAAAAATTCCCGAGTTCACTGCAGGAAATCACTTAAACAACGCATCGCCTTCTGGTTCATTGCAACTTGCTCGGCGCATTTTGCGCATTCACATAACTTGCCTGTCCATATTAAAGGAAGCACTTGGAGAGCGTCACAGCCGTGTCTTTGAGGTTGCTCTCGCAACTGAAGCTTCTTCTGCTCTCATGCAAGCTTCTGCCCCAGGAAAGGCTCCACGAAGCCAGTTTCATCCTTCTCCTGATTCACATGATTCTAATGCAAATCTACCGAATGATATTTTAAACCATTCCACCAAACCAGTTATTGGAAGGGCTGCAAAAATAACAGCAGCTGTTGCAGCACTTGTGATCGGGGCAATTCTTCAGGGAGTTGCAAGCCTGGACAGAATGGTTTCTCTCTTTAGATTGACGGAAGGGCTTGATCTAATTCAGTTTACAAGGAGTGTGAAATCTGCTGCAAATGGAAATGCACGTTCAATGGGGGTTTTGAAGGTGGACAATGTGGTTGATGTTTCTCTGACCTGGTTTAGGGTGCTTGTGGGGAATTGTAGGACGGTTTCTGATGGCTTCATTGTGGATCTCCTTGGCGAATCTTCAATTGTAGCTCTATCTAGAATGCAGCGCTCTCTATCTATGAATTTGATATTTCCTCCTGCTTATAAATTATTTGCATTTGTGATATGGAGGCCCTTCATTCTTAATGCTAGCAGTGGACAACGTGAAGATATCCATCAGTTGTATCAATTGATGGCATTCGGCATTAGTGATGCCATAAAGCACCTGCCTTTTCGTGAAATATGTCTTAGAGACACTCATGGATTGTATGATCTTGTAGCCGCAGATACGCTTGATTATGAGTTTGCATCTGTAGTAGAATCAACCACTTCAGACCCAAATTTGAAAGCCTCAGCATTTGCCCCTCTTCGTGGTAGACTATTTTTAGAAGCCCTCATTGATTGTAGAATGCCACAGCCGATGTTCAGGCAGGATGATGGCAATTGGACATTCGTTCCAGGAGAATTGAAAAGCCATCGTGCAGACAATGTGAAAAAGCTTCTGGATAAGCTTGTGCATGTTTTAGATACTCTTCAACCTGCTAGATTTCATTGGCAGTGGGTCGAGCTCAGGCTGCTCCTAAATGAACAGGCTGTCATTGAAAAGATGGAGAACCCTGATATATCCTTAACTGAGGCTATAAGATCTCTCTCACCAAATCCTGATAACATTTCTGAGAATGAAAGCAACTTCATTCAGATTATACTCACCAGGTTATTAGTTAGGCCTGATGCTGCTCCTTTGTTCTCGGAGGTTGTACATCTGTTGGGGAGGTCTCTTGAGGATTCCATGTTGTTACAAGCAAAATGGTTGCTCAGAGGTCCGGACGTTCTTTATGGTAGGAAATCTATCCGGCAGAAGATTATAAATATTGCTGAACCCAAAAAGTTGTGTCTGAAGGCCCAACAGTGGAGGCCTTGGGGTTGGTGTCCTGCCAGTTTCAATCAAGTTACAAACAAGACTGATAAATTGAAATCTGAAGCAGTCGTTCTTGAAGAAGGTGAGGTAGTTGATGAAGTGAGTGACCTCGACCATTCTCGGAAGGGATATGGTCAAGTAATGGACGTTGAGGGCTTCATTGTCAGTCAGCAACATGTGACCGAGAGAGCTCTTATTGAACTAGTTCTCCCATGTGTGGATCGTGGTTCTGATGAATCAAGGAGTAATTTTGCAAGTGAAATGATCAAACAGATAAGCCATATCGAACAGCAAATAAATGCAGTTACTCGTGGGATTGGTAAGCCTGCTGAAGCACCCGCTTCCGGGATTGGAAGTCCTGCCAGCAAAAGTAACAGCCGCAAGGGTAGCAAAGGTAGCAGTCCTGGATTACCTAAACAATCAACTGTATCAGCTGATTCTGTACCACCTTCTCCTGCAGCATTGCGATCCTCCATCTCTTTGCGGTTGCAGTTCCTACTGAGATTACTCCCTATTATTTGTGCAGACAGGTACTTCTCTTTTGACTCAATGACGCTCTTTGAAAATAGGCTGACTCTTCATCTTATTTTTAAAAGTGAGAGTGAGATTTGGCTTACCAAATTTTCAATCACACTCCATTATTAAATACATCGACAAATTGCAATTCTGAATAATGCACTTCGATTATTTAAATAATATTTGAATGTTCTAACCAGTAGTATTTCATATGGTGGTTAAAAGAAAATGTACAAAATAAAACGTACGGAAAAGCCATAAATATTTTTGAAAATGGTAAATAAAGAGTCAAAATAAAGAGGATTATTGGTGTGTATGAGAAGTCTACTCTCTAAATCTAAAGATGCTCTTTATAATGTGCATACAATGCTCTTTGAAAAATGGAAAATGGAGAGGCTCTTGGAGATGGTCTTACATGCTCTTCCTGTAGGAAAATGTTGATGTTTGTGACTTGTGGTGATCTTAAATCTTGATCTTCCTCTCACTGGTCCTTCCTTTGTTCCGGTAGTGTAGCGTGCCGGATAGGTTAATTTTTCCGAGTCAGTGCCACTGTTCATTTCATCTTTTTTGCTACTACTGGTCACTCCTATGATCCATTCAAACTCAAACTTTAGCTTCAACAACACATTGAAAACTATTACTCCTTATTGTACATGCATAACGTTGTCTCTACAAGATTTTCAACTAAATATATCTTTTTAGTTAAAATACCCTAACGCACTGTTCTCAGATATCTGTCACTTGATCTCTCTCTCTGAAGAATGATGGTGTTAATATTTCTAAAAGTCATCTTTGATTCTGGTTTCATTGTCTCTATTCACTCTGAGCTTTAAATAAATGGCATGGATAACCCTTCATTCTCTAGTGCTTCCTCCTATTGAGGTCTTTGACAGTGACAACATCAATGCATTCTTCTATTCTGGCTTTTACGCAATGAATGTAATATCTGACATTACAAACCTTAGCATGTTTCTGCATTTATTAAACTTGCATGTCGGACATCGGTTTGTGTTACTGCTGATTTTTTGTGGTAGGGTTTGTCAAAAATAAGGATCATGTTGCCTATAATGGCTTCCAGTTATACTATGGAATCTTTCATTTCATACTTTTCAGGGACAGTTCAAGCCGTAACATGAGATATACTCTTGCTTCCGTAATTTTTCGTCTCCTTGGAAGCGCTGTTGTGCATGAAGATGCCAATCATGTCTTTAATTCTCCATTGACTCCCTCAAAGAGAGAGGTCGAGTCTCTCATGGGGACTTCTACAGCTTCTGAACTACCTTCAACAGAAAGTCTCTTCGATCGTCTGTTATTGGTCTTCCATGCACTGCTGAGCAACTCTCAGCCCAGCTGGCTGAAGTTGAAATCCAACTCCAAATCATCGGAATATCCTGTTTTTGATCGTGAAGTGGTCGAAAGCTTTCAGGTCTGACATCACCAAATTTTCACATTGTTTTACTGGTGATTTAAACTTATTTGTAAACTGAAAATGTTATGACATCATCGCTGATTCGTCGTGTCCTTCTGCAGAATGATTTGAACCATGTGGGATTGCCTGAGGGAATACGATGGCGCATACAAACTGCAATGCCAATTCTTCTTCCCGCTACAAGGTCAGTGATTTCTTGCCAGCCACCATCAGTTACACCTGCTGCCCTTGCTTCTCTTCAGCCCAGCAATCCAATAACTGTGTTATACCCAACCAACACAAACCCTCCCCCAAGAAATCCGCCTTTACCTGTACGGACAGGCCCAAATGTGAAACCAAAGGCACTCCCCTCTCAGCACGACCCAGATTTGGAGGTCGATCCATGGACCCTTTTGGAGGATGGAGCCGGGTCGGGTCAGCTTTCTGTTAACTCTGGTCTTGTTGGAAGCAACGACCAGGCTAATCTGAAAGCATCCAGTTGGCTCAAGGGAGCCATAAGGGTGAGGAGAACAGACCTAACATATACTGGGGCTGTAGACGAAGAAAATTAATTTATACCAAATTTCCATTTTTGAATTATTTGTGAAAAAAAGAGTTGGATCGACCACTCGGCTGTGGAAATTCAAATACCTTGCCGGAGCTGGCCATGCTGTGAGGTTTATTGTTTATGGGGAGCCATGTGGTGTCCATGAATACAGAATAGAGCGGTTTTTGGCCCTGTGGTGTATGGGATCTCTGGTGGCTGGCTCTTTCCTAACTGGTGATGAAATCTGGACCGTACGATTGGTGGGCTCGGTTCCGAGGTTGTTGTATATATAGAGATAAGTGTTTCCCTTCAATTGAGAGCTGAGTAGAATGTATAAGAGAATGATTTGTAGCTTTGTTTCTAATTTTTCATGCTCAGCCATTGTTTTCTTACGTCCTCTGAAACTTCAGGATTGTCATAAGGTATGGATTACATTGTGTAGCCTTAATTTAGATGAACTTCATTGTTTTCTCTCTCTCTCTCATTGCTGTGCTTAAGGCGCGTTTAGGATTGATGTGAAATTATAGTATTTATATCTCGTTATGTCTATCACTATTTAACTAAAACTCTATTCAGGCACAGTTATTCACCGTTGGATTGTGAAAAACATTTTTCTTTTTCTACACAGATAACTAGGTGAAATCAAGATTTATGAGTAATTTTTAAAACACTGGGCATCAATAGTTTACCCTGTGGAAATTGATTTCTTTGAATAAGTCAGCAATTCAAGCAATTGAGGGGGTCGCACGGGCATGCATTACAAAAGTTCCTATCATAAGATTGAAAAACGAAAGTCTCATAGTACACAGGCTTCAACATTCACATCACATGCAAATGCAATAAATTAGGCCACAAGTTCTTTCACTCACAGCAAAGTCGTCCTTATTTTCCCATCGAAAATTTTCTGGACGGCATTTATCTATTTTCCACTTAGTTGCAATTTCAAAATCTATTCAAAATCATCAATCCAATCCCCATATATTTTGTTAATTTTATCGGGACCCTTCCACTTCTGATGAACTCTTGGCTCAGTTTTCTTTATCACATTGGACAACCTCTGTGTTGGAACTCCGACATTGTAGTTGTCTGAATGCGGCACCGAAGTGACAGATGGCACAATATTATCGGCTGAACTCTTGGACGGGATGACCCCTGGCTTTGGATCAAGAGTAGAAGAATCTCGGGCTTCGGTTTCCACCGGGCCTCCACCATAAGAATGCAGCTCTGTTTCACAACGATTTTGGAACTCATTATCCAACCAACAAACAGGGCAACAAATAGTTGAATGTGTTTTTGCATGCATACGGAGCTAGTGATTATTTTGACCTTTTTCTACTTAAAAATTGACTTCACTGCTGAGTTGAAGTGAAACTTCAATATTAGCCGCACAAGATTCAATATTATCTAAACATGTTGTGGTAAAAAAACAGAAAGAGGTAACTGCTGGATCATTGGAATTCAAAACCCTTCAAAGGTTACAGAACTGCACACCGAAGTAAGAAAAAAAAAAAAATCATTATATACACTGAGATGAACCACAACTGACTTCAAAACAGGATTTGCAGTTATATTTAGCTTGTCTTTGTTTCCAGTTTTCTCTACTTAAAAAGTTTACCTTTTCCTGCTAAGTCAAAATCAAACGTTAATATCAACCATATATTCATACTATCACTTGATATAATCCACACATTTCATCCTCCCACCATTATTCAAACAAAAAGTTCGTTTCTTGACAAATAAATTAACTAAACATACACTAATACTAATATGTCGTAAAGAAGTTATACCTTCAACTCCATGAGCAAAATGACACTTGCTCCCAAATGGACAATATCCTGTAAGCTCCCATTTGTTACAAATCCTCGTCTTCCAATTTGATGGCTTCAAGTTCGACGCATTGCCATTGTTCCCATATCCACCACCACCACCACCACCACCGCCAGAGCCCGGGCCCAAACTTATCACAACACTTTCTCGGGCCTTCGACTGCTCATCATGAAGAAAAGTACAACTATCCCCATACGGGCAACCCTCCTCAGTATAAAACTTCTTGCAATGCCGCCCTTTATACGACCTCTGAGTATCCTCACTAACCCCAAGAATGGGAATCTGAAACTCCTCCCTCGGTTCATCCAATCCCACCCGATCATCCTCATGGGCAGCCACAATTTCTTGCCAATTATGGGGCGGTTTTCTCAGCTCTTCATTACTATGAGCAAAATTACAGTTTGTGATATATGGACAAGTCCCCATTCGGAATTTGCAACAGAGCTTTGTTTTGTAGAACATTTTGCCAATCAACTTTGACCCCGAGTGAGCGTTTCTTGATCTTTTGCTCTGAGGTTCATTTCCAGATTGTCTACCATCGTAGCTCGAGTTAAAACTGGGGTCGACTGAGGATTCCCTGTTCCACTGCTGGTAATCATCCTCGGTGGCCCAAACTGCGGGGTCAACCGGCCCGATGCCCCAGTTTTCAGTGACGTCATTGCCGGAGTTTCCTGAGAGTACTTGTACTGCACTTCCACCGGAATAGATGTTTTCTTGACCGTAATCCATTACCAACTACGAACCGAAGACTTCAATTTTGTTGCCAAAGTCAGGAAAAAGTGAAAAAAGGAAAGGGATTTATGAAAACCCTAGCTGTTTATAGAAACAGAGGAGTACCTATGCTGTATCCCCTTGCAGAAGCACTTCGAGTGTAGCAATAAGCTAATTTCTAATATCTGAAATGCTAATAAATTCAGATAATTTTACATTTCTAACTATTATGAGGGATAATGTAAGAAAACCCATAGAAGTACAGTATTTTTTTGGAGAAATTAAGGAAATAATAACATGAGTAAAGAAAGAAGTCTAAAGGAGAAAAGCTGAGAAGAGATACTCACCAGAAAGTTCTGATGGAGGCTTCAGATCCAAATATACAAAGCTATTTTGAGTAACTGCAAGTTACAACTGGAATTCGTTCAAAAGAGGCAAATTTGCTCAGAAAGGAAGCTGGACTGGAAATACCAGTCATGAGAAATAAGATAGGACAGAGAGCGTTTACGGCACATGTTTGGCACCTGTAATTTACCTGGCCTAATGTGGATATTATGAAAAAAAAATTCAAAAGAAAACCCTTTTTTGCTGACGTGGCTCTTTGTGGGAGCGTCACATCCGGGCGAGTTCATGTCCACATTGGCAGGAGATCAGCAGCCCATGTTTGTTATTCGGCCCCATATACTCTTGAATAGTACAAAAAAGTTATTTATTAGTGTTATGAGTGAAGCAAAACAAATGAAAGGGCGTGTGAGATTGTAATTAAAGATAAAAATGATATAAAAATAATTGAAAAATAATGATTGTCAAAATTTTGATTGATATTTTTACCTTTTTATTTGAGTATATGGTAATTACCTCTTGAATTCTTTTTATATATATTTCTCATCACAATCTAAATATTTCATATAATATATTATATTTAATTTTACGCCAACTATTTTAAATGTACCACGTAGTAGTATTTAAAGGTGGGCCTGTTTTTTGAAGTTCGCCTCAGGTCCCGTAAGCTACTGGGGAGGACTTGCACAGCTACAAATATACATGTAGAGGATGGCAATGCCATAATTTGAAAGTTGAGAACCTATTTGCACTTTCTGCAAAGGTATGAACCTTGGCTGCAAGTTTTCCTTTCGGTGAGGCACATCCAATTGTACAAACAAAATTTGCAATAATTTTCACATAGATGATACAACATCAAATGAAACCCCACAAAAATCGAAAAATAAATAAATACAAGGGACAAGTACTACGATGACGGTGGCTGAGGAAAGGACAATGAATAGGCTGAGCGCCACCAGGTTGGTGCCGTGGCTCGAATCATCTTGGCATCTACTTGCACTAGTCCAAACATTCAACTGAAAGTTCTTCATTAACTTCTAGTCTTCGATCACCACCACCAGTTTTGCTTTGCAATTGATAATCAGTTACAGAAGAAATTGAAGGTGACGGGTGGAGTAGAATAGTTGGTTGATAGTATCTTTGAGGCTACAATGGCATTAGCTGCTTCAGTATAATGAATACCATCCCAACTTATAAAAGGTGCTTTTTCGTCACAAACTTGACACCCAGGTCGACCACATATCACACTCTGGTTGTAGTTGTACGGAGGTCCTCCCATACCACAACATGCCATCAATGGACTCGAAAAACCTATAGTTGACTTATAAGATACTCATAAGATAATGGTTTTTGTATATTTATTTACATTATATGGAGGATTACAGTCATGTGATGTGTAAAATCTTATTAAGTGAGATGTATTCATTATTATTATTATTATTATTATTATTATTATTATCATCTGAAAGGTTTTGAAAAGACTTGAAGAAAAGGTAGTTTGATAAGCTTACCGTACTTGCTGGAGTTAGCAATGAGATCATATTTGATGGCATAGATATCAACATATACGATGGCTGCATCCTTGATTTCAGATCTCAACTCTTGGCATAAATGGCGAAGGCCTTCATTGAACAACTTTGCAACACTATTGTAACTTGAAATACATCCAAATGGATCGAGATCCTGTGGATTATGTTTTACTAGGGCAAGTTTTTGCGGGAGACAACCAAGTGGCCCTGTATTATGGACCCAAAACTTCCTGCCTCCTTCACTATATAATACCTGCACAAATGAAACAATAGTTACTAGGATGACACTTCATCATCGTACTAACAAATCCAGTAGTACTGACCCAGCAATGTCACAGGGGTGTTTGTCAACCATCGGTGATGTGACATTAATTGGATGACAAATTAATGTGAGAGAGAGAAAGAGAGACCTTGATAGCAAACTTGATTTCATCCAATATTATGGGAATCCTCTTGACGACTTGAGCATAAGATAGATTCTTTTCAAATGAACCGGCAAGGTCATTTTGTCCAATATCAATCATGTAAAGAGCATCACTGAATCTTGCATTACCAATAAAATGCTCAAACCCTTCAATGCCAAACAAAGTATCAAATCACCGAGCAAGTATATTAACCTCTAACCATAGAGCAATCTCCAACAATATTAAGGGCAAATTAAAAGTGGAATATACCACTTCAACAGACAAGTTTAGACACGAGGTTACAGATATTTGATGTGTCAACTCAATCCTGAAGTAAGAAACGATGATGAAGGCAATCTCACTTCATAAGATTTTGACACCTCAAATGTGTGCAACCCTGTGTATATAAATCTGTATATACATTAGCATTACTCATGTGAAGTAAGGAAAATTTTAGCAGCTTTCAAAGGCATGGACTGTGTAATGTGACTGAGAATTGCAGTAAATAACCTGCAGCAACAAGTTCGGCTGACCGATTCTTGAAACGAAGAAACTGCAACACTTGAATGTCCAATGAAAAAGCTACATACTTGGGGAACGTAGCAGACCCCCCAACAGCAAAGTTAGCACCATTAGAGAAAGTAGTTCCTAACGAGTCCAAATATGCATTTAGAAGACTTGTGTTTACACTTTGACCTGTATTGAAGATTTGCAAAATATTCTCATTATTCTCCATTGAATTAGAATAAAACTAGTCTTTAGCATTTACACTGTGATCAATGCAAACCGTGGATGAGAATATCTTAGCTACTATCTTGCATAGCAAGTCCAACAGGGACGTGCGGTTTTGACTAAAAACACAGTCTCCTTAATCACTCAGCATATGTAAACCTGTTGCGTAAAGTGGTAAGCAAGATACTTCTATGGTGGAAGGTCGTTCTGGTCCCTATAGAACCCTTAAACTATGGGCATCTAGTTGTACCAATTAGGCAATACTACGTGAAAGAATGCAAAACTTTTCGAAATCATGAACTTGCGCATAATGGTTAGAATTATCACTTACCGACTATTATCTTGCTGCTAATAATCACAAAGATATGCATATTGATTAAAAAGAAAATTAATTGCAGCCATAGTCCCAAACCTTTCTCAGATTGCCTTCCGAAGATCCTAATATTTCACTGAAGTCAACATAATTAACTTTTTTCCTTTAAACAAGGAAAGTAACTTATGAGTATTGTATTTGACAGTGCGCAAAAATATTACAAGCAAGATTAGCGTATTAATTCCACTTATATTAACAATTTAACATTTTCCATTTACAAAAATTAGCAAATCTTGTCCTCGTTCATGTGTTTGTTCCAAAAACTTTGTCAAATTAGCATAGTTTAAAGCGGACGAGAGATATTCCTCCATCCCACATATATAGTCTATTTTGATTTTTAGTCAAGGATTAATAATGATATTGAAAAAGTAAATTTACAAATAAATTTTCCCCTTATTTAAATAAATAGAAGTCATAAATACGTTTGTATTTTCAATTATATAGGTGGGGTATAATTGTAAATATATATAAAAATGCTTCTAAATAAAAAAAATAGATTATATATATGGGCCAACCTAAAAAGAAAAAGTAGACAATATATGTGGAATGGAGCGAATATTTAATAGCAATTTGGTATTTGTTATTATTTGTTTCATTTGTTTGCGATATTATTGAAAACGTGAAGGCCAAATAAGCTCAATTTTTGGACAGATGTCACTATCAAGCATCGAATGTGCAAATTGTTGCAAGATTTGACGATAAAAGTGCAATGCCCCCCAAAAAAAAGATAGTACGAATATATTTAGCCTTTGTTATATACCCCGTTTGTTTCTATTTTGATGGCATATTTTTTATTTTGGTATGTCCCAAATTAAAGGTAATTTTCTATGGTGAGAATTTAATTTATATTTTATTTGATTTAAATACCCCAATTTATTAAGTAGATTGTTAATATATTTATTTATGGAGAGGGTATTTTAAGGAGATTGTTGAAAAAATTTATATTCTCAATTATAATAATTGTATCTTATTAATTTATGTGAAAAAATAAATATATTTATCAAAATAGGACAGAGGGAGTAAATGATACATTATTTAATTCCTTGTGGGCCCATATTTCTCCTTTTAAAATGATCCGTGACCGTGGTATTATTTTGGCATTCAAATGATGAAGACATGCACGTGAAATCATTTAAAAATGGAACCCACAGAGACATGAGACACATAATTAATCAGTAGTATTAAATATATCGGCATACACACTGCCTACCAACCGTATACAGATAATTCCATTTCCACACGGACTCAGTTACAGTCAACGGCTAAATTTAAGTCGTACGGGCTGGTATATACAAAATATTAAATCGATCAAAATTTTATACAATTTTTTCGAATTTTTCTACACTAAATTTCCAGATTTTTTTGGCTCGCACGGGCTAAAGCCCGTGCGAGCCCGGGCCTAGATCCGCCCTTGGTTACAGTGAAGAGTGAAGACGTAACAGTACTTAACTGAGGCAATTTCTATTGGCTGATTAGAATCTAAATTTGAAGTAGAAAAGCTTTAAGGTATGTTCGATTGGTGATAAAGTTGATATACACGTAATTTTTTGGTTAAAATTATATTGAAAAATATATGTGTGATTGAAAATGAGTATGGAGTTATACGGAATTGTGTGCATATAAGATTGTATCCAAAACAATAAGCTCCAGAACGAAAACAGAGTAATTAGAAAGGCACGTCCCATCGGAATCGAGTTAAGTGGAATCTATCGAAAATTATCAGAATTAAAAGAGAATCGAGTTAATTAAATGTGAATCTATTAAACAAAATTAATCTCAAATGAGAGGGAGGAAAGAGAACATACATAGAAAATCAATAAGGAGACGTCCATCGCACGATCGACCGGTCGCTCTTCCGAAGAAAGTGCGGCCATTGGGAAAATCGATAGGCAAACCGAGTCCGGCGACGAGTCCGCCGGTGTCCGAGTTGGAATCGCCGAAATTGAATATTATTGGCGGGTTTTTGCACAGCGCGTGAACGGGATTTGACACAGAGAGGAAAACGCAGAGAAAAATTACTGCAACGAAATTGTTAACTGTTGAGAAATCCTTGTTGTGGTGGCGCTTGATTTGCTTATTCGCCATTGTTTAAGACTTTCAGTGGAACCGACGACCTGTAGCCGTGACAAAATGAGTGCGTGACAGTTGCTTTAGCCTTTATGTTTTTGTTGCTTTATGGAAGAGGGAAGCATCGATTCACGTTTGGGGCTGGACTTAAATACAACCTTGTTTCGCTTTTTCAGTTTTTTTATCATTGCCAAACGCATTAGAGCATCCCGAATCGATATATTAAATTTAACTAGCCACGTTACTAATAAAATAAATATTAGTATACCACTGTTTCAGTGGTGGTGTCCAAACAGAGTCCGATGGAGGAGGTGACGATGTGGAGGAGGTTGAAGAAGGAGAGAAAGTGGTTGGATTTGCGGAGAAATAAGTGGAAGAAAGAAGAAGAGATCGGGTGAAGGTGAAGACGGAAGGACAAATGAAGACGAAACACGGACAAATGCTTATTTTGATCCTTAAGTAGCGGAGAAAACCTCACTCTATTCGATGATTAAGTGATATATAGACATATTAAAACTAATTTATATTTTATTGCTATATTCTACAATAAGTATATTAATTTTTATTTAAATAAAGCTTATATAATCTATAAAGACAATGCTATGGTTCAAACAATACTATTGATCAAAATTTAAAATATGTCACCTCACATATTAAAATATTAGTTAAATTTAACAAACATTTTTACTTATGGTAAAAAAAATATTTTTTTAACTAACATGCTAGCACATCTATTGTAGATATCAATTTAAACTTTAACTAACATATGATACTTAACATCCGTATTAATACATCCATTGTGAATGCTCTTATCATCATTTTAGTAAGAGTGTATTTGAAATAATGCAATTAAAATTTATTTTTGAAACAATATTAATTATATATTTTGGGATCAAGGAATTGGTCCAGTAGTTAAAGGTTCAATATTTTACAAGAAAAATCTCGGACTCAAATCCCATCTCCATTTCTATGTTCCCATAAAGAAAATAAAATTATATATTCAAAAAAAATAATAATAAATTATAATTTCTTAATCCGTATGAAAATTGAAGCAGGCATATCTTATGTAGTTAAACAACATAAAAAGAAAAGTTACACTTGGGCCCCTGATCTTTGAATTTGTAGAGATAGGTCGACAAACTTTCTATTTGTAGCTCTAGACTCAAACTTTTCGGCGGATCCAGTGTTGTTCATTTTGTAGTTCTCGTTTCTATTTTGCTGAACAAGCTCGATAATGAGAAACAGAGTCCAATGAGGATTTTCTAAATCGTTAAATCAGAGCCTGTAACGAGGTGGGACAAAGTCGGACGCTATCGTCGTGTTTCGGTCTTTCTCAAGTTTCTGAATTTTCCAGGGAGGAGATATATATTAATTAAAATGTCTCTAATTATAACCTTAATATTTAATTAAATAATTGTATTTTAAATATAATTTTGAAAATAATTCGGACGAAGTGAGATTTGGGAAAAGAAATCTTAGTGTATGTTCGTATGTATATATTTTTTTTGTCTAAAAATTAACTAAAAATAAACTTTCGAGGATAGATAGTGGTGGGGACTACGAGATGTGTCTAATTATAACCTTAATATTTAATTAAATAATTGTATTTTAAATATAATTTTGAAAATAATTCGGACGAAGTGAGATTTGGGAAAAGAAATCTTAGTGTATGTTCGTATGTATTTTTTTTTTTTTGTCTAAAAATTAACTAAAAATAAACTTTCGGGGATAGATAGTGGTGGGGACCACGAGATGTGTCTAATTATAACCTTAATATTTAATTAAATAATTGTATTTTAAATATAATTTTGAAAATAATTCGGACGAAGTGAGATTTAGGAAAAGAAATCTTAGTGTATTTCGTATGTATTTTTTTTTGTCTAAAAATTAACTAAAAATAAACTTTCGTGGATAGATAGTGGTGGAAACCACGAGATGTGTGGATAATAATGAGTAATGATATGAAATGTGTAATTAATATTGATATTTGATCTTGATTTTTAATAGTAGATGATTTTTAGATTAAAAAAAAAAAGATACACAAGGTTACCTTCATAGCCATTTTGGACCGTGGAAAATCCAAGAAATGAGCCCATATTGGCATGCATAGCAATGCCTTGGGCCCGACATGGATTTCTTTTCTTATTTCTAAAATACAACTTTGGATAACGGATAGAAATTGGATACCTTGTGAACTTAAAAGAGTAATTCTTGGGGGATATTTTTTATAGATACTTTTAAATGATATGGTGATTCAGTAAATATATGATATGCTCTAACCTATTTCAAAATATCCAAGACTTAGGAACCGAACTATGATATGCAACAATTTAACAACAATTGAAATGCAAAATGACTCTATTATGCAATCAACTAATTAAGGATTTATTTGTCAATTTTCCAAATTATTGAGTATTTGTTTATTTTTATATTTTTCGGAAATGAATTTTTCAAAATAGAGAAAGAAATTATAAAGAAAACTCAAAACGAAAATTTAATAATCCTAATCATTTTAATTGAAAACACACAGAAAACATAGCACTGTCATACTCTATCTTCAAAATTGAAAACTGAAAATCTAAATGCATGCAAGGAGAACAATAAAACACCTGATATGCAACGAGAACCATACCTAATACAATAGGCTAATATTAATTAACTCTAAATTTTCAATTCACTCCCTTATTATATATTCATTTTTTTTAAAAAAAAAATTAAATTCCCCTCGATCGTTTACAAAATTCGATCGGCATCTAGTGCGCTTGAATCACTTTTGTAGTTTTGTGTAAGTTGTAACCTCTATGACTATGAGGTCCCCACAAAAGTTGATCACGTTCACATCCCAAAACTTTTGTCCATCCTATATATGGGAACCTCTTCAATTTGTTTACTTCAAGTTTTTTTTTGCTGGAAAACACCAAATGATTAACAGAAAGCAGTTTTCTTTCAATGCATGAAACTCATGCAATCCAAGTTGCCCCCCTTGATTTTCCATGACGAAATGGTTACTTATTCGATAATTTTCTTTTGTTACAATATGTCATCATGGGCTATAAATATGTCATCTTTGATTTATATCTTCCTCATGACACTAAATATTTTTCTCTCTCTCTCTCTTTCTCGCGTTTCTCGTGTTTCATCGAGTTGAGTTGAAGGAATTCGATGGGAATGGGAGTGAAATTCTTGCCTTTCTTGGCTATGGTCATTGTGCAATTGGGATATGCCGGTATGAACATTATATCGAAGCTCGCCATGGACTCCGGCATGAACCCTTTTGTTCATGTGGCTTATCGACAAATTTTTGCCTCCGCATGCCTTGCCCCTCTTGCTTATTTCGTAGAGAGGTTGGTATGATAGAACAAATTATATCCATCATATATCTGTTTATCTTTATGATACGCAGTATGATATATATGTCAAATAGTGATTATTAGTTTCATTAATTTTGAATTCATTGGATAAATTGCCGTCCCGCGTACACATTAGCTAGATAACAATACTATGTATGCAACTTTTTAGGCCCCGATAGAGGAAGGAAAATTTATATGATGAGAGCAGAGTCGGTCCTGAGATTTGGAGGCCCTTAAGCCAAATTTCGCAGTGAGGCCCTTAACAAATAAAATTTTGTCCACAAAAAACCTATATATACTACTTTTAAATAAAAGGTTTTATTAAATAAAAACTTTTGTAATTTCAATAATAATAACATAATCCATCAAGAGATTAAAATTAAACTCTCTTTAACTGAACAAGTAACAACTTGATTTTTATTAAAACAAAAATCACCATATTCATATAGGTTTGCAAATTTTGGAGCCCTTATATTTTTTGAGGGCCCTAAGTGGCTGCTTAAATTGCTTAGGCTCAGAACCAACTCTGAATGAGAGTAATCTAACACTCAAATTAACTTAATTAGAAAGTAAAACAAAGTATAATTTTATTTATTATCCAATAATACGTATGTAAACATGCTCTATGTCATTTGAAAGTATTGTTTCGTACACGCCATGCCACAAAACATCTTTGCTACTTTTGTCAGTTTTCACATGGTCATTTTATTCATCATGTGCACTGCACCTGCATATATACGCACATATACACATTATACATACATAGCACTCCCGTGCATATGCACACCTCACATATATGCACATACAATCGATATGCATATGCGTATAACGCGTTTTGATTTGTAGTGCACACCGCACATATATTTGTCTTGTCCACTACATGACTTGCATGCACTCACATTATAAACACGTTATATATATGTAACGCTCTTGTGTATGTGCACACCACACCCACATGTATATACAATCAATATGTATACGCGTGTAACGCGTTTTAATTTGGACAGGACAAGAAGACCTCAAATGACGCTATCAATCTTTTTCCAAATATTCCTGTGTTCCATATTTGGGTAAGTCCACGGTTAATTTTTGTCATCTACAAATGTTGGATTGTATTAATTTAGCAATGAAATGAATATTGTAATTTTAAATCTAGCTACACTCGCTGACAATGCCTATGCTGGTTGAAGACAACAAGTCAATAATAATTGTAATGATCTCTCTTGATACAAATTGCAGGGTTACAATGAATCAAATCACATATTTTATTGGACTAAAGAACTCCACTCCAACCATAGCATGTGCATTGACCAACATAAATCCTGCAGTCACATTTGTAATGGCCATTCCTTTTGGGTAATATGTTTTTATCCTCCCTTTAAATCCACTATATATTCATTACAATCTTTATATATCCATTACAATCTTCACTAATCCTTGTAATTAACTTTGGTCTTTGTATGTGTGTATGTTTTTGGCAGTCTAGAAAAGCTAGGATTGAGAACAAGAGGAGGACAAGCAAAGGTGTTGGGTACCCTAATATGTGTTGGTGGTGCCCTATTGTTGTCATTTTACCATGGACATGTGGTGGATATAGGTAAATCAAGTGTTCATTGGAAATATGCAGAAAATACAGGAACCAAGGATTCAATCAACCATGTTAATTTGATCTTGGGCCCTTTTCTTCTCCTTGTTAGTGCTATTTCTTGGGCTATATGGTTGATTATCCAAGTAAGCACTTTGCCCTCTCATGCTCCATAGAAAGAATAATGATATTTGACAATTTGTATGTAATGACGTACGTGACTGTACCAAGTAATATGGAGTGAAATGATAAGGTTAATTGAATCTGTAACTGATCTTATCAGTCAATGGATTATAATTAGATTGAAAATTTTATAAGTAATTGTTTAACTACTTATTGGTTGTTTTTGTTATGCAGACAAGAGTGTGTCAGCAGTATGGGGCTCCATACTCGAGCTCAGCAATTATGTGCATAATGGCAAGTGTTCAATGTGTTATTGTTGCCTTTTGCTTTGATCATAACTTATCAGCTTGGTCGTTAAGCCAACCCATTAGGATTGTTTCAGCCATCTACGCGGTATGGCTGATTTCTATATATCAGAACAAATTAGTATATCCATTTATTAATGTATACTTGTGACATCAACAACACTTTTTTTTGTGGTTTTTTTGGGCAGGGAATAGTATGCTCAGCAATGGCATTTTGCCTGATGACATGGTGCATTAACAAGAAAGGACCTCTATATGTCTCAGTGTTTAGCCCTTTGTTGCTTGTGATTGTGGCCATTCTCAGTTGGGTTTTACTTGAAGAAAAATTATATGTGGGATCGTAAGTATATATCCAACTTTTTTTTCTTTGGCATGAACTATAATCAACAAAATATGCTTAAAAGATTAATGCTCTTTTGGCTAATTCAGAGTTGTAGGATCAGTGTTGATTGTAATGGGTCTATATGGTGTCCTCTGGGGTAAGAACAGAGAAATCAAGGTCTCTGTTCATAATGTTGATCAAGATGATGAAGAAATTGCACCCTCCAATGGCTTAGAAATTACAGCGACAAATGGGGAAGTTACAACAGCAAATGGCTTGCAAATTACAGTCATTTGAGCACTTGAGTATTTGCCTTGTATGACAACATTGAGATCTCGCAGGTGAAACGATTAGAAACTTTGTTGTTGGACGAAGTATTTACTCGAAATGTCACATATTGAACATTACGAGAAATGAGTCGAGTGAACATGTCTTCCGCACCAATTTTTCTTTTGCATGCATTTAGCGTTACAAATATGTTTTTTCATAAAATTTTTTTATTAATAATTCACGGATGATATAATTCAATTTTTGTCTAATATATAGAAAGCCTCATGGGAGAGAAATATATTTGTGCAAATAAAGTTATTCTTTTGTAAAACGAAAAATATTATTATGTAAATGTCCGGCTTATCTTTTTTATTTGCCCTTATCCAATTTCTACGAATATATTAAAGAGTTCAGATTCTTTATTCCAATTGAGGTCTTTTAGGTGTGTTATCTAAGCAAAACAAAATTGTATTAAATCAATATCGTAAATTATGGGGAAATTGGTGCAAATGGTCCAATAAAAGTTGTCTTAGTGCCCAAATGGTCAAAAATAAAAATAAGTAGCGCAAATGGTCCAGAAAAAGTTAGTTTGTTGCGCAAATGGTCCAAATTGATGATTTTTCATGAGATTTTGTCTATTTTGTCTTCTTGTGTGGGGGTATTTTGGTCATTCGATTTAAAATAAATTATACAAAAGGTCCTAAATTTTAAAAATTATTACAATCAAATTCCAAAGTTTGAAACATATATACTTTAGTCTCAAATTTTTATTAAATTGCACAGTTTGGTCATAATTAATTTTATCTAATAAATTTGATACCAATTAAATAGTTTTTATAAAAAAATTTCAACACAGTAGCATTTGTTCGCATTAATATCACAACTTTCGACAAAACTTTAACAATTAGTTGCACATATTTGATTTGAACCAACGGTTAAAAATAAATATAATTAATGTATTCCCATAAAATATTAGTAGGAATATATTACAATAAAAAATATACCGAATACTAAAAAAATAAGAAAATAAGTAATTAATTAATGTCCTAAAATAATTTTATTGCATCTTCGTAAAATTTCAAAAATTTATTTTTGTTAAATACTTAACTAGCAACTAATAATTAATATTTTATTTTTCCAAAAAATTAATGTAATTATCGATTGGTACCAATATATCCTATAGATATTAATGAAAATGTCTTGAATTTATTTTTCTAAAGTTGTGATATTAATGCGAACAAATACTACATGTTGAAATTTTTATAAAAACTATTTAATTGGTATCAAATCTATTCGATAAAATTAATTATGGACCAAATTGTGCAATTTAATAAAAATTTGGGACTAAAGTATATATGTTTCAAACTTTGAAATTTGATTGTAATAATTTTTAAAATTTAAGACCTTTTGTACAATTTATTTTAAACCGAATGACCAAAATACCCCCATACAAGAAGACAAAATAGGCAAAATCTCATGAAAAATCATCAATTTGGACCATTTGCGCAATAAACCAATTTTTTCTGGACCATTTGCGCTACTTATTTTTATTTTGAACCATTTGGGCACTAAGACAATTTTTATTAGATCATTTGCGCCAATTTCCCTAAATTATTTTTCTATCAAAAATATCATAAATTGTTTGATTAGACGAGACAATAAAAAAGATACTTGATTTTGATTCACAATGCCACCATGGATTTTCACTCTGAAATTTCAAATTGAACAAAAGTTGAAGGACTGTTGGTTGTAATTATCAAATAATAAAAAGATAATTTTATTAATGGTTATTAAGATGTATGTAAAAATAGATTTTTATGTGGGTGAGGCTAAATGCACCCACCCCTTTACTAGATACACCCATTTTCAAAAATCAAAAAGAAAAAAAAAGGAAACTTTACTAATATACCCCTCCCTTTTCCCTTCCTCTCTGTCCGCTCTCCTCTGTCTCCCTCTCTCTCTCTCTTCCCTCTCTCTCCGCTCTCCTCTGTCTCCCTCTCTCTCCCTCTCTCTCTCCTCTCTCTTCTCTTTTTTTTTCATGTTTGTTTGCGAACAATTTTTTTTCATTCGCTGTGTTCAGAGCTTGTTCGCCGTTCGCTGTGTTCAGAGCGAACAAGTATTAAAAAAAATTTTTGTAACTAAAAATGAATAATTTTTATATAATTTTTCATGTTACCCTTACTAATTGCACCGACCCAATTGTTTTTTTTTTTTTTTGTGTTCGCTCTAAACACAGCGAACATGCTTTTGCCTGTTCGCAGCTGTGTTCGCAGCGAACACAAAAAAAAAAAGAGTAATTGTTATCTGATTTTTCATAGATTTTTTGTTCAAATTTTTTACAACCACTTTCATGAATAATTTTGAAATTTATTTTTAAGTTTTTTACAACCATTTTGACGATTAATTTGGAAATCTTTTTGATGATATAGTAATTGACTTTATCCTATTAGTGTTAAATATAATCATTAATAAATTCAAAATTTTTAAACCATTCACGAGTAATTTTGAAATTTCTTTTAAATTTTTAACAACCACTTTAATGATAATGAATTTCGAATTTTTTTGGATCATGCAGTAATTGTATCCGGTAAATTGTTAAATATAATTATCAAAAAAACCTTTAAAATTCAAAAAATAATTTTTTTTTTTTTGGCATGGGGGGCGAACATCGATCCATCCTTAAAGGATGTTCGCCCCCTTGGGGGCGAACATGTCAAAAAAAAAAAAAGGAAAAAAAAGAGAGAAGGTAAAATGGGGATTTAGAGATTAATGGGTGTATTTAATAAAGGGGTGGGTGCATTTAATCCCATCATTTTTATGTGTTTTTATGTGAAATAAAATAGAGAATTAATAGAGTTAAAAAAAAGTGTCTAAAAATGTATAATAAGAGGTACAAACAACACGCGTTAATCGAATTCAAAAAAGAGGTCCGCTTTTGTATAAAATCTCCCGTTGTTAGCATTTCAATAACAATATTCGATCTCCCAAGGGCAGCCTTCAACAAGATCTGCCCCGTCTTCTTCCTATATCAATCTTCTTTTTCCGATTGTTTTGATCAACGTAAGACGTCTAATTCCTCGTTTAGTTTCATCGATCTAACGTTATTATGATTTATATAGGCATATGTGTGTACGCGAACTTGTAGATCTGGAGTTAAAGCTCAGATCTCATTGCGCGACATTTGTTTGTGTTTGTGACTATGTGTTTAAAATTGATTGATCTGTTTGGTTTTTACTGGATTTGTTTAATCGATCTGCTTTCTGTGTGTTTGAATCTGCGTTTTAATTCTCTGATTTATCGTGGAATTATAATTTTTGTTGTAGTTTCATGTCATTTACGGCATGATTAGTTTTAAATTCTTGGTTATATGTTCTGATTGTTAGCCTAAACAGATATGCATTAGGTTCAAAAGTTTGTGATTTTTTTGTACTGATCAAGACTTTGATCGAATTTGATATTGATGATGATTTGAAAATTGAGCCTAGTCTTTATCTATCTACGCAAAGTTCAAATTTTTTATGTTTCGGGGAAAGTAATCAAGTAAAGGTGAAATTAGGGAGCAAATTAGCGAAGGACACTCTATCTTAGCATATATTTGACAATTTTCGCGATGAGACGTGCGTATAAAAATCTATTGATTTTTTATTCATATGCATTTTGCTCAATCACTCTTCAACCAATCATTCAGCTATATTATTAACCGCCCATTTATAGGCATTTTTCTCGCCATATACACAGATAGGTCTGTTCTTTGCTTGAATAACTTATACTAATCCCTGATCCTTGGATTTATTTTTTCAAGGACACGTCCTATACCCATTGTTGTGAAGTTCTATGCTGCCATCCCTGGGATTAGTTGATAAATATAACATGTCTAATTAAACAATCATTTTCTTGCATTTCTAAGATTTAATTTGATGTCCTTCGTTGAATGCTAAGCCTAAGAAACCATCTTCTGGAAGTGATTGCCTTTTATCTGAAGGCATTGCAGTCATTTTGCAAGTCAGAGGTCTTGGGATTCTTCTGTTGTTACTTATATGGGTTATGTGCACATATTCTGAATTTCCCTAAATAGAAGACCTAGGAAACTTTATGAGCTTTGATATATGCCAATTCTAGTTGGTTTTTGTTAAATGAATTTGTCAATAAAATTTTATTTTACGGCAGAACAGGCCAACAAAATGGGGTTGTCTTTTACCAAGCTCTTCAGTCGCCTGTTCGCCAAGAAAGAGATGCGGATTCTTATGGTTGGTCTTGATGCTGCTGGTAAGACCACTATATTATACAAGCTTAAGCTGGGAGAAATAGTTACAACTATTCCAACGATTGGTATGTCTCCTTCTATCCATAATTTTTCAGTGTGATATTGCAAAATGCATTCCATATGCACGTATCTGCATGCTAATCTTTCAGAGTTTATGACTCATATGTGTAAAGATCGCTTGGAGAAATTAGTTTTTGCAGTAGATGTCCACTTGTTCATTGTTTGACATAAAGTTCTAGCCTCCAGGCATACTGTTGTATGTGTGCTCTCATTCAATCACGCATGGATACAATGTGCCACCACCTTTCTTACTGTTGAAACTTCACCTCTCTCTCCAGGATTCAATGTGGAAACAGTGGAATACAAGAACATCAGCTTCACAGTCTGGGATGTTGGGGGTCAAGACAAGGTATAAGTTGTAACATACCTTTGTTTTTAAAAATTTTCAGAATATGCTAATGTGTACCAGGGAGCCAGTTGGCTTGTAAAGAAGTCGAGTGACTTTCTATGTAAAATGTGCTGCAAGTAATAGGAAGAACATCTCTACTTGTGTGGTACATTTTTAATACTACTGTTTATGAATTTTTTTCTTCTTGCGATGTTTTTTCATGGGTTTATTGCTACCATTTTACTCTGTCGGTATGTCAACTGCACCATTTATAATCACATTTGAAGGTTAACCGGAAGTGTGTGCTCATATATGTCCTCTGATACTGTGTGCTCTGATTATGCATTGATCTAGATCCGTCCATTGTGGAGGCATTACTTCCAGAACACTCAAGGGCTGATCTTTGTTGTTGATAGTAATGATCGAGATCGTGTTGTTGAAGCTAGGGATGAGCTGCACAGGATGTTGAACGAGGTAATCCAACTGATTAACATCATCTTCCTATCTTGTATGTAGGATACTGAACTTCAACTGCATTTCTGGTTGAAAAGTGCCATTTTGGTGACTTGCTTTTACTTCAAGTTTTCAGAGGTCGTCTTACTAACAAGCATGTAATTGGTTGTCCAACTAACTAATCTGTTCTTGATGATGGGTAGGATGAACTGAGGGATGCAGTGCTTCTTGTTTTTGCAAACAAACAAGATCTTCCAAATGCTATGAACGCTGCTGAGATAACTGACAAGCTTGGACTTCACTCTCTCCGTCAACGTCATTGGTACTAACCGCTAGGCAACCCAAAAACACACCCCTACACACCCAAAAGGGAATATATATATATATATATATATATATATATATATATATGTATGTATATATATATGTTGACTAAATACAAATTGTGCATTCCCACAGGTATATCCAGAGCACCTGTGCAACCTCTGGGGAGGGGCTTTATGAAGGGCTGGACTGGCTCTCCAACAACATTGCCAACAAGGTAGGAGGAACCTTGTGATTACCCCTATTATGCTGGCTTTTTATGTAATTGACCTAATCGCATGTCTTGCTACTCTTTTTGTTATGCAGGCATAAAAGAGAGTATTTGATGATTATGATAGCAGATTCTTGTCAAAGAGGAGATTCTCTCTCATTTTTCAGGCATCTTGTATGTCGTAATCTTGAGGAACTCGCTATTTGATCACTTCGTTGTTTTTTTAGAAAATTGTCCTTTCTGTCCTGTAGATTTTTATATTCAAAATCGTGTAACTTCGTCTTTGTTGAATATACTTTATACCTTCTGGTTTTGATTAATTTTTAATGAATGACGTGCGGTTGCTGATTTAAAATTTGAAATGGAAAACAGTACTTTCGTTTTGTATGATTATGGTGGCTGAAATCCTCAAGTGTTCAAACTACAAACCGACCCCATAGCTACCACATCACCATCTCCAGCCTTCTTGTCTTCACCATTTTCAAAACAACGTAAAGGTAGCACGATATATAACCACCACCAAGCTGGCACATGGTTCTAGTCCGGCACAACCACGAATCCTGTCCACCAATGATCTAAACAGTATTAACAGTAATATAAAGTTCTGAGTTTTTGTAAATTTACACGAGTGCAAGCATTAATTAGGCAAACGAAAAGCTAATAATTACTTCAGACTCACCACCGCCATAGCTGGCGTCGTTCTGGTGTGCAAATGATCAAACTAGCTGGTGAGAGTACTTGAAAATTTAATATCTTAGAGGCCCACAACATTTTTCAAGACGTCAACCAATCAAATTTGCGGAATTCTTGCATGCCCAAAGACAAACAATTGATTGTAGTTGTCGATGGAAATTTGGCCACTTACTGGAGTGATTATGTCATCAACCTTCGTTCAGGCTTCTTGATCGAGAACGAGCATGTCATTGAAACTAATAGTCCGTGGAGGTTCAGCAGGCAATTTTGTTTTTGTCAAGATATTCCTGGTAATCTAAAGAAAGAGCTTCACACTGGCACCTTGAAGGAAGTTATCCAGCTATGATTTTCTTGTACTTGTTTAGGTTCTGGTTCTAAAGCATGACAAGCGGTAAAGTCATATTCTATGCATGTTTTACTCCTAGGAGTCACTGAATCGAGGTTAAAACAAACAATTTAGAGTAAGAATCCCAGCCACTTTGGAGTCGATCATCATCTCATTTATTTCTAAAAGAGTACGCAGATAGATGCCTAGATAATAATAGTCGAATACCAAATTTGAGACACATAGAAAACAGTGTCACTTGATGAATAATGGCTTGTTGAAAGCAATTCATATATTACATTCAAATTTAAACACAACGTTTGAAATCACCAACTATAGAAGTGTAAACTGGGCTGGGCTGGGCTGCAGTCGGCCCAGATCACATAAGCCTGGCAGTCCAGCAAGGGCCGACCGAGCCCATTATACACTCCTAAACAGTGGCAGCGACCCTAAATCCCAGTGCAAAGAATGGATGTATACACTATTACACGAATAAAATTGAGAAACTGTAAAGAACCAACTTCATTTCCGTTCAGTGCGGCTACTATCTGAGGACCCTGTTGGAGCTGAAGACGAAGTTCTCTTCACCAGCAACGGTTGAATTCAGCCGTCCAGCAGCCCATCCATTATTCAATGAACGGACAGGATCACCAATCACACGACTGCCATCAACTTGTTTCTCATATTCTGGAAGACCCTTTGCCTTCCTCTCTTTCCTTCGTTTTCGCTCTTGATCTCTTTCTTTCCTCAGCCAGCTCTCCACAGTTCTCTGTAAATACACACAATTTAGTGAGACCATAATAATATTTAGACAAAGTGGTTTTTTTTATTTTTTAATAAATTTCCAAAAATGGAGCTACTAACCATGAGGGATAGATTGCTACTCTCCTTAACTTTATCCATCGGCATTGCAAATTGCAACTTCCCGTGTGCAACATAAGCCTGAAATATATTTTGAAAACTAGAATCAAAGACGAACCAAAGATAGATATATAGAACCAACTTTTGAATTCGACACTCACAATATGAGATGGCCAATCCTCAAGACCATCGAAGATATGTGTGGCATAGACAATTGTAGCACTTTGTTCATCACATTCCCTCTTTAAAAATTTTAGAAGATCAGCCCTTGCAAGCACGTCTAGGTCAACAGTGATCTCATCGAGCAGAAGAACCTTTACCGAACAAGGCATAATATAAGTTTTTATTTGTAAAAGAGCTTGGTGGAGAACGTAAACGGTCTTCGTAAAATTTTCGAAAAGTCGTATATACCTTGAATGGCTTTAAAAGACCCATACATATCTGAACTCTCCGCCTTTGACCATCAGATACCTTATGCATTCTCCATGATAGATCGACATCTAAAACCTTTATGAACAAAGCACAACAGAAATCAATCACTTATATCTGCACTATTTTCCAATACGAGTGAAAAGAACGAAATATCTTCTTCCATGATCATAAGATGGAGGCAAATTCTCACTCAATACCTTTATCAGTTCATCACGCCTTCGGGGATCTATGCCTGCTACCCCATATATCATTTTCTCGGCAGACACATCCATCTGGATTGCAACCTCGAACCCAGCAAAAGCAACTTCTCTTCTCCACTGAAAATATGCAAAGTTGCATTTGTCAAAATAACTGGTGTATACTTGCATGATAACCATTATTCATAACTATTCTACATCCACAAGAGAATGTATAAAATCTGCATATAAGGCCTTGTTTGATTGGGGGTTTAGTTGTTCCGCGCGGTATTCCGTGTAAAAATGTGTGGTTAATATTATTTTGGGAAATGTGTGTGTGGTTGAAAATGAGTATGAGGTATACGGAATTGCGTGCGGATTTGGTTAACACCAAATACAACAAGGCCTAAGTCTCTCACAATAAGTAGATAACTATGTGAAATAATCTGATCTACGATGACTAACTTCCACTATCGATTTCTCTCGCTCTTGCTATTGAACCACTTGATCTAAAAAGTTTGAGCCGCTAATTCAACTCAAATGTACATTAGTTAAACATTATCTTCAATGCACACCGTCACATAAACATATTATTAATTTTTGTCGCAAATCAAATCCTAAAGCGGACAATTCATTTGAATGGATTCCAACTTGAACATAGAAACTCGGCTTGATATAGTATCTTGTTAAACCACTTGATCTAAAAGGTTGTCACATCAACCTCCTCATCACTTCAATTTACAATTTATAATTCAAATCACCTTCACAATGCAGTTCAATACTCAATGAGAAGTTCATTAGAAAAGCATGTATACACCAACATCAATGCATTCAAAAGGATTCCAAGCCGATAGAATTGAAAAAGAAAAACAACAAACCTCTCCACCAAGATAACAGAGATCACCAGAAACTGTCAATGCAGTGTCATGGAACGCAGATCTTCCAAGCACCTTCACCATATCCGGCTCCACCATATGCTTTCCTCCAAGTATTTTCAGTATAGTAGTTTTCCCTGCAACCCCACAAATAATTAAACCAACTCATTTCTCCAAATCCACTTGACTGCACGAAACCAGAAAATAAACTGCAAATTTCCTTCAAATCCACAAATAATTGAACTGAACCCATTACTCTAAGTTCCCCAAACCTATAGAAGAAAGGGGAAAAATACTTTCCCCTTGGAATCCAAGAGTAAATGAACCAAACAAATCACTCCAAATTCACCAAAATCCACAATAGTTTAGCTACTATTCCAGAATTAATTAACTAACCCCATTTCCTGTAAATTCACCAAAATACAGACAAATTAAAATATTAAAAAAAAAAGGAAAGCCCTTATCTTCCCTAAATCGAATCCATTGCTCCAAATTCAGCATCTAAACAACATCGATAAAAAGAAAGAGAAAAATAAATAAATAAATAAACAAGAGAGAGGAAGGGAATAACCAGCGCCATTGGATCCCACTAGAAGGCAGCGATCGCCGGGGTTGAGAGTAAGAGAGAAATCGTCGATCAAAGGGGCAGACCCAGGTGGAGGATGGCCGTCTATTCCAGGGTAGGTAAACTTCAACTTTTTTATCACAACCATCGGTTGAGAATTCTCCTCCTTCACCGCCATTTCTGCTTCGATCTTCCATTGGACTGTAGTTTGGTGGGACTTTATAAGTTGCGTTTGGTATTTGGGCGACGACTTGTATCGTGGCAGTTGTTGGGACACACATGGAAATAGTCTGAGCAAATTTTTGAAAGGGTTTTTTCCAAACATGGTCCTCGACAAAGACTTTTTGTGCAAAAAGGACCTGTAGTTTCATAATTAACAAAAGACATCCAATTTCACATGGCATCAAAGAGAGGAACCAAATCTAAGCTTGTATTTTATTTTATTTTAGTTTAGTTTTTTTGAAATATAAAGTACAATCTGTATTCGAACTGTACAAAAGCGCACAAATATATTTCTCATTAAATACATACAAAACAAAGAAATCTAAAAAATATTGTATATACCACAGAGTAAAAAAAAAAATACCCGATAAAGAGAAAAATAATCCCGTACCAAGGAGAAAATAATCCCAGACCAAGAAATCTAACTTATATTTTGATAAAACCAAAACTAAACTTAAAATTTTTAATAAAACACCAAATAATAGCTTTGCTTACTTGTGTGATCACCCACTTATTTATTATTATCTATAAATTTCGTGTGAATCACAACTCTTTATAATTTTAATGAACGACAACTAAATCAAAATTATGAAAGGTCGGCGATGTCACAGACCCCACCAAGCTTCAGTTACGGTTGCTGTCAACTTAGATAAGGTAGTAGACTAGGAGATGGTGATGTAATCCATCGGCCTATAAATGTTCCACAAACAATTTCTTATCTTTTATATTTCTCTGTAACAATTTTTATTTGCCACTTCTTTGAATCCTATTTTCACTTTTCAATGATGTAAAAATTAAAAAAAAAAAAATTAAAAGTTAAAAATAGAAAAAGAAAAAAGAACTCGCAGAAAGCTCCGGTAATCATGTATAACAACATTAGTACGTACAACTCTCACCGAGTTGATGGTCGTACTAGGTCTGAAAACATCAGTATACATAACGATATTTTACATCTCATTACTTTTATCCTTTCAACATTTACAAAGCCTTAATACACCAATCAAGCTTTCAAATAGAACTTTCCTTTATAAAAGTAAAGGAGAATATTATAAACTCATTCCCCTTTCAAACACACACAAAATTGCATAATCAACGAAAATTAAAAATTACAACACTTCTTGGAGTGGCCATCTTCACAAGATAATCCAAACCCAATTCAACGACTCGAAACTCACAACTTCACCAATGAACTCTAAGCAGCCGAAGGGGCAGCGATAAAATGCAAAACGCCAGCCTCCGTCAGAGCCGCCGTCATCTTAGTTTCAGCCACTTGACTGCCGGCTGCCATGAGAGCTGCCGGTGTAGTTGCCATATAATCCAACGTCGCATCATTGTAAATGTCCCGCCATTTCTTGACTAGCATCTTGATATCTTCTCTATCCATGTTCTCTTCTTTTCCGGTGTACCTCCACGGCTTGGACCCCGCGGCACAATAGTGAACAACCTTAACTTGGTCGAGCTTTACGTTCTCCGGGTGTCTCCACAACATGGCCAAAACCAAGTTGTAAATGTTGGGGATTGGCTTGTAAATGTCCCTAAAGAACATGTTCAAGAAATCCTACAAAATACAACCAAAAAAATATAAGAACAATGTTGATTGAATCAGCAATGATATGACAATTTGATATTATATTTTATATTTGATAGCATTGTAATAGTCATAAACTAGTGACCAGTGTAATAATGAACACCACAACACCAATTAATATCAATATGTCACATACATATTGATCATAATCAGCAAGCCGATGAATAACAATACTCGAATGCAAAATCTTGTTCATTTGAAGATCAAAAGCCTCGTAATTACCTGCTCGGCAAACGAAGTGGGAGGGGTGGTTTTGAGGGTTTGCAAGAGATCATAGTATGTGGGAAGACTTGGCTCAAAAACAAACATGCCAGCGTTGAAGTAAAGAGGAGGCTTAGGGCCCAATTTGTCATCCCACTTGACTCTATCTGGACATTGTTGGCAATACCCAATCTTGTATTGTGGGCTGTGACTCCATGTTTTCTCACAGAAACAGTCCATTACGGCATATAATTGCCCATCTGGTAAATCAAACAGATGGTCTATGTTGTCATAAACTTGGATGTCCCCATCCAAGTATATCATCTTGCTATACTCCACAAACTGAAAATTTTGAACAAATTAAGCTAAAATTATCATTTAAGGACATGTTAGGCTGTTTGCTTAAAGTAAACATGTTAGGCTGTTTTGCTTAAAGTAAAGAAATTAATCAAGAATTAGCGAAAATACATACCTCCCAAATCCGGAGTTTTGAATAGTTGATGACATAATAAGCCATAGCAAACTGAGTGTTGTTTTCCGGCGGCTCGACGGGCTCAATCTGGCGGACTATACAGCCTTGGTTCACCAATATGCGGCGGTGCTCCTCCGGGACATCCGGCAAAACCGCCACCACAAGAGGGTATAAAGTGTTCACTTTTCTCAGCCCTTTTGCCAGCCCCACCACTCCTTTGACATAATCACCGTTGCCAGCCAAGAATGTCACGTATGCACGGCTAGGAAGGCTGCCGGCCTTGGCTAGACTACTACCACCACCACCGGGGGCTGCTGCGATGGCAGCGTTAGGAAGTTCTGGCGCCATTCTGAACTGATTCGTTTATTGCAGAGAAAAAAAATGAAAACTTCACAAGAAGAACGTAGGATTTTTTGAAGGGGGTTATTAGGTTTGAGAAAGAACAGAAATCAGAAAATGTGCTCAGAAAGAGAGAGAGTTTGTTGAGTGATGGGATTTTGAAACAGCTGAATTGGGCGCTTTATATAGACATGGGGGTCTGAAATTTTTCAAAAAAATAAAAATAAAATAAAATGAAAAAAAAGGAAAAGAAAAAGTGTGTGTAGAATCTTTGACTACGTTAAGGACAAATTTGGACATTTCAGAATAAAGATATTGAAAATTTTCAGTTTGGTCCTTCATGCTTATTTTGTTCTTAAGTAATAACTAATAAGTAGACATTGAAGTTGAGAGAAGTTTTCAATTTGGGCACCCGTACTCAAGGAGTTTGTATGTGTAGCTTCAATTTATGTCTCTTTACTATTTAGTTGTCTCGTTCATTCAAGATAACATACATAATTGAATTTATATGTTTGATTAAGTATGTGGATTGTTGTGATTTGGTGAGATAGTCAAAGATATAAGAATTAAAACAGTAGATCTAGCTTCATAAGCAAATTTATGGAATTGTGGATTGAACAAATTATAAATTAGGATAAGAATTAATTTGATCAAAAAGTATTTCTAGTCATTCAAATTATCATTCAGTTACGTTCATGACAATAGACATGTAAAATTTCATAGTTATGTATCTCACAGAGTGACGGAATTGAAATTGTTAAGGAAGCAATAGTGACTAAACTGGAACAAAACAAAATCAAGGACTAATTTGACATTTTGTTGCAACTTTAAGGACCACTTATGTTATTATCCGTTGTTTGATTGAAGGAACAGCTGACAGCAGCAAAACGGTGTCGTATCTCTTTTTTTTTTTTTGCCCCCTTTCTTCTTTTTACTTCTCCCTCTCCTTGACCCAGGCCCTAAGGTGGTTAAGAATTCAACCGAATAATCTGGTGCGACTACATTATCTCCAAGAAAATCTGGATTGTTCGTGTGGCACCGCCAGGATTTAATCTACGGTTACTGCAGGCTTTCCGAAAGATCCGGAAATCGGTAAAGAAATGGTGTTTAAATTAAAAAAAAAAAAAATTTATCTGGGTCCCACGTTATCTTATTTTAGGATTATGAGATAACGTAGTTTGAATTCGTTAATCTGGCGGTTAATTTTGATTAAAATAAATTACTCCTTCCGTCTCATATATATATAGACTTATTTTCTTTTTCGAGATGTCCCAAATATGTAGTCTTTCGTTCGATATTAAGTAATAATTTTTTATTTATTTATCAAAATAATCTTATTTAATTTACTTAAGAATAGCTATTATTTTTTTAATAGTCTTTCGTTAAGTCATGATTGAGGATAAGATGAGGGAGAGCAGGTTGAGATGGTTTGGGCCATCTTTGCGGAGGCACGAGAATCTGTGTGAGAAAGAGTGAGAGTATTAGGGTAGGAAATATAAGGAAAGGTAGAGGAAGGCCAGAATTCTGACGTGGATCACAAGTCGTTCGTCTGAGGATATCTTTATTAAGCGGTAGATGGAAGCCAAGGCTTTTGGATAGGAAGGCGTGGTATAGCAAAGCTCATCACCGCGTCAAGCGTGGTTACCGTATGGTTCATCTGGTAGCCTTGTACATCTGTAGGGAATAAGGCTTAGTTTTTTGTTGTTGTTGTTGTTGTTGCTCATTAAATGAGGATAGATAAGAAAATTAATTATAAAATTTATTTTTTCAATAATTTTTTTAAAAAATCAATAAACTTATATAATTGGAACGAGGGAATAACTTTTGTAATTCTACATGATCTTTCCTGCAGGTAGTTTCTCGTCGGTTGGAAAAGAGCAACGGCCAACCAACTGGGACCCACTCACATACCACATATGTTTATTAACTCATCTACGTGTACAAAATCGGACGGCTCATGTTATTTTGCATTACAGTTGTTAACGGCGAGATTGACAACGGGGCCCACAAAATGTATTTCTCCGTGTCAAATGTGCGGCTCTGGTGATTTTAAAATCAACGGTGGGCGACAACATTTTGCCACGTACTATTTTGTGGGAACTTTTTCAAATGTTCAAGCATTGTTTAGTAGCTCTCAATTGTGGACTTCGTGTCTGATTTGTCGTAAATTAAGATGATAAGTTAAGATAATAATGGCTGGAATTTTAGACTAACCGCACGTCTATTCACTCATTGCCTACTGAAATTAAGCAAGTGAAAGAAAGTTTACTCTTTATCTGTTATTTTTCCTTTGACATTACAATAGAAGTCTAAGGAGAAAAATTAAGTTATTAGTCACGAGTGTGAAAAATTCACTTACATGCCACTAGACCATATGGATTTTTGGCAGTTTATTCATTTATTTTACTCTATGTTGATTTCTGGATATAAAAATCAAATAGTTCCAAACGTCTATATTTTCTCTTTCTCATTCTTGTACACTGACATATGAGAGGCATGCTTGCCTATAAGCCTCGAGTATAGTGATCGCATGCACTTGAAGGCTCAAGCCAGCTAACGGATAGAAATGGCTCGAACGAGGAAAATATAAATATGGGATGAAATGGAAGCCTAAATCAAGGCACTATGGGAGACCCACATTGGCAAAAATCCAATTGAGCAAACATGAAAGTGTACGTGAACGATTAGCAATACTTTATGTGGAGTGGGGGTAAATATTTATACCGTGGTCAAATTACTAAAAAATGACACGCAAAGTTACAGTTGATCTCCATGTCTTTTTTTAGGCTGAAAAATTATGTTATTCAGCTATATCGCATTGACTGTTGAGCTGCCTCAAAGCAACTGATTGACATGCATTTATTAATTGTATTCATGTCACATCAATAAAATCCTATTGTGAGACAACTGGCTAACATTAACCAATTGGAGTGCTTTGAGCGATGCCTTGTAAGGTCCTCGGTATCATAGCCTATGCTTCAAATGAACAGGGCAACGAGACCCCCAAGCGTAGAACATGGTTTGGGGCTATCGAGGGCTTCGGGGATGGTGTGATTGTTTCATTAAGGTTAGAAAAGCATTACATCGCTTGTGTGTATTGGGGTGTGGTTGTGGGGGTTTGAGGAATGGAATTTCACTGCTTGGTTTCTCAAGCGAGGAGGATGTGAATTATAAGAGTTAACAATATTATTGATGTTTAAATTCTTCAATTTATTAATAATTTGGATTACGTTATCTTTAACAGTTATATTAACAGAATATATTTGTTAATTATAATATTCACATAATTCAAATATTATAGAAATTACAAGTAAAACCTGAGCTGTTATCAAATATTTTCAATATTTTTTATTTTTATTTTTTTGGTGTACCTCAAGTAGCTTTTAGCTCTTTTTTTTTTTAATCTTTAAAAAAATACTTTAATGCTTGTCTGGTAAAATTATTCTCACACTCACTTTATCCTATATATTCATTTTCGACTTCACATTTTACTCTAGATTTTGCGGTTAGTTGGCCAGCATCAGTCCCCAACAGACCGGGCCCACTTAGTTAACCACACCATCAATCACGTCGGCTCGTACCACCAAGTGTACAAATCAGATGTCTACAGTTTGACTGACTGCAGTAGGTTAAGGGGTTGGGTGAGAATTCACACGACGGCCCCACAAACCATAAAACTCGCGGCTATGATGATGTTTCAAATCTGCAGTGGACGGTCAGGATTTGCCACGTATAGCTCAATTTTCAGGATTCTACTTTCGTTTAGTTGGTATTGAAGTCCAGACTTTAATACACAAGGAACATGATGATAATTTTAAATAATAATGCTTGGAATTTACCCAACAATGGCCCTCGCATATTCGAATATTCGTTGTCACCGAGTAAACTTTTGGTCCTATTCCTTGTAGATTAAATTTTGTTTACTCAAAATTTATACTACTATTAGATGTGTGTAATTGAAATTTGAAAAAAATATATTAAATATAAAGTAATTATGAAATTAATATATGAATAGTTGAAAATGGTGACAGAAAAAAAAATAAGTTTTAATTATTGAAATTTAATGTGAGCAGAACAAGTTCCTTATTTTGTTAAAAGCTAAATTGCTCCATTGAATAGTAATAAGAAAATGAATTTTATTTAATTGAAAAAATGGAAAATGAATTTTATCAATACACAAGAAAATGCACTGATGTGATGTCTTGTTACTACGAGAGACACAAAACGTGCAATGTTACAACTTTGAATAGATAATACATTTTCAAGAAACAATCTCAATCTACTATAGTAATGGAAGGATAACATTCATGATTCATTACAACTTCTTACAAATTGACAACACTATAATCAAACATTTTGTAATGTGATCAAATTACAAAAACATACATAGAATTTCCAAGAACTTATAAGTTCAGTCTAGCCCAAGTTTTTTTTTTTTTAATCATATTTTGCATGTATCATAAATTTGAAACACATAGCCGGATCAATGAATAAAATGTATGAGAGGTTTTGATATTTAATTACATCAACACTGTGATGAGAAGGCAATACGCACTCTAATCTGCAAGAAATATGCATATAGCATTATCGTGATAAAACTCACCCAGCATAAAATTCATTTTGAGTGTGTTTGATTGTATGAAATTCGGTGAAAAAGTAATATGTTTTCATGAAATTTTTTTCTACTTTGCATGCAAAGTAGAAAAAAATTTCATTTCATGAAAATATATTACTTTTTTACAGAAAATTGATGAAGTTAATAATTAAATTTGGTTTCACATGCGTAATTGAGAATGAGAGATAGAAAATAATTACTATCAAATTCTTGTATTGAGTTATTAAAAAAAATAAAGAAAAAATAAATTTAATTTGATGAAATTTAATGAGAGTAAAAGAGGCCCCAAAATCGAACACATCATCAATGTTAGGCCAAAAAACAACGATAAACAAGTGGAGCGCACTTAATTACTATGCGATTGCCATCACGTAATCCGATATGCCACGTGTAAGAATTTACGTTTACGGTGGTCGGTAGGTATCTGACTTTCACGCAGTCATTATACTAGTGTCTAAAGTCTGGAGCGCAGATTATACCACGTGTAGATAAGCAAAGTTCCCTGAAACCATTGCAAAGCACTGTAGCATATCCCTTTCCACACGTTTCTGCTAATGTACGTTAGTCGGCAAGAATGTGTAAAAATGTGTATAAAAATGGATTTTTATGTGTTTTTATGTGATATGGGAGAGAGAATGAGTGGAGTTGAATGGTGTAGATTTGTATAGTACTGGTAGGTCCCACGAGATATGTGGATGTAAAATAGGATAGAGAATTAGTGGAGTTGAAAAGAATGTGTAAAAACGTGTAGAAGAACAGGGGCTAAGAAAGGGGAAGAAGAGAATTAAAATTTAAATAAATAATGAAAATTGTAGCACCAAATTGAAATATAAAAGGTGTTAGGATGTGTGTTTTTATATATTTTTATGTGATTTGATGTGATATAGGAGAAAGAATGAATGGGATTAAATGATGGAGATTTGTGTAGTATAGATAGATCCCACGAGATTTGTATGTAAAAATATATAAAAATATGTTAAAACTTGTAGTAGAATACGGGCATATATAGATTGCCTCGACAATAGAATTTGACTTTGCTTGCAAAATCAAGGGATGAGGCTATATAGTAATGGGCTTTCTACTATTGCTTCACAAAAAGCCCCTAGTTTCAAAGGCCCCAATTAAGGGTCCAATGTGAATGAGGGCCCATTAAGCAGTCAAGGTGGTCCAGCCTCTTGGTGGAAGAGTGTTACGAGGTTGAGAAAAAATATATTTTTTTGTTCTTCTCATTCGATGTAATGTTCTTCTTTTGTGATCATCGACAATGAGCTGAACTATGTTGAATTAGCATATTTTTTCTCTTTATTTAATTTGTTGATTCGTTGTTTCACTACACTTGGGTGGGGGATTAATTTTCTATAAGCGTAAAAATGAAAAAAAAAAAAAAAAAAAAAAACTGCTACCACAATAGCGGAAAGTTTCAAGTTTGGGATAGCAGAATATGATACAAATAGGTTTTCAATATTTGTCAAACTAAAATTAAATATGTTCCTATGCAACACAAATTCTATGAGATTCTTTTTTTTCCATTGTACGAAAAAATGATAGTTACATCATATTCACCCATACATTGTTTAAAACTAAAGATTTAACTCTAGTTTAGAGGAGAAAATGCTGGAAGAATTATGGATGATTGCATTTTTAATTAATAGTAATTATACGAATTTTTTTTGAACCGTAATTATACGAATTACAAATGAATAAACATATATAAATAATAAATTCATTACATTTTTTTACAATGTTGATTTAAGTGAATGTCAAAATTATATTTTTTAAAAAAAGGTGAATGTTAAAATTCTAGACGGTAATAAAACATTTCTTGTGAATTCAGTGCGTGTTCTCCTATAAGTTTTAACATATTTTTACACACAAATTTCGTGAGATTTGCCTGTACTACACAAATCTTGTATCACATCAAATCATATAAAAATAAAATATATAAAAATACACATCCTAACACTCGTTCAATGTCTCTCCCAATGGGCACTCAACTAGATCACTAGAAAGCTTTTTCATTTTTATTTATTTAATTATTTAAATCTTTTTGTCTGCACCAGGCTTCAATAGGAAACAGAAACGTGTAAAAGGACCCCAATCGGGAAATAGTGGAATCTTTTCATACTGAAGAAAAAATTAACTGATAGACATGGATGACGTCATGAACCTCTGAGAGCTGTTCGATCTGATTAGACAGATGATGAGCATTGATGAAAACTAATGACAGATCTGACGGCTGACAGACAGTGACACCTTCGCGACAGCATCCCGCGGGAAGCACGGGAGCTTTCTCCCCCCCATCCCCACTCTGTACACTGTGTGTGAGGCTGTGTATTATAACTTTATGGAGCAGATCAGAGCCTCAATTATTATGGAGGAAAATAGTACAGTACGTTCTTGGAGGCTTTGACTTGTCTACAGTGTTTGCTTTTAATCAACTTTCACAATTGCCAATACAATTTTTATAGGTTCATAACATGAGTTAGGTAAAAGCACAGGTAAAGACGAAAAAATGACAAAATTACTCCCCTTCCCCTGGATGTGAGGTGGGCATGGGGTAATCTTGTCATCTTTTTATTTTTACCTAACCCATATTAGGAACGTATAAAAGTCCATTCACTATGAAATCAGTTGTAACATATTATATATACGGTAATGATCTCCTCCCCACTGTGGGGAAGAGATCACGCCCACAAAAACATACGCTTGACGCATGGGAGCCACGTGTAGGCCCCACCACCGCTCCCCACCAATCAAGCGTGTATTACAAGATGATATCCTCCCCATGTGGGAGAGATCGTCGATTATATATATTATATGTATATATATTTTTATGTAAAGTTATATGCCAGTTGCTTTTTTGCCTGAGTCGAGATCCGAAAATTTCATACGTAATCTTGTTGGCCCATTTAGTCATTAAATTCCTCGCAGCCTTAGTGTACTAAAATCACTTTGAAAATACACAATAATTGGCACTAGGCGTTTGAATCTGGGTGGGTAATAAAACGTGGCAACTACTCATCCACCACACCACCAGGCTTTATGTTACTAAATTCTATGTGCTTTAATATATATAAAAAAAACATCTTGGAAATTCTGGGCCCACAAAAAATTTCTAAATTTCGGGCCCCGAGACGGAGGCCTCTCGAGCCTCGTGGAAAGTCCGGCTCTGTTATATGCCAACGAGCTTCTTTGCTAGGAGTCGAAATGAGACAATATATTTGTACTGTTGACTTTGTGTTAACGATTTTAATTGTAGTTTTTTCTCCAGTTATATGTATAGTATATGTTACTATTGTGCCCGCTTAAAATAAGGGTCTACATTGTTCGACCTCATCTTTTTCGCGGTAGTTTTCTTCGAGAAAACAAATCAAGACTAACTTTTTCAGAAGGTAAATTTTGGTGGTAAAAGAAAATTCACTGGAAGCATTCAAAAGCAATTCCAAATGCATAATTAACTCCTTATTTAGTATTTACTACTAGTTGAACATCATAGTAGATACTTCCTCATACTGTGTAGTACAACATCTCATATTGTATCCAACACATCAAAAGCGTATGAAATCCGTAGAGAACGGGTAAGGATTTCGGATTCTCATTCTTCATACAATGTTTTTATTGTACCTTAGACATGCCATCATCACTCCCGGGACCTCCGAGAGTTAAAACCACGCCGTGAAGTTCACTTTTCCGCCCCGGATCTTTCTCCAACAATGAAGGGTTACTTCGACTCTCGGGAATCGACCTCATCGATTGAGTTTGTCCAAAGCTCGGGTGAGATCCTCGACCAACCACTTTTGTGGGCTGATGAGAATGTCTTGGATAAGGAATGGTCACTTGATTTTTCGCATGATCTCTCATCGTTTGACACGTTATGGATGCCGTTTGTTGACCTAGAATGGCACCTCGTGTCACAACTTCAGGTGCCTAGACAAAAAAATTCGACCAGTTAAGGTTGTCACAATTGATTTACAATAAGGTTTGGAAAGGGAGGGGTGGGGTGGGGGTTATGAAGTGTAGAAGCTTACCGGAGTAAACAAAACTCCTCGGAAAACCATTCCGTTAACAATAGCCGTCATTAGGTAACCAGAATCGAACGCGGCATCAACTTGGCCGTGGACTTCAGCTCCAATCTACGAACAAAAATTTCAAACTAAATTTAATCAACAATCGATCATGGACAAGTAGGTGGTTCTAGAATCTTCAGCAAATTTAACTATAACTCGAACCAAGTTTTGCAACTTCCGTGACTCTGACGATGTGGGCTCCACTCCTGAGCAATGCATTTCGGACGAGCCATTGGAGCCTCCTTTCCTACAATATTCTTGTTTCCTATGATTAACATTTTCCGATGGTAGATTTATGCCGTGAGAAGTCCTAGAGATCCTTTGCATATAATTAGGAATTTCGATCTTTTTAACGAGGGTCGGTTCTTGATCGGATTGGGATGGGGATGAGTTCCTTGAGATCGAAAGATGGTGCTCATCAAGTTCTGGTTTCATATCGCATGCAATTGAGTTACTCATTCTCCTCCTCTTAGGATGCAACAAATCTCCACAAAACAAAAGACATTATTTAATAACACATAATTCTTAATTTCATCAAGGATTGTGACAAGAAGTGAGATTTTTTAGTGAAAAAACCAACCTGAACCGAACCGAAAAGAACTTTCGGAGATTATTTCAAGTTCATCAACATCCTTCATAGCTAAATCTTCATTTTGACAGTTATCTGCTTCTCTAAAAGACATTTTCCTTTCTCTATGGTCGGAGTTCTGGAAAGATCTTCTAGTTGAGTCAATACGGTCCGCAGGATGCTCGACTCCAACCCTTAAGATAAGTAACTCATTAAGCGGGCGCTCATCCTCACCACACCTACAACATTAAGACAACATACAAAGAAAATTCAGCAAGACAACATTTGACAATGTAATGTATGTGTAAAAATGGATTTTAATGTGATATAGGAGAGAGAATAAGTGGAGTTGAATGGAGGAGATTTGTGTAGTATATGTAGGTCCCACGAGATATGTGGATGTGAAATAAGAGAGAGAGTGAGTAAGATTGAAAAGAATGTATAAAAATAAAATATGTAAAAATATGTACACTAACAGGTGGTATGTCATGCTAAATTCTCTAGACGTTGTTTTACATACCCTCCGAAGATTGCTAGGCCCAAGTTTGTCACGGTAGCTGTGTGAGAAAACCGTCCTTGAGGTTTTGGCGAACAAATGTCGAGTTGATCCCATGAAGATGTTATTACATCAAGAACCCAGACATCATTGTAATATTGCTTGTCCCCAACTCCACCAATTACATACACCTAAAATTAAGGCATAGATATACATCAAACTTTGTACCATGTTTGTCTAGGATTATCCCAAGGGTTTCAACTTTCAACCGTAAAAAAGTAACTTTTAAGTAAAGCTCAAACATGTCGTACTTACCTTGGTCCCGATACTCACGGAAGCATGACCGGCTCGAGCACCAGGAGAAGAACCGAGAGTGTCCATCTAACAAGAAAATGAACAACAACATTATAACCTTAACAAATACCATATCTTCTACATTTATCTCTATATTGTTATTTTACGCTACAAAAAACAATATAGAGAATAGAGTTAATACCTTCGACCAAGTGAACGTATTCATATCAAACACATTAACATCTTGTTGATACCGGTCCCCCGAGTCACCACCATACACAAAAATCCTGTTACCTATAGCTACGGCACTATGACTATCCCGAGGGGCGGGTACACTACCCCGTACTTCAAGAGACGTCCATCTCATTGTCTTTAGGTCTAAAACATGAAGGTCATTTAAGTAATTTGACTCCCCTTCGCCACTACCCCCGAATATGACTAATTTCTCATCGTTGACGAGGGTAGCAGTGTGACTTTCACGAGGAGAGGGCGGACTGCCATGGCATTCGGGCCGAATCCATTCTCGAGAATGGAGGTCCAATATGTGCAAATCATTTACCTTCTTAAAACCGTTAGTACCTCCGAATACTATCATCTTGTGGCCCACGAGAACCGCGCTGTGGCTGTCTCGGGATCTCGGCCCTTGCCCGATTGTCATGAGGATGTTCCACGTCATCGTCTCGAGATTGCAGACGAGAACGTCGCTGAAATGCACTCCCCCGCGACATCCCTGACAAGCGTTATTGTAAACATACAGAATTTAAAATTTAATCACTTTTTCTTACACTCATTTTTCGTTCATAATTCTATGAAGGCCCCAAAAAAAAAAAAAAAAAAAAAAAATCCTCAGAATTCTCGTACCCATTTTTTAACACACATTCTTAAAAAATTTAAAGTTTCTCCTCATCAAAATCTGAAATTGCTGAAATTCAGCAAAAGTGAAGAGAGAACTTTCATAAACTTGGTTTGAGAAAATCTTTTTAGTTTTAACCAATCAATTTTTATTTCACGCATTTTAAACCACACACAACAACAAAAATACTGTATTTTTCACATTTTAACTGCACATATATTTCTTTCCAGAGAGGAGAGAAAAATAAACAAAAAAAAAAAAAAAAAAGAAAAGTTAGAACATATATATTTTCCCAAAAAAAAGCTTCAACAAACAAGCCCTACACATTACTAGCTAGGTAGTGCAGCGGAAGGTAAGAATGTTTTTCCATGTTACCCTACCAAACTAAGGTAAGAAATTAAAGTGGTAAAACCTAAATTCCATTCAAGAAAGTGCTACTGATTTCTTGCCAATATTAACAAATTAAATCAGAAACCAACTTATTACAAATAGTAATTTATATATATATATAGAAACATGCAAATTAATTAAAAAATGTAAAAAAAGAAAGTACCCCAAAGATGTAGATGAAGCCATTGAAATAGCAAGCAGAATGCCCCCATCTCTCACAGGGATTGGAACCAGACACCTTTGGATACACCCACATTGCCTTCTTTACTGAAACTTCACCTTCTAAACAACCCATTCTTTGTTCTCTCTCTCTCTCTCTCTCTCTCTCTCTCTCTCTCTCTCTCTCTCGGTTTCTCCTTCTCTGTGTGTGTACTTATTATTATTTTGCAATTTATCTGTGTGAAAGAACTGGACGTTGAACTGGAGTTAAAGCTTGATGATGAGGAAGAACTAAGAAGAGAGAGAGAGAGAGGAGAGAGAAAGGGGAGTCAAATTAATGGAATAGACATGAAGAAAGAGAAGGCAAGTGACATATCAACAATCTACGTCAATAGACATGAAAAGATGCGAGCTTTCAAGTCTCAATCACTGTGCCACCAACACTAAAACACACCCCCTCAATACCCCACCCTTTTCAATGTTCTTATATACTATATATCTCAACCCCATAAATATAATCTATTTTTATTTTTATAAAAATTAAAAAGTATATAATTAATTTAATAGTATTGAAAAAATAAAATTTAAAATTACTTTTCTAATATATCATTTCATTTATTAAATATTTTTTTAAATACTCTATTTTGATAGTATAACAATATACATTAAATAATAACATATAAAATAATTAATATTTTAATTACATGTTTAAAAGAAATATGACTTATATATTGGGACAGATGAAAAATGAAACTCGATCTCTCTTTATGAGATGGAGATAGTATATAATTTTTAATTTTTGCATCAATGTTATATAAAAATTTGTAAGTAATAAATAAATAATATTATATTATCTTCATTTGCAGCTCATGTAAGAGCTTGTTTTATAAAGTTTATCTTAGATTGTGTTGTTGTTCACATAATTAGTGTTATTAAAAAAAACAAAAAAAAAAAGGAAGAAGAAGAAGAAGAAAAAGAATGTAGTACTATTGTTGAGTGTTTGATTTATGATCACTCCCAATTATACATTGGGTCTTTGTCGTCTAATCGAAATTGGAGGAAATAGTTTAGAACAAGATTCACGTACACAAAGATCGAAGGGATAAAATGAACATTCGGTCATGTCACCGAGCTAGTGAATAGGGTTGGAAGTGCAACAAAAAAAAAATGAAGATACGATCAAAGAATTCTATAGTATACAACTATACATTGAAAATATAAATGCTCGATCATCAACAGTGAACATGTGAGGTGTGTTTTCAATTTTCCCTTCAAGAATGCAGAATAGGGAACTTCATGCGATATGCTAACGACGAAATGTAGCAAGTAACGAAAATTAATTATCTAGTACACAAGAAATTAAGTGCAAAGATGAGAGAATGAATTTTCTAAACAATCGAGAGTGATATTTTGCACCAATTACTCAAAACGAAAATATGACAAAACCACTATTGAGGAATTTTCTGACAAATGTAAAAATGATTTAGTTTTAAGCTTTATGAAGTTGTTTGACAGCACTTAAGAATATAATCATTTTCTTATATTCATGCATGTTCCACAATGCACACTCTTCAAATTATTAATTTGATTTCTCATTAAAAAAAATATTAATTATTATTTTAAAAATATACATGTTCTCAAAAAGTTTTATTAAAAGAGGATATTTTGCTTGGGAATAGGTGAGGTCAAGATTGATATATTATGTACCAGTATTGGAATAATTTTTATTTTCTCAGTGTTGATGTGGTGTGCACTAGGATTGGATTTACTGGGACAATTTAAGTGATGAAAATCCAATCCCAACACACCATATTAGTGTTGGGGAGATAATAAAAATTATCCCGGTGCTGTCAATTTCAAAGGTGCGGGTTCATGTCATTTGAAATGAAATCACATTGTGGCATTATTAAGAAGTATGTCTTGTTCTAACCTTATTTTATCGTGATGGAAAAGGTAAAGTTAAATAAACTAGGTGTGTGTCTGTGAGAGACGAACGGTTTTCTTCGTTGTCATCCATGTCTAACGTTTGTGTTTTCACTTTCCTCAGTTGTCTTGCTGAAAATGATGGGCAGGGGCATTGAACTGTGGGAAATGATGAAACTATCTTCCTTTTTCATTTTTCAATTTTTTATCTACTTCTACTCCTCTGTCCTATTCTGATAGGCATGTTTTCCCTTTTCATCAGTCCAAAAATATAGGCCACTTTCTATTTATATCTATTTAATTTTTTTTATTTTTCCTATTATGCCCTTATTTAATGGACATTATTATTAGTAAAAATATGTTATGATCATTTAATATAAGGGTATATATGAAAAAATACAACTAAAATGTAGTTTTCCAATAATATTAATTATGATTTTTTAATCCATATGAAAATCAAACCAAGCTTATTAAAATGGAACGGATCGAGTATTATTTTAATTTTCATTTCATGTGTTGAGTAAAAATTGGACTGCAAAAACCCACAAATTCTTGGATAAAGGAGCAAGAAACTACTCTTTTCGAGTCCCAATTTTATTTTCTCGGAGGAGCAATATTTTTCAAGAAAATCTTGGGATCGATGTGAGAGAAAGTCTGTGCAACAACACAAATTTCAAGACAGTTCATTGAAGCGGATCAAGAAATGTGTCTTCTCAAGGTTTTTGTAAGAAGCGTGGGGCTTTTGTGTTTTGCAAATTCTTTTCTTTTTCTTTATTTTGGTTTTGGGGGAATGAAACTAGGTTCTTTTTCCCTCAAATGGTCAGAAATTTTCTTGGAATAACACCTTCCCATAAATATCTGAACCCCCGAATCCGTATATAATTACTTCCAATGACACAAAGATAATTTCACTCGACTTTCACACAAATTGGAAAATTATAGTTAATTTTGTTAGAAAAATAATAGTTATACATTTTCTAATATATTCCTATATTAAATAAAATAACAATTTATTTTAATTAGTAATAATACATACATTAAATAATTGTATAATGAGAAGTGACATATTTTAATACACCCTCAAAACCATGGATTATAGTTTAGAATGAATGCAAAAAGAAAATAGGATTATCATTACGCCCGCGCCGGGGCTGGGGGGGGAGTAATACTCTTTCCCTCCCACTTAGGATTCTTTACCTCATTCATTTATGTATTTTAAAATATAAATAAATCTATTTGTAGAATCGAACCTAAAACTAAGAGAGTTATGCAATCGTTTAGCCTTCTAATTTTTTTCCTGTTTCCTGGTCAAGAAATGAGCTTCCAAACATGATCAAACCCATAGAAAGAAATATGATCTGAATCAAGTTTTGTTTAAAACTCCCAAGTATCTTAGAGCATCTCCAATGTAATAATGTGTGCGGTACACATGTGGCATAAGAGAGATAGAGCCATAAAAATTAAAACACCAATTTTCTCTCTCCTGATTTCTACAATTTTCTCCACTTTTGGTAATTTTTTCTCCACATTGTCAAGAATAATGTCTAGTTGTAGAAAGTGTCAAGCACAATGTGGAGAAAAAGTTACCAAAGATAGAGAAAAATGTGAAAATGGAGAAAGGGAAAATTTATGTATAAGTTTCTGTGTGTCTATCTCTCTCATGCCACATATACACCGTACACATTATTACATTGGAGATGCACTTAGAACCAACCCCTTTTCTTTGTTGGTGTTTCACTAGTACAAAAATGAGTTTAGGTGGCTGTTGTTTTACACTTAGGGTGGCGTTTTTTTTATCGTCACCCAAACCAGCGACACCCAAAGTCGGTCAAAGGGTGGCGGTTGAAAAAACGCCACCCAAAATAGACTTCGGGTGGCGGTTGTTTTTAACAACCGCCACCCTTTATTATTATTTTTTTTTAAAAAAAAGGACTTAGGGCGGCGGTTGTTGGACACAACCGCCACCCTAAGTTTTTTTTTTTTTTTTAAAAAGCACTTAAGGTGGCGGTTCTAGTGCAAAACCGCCACCCAAAGTCCACTTTTTTTTTTATGATATGAGCGATGGAAAACACACGAAATAATTTTTATTCAAAACCAATCACATCCAATTACAACAAAATGAACAATCTAAGAACAAAAACACAAAATTATAAGATGAAAAGCTAAAAATTGCGTTTTGAGGCCTTAGATGACCTCAGATCGGCCTGAAACATGGGGTCACGGCAATAGCGGTGAGTATCGTAGATCTCATCGCGACGATTCCGGAATGTACTCGTGGGTTGAAAACGGACATTGTATGCAAAAGTTATGGCCATTTAAAGTTTACATGCTCAAAAACTCGAAAAAAATTATATTAACAATTATACAAAAATAAACGAGATTTACATGACCAAAAGATCAAAGAAGCTTACCTTACTTAAATTATGGCACCAATTTGTGAAGAAATTGCACTTAAATCTGATTTCAAACCATGAATATTTGAAGAAATTTCGAAAAATTTTCAAAAAAAAGAAAACTCAGAAATGGCAATACCAGATCTGATGAGTTGGTGGAATATTTAAAGGGAAATGGTGGCGGTTGTAGTAAAAAACCGCCACCCAAAAGTATTTTAATAATAAAAAAATAAAAAAACGGGTGGCGGTTGTTAGCTTACAACCGCCACCCTATGTACTAAATTTTTTTTTTTAACGTTCGTTTAGGGTGGCGGTTGTTTTACACAACCGACACCCGTTGTACTAATTTTTTTTTTTTTTTACGTTGGTTTAGGGTGGCGGTTGTTAACACAACCGCCACCCGAAACCAACTTAGGGTGGCGGTTGTTTTACACAACCGCCATCCGTTGTTCTTTTTTTTTTTTTCCGTTGGTTTAGGGTGGCGGATTTTTGCTATAACCGCCACCCTTTCTTTATTCCGAGCATCAATGGTGGCGGTTTCAATGAAAACGCCACCTAATGCACCTAATGTCACTTGTGTACTAGTGTTTATTTCTTCCTTTTCTAGTGTATCCCAATTTAATACACACGGAAGTAAATTTCCATTTTAAATAATACTTCCTCTGTTCTCAATTTACCCTTATTAAATGATTAATGTTTAAATTAATAGTTAACACTATAGCATTAAATAAGGACGTATTTGTATAAAATAAGTTTCGTAATATAGAAACAATACCATATAATTGAGATAAATGGAAAGGAAAGATGGATCATATAATAGGGACGTGAAAAGTTAGAATATCCCCGTCCCACAAGGATAGGCCTATATTCCATTTTCGGCCGTCTCAAAAAAGTGCCAATTTCCATTTTATTTGTGTTTAATTTCTTTCATTTCCAATTGTATCCTTATTTAATATACAATGTTATTAATGAAAATGCACTAGCATTATTTAATTAATGCTAGGATATATTTGAACAAATACAACTATAATTTACTTTTCTAATGCTATTAATTATCATTTCTTAAAGTATATGAAAATCAAACCAAACCTATTTTTGTGGGACGAATGGAGTACAATTTCTTAGCATGTGCATGTGAAAGTCAAAGTACGTGTGTTTGACACGAAAGATGGAAAATAAAATATTTTTTAGCTTTCGTGGAAAACATCTTACCTTAAGAGGGGTGGAAATTATTTTCCATGCAAAATTAGCTAAAATATACTTTAAATGGTTGACTGGTTGTACATGAAAAACCAATTCCATGAAAAATTCTCCAATCAAACTAATGTGGAAAATAAATTTTTTTATTCAATATTTTCCATAGAAAATCTTGAAAACCAGACACTCGTGAAAGGGACGGTATATATATTGAAAATAAATCTAGGGTAGTTCCCCCATTTTATGAGAAATTCTAGGAGGATATTTATGTTTGATATTTTTTTAAGTAATATTTACGTGTTACATTTTTATGGCATATATGAAGAGACACATTAAGTAATATGATACATAGTATGTGCACTTTATCACTCAGATATGTCACCCAGAAATGTTAAATTAACATTCATTGGGTGCGTTTGATTGCCTTCACTTTTTTTTTTGGGAAAATATCACATCATAAAAAAGTCTTTTCAACTTTACTGTTTGATTGAAAAATTTTATTTGGAAATTTTTTTTACATGCAAATGCTTAAAACATAATATTTTAATGATTTTCCTAGAAAATTGAATACATGAATGTTGATGGAATTCAACTACTTGCAATTCGTTTTTTTTATAAATAAACTTCAATTTTTAAATTAAACACACCCTTAGAAATATTCTAATTCATTTTCGTTTTTCCTAAATAGATATTATTATTATTATTATTATTATTATTATTATTGAAAGTTTTTTTTTTTTCCTTTGAGAAGAGATTATTTTATTGTTGAAAATCGAGTTGTAGAGTGCACGCGACAAACACGGGGGGGATTTAGATTTTGAGGGACAAATGACGGTAGTGGCGTAGAGCATAGATTCACGTGGCTTACTGTCTTTTCATTCTCTCTTTGAAACTTGAAATTTTATTTTCCCCTTTTTCTTAGTTGTTTGATGGGAAAGAAAGGCAAAACGAAATGAATATTGAAAGACATCTATCTAATCAACCCAAAAAGTGGTGGTCACGAAAATAAATTCTAGAGGAGAAAGGATAAGAGATCGTTTGGCACAATTTTAAAAACAACCACTTTTTTCATTTTCTGTAATCCTATGAAAATAGGTAGAATCGATGGGATCACTTAAATATATCAATGTCAAATATCTCTCTATAAATTATCGATGAATAGTGTGTCTGTAAAGTCTCGATTCCAAATTGGCGTTAGACATCTCGAGTGAACTTCAGAGCAAAACTTTGTAAACTAAACTTAAAGCTGATAATATCATATCAAGTGGAGTGAGATATTACCAATAGTATTAAAGTTAAGATTATAAGTCGAGACTGATATATGATTTAGATGATTAATTTCAATTAGTATGCGGCCTTTTAGAAGAAAAGCCAAGGGAAAAACTTGTAAATGATTATGCTTAAAGTGGACAAAACCAATCAAACACGCCATTATTCTGAAAGAAAAAGAATGAAATTGAAAATTGAAAGACATCATGTATTCAATCAAGAAACAGTTTTTGATAGATTGATGTTAGGTTTCCCATATAACAATGTTTGTAGGTGGCACAACACAACAAAACCATAGCATTGGATGACAAGTTGTAAACATTTCTATAATAAAATAAAAAATAAAAAAATTACTCCTTTCCTTTCCTTTCCTTTTCCCAATTTTCACGGGCATATTTTCTTGGAATCTTAGGGCCATACAACAGCGTAACGGGTACGTGCAGTTGACTCTGCTAGGAACCCAATGCTATCGAAAATGTCACTGTGCCATACAAATCATTGAGTACCATTCTTCTACTATAAATCATGTACTCCTTTCGTTCCATTTTATAGGTTTGGTTTGACTTTCACAACGATTAAAAAATTATAATTAATGTCATTCAAAAAGTAAATTTTTAATTGTATTTTTTCATAATACCCTTATATTAAATGATCATAGCATATTTTTACTAATAACAATGCCCATTAAATAAGGATATAATAAAAAATATATATATAAATAGAAAGTGGTTTATATTTTGGGAAGGATGAAAAAGGAAAAATAGGCTATCGAAATGGAGACGGGGGGAGTAAAACTAAACACACCACTTTCTAGGTTTCGAAACTACATGAAGTTTAGGTTCATGAGATGTTTACATGTCTGGAATCATCTTCAAACGCTCGACTTGTGTGTGCAACTAGTGCATACTACGCTAGTCGAGCTAGAATTACCTTAAAAAAACTTGACTTTCTAATTGTAATGGATAATTGTAATTCAAACTACAAAACTGTGATCCTCTTTTCAAACACATTCTATTTAATCGAATAAACTCCCTCTATTTACTTATCAGTGTAAGTGGCAATCTTCTCAACTACATGACCAAGAACTCATTATTAAAAATTCATTTCACTATCCTTCTATCAAAGTGTACAGCAGACAGATGAGTGACCATAGAGAACTCATGAATCAAATGGCTTCTATAATAATGATAATATTAACTTGAAATGCTTTACAGTGTTGTTCCAATGTATGTACAGCCAGCTGTCCCCATTTGTACCCATAGATCATCTTGAATCTTTTGTTGGGGGAATCATTGGCACCACAGCGCATGCCGTCTGGTTTTAACTGGCGAAAAGTAATGTGTGTGATTCATTTTCAATTGACAACACAGTCTGATATCTTCGTTCAGTCAGCATGTTACATTAGACCTTTGAAACTGTAGAACAATAAAAAAGGAAAAACAGTTGGTATACATACGATTACATGAACATGCAGGGGCATAAAGCGACAATACTTACATTATGGAACTTGTGGCTTAGATGAGAAGAGACTCCTTTGTGTATCGGTAGGATTCATCAACCATCTACAGTATAAATACGCTGCCCCGACCACTGATAAAAGTGAGAGCATTGCAAGAAACCCGAAATGTGAAGTATCATTTGCAATTATTGCAACCCCAAGCATTACCGACTCAGCTAAGCTCGCAACTGAAACCTCCGTCGCCCCAATGAGATTAGCTTTTGAAGGTGGAATTCGGTTTGTAGAATTTGTGCTCCTACAACATCATATGACATATGCCCCAATCTAGATAAGACCTGTTGAATAGAAAATAAGCATCACCCTGGATGCTAAATTGAAAAATGTTGCTTGTAGACCCATTCTTACACCTTCCTTTAGCGCCTAAATCAAATGTCAAAATCCTTGGCGACCACAATAATATTGAGATCTCACCTCACAAAATTCAGGCACCTCATATTGGAGTAAGTGTGCATGTACATATAACCTTACTAAAATTGAATGAGTTTTCTTTTACCATGAAAGCCTAGATAAAATAACACAAACCCTTTCTTATATGTCACCCTATCCAAAGTAGAATTTCAAATTCAATGTAATGATTCAATAATATTTCTTCAGAATTTTTTTGTCAAGGAAGTTCCCAATCACATTGACATCCAAGAACAAAGCATCACATCCATAAAATAAAGTGAAAACTTATACTCTATGTTTGGGTAAACTTTCACTAAAATAAAACTTTTATGCTGTTCAATGGCATGACCACGGGGTGCGGACACTAATAAAGCAATGATTTCAAATCTATGATTAATATTTAAAGGATTAATTTTCTCAATTCACAACATATGGATATATGTGTAAGATAGAACTCACAATTAAGCACAAGAAGAATTGAAGTGAAATCGGCCGAGAAAGAGATCCACTCCAGTACACAGCCACAGCAACAGTAAGGAGAGAAGCTTGTAGTATCAGGCCAGCTGCTCCAGCCTGGAATGAGATATTCATTAGATATGGTCAGTAAGTCTATCTAATAGAAAACATTCAGAGAGAGACAAGGTTATATGCGTGCAGATTTAGAGGGACCACCTTTAGAATACCAAGTCGCTTGACCATCCTTGCAGATGCATATGTTGCTGCCACACCCATAAAGGAACATAGTCCACTAAAGCCTCCAATAATAGAAGGTTTCAAACCTGAAAAAGTCCAAACCAAAAACGTTTAGGTGCTGTTCTCTATACTTTTCAATTTTCAGTTCTAAGTTTTGCATTTCAGTTTTCTGTTTTCAAAGTGAGAGATGAGATCAAGATGCGTTTTTCGCTTTCAACATTTTGACATAGTTTCACTCAAAATGATTCTTCAAACGGTTTCTTTTTTTTTTTTTTTTGAAACGCAATACCAAACATAGGAAAGTAAACAAGATTTTAGTATTTTAGAAAACTCAAAACAGCTTGAAAACAACAAAGAGAATGGGCCCTTATATCCTCAATTGAAAAGGCGGCCAAGAAAAAAAAAAAAAAATCTCCACTTGCAGTTGCAAACTTCATCAGGAGGGAGAAAATGAAAGAGTGAAATAAACAATTCTGGTACAATAAGAATTTAACAGCGTTGAATCCCTTAATTTTATGCGTCAATATACTTTTTCCTCATTAAGATTATAATTGATATATGGAGATTATTTGTAATTGTAGGAGATTCTTATTTCCTTTTTTATCCATTCATTGTAGTTAATTGTAAATGGTTCTCCCAATACTTGTGCCCAAGGTCAACGAACAGAAAACCATGTAAGCTAAGAATCCAGACAGTACCGTGCTGTGTTAAGAATGCAGTCATCAAGCCACCAGGCGCAAGGACAACATTGAAATAGAGCAGCACATAAGCAAGACTAGCAGGCAGAACCGGTTGATCCATATATTCAACCCACCCATGTTTGATAGCTTCGATGCTCATCCCCACTATTTTTGAGAAAATGGCATCAGTGAATTAAACAAAAGGAATTCCCTGCCAAATAATAACAGAGATCAATAATATTAACCTATATTATTCTCAGCTTCTGGAGTAGAGGAACTCCTGCAACAAGTTTGAGAACATTTGGCATGGTCGAGGACCCCAGAAGAAAGTTTGTTGGTCAACCATGTGAGAACAACCTAGGTAATGAGTAAGAATATTAGAAAGACAGTGAAAAATTTCCTTGAAAAATAACCCAAGGTATAGCATTGCTAAATACTACCACAACAGGCACTGCCCATATCATCAAGCTTGCAGCAAGCTTTAAGCATGTCACAGGTTCATATTTAGAGAGGAAAATGCCAAATAATGATGCTCCTGCAATCTGCAGCAAAAGAATGTGAGGATCTGACCTGACCTTAATTGCAACCATTAGGACTTGCATTAAACAAATAAAAAAATTGCAAGATGCAAAATTACACATGACAATCACCTCGCAGACAAGATCAATTCGATTTAGAACAGCATTTGCTTGAGCAAGAGCAATCGGTCTGTTTGCTCCGGCTAACTGAAGTAAAAATTTCAAATAATTGAAAACAATAGTAATTATAAGAGTCAAAAGGCAATGAGGTCACTAGAATTTAAGCAAACACAGAAAATAAGTAATCAATACCAGGACAACCCAATCACGCTCCACTGCAACCCCCAAAGCCAACCCAGATAGCCTCTCAATGGCCCCCGCTAGTAGAAGTACAGCAAACCAGGGTTGGACTAGTACAGAGGAAACAGAGGTGGGATGGATAGCATGGGCGTGAATTATCATTCCAACAGACAACAGTTGAGCAGCTGCCTGGAAAATTCAAGAAAAGCTAGAATTCTCTTTCCCCTTTTAATGTTATTGAATATTATAGATTATCATGGGTCTCGTACAGGGTATGAATACCTGGACAATATTCAAACAATTATATGCAGGTACTCTAGGAAAATGATCCATAAGCTTCCCGACCAGAGGGCCCCCAACGATTACTGCAAGCTGTTCAAGATGACAGTTGTAAAACAAATTCTTCTTGCTTCTCAACTTCTAGGCATAATTATTGATGATAGTTGATACCTTTGCAACAAAACCCATGACAGCCACAGGAAGAAGGCTTGGATGAAGCAATGCAATGGCAGCAGGCCAAGCAAAACTCCAAAGCTGTTCCACCAAATTTCCAACCAAGCAGCTAGCATATAAAGCTAATGCAAACATGACTTCGGTTAGAAAGTTATGCAGCTAAAAAACAAGACTTCACCACAAATGTTTCCATTCCTTATTTCAAATCAACATAAAAAAAGGAAGTACAAAGAAGATATTTATTTTTGGTAGATTTTCACTCTCCTGAAACATTTGCAATGAACAAGGAGATATAAGGTAGCCTGTTAAAAGAGTTGGAACCTTAGTAGATTCATTTATAGAATTGCACATACTGGTTTAGGTGAAAAGAATTTTTCAGAAATCTCTTAAGGTGAAAATATGAATATCGTTCGGGTTGCTCGCTCTTATGTAGTGATGCTGATTATTAACAAACTACATTAAACAGTTACATAAGTAAGTTGATGCAAAAGCAGTCTATGTCTATGACCAATTAAAAAAAATGGACGCATCAGGAGTCACCACAAGATGTTGTGTGATGTGTATATACCTTCCAACCTGTTACTTCTATGGCAATACATGACATACTCATAATATCTTTCTAGATCTCCAGTGGACCAGGAAAAAAATTAAATCCATATCAAACATAAAAACGATTTAAAGTAACATTGACCAGTAGCAAACTAACAAAACTAGATTTTAAGGATCATTCCACAGACAATACAATAGCATACTAACCATAGAGTCCGGCTGCATGAGCAGGAGTTGCAGCAATAGCATTCTGCTCCTCCGCTGAAAGGACCTAGATGATGCTCCCCATGAAACGAAAGAAAGAAAGAAGGCAAAAAAAAAAATATATATGAGGTAAATATCAAAAGAGGTAAAGATGATGAGGGAGGAAAGACGAGATAAAGGAAAGATACAGGCAATGCCGTCAAAAGAGTGTCTATGTAACTGCCCCCAGCAAGTAAACTCAATGCTTCATTCTCCAGAACATCAGGCTCAAGATGAACAACTGGTACTGGACAAATTGAATCAGCAGATGCAGTATTCTCTTGGTCTTCTTCATCAGTTGCAACACGATTGCATACATCAATGTTAGTCAACGAACATCTTAAACGAAAATAGTCAAGCCTGCAAATGAATACCTAATTCAAGATTAACAATATGATTTATCCTTAATCATGACTCTAGAAAAGTAGTTGATAAGCATGCTGGTGTTATCCATCCATTAGCCAATAAGGTAATTTTGTTAAATCTGTACTTGAAGTTCTCCAGGCTCTGTCCCTGTTTGGTTGTCCATAATTAGCGTAAGACAAGAGTTTAAAGTTGTCTTTGATATATTTTAAGTGCCACTTGGTCTAGCTACTTGCTATAACAAATTGAAGATTCCGGAAATGTGCGGTTAAAAAAGTTACTGAAAGTGTGAAAGTGGTAGGTACATAGAAATGCCAGTTTGATAATGTGTTTGGAGAAAAATATAAAAGTACTTGGACAAAATGAGCACTTTTATTTTGAGTAGCTTCTTTTTCATGAAAATTTTGCATATTTAGAGGGCTACAAAATCTACCTCTTTAGAAGGATACTGAGTTAGAAAAAGTACTAACACCTCAAACTCAACCAGCAAATCGTAGGGTAACTTGAGAATGCTTGGTGAAAGAGAATTAGACCTTCCAGTGTACAAGTTCAAGGAGGTCGACCCATTCTCCAAAAATAAAGACAGAAAGGAAACTAGTTTCAAAATGGAAACTTAAATTAATAACAGTCGGACCAAAATACAATTATAAACAAACAGCAACAAGGGGTGAGGAAAAAAAAGAGGACGAGAACTTTGAAGACGACATGTATCCCTAAAACTGCAGAATGATTTTGCAAGGTTAGTTAAAACAGAAGTATGTTGAAACCAAATTGAGGCTCCATGTTGTATTAGATTTTTCAGTTTAACACTTGTGATTGTCTCATTTTCACTTACAATTTTTTGAGGAAACAAATCTATGAACAAAACACTGAACTTGCTTGTGAAGATGAGAAGTGGCATTCTAAGTGCCTCTTGGTTCTTCACATGTCATATACTCATATGATACACTGGGGGAGGGATGGAGATAATAAAAGAAAAAGGGTTTTGCCAAGCAAGCACTCAATTTGTTAATGCCCAGTGCTTCCAGGTTAATTTTTTGTGGATAAAGCTATGGTCATGTCGTAGTACCGTTGCAGTAGAAAGTTGGATTGAATGTGAAAGTTGAAGTCTGTCAATATATTTTCCCTTAAGCCTTTAACCCACCTATCTGGTCAAAGGTATTTGTCCCCACAACCTTTTTGCACCAACATATTCAAAGCACCAGGGTCTCAAGATGCAAATTATACTCTTAAGTCTCATAGAAACCAATGATTACAAGCAACAATGTCATCTTCTACACCCTCGAAGTTCCAGGGACATTGTACATGTACTTACTTAAATCTAGCCTCCAACAACTCTTAAAGGTTTGGAGTAGGAAAATTGTTATTATCAATTTCGAAGTCATAAAACCAAGCCACTGAAATAGTAAATGTCAAGTAACTAGGGAAAAGGGTAAAGTTATTTAAACAACCAAGACTTCTTGGCCAATGAAGTTCTAACTTCGAGTTTAAAAGGTGCAATTTACCCAGCTTCGGGTTCTATTATAACAATTAGAGCACCAACAGCCAATGAAGGCAGATATTCTGATTCCTCCTCCTTCATTCTGTCGCGTGCCCCACAGATGCCAGCGTATATTAAATGCAGGACAATTTTATATGCATATGAAACAATGGACTGCGTAGTTTGCTTATGAAACAAGGCCATGCTCTACACATAGTGCATCAGATTTACAAGAAACACCTAAGGTTGAGAAGATAAAGTTTCCCTTATGAAGTCAAGCAAATGCATGACACCCCCTCACAATGTTCTTTCGTCTATGATTCATAAGCATGAATCGAATTTTTATCTCACTAAGTTATTCAACAACAGTCCCAGCATAATTCTACTCATAGTCACAGGTCCTGGAAACCAATTCATGAATTCGCTCCAATTCTGTCACAGACAATGCAGCATAAATGTTTCACCTAAGTTTCGATTTTCACTCAGTGTGCAACGATGTAGAATCACTGTACATAAATGCTAACACAGAAAGCAGACATTTTTGTTCATAGATTCAGATACGAGGCAGATAAATCAAATTAACAAGAGTAAGCTTGTCAATTATGAGCTCAATCATTTAATAACCCTAACTACATAATTTCAATAAAGGACGAGCAACTAGTTACCAGGATACCTTGGAGGGGGAAATTTGGGATTTAACCATCGTCTACCGGGAGAGAAGTTAGGGTTAAGCCGAAGATAAGACGAAGAAGACTGATTCTGACGAAGACTGAAGAGATTTGCTGAAGGCTGAGAAGTAGCAAATATAACCACGCCCATGATTCTACTTTACTACTAAAATTAAGAGTTCTCTCCAACAGAATCTCTTCTTCTTCTGCTACTAATACTGCTAATTCTCGTTCTCGATTACTATTCATGCAGCTGATTGAAGAGAGTTCAGATTGCACAAAATCCCTAATACGCTACCCAGTTCATGAAAGTCCAGTTTTTTCCTCTTTTCTCCAATCAATTGAAAAATTGGTACTCTCAACATTAATGTTTCCTTCAGAAAACGATAGTAAGCAGTATCTTGTTATGTGGGTAGCATTGGGTACTTTCATATATATATGGATTGAAATTTTTTGAGGCATAGATTTTTCTTGTGTTATCTGTAACTGGAATTCACGGGCGGCGACGGATTGTGCAAGGGGCCAATTTTCATTAGAAGCCACACAAATTAGAATTTAATTTTACGTTGGTCACCAAAAATTAATTTATTTCAATTTGATGGCCATGCAACTTTTTTTCTTTTTTCTTTCTTTCCTTTTTAAAGTTTTTTCCTAACTCGGTGCCGTGGGTTTCTAAATCATCTATTATCAATGTCACAAACTCAAGATTTATTGATTATATTGAAATAAATATAATGGTTTATATGGTTTTTTTAAATTTTTTTTCATTTTCAAACTCATTTTTAGTTTTACTCATTTCGATTGGATTCACTTTAACACTTTTACTCACTTCTACAGTTGAATTAAACATGCTTTGAAGTTAGGTGGTTAAAGTGAAAGAATCTATTAGTCAAGGGACACTTTTACTCATTTCTACAGTTGAATTAAACATACTTTGAAGCTGGGTGGTTAAAGTGAACGAATCTATTAGTCAAGGGACTTGGAAATAAATTTTCCTTCGGATCCGAAGGATCATGCTGTATGTGCTATAATTTTTGCTGACGTGTTTACATTTAGGGCTTCAAATTGATTGCAAATTGGGGAAAGTAATTGACTGTATCTCAAGCCGCACAAGTTTCACTCCTCCATTGGGAGGAAGTATAAGATTTTTTTTTTTTTTTTTCATCGCTGTAGGTCTTCTTTTATTTTAACATTTTTCACATTAAACAATTTTTCGTTTTGAAAAATTCACATTAAACATTTTTCCAAATTGTTAAAATAAGACAAAGTTCCATAGTCCCAAATTTAGAACTTTTATTTGATTGATTTATTTATTTATTTATTTTTCGTAACATGAGGCGTTATCTTTAATTTGTAGCACAAAGTATCTTAAAAATCACATCTTCTAAGGTAGATAAAAAAAATTTATTTTTATCATTATTCCCAATGATAATTATGGATTGTAATAGAAAAGCTTGTTTACCAATAGGAAATAGGAAATATTTATAATTGAATACTAAACATCAAAATGGCAATCTATTATATATGTGTTTGTGTATGAATTAGTTTGTACTACAAATATTTAAAAAAAGGGGGAATTGTGATTATGAAAAGACACAAATTTTTACACGTTTATTATGTTATTGAATATGACTTTAGACAGCAATACAATTCAGATAGCAATGTATGAATTTACTGCATGTAACTCAAAATTTAATAATAATTGTTGAATTTTGACTGGCAAGTTAGTTGTGACTTGATGGTGTTGCATCGAATTATTATTAATAGCTTCAACATTTAAAATACCATTGATCTTAGCTCTTGAATTTACCTTCACGAATGCTAACTGATCAATTTGTTTTTTTTTTGTCTCAAAACAAACACTATTCAAGTGCTTCCAAGACAATGAACGAATAGGAGAACTTCTAAGATGAACATTACAGGGAGAAAAATAAATAAATAATACAAACTCTTATATAAAACCCTCCACCACTGGCGGAGGTGGGAGGGGTCATTAGGGGTTATGCGACCCGCAACTTTTACACCCAAAATTTTTTTTGTTACAAAAAATAATAATAAAAATAATAATTAATTTCACATGCCACAAAATTAGCAATCTCTCAAGTGAGGCTCTTTATCTCTTTCACGCTAAACTTAGTCCCATATAAGTTACAACAATTCAAATCAAGAAAATCCCCTTCATTAGCAAATCGATCGTGTCGGATTGGAAGCCGAATTTTTCGTCCTCACCAGCATAGGTTGAGAAGGATATACTTGATATTTAAAAAAAAAATAATGTAATTATAAAGCGTTTTCAAAATATAAAAATGAGTAGGAAATATTTGTAATAAAATAATTATTATTTATTATTATTATTTTTTAAGACTTCAATTGTACCCCTCAATTTCGAGGGGTTAGCTTTGCCATTGTGAGTCTTGACATAACAATGACTTTACTCAAATGACTGCGTAATACTTGTCCTCCGACAAGTGAAACACTTTCGCTAATTTATTTTTCTACATAGGATATTATTCAGTACTCCCTCCATCTCCATAATATAATCCATTTTGTTTTTCGCACAGATTAAAAATAGTATGAGAAATGATAATTATATGAACAAACTTTCTAGAATATCTTCATTTAATTAGTCGTGTGTATTAAAAATAGTATAAAAAAATATGAGGGTATAATTATAAATAAATATGAAAATGAACCAAATAAATTGGATATTCCAAAATAAAAAGTAAATCATGTAATCGGGACAAATGGGGTAATTATAAATAAATATAAAAGTAGACCAAATAAATTGAATATTCCAGAATAAAAAGTGAATCATATAATCGGGACGAATGGGGTATATATTTGGATAACTCGCTAGTACATAAATTGCTTAACATTATGCTAGTGTTAATGAATCCTTGCGTTGATTTACGATTTTGTAAAAACAAAAACGTTCACCAAACACAAGAAAGAGAGTAAAAACGATTAATAAATGTAATTTGCAGTTGGCTCCACTTTGAACGGTAGAGATGTCATCAACTTTGATTCCCGCCGTCAGATGCATGCACGCCACATGTGGTCCCGATCTGACCGTCAATGACCACAACGAACGTCTCTGATGCATTTGTCCGTATCCGGTGGACCCACCTAACAGACGTGGCAAACATCCATGGCCCCACTTGCCTCCTCTCCCATCCATCGGAGTTTGTAAAATGAACTACAACAAGCCATTGCACTCTCACTGGAAAATGTGAAAAAGAAAATGGAGAAGAAACCCAATTGCTGTGACGACACCTGCGATTCCGGTGAGAAAAGCCTAAATCGTCACCGGCGATGAATGCTGGCGATAATGCTCCGGTGGACAGTTTCTATGAGAAGCTGATGAAGTTACATGAGTCATCTGGGCTGAGTCTCGTGTGAGATTTCTATATTCTTCTCTTTTCTCTGCACGACACACAGAGTTTCACTATTTTTTAACATAAGGATTGAAAAAATGAGAGATACTGCAAGTACACATGAAACATATACACGTAAGTGTTCACGTGCTAATATAAGCGTGTGTTCGTGTGTACTTATTTTTGTCTAAAATTTTGCTAAAAGTGAAGTATAGTGGCCGGGACCACGAGATGTGTGGATAATAATGAGTGATGATGTGAAATGTGTGGTTGATATTGATGTTTGACTTTGACTTTTAGTAGTAGGTAATTTTTAGATGAAAATAAGTGGAAACGAACACACGCTAAATGTATAGACCCATACATATTGCGTAGAATGGTAATTCAATTTTACATTTTATTAGTATGTAGACATTTGTATGTATATATTATATACCCATATCATTTCCTTTGAAAAAATGTATGTGACAGTTCTATTTTTTGTACATAACATTATCACAAGAATCAACACCCATTACACTTCCACACCATTGAAATTTGAACCAAATTTTGGGACATGTGCCACAAATTCACATTGTAAACTGTAAAGTCGCTTTTTATCGGCAAAAATTCTCGCCTGGTCATGTTTCCCTGTATATGAGCTTGTTGCGACCAAATAGTTTTTAGCGCGTGTTTTTCTACATATTTTTATATCTTCTTTTCAATTTCACTAATTCTCTCTTCTATTTCACAGTCACATATCTCTTCTATTTCACAGTCACATATCTCGTGGGATTTATTTATACTACACAAATCTCCACCATTCAATTTCACTCATTATCTCTCCTATATCACATAAAAACACTTAAAAATCCATTTTCACATACATCCTCACACCGCTAAAAATGGCTTACTCCATTTGACGAGCTCTTTTGTTGTTAAAAGTGAAGTGAAAAATGAATTTTTTTCTTTGGCCTGCAGCTTTAATTTTCAAGAAGCAACCTTGGATTTGCATCTTCTTTACAAGGAAGTGACTAAAAGAGGAGGATTTCATGAGGTACATTATGCCTTCTATTAGATAATGTGACATATATATGTAAGACCGTATTCAAGCTGTTCCATTATGTAATAACCAAAAATGTCTAGGTCATAAAATACGGGAGATGGGACGAAATAGCGTCTACCATAAACTCACAATGCAGTGTGTCAATTAGACCAACAGAACTTCAAACGGTCTACGAAAATCTCCTGCACCAATTCGAGCAAATTTATCATTATCGGGGCCCTAAAGATACAAGCCTAAGACCAGGTAGAACAATATCAAGTATTTTATCGGCTTAATGTATGTTGCTATTTTTTTTTTTTTTTATTATTTTACATTTTTTATATCGTTATGCAATAGAACAATACGGTACATATTCATAAACAGTGATAGGGAAGCGCAAGCATTGTGATAGCTCGTGCTCCTCATCATTTGCCTGTTCTGAAGATCTCGAGCGTCCTGCTGAGAAAAAAATGACCGAAGATCAAACTCGCCCACTTTCTGCTGGTTAAGATTATTTCATTTTAATTTGTGAAGAATAAGGTTATATTAGTTTACAATATTGCCAAGTGAAGACATACTAAACAATGTGAGTAAATTGTCCAGCCGAGCAGATAGAAGCCATGTTGTTGGCTACCGACAAGGAACTGATAAAAGACACCGACCCTCCGCTGAAACCAAGAACGGGATACCAAATATTCCTGAGGATAGCGTGTCATCGGTTAAAGAAAATGTATGGAGAGAGCCAGAATATTCGCGACTTGGCGATCGAGGCATGGAGGGGCCTCCCTGAGGAAGACAAATTGGTAACACTTTATCGAAATTTTATATAAGTTGAATAGTGGTGAAGATTTTAAAATGAACAGATGCTAAATATTTTTACATTTAATTTTACTATCTTTTGGTAATGATTTGAAGCGCTTAGTTAATACTGAAGTTTGACTTTGTTTCAATAGCAGAAGTTCATTTTTAAGCAGAAGGATGGGCTTAATATATGTCAACTAAAATTGGAAGTTTTGTTTTGCAGCCATTTATCCATGCACATAAGATGGATAGGGAGAGATATAACAGAGAAATGGCAGCCTATGAACAGAAGCAAAACTTGGCAGAGACACGCAGTGACTATTTTGTATCTTTGCAACCCCAGTGTCAGGTTTTCCAGAATTCACCCGACCAGTGCTCGGTTGAATTGGCGAATGAGATAATCAAGAATGCGCAAGCCAACGACCCCATTCTCCAGGCTTATTGGGATGAATTCTATGGGTCGTTGGATTAGGCGGTTCAAGAATGAAGGGTATGTACTATGTAGTGTTTTAATTAATGTGCTGTTTCTTGATGCAATAAATTAATGTGGGTTTTAACGTCCGGTTTCTGCATTGTACTTAATTTTGTATATTTTGTACATATGTCTAGAGTTGATGTGGTTGTGTAAACATAAGCCTGCTAGCTAGCTAGCTAGCTACTAATTAAGGTCTTTTAAATTTTAAGGACATGATGGATGTTTTTAAGTCTATTGTATATGAACCTTTTACCAGTTCTAGATGTTGATCGTCTTTGTGTGTGCATGCGTGAAAAACTTTTAAAGCCGTACTTTTGATTTATGGTACTGGCGTAGAATTGATAGCACTACAAGCAATCAAGTATGAATAGTGCCATATTGATCAAGAACTTTGGTCTTTGGCATGATAATTAGTGTACGCTTTTGTTACTTCAAATCTCTTGTTCACAGTTACGATCCGCTACCCACTGTGGGTATCGTCGGGGAAAAAAATGATAAGGGTCGGGTGAGGCCCCCCACCATCAGGGGGCAGTTATGTATTATTCATCTAACTTAACGTAGATACCAAAAAAAAATTCAAAAAATAAATAAATAAATAAATAAATTTGGGGTGATGACGTGGTGCCACGTGCCCACTGTGGGTACCATATGGTACCCACTATGGGTACCTCATCAAAATCGCTCTTGTTCAAGATCGGAATTCATGTATGTTGCTTTATTTCTCGTCTCTCAAATTGTTTTATCTAATCAATATAGAATTTTTTTATTAGATGAGATATCGTAAAATGAAATGAAATAGTATATTTGGATTTATTGTGTTTCGTTCTTTATTCCTTTTCTTAAAACACAATATAATAAAATCCCTCTTTTGCTTAAAAATGAATAAATAATTTATAAGATACGTTGCATTAAAGTTCGCGTCGAAGTTTGATGAAAAACATGAAATATATATTTCCTAGTATTATCAGATTAATCAGGAAAATCAATTTAGTTACTTGTAGATGTCATATTAATTACTAAGTCAATTCACGTCCAAAAGTGCAAGAACTTTACAAAAAACACAATTTGAACAACAGGGTTAATCATGAAGAGATCCATAGAAGACAAAGCACGGAATAATTAGCACCATTTTTTAATAAACAAAGTTACTAAAAACAGTTTACATTCCAACCACGATACCCGCCAATGATCACCTGCCCACTGCGTGGGCAGGTGATCATGCCCACTGCGCGACGTGGCGCGCCGTGGGAGCGCCATGTCGCGCAAAATATTTTTTTTTTTTTTTTATTTTTGGAATCTACGTTAAGTTAGATGAATAATACATAACAGCCCCCCCTGAAAGCGGGGGCTCTTGTAGCCCCAAATATTTTTTTCCCACCAGTGGACATTGGATCATCACCGCCACAATACCTGATATAATTTTCCTTCTTAATCTAACTAAACCATAAAAGTACTGACAATCCTAGAATACTTCTTGTTAGATCTCCTAATCATGTGATATAGACAAAAGTAATATCAATAAAATTTTCATTAATAGTTTAAATATTGAAAAATTTTATGTCACTTCGTTTGTCAAAAAATAAATAAATATATTACTGTTGATGTCTTTCCAACAAGATGAAATTAAAAACAATTCGTGACACAGTATGTTGAATATATTTATTTATCGACTTCGATAACATATATACAACATTAAAAAGACATATATTTAGACAAAAAAATATCGAATAGCCTGCAAATTATGCCATTCTCAAGTTTTTAGAATGTGTGTTTTTATGTGATTTGATATGATATAGGAGAGAGAATGTATGGAATTGAATAGTGTAGATTTGTGTAGTATACGTAGGTCCCACGAGATTTGTGTGTAGAAATGTATTAAAACTTGTAGAGAACAAGCGCTATTCAATAAAAGATTTGTATGTTAATTTGGATGTATTAAAATATTAAATTCAAAAACCCATGTAACCCTTTTAGTTGCTTAATCTGTATTTTAATTAAGGTCATTTTACAAGATAATTGTGTTGCAGAGAGGGAGAAAAGACTTGGTGAGAAATTGATTTTATGTAGTTCTTTAATTAGTCTGATTAGATGTACTATTGAATAGAATTATAAAAGAACGGACAAAACTTAATTATTAGTTGAACATATCAGCCCGGTTATTGTTATTCATTAGAGTTGAATAATATAAATACATAATTGACATGTGATCTGGTAGCACATCTGAAAATATAATCAATCAAGGGGGGTTATGTCTTTCAAACCTTATTATAAAAATTACAATCAAATCTTGAATTCATAATTTTCAAGAAAACTTTGAGTTGCATATTTGATTTCACACATAAAAGGATACTTTAATCCTTGTAAACTCTTAGATTGTGTAATTTTCCATGAATGTCATCTGTTTTTGAATAGTCAGAGTTTTGTTTGCCCGAATTTAAATTTTGTGGATGAAAATTCAAATGGTTTTAAATGTTAGGAATTTACTCTAACATACATTATTCGAGAATGGCAACTGGCAACATATTATTTCCACAGTACTCGTAATGTAACGTCGTCAATTAATCTTCGATGATTTGATATTAATCAATATTGTAGTACTTATCTAACACTAATACTTAACAATAATCAATATCATCATAATATCATATCATCACCAGCTCACTGGATTTTTATTGATAAACATCTCTATTCCATTGATAAAATTGTGGTGTTATTGTTGTGCAGTGTGTATCAAACATATCCACATCCAAGAAAGTTGCAAGTATGTCCAAATAATATCATAAGAGAAAAACACCATCAAGAAATGATAGAAAGTGCCATGAAAACAACCACATGCCCCCTTTTCTATTTGAGCATTACCCACTAATCATTAATTGGAATAAAACCAAATGAAATTGACCCCATCAAACTAGCCAATAAGTGGAAGCCAACAGTGCTACCTTTGCCAACCAATACAAAGTTTCATATTATAATTTATTATAAAATGGAAAAAAAATATTTACATAACATAATTGTCCCTGGAAGACACGATAAGGAGACATGGGACAATGTTTTGTAATTCCTAAAATATTCAGAGTAAAATAGAAGAAACAAAACAAACTAATTAATGATAATTTTTGTTTGTACTCTCTGTTCTAAGGAGAATTGAACATGACACAAACCACACTAAGCCTCATTTGTCATTTGTTTTATTCTATATAAAAATGATTTCTTTCTTAAAAATGCATTACTATTTATATAATTTTTAAAATCATTTTTGTTGAAACTTAAAATCTTTTAATTACACATTTAAAAATAAATTTTCAAAAATCTCTATTAATTAAACATATAACTAGGATTGAAACAATCATCAAAAAAAAAAGGAAATAAAAAAAAGAAAGCTTAGCATTGAAACTTTATTCTAATGATTAAAAAAATTATTATCTAAAATACTAAGTAATTCTCCGCATTATATCAACGCTTTTGTCTCTTCAATTAATAATATAGTAGTAGTTTTGGCCAATGTTCTAAAAAGCGCGCTTAGGCGCCGCTTAAGAGGCGCCTAAGCGTGAGGCGTGCCTACTACGCTCCGCTTTGTCGGAAAGCGCGGAAAAAGCAGTCAAAGGCGGCGTTGACCCATTAAGCGTGATTAAGCGCGCTTAAGTGAGCTTAAGCTTATGCGGGGCTTAATCGAGGTTAAGCGTGATTAAGCGGTTTTTTTTTTTTTTTGGAAAACCCAAAAATTTAAATTGGAAAGACCAAGACCATTAAAGGGAGAAATTGTCTAAGAGCAAATAAAATTTTCAAATCTTGAAAACATGTAAATTAAATGTGATAAGTATTTAAATGTTAAACTACTCATTTATATTCTATGATAAGTTGTTTTCTTTCTTTTTTCTTTTTTTTTATGGAGCAAAAGTTTTTGTTTTCTTCACCACTTCAATAATGTGAAATTTTAGAAGGTTTTGTAAAATTATTTAGAGGCTATTGTGTTTGTCTAATTTTGGCCTTTTGGAAATTTAAGAATGTTTAGTGGTAGAAATTATTATTAAATATAATATTTAAAATTTTATATGTGTTTGGTAGACATTATTTTATTTATTTCATGATTTTAGATTAATTATAAATTAAAAATAAATAAATAAATTGAAAAATGCTTTTTAACGCTTAAGCTTCGCTTAAGCGCGCTTAAGCTTACAAAACTTGAAGGCTTGACTTACGCTTTTCTGTTTTTAACACCTGTTTTGGCAAATAAGAGTGAAGTAATTAAATAAGGGTGGTTTATATGTTATTTGTGCCAAGTATTGGCGGGCACCACGACACTAGACCATGGGGTCCACCACTCGTGAGGTGCCAATAATGGTCGGTAGGAGAAATAAAAAAATTTAATTAAGAGTGTTATTAAACTCGTGTCAATAGAAATATCAAAATAAGAAAATCAAATAAACAACAAGCCTTGTTTCCTAGAATTTGACAAATTTATCAAAAGTTTTGATATTTATCAGTAAAATGTGAATGGGTCAAGGATTACATTAGACTGGAATAATATTTGTTATTATTACTTAACTTATAGTGTTTATAAGATATTATAATTATTATTATAGTAATACAATACCAATGATATCAAATACAAATAACAATATTATAACTGATGTAATTAATATACAGTATGTAAATAAGATTATTTAAATGCTAGTAAATCTAAAATGGTCATTTTCTCCAGCACATTGTTAATGAAACAATTGACCAGTAAAGGCCTATATTGACAACGAGTTGAGTTTCCTCTTTTTCCTGCCTTAGCAAACAAAAAAAGTTGGAGGCATTCAGCCAACAAACCTAATCTCAGGTTTTTTCCCTTTTTGCCCCTTTACTAGTTAGTTTTCTTGCAAACCTAGGACTTTTGAATTAAGACATAACTATTTATTTACTCCGTCCATACCCTCTTCTTCTTCTCTGCTTTCTTTCTTCCCTCCTCTATTTTCCTTTTTTTTTTTTTTTTTTGGATGGGGTGACATAAGAGTGGGGATGGGATTCGAACCCGGGACTTTCTCGATAAGGGATTAAACCCTTAACTACTCCCTCCGTCCTATTAAGATAGACACCCACAATTTTTCACACATATTAAGAAAACATCTTAAATATTCTTGGAATTATAAGATATTCATATATTCTTCCAATTTTACCGCTATATTGAATGGTCAAAAAGTAGTGTGAACATGTTTAAATATCTTGGGAGATGAAATATCTATCTTGATATTTAGTATTCCAATTATCTTAAATAGGGGTATTTTAGTGCATGGAAAATAAATTATACATTTAATAAGGAAATTGGACTATAATTTGGGACGGATAAAATAGGAATACTTGCCTATCTTCGTGGGACGGAGGGAGTACTACTTATGCTATGTTAAGGAGTATAAATGAAAACACAACCACGCTATAAAATCATTGACAAAAATTTTCTCAACGATATTTGATTCTGGATGATCTCAAGAATGAAAGTCAAATCCACTAAATGAAGGACATTAATTTACTTCATGCTACAATAAATGTATTTATTGGAAAAAAGGGGGCTACTGTTGATTGTCATAAAAAGTCATAATTTGGGAATTGGGAGCGAAGTAGAATTCAAAAGGCTCGTTGAAATCGTTCACAAATAACGAATTAAATCATCCTTATTTACCTTATTAACAATTGTGAGTATGTCATCCCACAAATATGGGAATTAACTTCAATAGAATGTTCATATAGTGTTACATTGTTGAGGGAGTCAATAAAGTGATTCTGTTTTGAGTAGAAGCCTACTTCTCCTCTAATAGAGTACAAATACCTTACGAATTGATACGATGAGTTTGTCACCTCGATCATCGAGGTATTTTCATTCCATTTGGTGTGTGCAACCCCTCTTGTCAATACATGAGGAGTCTCAATATCTTACGTTGATGTGGTTGTCTTATTAAACCTTCTATAAATTGATACATGATATATGCTGATAGAAAAATCTTTTTAGTACTGTTATAGTTTTGACTGATAAATAGTAGAACACTTGCATAAACGAATTAGTACTAATTAAACAATATGATCATCTATGTATAAATAATTAGTTTAGGTTAAGCTTGCTCCTGAAATACCAAAATTGTTTTCTTATAAAGTCAATTTTGAAGAAATACGTAAAATGCTAAGTAAAGTTTCAAAATTTTATCAGTTTAAACGGATATAATATAAATTAGATAAAGTACAAATAAAAAAAAAAACATAAAACGTCCCCAAACATAAAAATTTTATGTGTCTGTTAGCAAATAAATCTAAATGTATTTTAATGCATTCTTCTTAAATTTCAAATTTGGTCAAACAAATCACATACATATATCTATTCACTCATTAAATTTTCACCATCTAACTCCACTCATTCCCTCTCTTCCTATTCAAAAAAATACATTAAAATTTATTCACATTACACAACATATATGAGTCGCAAGGAATTCACTTCACCTAGCCAAAGCGAAAAAGGCAAGAAGAAGAAAAGGAGGCAATAAATGGTCGAAATAGTGAAAGAATGACTGGGCCCCACCTCCGATGTCATTTACAGCATGGATCCATAATTCCAATATTTCCATCCCAGACCGTTTCTACTCTTCCCATAAAGCCTTCCTCCTCCTCCTCCTCCTCCTCGTTTCTCAATCTCTTCGCTTTCTTCACCACCCCCACCCCCACCCCCACCCCCACCCCCCACAGGGGCCTATAGATACGCATATACACACACATATATATAGTAGACTTTCTATTACCCAATTAATTGTACGATCTGAGCTTCCACCCCTTCACCGCAATCCAGATTCAACAATAAGGTATTAAAACTTTTTCCTTGATATTTTATGTATATATAATCATGTAGTTGTATATCGGACTATAAATATTTTTATCTCCTGTTGAATTTGAATCTACTCGAGTTCGAATTGAACAAGAATTCCAGAAATCGAACAGAGTGTTTGAAAATTTCTCATTTCCATTAGTAATAGTAATGGCATCATCATCATCGATTGCGAATCGTGACGCAAATTCAAATCCGTCGCCCAAAAGAGGAGAAAAATCGTGGAGGAGACTCAATCACAAATTTATTCCGAGGGGCCGAAATGGAAGACGGAGGTGGAGCAACAGATCTACTCATCGAAGCTTGTCAACGCCCTCTGCCACCTCCGCCGTCCTGATTCCGCTATCAAAGCCGGCCGCGCTGTCCGAGAGGCTGCCGATCGTGTCCTTGCTAACTCAGCCAAAGGTCGGACTCGGTGGAGCCGGGCGATCCTATCGGGTCGACTCAGCCTGCGACTCGCTCGGGTCAACAGGAAACACAAAAGGGCGCCGAAACCGGTGACGAGCAATTCCCGGTTGAAGAAGCCGGCTGTTGAGAAAAATTTGCCGCCTTTGCAAAAGAAAGTGCGCGTACTTGGCCGGCTAGTTCCCGGTTGCCGTAATCTCTCAATGCCGAACCTTCTAGAAGAAGCGAGTGATTATATTGCGGCTTTAGAAATGCAAGTCAAAGCCATGGCTTTCCTCTCTGGCCTTCTAAATGGCGGCGGAGCCGCCTCCGGTGATACGTTAGCCGATTCCTCCGATCGGGTCGGCTCGAATCAGTCTTCTGCATCTTCGTAATAGCTGGGGGTTTATATTTTTCGTTTTTATTTTCATTTTATTAATGGTTAAATTTTTTGAAAATTATGTTAATAATTGAGAAAGTCATTACATTTCTGTATTTTCATCCTGCACATGTTTGCTAGCCTAGCTACAATATCTTTAGCTATTCTATATTTTGCTTTTATTATTTTATATATTTATATTATATATTTTTTCGAAAACTTTATTATTTATTATTTTTTAAATTCATGGGAAATTGGCGTAAATAGCCATAAAAAAATGTGCAATTGGTAAGTTTAGTTCGAAATAAATAAACGTAGTTCGATTGGTCCAAAAAATTTTTGAGGTGCTAATTTAGTCTAAATGGATGGAATTCGTTCATTAAATCATTAGTCAATGTCAAAATATGTTATTTTGTCCTCTTGTAAACCGGCATTTTTGTCAAAAATATTACGAAAAATTGCACAAAAGGTCCTAATCTTTGTGGGTTCTTAAAATTAGGTCTAAAGTTTTTAATTTAGTTACATTAGTCAAAATTTTAATTAAATTATATAATTTTATATTTTATTTTTTTAACGTGTGTGAATTTGGACTATAATTAATTTTATCGAATTAATTTGACACTAATTAGATAATTTTTTCTGAAAATTTTCAATGTAATTGTATTTGTTTACGTTTTCTTTTGCATTAGATACACACACATTACGCGTGTTACTATAAAAATAAAAATATAATGAATATGAAAAAAAAATTAAAATACAGACGGACACATTTTGATTTTAATAAAAAGCTATAAATCAATTGTCGTACATATATAAAATTTTATTAAAAATACATCGCTTTAAAAAAATATACCAAATATAAAAAATTAATCAAATCAAATAAAATTTTTTTTAAAAAAAAATACCAACCCCATCCCACCTGGTGGTGGTGGCGGCGAGGTGGTGGCATTTTTGCCGCTGCCACCACCGCGTGGGTGTTTTGGGGGTTGGGTTGGGTTGGGGTGGGATTAGGATTTTTTTATTATTTGAGTTGATTAATTTTTATATTCGGTATATTTTTTTAAAGCGATGTATTTTTAATAAAATTTTATATATGTATGAACAATTCATTTATAATTATTTGTTAAAATTAAAATGTGTCCATCTGTAATTTTATTTTTTATATATTTGTTATATTTTTATTTTTACAGTAATACGCGCTTACTAAAATTTTATAAAGATATACAAATTATTAAATTTACTAGTGACTGTTGGTTAAAATAAAAAAGTGTACATATCTAATGCAAAAGAAAATGTAAACAAATGCTGTTAGGTTGAAGATTTTCGGTAAAATTATATAATTAGTGTTAAATTAATTCGATAAAATTAATTATGGACCAAATTCACACATGTAAAAAAATAAATTATATAATTATATAATTTAATTAAAATTTTGGACTAACGTAAACTAAATTAAAAACTTTAGGACTGATTTTAATAACCCACAAAGATTATGATCTTTTGTGCAATTTTTCTCAATATTTTTGATAAAATTACCCATTCACAAAAGGACAAAATTAAATAGCATATTTTAACTTTGACTAACTATTTAATGGACGGATTCCATCCATTTGAATTAAATTCGCACCTCAAATGTTTTTTGGACCATTCTAATCATGTTTGTTTATTTCGGACTAAACTTGCCAATTGCATATTTTTTTTGGACTAGTTGCGCCAATTTTCCTAAATTAATTTATTGATTTGACAGAATAACTGTTCTTCTACATGTTTTTACATATTTTTACATATTTTTTTCAACTCCAGTCATTATCTCTCCTATTTCACATTCACATATCTTGTGGGACCTACCTGTACTACACAAATCTCCACCATTCAACTCCACTTATTATCTCTCCTATATTACATAAGAACACATAAAAATCCATTTTTACACACATCCTAACACCTACTGAATTGTGTTTGAATATTTCTTCTTTGTTTTGTGTATAAGTGAGCACTAAATTAGAAATACATGACAATGTATGAGGAATTCCATTAATTTACCACGAGAACTTAGGGTGTGTTTGATTGCAAAGTTGAAAAATGGTTAGAAGGAAAACGATTTCTGGGTAAATGAATACCGGGAAAAGGTTTTTCAGGGAAATGGTAGTTGTAGGTATTTGATTGGATTAATTTGAAAGTTGAAAAATGATATTATTTTCCTTATTTATGAGTTTTTTTTAATGAAATTTGATCATTTTCTTATATTTATGGTTAAAGTAAATTTTCCATTAAAAAAAAAAAAAAAAAAGTGCCAAACTTTTCCGAAAAATAAAAATCACCTCTCCTTAAGGAAAATATTTTCCTTCAAAATAAGGAAAAGAACGGAAATCGAAAAAATTGTTGGAAAATGTTTTCCAGGAAAAAATTACAATCAAACAGCTAAGAGTGGAAAAAAATTAGAAAACGACTTTTCTTGAAAAAAAAAGAGTGAATCAAACGTATCCATAGTGAATTATACATCTCTCTCTCTCTCTCTCTGTTTTTTTTTTTTTTTTATCCAAATGAGTCAATATATCAAAGAAAGTGCAACTAACTACATTTCAATTAACTAAATAATCGGATACTCAATGTATAGTAGAAAAATATTTTTATTGAATGGAATGTAATATGACGTGCTAATTATATTCACACTAATAAGTAATAAATATTAATTATGCATGGTAACAATTGTATGTTCATAATTATTATACAAGGATGTGATTAAGGATGTATATTCGCTACCGTAAGTAATATATGTGATTTATTTAATAAATAAACTTTGCCAATGCTAAATAATATTAAAGAAGTATGGTATCTAAATATGTTCATTTTCATATATTAGATGGCACATTTGATTTATTTAACAAAAATGTTAGATGTGAGTGATTTATGCATTACAAATGTTCACTCCCATTCCAATACCAATAAATTAGTACCGTAAGGTACCAACTTGTTATGTGGAGTGTGGGTATTGGTTCAATATGGATACGAGCCCCCATCCATTCAGAGGGAGATTGACACGTAAAAAAATTGGCACCATAAGGTCCCAACTTATTGGTAGGAGATCATTGGCTTACAAATGTTACACAGTTTGTCAAATGACCATATAATTCACCATCCCAGCAAAGTGCAATATATGAACATGTAGAATTGGCTTTCTATTTGTCATAGATATTGATATCTTGCATAGTATTTTACGTAATCAATCTATATAAGTTATGCAGAAAGTTTCCAAAATTATCGGTGGTTTTGAATCTTATGGCACCATCGCCCATTTTGATGGCCGTCAACCCCATTTGAAATCCTGATCGGATCTAGAATCGAAAATATTGTCAAAACTTTGTGCGGTCACTGGCTACTGAGGAAAAATTTAAAATTCTGAACTCCCCATCGCGATTCTAGATCTGCCAGATTTCAAATGAAATGCATCAAACGACTTGATGGTGCCATAATTAAAAACCCATCGATGGTTTTTGAAAATTCCTGATAAGCTATGAGATATTGATTAACTATACACTTTTCCTATTATTATTCAATCTCTTAGGTATCAATCTCTTACGTAACATAATAAAATATAGATATTGACAAAAGATAAACTTCTCTAGTCGTCACTTATTGCATGTACTTTAGATTTTTCACGTGGAACGATTCACAAAATATCTCTTAACTTTTGTGATTAGGAGATTGATTTCTTAGGAACAATTGTAAGCACAAAATCGTGAAGAAATGTTAGGAATATATTGGGCCAGGCCCTAACCCCACATCTTCAAAAGTAGGCAAAATCCGACAAAGAACAGCCTAATGGAGGCAGCAGCCGCCTGCCATGTGCTACATTTTAAGGGGGCCCCATCACACCCCCGATATGCACATGTGATAGGGTAGAAACAATTCAAACTTTTCCCTTTTAATAATTAAAATTGACTTTTGCTTTTTTTAATGTGATTCAATTGTTTTGTGAATTGTGAATAAAACTTTTTGGTATGGGATAATTGTATCCTGACATCCCCAAGAAAAATTGAGGGCCGGTAGTATTATTTTTATTTGTATTAATTTATTTTAATTGTCATCTATTATATTAGCTTTAACATGTTTTAGACTGTAGAGCACACCAAATTAAGTGTGTCTTCGTGTGTAATTTTTTTACTTAAAAATTGATTAAAAATAATTTTTTTGGATAAATAGTGGCAGGAACCACGAGATGTGTGGATAATAATGAGTGATGATGTGAGATGTATGGTTGATATTGATGTTTGATTTTGACTTTTAGTAGTAGATAATTTTTTAGTAAAAAAAGTGTATACGAACGCATGCTAAGAATTTGAATGTTTGTTTAAACTTTAGATGAGTTGGATTGCACATCTAAACTTATACGTAATTTTGGATTTTGGTGTTTTGTTATTTTAACAAACATAGTCATATAGTATTTTAAGAAAAGTAAAGCAGTTGTTGAGGTAGACTTTTCATTTTAGGAGAATTTATATACACATATACACATTTAAACAAATTAGTTTATAAAAAATAATAAAAAAAATAAAAAATAAAGTATGTGAGTTGTTTTTCTTTTTCTGTTTTTAGAATGCACACATTCAAACATGATGTAGTTAAATTGTGTTCTAAGTATAATATCATAGTTATATCAACGTTAGAGGTATTTGGTGGTGTCGGCCTCTAATTGGTTGATGCAGCTTATTTATAAGCTCAATATAACTAGCATTGTCTTGTCGAGCAAGACAACAGAAAATCCTAAACTTATTACTTTTTTGTAGACATGTCTCGTGCTAGATTGGTGGTCAGAGCATAAAATCATTAGCACGTGTGGTAAAATCTTGCCATCAATTTCTTCAGATCAATAATGGCGTCACCATCGATGGCTAGAGTTATGGAGCTAGGAGCTTAAAGCCATTTATGATGGAGCCAATTTGTAAGGACCACAAACCCATACAATGTCTTTTGCATAGGCTTTGTTGGAGTAGAAGAACAAGTTTGTGCAATGAGAACACTTCTTTCCTCTTTATTTTGGTATTTGTATATCCCTTTTGTAATAACCTCACATGCATTCATGTGACCTTTTATGAGGAAAGCCAACATTTGGATGGTGAATCATGAGTGGCAATAAGGAAAAGAGGGATTTGATATCTATGCATCAAAGATCACGATAACATACTTTCATGTTTTGTTCAGCTCAAATTATATATTTTTTAATCCAGTTATACATAATTATCAAAGTCCCGAATTTCAGTAACTTTTTGAACTCTATGTCTATCTTGAGTTAAAGGAAAATTAGAAATACATTAGAAAAAATGGATTAATTGACTAACTACTACATTTTTCCACTATCATTTATCTTTAATGTTTTGCATGGTCAACGCTGTATAAGCAACCTAAAATATTTCGTCTAGTTCTCGGAATAATTCACTAAAATCTATAATGTTTTAAAATTCTAGGGATATATCTCCTAATGAGAACATAAACCATAAAGTCTTTGCAGATACTTTTCATACTTCATGTAGTTCTCGGAGTAATGATTCATAAAAATGTGTAATGCTTTTCAAACTCGTGAGATATCCACTAATGAAAACATAAGCCTTAAAAAGTCTTTGCAAATATTTTTCATCATGAGATATCAATTGAATTTACTCCAAGAATTCTAGATCAAAGAATCGTGTACTTTTGAAGTTGATGTTAACACATCTTTGTGTCTGTAACTGTAATTCTTATACATTAAATTTACCATAGCAGTGTTTATTATTTACTAAGAATATGTAAGCAAGAAGAATCAATAACACCCAATATAGAATTAGATAAAATATAAATGAAGGAAGAAAGGAAAGTCGACAACTACATTTGATATGTTAGGGTACATTATGATGCACAACTTGTACGGGCATTACAATCCCACATGTAGCCATGTGACTTCAATAAAGAGAGAGATCCACTACCCTTTTGTTATGTACTCCTACATATTTATTATCATCAATATCTCGTGACAATATTTATTTTGAGGTTGGTACATTAAATTTTTATTTTCTATACATTGTTGTCTATCAATCATATTTACAAGTTTTCGATTTTTCATTTCTTAGTGTAAAGTGAACGAGTCGAGCACCATAGGTACTGGCAATATTTTTAATATAAGAGGTTTGTTCAATTCGACCCCAATCAAGTGACAAAGTCAAGTGAAACTCAATTTCACCCTTTATGCTTTTTGGACTTCTGCTGCTTTTAGTTTACTTTTTTTTTTTTTTTACGCTTATAGAGGTTTAAGCTCGTAAAAGTTTGAAACTGGTATTGCCACCTTATCATGCTTTATGCTTTGAAAAATGTTATATAAGAGTTATTTGAATCAATAGGCTCATTTTATTTTCTATCGTATTAAAGTTTTAGATAAATCGATTCAACATCAAATAAGAAAGGAAAAAACAGTCAAGCATATATCAATTTTTGTTGGGAATTTATAGGTAGGGTACAACAAATCTATAGAGATAGATTTTGAGGGAATCTGTCTCATATCAACAACTCTAATTAGTTCAAATCAAATGTCCCTTGTGTGACAATGGTCAAGCCACGAGTTACATATGGCTCTAAGTACTTATTAATAATCCCAATATAAATGTCTCCTAAACATGAAAATTGCCAAAATATGTCTCATCTAACAAAAATCTTTTTCCCATTATTCTATAATAAATGGACATTATTAGATACTCCAAATGTATAAATTATAATTTCCTTTCATCACGTTAACATTGTCAAACACTTGATGCATAGATCAAAAGAATCTTGATAGGACAGTTCTATATGTATTATAACAATATCGTCCAATATGAAATTAAATCACTTCAGTTCACATCCAATTATTAAGTGGTCTTATCATCACTGTCATATAAGACCATAAATCTTTGCCAAATGTAATCGTATCGTGTAACCTACCCCGAAAAACTGTCTTGTAAAGATAGATTACCTCATATAGAATTTGTATATTGTATTCTCAATGGAGATGGGCTGCACACTGAAGTGAGTCAAACTATTTAAACTATCAGATCTAGAAAAATCAAATATAATTAAAAGTGTAAACATATTTAAACAATTTCATGAAATGTAGTGCATGTTGAATCATGGGGTGGCAACTATTCTAGCTTTCACACATTGACCTTTCTAGGGGCCCAAAGCACAACGTGCACATGCCATTAATTTTGCAAGAACTTCCAAGCTCAAATCCTCGCTGTTTCGACAAAGATATATCCTTTTATTGCATTCAATATTCATTACAATTGCAATATTAGTTTGAATGTGCGTTTGATCAATAGTTATCAACAAGACCATTTTCATTGGTTTAAGAGGTTACACGTACGTATGTATTGCTATGCACATATTGTCAATTCACACTATATTATTTGGGTTTGGTCTGAAGCAATTTATATATGAAGATAGGAGGATTGATCACTTCCCACGCAGGCGCTCACGCCATATATCTGCTCGATTGAAGGTGCCTCTGACTTTACTGCGCTCTCTCCAATCGGTGATCTCCCACATGTGATCACTGCGATGAAGATAGTGTTCAAAAATTTTAATTGAGGACCACAAAACATGTTTGTTGGTAGGAGCTTGTAATGACAGAAAATAGTACCCCGAGGAGGGGTAATCGCACGGGGGCTTCATTTTATACTTTCTTTTTGCGATTTTCAAAATATTATATATATATATATATATATATATATATATATATATATATATATATTGAATTGTGTATCATTTCATTGCAGATTTTGCCATATGTATAAACAAGTATGCAGATAAACATATAGATAATATATGTAATAATAATCTATTCTTTCACACATTACATTAATTAAAAAATGAATCGTTTTAAAACGATCACATCATTATTCAATATTCATGACACTGTTTCTATTTTTTTTTTATCAAATTGTACTATTTTTCATCCAATATATACAGTATGATGTTAATTGATAAGACTAGGAAGGGTAAATTGCATCAAAGTCCCTCAACTTTTGACGTAGATTATGTATTATCAAGGGACAATTATGTATTATTCATCTTATTTAACGTAGATTCCAAAAAAAAAATTGACCCGATGACGTGGCACAGGGCGCCACGTCACACATGTTGGCAACATAAGTTGCCAACATGTAGGCAACTGATCATTGCCCTTGGTCCAAGACTGTGGACTTAAATTGTTTTTTCTTTTAAAAGTTTTTTAAACTTCAATTTATTAATTAATAATAGAATGGGGTGGGGAAAAAATTTAAAATGAAAAAAAATATTATAGGCGCTCAATAAGCATAAGAAATATGAACCGGGCCAAATGGTCCTGCTATGAGCACACACGAACTGGGCTAACTGGACTTGTTGCGAGCCGGCCTGTGAACTTCACAAGCCTAATGTGAATTGTCCAATTTTTAATTTTTCGGGTTTAGATACAAGATACTGATATGGAGGGCTTTCGGAGTTTTTGTTTGAAATTTGGCTCGAGCAGGAGGGGGGATATTCAGCGTCTTATTTTTTCGCGCCCCCACCGCTCATGTGTTCTTGATGAACTCATTCGCTCATTTAGCTACAGCTTTAACTCAGCCTTAGGGAGATCGGGAGCTCGGTATTTGAGGGCTGCTAACGCAGCTTATCGCCGAGCTCCAACCGGGCTATCGCCCTGCTGTTTAGCTCAAATCACTCAAACAAGCTCCTTTTCTCAAGATTCTAAGCTCTATAAGTGCCTTTGAATCAAGAAAAAGCCCCCATACAGTATCCCGGAGGTGAATCAGAAGGAGAGGAAGCCCTCGTTATGATAACGCATCGGGACTCTTTATGAAACTGATCAGGGGAGTCCTAGTCTGAATATAAAACCCTTGTGTTTACACAAACACAAGTTGAATACGAACTTTAACTGAGCCGAGTCTGATACACAAACTCACGAACCGTCCAGTCCAATTTCCATCCTTACAATATACTAGTTTTGAAATTTCAACTATTTACTCATTATTTTTTGAATAATTATGCACGGACATTTGAAAGTGATATTTCTAAATAATATGGTCAAGATGACATATTTTTATTGAATGATGAAAGAATACATTAAGGGTGTGTTTGATTGGTAAATATTTTCCCTGAAAATGTTAAATCAAGGAAATCATTTTTCAACTTGTGTGTTTGATTGCATTTGTTTTCCGGTAATTCGTTTTCCAGGTACAAGTTCCTAAAGACAAAAACAATGATTTTCCTGGAAAACTCAATCCAAGAAAATGGTGGGAATCGATTTTCTAATTCGTTTTCCGGGAATTCATTTTCCTAGAATCCTATCAAACACACCCTAAGAGCTTGTTCTGCTCACATTAAATTTTATCAACTCAAATTTATCTTTCCTCTCCCATTATTTTCAACCACTAATTACTTTTTATTTTTTAATATATTTTCTTCAATTATTATCAACCACACATCTAACACAAATTTCAAATAAACAAAATTTAGTGTTCAAAAAACAAGGCCTAATTAAAAATGTTTAAAAATGTTTTATCAGTTTTTTTTTCCCTTAAATGTTTATGTTGAGTTATCTGTAGTTTTAAATTTAATTTAATTTTTATTTTCTTACTCGGGTCGGCCCAAAGAATACCCGTTCAGATCAAATCTGCATTCAAAAAGGTGAGATTTTTCCTCCATTTCTTCAGCATTGTCGGAAGCATCAAATGACGTATGTTCATTTTAATTATCCTTTGCACATTTAATTTCTAATTCGTGCGTGTATATATGTTTGTCTTTATATTACATATGAATTTAAAAACTCAAAAAATCGATTCCAGTCTGCATTTTGGTTTAAATAATTCGTATGCCATTATGTGAATTTTACTTTTTTTTTTTTTTTTGAATAACACTTTTTCGTTTTTTCGTCGCTACCAATTGGTTTTATTTTATCAACGGAAAGATTTTCCAGTATTCTCTTATATTATTATTATTATTATTATTATTACTAGTTAGTTTCATCGCTCTTGATTTTAGGGTTCAAATTTTGTAGCTCTCAGTCAAGAATTAGATCATTTCCCCCCTTTTTAATTTAGATACTAAGATTCTTTTTTATATTTTTGTTATTATTCCGAAAACGGGTAGTTTAGATCCTAATGATTGAATGATGGATTCCATGTGCAGATTGGAAAGTGAATGTAATGTGAGAGTTCAAATAAAGTGAAGCTTAGTAGTGACTTCTTCCCGTTTAGAATAGGTCTATTAGTTTACCAGTTCACGTTGTCCAGTTCTATTAGATTCTTGTTAAATCTTTGAAAGTATCGAGACAATGTTGGTTTGTTTACACAAGTCGAAGGGCTTACCTCCGTATTGGATCAAAGTATGAGCTTTCTTTGCCTTGAAAAATTGAGTTAGTCAAAAGATTTGCTTCTTTTATTGGTTCATCTCAGTGGGAAATAATGGGATAGAAGTTCAAATATTCAATGATTTATTTGATATTAATTTAGTTAAACTGAAATCCCCAATAGATATACGTACTATAAAGGGAGTTAGAAGGATGGGAGTTGCGAATCAAACTAGTGGTTATCTTGATGTTGATTTGGAGAGTGGTAGAGCTAAGAGCGAACAAAGTGGAAGCAAGTCCGAAGCTTTGAGTGGTGGGAGTTCGAAGAAATTGCTGAGTCGTGTAAGAAGCGGGTTTCTGAATAGCCAGACATCAGATGGATCTAAAAGGGTTAGAGATCGTTCTCGTTCATGTGACAAATTGTTGGACTTGGACGAGGTTTCTTTAGCGAATGTGGAGATTAAGTTTGGAAAGGTTAAGGATGAGACGTCTGAAAAGACAAATTCTGGAAAGCCTTCAAAGCCACCTCGGCCACCCAGAGGTCCATCATTGGATGCTGCAGATGTGAAGATGCTCAAGGAAATGTCGATGCTCAACTCGAAACGTAAACGAATGGAAAGAATTAGGAGTCTAAAGGTAGTGAAGAAGGAGAAGGCTTCGTCTTTGAGCACTAATCTTTTGGCCATATTTGTCACTGTGGTCTTCTTTTATGTGATTATCTTTCAAGGTAATAACCCAATAATTTTGATTCTTTATATGTTTCTTTTGCAATATTGAATTTATGTATGCTTGAAATTTTTCGACTACTGATATATAATTCATTAAGTTCTAGAGTCAACTTGTTCTTGTTTGTTAGATTACTTAAAGAGTAGTTCAATTCTAGTATCTTAGAATTAGCAGGGATGTGACACTTTGCTATTGGCTAATGTCCTAGCATTACTTCAACATTACAAGATTAGCCAATGTCAAAGGGTCACATCAAATTTGATCGAAGAATACTGCTTCTGAATAACAACATTCTTAATTAATTATTGATTTATGTCTTCGGTTCTATATTTTCAGGCGTCCTGGGTTCCCGCATGTGATGCCAGTATGCACTGCCTCCCCAATTGTCCCAAGTAAAGTTCCTTCCCGTTTGCATTCCCTTTTGTATATTTCCTATCCATCTAGTATGAATATATAATATGCAAGGTCTATACGTTTTTTTGGGTTTTGGGGGGACAAAAGGTATACAACATAGTTTCTAGGTATGTATGTAATTGTAGGATTAGAATTTGCGGTAATCATGGATTATGTGAAGACCGAAGATCAATCTCAGCTTAGAATGGAGACTCCTAGGCCTCATTCAAACATATATATGCTTCTACACGCCTCTTTAAGAAACACCTGCTTATATTATGACTTGTTGAGCATTCTGCAAAAAAAAACTAGCAACCTCTTATAATTTAGCTTTAGATGGATATTTGAGTTCTTACTAGTTTGTGCCATTTGTTTCCAATTACTGGCATCTGTAATGTTAGAAACATTGAAGTGATGTGAAGTTTATTAATCTTATTGCAATTCTCTTGATCTCTTGCAGCAGTGATCAGCTTTACCGGCTTTTTTGGAGGCTGAAGAATTAGTAACCACAGATTTCATGGGATGAGACTGCTAGATAACATTGAATGTTTGGAAAACAGGGTTCATAGTTTACCTAGAGTTATAGATGTTACATGTGATCTCATTGTACAACTCTTAAAAAGCTTTTCTGAATGAGATTTCAGAATATATTTTGTTACTACAAGTTGGAATATCAATTCAGAGCATCTCCAATCCACTGAACAGATTGTGATTTACATGACAAGTAAAGAAACGATCTTCTGTCAATTACGTTTACTACTAGAAACTAGTACCTCTTTTACCTCAATCTTCATATGTTCTTCATGAAGTATTGAAGTACAATGAACAAAAGAAATGAGAACTTTGGTTCATCATCCTTAACAAGCATGCCAATAAAACATGTAAAGATTGAATTCTCTGTTGAAGAATGTATCGAGATTAATAAGCTGTTTGTACAAAATCATAACTTCATTTCACACTGAAAAGCTAACATTGATCAAAAGAAATAAACCTCCACAAAACCTTATTCTACTTGCTATAGTTTCACCAAATAACTCAGGAAAACCTTTGTCTTGGATCAGAAATTCATGAAGTACAATGGACAAATCTTCATTAAGGACTTCAAGATGTAACATAGAAATCGAGGATACAAGAAACAGTTTGTGCAGATGTCAACTTTCAATCTGAAACTCATATTCTGTAGAAGTGGCATCCACAAGACGAGCCAATTAAGATTTTACAGGCTCAGCTCGAGGCCTCCACACCCCAAGCCTATACTTGTGGGCATATTTCAATATCAGTTTCCTCTGAAAACATCAATAAGTAAAAATTAACAAGTGCCACTCAAAGGTTTGGTTTAGAAAAAGAAAATGATCGACCGCAGTTGAAGTTTGGCAGCTACAAACAGAAAAATTACATAACAATATATATTCCCACCAAATTATTCAAAATGTTGTAAAGTTAATGCACAGCTTTTTACAGTTGAAAACACAGTGAAAAACTCCATTATTTGAATCTTTATAGCAGTACTTCTCAAAATGGTATAATCCATGACATGAATTTTTACTCGAGCTCGTTTTGTAAAGCTTGAAATTTAACGACTTCTTAGTTCTCACTTTCATATTTGATCACACTCTTCAGAAAAATATTATCCTTTCACGTCCCTCGATAACCCCTCTCACTTTATAAAGGCACAATCTAAAAAATTCAGTTTTCCCCTCATTTTCGAGCTTGTTTGGTAAAGCTTAAAATTTAACAACTTCTTAGTTCTTACTTTCACATTTGATCACACTCTTCAAAAAACTATTATCCTTTCACGTCCCTCGATAAACCCTCTCACTTTAAAAAGGCACAATCTAAAAAATTCAGTTTTCCCCTCATTTAAGCTTTACTGAACGAGCTCCGAGTAATAACGAAATGACGAAATGTTTAAGCCCACTTCCAACCAAAAGATTTGACAATCAGAGGAACAAATAAATCACAAATCAAATGCAATCTACCAATCTATCTGAAAGAAAATTTCAAAAAGACGATGAAACAGATCATAAATTAAAAGCAATCTAAATCTAACTGAAAACCATAAATGCATACATCAATACAAACACGACAATACGGTAATATTACGGCATGGAACTTCGAAATGTTTCTTACTTCTTGGCATTTGAGGCCGAGTCTCTTGAGCTTTAGGGTTCGAGCAACAAGAAGTTTCTGAAAATCGCCAAACTCAGATTCGAGCTTTTCAGCGTGCTGCTCCACTCCTTTCCCAATTCCATTCAAGAACTCTGGTATTCCAACCTTCACTGCACTAATAAGAAGTGCATCATTTCGCCATTTCAAAAATCAAAATAATTTTTTCTTATGAAAAAATCAAAAAAACAAAAAAAGAGCAAAGGCAATGAACATTAACCCTGATCTCGAAGTGAATACATAAAGAGAATCTGAATGTGACACGTATCATTTCAGCATAGAATATCGCAAACCACAATATAGATACAGAAATGAAGAAGGTAAATCAGATAATTTTAACAGAAATTTACCGACGTAGGGATTAGATTTGGATGAAAAGCTTGCAAACCCGGCCACAGAATTTGCAGGGGGTGACAGTAATTTTTTGTTGAACGATAAGATTTGTTTCAGTGCCATCGTCAAGCTTCTTGGAGGAAGAAATTACAGTGAATGCAGTGGCGGATCCAGCACCTGTCCAGGGTTCGCGGCAGCGCGTGCTGGATCAGGAAGAAACTCTGCAGAAAACCAGAGATCGTACTAAGCAAGAAGATGAATACTGCAAGGTTTGGGTGTTTTTCACTTTTTCATTTTAAATTGGGCCATTTTTGTGGACTTTTATGCTAGAAAAATGGGGCCTAATATCAACAAACCCAACTCATCCTTCAGGCTTCCTCTATGCGTGCGTCTCGGAAATCGGAATTCAATTTATGTGCTTAAAATTTAATTGTTAAAGATTATTTTTCACGTGTATTTTATATTGTGTTCCTTATTTCTCTTATTTTGTGGTTGATTTGAATTTTGCATTAATAAAATTAATTTAATTTATCTTAGATTTAGCTTAAATTTAATTTTGATTTAGTTATTTAGTATAAAAGAGAACTAGGGTATGGTTAGTTAATTTTTTATTTAGAGTACTTCGTTTACTTTAATTAGTTTAATATTGAAATTGAATCAATAGTGGATCTTTGTTAATTATTTTTCTTTTATATTAAGGATTTAGTTAATAATTAGTTTAATTAATTATTGATTTGAGCGGACAATTGTTGTTTAAGTTTTTTTCCAATTCTTTCTTTCTTTGAGATTTTAATATATTTTTGCCAATTTTATGTGTGATTAAATTGATTTATAAGTTATGAAACGTCTTTTTCAACCTAAATGTAATATCTAATCCAGCTATTACTTCTAGTTTAATACAAAATTTAACACATATTGACAACAAAATGAAATCTTGATAGCATTAAATTCTTTCTTTTATTATTTTGGGGTTTAGTAGATTATATTGTAATAATATTATATGATTTCTTTATATTTTGGTGCATTTATATCTATATTAGTAATTATTTATATCAGCGGTCGTCGACGGCGGTCAACAGTCACTAGCTTATCACGCCCCGAGACTTTTTAAAAGGTTCTAGAGATAGATTTGTTGGAAATACAATTAGAATTCTCTAGAAAGTTTATACACAAAACATAGAGTCTTGTATCTAAAATAATCCAATGTAAATATCATGTAAATATCATAGATATTTTTTAGAGAATTGTAAAGGATTATAGATGACGAATATAGGCCGCTAAATCAAATCGATCACCACTGTCCATTCAAATGAGGTAGGAACTATAAATAGGATTCTTACCCTTTATTTATAACTATCCAAAAAGTTGTAAAAAGTAAACAATAAAGATCTCATAGATTCTCTCTAACTCTCTTGATAATAACAATATCACTAATCTACAAATCTATCAGAAAGAAAATTTCAAGAAGACGATGAAACAAATCATCTGTAAATTAAAAGAAATCTAAATCTAACTGAAAACCATAAATGCATAAATCAATACAAACACAACAATACGGTAATATTATGGAATGGAACTTCAAAATGTTCCTTACTTCTTGGCATTTGAGGCCGAGTCTCTTGAGCTTTAGGGTTCGAGCAACAAGAAGTTTATGAAAATCACCAAACTCAGATTCGAGCTTTTTCAGCCCGTTGGTCCACTCCTTGTCCAATTCCATTCAAGAACTCTGGTATTCCAACCTTCACTGCGCTAATCAGAAGTGCATCATTTCGCCATTTCAAAAATCAAAATAATTTTTTCTTGTAAAAAAAAAAAGAAAAAAGAAAAAAAGAGCAAAGGCAATAAACATTAACCCCTATCTCGAAGTGAATACATAAAGAGTATCCGAAAGCGACACGTATCATTTGAGCATAGAGTCTCGCAAACCAATATAGATACAGAAATGAAGAAGGTAAATCAGATAACTTTAATAGAAATTTGCCGACGTAGGGATTAGATTTGGATGAAAAGCTTGCAAACCCGGCCACAGAATTTGCAGCGGGTGACAGTATTTTTTTGTTGAACGATAAGATTTGTTTCAATGCCATTCGTCAAGCCTCTTAGAGGAAGAAATTACAGTGAACGTCTGAAAATGTGGTCTTTGTGTCTGGGATTGTTTGAACTTCGAGGGGTTTTAAGGGCATAAACCCTAAGGCCGATTTGCGCCAATCAAAGTTAAAGCGACATCGTTTTCTATAAGAGTTCCACATATACACAATGCACTGGGCTGAAGCCCCTGACCTCGAAAAAAATTCCAAGTTTTATATAGAAAATTTTTTTTTATACATAGTTTTAATTAAATTAGACTTTTTCTTTATTATAGACCCCGTCCCCAAGATTTGATATTTGTTGTTTTCGTAATTTAAAGACTTTTATTTTATTAAAAAAAAGGATAGAAAATTAAAGATAATTAAATTAAGCAGTACAGGCGAATTTCGAATTTTTATTAGTTTAAAATGGGTGATAATATAAACATATAATATAACTGTATAAGTGTTAAAAAAAAGTATAAAAAATTATAAGTGGATGGACTTAAATATTACGGTGTTACTTATGCAAAGTTCAAGCACTGTTTTAGAACATAAATTAAAAGTGACAAAAGAATTTGAAACAAATACGTAAAATGGAGGGTATTAGCATCCAGATTTTAATGCATTTTAATGTATTTCTTTAAATTTCAAATTTAAAGGCCTGTTCGGCTTTAACTTAAAAAAAAAATTTCAACTTTTTTCTACATTATTTCTCTTCAAATCAATCACATCCATATATCTCATCTCATCCACAAATCTCAACCACTCACCTCCACTCATTCTCTCTCATTCTTTACATTAAATCGGTTTAAAACACTTTAAAGTTCTTTCCAAGCGGAATATTAATCAAATAAATCACATCCATATATCTCTTCACTAATTAAATCTATAACATCCAACTCACTCATTCTCTCTCTTCCTACTTATAAAAATACATTAAAATTCATATGTTAAATTGGTATCTTGAATTTGGATTTTCAGGGGTGGGCGGATTTTCCTTTAAAGATACAAGAGACATAATTCTCAGTTTCTTCTTTGCAGATACAACACAGATTCAACATTTGAACCGAAAAGGCAAACATGGCTGATAATGAATTCGAACATTTTGATTGTAATTTAATTTAACATTAAAAATACAGCAAAAGATAACAGAATTAAAGGCTAACACTTGCAAATAAAAATTTAACCCCACCTACCAGATAAAAAACTCGGATAGTTGGCAAAGAAATACAAATACCAAAGTCTGAAAACTCAAAAACGAGTAAACAAATTGCACACTCCACAAAACTTATGAGCCAAAGTTAAACCCACCAGAAGGAACACTCGGCTGACTATTTCCAAAGTCAAAACCTTGGTTATTCCCCATTGCGCCATCCGCTATATTTTGCTCCTCGTCTTCCTCAGCCCAGTATTTTTCTAATATCTTCACAGCCTTTTCATATATTTCATTGTTGTCATGAGTTTGGAGAGTCTCGATTTTCTCCAGTCCTTCACAGTCATCAACCATTTGGGCATATATATTTATACCACCATTCAATCCGTTTTCTTTATCGGCCTCACCCACCTTCAAGATGTTCTCAAGCCCCTCAAGGCACACAGTGACAATTCTTGGGTCGGGACAGGTTAGGAGATCGCATAATGGCTTTATGCAACCTTGGTTTGCCAAGAACCTAAAAAGGGTAGATGATGCCTCAAGTCAAACTTCGCTTTTTCAAATTTTTTTTCCTGCAAACTTTATGATTATGTGCCACTTTACAAGATGATGGAGACAAAAGTATACCTAATTTGCTCGTGGGATCCACCAGAGGTGGCATTCGAGATAGCCCATGCAGCCTCTTTCTTGATGTCAAATTCGGCGTGTTGAAGAAGGTGCACCAAAGGAAGAATAATATTGGCCTCAATGACAGCCTGGATGAAGAAATTCATCAAACAACTACAGTCAAGACTCAAGAGCAAAGATACAGTGATACTGAAGATCTTTTACTTATCTAAATCGTTATATCAAAGCAACCATGAGAACGGTCTCAGTATCTTCTCAACTTCTATAAGAATTAATCTAAAACAAATGAGCAGCATCCACAGGTATATACAGAGTGCATACAAATGGGCATGTATGATCCTCCCCCTTTCAATCAATTAGTCCCATCATAAGCCGTTCCAATATTATTGATAATGCTTTAATGCCAGTGCATTCTGTTAACAGACTGAAAAATTGCTACAAGAAATAAAAAGAAGGTGAAGGCAGACATTTACCTGTATTTGAGATCTATTTCCAGCAGTGATGTTAGAGATAGTCCAACAAGCTTCCTTTTTAATGCTTTTCTTATGATTTTGTGTAAGAAGTTGGAAGAGACAGGGAAGAACTTGGTTGTCAATCACAAACTGAAACAAGCAGCCGACTCATTACTTGAGAGTTATAATTACAACAACAACAACGATGATGATGATGATGATGGAGAAGAAGAAGATGTGTTTTTCTCTGAAATAGTGCTTGTTTGGTCCAACTACATCAAGGGAACAATTTGATTATTGAGAAAATGTGTTCGAAAAGTGTAATGCGAGTGTGAAGACAAGTAACAAGACCAAACAAGCACATAATTGGCCTCACACATTGTAACACTAGCGGCTACGAGCAATCATCTCAAAATTCTTTGATGGCAAAGTAAATAGTTTGCGAATTTAAATCAATGGCTCCTAGAGAATTCTGCTGAGGTGTACAAGAACTGTGAATTAGAATGGGACAAAACTGTTAGTTAATTAGAGTACATTATCTCCAATACGTTGACTCCACAAAAACAAAATACACCTTTCAAATGTATCGCAGGAAAAGTCTATAATTAAAACTTCGTTAATGCTCAAAGAAGGGGAAAAATGAAAAATAATAACTTTTACACTTCTCTAGTGCTGACCAAGATGCTAACATTAGTTCATCACTACGACATCTTATGATTATGTAGGCATAGTGCTATTTTTTGTAGTTTTTCAGAGGAGTAATTAGCACGATGACGGTAAATGAGGCAAAAATGTGTGCAGTTTGTTAACATACCTGTGTCTGAGCATCATCACCAGTTACAATATTCCCCACAGTCCGAAGAGCAGGCACGGTTACAGTTGGGGATGGATGACTTCATGGATGAAAAATACAAAAGATTCCCCATTAGCAACATAAGTTTGGTAATTTAACTGTGGGCTCAATGTCAACTTTTAGCAAATAAAGTTGATAAAAGTTGGTGGATCCCATACAATGTCTGAGTAAAAAGTGGACAAAAATTCTGGGAAGAGTGAAACGTGTAAAATGTAGCCTTAACAAATAGAGAGGGTGTTTTGTGTGCCGGGGGGGGGGGGGTTGTTCCCTACTGCCTTTGGGGAATCAAAACATAGGATAGAATCAAAATAATAAACAAGCAGAATTCAGATCCTTGTAGGGAAAAAGAACATACAGAAGAAGCTCCACAAGTCGTGCACATACGCTTGCCTCGATAACAGCCTGAATTTTATCATTTGTTCCATCAGAAAGATAAGAAAGTGCCCAACAAGCATCAGTCAAAACCTCTTCATCATTCAAATGGATAAGTTGCTGAAGAACTGGCAATGCAGGTTTAACCTGGCCAAATGTCCAAGAAGCAACAAAATAGTTATTATCTCACTTGTTGCAACCATATAGAATTCTACATAACACTTTAAAATATTCGAATGGTGTCAATGTCCAACTTAGAAACAACATGTTATATTATAATATATTTATAAGTATGCCACACACCTGCTCAAAAGGTGTTGGTGGCTTCCCACGACAGAAATTAGACAAGGTCCATGTAGCATTTCTGAGCATTGAGAGCTTTGACTTGTCATTTAACTGAGCCAGCAATGGCATAAGTGCACCATGCCCAAGGACAAGATCCCTACAACTTGGAGAATCACCAGCAACATTACCCAAAGCCCAGACCGCCTGCTCAAAGGAAAGCCGTTAATATATAGCGCATGTTTTGATAAACTTTTATTTAGCTAAAAGTTAATTTTTCATTTAAATATTGACGGGGATCATGAAATAATGGGTATGCAGGTGTGATGGAGATTAAAGTTTGATTTTGACTTCATTATGGAAGATAATTTCTAAATAAGGATAAATAGCAATGATAAGTTTAGGTGTTGTTTTTATTTGGAACACCAAGCACTGAAAAGAGGAAACATACTATTCGTGTGTTTGGTAAACTTTTGTTCTGATAAAAAATATTTCTTTAGGTTAGAAAGTGGTAGGGACCACAATGAATTGATAATAATGAGTAATGATTGGACGTGTGGTTAATATTGAAATTTGAAGTAGAAGTTATTTTTAGTCAGGGACAAAAAAAATTAAAACAAACAAAGGCTACATTGGAGAGACTTGGGAAGGCACAAAACTGGGGCAAGAAGCAACCTGTTCGCGGACATCATCACTGGCAGAACTAAGAAGTTGCACAAATTTAGGAACAGCGCCATGTTCAATGACAATCCGAGTATGTTCTGAGGTCCCAGACGCAACATTTGTCAGAGCCCATGCTGCTTCAAACTAAAAGGAACAAGATGAGGCCTTATGATGTCTGTTATTCTGTAAAAATATGCATAAAGATAAATCCACACATGGAACTAACTTGAAGCTGAGGCAAATCATGCCTTCCAAGAAACTCCACAAACCGAGGAACAACACCAGCTTTGATCACCTCATCAATTGGAGGGCTTCGCTCTAAAGTATGGAGGTCCCACAGAAAATTTCATTAAGGGAATACATAACAGAAATATAGGAAATGCTAAGCTTTCAAAAACAATAATACCAATTGATAGAAGTTTTCTAAATTGTGTAGTTGCCTCCACTTGAGCACTAGGATCATCAGACCACACTCCTTGTACCATCAAAGGAATACTTTCCAACTGTCAAAACCAGACATAAATAAATGTAAGCATCAAATCTACACCAAATTCAAGCATTAAGGAGAAACTAATGGCAAATTATGAGTTATGGTAGATTATTCCAATTAAAATTAAAACCCTAAATGCAACCAGTCATGAGAACTTAATAGCTTCAAGTTATATTCTCCGTAGATTAAGTGCAGCTTGAAGCAAGTTGACCTGATTAGGTAAAATACCCATTTTACCTAATTGAAATTACCAGGGTAAATGAAATAAATATACAGTGAGCATCACAAAATCTGACCCAAAAAACAAGAATACGTCTGGCAAATAACATTTAGTGCCAGCCTTACAGGAAAGGATCAAATTGTCACACAAGAAATTGGATGGGGAATAATTTATAATACATTTTATCCAACGACCACAGGAAGGGGAGAGATAAAAGTCAATAAGAGTCTCAAGGACCAACAGTTTTCTCATATTGCGGATCACAATCACCTTAACATTGCCCTTATTACTGATCCTTTAAATCTTTGACTTCCCCCAAAAAGATCGAGTAAATCGTATTTCCAGTAAGAGCCTCAATGCTGGGAGCACTCTTCACCAAATGTGACGCTGATATAAGCTATACAAATCAAACATGGAGAAAACTAATAAAGCCTCAAATGTCCCCACAAAGATTTCAGGAGAGAAAAACATAGTCATGTTGTCGCCTAAGCAATACATTAGCAATGGGAAAAGGACAAAATAATTATCAAACAAATAAAACCTTACTAAGAAGTAGAGGTCAATTCAAAATAAAAGATAAAAATCCATACTGGAAAGGTATAAAAGGTCTCTGTTAACAAAAATATTGCTCGACCATAATACTACAAAGATCAATTTTTGACCCCAAGAGTAAGCCCACTAAGATAAAATAACTACAGCTCTGAGAATGAGAAACCAATCATCGAGCTTGACTCATTGTATCTTTCCCATACAAAACTCATCCTGCCAATATCTAGTAACACACAGGTGATATAGTTTAAGGCTTTTGGCAAATTGAGATAATGCAAACTCTATTTTCTTTCTTTCTGTCTTTTCTATTTGTTCGCAGAACTTACAAATCTCAGTGTTTCCACCATTAAATTATCAAACTTTCTAGTTAATACCAATAAATATCACCAAGATCAACCAGGTAAAGCATACATACATACCGATGGTCCAAATCTCTGACTGTTTTGCACAAGGCCAACGAAAAATATCCTCTTTTCAAACATTATGATATAGAAACATCTTGATCAATAGCATGAATGCGTATCGAAAATCGTGACCTAAGGCAACTTCATTATGACAACAGGAAAAGTATAGATCACAATTCTCTCGTCGCCAATTCATACATCTAACTTTACCAACCAAAACTTCGAATTACAGTAAAATCCATAAAATAAAACCCCTTCACCCTCATTCCTCTAATGATCTCACACGCTCTAATTTCAGTGAATCTGAAAAGGAAATTCATCCGCACCAACTCTAAATCCCATTTCATTTATAAGGAACCAATACAGATCACCAAATAGCAACACGAAATATCATAACCATACAAGATATCGATACCAATTGTAAGTAAATGTGGTAGTAGTGTACAGCTGTTACCTTTTTTTCTACACCAGCAGGAGCTTGGGAGGGATCGAGAGGGAATGGTTGCTGTAGTTGCTGGAAATTATTCAATAGTCCCTCACGTCGCTTCTTGAGGAGATTGTCCTCGCGTTTGCTCTTCCTGATCTCCACCATGTTGTCCTCCCTCCGCCGCCGCGCCTCCTCCGCGTCCACTCCAATTTTGTACCCCTTCTTCCGCACATCAGCCCTGTTGCTCGGCCGCAGCGACATTTTGGCAAAAATCTACTCAGTTGTCTCCCTGATAATCACTTTTCCTCGGTTTGAGCTATCTGTTTGATGGATTGTCGAAAAGATGAAGTGAAAACTGGGAGATCGTGGGAGAGGATTGCGGGGGTGGAGGTGACGAATTTTCAAGTCGCTGTGTGGGGTCGAGGGCCGCCCGGGCCTGTCGATGGGCTAATCTGGGCCCGACTGTCCGTCCAATCCAATTGAATTTTGCGGACCTTGTACCTCGGACCAATAGAACTCTTCAGAGCCTGTATTTTGCAAAACTCAGCTTTTTTTTTTTTTTTTTTGAATATTGGTAGATTTTTATTTTGTTACAAAGTTTTAATTTTTAAATTTAGTGAGACTTAGATCTCCAAAAGAGTAATTATGTTGAATCTAAAAGTAAATTTTAAACTAAAAAATAAGAACAATCACTAGGTCATCGTCACGCTTCTTATAAAACTTATAAATTTTTTCAATCTATTTTAGTTATGTATTATCTCAAACCTGAATTCTTATGGTACAGTCAATGTTTCTTCAGCCAAACTTTAGCCAACAAACAAGCCCCCTTGATTTTTTTTGGGGGAGGCAGGGGGTGGGGCTACAGTGAGAGAGGCCGAAGATTCGGCCTCTGGTACCATAATTTCCCTGTATCTCAAACATCTAGCCCAAGCAAACATTTGGTTTGGTTTAGTTATTTTTAAGGTAGATCAACAAATATGTAGTTCAGATTTGATTAATAAGTTTGAAAATTTTTAAGTCCCTTAAAATTTTAAGAAAAAACAATGTAAAATCAAAGTTAATCAAACAAGCATTTATTTCAATGATTGTACATTTATACTTCCACTGCGTTGGTTTTTTTTTTACTTAAAATTTTTACCCTCACTACAATTAATAGCTTATTTGACAAAATTTAAAGTTTGTTTCTGGCATTTTTTAAAAATATTATTGTCGCCCATTTTATAGATTCGGTAAATTTTTATATTTTAATAACAGTCATTGAAAATGTCTAATGTCCAAAGGGAGCATGTCCAATCCAAATGTCCTATTTGAATGTCTACATTAGGAGAGTTGTAGACACAAAAAAAAAAAAAATTGATTGGGGCCCGTATTTTTCCATTTTTTATTTTCTTTAATTACTTTTATATCATTTACCCCACTTTTTTCTCACTTTTTTTACCTTGTTTCTTTAGCCACGTCCCAAATCAAATATCAACCTACACATCATCTACTACTATTTTATTATTATTTTTAATTTATTTCCATATCTCTCATCTTTTTTCACTTTTTCTCTTTTTTTCCTCTACACTCCTCTCTATTTAACTACAATTAAAATAATCATCATATCTCTATCTCTCTCTTAAATTTCACATTTTGGACATAGATATTACATTGGAGATGCTCTTAGCCTAATAATAGAGGAATCCCTTACCAACATTGATTCGGGTTAGATACACCACGCCACTCCCACAAATCATTTGTCCTCTAATTACAAGGTTTGGGTAGAAATGTAAATCGACTAAACAAAAGGGTTGCCTTCTTAAAACGGTTAATAATATAGGGACCTTAAACCCTAAACGCTCTTCGCAGCTGCAATAGTCTACATACAATCAAAGATTTCTTGAATCTATAGTTAGTACTTTGTACTCGAATTGAATTTCTCACGATATTAAACGACAGAATCGTTTAAAACGTGCCGGAAAGTTGAAGAATTATGAATATTCTTCTTCAGAGAAATTTATTGAAGAGAACATCTTCCAAGTTCTTCAATCAAGTTCGTAATCATCCTTCTTTTCTATTTATTTCAAACTAAATGAGTTCCTTTTTGCTGATTTTTGAATTTCGAAAAGTATTCTACGGTCTGATTATCTGTTTAATGCCGTATTAAACAGTTTATGGACATATTTTGACAGTGGTATAAATATTTTGCCTTATGATAGAATGATGACTGGAACTGAATTTGATTAGTACATTAAGCATAATGTCTGCTGCTGAGTGCAATTCTTTCCTTATTAAACTGCATTTTGAGCTGTTTTTATTGCAAATGTAGAAGCTTTACTTTTAAATCCCGACAACAGATGAATTTTGCTCCTCGTTGTTTGAGAACTAACATTTCTGCAGCTGTTTATGAAAGCACTTGGAATTATGCCATGTAAAACTTCCGTTATTGCTGATAATAAGCAATATACGAGTTTGAATGAAATACCTGCAGTACGATTTCTTTGGTACATTCGAACATTAGATTTGTTTTGTAAGATTGTTTCCTGGGGATGATTTAGATATTCAAACTTGCAAAAAGTTTTTAGTGGCTTTTTTTTTTTCTCTCATACATTTGCTTAACTTTGGTGCATTGATTGAATCTTAGGTATTGAAGTCTTGTGCGTTTTCAACCAGCACAGTTCACGACATAGGGCAGCCAACAGCTGCAACTCATCCTCGGGTGCTTCAACTAACCTCCTTCGTGTTCCTCACAGCCTTCAAATCATGATGAAATGTGTTAACCTTGTTTTCATCGTATATGAATTCTAATTGTTGCATTTAACCTTGTTTTCATCGTATATGAATTCTAATTGTTGCATGCATTTACTATTTGGTGAGATTGTAGTTATTGAAGGAAGGTGAAATTACACCAGGAATCAGGAGTGATGAATATATCTCTAGGCGGAAGAGATTATTGGAACTTCTTCCAGAGAAGAGTTTGGCGATAATTGCATCTGCACCTGTAAAGATGATGACTGATGTTGTACCATACACCTTTCGACAAGATGCAGATTATTTATACATCACCGGTTGCCAACAACCAGGTGGGATTGCTGTTTTAGGGCGTGAATGTGGGTTGTGCATGTTTATGCCTCAACCAAGTCCCGAGGTAAGACAAACTTTGTTTGCAATTTGATCTGAGTTCTAAATGTGATCATGGTATCTTGCAGTTAGAAGAATTTACTCCATGCCCTTAACTTAACTAATAGTAATTAATATCATTTAGGATATTATTTGGCAAGGTGGGGTTGCTGGAGTTGACACGGCTCTGGGAACATTCAAGGCTGATGAAGCATACCCAATGAGTATGTTGAATAAGGTGAATTGATATCTTTCAGCTAAAAATCTCTTTGATGTTTTTAAGAAAATTCAGTAAGTATATAAATTACACAAAAAATGTGAACTAATTTACCTGTGAATATATCATCATGTTCTTGTCAATATATTCAGCAACATTTCACTAAGCATGTACTTACACAGTTACACTATCTAATTGTAACAAGGTAAATGAACATTTGATATGAAATGACGGGTAAATGTTTATTACAGGCTGATATTATTTACCTGTTAGAGTTAAGGGCTCTGCAATTGCTTGCCTCTATAAGCTGACATAGCTCAAACTTGCTGGTTTTAAGTGGGACTTCCTGATGAAAAGTTCTTTCCCCTTTACTCATTATTTTCAAATTTCTTTTTTCCTTTAAAAAAATTATGATCAGATTCTTCCAAGGATGATAGAAAACTCCAGCCAGTTGTTTCACAATCCGAAGACAGCAAATTCTAGTTATTTGGGTTTGGAGACCTTTCAAAAAGCATCTAACAGTCGTAAAGTGAAAGATTTTTCAGTACAAACTCATGAAGCACGATGGATAAAATCACCTGCAGAAATTAATTTGATGAGAGATTCTGCATCTATCGCTTGTCAGGTATGTGCTTTTACAGAGATTCCGCTAAATTGATCATTTTGACATGCCTCTTCAGCCTATGCTGCAGGAAAATACTTCTTTTCTTGATAAGGACCTAATTCAACTTTGGGTAACTTATAGGGCAGTGAAAAATGCTATTTTCAAGCCATTCAATATTTGAAAAATCTAAAGCAGCAAAATCTTTAAATTACCAACATTCTGTTAGTTAACTAGCAAGATGGAGAATAATTGTGGAAATATTGAGTTTTTCCTTTCAATTTGGCTATAATAGATGAAAGGGATCATCTGTTCAACCATAGCTTTTGTCTTTTGATATGCATATTCACACAAATTTTCTCTGGGATAGGCTCTTCTACAGACAATGTTGCATTCTAGATCATTTCCTCACGAGGGTATGCTGGCAGCTAAAGTGGAATATGAATGCAGAATGAGAGGCGCTCAAAGAATGGCGTAAGCTTTTCTAGGTTTCCTTCTTGACATGCTTATTTAAGAGAGAGAGAGATGCTAACCAAAATGGCCTTGCGGAGGGTTACATTTTTCATAATATATGTTGGAGCAAAAGTCTCAGAATTATATTCATAGATTTTTTTAATTTTTTAGTCTTATACATCCATTCTTAGTGACAGGACAAGTTGCTATAAGATAGTTAATAGCTGAATTAACATTTACTGATTTCAAGGTTCTATTTTCGCTTCTGCAGGTTCAATCCTGTGGTTGGTGGGGGCTCTAATGGCAGTGTCATACATTATGCTCGGAATGATCAGAGAGTGAGTTCAGTTTCTTTTATCTCACATGCAATATGCATGTACCTATCTATGTTATCTGAATGCATATGAACAGATTGCAGATGGTGACCTTGTTCTGGTGGACATTGGATGTGAGCTCCATGGTTATGCAAGTGACCTTACTCGTACATGGTCACCTTGTGGCAGGTTTTCTTCTGCTCAGGTACTTATCTTACTCAGTATCTTCTGAAATTACCTCTAACTTCAAGCCTCTTGTTGCTTGTTTGCACATCTGTTGTTTGCATCTTTCAGGAAGAACTGTATAGCCTCATATTGGAGACGAACGAGGAATGTTTGAGGCTCGTAAAACCAGGCAGAAGCGTTCGAGATATACACAATTATTCGGTCAGTTTATATTTGGGTTCACAAAATTAAAGTGGAGTTTTGTTAAATATGCTTCTCATGATGCTATTGATTTTTGTGAATTGGATAATGCAGTTAAAATTCTATATATAGATGGTTGATCATAATTAGGATTTGTGATTTCTTAGCATACTTGATTATGGATCTGAGATGAGTTTCTGTTACTGATTTTTCACATCATCTTTTGTCTGAAATAGGATGACAAGCTGCGTAAAGGATTCAAAGAAATTGGTATTTTGGAGGACCATCGGCCTCGGAGTCGGAGTTATCATTTGTTAAACCCAACCAATATAGGTTATGTTTGTTTTGTATAAACAACTAATCTTTATGTTTTTCAGTTATAAAATATTAGTTTTCTCGATAAATTAGCAATTCATTTCTAACTTGATCTAAATTTCTATGTTCTTTATATCGTCCAGGTCACTATCTTGGCATGGATGTCCACGATTCATCTATGATCAGCTATGACCGTCCCCTGAAGCCAGGAGTTGTATGTTTTCTACTTTGCCAATAATTATACTTTTTTTTTAGTCTATTTTATTATTTTCAATTATATATAATTGTTTGTAACTTTTGCAATGCACAGGTGGTCACAATTGAACCAGGAGTTTACATCCCGTCTGATTTTGACTGTCCAGAGAGGTATATCTGTGGAATCTTCTATTCCAAAACTGTGTTAGTGCTTGTTTGGGAGAAATTATAAGTTGTTGAAATTGTGATCTGATAGAAATCAACGGTGGATAAGTATGCAGTATTTGTGGATCCCACAAAATGTGGAGTTAAAATTACCAAACAAGCCTTAGCTTTCCGTATTGACTCATTATTACCGTGGGATGTAAATGCAGGTACCGAGGCATTGGGATAAGGATCGAAGATGAAGTTCTTGTCACAGAATCAGGATACGAGGTAGTTATCTTATGAATATCTAAAAGACTCTAACTTTTTCCACTTTTCAACTGCAAATTCTATTGAATATCAATTTTTACCTCCAGAAAAAGCTACACCAAACAAGGGCGATAATCTAAGTAAATTCTTTTTGGTTTAATAGGTACTAACTGGATCAATCCCGAAAGAAATTAAGCACGTGGAGTCGTTGCTCAATAACTTCAGTAATGGGATGGTAATGGACAGTTGCAACCTCGTGAGAGCAACTTACAATTAAGAATCCTGAGAAAACGGGATCGAGGTATTTATACATTCTTCATTTGGAAGCACAGTTACCCTCTTGATGTATTTTATGCAATATAAACCTATACCTCAGTTCTTCGATGGGGCCTATTTTAGTTTCTATTGATTTTTCATATTTTTTAAGCTTATTCTTTCCTCAACTTTTGTTCTCGGTGTATCTGTATTTACCTTGCGAATATCAATATGTTTTGTGGGCTGTAGATATTTATGTCCGTAATTCGTTTGATCAGATAATAATTGATTCAATAAATTTAATTGAAGTTTTATGTCATGTCCAGCTGCAGTTGTTTGGTTTCAGCCTGATTTTTCTTTTAAGGGAGGAGAGAAAAATAAAGAAAAATGGGCATTTGGGTAATCAAACAGGTATGATGGTCATATTGAGCGAGCCGAAAGTGTGGACCCTACAGAGGCTACCTCAACTACCCCTGGCCCTCATTTAGTTACTTCTTAAATACGTCAACTGTTTTATTAAATTTTTGAAGCAGAAGGCTGTTAGGTTAACACTTTAACCCACTCTATTATCATGCAACTCCATTACATGCAATGTACATTACATTAATTTGCCTGTGACTTGGTACATTGGATGCAAGTAAAGTCTGTTGTGAAAAAGGATTCAAGTTCTTTCCAAGAATAATGAGATTTGGCCATGACGCGTTAAATCCGTTTTAAGGTGAGACAGAGTGTACTCCGTTGTGTGATGGTCTAACCATCCTATAAGGGGGGAGTTGTCATTTCAATTAGTAAGAAAAAAATTTTAGTACTCATGGAGCATTGTCAATAAATGTTGGTCACTTCCACATAAAAAACATGATGAGCTCAAAATAATTCACAGACAACCACGGGAGATATTAAAGATTTGACTATCATCATCATTACGTAAAAAATCTAACCTGGTGTATATATATAGTTACTATTGATTGGTATAAACATACAATAGTTAGTATTCTTGGAGTACCATAAATACTTTCTTATATTTATAGAGTGGTCCCTTGCTAAAATAACGACACTTCGATGAAGATCGCACCTCCTAATTGGATGTAGACACCCTAGCAAAGTGAGTTGACTTGCAATCGTGGTTTATTTAGAATGGTTGGATAACAAACAAGAAGATACTCATTAAATGGTAGATGGTATTGTTTGCTAATGTTGCTAAGTATAATAACTATTGACAACTTCCCACGGACATTAAAGTGATTTTTTTGAGACATGATTATGTACCTTTTAGAGTTGTATGTCGAAATTGCCTTGATTTCGTGAAGTCTTTTCTGAAAAAAAAAAAAAAGAAAGAAATTGTTATTTTACTGAAAGGTGACATTTTTTTTTTTTTTTGACCAAACTAGCTCGATTTCGAGTTGAACTTTGGATGTATCCAAGTTGCTATGACTTTTCTAATTGTATCTTTCTTTGCGATAAGTTTTGGCTCTTATGGAATGTGAATAAAATTAAAAGAAGAGTTTGATGAAGTTATGAGCAATTGTAAGCTTTGCCAAGCATTCGCTCAATACAATTAATAATAAATCCTAAAAGTAGGTTTAAACAAGTGTCTAGCAAAAGACTACAGGTTATTCCCACCAAAAAAAAAAGGGACTAAAGGTTTATTTGTGTCCCCAATCTTCTTTCCGGCATATATTTATGACTAGAACACAACTACAACAAGGACATCTTGGCAATTATTTGGCCAAGATTAACCAAAAACTTTGACTGATCTTTGGACCAACACGTCGCGGTGTCCAACATTTTTTTTCCAAATTGCTGGAGCTCTGTTTCGTCGTGATGAATCCAACAAAATTTTCGGATTTCAAACTAATCCTGGATGAGGAGAAAATCACCCGGTGTCTTATGTATACACCGACCTGAAAATTACTGATATTTATGACTAGAACACAACTACAACAAGGACATCTTGGCAATTATACACCAAATCCAAGGGCAAATTCTTAGCATCCCACCTATATTAACACCGCCCATGTCTCCTCCTTCCATCCCACAAACAAGACTCATATTTCTGGATTGATCAAAACAGAGTAGAAACTAGAGATCCCCAAAAAAGCCCAGAAAACCCACAAAGATGTCTTTAATTACAGATGAGATCAGAGCAAGTGCATCAGAAATGTACAAAGGCGATGATATCTGTCAAGTGAAATCAAGATTCTTGCTGACAGAAATGAACTTACCAAATGGCCTCTTGCCATTACAAGACATGGAAGAATGTGGGTATGTGAAAGAAACAGGGTTTGTTTGGCTCAAACAGAAGAAGAAAACAGAGCACAAGTTTACCAAGATTGATAGACCTGTTCAATATGCAACTGAGATCACAGCCTATGTTGAGCCAAACAAGATCAAGAAACTTACTGGTGTTAAAACTAAGGAGCTCTTTGTGTGGGTCACTCTTAATGAGATTTACGTCGACGATCCACCCACCGGAAAAATCACCTTCAAGACTCCGACCGGGCTGTCGCGGAGTTTTCCGGTGGAGGCATTTCAGATTGAGGTCGATGATGAGAAGAAGGAGGTGAAGAATGGAGAAGCCGCCAATGCAGTGCAAGAACAGGCTGAAGTAAAAGCAGCTGTTGAAGTGAAGGAGGTGTAATTTGATGACTCAATTGTGTTCTTGATTTGTGATGTTCGAATAAATATGATCATGGTATGAATAAGTTGGTTAAGATTATTAGATATTTCTACGTTTTTTTGGAGGTTTTAACTTTAAGTATGAAGGAGTGTAGATCAACAATCCTTCATCCTTCAACATATAAGTGGCATTAACAAGTTCTATTATGTTCTTGTGATTGATAATGGAATATGAAAGAGTAGCATATACATCTCCTCTCTTGTTCATAAGACCCTAATAATGCCTTGTTTGGTCTAGGTTTCTTTTATAAAAAATAAATAAAGTAAAAATGAAAAAATCTAGTTCTCTTGGATCATGAAAATAACTCGACAAATAGAATTTGTAAGAGTTGAGGGGAGTTTTTCTTTAACTAATTAATTGAGAAAATTGAGTGCAGTGAAAATTAGATAAATGAAAATTGGATGTTAGATTAAAATAAAAATGTATAACGTACAGCAGAAATAATCTCCTGCTCACTATGTGGGCATGGAGCATGCCAACACTTGGTAAATTTTGGAGGAAAAAAAATGTGGGGCCTACATGAGCCTCCCGCCATCAGGGGCTGTTATGTATTATTCATCTTACTTAACGTAGATTCAAAAAAAAAATTAAAAAAAAAATTTTTTTGGGCGACGTGGCTCCCCCACGACGCGCCACGTCACCATATGGGCATGCTCCCTGCCCACGCAGTGGGCAGGTGATCATTTGCGTGACACAGTTAGATGATAAATAACATTAGTTGTCCATCAACTTGCATACTGCGAGTGTTTCTTTTACTTTGAATATATTGTTTGGCAAAACGAAAAATACATATGCGATTATGAGGTAAAATGTAGGCAATACATTTTCCTATGAAATTAATATAGGAAAATTGTGGTACAAATTGTTTAAAATCACCAAAATAATAATAATAATAACAATGGGCGTAAGGGCTAAGATTCTCGAAGGTTAAGTGGGTTTAACCGCTTCGGAAAAATTTTCACAAGAGTAATCTTGTTGCTAACTTGAAATACGAGTCTTTCTTATCTGTTCATTCTATTACATCTCTAGCTATTTTCATAGCTTGTTGAGACACATCATCAGTCATTTTAGTACAATGATTAAGAAGCATCTATCAAAAACATTGTTTTACAAAACGACTAAGAATTTATTTATTTTTTATTTTTTGAATTAAAGAATTTAATTTTTTTAATTCCATATAGATTTGAATATTGTTGCGCTTTTTAACGTTTGTTGGTCCGTCAATGGTGATTAAACTGAGCAAAGGTTGACCAAAAATCAATACTTGTAGGTTTTTGTTTTAATGTAATACTTGCCAGTTTAAAACCGAAGAACATCATGAAAAATCTGAAAAGTAAAGTGATACGAACTTAAAATCAATATAAGAAAAAATGATTACTACAACACTTATGTCGAAAAAGCACACAAGAAACCATAATTTGTAACCGATTTTCAACCCAAGAAAATTTAGATAACAAATCCTATTCGTTTTCACCGAAAACTCAACTTTATTTCAATCAAATTTCAATGTTAATGCCACATCTTAGTCAACTATTCATTATTATCAACACATCTCGCACTTACAATTTTTAGCAAAACAAAATTTTACCGGAATACAAGCCAACTTTTCAACAATCAGCACAAACACTTACCCTCAAAATCAACTAATTCAAATTGCCACCACCCCATCAGATACTCGCCTTTAGAACCATCTCATAATGGAAGGTAGGGCCGGGCATTTCAACCGTCAAACCGCCAAACCGACCGCATCGGGTCGGATCGGTTCGGTTTTTTTCGGCGGTCGGTTCGGTTTCGGTTTGGTTTTCACCAAACTGAAAAACCGGTCGGTTTATTAAAAAAAAAGAACAAGAAAAACAAAAAGGAAACCGAAAAAACCGACCGAACCAAGTGGGTTCGGCCAATTTCAGTTTACCGAACCGAGCTGGTCGGCTCGATTCGGTTTTTAAAAAATAAAAACGACCGCGGTCGATCGGTTGTGGCTCGGGTGGAAAAACCGACCGACGCCCACCCCTAATGGAAGGGCGCCCAACGGCCCAAGTCATTACAAGTCCAAGGAGACACAATTCAAGTCACCACCCCCCGATAGCTAGGGCCTTTAAACCAGCAGAAATTCGTGCTTATTGAATGGACATACTGTAATTATGACATTCATGGCAATTATTTCCGTATATGGGTAGTAAAAACTAGGATGTCAAATAAATCCAAATAATCCTAACTCTTTCTGATGCATTCAGACAAATCTAATCTCCATTTGCTACACGAGAGGGGTGATTTCCACACCTGGGCAGTAAAAACTACGATATCAAATAAATCCAAAAATCCTAACTCTTTCTGATGCATTGCAGACAAATCTAATTTCCAACCAAATCTAATCTCCATTTGTCACACGGGAGGGGTGCAAGCATTTACATTTCAAGAAGGTAAAAACCAGATTTACAGCATTTGCAGCTTTCACCTTCTATTCTTGACGCCTAAAGTTCCAGAACCTGCAAAGCCAAAAACAGGCGACCGTAAGTAAAACTTCACCACAATAGAAAATGAATTTATTTCAGATTTAACTCAGAAAAATTTTACCTTGGGGGTGAAAATCCATTTCCCATTTACCCATTCTTGATGGGGCCTCAGTTGACAGTGTTCAAACGTCATCACCTCACCAGAGTTCTTAAAGTATACATTGTATTTTTCGTTATTTCTAACTTTGGAAATCACACCAACCCACCAAAGGTCATCATGCATAGCATCCACTTCTTCAAGAACTGAAAAGCGATCGACCAGTGGAACATCTGGTGGATATGGCCTTATACGTGAACCCTCAACCTCTTCTTTTAGGCTATCTCTGCCATTCTCATCCATGATGGTTAAATACTCAATTAGGTAACTGTCATTGTCTAATACTTTGATAACAGTAGCAGGAAACCAAGCACCTTCAAACCCTTCTTCATCATTTCTGATTTCGACATTTTCGTTGGGACTAAACTTGACTTCGGCTTCCATTGGAACTTCCTGTGGTAGAAGTTGGGGATATCAGCATGTTTGGCCAATCTTTTTTTGCCAAGAAAAAGAAAAAAAATCTTCATTCATTTACACAGAGAGAGAAGCATTTAAGTTCACAGAAAGAAAAGATGTTCGAATGTTCAAATAAAGAACGCTTCACGTTCTACGATTTAAAATATCTAGTCATCTTAGGACCATCTCACTATGAGAATGATTATTCATATATAACCCCTACTCAGTTCAGCAATCTCTACTTTCTTGTACACGTTAACTGGTGGACGAGTTCAAAAGTAATGAAATCAATATTTGAAACACAATTCAAGAAACCATAATGAAAATCAGAGGTAAGTGAATGAATCGAGATACCAGTGGTTGTGAGTTTTTGACAGAAGTTCCAGCACCATCTTTACCACTATTTTCTGTCACAGCTGTCTTTTTCTTGCCATTCCGTTCAATTGGCAATCGAACTTCCTGCAGTACGATTTAGGGATATAAGAATATTTGCCTACAATTTGCCAAGAAAAGAAAGCTGAACCTTCACTCTCTCAGCGTGGGGAGAAAAAAAGAAAAGGGGAGAGGGGGGTTGGGGGGTTGGGGTGGGTGGGTGGGTTTGTATGTTTAATTTCACAAAATCAGACAAAATGATAAAGGCAAAGAGGTTTAAATGTTCAACTGACAAGACTTCAAGTCTTGTAATTTAGGTAGTATCCATCCCTCCTATAACCCCCTGAATATTAGCAAGAGTAACTTGTCGCAATCCAACAAAGCCACGTAAACAAACCACGAGAGAATTGAACAGTTGAAACCCTGTCTTTAGTCTATCTCTGCGTCCATCTATGGGCATATGAGGTTCACATGTGAGGAGGCATGTTTGAAGATTCGATCAAATAAATCAATGAATGTGTCTCATCTCTAATTGCTTTTGTTTTCTTTAGATGAGATTTGTGAACATAGGACACTCAAGTCTGACACTTCGACAATCTAGGATGTGTGTTCTAAACTGACCAAATTTTTAGAACATGTTGTCTTGTCCTGCTTGTGTCCTGTATATGTGGCACCTTTTCAACTGTGGTTCTTAGATGTGGATCAACACTTTTGAACAAAAGTATGGAAACAAAACATTTAAATTTGATGATCGATTCCAGAGATCGTTAGAAGGCGCCAGACGTTTGATTCTCATCACTCAGAGCAGCATTCTGCACATATATAACCCCATATCCAGTTCACCTATCTCTACTTTCTTCTACACTCAGACCGGTCGACAAGTTCAAAACTGAACAAATCACTGTTCAAAACACAAAATTCATGTATCAAAAATGAAAAGAATACATGTGTGAGTGAATTGAGATACCCTTGCTCGTGATCTTCTCACAGTAGCTGCAGCCAAACAAGCATTTTGAGAGCCATCTTCACCATTATTTTCTCTAGCTGATCCTAGGCTAGAATTATTGACTGTTGCCTTTCCCTCAGGACTCCGTTCAATAGACAGTGAAACTTCCTGCAGTAGAATTTTGTGGGGTATTAGAATGCTTACCGAAATTTTGCCAAGAAAGAAATATGAACCTTCATTCTGCCACAGAGAGAGGAAACGGCCCCGGGCGTGCACGGCCCACCGGGGAGAGGGGGGGGGGTGTGTAGGGGTGTATTTAATGTCACAAGAATAAGACGAAAAGATAAACAAAAAATTAAATGCCCAACCAACAAACTTCAAGGCTTATAGTTTAGATACTATCCCTTCCTCCCTCAATATTAGCAAGAGTTGCTTCCAACAAAAGCATGTGGAAACGAATCCTGAGTTGACCAATTGCTTCTAAAAGATCATTATTAGGCATCAAAAGTTTGATGTGGCAGGGAAAAGGCGGATTGTAATTTCCAATTACAAGTATGGCAACATTTAGGCCCATTAAGACCATTTTAACCTCAGCATGCTATTAATTCTCTTAGGCTAAAGTCGGTGGTTAGATTACCACTAGCATGCAACCTACATCAATCATTAGAAATTTCTTTTATGAGCATTCAATGCAATGAATCTTCTCTTGGAAGTTCTGTTATGAAGTCCACGTTTCCCTCACAAATAAGGAAGAAAGTGATTTAGTAAATTTGTCAGCATTTTCTCATGTCTAGAAGCCATAGAAGGTCTGTAACAACAATTGCTGAAGCACATATGGAGCAGCAAAAGAAGAAAATAAAATCAATCTTTCGCAGATTTTGGATTTATTCTAGGGTCATGAATGTGACCTTCATAAGTTTAATAGTGATCTAAAATGAGCATAGGCATTCAAGAGTAATTCACACTGGTTGGGATACATTAACGTATTTGCTGTTGGGCAAAAAACAGCCATATTTTTGGAAAATGGATTTCTGGATCTTGATTCACCAGTGCTATGAACAAAACAATTTAGAGGCATACAAAATAGTGGGTTTTTCTTGGTGTTCCTTTTTCTTGGATCTTGTTGAATTTGTGAAGGGTCTGGGTGAAAAAGATTCTATCTTTTCATCAAAAAGAAGAAAATGGCCGTTCTAGGATGGAAGAGTCCATGTTTGAGTATGGCAAAAAATGCTCAAAAGTAGAACTGAAAAATTGTCGGTAAAGACCGTTGATGACAGCGCAACATGTCTCTAGTTTACACATATTTTGAGTTTCATGTATAAGTTCCTCTGACCCACTTTTTATGATAATCACGTGTTGGCTTGCCCCATTCTATGTCCTGTACATGTTGCACCATTTTAACTGTGGTTCTTCAAGATGGATCAAAACTTCCCAACAAAAGCATCGAAAACAATTCCAGAAATCATTAGAAGATGTCAGGACATTTGATTCTTGTCACTCAAGCAGCATTCAATTCCTGTAACCCCATATTCAGTTAAACTAACTCTACTTTCTTCTATCAGTTGACGAGTTCAAAAGTAGTCAAATGTATGATTGAAATACAGAATTCAAGAATCCAAAATGAAAATCATTAACTGGTTGAATTGATATACCCGTGCTCGTGATTTTTTGATAGCCGTTGCAGTAAAATGAGCATCTCGAGATCCATCTTCATCGCTATAGTTTGTTGGTGATCCTGGGACCAAATTATTCCTAGTTGTCTTTTTCTTGGGATTCCGTTCATTTGACAATGAAATTTCCTGCAGTAAAAATTATGGGATATTAGAATATTTACCGATTTTTGCCAATAAAAGAAAGCTGAACCTTATTTCGTTCAAACAGAGGGAAAGGGAGGGGGCTGGGCGTATTTTAAGTCACAAAAATAAGAAGAAAAGATAAACAAAAAGGAAAAAAAGTTCAAAGTTCAAATGGACTTCAAGGCTTATCATTTTCTAAAACTATCTGTCCCTCCTAGAACCTCTGGCTATTAGAAAGAGGAAAACTATCTCTACTTTCTTCTATCAGTTGACGAGCTCAAAAGTAACCAAAAATATGTTCGAAATACAAAATTCAAGGACCCATAATGAAAATCATTGACTGAGTGAATTGATATACCCGCGCTCGCGGTTTTTGGACACCAGTTGTAGCCGGATGAGCACTTCCAAATCCACCTTCCCCACTTTTTTCGGACGCTGATCCTTGGACCGAATTATTCTCAGCTATCTTTTTCTTGCGACTGCGTTCGTTTGACAATGAAACTTCCTGCAGTAACATCTATGGGATATTAGAATATTTACCAAATTTTTGCCAACAAAAGAAAGTTGAACCTTCACGTTTTCAGACAGAGGGAAAGGGAGGGGGAGGGTGTATTTAATTTCACAAAAATAAGATGAAAGGATAAACAGAAAGGAAATCAGGTTCAATGTTCAAATGACAAGATTACAAGGCTAATCATTTTTAAAAACCACCCATTCCTCCTAGAACCTCTTGTTACCAGAAAGAGTAAACTAGTCTCCTTCCAACAAAAGCGTGGAAACAAACCCTGAGAGAAATTGACCAATTGCTCCAAAAGATCATTATTAGGCACCAAGAGTTTGATTTGGCAGGGAAAAGTTACTCCTGCTAGCTTACTGTAATGAACATTCAGTCAAGAGAGTATTCTACACACTTCTGCAGCCTCACCTTTAGTCTTAATTGTCTCTGCATTCATCTATATTTTAAACAACTTGAAAGTGAATTCGAGCATGTTTGGGATGGCTTATTAGCTTGCTTTGCTCTTTGGCCTTCCAAAAAATTATTAAAAAGAAAAAAAGAAAGAAAAAGAACCTTTGACAAACAAGCTCTTAAATGTATAGAATCTTGAGAGAGTGACAAATATAGCAAGAATGGAAGTTGTAATTTAATGTGCAAGGTGTTTAGACAATTACAAGTGTGTAGCAACACCACAGTACCATTAGCATTTCACTTCCATCAATGATTACACATTTTGTTCAAGTTTACTAAATGCAATGATGCTTCTCTCGGAACTTTTGTTCTAAAGGGCACACATTTTCCAGACAAATAAGAGGGAATAGAAGTGGTAAATTGTCACCATTTTCTCATATCTAAGCACCATTGTCGAAGCACTTACGGTAGCAATGCCGAGAGGGAAATAGAATCAATCCCTGGGAAGATTGTGGATATATTCTAGGGTTGTGAATGTGACCTTCATAGATTTAATAGCGTCCTAAGATGAGAATAGACTGACTAGAGCAAACTGTACTTTCTGAGACACACTTAAGGTTTGTTGTAAAAGCTATTAACTAATTGTTAGGATAAAAACAGCCATATTTCTGGGAATTGGATTGCTCGATATTAATTTATCAGCAACACCACCCCCAAAAGAAAAAATAAAAATAAGTGGGTTTTTCTTGATGTTCCTCCTCCTTGAATTTTCTTGAATTTGTGAAGGGTTGGACCAAAAAGATTTTGTCTTTTCATCAAGGAAAATAAAATGGTTGTTTTAGGATGGACGAGTCCATGCTTGGGTATGGCGGAAAATGATGAAAACTAGAAGAAAACACCGTTCAAAAATTGTAGATAATGATCATCAATGACTGGGAAGTTACAATGACTGGGAAGTTACACGTGTGTATGTGTGGGTATACATATACAGAGAGAGGAAACGAGCACAGAAATTGTAGGCAGCAAGTGTAAATGGTTGACGTCTGATTTCCTTTTACGACACATTTTTGAAAAGGTAACTTTAAATGGTACTTCAGTCAACTACTAACTATATTTGAAGGCACAGAACATGCAGAAATTGTTTGAGAGCGTCAAACATTTGACTCTTGTCAGTCAAGTAGCATTATATGCACATATAAACCTATACTCAGTTAAAATCTTTCTGCTTTCTTCTACACCCAAACCAGTTGACAAGTTTAAAATTTTTTTTTAAAAAAATGTTTGAAAAACAAATTTCAAGAATCCAAAATGAAAAACCCACATATGTGAATGGAATGACATACCGCTGCTCGTTTTTTGATGGAAGTCGTAGGCAAACCAGCATTTTGAAGCCCATCTTCACTAGTATTTTTTGTCGCTGACTCGGGGCTAGAATTATTTTCAGCTGTCTTTTTCTCTGGAGTCCTTTCGGTTGACAATAAAAGCTTCCTGCAGTAGAATTGGTAGGATATTAGAATATCCACCAACTTTTTGACAGAAAAAGAAAGCTGAAACTTCATTCACTCAGACAGAGACAGAAGGAAGACAGGGATATGTATTTAATTTCAAAAAAAAAAAAAAGAGGTGTTTAGGTGTTCAGCTGACAAGACTTCAAGGCTTATCACTTAGAGACTACCCATTCTCCTCCTAGAACCCTCTCGATATCAAACAACCAAACAAACAAAAGAACCAAGCAAACAAAAATCTATCGCATCGTGAACGTAATCGTTCAAAAAAGCATGTAAAGTACTTCTGTATTTCGTGCCAAATCTAAGAAAGTCAAAGCATATACTTCATTCAATACAAAGTCTCTTTTTTGGAAGATGCACAACGATAACATGAAAGATCTCTTCATGAACACCCAAAGAAATGAATAATAGTAGAATCTCATAAATCAGTCCAAATCAACTTACTAATAGGATACCCTAATACACTGAAAATTTGTGGTTTAGACAATGATCCAATCAGGGGGATTAAAATAAGAGTGTTGACCTTTATCACCAATTTGTCATGCACTCATGCTATTATAAAAATCCCAACTTTCAATTTTCAAATGTACAATATACGAAATCTAAAAATATCATCTCTCATAATTGACGAGCTAAAATTCCCTACATTCGAAGTTCTTACCAGTTAAAAACTTATCACAACAAACTTTCACCGCCATCAATGTCATACCATATTGATCATCATTGAATATCAATTCAGAAAACAAGTTAAAATTCTTCAAGCAAGTTCAGATTAGTTAACTGCATACATAAATTCCATATACAGACCAGTAAACATACTGAAAACCAGATATACCTGAACCCTTGGCCGGTCAGACAGAGGCGATACGTCATATTCATGTTCGAGAGGTGGGATCCACTTCCCATTGACCCACTCACGGTGCCGCCTAAGCTCAACAGCCTCAAACTTCCTCTGGTCGCGGCTGTCCGGGAAGAACACCGTGTATCTACCGTCGTCCAAAACTTCAGTTATAAGACCAGCCCACCACCCCCCACGGTAATACGCGTCCACCTGCCCCGAGAATTGGAAACTCCGGCGATTCTCCAGCGGAGGCGCCGGCCGAAGCTGTATCACGTTCAACTCCGCCTTCAACAAACCCTTGCCGTCGTCCTTCTTTAGGGTTCTGTATTTCACTTGCACCTTCATGCGCAAACTCCGCTTCGATCTTCGGGAGCCAATTACGGTGCCCTGGTACCACGATCCTTGAAGCCCACCTTCTCTGCTGCTTACTTCGACTTCCGCGCCCTTGTAGAAATATCGGGCAACGATTTCTTCTTCCGTTTTCGCCATTGTTCTTGATCAGCAAAGGCCGAAAACGAAACTGGATTAGCTTCAAATTACTCCGAATTGACAGAATTGCACAACCACTACGAGAATTTGTATCGCAGTGATACACATTCAAGAGTTTGTGGATATCTGGTGAAGAATTCGGAAAAACTGTGAACGTTTGGTCTCCAAATAACGGAGGTGTATAAATATTCGGGAAAAATCTTTGCAAGGGATGGGATGTTCAGAATCGGGAAGTACTCTGCGTATCCGATTTTCATGTTGTATAGATTTTACTTCATTGCGGCGCGGAGAGAGGTTTTCCGGGCCTGGTTTTTGGGGTTGGACAATATTTACGAAATTTATTTATCTTTCATTATTTAATTTAACTAGTATCACGCCCGTGCGATGCACGGGAACAATTAAATTTATGTACAATAAATAATTGATATAACATTATAAATATATTGAATTTAAATATTGAATTTCATAATTAATGTAATTTATACATAGGAGATTGCATAATTGTAAACAATTATTAAAATCTATAATATTGTATATTTATATAGATAATGCAAAAAATGCGGAGTAAATTTAAATTAAAAAAATTTACGTGCATCGCATAATTAAGAAGTTTATTAAAACGTGTAACTTTAATTCTAATTATCGCATCGTCGCGTTAACAATGTTCATGGAGATTTATTAATTGTAAATGAATCATTGGAATGAATATATAAAATTCTTTGATTATTAAAATGTGTCTTTCTCGTTGGTATACATCAAATTTATATTCAACACCTTTTTCTTTCTCGAAATGGACATTACGCCTCTAAACTCTACCTGTAATTCTTTCTTAATTTTATTCTATTGTATAAAGTATTATGCTTAATTTTATGTAACTTAAATCAGTAGTAATACCTGACAATTTTATGCATCTACATAATTCATTTGATTTTTAGATTTACGTAAATTGTATTTTAATTTTAGAAAGAAAACTTTTTATTTTTAATTTTATATACTTAGAAAAGGAAAATCCCATGCAATGCAAAATTCAATTAGTAAGCGTATTACATTAGTCGTATTAAAAACAAAAATCAATTAACCTTTTTAATTAGAAAGCGTGTCATGTTGGCAGCCAATAGAATCCACAAATACAAAGATTTGATTATAATAATATAAAGATTGATAAATTACTATTTACTTAAAAATAAACAAATTATTCGACTTAAATTCAGTTATAATTATAATTACTCACTATTTGATTTTAAAAAATAAAAAAAAGTAAAAAATACCCACTCTTTTTAATAGTCCAATTCAATGTAAAGCAAAAATTATAAAACCAACAATTTTAACAGGATGAAAATAAATGAAAAATATTTATTATTTAATATTTTGAATTGAAACTTTAAAAAATGAAGTTATATTTAAATAAATGCGTGCCAACTTGACACAGTGTCCAGTTGGCACTTCAGTTTTTATTAATGGTGTGATATGATATAATATAATTTTCAGTAATTCATGAATTTAGTTCGTTTCAACTATATACATAGTTCAAAAATTAATATGCACATATATATATATATATATATATATATATATGTATATACATACACACACACTAAATAAGAAAAAACAAAATAAATTAAATAAGAAAAATAAAATTATTAAATGTGCATTTAATGTTTGTTTGCGAATTAATTTCTTTTATATTTATAATAATAAATGATTGTCAATTTGGAAATAAATAAAAAATAGTAAATATGGAAAGAAAAATAAATTAAATAAGAAAATGAACTTATTAAATGTCATTTAATGTTTGTTTCTAAATAAGTTTTTTTAAAAATTTAACTAAAGGAGTGCCAACATGGCAATGTGCTTGGGTGGCACTCCTCTTTTTATAATATAAAGATTAAATTAAAAATTATGTGAAATTTATGGGTTGTTTGATTGGGTGTAAATTTTATCCGTACGGTATTCCGTGTAAAAATGTGTGGTTAATATTGAATTGGGAAATGTGTGTGGTTGAAAATGTGTATTGGTTATACGGAATTGCGTGCGGATAAATTATATACCAAATAGAACAAGTCCTTAACTTGTCCGTTTTTTCTCTCTTTCTGAAGGTAAATTTATTTATTTATTTTTTTAAGTATAACTGTTTATTTTCTATTAAGATAGAAAATTTATTTAATTTATAGTCACCACGTAAATTACAATTACCTAAATTGAAAGTACTCTGAAATGATTTTATAATATAATGTTTTGAATATATTGGTGTAAATTCACATAACCGGTAGCTTTTGATGATGTTATCGTAGTCTTAAATAAGTCATTTCCCCATGCATATGTAGTGATTTCTTGCAGTCCGCAATCAACAACAGATTCTTCTGCACATCTCTTTTTTCTTTTTTTTTTTTCTTTTGAAATGGTTCTGCATATCTCTTATAACCCGTAATAAATTTATACATCATAATCAAGTAAAACAACTATCTTTACTGTATCAAAATCGCCCACTCTTATGTTTATTTGTTTTTGTAAAAAAAAAAAAATCTTTCAAACCATCTTTGATTACACCATGTGATTTTCAAATTCACAAAAATAATCAACAATGGATATTGAGAATAATAAAATGAACAATATGATGTGCTATCAAATGTAAATTTGAGCACATGTTTGGCACCATAACCATCTCGAGTTTCTGTATTTGTTTCATTTTCTCGAGGAGATGTAACATTCAATAAACTTATGAGCCATAAATTCACATTCTATATAAGTCTAATTTATGCTTGTTTGGTACAAATTGTTAGTATGATTATTTTCTTAGGCATCATCTTCAACCATCGATTTTATTGGTTTGATAACGTTTTTTCAAAGATATGAGTTGCATAGAAAAAATATTACAAAGTTGAGAAGTTAGGGGGGATAGCAAAATTTTAATACGAGAAATAACACTAATATAGATTATTTTCTATAATTTTATTTTGTATTTAAGCATGTATAGCCAAAAATGATAATAAAACTTCCCTCTCTCCAAAAAATTCTTCATTGGCCTCATAAAAATTGCAGCAAAAGTATACAAAATTGTTTAACTGTCAACTACATCATCTCTTCGTTGTATTGCTAAATACAACTATATAAATAAAAATTACATAGCATGTTAAAATTTACAATTACAACAAAGATCAATTGTCAATTCATTTACTGATAAGGCCTCATCAGTTTTCCTCCACATTGAAATTTATGCTTCCAATATTTCTCACACCCACAAGTGAAGCCTCTCCAGTGAGTAGAAATCCCCTGGTCAAATGAATAAAACTACCACACTGCGCTTTCGCTCTTTTGCAGTGAATCGACTGTAGTAAAAGTCAGTCAAATAAATATATACACAACCCGTCAATCTTTTTTACACTTGTCACAATCTCCTATAATTCTCAATGTCAGTTCGTCTCAGGTTCCATCTTCTACGACGTGTATTAAACAATGAATATCAAGATTACATTCGATTTCTTTCATATGCAAAACCAGAGTTTTGACAACCTCATACACCCACTCACCATTGGAATCCAACCTATCTCCAGCAACAAAGTTGTGTACACAATTTCTCACTTCAATCCAACTTCTCCCAGCTTCTTTCTTATTCACCATTCTTCTCATCAATTTCCTCATTTTCGCCGAATCTCCCCATTTACCATCAGACGCGTACATGTTTGACAACATCAAGTACGTCCCAGCAACATTCGGCCTCAACTCTAACACCTTGTTTGCCACTACTTTTCCCAATCCTGCAAGCTTATGTGCTTTACAAGCTCCAAGAAATGCCCCCCAAACAGACTCATCAGGTATAAATGGCATGGAGTCTATCAACTCATAAGCTTCCTTAACACGCCCAGCACGTCCCAGCAAATCCACAATACACCCATAAATATCTTGATCAGGGGTAATATTGTAATCTCCTACCATCGAGTTGAAATATTTCAACCCGTCATCCACCAGTCCAGCGTGGCTACACGCATGGAGAACTGCCATAAACACCACTCTATCAGGCCTAATTCCAGTACCAATCATCTGGTTGAATAGTTTAACAGCTTCTTTTCCATGCCCATGGCTACCATATCCAATCAACATGGATGTCCAAGAAACCAGATTTTTATCACACATTACACTGAAAATCTTGGATGAATTTGTAATTGTTCCACATTTTGCATACATGTCTATCAAAGCATTAGCTACTGCAGATTCATTTTCAAGGCCTCGTCTTAAAATTTTACCATGAACCAGTTCGCCAAAACTCAATAACGCTACATTAGCTGCAGCAGCTAAAACGCTAGTAAATGTAAAGCAATTTGGAGTAATACCTTCTGACTCCAAAAGAGAGTAGCGGTTGAGAGACTTGTAGGGGTCAGACTTTTCATGACCAGCGATCAATGTGTTCCATGTGATTATATCTCTCTCGGGCATTTCATTAAAGCAACAATCGGCTTCACTCAGATGACTGCAGCTGCAATACATGTCCAATATTGAGTTCATTAAAGGAATGCTGGATTGCAATCCATGTTTCACAATTGCAGCATGTATCTGCTTTCCGTAAATGGGAGAGCCAATCGAGGCACAAGCTCTAACGGCAATTGAAAAGCTAAAGGTATTTGGTTCAGCTTCCTCCTGTTCATGCAGAAGTATAAGAAAATATTAAAAAAGAATAAAGAAGGTATTCAAGATCAAAAGTCGAATATATCCTTTTTCTTTAGGACATTCCTTTATCACAAGTAGTTTGGTAGTTGGGAGCCATGATCAGTCAAGAAATCAAAATTACCCAATGCTTTTATTTAAACATCATCACCAACTTCAGTTTGACAATACAAGTGGCATTTCGACATTCATCAATATTGCAAACTAAAATTCAAATAACCAACTTCTGTAATTCGTATGAGGTAGGAATTATCAATAGCAGTAGGGGTTCTAAAGTAAGGTGAACTGAGCACCAGCCTAAAGGCCCTACATTTTGTTTCTTTTCATGTATGAAAAAGGGCCTTGAAAGACGAAGTTACACAAGAAAATATCAAGCTTCGTCCAAAGCCCTCAAACCATAACCAGTGTGTGCCAATTACTTATACAAGTTGTATATTATAGGCCAATATTTATTATCTATGATCAGACAAAAGTTACGTACTTACAAGTATCATTTGTCGAAATACTTGAAGTCCTCCATGGCCATCCCCCTGGTGAGTGTAACCAGCTATCAGCGTAGTCCACGTCACCGCATTCTTAACCTTAATCTCATCAAAAACCATGAATGCATCCTCCATACCATCACAGCAAGCCGCATACATGTCCATGAGTGCATTATCTACGTACAAACTCCCATTTATTCCATGCTTAAGAGTCAATCCATGAGTCAATGCACCACATAACAACGATCTCATGCCTTTACAAGCCTTGAGAGCGCTAGAGAAAGTGAACTCATTTGGCTTCACGTTGTTACCATCCCTTATCATCTCGCAGAGCGTAGTCCATGCACAGTTATAGAGATTGCAGGAGGCGTAGCCACTGATCATAGACGACCAGGCAACCACGTCTCGTTCAGGCATTTCATCGAACAACTGGCGAGCTTCTTTAACTAACCCTCTTTCGAAATACGACTTGATGAGATCAGTAGCTAGGATTGAAGGGGGCTTGGCTGCAAATGGTGGGTTCAAATGGGTTGGGAGATTTTGAGGCCAATGAAGAGAATTTATGATCGTTTGAGGAATTTGGTGGAACCGTGTAACAACTCTGCTTGTAGTCATATTTGATGCATTATCATGTACAAAAGGCTCCTAACAAATCCTCAACGATTTACGAACTGATTAGAAATTTTGATCACATTGAGAGTAATAGTAATTTGTCGAGGGAGGGGGGATATTTGCACCCCAAAACTCACTCGCTACAACCTTTTTTTTTTTTTCAAAAATAATCTCAGGTAAAATTATTAAAGTATCCCTTTTATAATAATAATAATAATAATAATAATAATAATAATAATAATAATACTGTTCGATCCTTCGTACAATTATGCTTGCGGAGCCAAAAAAATGGGTGAGAACTCTCCTCTTTTCAAGAAAAGAAAGAGAGGGAACTCTGCTACAATTTTCGATGACATTTATAGTAGAAGAGAGAGGGAGAGGGGAGGGGGTTAGTTTTTGTTGTTTTGGCTGAAATCATAAATAAATATATGTTATTTAGCGCGTATTCTTCTATCTGTTTTTATATATTTTTATTTTATATATTTTTTCAATCCCATTAATTCTCTCTCTTATTTCACATTCATATATCTCATGGGATCTACCTGTATTATTAGTCTGTTAGACTTCTCTTTAAAACTATTTTAAATACTTTTTTTTTTTCTCTTTCCTAAATCAATCACATTCACATATCTCATCACATCCATAAATCTCAACCATTCAATTCCACTCATTATCTCTCATCTTTTACATTAAAATATTTAAAAACCATTATAATCTATTCCCTATCACCTTTTATATAAATCTCCACAATTCAATTCCACTCATTATCTCTCCTATATTACATAAAAACATATAAAAATCTATTTTTACACATATAATAACACCCGTTTAATAGAATGTATTAAATAATTTATATAATAAAAAAATAGAGAGTGTATTGAATAAATTTTGGGGCCGAAATGGCCCTACCTATTTGTCAAAAGACGGATTTGTTCAAGTACCCACTGTGGGTACCATACTATGGTACCATTAGGCACGTGGCCACCAGCCACGCCATCACAATCAAAATTTTTTATTTTATTTTTTCAATTTTTTTGGTATCTACGCAAGCTTAGATTTAATAATACATAATCGCTTGATGGTGTATTCTCACCCGACTCCTATGATTTTTTTTCCCCGACTGTGGGTACCGTAAGGTACCCCCGGTACCCACAGTGGGTACCAGAACAAGACTGTGTCAAAAGATATTAGTGAATTTGTCAGAACTTGTTCTATACACAATAAATTTTCGTTAATTTCTATTAATTTTTTTTCTCTCATCATTTTCAATCACAACGATTACTCTTTTTTTTTTCTTCTTTTTCTTTTGTATTTTGGAGAGGACTTTTATGTAACTTTCCATTTTATTTTATTTTAAATTATTAAAAAAAAGGGAAAAGGAAGAGAAAAAGAAGCCGAAGGCGAACAATTGAAATTGGGAGGCAAGGAAACAGAGATCTCTGAGACATTGAAGACGACGAATTTAGGAAGAGAAATTATGTTGCAGTGCATATTTCTCCTCTCTGATTCAGGGTACGCACTCAGATCTTCTTTTATCGCTGTTATGAAAGTAAAATGGAACTAATCATCTCAGAATCTTTCAAATTCGATTACAATTGCAAAAGGGCTTGAACATTCAGCGGAACTGTTTTGGATTCCTAATTCAGTTGAAGTATAATATATGTTCCAATTTCACTAGAACTGCAAATGGATTTTGTATATTCAGTGAGGAACACTAGGAAAAACTAAGATCTCCAGAAGTCGCCTATAAATTGGGTCATCAACTCAGTTAAAATAAAAGTTATTGTTCGATAATTTGAATGATGTTTTATATAGTCACCTAAAAAAAAAGAAACATAATATGTTTAGTCATTTTCGACTAAAACTGCAAATCGGGTCTATATTCAGTAATGAACTCTAGGAAAAGCAGAGATCAATATCATGTATATTCACCTCAGTGTAGGGTAACATATGAGATATTTTTAACTAATCTGAATGATATGACATATAATTACAGGGAAGTAATGCTTGAAAAGCAGTTGACAGGCCACCAGGTTGATCGATCAATATGTGCGTGGTTTTGGGACCAAATAATTTCCCAAGGTGATTCCTTGAAGGTACGCAACAATTGTAAATTTGCTTGTTTGAGATTCAACCTTGGAATTGTCATTTATATGGCTTTGTACTTAAATCCATCGTAACCTGTGAACCTTTTTTTCCTCTCTAAATGGGGATTGTCTTAGCTTGTACCTGTAATTGCTTCACCAACGCACTACCTATTCCAAGTTGTTCGTGAGGGGATCACATTTTTGGCATGCACCCAAGTCGAAATGCAACCTCTGATGGCAATTGAGGTGGGTGCTCATGAACTTCGATTCTCTTTCCAACAATTGTAGTGATATTATCATAATGTTAATGTACTTTAGAGATGAATAATTGCCCATGTCACGTGTACAACTGGAATTCTTGCAATTGACGTGCTTGATATATCTTTTTAGTTATCCATTATCTCATTAAAAGGGAAGGCTTTCATAGATTCCAATCCACATTCTCGTTCGTGGTCAGCTTCTGTGTCTTGCTAAATTCATTCAATCAAGCCAAGAGAGTTAAGGTGGAATTTCCTGAGTCTGATTGAATGAATGACTTGTATCTGAAGCATCAAGTATAAAAAATTCAACACTATTAGAGTTAATGTTTTCATTTACAAATTACAAGTATGGGAATAAACCGTTATACTCTGAAAGTACTTTGAATGAGTTCATCAAAATGCTAGAATATGATACTACGGAAAATTTGTTCTAATGGTGATGTGTGATCTGAATTTTGATGAGACACTACAATGTGGTGGATATGTGATATTGAGCTTACAAAAACTGCTATGATATCTATGGATGATCTTCTGCTTTTATCTGCGGAGCCATATGATGTGCAATAGTACTGTTATCCTAGATTGAAGAAGTGTCCCATCTTTAACCTTCTGGAGCCATAAACCATGCCATTTCTTTGTTATAATAGTATATATCTTTCATTTGGTTAAGCTTTATCTTTCTATACTTCTACCGTGTCATGCATTGCATTAAGCAGCTACACTCATTGTGATGTTTGACCTTTTGATTTCTAGTTCCTCTCCAGGGTAGCTGATGTGCTTTCAGAATATCTTGGCAGCTTGAACGAAGATCTGATAAAGGACAACTTTGTAATTGTGTATGAGGTATATAAAACATTTTCATTCTGTTAATTTTTTGCTTCTGAACTTTCATGGCATTATTTAATTCTACAATATTATGTACTTGTAAACGCTATTCACACTTCTGCATTTTAAATATTGTAAATCAAGTGATCTACTTTAATGTGAATTGACAGACACTGTGGTTGCATACGGGTCTTGATGATAATATGAATCAAGTCATTTCAATTATTTTTCATTTGATAGACATCTCCCTTTAAGTGAAAATCTAACCAATATACTAAGTTAGTCTATGAATGGTTGCTCCTAAGTTCTGACTGGTTATGGACTCAGATTCTTTTCCCTACCTCAACTAGGTTCTGTTTACAGATTTATTTTAACTTTTCCATGGGTGTCTCTGGGGAACAAGTGACCAAATTTTTGATTAATTTTTGCAATCTGCATTGCAGCTGCTGGACGAGATGATAGACGATGGTTTCCCCCTTATAACAGAGCCTAATATTTTGAGAGAAATGATAGCTCCTCCAAACATTGTCAGCAAAGTTTTGAGTGTTGTAACTGGTAATGTTTCCAATGTGAGCAACACCCTTCCAGGTGCGACAGCATCTTCTGTTCCGTGGAGGAAAACAGACCTGAAGCATGCAAGCAATGAAGTTTATGTTGACCTTGTTGAAGAAATGGATGCAATCATAAACAGGTCTGTGCTGATAAATGTTTGTCTGATAGAGATTTTCGAGTGCTTGCTTGGTACAACTTTTTTGGCAAATTATTTTTCTCCAACATCATTTTCAGTCGCCAATTTCGTTGATGTGACAACTTTTTCATTTTTTTTTAAGAACCTTCTTTACTTTTCAATCACATGTAAAAATCATGATCATCAGAAAATAAAAAAGAAAAAAGCCCAAAGAAATATTGAATGTGTGGTTAGAAAGTAGATTAAAAATTTTAATATTTTTGAATAAAAGTTGTTACATCAGTGAAAATAAGTGGTCGAATCAAATAGACATTATGCATCACTTTTTGCTTTCTTCCCGGCAATGTCTGGCACTGTCACGTGCAAATACAGTCAAAATTTGGAGTTGATACTATTTTAGAGCTTTAACTTTTTGTTTGCCTTCACTGTACCAACCCAATGCTTTTTCTTTGCTTTGATGCTTCGCAGAGATGGGAATTTGGTAAAGTGTGAGATATACGGCGAAGTTCAAGTAAATTCTCATCTTTCAGGCCTTCCAGATCTTACACTGTCATTTGCAAATCCTTCCATTCTTAACGACACGAGGTTTCATCCTTGTGTTAGACTTAGACCGTGGGAAGGAAACCAAATTCTATCCTTTGTGCCACCTGATGGAGAATTTAAGCTCATGAGTTACAGGTTTATGGTGCTTAAGAAATGAGTTTCATTGTTACCCAATTTTCACAATTCAGGTATACATCACGAGAAGAGGTTTAATCTTTCAATCTGAATAATATTTTCTTGATCTCACAGGGTGAAGAAATTAAAGAGTACACCAATATATGTAAAGCCACAACTGAGCTCTGATTCTGGGACATGTCGTATCAGTGTTCTAGTTGGAATACGAAATGATCCAGGGAAGATAATCGACTCAATAACAGTTCAATTTCAACTACCTCCTCGTGTTCTATCTGCGGATCTTTCTGCAAACCATGGAACAGTTAACATCCTTGCTGATAAGGTATAGAACCCAGCATAGTAGTAGTTTGGTTTAGAAACTATTAAGACATCCAACTTATGATGTTGTTACATTTTAGTCACTTCAATTTTAATATGGCATGTTTTGGGAACTTCTGTTTTGCTAAAAACTAACGTTTTAGTTTGAATGATGACGTGGTCCGTAAAATGTGTGGATAATAGTGCATGGTTGTTCCGAATGTATAGTTAGCATTGACGCTTGACACTAACGGAAGAGTAAAAGTTGGTTTTGAGTATTTTCTAAAATACTTTAGATGTGTGTTGTTTCAATGATTCTTGATGACATGGTGATCATTATCTTCAGAGTTGTTCTTGGTCAATTGGACGCATCCCAAAAGATAAAGCACCATCAATGTCGGGAACAATGGCACTCGAGACAGGCTTAGAACGGCTTAACGTGTTTCCAACGTTTAAAGTGAGTTTTAGGATTATGGGTGTTGCTCTCTCTGGCCTGCAGATAGAGAAATTGGACCTGATGAATTTACCTTCGCGTCCTTATAAAGGGTTTCGAGCTCTTACCAGGGCAGGTGAATTTGAAGTGAGGTCGTAAAACCACTGCTGTCATTTCTGTTTCACAGTAGTTATATTGTGGAACGACTAAGTTTAACTTTGCTGTTATATGTGCCTTCCTTAATGTATTAACAAGATGGATAAATTTTTGCTCATTGTGTTATTGAAGTATAGTTCAATACTATGCCGAACATGGTGGTGAAAAAATTGTTTGTATGTATTGTGTTAACCTCGGCAGATTCATTCGGTTTCTGTAGTTTGATTTTGTCTGTTGGATGGGTTTTTATCTTGGTTTGTAATGAATTATCCTCAACACTTGGCTCGTGGCTTCAAACTTTTTATTTATTTATTTTTTAATAATGTAAAAACTAACTTTTTATTCAGTTTGAATATTTGTTTATTAAAAACACTCACACGAAACATGCTGTTAGAGTATTGGTTGATTCACATACGTGACATGGATATGATTGTTTTGCAAGTATATCATTTATTGATTCAGTGACGAAGAAATGTCTATATATTTTCTCATCATCTAATAAGAATGTCTAATTGTATAACTCAAGCTTGTAAAATATTATTGGCATTAAAACGATAATATTAGTATGGTAACAATAATAATATACTGGAGGTTCGATTCCTACGTGTGGATCAATGATTGATATGTGATCGCTCCCCGATAGTAATGGGTAAAGGAATATGTTTCAATTATCAGTCCACGTATGAGCACCTTAAAATGCCTATATGTAGGCATTCGATCATTAGTGAGCAACAATATAAACCACAAAGAAGCCATTTCAATTTTCACGTGAAATTAGAAAGAGGGCTAGGTTTTGGGTCCCAATTTATCATTCCGCGGGCAAATCAGTCTTTTCACTCGAGCAGTGCGGGAAGGTTCAACGGTTATGTTCCATTTCCAAACAAGAGGCTGCAAATAAGGATATAACTGAAGGTGTGGTGAGAGTAAAGCCACTGTCTTATCCCCAAATTGTAAGAATGAGAGAAAATACCATTAAAAAGCAGAAAACGATAGAAAAATCAGAGCCCTTAAAATTTTCAATTCAAACAGAGGCCCGTCAAACTGAGATTGGTGGTGCAGAGGTCCTAGGAATTTGTCATGGCGAGTTTGGTGGTGGTGCAACCCAAGCAGCCGTCTTCCGCCACCCGTCTGTCGTCGTTCTCCGACTTCAATGGCATTCGACTGACCACTTCAGTTCATGTACTCTCTCTTTCACTCAAAATACGAGCATATGATCTGTGTTGTACTTCTCTTTGAACTTGTTTCAGTGCTGGTTTGATAAAGCTTTTTCAAAAAATTGCAGTTCAAAAGTAAAAAAAGTTACGAGAAACGTGAAAAATTAATATTTCGTTGTAGAATGTACGGTTAATATTGAATGGAAGAAAATGTGATTCTGAAAGTAGGTTTGACAAACGTGGATCTTATATAGACGTGTGCACAAGAATGGTAAAGAACTAATCAAACCAAATAGGAACTAAATCATCTGATGCAAAAGTTTAAGTCGTTTGATACAACATTTGCCATAAATACAAGCACTCGCAATTGATCAATATCCCCTTTTTCTTGTTGTAGTATAAAAGGAAAGTGAGGCAACCCAAAGTGGCATTGCAAGTGACAGCATCAAGTACCAAGAAAATTCTAATCATGGGAGGAACCCGATTTATCGGAGTATTTTTGTCTCGACTTCTTGTTAAAGAGGGCCATCAGGTTTAATCTACGTTGTTTAAGAATCTTCACAACATAATCAATAAAAAAAAAAAAAAAAAAGGAATCGTCCGATGTTTGGTTTTGTCTCCAGTGGTGTTAAAGATCAAAGTATTAAGTGCAGGTTACTCTCTTCACCCGGGGAAAAGCTCCCATTGCCCAGCAATTGCCCGGTGAATCTGACGAGGATTTTTCTGACTTTTCATCCAAGGTGTGTGATGTAATATTGAACTTTTGACAGCATTAATGACATGTTTGGCCTTGAAAATATGACAATATATATAGTACGCGATGTATTTGCTGTATCATGTTGTTTGTGTAGATCTTGCACTTGAAGGGAGACAGGAAAGATTTCGACTTTGTGAAAAGCAGTCTTGCGGCCGAAGGATTTGACGTTGTTTACGACATAAATGGTGAGTGTGGATTGACCTTCAATTATTTGATTGGTATGAAAGAGAAAAAAAAAAAAAACACTAAAAATGTGTTAATTATACTTCTAATACTACATACCAAACATGCACTTAAACCTTGTTCTGTTTGAGGAATTTACGTTTGTCGTTATAATTTCAGGGCGTGAAGCAGTTGAGGTGGAGCCTATATTGGATGCATTACCGAATTTGGAACAGTAAGCTTCTAAGTTGGAACCAATTTTTTTTTTTTTTTTTTGCTTCTATCAGTAAACGAACAGGATAGCTGAAATCCATTATCAATCTTTTTCCTTTCCCAAAACGCATTATAATAGCAATTCTCAACTCAAACTCCGAATATGCAGTTTACGGATTTGCCCCTGTCCATCTAGTTTCGCTTCAATCCATTACGTCATATACATTGGTCCTCAAGATTCTAAAGCACTTTACTAATTCAAGTTTAATTGAATCTATAGGTACATATACTGCTCCTCTGCTGGCGTTTATCTCAAAACCGATTATCTACCGCATTTTGAGGTTTGTATTCTACCTTGTCAAGTTATTTTCAAAAGAAAAAGAGCGAAGTTGAACTGAGTTCTCCGCTCCTCATTGAAGGTCGATGCAGTAGATCCAAAGAGTCGACACAAGGGAAAGCTTGAGACGGAGAGTTTCTTAGAATCACGAGGTGTAAATTATACTTCTCTGAGGCCCGTTTACATCTACGGGCCGTTGAACTACAATCCCGTCGAAGAATGGTTCTTCCACCGTTTGAAAGCAGGTCGTCCGATCCCAATCCCCAATTCGGGCATGCAAGTAACACAACTTGGCCATGTAAAGGTCGGTCAAGTTCACTAGCACAAACCTCAAACTAGCTATTTACTCTTATCTATGTTATATGTGATGACTCTGTACTGTCCAACATGAAAATGAGAATATCATAGGAATTTGTATATTATATTAATGTTTCAGGATTTGGCGAGGGCGTTTCTTCAGGTTCTGGGTAACGCAAAGGCAAGCAAGCAAATATTTAACATCTCGGGTGAGAAGTATGTCACCTTTGATGGATTAGCTAAGGCGTGTGCTAAGGTAAATTTGACGAATAAATATATTCGCGACAGACGAGAGTATCTTTTCACTTACTAACAAAAAAGTGGTTTTGTATATTTCTTATAGGCCGCTGGATTTCCCGAGCCTGAGATCGTTCACTACAACCCCAAGGAGTTCGATTTTGGTAAAAAGAAACCGTTCCCTTTTCGTGATCAGGTAATTTTGTATAACATATGCCCAGTAATTATGAATAGCATTATTCTTATTTTTTACAAATAGGAGATATCTAAATTGTGTGAATGTAAATGCAGCATTTCTTTACATCAATTGAAAAGGCAAAGAGTGTGTTGGGGTGGAAACCCGAATTCGGTTTGGTCGAAGGCCTTGCAGACTCTTACAACCTAGACTTCGGTCGGGGGACATTTAGGAAAGCAGCTGATTTCGAGACAGACGATATTATTCTTGGAAAGAGTCTTGTTCTCCAAAGTTAATTCGTCGTTGTTTCTTGTTTCTTGATTTATCTTTTCTTTTGTACTAGAGGTTAATGTTATAATATATGGTATGCATAATTGAAGTCCTTGCTGCTCATATTCCTGTAAGATTAAGAGAACAATCTCACTTATTGCAATGGAATTTTGTCACTTTGGTTTCTTTGAAGAGGCTCTTCCCTTTGTTTCATGTAATTGAAATAACGAGCTTGTATTATTCTTCACAGGTGATGATCGATAATGAGTTATGCGATATTAATTAATTGGTACGTAATTTATAGTTTACTTGTAAATGATAAATCAATTACTAACAACTTACGATACTATTATTCACATACAATTAATTGAATTCACTTTACATTTGAGTATGTGTAAAAATTCCCTTACAATTTAGCCAATGTTATTTTTCATTATGTTAAACAATACTGGTTACAACTTCTAATATTCATCAATTAAATTAGTTTATTAATTGTGCTAATTACTTGTTAAGATTTTTGTTTTGGGCTGAAAAACATAAAAATTATTCAAAATGTAAAAAGTTTCAAAAGAATCAAATTGCGACTAGCAGATTACGAAGCTTCACAACTTGAGTAAATTTATAGTTAACTAAAAAATTATGATACGTAACCATCAAAAGTAGCATGATGGTCAGAACTTCTCCTGACTAGTAGGAGGTTCAAAGTTTGAACTCTATAAATATTCTTAATAATGCATTTTCCCTACAAAAACTTATACAATATGAAAAAACTTCTAGGACATTAAAAAAGTAATAATAAAAAACCAAATATCAATTTTTAGAACAGCTATTATTTTTTAATTTAAGACAATATGAATAAAATAAAAATACAAAAAAGAAATCAAATTATTTCTTTTTTCTTTTTAATAGGAATTATTACTTTTTAAGAAATCACGTTTAATTGAATTGGATAAATATAGGAAAATTATTTTAGTGGGTATAAGTCAAGTATGCTTTGGGTAAATTAAATGGGCCATAATTAGTGTTTTTGTGTAAGAAATGTGTGTTTGACTTTTGTTTAATTGAAAATGTGTATTTGATTCATTTCATTGATTTGGGTAATGTATTTTATTACATTTGTTAGTAGGCTATTGATGTATATATTTTTATGCCATATTTTTTAAATATCGTTTTTAATCTTTTCAATCCAATAAAAGCTTTTATTTTTTATTTTTTAGCTTTTAAAAGGTTTTTGATTTTTAACAAACAAATAATTTACTTTATTCATAATAATTATATTGTATGTTTGCTTTTTATTTGTTTCTTAATATAAAAATATGAAAAGGTGGATGGAAATTGTGATACTTGATTAAAAAATTAAGAATAAAAAAACTTATAAGCGATGACAATCAGCAAGAGTTGGGGGCAATCGCTTTCTAATATTGGTATTCATTTGAGGAGGCTCATATTCAGGCATAGACAATTATATGTTATTGTCTCCAGAGTTACGAATGGTGGCGGATTGAAGATTTCAATTTATGACAAGGATGATCGACATGAAAACTCAACAACAAATGTGGTGTTTAAAAGGTGATTCAAAATTTATAGTGATTTTTTTTATTTATAATATTTATTTAGTTCGAATCATCACATCATCCGATAAACCAGTCACCGATTCAAATATATTTTCATCTAATGTGTGTTATCTTTAAAAGCTGTTTTATTTCGATTGTGACACAATATTGTTCAACTATATATTTATAACTAATGTGAGACACATTTTAAATATTTTATATTAATTATCCAACAATATATCTTTATCTTTATTATCACAATAAATATGGTCAATATGAAAAACCAACAACAAATGTGGTGTTTAATAGGTGTTTCAAAATTTAAAGTGATTTTTTTATTTATAATATTTATTTAGTTCAAATGCATACCGCCACATCACCCAACAACCATGATTACCGATTAATATGCACTTTTCATCTATTGTGTGTTATGCTAAAACTGTTTTATTTCAATTGTAACACAATATTGTTCAACTATATATTTATATCTAATTTGAGACACATCTTAAATATTTTACTTTGATATCCAACAATATATCTTTATTTTTATTATCACAATTATATTTGCATCTATTGCATTTTACATAAAAAGATTTACATTTGGTATCTGTAAGATGTGCTCTTTTAGATGGTTTTCATTCCCGTGCAACGCACGGGTTGAATACTAGTATTCTTAATAATGCATTTAACACCCTATGTGGTATTTGTGGTTTGTGTACCCTTATATGGTGGTTTGTTTATTTCATTTGTTTCTGTTATTTCGTTGTCATATGGTATAAAACCTGGGATGCGTCTTCAGATTCATTATTCGTGAATCCAAAGTCGATATTGAAATGGATTGTGATTCAAATGATTTAATGATATATTCTAATATAATATGTCTAACTTGCAATGTATCATTCAAAAAAATTATGATACGTTATAATAAATAAAATAAACAAATTTCAGTTTTGATGAGGGAAAAAAAAAAGAAAAAAGAAAGAAAGATTCAATTTTGATTGGAAAAAAAAAAAAGTCCGATAAGAGGCCAAGTTTTGCTGTGGCCGTATGTAAAAGCCCAATTGAAAGAAAGCCCATATAATTCCCAATAAAATCTCCAATTTCCCCAAATTGACTCATCGTTCTCGCCGATCCACCTACTAAGCTCCTCCTCAACTGCAGAAACTTGAAGGCATTTGATCAAGCAATTCTGCTCGGCTTTTTGCCGCTGCCATCTCCAATAGGCAATTCGCCGCTGCCACTCTCAGGTAATATCTTAATGGATTCTTCTCCTGCAGACATCTCCACTTGCGTTTAATTATAACGTATATTTTGGGCAAAATTCACGTTTTCACTGTTAACCTAGGACCGAGTAGCTGTCTGATATTCATCACCCACTGAAAAAAATCAAGAAAGAAAGATGTTTTTCCACATAGTGTTGGAGCGGAACATGCAATTGCACCCGCGCCATTTCGGCAGGGATCTCCGCGATAAGCTCGTCGCCAAACTTATGAAAGACGTTGAGGGCACTTGCAGGTATGGATAATTGACTGTGTTTTCAGTGTTACTGTGGTATTGTTTTAATTAAAGAGCATAACTTTTTTTCTCTTTTCCCCTCTTTACTCTCTTTTTCCCCTCTTTACAGCGGTCGGCATGGGTTCATTGTAGCAATCACCGGTATTGAAAGTGTCGGGAAGGGGTTAATTCGCGATGGCACCGGATTTGTTACTTTTCCGGTGAAGTACCAGTGCGTGGTGTTCCGACCTTTTAAAGGGGAAATTCTTGAAGCTGTTGTTACCATGGTTAACAAGGTTATTTTCAGTTTATGATGCGGTGGAAATTAGATGATTCTAAGACCTTGTTGATTTTGATGAATCTTGAGAAATTGGGAATAATGCAGTGATAAATCTCAACATTTTTTTGTTTAATAATGTAACACATGTAGGAACAGAATAAACCTGAGTTGTGATTAACAAAATCATAAAGCTGAACTGAGACTGAGATATAAAGAATTTGAAAATTAAGTTCCTTGATTATAGCAAAAGCACTAATTAAACGATTGCAACATCAAAATGAAGTAATAAGCACCGAACATTTACCACACCTCTTTAGTATCTGGACTACATCAGTTTGAGTAACCCTGATGTCTATGAGATTTTGGAGCTTATAGACGGGTTTTTATATCTCTTGCAGATGGGTTTCTTTGCTGAAGCTGGACCAGTGCAAATTTTTGTATCAAATCACGTGAGTTCTATTTCATTTCTTTTTTTTTTCCCTTTAAAATAATTCTTGACTATTGTTGGGCTTTTCTTGCTTTTGTTGCAAAATTTGTGTTTTCGTGTCTGCCATTGAAGAGATTACAAGCTTTGTGTGGGTTTGGAGCTGCGGCCATTTACTTGACATGAAGATGTTACTCTGGATTGATTACCTCACAAAGCACAACTTGCTAGTGTGACATCAAAACCTGTTTGTTGGAATAAAGAATTTGAATCCCAATTTCTGTTGTTTCTCTCTACAATGGCTTTGTTTTGGGTGGACCATAAAACGAAATAGTATTATTTAAGTACAGAGATAATCATGATTTATTTATCGCACAGAATGAGAGTCGAGTTTTCATGGTGCATGTGGAATATGGGTGTAGCGTGTATTACATATGTACATGGAACAACTGCATTGAAACAGGGTAGAAATAATGATTCTTTTTGTAGTTCTTCACCAAATGCTTTAATTCTCCTAGAAATTCTAATGCTTCTATGGTTTGGGGCGTGGCTCATGTTGTTTGTTCATCAAAATGGGAACAAAATTGCCTCATTGTTGCTTCTTTTGTTATTACTTCTCCTGCTGCGTAGAACTGAGTGGAGCGTGAATTGTAATCCTCTCGTCATTGCCCCATTCATGCATGAAGATATGACATCACTGTAAATGTTTGTTATCTTTTTTTGGTTTTCGTGTTAAAACAAAAAAATAAGAAGAAAGAAAAAGAAAAGGCATTAGGTTTGTTCTTTGTTTTTCTTCTATTTTCCATTTATGATTAATTTTATACGAAAATTGGAAATTGACATTTTCAAGTGACATAGTGAATGTGTCGTATTTCCATTGGATGATGAAGAGATGCATTAAGTGATAAGTGCATGTACATCTCTTCGTCACCCAATAAACAAGTAATACATTATAATGCCAATTGAAAATGTCACTATAGAATGTCTATCACAAATTATTCATTATTTTTACTTTCTTGGATACAACCTGATGATGTCATATTTCATTCACAGTTGATACCGGATGATATGGAGTTTCAAACTGGAGACATGCCTAATTACACAACTTCTGATGGATCTGTATGTAGCATCTGTGTTTCCCCTTTTTCTAGTTTTTATTTCTATAGTTATGCATTTAGCGTTTAGTCCTCCGTTTGGTCTTTCAGACGGCATGATCGCTTTGGTCATTTACAGGTTAAAATTCAGAAAGACAGTGAAGTTAGGCTGAAGATTATTGGAACCCGAGTTGATGCTACAGAAATCGTATGTGCTTCAACTTTTAGATACATCAAACTGTATTTCTTGATTAGAATAATATTATGTTGCTCACATGTGGGCCCGTTATGTTGCCCACACATCGGTGCCCCACCATGAGGGGGGCACATGTTACACACCGACCCATGTGGGCACGTTACCGTGCGGGTGGATGGGCGTCACCTGCCCCGCACCATCAGGGGGGACACATGTTGCAAATCGACCCATGTGCGCATACCGTAACGTACCCATATGTAGGCAACGAAACAAAACGGTTCTTGATTATACCTTGGTGTTCCACTGCCCCTTCTCCCTCACCCCACCATGTTGCTTGCTCTTTTTGCTCAAATTAGAAATAATGAGATTGTATGCTGAGAAAACGAGAGGACAATCTCATTGGCTTAGGGACTCAAATCTATATAAACTATTTGGCCAGAGAAGAAAAATACCAAGGAAACTCTTTTGGCAAGCTTCTTGAAACTTCTACTTTTCCAAGTCGATTTTATTATTACATGCAAAATCATGAAAGACTTGCTTTTGAATAGTTGGAATGTTGGGGTTGAAGCAAGTCACACACTACATCGTAAAAGTAGTTTCTAAGTGCGTTATTCAATTAAAACATAAATATAATTTAGGGTTGTCTACCTTTAGTTCCTGTAATTTGTCAAGGTTCCAAGATCAGTACGCTATATGAATCTATAATTTCAGCTTTGTTGTTTCACACTGGAGCCTCAGAATCCTGATATTAGCTCTTTTGCTGTGCAGTTCTGCATTGGCACCATAAAGGATGACTTCTTGGGTGTAATTAGTGATCCAGGCGCAACTTCCTGAAAGGAAAGATGGCCCCTTTTTCAAATCTTCATACATATCCTTTGGTGTTAGTGTGTGTTACTATAAGGAGTTGTTTTATGCTACCGTTGATTAACTATGTTTTGAAAGAATACTGATGTTTATCTAGTAGGGAAGGGAAAGTTTATTCAACTAGCATTCTAACAAACTATACGGGTGTGTTTGATTCACATATCTTTTCCCGGAAACATCCGTTTTCCAGTTTTTTTTTCCTTTCTTGGTTGTTTGATTGCCATTTCTTTTCCCTTGAAAACGCTTTCACCTTTTCTCGAAATCCGCACTTTTCCTTATTTTGGAGGAAAACGTTTTCCTTAGGGGGAGGTGGTTTTTGTTTTTTGGGAAAAGTTTGGCACTTTTTTTTCTTCTTTTTTTTAATGGATAATTTATTTTAACCATAAAAATCAGAAAAATGATCAAATTTCATTAAAAAAAACTCAAAAATAAGGAAAATAATATTATTTTCCAACTTTTAAATTAATCCAATCAAACACCTACAACTATTATTTCCCTGGAAAATTTTTTCTCGGAATTCATTTACCCGGAAAATATTTTCTTTCTAACCATTTTCCGATTTTGCAATCAAACACAGTCTACATTCTCAAACTATTTGATCAATTGAGACCCCAACAGCCCAAATACATAACATGTCGAGTTGCTTTTCTTCATTTTATTTATTTATTTCTTTCTTTTTCGTCGTTTTTCCCCTTCGATATTTTCCATTAATAAATTATTTTATTTTGGAGCCTTCGTAAATTTTAACTGCAAAATGACAAGGGACCATAGGGCGGTGATTGTCTGGGATTTCACGTGAAAGGTCACTCACTCCCTTTTCTCATCTTTTAAGTAAAAAATTAGGAGTACAATATGCTACTTGCAAGTTACATGTAAAGACTTTAATTTGACGCGTGCGGAGGTAAATTTCTATATCATTTAAAAAAAAAAATTAACTTTTTAAATTGAATGGTAATAAAATTTATGAAATTTGTAGAAAATAATGAATAGTCATTTGAGATATGTGGTTGTTATTGATATTTGATTCATCTGAATATTTAAAGCCAAGTATAAAATAAAAATACTTAAGATGAACGCCAAGTCAGAAGTGTGTGTTTCAGACTTTTCAGTTTGATTGCTCAAGCCACAAAGAATTAGAAATGGAAAACTAATTTCCCGTAAATTTTCTCACCTCACCCACAAGAACCAATTTTCCATGACAATTAAAATTTGCTTTAGGCCTTATTTTATGCACCATGTTTGAAGAGTGTTAGAATTGCATATAAATTGTATGGTTAAAAATAAGAGATTGTATGTTAAAAAATGTAAAATAATTATATATTTGGTTGAAAAGAGGAAAGAGAATTTTTTTTGAATTTGTTGGGGAAAAGAACAAAGCGTTTATACATGAAAACCAATTCAGACGGTAAATCATTATATCAAACACCGTTAGAAAAATGTCATTGATGGACATTTTCTATGAAGGATGTGACATTGTGACATATCAAAGCACCGTGGAGTTTTATTTTGATTTTTGCATGGCCGCCTATGCTAGTAATAATCCAAGTGTATACCCGTTTTATGACCTGTGTGCATCCCTCTAATGATGGGTAGGAGAAATACCAATTTTGTCGGAGAGGTATGCACGAGAGCACACAAAAGGATGTACGCGTATTATTGCTCCGTATACTATAGCGTATGGACAACGGAAAATAATGGAAAAATAGTATCTCGTACAGAAAATGATCGACAGAAATAGCATATAGATTGAGCTTGTTCACAAAATGACAACATTGCCAATGGGGTTCTTCCCTGTGCATTAAACTAAACAAAAACTGACATACATTGAATGACAAAATCAAAACTTTAACCCCAAAAACGCATCCAATCCAAACACGTAAACATAAAGTAGCAGAAATATTCGAAAATTCATGTTCATATAAAACAACATAATTTGAAGCTCCAACAATTCTATGAACCTCAAATCCAAAAACATCCCTTCTACCAAAATTCTCCCAAATTTTGATCAAAGTTCATCCTCCATCCTCAAATACTCGCCAATATCAGCATGGTGATGCACCACAATCCCATTTGGATCCATTTTCCTACAATCCTGTGTGCTCTTGGCCGCAACCCCAAACCCCAAAGGCACGTCCGCCATGGAATACACAACCACCCCATCATTCACCTGAATATTCTCAGTAATTCTCCCTACTCCACCTTTCAACACACTGTTTCCATACAAAAAGCTCATCTCTGACGTGGGCTTTAGCCACACCTTGTGCTTTGCATTAGCAGCCAACAAATTCAATCCCTGGATCGTTAGGTGGAATTTATCACTCTTTGTGAATTTTCCAATCTGAGTTCCCATAGACACCAATTTCTCACGCTTGATGTTGGTGGCGCGTTTGACTAATGACTCTGAAACGTAGTAGACTCTGTTCTTCTGGAGGCGGAAGCAGTAGCGCCCTGGGTTTGGGTCTGTCCCTTCATAAGATGGGTTCTCCATCACCATTTTTTGCAGATTGTTCCCTACAAATTTGTATAGCTTTTCGAAAATCAATGTTGTCTCCTTCTCGTCCAACGGCCTCATGGCAGTGGCGTTGGTTGTTTTGCTACAGTGACTATGTTAGACTGAGCTGCAGCTGCAATTTAAAATTTGCAATATATTACATTTATATATAACAAAAGGTTCGCCAAGATAGTGATTGGCAGGTAAACAATATCAAATATGGTTAAATATCCACTCACCTTCAGGCTTCAATCACACAATTTTCATTTCATATACCAAAGTTCACAGTATAATTGATTCCAGAATACACTAGAGGATATTTTACTATAATGATTTCCGAATACACTAGAGGATTTTTTTACAGGACCTCCTCTGTTTGAAGAATGACAATATCAGGAGTTCTGATGTCGCGTGGGATTGTTGATTTTCCATTTAGTTCTAAAATCAACAAAATGGTGCATAAAATTAATTCTCCATTTCTATTCTCAACATAAGCCATTTGAATTCAAAATCACAATTAATAATTCTACTTTATTACTCAAATTGAAAAACGCATTCCGAATCTAAAGCAGTGAGAAAATTTAAAATCGAAAACACGAAAAAAAAAATGTTACTCGATAATTTTTATTAAAAAAAATGAAGAGCGAACATAAATAATTAAAACTAAAGGCGTCCCCTCAAAGCACCAGGAGTAAAAATTAGAACCGAAAAATTTAAATCAATATTGAGCTATTAACTCAGAAAAGGCAAAAGTAGAACAAACTAGGCAGTAACCTGAGGAGTGAAGAAGCTGAAGAATCGAAGGCGTGTGACGGGCGAATTACGCCTGGCTGACTGGCGGCTCCGAGCGAACGAACGGCGGCGGCAGGGCTCAGGCGACTGCGACGGAGCGCGAGGGTTTGACGTTTGTTTCTGAATTTGAGTTTGCGTATGGGTAATGATGGGAGATCACTTTTCATTTTTCTTTTTCTTTTAATTTTTCCATTGGGTTGGGCCAGTGCTTATGGGCTTAATAATTTGGATTTGGAACTCTGGGCTTCGGGTTTTTTGATAGGGGTTTTTAAATTAATACAAATGTTTATGTTTAATTTTTTAAAAATAAGGTAAATCCAACTTAAGGGAGAATTACAAAAATCTAGTATTTTTGGATTGGCTCGGTTACAAGAATATAGTTCGGGAAGACAAGCGATTGAGCATATTCGGACCTAATGTAGCTCGTAAGACATTGAATTTTGGGGATTGGATATTGGGTTCAATTCCTCATATGCATATTTTTATGTCTTAATTCATTCACTTTTTATTCGCATTCATTCCTTTTTCATTTTCTCATAATTCTTTATATTTTGTTATTTTCATTTTAAATATTTTTTCCACCTTTTCTGATATAATTTACTTTCTATGTTTTTAATTCATTTATTTCCTTTTCCCACAATTCTTTCGATAGTTTGTTATTTTCTATTTTAAATATTTATTTTTTTCACTTTTTATTATATAATAATTTAGTAACTTAACTTTTTAATTTGGTTAATAAACTTATTCTACCTTTAATTTAGTAGTTACAAAAAATATGAAATTCATTTATTTGTATTGTATTACACATTATAACTGAAGTACCCAAAATGTGCAATTATTCATATCACATCGTTTTTTCTTGAGTCAAAACATAATAAAAAAGTTTAATATTGTTTGGAAAATTTTCTCCCTTTCACACAAAATATGCAATGCGTTACACATGCCTTATACATAAAATATAATGCACATATAAATAAAAATATTAATTAAATAAAAGGTGCAATTTATTATACATTCGTTACACAGAATGAGTAATTCTTTAGTTTGTATTTTATTACACATTAATTATTTATATCACTTCATATCTTTCGTAGTTTGGCACTTTAATTAAATTAGATTAATTAATGTATATTATACATATTGTGATTTTTAATTTATTTTTTCATTTTTATATAGTCCCTCATAGTTTTTTCTTTTTCATTTTCATTTTAAATGTCTTTTTTTTTCTTTTTCTCTTATAATTTTGATGCTTAGCCCTTTATATTAATTAATGTACATTGTACACTGTGTAACAAGTGTGTAATACATTACAACACTGATACACATTACAACAATATTACACACTTTATGTAATATGTTATACCATATGAGTTATTTACATTGTTATTTTTGAATTATTTTTTATTTTTTATATAATTTCTGGTAGATTTTTTTCATTTTCAGTTTAAATGTTGTTTTTTTTCAATTTCTCTTATAATTTGCATATCGACCTTTAATTTAATTAATGTACATTACACACTCCGCATAATGAGTGTGTAATACATTTCAGTACCGATACACATTAAATATTCTATGTAATCCATTTGTAGTTTTTTTTTTTTTTACATATTCTCTATAATTCATTACAGATTATTTGCAATGTATTATAAATTTTCTATAATGTAATACATTTTCTTTGTAATTCATTAAAAATTCTTATTATATATAAGCATCACACATTCTCTATAACCCCTCTATAATTTGTTAGATATTCTCCACATATAGTATCACAGAAATATCCATAGCAATAGCAACTCCTGCCATTCCTAACAAAACACTACAATTTGCAACAGCTTCAAACTCGTTCAAAATCACCAACCAAAAAAAATCTTTTACATTTGGTCAAGAATTCTTATAGAAATCTTCTACAAAATAACTCGAAAAAAAATATCTTTCAAAATTCTAGCAACTAATAAAAAATTTACATTTGGTAAAGGATTAATTCTTATAGAACATTTTACGAAGTAATTCTATACAGATATTTAATATTGACATTATTAAGCGACACAGGGGATGTGATTCTCATTGAATGATGAAGGTGTGCATTAAGTAATAAGCATATGTACATCTTCATCATCCATTAACAAGTGATATATCACAATGCCACTTAAAAATATCAATTTAAATTATCAATACAAAATTATTCTATAACTCTTACATGCCTTTCGGTGTGGTGAAAATTTGCAAAGGCACAACAAGAACGTGTTCCAACCATGGTTGGAAGACATGAAAATAAAAAAATTCTTCTAAAAAAGCTAATTACTAGAAAAACAGTTAAAAAGATATCTAATAGTGGAGAATTCAACCAAGCGATAAAAATTAGAGAAACAACGGTAGAATGTGCAACTTCGGATCAAGCGAGAGAATGCATGTGCCTGTGCAGGAATAGTGTTTGTCAGAGTAAGAAAATATATCTCAGCATGTGTAAGATAGAGAAACAAACAAACAAAAAAAAAAGATAAAGGTGTTATAAAAGAATAGAAACAATAGAGAGAATTTAGAGAGAATGAATTCTAAGGAATTCTCAGGAATGAATTTCATTAATAACCGAAGCCCTATTTATAGGAAAACTTCGAATGGCACAATCGTAATTACATAATTTCATCAAGGGTATAATAGTCATTCACATATAATAATTACATCTTTTACCAAATTATTCCTCCACCAAATTATTCCTCCACCAAATTATTCCTCATAATTCATAACCACCAAATTATTCTCAATTATTCATAACACCTAATAATTATTCTTCAATTATTATTCATAACACTCCCCCTTAAATGACTATTAATACAAATGTCTTCCGGGCCTGTTTGGAGAAAAACCAGTGGGAAAAAAACTTCCAAACCGATTGCAGGATAGCTTGGAGTGGTTATATACTGCTTCATCAAAACATTGCTCCCCCTGATATCTATCAGCGGCATATGAGTATTCACGTCTTTGCCTCGTTAAAACCTTGTCAAGAAAATCCAGTGGGAAAAAACTTGATCGAAGGAAAAAGAGTACAAGCTGCTCAGTTTGATTTCATATCTTGAGAATCGATATCTTTATACGGTAAATGATTTCAATATCATCATCGTTTGGATCTAAAGCATTAGCTCCATTATAACTTGATCCAATAGATACCTGTATCAATTTCTCCTATCGTTCTCAATATACCATGAATATGCCTCGTTAAAACCTTATTAGGAAAAACGTTAGGAAAAACCTAATGAAGGAAAAAGTACATTATTCATGTGAATACGCCTTTAAAGTTGCCTCATTAAAAACCTTGCTAGGAAAACCCAATGGGATAAAACCTCAGTCAAGGGAAAAAGAGTGCAACGCGTATTTTATACAAGTATGCTGCAAGCATTTCAAAATCTTTCATACATTTGTATGAGTATCATATACATTGGTTTTATATTCTTCGTTCATTTAAAGTGCATCAATTTTCGTACACAACTACAAAACATTCACCATGAACACATGTCTCCAAACACACAATTTAAAGTATATAAATTCATAGTAAAAACATGTAAACATATAAGTAAACCTTCATAACTAACTAACACTTAAAATATATCATTTAACATTTAATACTCACTTAATAGGTTATTTCATTCTCAGGGGCTTAGCTCACCCTTTAGGGTACTCATAAACACGAGCTTAGCTCACCCGATCCTTTAATTTCCTTTTCGGTACTACACACACGATCGGTAATTTAACTTTCATGAGCATGCAACATATAATGACCACCATGCTTATCTTTAAACTTGAGCACTAGTCATCATCATCTCATCATCTCATAAGTTAAGGATTTCACATTCACCATTTATCATCTTCAATATATCTCAATATTTTCATTATCATTGATCATATGTAACGCTACATTTTTATATCGTGTCGACACTTTTCAATTTCATTTTTTTCCCCATATCGACATAACTTATCGAGATATCTCATTATCAATCCTCTTGTAGGATTACACAATATAGTTATGTTTATATACTCTTCAAGAGCATATGCCTCCGTTGTTAAGACCATTTTTTATAATTTGCTTTGATATATATGTTTGGGGAAATATCAACGCTTGCCGCGCTAACTTATCAAAGCATCGTAGTTGATATATGTGATTGTTCATAGCCTTTCATGCATCTTTGAACTTCAAGTTCGTATTTCAATTTGGAGGATATAACATGATGCATTTCACATATTATTTTCAACCTTTAATACTCCCCTCATCTTTGAGAAAATTTAGAACACCAAAACTCATACGAGTTGGTATGATTTTAATCATATATATTCTCATCATTCAAATTAATATGAGAATTTAGACCGTTTGCATTCTATTCTCGATATCGGCAATTTATTTGAGGACTTTAAATAATTTGCCATATAATATCCCACTTGTATCATACTCAAATCCTTGAGGATTTAGTCAAGTATTGGGATATACATTTACTAGCTTTATCATTAAATCGAAAATCATGCTCATCACAGTGAGCAAATATTTCGTAAATTTCAAATTACGAATCATATACACATGTGACTATCTAGTGGATCCATATCATAATATCTAGTAGTCCACATGGATGATGAGTGGGCCCATACTTCTCATCCTTTATTCCAGATATATTTGGGATTTATTCCCAATATTGGCTAGTAATGATTTCATCATTTATCGAGAACAATCATTGAAGAATTCTTTTAATTCTTCACTTGAAATATTGATTTCAATAATTATTTAAACCGGGATGGTCAGTCCGGTTTTGCAAACGAGTATTATTGAACTTCTAGTTCAGTAAATTCTTATATCGATTTCACTAGTATCTGTATAGTGCTCAATATGATTTATCATAGAAACAATTCACCGACATATTCCATCATCTTTTAGTTACATTATTGTCTACTACTGTTCAAACACGGAGTTACAGCTCATACGCATCACATCTTGCTACTGTTCAACTACGGAGTCTTAGCTCTTACGCTTCATATTATTTATTTAAAATCGGAGTCTTATTTCATACGCGTCGTATTATTCTATAAATAAATCATCAAAATTATCGCAAAATTCATCCTAACAAGGGTCTATACATTATAATGGATCATATGCTCTCAAATCTTCGAAAATACTATCCATCACTACCGATCAAAATCCTAAAAAGGATTTATCGATGTAAATTTGGAAAGATTAAGGATGCTAATGAATAAGGGTATCCCACAAGATATCCGATGCTTGATTGAAGTAAAGGTTCGATTATCTGGTGAGGTTTCAATTCCTTCTAAATACATGCCTGGTATGGGTAAAGTAATTTTTCAAAGAAACAGAGAGCAAAAGATTAGGAGGATGCTACAAGTGTGCTCGATGGACATGTGACACTTTCGATGTAAATCTGGGGTACTTGTCCGTAAATCGAGAAGATAAAATAGCATTCATTAAGGATGGATTGAGTAAGGAGCCTTTGGATGATATTCAACAGGCTCTTGAGACACATCCTAGTGGACACGTACAAGGTGAGCTAATGGCCTTATGGGCCAAATTCAAAGATCAACAAGCAGCGTTCTGATCTTGAAAAACTTACTTTAGAAGATCCTGTTTGTAAATTTAGTAGAAAAATTTAGCATAATGATTTTCCCATATTTATGTAAGAAAGCTCGGTGTAATAACAAAGATCAATATATTTCTTTTATTTGTAAATATCATTTTTCAATTTTAAGATATATATATTATTTTTCAATCTCTGACAGCTATATGTCATATCACTAAAAAAAAATTTCTACCTTTTTTTTTTCTTTCATATTTGTCAAAAAGTAAATAGTGCACTCAATTATTGGTTTGAAAATTTTTCTTTAAATAGAGGGATTCATATATCTATCATTCATTCGTTGAAAGAGAAAGATAGAGGTGGAGATGGAGATGGAGATATCAAAATCATCTCATGTAAGTCAATCTTTACCTCGCCAGGTAAAAACTATATGTGTTCTTGGTGGCTCCAGACTAGTAGGTCATATCCAATATGTGAATATGGCATACCAACTTGTAAGAGAGTTAGGGAAACAAAATATCAATATACTATATGGAGGGACTAATAACAAACTATTAAGGAGTCTTACGATGGCCGCACAATTATGGGGGATAAGAGTGTCAAGTATAATACCTTTTCATCGAATTGGAGGCAGTAATCGAATTGGAGTTAGAAATGTCATTAGTCCAACGGATTGATGCTACAAACACAATCCATCCATGATTTGATGTATATGATGAGCAATAGTGATGCTTTTATTGTTCTTCCAGGTGGCTATAACACTGGAGGAAATATTCAATATAGCGTCATTTGCAGTGGAATTTTCATACCAAACCCATAGGTTTGTTAAATATTAATTATTTCTTCAATGGTTTGCTAGCATTTCTAGATCGAGTGTAGAACATAAATTTATTTCTCGTTAATGAGAAATATACTTGTTTCTGCTAATACGATTCTTTGATCTACTCATCAAGATTCAATCATATGTTCAAAAATGTGGAAGTGAAACCCATCGGTCACGAGATCATCGGTGTCAGCGAAAAAGAGATCCTTTGGATCTTTCATTATGAACAGAATGTTAGGGGTGGCGAGAGTTACGAGTATTTATACTCTCGAGACGCATCCCTCAATTATGGGTTCAATATATATTTTCTTTTTATTTCTATATTTTCAGTGTTTATTGTCATCTTTGATATTCTCAATATGTTCCACTTCAAATTTGTTTTGTACTTCTTCTGGAGTAATAATATCATATTGGCTTTAGTCAAATACAGAAATCTAGTGATTATGCTTCTTCAAGAGCATTTTATTCTCATATTAATACAATCTCATATCATCGATGAGATTACTTCATATAATCACTTCATATGATATGTTCCTTTTATCAATATGGGATCTATTGAGCATTTTACTTTCATATATTTATCCAATGGTAACTTCAAGTACCACTTGCTCAATTTTCTCCATTAATATTCGGTAAATATGAAGAATAAATTTTATTCTTATTATCTACTTCTTCAAGAGTAGGATTAGAATGTTTGATCAACTACTTCTTCTGGAGTAGGATTCGTTATAACCAATCGTGTAGTATAACCCACCACATTGGAAATATATCAGAAATCTAAAATCGTAAATTTAAATTGCAGAAATTAAATTTCCTCCAATAGGTGGTCGAACCTACCTTATGGGAATTATTGTAATAAATATAAATTTACGGAATTTAAATAGCAAGAATTAAATTGCATAATGTTTAACTACTTCTTCAGGAGTAGGATCTGCTTAGTAGAAGGTATTACCCATCACTTAGCATATAAAGTGCAAAAATATATAAAACATTCCGTTTAGTGACGGTTGAACCCATCATCAAGTAGGAGGTATTGCAGTAATTAAATTGCGATTAAATAAAGTGCGAGAATTAAATATTGAAGCTATTCTGCGGGAGGCATTTGTTCTTCAGAACAAATACTGCATTACTTCTACAAGAGCACACTTATCCTTCTGAATAAGTACATTATGTAATTGAACTCTTGGGAGTTACATTAATATTTCGATCTTTTAACTCAAATGGACTTCAAGCCATTTTATATAATCAATGGATTTAGAATTTCTTCATGAATATTCTATCCATTTTTCACTGTCGTCAAAATTAGGTCGGTTTTACCCTAAGGATAAAATTGTCCATTCCAATTCGCAAAGGTAAAATTGTCAAAAATATTTTATCAATGTTTTACGATTGGAAAATTATCTCCTTTCTACTTCAATTTATCAATATCAAAATATTCAATGACTATTTTGTAACTTTTTCAAAAGTTGGTGTACTAATTTGTAAATTTTGAAAGTTTGATAATAACATATTTCAAACAACGAGTTATTACCCTATTAATATTGGTGTCAAATCGAAGCCCTCGTTAAATCGAGTATAATGGAGTCGAGAAAATTTGATTTTGGTAACGTCTGCTCCTTATATCTCGAGAAAGCGAATATTATAGTTTAATATATTATTATATTATAAAGTAATATAATATATATATACCTTTCCGCTTTCTTTGTGAAGCAATTGAACATGCACGTATTTCTATTTGCCAATTCTTGAATTGCCCATAATGCAATAATCATCATTAAGCCAAAATATAATATTATTAAACTATAATCAAACACTAGAGATGAGAGAAAAGTTATGAATGTTGCGTCTTTGAAGAAAGAGAAGCGGAGATAGTGAGAGAAGAGGAAGAAGAATAATGGAGATCTCGAATGAAGATGATTTTGAGAGGAGAGAATCTTGATCCGCAGAATTGTTAAAGTGAGCATAGTTTTAGAGACAATTAATCGACTAATATTAAGGTTTACGTGCAGAGGTTAAGTGATAGATCTGTTGTAGAAGCATCTTTCATATTACTCAAATGATTTAGAGGCTACGTCTTTGATAACGTGTTATAAAGAATAGAAACAATAGAGAGAATTTAGAGAATGAATTCTAAGGAATTCTCGTGAATGAATTTCATTAATAGCAGAAGCCCTATTTATAGGAAAGCTTCGAATGGCACAATCGTAATTACATAATTTCATCAAGGGTATAATAGTCATTCACATATAATAATTACATCTTTTACCAAATTATTCCTCCACCAAATTATTCCTTCACCAAATTATTCCTCATAATTCATAACCACCAAATTATTCTCAATTATTCATAACACCTAATAATTATTCTTCAATTATTATTCATAACAAAAGGATCGATGTTAGCATTTGTAAAAGATACAGAAGCAAACAAAAAAGAAAGAAAAAGGAAAATTGGATAGGGTATGGAACGCGATTACCAAATTTGTCAATTAGTTTCATTTTGCAACATTCTTGTATTATGAAACATAAAAGGCTCAATTTAACTTAACATTCATGTTAACTTAACATTGGATGCATGTTGGACAATGTCAAAGTGATTATATTATACATTCAAATATTCAATGTTTAGATGATATGTGTTAAGTGGGCACAATAAATTTATACCCAATCGGGCACTAGATCATAATTGGAATTGTAAAACTGACTAAAGTGAAGTAAAGGAAAAACCCTAAAATAATTGACAGAAATCAAGTTTTCACCATTTTTTTCTCTATATCAAAGGTCTACTGTTGTATTAGGGGGTGTTCTCAACATGAAATTGTATGATTTTTTATTTTATTTTTTGTATGTATTCCTCAAAACTAATAATATAATATAACCTATAGAAACCAATTACTAGGTAAACTAATAAGAGAGTTCGATTTATGCAAAGGTTTGATCAAAGAGAGATTTTCGTTGATGATTTAATCGTGCTACAATGCGTGTATTGTATTTAACGTGTTGATTAACAGAGACATGATTACTAGCTAGGTTTTACAATAAAACTAAATTAGAAATTTAACCTAATTTATACATGATTCGTGATCATAATCTAACAGTAAATAAATCACGTATAAAATTTCCTTAGTTTACATCGACGCATTTTAGCCTGACCTAGGATTCCAGGGGTTTTCTTTGTGTTCAAAGAACAATGTAGCTAGAAACACGTAGTTATGCGTTGTTTTGAATTATTTTGTATCTAAGGGTGTGTTTAATTGCGAAGCCGGAAAATGGTTAGAAGGAAAACGTTTTCCGGGTAAATGAATTCCGGGAAAAGGTTTTCCAGGGAAATGGTAGTTGTAGGTGTTTGATTGGGTTAATTTGAAAGTTGAAAAATAATGTTATTTTCCTTATTTTTTTTTTAATGAAATTTGATCATTTTCTTTATCTTTATGGTTAAAGTAAATTGTCTATTAAAAAAGAAAAAAAAAAGCGTCAACTTTTCTCGAAAAACAAAACCACAGGAAAACGTTTTCCTTCAAAACAAGGAAAAGAACGGATTTCGAGAAAAGTTGGAAAACCTTTTCCAGGAAAAGAAAATACAATCAAACACACCAAAACCCTGAAAAAGGTGGAAAAGTGATTTTTTCCTGAAAAACATTGCTCAATCAAACACACCCTAAATAAAATTTTCTGTATCACTACTCTACCATTTATTTATCACTTTCAGTCTACATACAACTACAAAATAAGAGGAATGAAAGCAATTGGCACATGAACTCCTCTAAGTGTCTTAGTCGGTTGAGCCTCTATGAGACAAATTTTCATCGTTCTCAGAGATTTTGTAGACAATTTTGTATAACAACTGATTTTTAAACTAATTGTCAAATATACAGATAGTTATATATCTTGTTTATTTGTTTATTTATGTAGTTAAAATGTATGAACTAAATCAACAATAAGCTCAGTCTTGAAAAAATTATATTGTTTAGATGGTTCTCAAGCAATTTTGCTCTCCTACGAAGCCATGCACACTCCTCTTCAAAAATTCGTGGGGCGCATGAACCCCCCACCATCAGACCAGAGGAAAGTTATATATTATTCATCTTACTTATCTGAGATTCAAAAAAAAAAAAAATGATAATGTGGCGCCATCACCGGGCGCCACGTCATGGAGTGTACACACTCTCCTACACATTAGTATGTAGGAGAGCACCAGCGGGTTCTTGAGATTGCAGTTTGTGTATTAGAATATTAACTAATACTAGTAATAGAAACCCCTAAGTGTTATGATCTAAAGATTAATATTTAATACACATCAGTATAACAAAAATCGATACAAAAAGTAATGATCGATGATAGCAAACTGACATTAATTTAATCAGAAAAGAAAAAAGAGTGGTTTTTACACATTTTAGAACACATATATCTTTTTATTCAACTTTCCAACACTTGTCAATTACACCTTGAAAGAAAATGACTATGGCCTAATAACAACCCTGATTAAGCAGGGCATTGGAAACCTGGAGGTGGAACTTTGCCACAGTCAACAAGGACTTCAAGAGCAATAGGTATAAGAATGTTGATGTTTAGAAGCTTAGCCTTTATGGTGGTGCAAAGGCATAATGCTGCATCCAAGTCCACAAGTCCCTTTAGAACAGGACAGCAAGTGTCCTTAACATTGCTTCCAATTCCTATGTGTACAAGGCCTCCTAATAAGTCCACACATGCACCAAGTTTTAGAGCGTCAATGGGACATGTTTGCTGTGTAGGCGGTGGTGGTGGTGGAGGGCATGGGGTTTCGGTTGGTGGCGATGGTGGCTTTACGGGGACTGGCGGTGGTTTGGGTACGGTTGGTGGAAGTGGTGGTGTGATGGTGGGTGGTGGCAATAGAGGAGGAGTAGGTTTGGGTGGTGTGTATGGTGGTAACGGTGGCTTTACGGGGACTGGCGGCGTAGGTACGGTTGGTGGAAGTGGTGGTGTGATGGTGGGTGGTGGGAGTAGAGGAGGAGTAGGTTTGGGTGGCGTATATGGTGGGTAAACTATTGGAGGGTGGGGAATGATTGGAGGGTGTACAATAGGAGGGTGGGGAAAGATTGGAGGATGCACAATAGGAGGCTTAACAACCGGTGGTTTCGGTGGCGGCTTAGTTACTGGCGGCTTTGGTGGCGGCTTAGTTACTGGTGGTTTTATAACCGGAGGTTTTGAGGGTGGCTTCACGACAGGAGGTTTCGGTCCGTGATGTGGTGGCTTGACGACAGGAGGCTTGTAGCCGTGTGGTGGTGGTTTCACGACAGGAGGCTTGTAGCCGTGTGGTGGTGGTTTCACGACAGGAGGTTTGTAGCCGTGTGGTGGCGGTTTCACGACCGGAGGTAGGACGTGAGGTGGCGGCTTGATGGGCGGATGCTTGGGGGAGGGGTGCTTGGGTGGAATTGGGTATGGGCAATAAGGGCATGCTAGAGAACCAAGCAGTGTTCCCAAGTTAAGAAGAACAAAGATTGGAAGAACCAAATTGGGGTTCCCCATTATTTTCAAATTTTACTTATTATGAGAAAGCAAGATGGAGAGTAGTTCTTATAGAGGAGTGAGAGCAAGTGGCGCAATTATGGATTTAGAGTCAACACTACGATTTAGTGCATATTTAGAATGCAATGGCTATAGATCTCAAATTAACTTTGAGATTTTATTTTCCCACTAATCATTTGTTTTATGAATGGTGATAATATTAGTGAGGTGTGTAAAAATAAGTTGAGGCATCGTAAACTCATTCGTCATAAAAAGTTTGTATCATAATACAATTCTATTTGTATATTGCCAATGAGAAATCAAAACATCAATATATTGTATGTTTGGTTTTCTTATTTTCAGAAAAAAAGAGAGAGATATTTCTCGAATTTCTGGAACGATGTTAAACTTAAAAAGCAATCAAGAAATATAAAAAATTAACAAATTTTCACCGTTTCGAAAATTAAAAATTAAAAGCAATTCAAAAACAGCGAAGGAAACAAGTTATTAAATTTTTTTCCTTACTTTTATCACTTCAAATTCTTGAAAAAAAAAAAAAGGATTTTTCTTCTCAAAACAAAAGCTTTGTCAAGCCACTTGACCAATAGGACACGAAAATCTAAACAACCATGCATGCTCTTGCGCGTATGACTGTGAGCAATCAACATCTAGGAGTATTTAAAATCACTATCAAACTTAAAGCATTTTGTCTTGGACGTACACCAAAAGAAATTAAAAACAAAATCCTTAAAGAATATATGTGTGACATACCGACATGTATCAATTCCAAACCAGTGGGCAGTGAGCACAAATCTATTGACTATTGTTCTAATTCACGTCTTTTTATCTATCACATTCAATCAAAATAATTTATAAGAATGATTAATATATTAATTTAATAATATAAATTATTTTAATTAGAAAAATAGAAATTGAGACTGCAAAATCTGAACTCCCAGACCCGGTGGGGCTGCATGTCCATTTCTTTGGCTTTAGATTTCAAACCATTTTGGGACAATATTGGACCACTATATTAGCAGTTTCCATATCCGTGACTAACCCCGGAAATCACGTCTAGCTTTTTTGCTGGATAGTACAAATTTTATAATAATGAAAGATTGACACCCTTTGCTCAAAGACAAAACATTTGAAAGGTTTTCTTACCAATCGACATGTATATGTGATTTACACCAAGATATAGGCTGTCGGCAATATTTAAGAAACAGGATAAAACATCCTTGTGTCGATTTTTTTTTAAGAGTACTGTTATTCACATGTAATAATATTAGTAGATTGAAGAATATAGACAATTATGTATATATATATATATATATGTACATAAATCATTTTCTAAAAACTAATAATAATTTGTTACATTTATAAAGCAAACATTGTTGTATTGAATAATTTTTTTCCATGTAAAGTCAACATCTTTTGAACATATTACATTGAGCGGATGCAATGTCATTAATGTGCCCAATTGGAGTTCATATTTGTCATCATTCTATTTTATGTAATTAATTATCTCGTCTAATCAAAACAATCGATGAGACGAGAAATGTGACAATTGATATAAACGCTTCATAAGTATTGCAATCCTCCACTTGGCGGTGTATTCAATTTTTTCCCCTTTTAAATTTGATAATATTAAAGCCGAAAGAAATTGCTTCGTAATCACAGGCAAAGCCCACCAGTGAAGTTCAATCCAGCACATGCCACCACCTGAGGCAGCCCACTAGCATTTCTGTCCATGTCTGCTTGGCAGTTTGCTATTGCCTTATATATGGGCTTTAATTCATTTGGGTGGATATGGAGTTAAATATCCTTTCTCCTGATTTCCATAAGTAAGTATCTCAGTTTTTATTGAAACTAGTGCATAGCACACTAGCAGATGCATTGTACCTGAATTGCAACCATGATATAAGTTTGACATACATTACAATCCAAAATTATACTCTGATTCTAGAGCGTTCAGAATTTCAATCGCATTCTATTCGAAATAAAGGAAATTTCATGGACAATAACAATGACCAAAAATAATGAATCTCCCACTATTTTGCTTGCACAAAAAATAAAGCAATATGTTCAATCCAACAATCATGTACTAGCTTGACCATCCAACCATTTCTCAATTTAATTTCTTTCGCAACCGATCCATTACATAATTAGGAACATTTTTTGTTATTATTTAATAATAATAGATTATACACATTGTGTTTTGAAACAATAAAAATGATAAAAAAAAAAAAGAAAAAAAAAAAAGAAAAACTACAAGAATCATAAAACAAATGTGTGAATGACCAACGAGGTTAACAATATTTAGGCATAAAGGAACAAAGGATCATCAATGTATTAAAAGTAGTGGAATATCGTTACTTAGATAATATTAATTATCGTTATTATCATTAATTGCATAACAATTTTGTGTATTTCAATTATTAAAAAATAAAAACAGTGAGGGCAAAATGGAGATGTGAATGTTTTGCACACATACCCACTTTTAAATTATTATTATTATTATTATTATTATTATTATTATTATTATTATTATTATTATTGATGTAGGATGGATAATGAACAACTAAGAAGAGAAGAAGATCCAAGAGAAATAAGGTCAAAACAGAAAATATATCAATTTATTCAATAATCGAAATCTCGAAAACAAATAATGAACCCTATATTTATAAGGGTCACAAAATCCTACTATAATTTATCCGAATTTGATTCTTAGAAACTCTTATGTTTGGAGCAACACGTTCAATTAAACCTCAAATTACAAGTGTCTGGTAAAGCTTTATTGCCATTTCGCAAGGCAATACACAGCAATACAATGAAAGTGCAGGACCCCGATAATGACACCTGAATAATCAATCCGTTTGAAGTAAATAATGTAACATATTTTGCATATGTGGTCTGTATTATTGGTGCAAATAAGAAATAGGTGCTCCTAACCAGAGCCCAAAGGCAACCTACACTACTGTCCTTCAGGGTATACCAGGATAGCACTCCCAACTTTACAGTTAAGCATTAGCATCGCCAGCCTAGATTCTGCTTTTGTCACAAAGAGAATCGCATAATTTGTAATGTAATCAAAAGTAATCCAGTGCTCAAGACAATAAGAAGAGAGTAGAGGACACATGACATATGTCACCTCAGTATCAAGTATTATTCTCGATTGATATCATCCAAAAATGATACTGACATGCAATGATTATCACATCCAATTCTGTATCCCGCTCTAACATCCACTTGTGAGCATGGTAAAATAAACAGATTGGGACACGCCCCCCGCCCCCCAAAAAAGAAAAATCATGGGGAACACATGCCGAGAATCTACCTGGGCATTGGAGCAAAATTGTCGAGACAATAGCCACATATCCATATGGGCCCTAGACCAACAAGAACTAACCAAATAAACTTGGAGATTAAACGACTATTATATGTTTTAAGTAGTAAAACCAGTAAATAAATAAAGATCCGGTTAAAATCCACACCACTGTTCCATATAACTCGAATACTAAACAACTTCCAAGAGTTATTTCGTCGCCTCCATATCTGCTACACACAAGCACACAATGAAGCTTAACAATCAAGCACAATTTTACCGACTAACAAAATGCATATGCCTCTTTGACCAAAACAATATAAATTTACAAACTTATTGAAAACACACTTGAAGCAGTAAAACATACTTTTTACAACAATAGTCACACACAGGAGGCCTCAGGTGAGACGCACTTCTCCACTTGCATGAACAGCCTTCACTTGCTTGTCATATTCATCTTCCTCTTCTTCTTCCTCCTCCTCTAGTTCTTCTTCGTCTTCTTTGTCCTCATCTTCTTCACCTCCCCAACCAAAGCCTCCAATAGAACGGGAAGCTGGAGCAGGGGTCTTGGCCTCGTCCACAATTTGCATGATCTCTTCTACACTTTGGAGGGAGAAAGTTGGGTTTTCTTTCCTGTAATATGCTGCTTGAGCTGCATCGGTTAATTCCCTTGGCAAATTCTTTAGGAACCATCGGTGTGTTTTGATATCTTTGATTGAGATTCTCTGTGCCAAGAAAATCATATCTTAAATCAAGTAATCCAAAAAATATATATTAAAATTAAGAGTAAGCAAAAACCTCGTCTTATGTCACAACATAAAAAGATGAAATGAATGATGAAATACGCTCAATAAACTAAATTATCAGAAACTACTAAAATATGGCACAACAAACAGCTGAAAGAGACAATCAAAATTCTATAATGGCTCGGAAGGTTTTTCAACAGGTAGTTGGTAGATAATACAATATTTTAATTAAATCTTATTCTCAACACATTATTTTTCATCGCACTATCAGTTCCAAGTTATGTGTCCACAAATAATATATGAACTATATTATCATTATCTGGCATTCAAAAATACAAATGAAGTTCTCCAACACAGGAAAAACTGTAAGTGTGTAAGCATCAAGAGTATGAGCATACATACCCTGGCTGGATTGGCAACGAAGATGTGAGAAAGGAGGTGCCTACAATCTTGAGATATGTGGACATAATCAGGGATCTTGTACTGAACAGCCATTATTCGCTGGAAAAGAACATCAAAGCAAACATGAATAACAATTAGATAATAATCTCCATAGTTTACTCATCGATGTAAACTAAAGGCTTTGTAGCACTACAAAGACCGAAATGAAGAACCTTACTTGAATGGTCTTCCTGAAGTTCTTTGGATCTTCCTGGTCCTCAAAGGGATAGGCTCCAACCAGCATAACATAAAGTGTCACTCCACATGACCATACATCAGCCAACTGAAAAAAAACACAAACAAAAGTAACAAAAGTTAACAGAGAAAACCTAAAAAAAGAACGCACTGCATTTCTGCTAGATGTACATGCAAACATAGAGCGAGTATGTCCAAACAAGATTCTATGGTACAGAAAAAATAAAATGATGTGTTTACCTTTCCGTCGTATTCCCTTCTTTGTAGAACCTCAGGAGCAATATAAGCGGGGGTGCCAACAGTAGATTTGGGCCTCGAATGCAGCAGAGATGACTATAAAAATAGAAATAAAAACACGCTAAGTACATTTTGCTCCACGTGAAAAAGCCTGATAGTCCACGTATTTTTAAGTTATTGTGTAACAATATGTAACCTTTGAGTAACCAAAGTCGCAGATTTTTAGGCGTGGTGCAGGGCTTCCATCCAGAAGGGTATTCTCTAGCTTCAAATCTCTATGGCATATTTGCTGCAGAGCACACACAAATTCAAGGATGCATAGTTTCAGCTCATGAAAAGACTGATGTGAGACCAAATAATTCATACCGACAAGTCCATCAATACATAAAAGCCAATTTGAAAGCTAAGTTTCAGTTACCATTGAGTGACAATAGTTTACTCCAGAAATGAGCTGCTGAAAGAAGTACCTAGCCTGAAATTAAAGTTAACGCATCTATCAAATCAAAGTTCATAATATATAAAATCCAAGTCATGTCTTCATTGACCCCATTTTCCCATGATGTGTGTAAAGGGTATTGGAAATTGAGTTATGGTACCTCATCTTCACTGAATCTTCCAGCACTGCAGATTCTTTCAAAGAGCTCTCCACCTGCAGCATACTCCATGACAATGGCAAGGTGGCTGGGGGTCAACACAACCTGCAAATCCCAAATGCAAGCATTCAGCACAGTATAACTCCAATCCACATTTCAATCCATAAACAGAAAATGCGAGAGAAAAATTGAAAATTGTGCTTTTTTCACCTCCTTGAATCGAATTATGTTGGGATGGCGAAGTGATCTGTGATTAATGATCTCCCGTGCCACATTTGCATCAATCTACAATCAAAGTTACATCAAATTGTACCCAAAAAAAATGTCAACAGAATTTAATTCACATATTCAACATCACAATCTTGTAAGTTATAATCAACTTGAATAACTAATAATGGTGACTGAAGTGTTCAATAATGAAGCAAAGAATCTCTAAAATTCAGAATCAATGGCGATTGACAAGAAAATAGTGATACAAGTCAAAGAGTAAAGGATGCTTACCCTATGTCCTCTGTCAATATACTTCATAGCCACAAGCTCTTTAGTCTCCTTGTTCCTCATGAGCCTTGCCACACCGAAATTCCCAGACCCTATATCCTTCACAAGCTCGTATTTCTCCATTTTTTTTTCAGGTTTTCCCCTCCCCCAGTTTCTGCTATACGAACTCCTTGAGGCTCGAATTGACGTTCAAACAAGCAAATACTTCCAAACGCATAAGCTTAATTCATTCCGAAATTCAGCTTAATCTAGAAACCCTGGTTGCAGAAATTAAAGCCTAAAATAAGGAATTCACAGCAATCTCCGGATATTTCTTTTCCTCTTTTTTTTTTTTGTGTGTGTGTGAAAAGTCCAAAAAATTAGAGCTAATTACAGATATCTATCAAGCTTCAAACCACTAATTGGAACGGGATCTATACTTTACTATTTCAGAAGGACCAATTCAAACTATATAATTAAAGACGCAGGGAATTCAACAACGAAAATTAAAATTCCTTTTTCTTTTATCAAAATTGGGAAATTAGGGTTTTGAAAACTGATTTAAAGATAAAAAAGGGATTGACAAGGACATGATCATACAGAAACTGGAGTGGGTTTGAGCAAAATACTGAACAGAGTTGGGAATAAATTCATGGGATCGGAAGAAAAGGCCAACTGATAACGAGTAGGAGTGGGTGTGCTGTGTGAAGGGTGAGCATGAGAGAGAAATAATTACAAGGGAGAGAAAAGGAGAATAAGGAATATTTTATTGCAACCAAACAACGGTTGTAGGTGGACCGGAAAATGAGGCAAATAGCATGTTTGGGTTTGGCTGAGGATAGAAAATTTACTTATAAGCAATATAGGCCGGATAATTTTTATCTCACATTCTTCTCTCTCCTCTTTTCAATCACATACATACTTTTCAATATAATATTAACCACACATTTTATACAGAATACCGCGAGGATAACTTTTATCCCCAATCAAACAATCCCATAAAATAATTTTCTATCAAGCAAGCTACGCCGCTACGATTGACTACTCATTTAGGGCTTGTTCCATACAACTTAAATTTTATTAAATTAAATAAATTAAATTTATCTTATCTTTCTTATCTTTTTCAATTATTCATTTAACAATTATTTTATATTTTTAATAATATTTTTAAATTCGATCCGATCATCGATTCGGACGAAGGACTGTGTCAAGGGTCAAAGGGTCAATCCAAAGTCGACGCCGGTTGATCCGGAGTCAACTTGGGGTCGACCCGATGATTAAAATAATATTGAATAAATAAATAAAATATAAAAATATCACAAAATAAAAGAAAATATAAAAACTTGAATTAAACCAGGTCCCAGGTCACACGGGGAGATCGGGTTTTTCAAGTTAACCCGGATCTTTAACCGGATTTGACCGATGCAGGTTTTAGAGGTCACCCGGCCAAGTTTTTTGGCGGGGTCACTAGTTTCCCGATCTGATCAGCCGGCCGGGGCATGGTCTTAAAACACTATTTTTTAATACTCAATTTCCAACTTTTAACCATACATCCTACACCAAATATTATCCCACCAATTTTAATCTCAAAAGAACATATCCTTATTTTGGATAATTCTTATCGCCGTTGCCCTATAAAAATCGACTTATATGAATACATATTTTTCATTAAAAAATAAATAAAATATCAATTAATATTATTGAAAAATAAAATTTATAAGTTTTTTTAAATATATCCTCTAATTTAGTCATTATTTCCTTTAATAATTCTATTTTATTGATAACAATGCATATTAAAGCAAAAGTATATAAGGAACCTAATATTTCAATTATTTATTTTAAGGAAAATAGTATATTTTTGTGAGACATGGGGAGTATTACATATTAGTATATTGAAAAGGAATATAAATATCTGAATCTTCAACACCCCTTGTTTATGGTGAAAATTGACTATAAGAAATACCCCTTTTTGCAAAATTATGAAAAATATTGATGAGTTTCTTTTGGTGAAATTGGAGAAACTTAGGATTTTTTAAATAAAGAGATGAATGGAAACGTACATTTGATAGTTTTTCTCTACAAAAAAAAAAAAAAAAATCATATACTTGTCACAAAAAAATTGTTTAAAAATTACTTTACTATTTTTTAAAGTTGGTACTATACTACTAGGTGGCAAGTGGATGTGTTAAGTTGGTACTACATTGCCATTTTCATGGATGAATAGGTCAAGTCAGTATGAGTTCAAGCCAAGTGTCCTATAGACATTCACAAGCACAACACGTATAGTAGCAATTTAATCCTTTTCATATTGGAACTCCTAGTCGTCGAGAAACTGTATTGAACACTTAGCCATGCAATAGGGCATAATTCACCCATCAAAGTTTGTACAAATACCACCATTTCAAACCAATGAAACATAGGCATTGAACCTCTATCTCATTCATAGATGTCCCTTGTACATGGACGATGCCCCAATTATATAGGCCTCATATGATAGTGAATGTCGAACCCTTTTTTTTTTTTTACCATTTGGGTTAGGGGGATTAGGAGAGGTGGAGATTCAAACCTCCAAATCTAATAAGGGACAATGCCTTGGTGCCAATAGAACCACAAGCTCTTGGCACTTGGCGGGATGTCAAACTAATTTTTGAACAAGTGCTAATCTTTTAAGCTGGTGGTTATGTTGGAGAGATTGGTGTATGCAAAAGATAATTTATGTAAAAATAATTTAAGTCATTCTGAAAAATAAATTATACAACCGTGAAACTTATTTCTTATCTGATAAAACTATTTGGACATAAAAGTAACTTTTTTAATAAGAATGTATATGTGTGTATATATGTGTGTGTATATATTCAAGAAGCATGTATATTTTATTTTGAAGGAGTTTATCGAAAATCTTAATGACCAGTTTGACTAAAGTGTAAGAGAGAGTGAAAAAGTAATATTGAAAATAATTTTACCAAACAACCCCTAGTAGTGCCATTTCAGAGAATCCAAAATATAACTGGTACAAGGAAAGCGAACTCAATTAACGTTAATTTAGTTTTTTTTTTTCCAAAATCAATATTTCCTCAAATGGATTTATAACAGTACGTGAACAATATTCTCTTACCAATCGTTAGCAGAATATTATGTCAATGCAAGGCACGAGATAGGTATGAGATCGTTAGTAATTAAGTTTTGCTCATTTATATCTTACGATGACAGTATAACCTATAAATAGTTGACAAGAAAATAAATTTAAAGATTACGTTCTACGAATCTATAAATGTTTTATATTTCAACTACATTATGATCATGTTCTTCCAATAAACCAATTTTAACATTTAGAAATCCATACCAAGTAAGAAGCATAACTACAATTATTCTCCTGTAAATACAATTTACATTCTACTATAAAATATATAATATTAACCCCTAATTAAACTCCAACCAATTTTATGTTGTTATACCTCTATCACTCTTTCACACCCAGCTTCGTGCATATTTTCTTCTATTATTAGACAAGATAGTGAGAGTATCAACTCTTTATTGCATTTTCTGTTGGTAATGTTGGTTGTTGATTATTCACCCGTGCAAAACAAATTCGCAAGACAAGGAAACATAATTGATTCTTTTTGTGGCATTCAATTATTTATTATTTATTTATTTGCATCAAACACGGAAATTACGTCATACTTAAGATCAACTTTGATTGTATCTACATGTATAGATGTCAAATTGTCGAGACATACACTAAGCATCATTGAGAATCAAAATCTTACCTTAATTACGTTATAGAGAATCAAAATCTTGCCTTAATAACCTATTTTCTATATACTTATTGGCCTTACTTCAATTAATTTGCTCCAACACATCTTGATTTTTAATACTTGTCCTACTTTCCTACTCACTTACTAGCATGGTAAAATATCCATAAGTGGACAGATTGGGGCACGTGTCTCCCGCTAACTTGTGATCATTTTATCATACTCACAATATTTTCCTACCCAAGGAACAAAGGTTATTCTATCTGTCCGAACACAAGTTTGGTGGATGAAAAATGCGTAACATATACACTTGCATGCATGTATTATTACGTACAAAAATGTTTATGTAAGCATATGTTGATTTTTGATATACGTGAGTATGCACTTATTACGTTCAAACCCATCGTCTTGATAATAAATTTGATTTAACATAATCACCGATCGTAGCGAGGTTTTCTCTTCTACAAGAATTCAAAAAACCATATATATATCTGTCGGTCCGTCATTCTTCACCTTCTTTTCCTCCTCTTCTCCCATCTCTTGCACCTATACATCAAAATTTACATCAATCCTACTATTGAAACCATGACTATAAAAGCCATACACTAGTGTAATCCATTTGACATCATTCAAGATATAAATTAAGGGTTGTTTGATTGGGGATAAAAAGTTATCCGTGCGGTATTCCGTGTAAAATGTGTAGTTAATATTGTATTGAAAAATGTGTATGTGGTTGAAAAGGAGAGAGAAGAGTGTAGGATAAAAATTATCTTGGATAAAACAAGGGCTAAATGATTTTTACGCACCTATGATCAATCAAGTGAGTTTCAGCCAAACGCGTGTTAGGGTATGTGTTTTTATGCGTTTTTATGTGTTTTGATGTGATATAGAAGAGAGAAAAAGTGGAATTGAATGGTGGAGATTTATATAGTACAGGTAGGTCCCACGAGATGTATGTGTAAAAATGAGTAGGAGAACGGGATCTAATTCAAATCAAGGTTGAGTTGACTGGACAATTTCACGATGAATTTTGTTTCACGGGGACTCGACGTAAAGTCCACCATGTTCCATGTCCAGCCAATTTTAAAATGAAAATCGCCCAGCCGGCACCAAGGGCATTTCACATTCACTTCCCTCTCATTCTCACTCTACCCGACCCGTTTTCTACGTAAGACTTGGATATCGCCTTCGATTGACGTTCCGATGAGGTCCATCTTGCGAATCTCTTTCACTGTTCTCGTCTCCTTCCTTCTCTCACTTGCCTTCGCATCAGAATCCGATCACAAGGTATACTTCATTAAGAATTTTCTCTCTCTCGATCCGTTTCAGTAGAAAACGACCCAACTTTAGCTACTTTCTGTTTGTAGTATCTGAATATGCATTTCAAATAGTTAAATTGAATCTGAATTGTACTCATATTACGCAGATCTGTTTCTAGTAATCTGAATTGTGTGGTTTTGCTCTTCACTTAGGAGTCTGGTTGACTGAGGGTTGCGAGTATTTATTTTATTTTTTCCCCCTTTCTAGGGATTCGTTATTTGCTAATGCGAATGTTGTTCCTTTGACGGGAAATTGTATTTTGACTACAATGGATGGGTATATGTCTCGAAATTTAAGGTTCTAGTTGCATCATAATATGTATCGTGTCATTTATCCACCTCCAATTGATTCATGTCTCGAAGTGCTAAGCTGATGGTTCTCGTAGTTGCAAAATGTTTTGAAACCTATTTTTGTTTAACAAAATTATTGCATGAGTTTGAAGGCAGCTTCAATTTATGTGGTAATCCTCTGATTGTTAACCTGCAAATGAAGATGTTAATAATGGATAATCTAACTTACAGCTAACCATCTGGGTTTCAAGCAATAGTCATGCTTGTTAAATAAAAAGTTCAATCTGCACACCAACATTGGTATAGTTTTCAAGAAACAGGAACTCTTCTTTCTAATGGTAGTTTGTACTTTCTCTGTTCAATCAATGTCTTGAAAAATCTCAAGCCTTGGGTCCGCTGAAGTGAGGCTAATTAAAATTCTAACGCCTAAATGGATGGTCGGGTGCTCACTCGTTTGTCTTGCCTTTGTGTCTTTTAATTAATAGTTTTGACTTTGGGCCGCATTTGTATAGAAATCAAATATGTTTGTGAATCTCTTAAACATCTGTTTTAGCCGCAATGATTCTTGGCATGTCCACCATCATCTAGTTACAGTTGAGATGTGTGAAAGATAAGGGGAATGAAAACCTCTTGACGTCAGTTGCTTTACACTTTGCGTTTAACTCTTGAACTCTACACAGTATGAAAGATAGTGTATGCCAAGAATGAGTCACGTCTGTCTCGCTAATGATGTATGGGGATGATAAGGGCTACAGGGTGAAGGAAAATGTTATACGTAAGTTGGGTCTTCTGTGGACTGCATTGTGTTAGACCGTGAACTCTGTGAATAGTATTATGAGAGATTATAATTTTATGTTGATAATGTGAGTGCTTATTATTTAATACATGTTTGCTTTTCTATTGTTTAGAAGCTAGGTAATTAATTTGTTGCCTTATTTTATTTTGGTTTTCAAGATGATTCCTAATTTACTACCAGCATCTAATTATTCCAATGTTTTCTTTTGTAATTATTTTATTTGTTTGTCTTGACACTCATGTCTTTGGTTATGGCCCACCTTGCAGAGGTTAACCACCACTGTTTCCGACTGTTTTCTAAACATTGACATCTTGTTGTATGCTTTAGCAAAATGAATTGATGTATCCTTAGCTAGTTGCAAGTGCTTCTCTAATGCCTTGTCCATTCTGCTGCAGTACCAACTGGATGACCCCGTCACCCTTTGGGTGAATAAAGTAGGGCCATACAATAATCCACAGGAAACGTACAATTATTATAGCCTTCCATTTTGTCGTCCATCGGGCAATGGTGCTCACAAATGGGGTGGTCTCGGTGAGGTATTGGGTGGAAATGAGCTTATTGATAGCCTGATTGACATAAAATTTCAAAGTATGTACAAGTGGATCTCTCTTGAATACAAACACTTTATGTTTTCGTATCTTGAAACTGGCGATTTTCCTTTTGCAGAAAATGTGGACAAAGCCACTATTTGTGAGCTTGAACTTGACGAAGCAAAGGTCAAACAATTCAAGGATGCTATTGAGAATAGTTATTGGTTTGAATTTTTTATTGGTAAGTTAATTATTTTTCTACTGACTTTGTGATGATGGACAGATAAGTTTCTATTACAATGAAAATATGGCATCTAAAGTAGACTCTAGAATGACTTCCTGTTGACTAGAATGCCACCATACTCGACTAACCAATTTGTAGACCATTCTATCATGACCTTGCTAGCATCGTCACTTTACTCAGTAGTCCGAGGCTACTTAATTTCAAGTAGACTTGTCAGTCATTTAATACTTATATAATTGGTTTTCTGGGTTTGAGTGTCGAGAGTACCAATTTTGTGCGAAGATCTTTTTAGTTTTATTCTCGACAACTAACAAATACTTCTGGAAAGAGAAGACTGTGTGGTATTTCATTTTTACGCTACTTGCCCTAGTCTGTGTTGTCCAGAGGCCTTATCACTTGACTTTGTTTGGTCCATCGTTAGGGTGAAAAATGTATTTCCTTACATTCAGGCAGAATACATACGCACACATATTAATTTTACTTTACCAGAGAATAGAGGGTACAATATTCTGTTGGATTATTGATTATTAATATTGGTTTGATGATGTTTATTACTTTCTTACTCTATTTGTATAGCTTGAGCACAAGATTAAACTCATCTTCCAGTAGTTCCTTGCGTCTGAGTGTTGGGGGTGTTAATGTGCATAGATATGTTAGCGAGGGCCCAATCTTCTGTTTCTATGCTTGTCTTTGAACTTATTCTTATATAATTTTATTTATTACTGTATCTAACAATATTCAATTTGTTTCCTTTTTGTGTCTGGTCTGCTGGCTGCAAATTCAGATGATCTGCCGTTATGGGGTATGCCTTCTTTCTCTTCTATGTTTCAAAAGTTTCTCCAGGTGCTGCCCCATTTTTTCAATTAACAGTCACCATTTTTCAGGTTTTGTGGGTGAGCTACATTCCGACAGGAATAGTGATAATAAGCATGTGCTCTACACGCATAAGAGTATAACTGTTAATTACAACAAAGATCAAGTGCGTGCCCATTTATATGTTATGTTTTTGTTAACGATCTTTCAGTTCTTGATAAATTTCCTTTTTCTTACAGATTATTCATGTTAATCTTACTCAAGGGGGTGCAAAACCATTGGAAGTTGGAAATACAGTGGAAATGACGTACTCTGTGAAATGGATGCCAACAAACACCCCTTTCACTCGTCGTTTTGATGTTTACCTGGACTACCCATTTTTTGAACATCAGGTAAAAGTTTACGTTCTCATGTCGATATTATTTTAGCACGTAATGATTTCAATACCAGTGTTTGACTTAATTGAAAAGACATGAGGCTCTGGGCTCGGGTTTATTTTGGTAGTAAAAGATTTGTCAGGTCATACAACTTTACTCAATGTGCTGTGACTAATTTTCTGCCCATTTAACTTTTTGCTTAAATGAGCTTGAAATTTATAACGCAAGCACCGTTTACTGTTTTATAGCAAATGCTCAATAGCATAATTTGACTTGTGCTCTGGATCTTGTAGATACACTGGTTCTCTATTTTCAATTCCTTCATGATGGTTATATTCCTTACTGGTCTTGTCTCGATGATATTGATGCGAACCCTGCGAAATGATTATGCAAAATATGCTCGTGAGGATGATGATTTGGAAACCCTGGTAATAATCTTATTATCTTATACGTCGCAAATAGTGTTTTTCTTTCATTGGTGAAGAGCATATAATTTCTTCATGTTCAGGAAAGAGATGTCAGTGAAGAGTCAGGTTGGAAGCTTGTTCACGGAGATGTATTTAGGACTCCCCGCAGTTTGCCATTATTCTCTTCTCTTGTTGGCACTGGCGCACAGCTCGCACTACTGGTTCTCCTGGTCATCTTATTAGCAATTGTTGGAATGTTGTATATTGGGTATGCCAAATGCAACTTACATTTTTATTTAGTTGAAAACTATAAGCAGTCATTTCATCTCTCTGTAGTTTATTGGAATTATTCATTTCCTGTGTCCCTCCTTCCCCTATTTACCTTTTTCAGAGTCCACTTGATTCAGATTTCTTATCTTGATCATTTTTACGTATACATATTTTCCAGGAGAGGTGCCATCATCACTACTTTTATTATATGTTATGCTTTTACATCATTTATCTCGGGCTATGTCAGTGGTGGAATGTATTCACGCCATGGTGGTAAGTGCAACCATCTGTGCCCATGCTTCCCTGCTTCGTGGCATGCTCATGTTATTTTCTGTTCATTGATTATTATACATTTGCTTAGTCTTGTTGTAATTTTTATTCTGTGACTTATGCTAAACTAACTCTTTTCCCACATTGCAGGCAAAAATTGGATCAAATCAATGATTCTCACAGCTTCACTTTTTCCTTTTCTGTGCTTTGGGATTGGTTTCATGCTGAACACAGTTGCAATATTTTATGGATCTCTTGCGGCCATTCCTTTTGGCACGATGGTGGTTGTCTTCATCATCTGGGCTTTTATTTCTTTCCCCTTGGCACTTTTAGGTACAGTTGTTGGAAGAAACTGGAGTGGCACTCCAAACAATCCATGCCGAGTCAAGACCATTCCCCGGCCAATTCCCGAGAAAAAGTGGTACTTGACACCATCTGTAGTTTCTTTGATGGGAGGATTGCTTCCATTTGGCAGCATATTCATTGAGATGTACTTTGTTTTCACTTCCTTCTGGAACTACAAGGTAATATAGTTTCTCTCTCTGAGTTTTAAAGACCTCGTTGCAGCTATATCTCATTCTATTTTCTTTTTGTTCATTACGTAGCATGTATTATGTTTTATCTGGAATATTGAAGTATCTGATGCAGAGTTGCTATATTAGAGGTTAATGATCAATCTTTACATTGGACCATGAATTATGTATTATGTATTATCTGATGCAGAGTTGAACCATCGACTCTGGGTAAACTTGAATTTTGCGAAAAAGTAACTTTTCAAATTGAATAGTTGTGGGATTATGGAATGTGTGGATAATAACTAATAATAAGTATGAACGTATGGTTGACAATGGGGTTGATTAAGTAGTAGAAGCTAATCTTAGGTAGGAAAAAGTTGAAACAGACATATGCTGTAAATTCTGCTTAAAGCCTAAAACAATCATATTCAAAAAGGTTACTTTTTGCCGATAAACCATTCAATTGGCTGGTGCATCCAGTTCAATTCTCAATATCTCATTTTCTTCAATTTTGATGAATGCCTCAGTCCCGAGATACTCTGGCGCACAAGCAAAACCAGGCTTCTATAGAAGTAGATGGTTGGATTTGTATGAGTTGGTATTTTTAAAATTTTTGGCCTTATGTTTGGTATTGGCTTTGATAACTGAAAAATTTGAGTCCAATTGAACATGGGTGGCCTTGGCTATGGGGTTCAGGTTGTTGCAGAGTTAATCCATGAGAATTTTAGTCAACAAATTCTGCTAAATGCCTAAAAACAAACATATGCAAAAAGGTACTTTTCACGCATTGCTACTGACAAAACTGAATCAGCTGATGCACCATTTTGATTCTCAATTTCTGCACTTCCAATAAATGCATCAATCTTGGGAGTGAGGCAAAGAGCAATTAAGGTTTTGAAAAAACTGCCTGTCTGTGAGGAACTGTGTGCTTAATGTCTCGTTAGAATGTTTTTATTTTGTTGAAAATAAAGTTATTTGCTTCATTTTGTTTAACAAATGCATTTTATCCAACTTATTTGTGCCCCCTCGCATCTCCCTTTTCAGTTGAGGTTCATGCATAAGATCCCTTTTTATAGGTCTGAACAGACTAATATAATTCATTGGAAACCAGAATGTTGTTGTCTTTGTGTTTAAATTTCTAGTTTCGAGCTTTCAATTCATTGTCAGCTTTTTGTTTCATGTAAGAATGTCAACGGCAATTGTGAGTTCTTTGCGTTTTTAAAATTTTGGTATGTTTTTAATTGGAACACTCAGATGCAAGTTTTCAGTTACATTGTTTTGAAAAACTGAACAGTAAAGAGAAGAGGAGGCTCCTACATTCACATTTTGGCTCCGTAGCTAATTTTATATTCTTTCTCGCTTTTTGTGAACAGGTGTACTACGTATATGGCTTCATGCTTCTAGTTTTTCTGATTCTTATCATTGTTACGGTCTGTGTGACGATAGTTGGAACATATTTCCTGCTAAATGCCGAGAATTATCATTGGCAGTGGACTTCTTTCTTCTCAGCGGCATCAACAGCCATCTATGTGTACTTGTACTCGATATATTACTACTCTGTGAAGACAAAGATGTCAGGATTCTTCCAGACGAGCTTTTACTTTGGCTATACACTAATGTTTTGCCTCGGCTTAGGAATGCTTTGTGGTGAGTAAATGGCAGCCAGTTAATATTTTAAAGATATTATTTCGCTTTCTTCCCTTCCTTTCTTCGAATAAAAAATTCATGAATTTGCAAATTATGGACAATCTATTCTGTTTTTGAAGAATCCTAAAAAAAATGAGTCACTGGACTTGTGCTCGTGCATTTCAGGTGCTGTTGGTTTCTTGGGTTCTAATCTGTTCGTAAGGAGGATATATAGAAACATCAAAATCGACTAGTTCATGAGCTGGGAGAGAGTAATCTTTGTTGTTTCATGTTTCTCATTATGGGAGATGATATCAAGCGCCACCTGCAATACCCTCCATCATCTCTCTGGTATTGTCAATGTTTAACCTGCAAGATCTAAGGCTTGTATGTGATTAGGGACATGGGGATGCCCTAAACATTTCCCCATTTTAACAGTTGTAAAACCAAGTATGCTTAGATAATTTATAGTTATTGTTTTGTTAATTGAAAAGGGAGCGGACGATGCTAATTTTGTATTTAGTGATTTCTCCCAAGTATGTCAACTTTGCCTTTCTTGTCGATTATCTTTGCGGGTAGCCATAGGTGTTCTTTCGAGACCGTCTAAGGGAACTTTATGGGTAATAGCAGTCCGTTTCCTTTTGTACACATATTGTTGTATTTACATATTTCTCTCTTTCCAGCGCTTCTACTTGTGCACTTGTTTGGCTATGGAGAATCAGGAGACTGAAGATTCTTCATTTCTTTGTACGGCTCTCGTTCTGGTGCCCACATGTTGGTAGATTGGCGCCACCTGCCCCCTCCAGCGTTAGAGGTGGGCACAAGTCGCTCTTCCGCTTATGTGTGGGCCCGGAACATTTTCTTCCTTTGTACTTAGTTGAATATTTATTTCTAATGTGCAAAATGAGAGTGAGGATACTTGCACAATGAAAAATGAGATTAAAGAAATTGAAGACCACATGATCAAATTGACGTAGCTCTGTAATTTCATGAGTCCTAAACGTGTTTCCAAAATGATATAAACTGTTAACACTTCAAATGGATGTAGACTATTGTGTGCAACACTTATAGAATAAAATGCTATTTCAATATAATAGTAGATGTCGTGGCCTATATGATGTATAAAGATTAATGTCACTTTACAAAAGTTTGATAGATTACATTGGGCCAGCTACATTATTTTTGAATGAAATGATCTAACATTTGCTTAGCCAATGGTGTTTGAAAGAAAAACTAAATGTTTGGCAAATTATTATCAAAATTATTGTTTGTTGCATTCTTTTTTTAATTGTACATTCTGAAATTTAAAAAAATAAAAAAATGAATAAATAAATAAATATATATATATATAATATTTTCCACGTTTCTATAGCCTTTGTACACTATGTCAAAGAAAGACACTTTGTCAAACAAAGCACTTTAGAGGGTGTTTGCATAAAATTTTAATGTATTTTTATAAGTAAAAAGCGAGAGACAACGAGTGGAGTTGGACGATGGATATTTAATAGTATTAGTGAGCCATATGAGATATGTGAATGTGATTTGTTTGATCAAATTTAACTTTTAAAAAATATGAGAAAGTATAAATTAATAAGAGTATGCAAACATGCTTGAGGCTAACGAAATAATTTTATCCTGATCGGAGGTTAGTTTTCTCCCCCCCGTCGTAAAAAAAAAGAAGACATGTCCATTCTATTATCCGTCATTCCGTCTTCAACATCAACCACACTCCGCTCTCTCTGTTCCACTTCTCTCTTCCTCTCCGCTCCACTCTCTCTCTGCTTCTCCTCCTCCTCCTCCACCCGCCTTCAAGCTCCCTTCTCTTTCTCCATTGCCGCCAATGCTGGTAGGAACCACCGCTGCACCGTATACTAATTTATTTATTTATTTTGAATGAAACAATCATTTTATTATTATCTAGTAATAATAATAGCAATTGTCTTGTCAATTTTATACGAGAAATTATCTCATTCGGCTTGATTTTATTTACCGCAAGTCCGCGAAGAAGTAATAATACATTGGCTTTGAGCTTAGCGAGACATGCCCGCCAAATCCCCCACTCTCCCACACGCACAAAGCCACGCAGAGAAGCACAGCCCCCTTTCTCTCACACAGAGACGCACACACTTCACATGCCGTAACCCATAATTTTGCATTTTCTCACACAGAAGGTCGGCCCTTACCCTTTGCTTACCTTCAAATCCACCATTTTCGCACATACTTTTATACAAATCATAGAAAATGCGTTGCCCCTATTTTTCCTCCTTTTATCCCCCCCAAACCCTTGTGATCAACCCTTTGATTTCACCTTTTCATCCCTAATTGAATAATAAAATTGGAGCGACACACAATCTCTGTTGGTATCACTACTTGGTAAATCACGCAGTTTCTTGCTCTTATTTCTTTAAAGCCTCGGCTCTCCAGGGTCTAGGGTTTGCCCAGTAGAAAATTCCATCCCCTCATCCCCAAGTATGATTTCCCCCTCCTATTTTAATGTGCGAATGATTAGTTTAGCCATTTTAGAATCGCATCTTTTAATTTGATCAATGCCAGCCAAACAGAAGATTATATGTACAAAATACAGTTTGTTGCAGATTTTCGTTTTCCGCTCTGTGTGCTTATTTGGTGGTTGGCTTTTTGGGATTTTTTTATGGTTTAGAAAATATTGTTGAGATTCGTCGAATTTGATTCTTTTTTCTTCTTTTCGCGAAAGATTATTTAAATAACCTTGAATATTCTAAACTGCTCAAATGGTAAATGAAATAAGGAGATTGTCTTGTTCTGTTTTTAATAGAGCATTTCCTCTCCCGGCTTGTTTCATATGCTTCTGCCAAATGGTTTGCTAATTGCTTCTAACATTCAATATTTGTTGTAGAACTGTGTGCATAATGAATGATATGGGTACATGAATCATGCTTATTGATAATAACGAACTGCAAATCTAGATAATTAGAATTTAACAAAATAAGAACAAAAAAGGAAATGATTAAAGGTTTTTGTGCTGAGGAATTGTTGAAGTTTGTTATTTTAAAACCTGAATTTGTCTCATTAACCAGTTAATAAATTGCCCATGTGATATGATTCTCTGTATGGCACGTTCCAAAAGCTCACATTTCCATTGTCCCTCTTGAGTTTTAGGAATGAAGAGGATAGCATACTACAGTGCTGCTCCTCCGGTGCAAGAACATTGGCCAATCAAGAAAGCACTCACACTCTCAGACGTGGATATCACCCATCCATTCCTGACATTATCCAGGCAACAGGTGGAAACTCATCTTGTTGTTTATATGACATGTGAACAGCAAAAACTTTTACGAGAAGAAGGCCAAGTGGGCTTTAATGCCCAAGATGACGATACAGGCGAGTTGTATGTGATGAAATTGAAATGGCGTGGGAGCTATTATAATCTTATTGGCAAATGGGGAAAAGTTGTTAGAGGAAAGGGACTTGATGTTGGGCAAGAAATCAAATTGAGGTGGCTTAATGGGTGTTTACACTTCTCAGTTCCTCACCAGCAGGTCATTTTAGTACCACCCATTCGAACGCCTTCAGCACCTCTAGTCCCCGACCACTGGCCTATTACAAAGGTGTTGACTTCTTCTGATGTTGACACTAACCATCCTTTTCTCCCACTGCCTCGCAAAGCTGTTGAAGATCATATTCTTGCTCATTGGATGCCACACGAAAGAGAAAGATTGAGAAAGGAAGAGCAGGTTGCTATAAATGCAAGGGATTATGATGCAGGTGATGTTCATATGATGAAACTGAAGTGGAGAGGAAATTACTATAATCTCATTGGGAGGTGGGCAAATATAATTCGACAGAAAGGACTTGGTGTTGGTAAAGAAATTAGAATATGTTGGGTGAATAATTGCTTATACTTCTCTGTTCCTGAAGATCATTACATTGCAACTTCGTCTGGGCATGATAGTTGGCCTATTAGGAAAGCACTCACATTGTCTGATATTGACACCAATCATCCGTTCCTTACTTTGCCTGGCAAAGCGGTGAAGGATCATATACTCATCTACTGGACACAACAAGCTCGTGAACAGTTGAAGAATGATCATCAAGTTACCATTAATGCTCGGGATGATGACAGTGGCGAGCTTTATGTAATGAAGTTGAAATGGCGTGGGAGTTATTATAACCTTATTGGCAAGTGGGGCAAAATCATTCGAGAGAAGGGACTCCATGTAGGTAGCGAAATCAGAGTGAGATGGGATCAGGGATGCTTGGTCTTCTCAGTTCCTCCTCAATGACTGTAAAATTTTGAAGATAGGTGGAACCTTCTAACATTACTCTTTATGAAATGATACTTGTACACCTACACCTAAACCTTCCTCTACAGCTACAGGCATGAGGTGTCAAAATCTTGCTACCTTATAGGACTCTTGACACCTCACATAGGGTGTAAGTATGAGTGTACATGTAGCATTATTGAGACTATTTTTCTAGTAATCATCTCTCATTCGTACATAACGGGTCGTTTCATGTGGCTAATTTTGAAGTATTCTTTTGCCTTTGGTTGGTTTTGATGATTGTGCTAACAAAACTATAACATCCATCCAGGTTGCTTATGAGTAATGACTGGTGCAAGAGACCTGCTGGATGTTACAAATTCATCAAGGTGAGATGCGGCATGGAAAATTATTAGTGGATTCATCTGTCTTTAATCGGAAATTCCTTTAGGATGTCTACGCGGTGTGAGAATGGAAAACAGATAGATAGAATTTGAAGAATTTGAAGAGTTGATATGCTACCTTGGTCCTTTTTGATAAGGTTAAATAAGCATTTCACCTATTAAAGCGGCCTTTTGCAATTAAAAGTTACAACTTTGTCATTTTTCACTATGCTCATCGGGAACTGACTATTTTTGGAAATTCCCCGGTTCTTCAAAAGACGACTTCATCTTCAACCCCCCCCCCTTTTTTTCTTCGATACGACAATTTAGTATGATTGTTAATATTTCACTTTCTGCCTTTGCGTGTAAACTTGATACAAGCATTTTATGGTTTTAAACTACTGCTGGTTACGTCACATCTAACATTACACTACTAGTGCAATTGGTTTCATGCCTTTAATGTGCGTTTGATGTAGCTTCTTTGAGAAGTGCTTTTTTTTTTTTTTCAAAGAGAAATATTTTTTGGGAGGTCCCTCCTGTATTTTATTTTATTTTATGTGATTGAAAGTTAAAATTTATTTCCAGTCACAAAGTCATGGTTGAAGGAGTCTCGGCTCAGAGGATCTCGTTAAGTTCGGTAGGAGGATCTTCATGCCAACTGATTATGTCTACTGAATACATAGTGCAAAATGATACAGGAGTATGGTTTTGATGCTCCAGCAGTCGTACACAACATGATACCTGCAGCAGATGACAAGCTGGTTGAAAACTCCCTTACCTGTTGTGCCAATTGAGGTGGGTTTTAGGGACTAGAGGAAGATAATTGAACGTCGAATTCATGTTTGGTATACAGTATACCGTATAGTATTATGAAATATACTTAAACGATGACATTGAGAAAGAAGAAAATAAGCTTAGAAAATTGAGCTGCACAAATGGAGCTTGTGATGACTTCCCATTCACACGTTGATCTTCAGTTGGCAAGATTGAGAGCCTATTTGTCATATGGATCACTGAATATTTCTGAGGTCCAGTGATCTAACAGCTTTTCGCACAAGGAGAGAGCCTTCCAAACGGCATTGTAATTTTCTCAGAATGGGAATGGTGAATTTAGGCATTTACTGTAGAATATGAGCTGTATTTTTGTGGATTCTAGTGTGTATCTCTATTGGTGAAAAATTTTAACAGTACAAAGAAAAATGTTATTACAATAATTAAATAAGGAACTTAGATAAATTTTCTTTTTGAAGGGATGATTTTTAAAAGCAATTAGGAAGTATGATAAAAATATATATATTATTTTGTTTTTTTAGTACAAACTAGTGTTTTTACCCGTGTGTTGCACGGGAAGACATATACACATGTAATAAATTAGAATCCACATAAGGGGATAAGTGCAAAAGAATTTTTAAAATTTTTAGTAGACTTTCGCCTATATTTTACACAAATACATCCTGTTATAGTAAATAGTAGGACTAAAAACAAAAAAAATTTCATATAATTTTATATTGTGTTGATCCAATTTTGCACATGAATTGGCTTATTTTAACGGTGTGATTTTTTTAATTCAGAAAAATAGGTCGACCTAATGCGTGTATATATATATACACGTTGAAGAAGAAATCGAGTTGGAAAAGACATGTAGAAACGGTAAAACTCGTTGCCATAATTAAAAATTGATTTTTTAATTCAGAAAAATGGTAAAAGTGGCGGAAAAATATGCTGATTTTATTAATATATATATATATATTGGAGATGATATGGGTAGGCTGTTCCGCCCAATCTCTTTTATGTTTTACAAGAAAAAAAAAATACCACATCAATAAATAAATTTAACACGATAAACAGTTAAAAGATAATATATTATAGAAAAATTATTTTCTAAAAGAGTTTTTCTTCCACCCAATCTCTTTTACGTTTTACAAACCTCTCCTAGGATACATTCTTATTCCATATATCTAATTTAATTTAATTTAATTTGATGGTCTAAATTATAAAATACTCAAAAGTATATTTCTCCCAATTTATTTTTTAATTTAGAAAAATTAAAAGTAAATTATTGTTTTGAGGGGAAGAAAAAATATATTCTTTATGTGAGGTAGTTAAGAGGAGGCGCCGGCCACAACACAAAAAAATGTGAATTATTTTCTTCTTCCGATTCGAATAACAAATAAAAATAAAAATAATTAAATAAATAAATGCAAGAGGTCAGCTGCTGCGAAGGAAAGGCCCCTTTCTTCTCTCTCCTAGTCAGAACCTGAAACCTGAAACTGCACTGTGCAACCGGGAGAGCTCTCTGTATTATATGGAGGAAAACGAAGAAGAATTCTGTATAAACAGACAAACATAGAGAGAGGAGAGTGAGGAGATGGGGAAGGGGAAGGGTCAATTGACCTTCCGCCGGAAGAAGAAGCCCGTCTCTCCGCCGCGGCCAACAATGGAGGTGGCCAACAACTCTATGGCGGCGACGAGCAAGGCAGCGGTGGGGAAGAAGAAGGCTGGAGGTGCGAGGCTTTGGATGAGGCTGGACCGCTGGGGGCACTCGGAACTGATCGAATGCGACAAAAGCGTAATTCTCAAGCGCGTATCGATTCCTTCTAGGGACTTGAGGATCCTCGGACCAATCTTCTCTCACTCCTCCAATATCCTTGGTATCTCCAATTTTACTTCTTCGGGATTACCCTTTGTGCCTTTCTGGTCAGCGATTTTTGTTTTAAAGTTTTGATGATATCCTTCTTAGTGTGAATAATAAATTATAAAATTAATGGGCGATTATTATTTTAACAGTACTAATAAATTGAAGCAATTTTCTATTGCTTTATATTCTGACCATGCTGCAAGCCAGACAGAGTAACTGAATAAGGGACTTGTTACCTGTACCGTTTCTTTAGTTCTGGTTATGCAGTGATGGAATTGTGGCTTTGTGGACCATTGACCATTTAATCTCTGTATTTAATTCTGTGGCTCACCACATTTTTCCACTTTGAACTAGTCAATAAATAAATACTGTAGTATGTAAAGTAAAGGAAAAATTATTTCTGCAAGCAGTCCTATTTATTATTAGCCGTGGTAATCACCCTTCTCTGTGGCAGTAGTCAGTAGACTGATTCATTGACTGAGCATTGATGCATTTGGACATGGTAACCGGGCCCACTTCCACTTAGAGTAGTATGATAACAACAAATGATGAGTAGCAGTATTCATTTTGTTATCCCAAGAACGATTGTCAAAATAAGGCAGAATTGTTACATGATCAGGAGTCTATGGAGGTTTTTAACTGCTGGTATCTAATTAATTGAGTCTACATAAGTTTTGAGAGCAGTACATTATTTATTGATTATTACCTATGATCTTCCCAAATCCATATGTTTATATTGTACTTTCTTTACTGATCACTTAGGAGTTATGATATGCTAAACACATATGTTGAGTTTCATTTGGCCATCAATGCTAAGTTCCATGTGTGATTATGCATTGAAAGTTCTCAAGTGAAAGCTTATCCATGAAATGCGTTCTAGCACATAAGAGTTCATTCCCCATGCATGCTTGAATGGTTGTTAAACTCCGGGTCCATATCTTATGATCTTATAATACAACATGATTTGGTCCTATCATAGGATCCTGATGTTGGGATTATATCTGTCCTTTCAATTCTAATGATTCTAGCAATCCGCTTTTTTTTTTTTTTTTAAATTAAATCACTGTGCCGTTTTTATTTTCAAAATTAGTAAATTATGTGGGTTGGGAGGATGAATACTTGTACTAAGGAAAATTTGAATAAAAGTCCTGTAATCTGAAAATTATTATGAATCTTTGTTTGTTTCTCTTTGGCAAATTGATAACAATATTCTTTTATGATACTTTAACTTGTGTCTTGCTATAGTTTATCTTAATCACTTCTTTGACAGCTGATTTGTGTGTTTCAGATATTGTAAGGTTCTTGTTATGTGTATCCATTTATGACATCTGTAATCTTTTTGTAATTGATGATTTTTTTAAGTATAGTTTTATTATAGCTTAATCGCATTTAATCTTTTGAAGCATACTTCAAATTTAGGTTTTGACATAGCATTAAAATTAAGATTTCATGTTTTACATTTCAATGATGAAATCTGGACCTATAAATAGTAAAAAAGAAAATTTATTTAGTTTATTTACTTATAGTTGTTATTGTATTAAATTGTCATCGAAACATATACATTTTAATATGTTAAACTATTATTTATCCCAAGTTCCCAACCAACTGTGTTCTCCTCTAGTAAAAACTGCATTTTATCCAAATGTAATTTAACCATATATCCTTCAAGATCTCATCAAGTCTTAAGACCTTTTGCTTGAGCTATGTTTGGGGTCCCTTGAGAATTTCTTGAAAAACATGGTTTGTGGCTTTTATTAACGATTGTCATGGAATATATGAAATAAATCCAAACATGAATCTTTGTTCAGTGTTGAAACATTATATTGGTTCATCCTTAGGAACCTATTACACCCCGGATGGGCTGAAATAGCATGAACTGAGACAGAATTTTGAAAATGCTCAACTATCTTACGGTCTTCTATCTGATCCACAATTTTCTCTCTCTTTCTTTACCAAGAAGAAGCTAGATATCACCGAGGAATAAACTTCTTCTCATTCTGTTTGCAGCAAGGGAAAAGGCCATGGTTGTTAGTTTGGAATTTATAAGAGCTATAGTTACAGCTGAAGAAGTATTGTTACTTGATCCCCTGCGCCAAGAGGTGCTTCCTTTTGTTGATCAGCTGAGACGACTTTTATCGCATAAAAGCCCTTCTAATCACGTGTCAGACCAAATGGTCACTGAAGACAACGGAATGCAATCCCTTACTGCTGGAAAATGGTTACCTGTCCCAGAAGCTGCTGATGGTTTGCAAGCTGAGCTGCCTTTTGAGTTCCAGGTTCTGGAAATTGCTTTAGAGGTGGTATGTACATGTTTGGATTCCAGTGTTGCGGAACTTGAGAGAGATGCTTACCCCGTTTTGGATGAACTGGCCAGAAATGTTAGCACAAAGAGTCTTGAGCGTGTGAGGAGTTTGAAAAGCAACCTTACTCGATTGCTTGCGCAGGTGCAAAAGGTAATGTCTGTCTCTGTTTGTTTGTTATTTGATCGTGATAGTTTCTCATTTCTCAGAATGACACTTTCGTGGAGTTCCAATGCCATTGTCTACTTTGTTCAATCAACCTGGATTAAATACCATTTCCTTAAAATACAATCTTAAATAATCTATCTATTGAATAGCAATTTGAATTGAGATGGATGCTCTAAATTGGCTTGTGTTCGGGCAAACTTTTATTTTGCTAGGGAGTCGTAAAATGTGTGGATAAAATTGATAGTTGTTATGCATGTATAGTTAATATTGAAGCGTTACTTTATTAAATAATAGGAATGAATTTTAAATTGGAAAAGAAAAATGGAACTAACACAGCCTTATTACAGCTAAGCTTCAGGAGCTGTTGGACATTCTTGTCTCATAAATGTTCATGTTAGTCAATTCTTTGTGCATTGTTGCCCATTTAGGAGTTGCCAGCTTATTGGAGATGGAGTCCCTCAACTTTATTAGAGCTAAACCTCAGGAGCTACCAGACTTTCATTTCATCAACTACCCGTCTTTGCAAGTCAATTGTTTGCGCCATTGTTGCCTCTTTACAATTTCATTTCACAGTTGCAGCTTTTTCTTGGTATCTCTTTTGAGATGCCTGCTATAAACTTCAAGATGTGGGACATGATTCATCTCATAATTCTCTTTTTTTAATTACTATCATTATTTTTTATTATGTTTGTACCTCAATTTTTTAATAGTTGCCCCTTTACAAGTTCATGCCATATTTGCAGATTATTCATAAATTTTAGGTCACCACTTCATTTGGAAGTTGCCAGCTTGGGTTTTTCTGTGCTGAGGTTCTTATTCCAACATCACCTCAAGGGCTAGGATATGAAATTAAAGGGGCTATCTTATCGATGCCACTTCCATTTGAGTTCCCCTTTGTTGATATGGCTGTTACATATTTGGTTGTGAGTTGACATCAATTAGTCATCCCAAAGCAACTTATATTGTCCATGATTCAAGTTCCTTGTCTGCGTTTCGTTGAAGTTTTAAATTTTTGGTCTTTTGCATGCTAATACAACAATACTTGTGATCTGTAACACTTCAGTTAGACTGACTACAACTGGCTCAAAATTTTGGAAACACTTCCAGCTTAATATCCCTTCTTGGATGAAGATTTGATAGGCGATGGCTAAGATCTATCTTGCATATACATAGTTATGCGTAATGACGCTTTATATTCTGTTGGCTAGATTTTCCAATAATGCCTATTTTTCATTTTGCATTGTGTTGTTTGAATTTTAACACGTTTTGCCAAGTAGTAAAGAGAAATATCAATGATTTGCCAATCATGAGCAGACAATTTTCTTCCTATATACTAACGAAGGGGAAAATTTGTGTGGCCATAGGTGAGAGATGAGATTGAACATCTTTTAGACGATGATGAAGATATGGCCCAATTATACTTAACAAGGAAGTGGATACAGAATCAGCAATCGGAGGCTTTAGTGGGAGCAATGGTACAAAATGGCATCGTTCCCACTGCTCCTCAGCTCCGCCGACTTAGTTCTACAAGAAGTGGTAGTTTGGTAAGCAACTATTTGAATGACAATGACGTGGAGGACCTTGAAATGTTACTTGAAGCTTACTTCATGCAATTGGATGGCACTCGTAACAAGATATTGTCTGTAAGTATATCCTCGACTATTACATTGCTTCTTTTTCTTTCCTGTTTGTTTTGATTTGTTTATCCCCAGTCCTACTCAACTAACTGAACAATTAAGTTATTTTCCAAGACAAATATAGTAATTTAATTCTTCTGATGACTAATGTTTTCCTCGCCCTATAGTGGGAGGAGAAAGCATCCCCACTGCTGGCTTTCGCGTCAGCAAGAGTGGTGATGTGGTACTGCCACCACCTGAGCAGTTTTCACATATCACTTGACTATGTCTCATTGATGTTGATGTGGTAATACCATATTAGCAGTGAGAATGCTTTGTCCTCGCCCATGGGGGAGGAGAACATTGCTCGAACTTTTCTCCACTATTCACTTAATAGTTATTTTTAGCAAAGAAAAAGTTTACACTCTCTCTCTTCCCCCATGGAACTTATTTTGAGGTATAATGTCTTCTTTGCGTTCTCGACCTTATAAAGTTTGATTGAATGTTCTTTTCTTTTCTCGTGCGGATCTTTAGGTAAGGGAATACATCGATGACACAGAAGATTATGTTAACATCCAACTTGACAACCAGAGAAACGAACTTATTCAACTGCAGTTGACACTGACAATTGCATCATTTGCCATAGCTGTGGAGACTCTTATTGCTGGATGGTTTGGTATGAACATCCCTTACACATGGAACAACAGTGTCGGCGTATTCTGGCCAGCTGTCGCAGTTATGACAGCCTTTTGTGTATTACTGTTTCTAGTGGTTCTTGGATACGCCAGATGGAAGAAGCTTCTTGGGTCATGAAATCTTTGAAAAAATATGTTCATACCTACCAAAAATTTGTAAAAACGGTATTAAGATCTCATTCTTGCAAACTTCTGAAGTTTGGAAACTGTAATATGGTGTGATCAATTGGTAGGTTCCAAATTGAGAACATTACATATTTTATATCGTAAAATTTCATGGTTTTCTTTCTGGATGTTTGAGGGGTTTGTTTATTAGTTTTGGCCATGCTTCATTTGCCTTTCTTTTCTTCTTAAGATGCACATGGTGTCCGCTAGATCCTTGTTTGAGCACAGAAGTGTAGCTCAATAGATTGTCGATGATAAGAAGATATATTTGGACAATATGTGACGTATTTTTTTTTTTTTTTGGGTGATTTGTAGTTGTTGACCCACGATTGATAAATGATAATATTTTGGGGTTGGCATTAATTGACATCCATACGATGTGATATGTGATGAGACTTTTTTTTTTTTTAATCAATGATCTATTAATTTTGTTTTCAAGAGTCACTCTCTAATTAATTTTGTCTGTGACTTATTATTATTATTATTATTATTATTTTGGCAATATGACTTATTAATTTGATCACCTCTTGTTAATCACTGAGTTTATTTTTAAAGTTGAATTAATTAAAAATAAAAAATGTACATTATTTCGAAAAAGGAGTGTTCCATCAATATTCCAGTAAACCGGATGGGCTGGATTCAGGAAGTAAGCCCAGTTCAAATATGGCCTGGGCTATTTGGGCCTCCTAATTCGAACACGAAACAAGCCCGAGGACATGGCATCAAGTCTTTCTCTTCTTCTACACCACCGGCTGTAAGGTAACCCCCCATCTCTGTCGGCATTCATATGCATGAATAGCTAAATTCACACATTAGCGTTAATGTTAATTTTTCCGCAAGGAAAACTTAATTTGTTTCGGTTTCTGCATTATTTTTTCGGTTCAGAATTTAGTCGTTGATTAATTGAAGTAGTACTAGTCTACCATTTCAATCTTCAGAATTTTGTTTTTACGCAGTGGTAGATAAGATTTAGGTAAAGTTTATCTGGTTCTCTTGTTATGATAGATCGAATATCTGATGTATTGCTTGTTGGCGACGATGACAGGTTAGGAGCTTCCAATTTGACCACACTCAGGGAAAATGTGAGGGTATGTGGAAAATTCACAACTTTGATGAATCCTTTCTTATTAGCGTTCGATTCTTTTTTAGTGTTTTGAAATAATTGGCTCTGCAAAATTACAATGTCTGAAGTGATATACTATGAACACAGTTGAACAACATCACTATTTGCTAGTGGTGTACTAATTACTATGACCACAGTTATTCTGTGGTTTTAAAATGAGTCATAAATATCAGTTTCTTAGCAGCAATAACAATCTTCTATGTATTTTAGCTCATTCCTGCAAAAATATAGCATTTTGACTTTTTGCCGTCCAATGATACTCAATCTTAACAGCTCGCTCCAGTGTGTTAAAAGTTCTTTTATTATTATTATTTTTCTTCCTTGGGGTGTTGGAAGTATTAGTATTTGATGAATGTGTGTGTTCCTTTCTTCCTGTTTTGCATGACTCTCTAATATACACTATCATTTGTGTTACAGAGAAGACGTTGCTGTGGCAGACACTCCAGCTCCAGCTCTAGCTCCTGGAGAACCGATGGACATCATGACTGCTTTACAGATGGTACGGTGGACTCTCTAAAGGGCTTCATGAAAGTGCCTAGATCATCGATATGCATGTTGCTCAACTATGTGTGCTCACAGTCAGATTATGTTAAATTGGTGAAAGCATTATGTGCTGATCATAATTTCAGTTGGATAACAGTTCCAAGCGCTAAATCCCTTCGTGAATGGGCTGGTGTAAGTACCCCTACTGTATGGAATTGGATTACATCTCTTTTTCTGGTTTAAAAATTTTGCTTTTCTAGAATTAAATTTGTTCCCTAATCATTCTCTTGGTTAGAGCACGTGCAAAGAGACATTTCTTATCTTCTAAAAGGTGGAAAATGATTGGTGAAAAACAGAAAAAGTGGTTATGTGGATAAAGAGTGATATGAAAACTCGTGCAAAAATAGAAACAATCTAATGGATGTGATTTGTTTGACCAAAATCAATTTTGAATTTCAATCCAAATGATAACGGCCTGGAAGCTGAATCAAGCATCACTTGCATTGTTAACGAGTGTGTTTGAGTAAATATTTATTTTACTGAAAACTATTTTTAGGTTAAACAGTGGTGTGCCCATGAAATGTGTGGGGTGATTATTAGATTGTGATGTGTAGTTAATATTGGAGTTTGACTTTGACTTGGATTAAGCAAGAGAAGATAATTTTTAGGTCGGAAAAGTTTTAAAAGAACAATAGTTTTATTTGTTTTTTCGGTCCACTCTTCCATTGAGTCAGTATTGATGTAATGATCCACTACTTCTGATGGTTTCTTCCTCACTCAAAATTTGTGGTTTACAATTGCACATAGTCTAACTGGAAACCTGAATTTAGTCTCACATATTCCATGAAAGTGGATATGAATCTTCCAACCCACTGGATACAGTTATTTTTAGGTTCTCCTGTGCCATTTCTTTGTTCAATTTTGTTTGTTGGACAAAATGATCCCTTTTAGTTCAGAAACTCTCTTTCGTATATTACAGATGTGTAAGATTGATTCTGAAGGTCGTTGGTCTCTCCTGGATAGTTGTCAAGGTATGTTTTGGGATTTTCATTTTTGTCCCGCTTGAAAAGTGATATGTCCTATAAAAATGTGCGCTTCAAAAATGAGTTTTAGGAAAGTAGTAGTGGCACCAAACAAGTGCAACTTTAGAAATTTTCGGCTTTTTCCATGTCAAGCAGAAAAAATCACTTATATTGGTCCGCTAATAATTATATTGCAGGACTATGGGGAAGAGAGCGAGGGTCTTCATATTGTTCAAGAATACCCGAAGTCCCATTAGACGAATCCTTGGTAAAGACGATTTTGCTATGAAGGAACTGTTCACATTTCTTCAATCCAAGGTTTGAGACTTAGATTGACATTAATATATGGGCTGAAAATATTCTGAAAGTATAGTCTGCACCGGTTTCTTGATTAACTTGGTGCTTGTTTGGTATGATTTTTTTGTCTTCTCCAAGTAGGGGAAAATATGTGTCTTTTGGTCACATGATGCGAGATCATTCGCAGAATGGTAGAGGCTGTATGGCTCCTATTTATAATATGTTTATGTCCATAATAGGCCAAGCTATGTTTCAAGACTAGGGTGTCCATTAATTTTAGCCATTTACGGATGACTATGATTATAAACAACTTGATGTAACGCTCGAGTGAGCACACAATTATTGTCTTTATGGAGCGTATGTGATATTGGCATTAGATTTTATCACCTTGATATGATATGTTTAATATTGTTTGATACTCAAATGACGTGTATATCACAAACACGATAAACTGTATCATACCTAATGTAACATGGGGGGTGGGGCGGTGGCGGGCGGAGGGGGAACAATATTTGAAGAAAATGTTGCACACGGCAAGAAAGTGTGGTTGTGTTGGCTAATTATAACCAACACACGATATTTACTGCGAAGCAATTTTACACCTTTTCAGGTAAATACAAAATGAACAGAAAAGGAAATTATCCATAGATGGGGGAAGGACTTCTCTTTGGGAAAAGAATATTCTATTTAAGTGTTACCATTTGTAGACAGAACTATAAATAATATAAACAATATTGGTAGATGAGTTGTTACATGACATCCAAACATTAGATGATCACATGAAACTTGAACCACATTGACACATTTCCACTGTAACACCAACCAACGTCGAGATATTATATCACCGTTGACCCAATTGGTTTTGCTGACCAAAACAAATAGATATCCATCTGTACGAAAGTGGAAAAACTAAAAAGCCAGTTGATATTAAAATATTCGCAGCCTCCTAGTCCTCGTAGTCCGTCTCCTCGTCATTGTCCATGTTATTTCCTCTATACATCAACCCTTCAACATTTTCACGTTCCTCTTCCGTTTCTTCACTATCTTCGTCATCATCCAATTCCTCTTTAACCGGCCAACGTTTTCTCACCACATTCAAGCTGGACACAGAACCACCAGGTTTTATCCCCCGAGGAGCTTTTGAAGGGGGCATCTTCAAATTTGGCTTTGGCCTGCTTTTCTTCTGAACTTTGCTGTTGCCACGTTTTCCAACATGCACGTCTTGATCACTTGCGTCATCCATCAAATTTACCGTATTTGCTTGACTAGTCATAGCATTCTCCTCCGGGAAATGGCCTGGGTGCTCTCTTCTTAGATGAAGATTCAGCTTATATTCATGGATATACGCCTTTTCACACGCTTCATATGGACATCTGTATGGGCGGTCAGCTGATGGTGCAGCAGATGGTTTTGAATTTTTTGCTGGCTTTTCTCCAGGCTGAACATACTTGGCTTCATCTCCCCCGTTCTGATGAAAACATCTCAAGAATTGAAAATCAGAACAAAGTAAAGCAGTAAAGAGAAGCCAAAATAATTTATAATATATTGGACCAATTTAACAATGCCAAGTGAATATAAAGCACCAAGCAAGATTATAGAAAGAATTACAAAGCGAAGGGAATGTCGAAAGTATTAACCTTCTCATGCTGAGTTGCAATGTGTTTCTTTAGCTTGTACTCGTGCGCAAATCGCTTTCCACATTCAGGATATGGGCAACGGTGGTAGTTCTCTTGTGAATGAGTTTTCATGTGTGATCTTAGATTGAAATCCAAGGAGAATGCCTACATAGCAAAAAGTTCAGAGTAGAACTGAGAAATTTTTTAGTATTATAGCAAGAATCAAATTCTACCGAACCTCTTCACACTCTAATGTGTATCAAATATAATAAGCTAACTTCAGATGTTACTCCGATAAACAATAGGGTGCAGAATATTCACCTTACCACACCCATCATGCGGGCACACGAAATCTCTCTCTCCAGTATGGATTAGAAAATGTCTCTTCAGTTTTGAACTATCCAAAAATTTCTGCAAGATATGCCAACGAGATTAGTAAGTATTGTGTGACAGTTTAGGGAAGGATGTAATTAGTTAATTATCAACAAAAGCGTGCTAACACCTTGTATACAAGATCATAGGGGCGTTTCTTTTATCATGAAAGTCAAAAATAGAAACATTTGACAACCGATATTTAGAAATCACAAGCAAGTTTGACTTCAATATCAAAATGGCTGTGATTTTAAAGAGAAGTCTAAGATCAGTAGTTTAGGTCCGATAAAACTAGATTAGTATAAACTTGTGTCTGTGGGACAGCATATAGAACTATTGAAGTGTGCATTATAAATATTACCTTTCCACAGTTTTCATAGTGGCAAGCATATGATTTCTCTCCATGGATATTAGAATGCTTCCTCAAAGATTCAGCATGAATAAATGTCTTTCCACAGCCATCATAACTACAAAGGAAAAGAACTTCAGTTGTCGGTTCATGCTCAGGCTCCACCGCTTCAGTCTCCTTTGACGTCTCTTCCAATGCCTTCTGAGTGGCCTCTAACATATATAAGATAGAATTCTATAGTGTCAAAAGACATAAAAGTACTGCAACCTAGAAGTTTAAAAGAAAGTAAAAGAGATGAAAAGTATTGCAACATCAATACATTAAAGCCTAAGTGCCCTATCTACCTGTAGCATGTGCAACTCGAAGTTTTCTAGCCTTTATTTCATCTGTTAATTCTAATTTTGTTTACACTCTTGAGGCAAAGACACCACATACCTCCTAAAGGGGCTGGTGTATGCTAAGACTATGCCCCTATTAGCAAACTCAATCTATTTCAAAATAAAATTTGGTCAAACTAATGGCATCCACATATCTTATGGAACCTGCGTATACTACACAAATTTCTGCAACTCATTTTTGAACAACCCAAATCTACTTCAAAACAGAACTGATTTGCTAACAGGGGCTTTATCACCTCAGACTTCACAAGCAAAGATGGAGAATTTAGTAATTTATCCAGTTTGTCGATTGTTTGTCATTTTCAACTTTCAATGGTTTTCTTAATTAATAAATATATAATATTTTACTAATCTCTCCAACCAAGTTTGAATATAATCATAGTTGATTCATAATTTTTCAGGAATTTCAATCTAAACTGTGCATATAATTCTTCCCATTTCACTACTGGATACAACTCTATGAAAAATAGATCACGTGAACAAGGCAGAAAGCTATAAACTAACCGTTAACCCACTTCAGAACAAAGCACTTTCCACCTGTTGCTACAACGTCCTGTGGAACCCTAGAAGCAAGCATATCTGGTCATTAGATACAATTACAATACAGATTAGCCTACATACTCATTGAACAACAATCCTTGGACGTTCTTTACTGGGTCCCGTGGATTAAGAGTTCAAATGAAAAGCGTAGAACCACTTAAAACAGGAGTCACTTAAATCCAACCCAACTACTTAAGGTTGCCCACAGCTTGTAAAGTTCATGATTCACCCATGGCTACCTCCTCTCACACAGCAATATCATTCAGCTCAGTTTCAGCTCTTCCAAAGGCGTACTGATGAAATAGTTTCACAGCCATTTCCATGTTATCTTCCTAGCAAAAGGCTGCCTCTAGTAAATTTCACAAATTCAAACAGCCGATCGTTCAAAGCGTGATTGGCCTTCACTACTTCAAATTCATTGATCACTATAATGATAACCAATGAATAATCATTCAATCTCTTCTTGATATGCAACAATCAAAACAGAGAAACTCTCTCGCACAGAGACACAGCGGCCGCAACAATCAAGAAAATATATAATCAACAGCTAGTCATGTTTGTATGCTATGAGTAAGAGTGCATCAAGCAATCACGAATAAAGAAAACGAGATACAGGAACTGTTAGTACCATGCTTTGAACCATTTAACAGCGGGAGCCCTGGACTTGGTTATGGGGCGTCTATCAAATATGTCGTAATTGAAGCGAGTCTCCATTGCTCTTCAAGCACAATTTCTGCAAATCAATGAAATTTACTCTTCGAAATTGGAATTAGGGTTTAGGGTGCGCAGCATGTCGAATTTGGCATGAAGATTTTAATTTATCGAAAATAAATTGATTTTAATGGAATTAGAAGGTTACGATGAGAATGAATATGGATGTTAATCGGCCATTGTGTTCGTTTTTCAGACCGGCTGAGGACGAGAGAAAACCGGTCGGTTTTAGATTCTTAGACCGCCCATTTACTACCTGGTTTAAATACACCCCACCTTTTCTACTATGGACACCCGTCTTATATTCAACATTATCCTTTTTCTTTTTCTTTTTTATTTTTCTTCTCATTGTTCGGTTGGAGTTGGCCGGACAACCTTTGAATTGTTCAGCCTACACTCGAACCCAAAAAAGTTTTCGTTTTTTGGTCGAACATCCTTATCCTCTTTTTTCTCTCTTTCCGGATCTCTCTGTATTAATTAGTAGAACATACTTATTTATAAAGTCTTTTTCACAAACAAACACTAGGTGTGTTTGTTAAATTGACAAACCATTAAACACGATTTATTGTTACAAAAAAGGGTGTTTAACCCACTTTGGTCCACAAACCTCTTGTGGTTGAACACCACAAAGAGTTGTTCGACCCACTTTAATCGAATACTTATGGAGGTGGTAGTGTTCAACCAACCAGAGCTGGTTTTGGCTTGAGGTGAGCGAGACCGTTGCCTCATGAGCAAAATTGGAGGGGGCAACCTTTTTCTTTTTTTTCATATACCATAATTACATATATATGTGAGGAAGGGTTCCCTCATTTTTTAGCTGTAATTTTAGGCAGTATTTATTGCTGGAAACCATAATAGATTGATGCCATTTTCGATAGCAAATGCTGAAAAAAAGGGCAATTTCTTCAGCTGCCAATGTCCGCTCCCCCCCTCCCCCCTCTCTTTTTTTTTTTTTTTCCCTTTAATGGGAAGATGATGAGAAATTGGGTATACTTAACAAGGAGAGTGCAGTTAGCCTCACCCTCACTTTTTTTCATCATGAGGACCTTGAGCCCTGAGGCTTCTGACATTATAGAAAAGTAGGAATTCAAATATTTAGGGGAAATTTCACCCTTAGTCCCCAAGTTTGCAGATAAGTAACAATCTTACACCAACCTTTAGTTGTTGCTTGATTAGTATTAAAGCCTTTCAATTTGATGAACTGGAATTACTTCAAAGTTCAAATATCAGGCCAATTATACAAATTTGAGTCCAAGGCCAATTATACAAATTTGAGTCCAACTTGGACTTAATTGGTTTGGGTTGGGTCAGTTTTATGTGATGATCGATTAGATCATTGTCGTTAACCCAAAAACCTTTTTGTCATTTCAAGTGTTTATAGTGAAAGTATATAAAAATGTTGAAAATGCAGAAAATAAAAAATAAAATTGAAAATTGAAACGCACAGATATCTTGACTTTTAATTCTACCATGTTGGACCAGGAATGTTAAGGAACCAACTTAACTGAGGAACCATCGGGCCATTTTCGGGGTTGATCTGACCTCTATCTTAAAATCCGGGATTAGATCTAGAATCAATATAGCAATGGATTAAAATTGTTGCCAAAAATTTTGATCGGCCGCCACGGTATCGCCGAAAATTTTTAAAATTATTGGAACTCTCCCTCGTTGTGTTGATTCTAAATCTGATCTCAAATTTCAAAACGAAAGTCAGATCAGCCCCAAAATGCCATCAATGGTGTCGTATGATGCTTGAACGGTACTGATTGTCGGACTCTCTAAAGAGGTATAACAACAAAAATTAATTATTTTCAAATAATTACCCATCCTTCTTCTTGGTGGGGGCGGGGATGGTAAATACTGCTATATAGAGTTATTACCGAGAGATAAAGAGGCCTAGAGTGGAAAGTTAATAGGAACGGAAAAATATGAGAAGATCAACGTCGTTGTGATTTATTTATTGCTCAGTACATAAATTTCAGAAGTGTACTAACCAATAAAAAGTACAAAAGTAACTTTGGTTTTTTTTTTTTCTTAAAGTTAATTTTATTGGGGGTGGTGTGGGGTGGTTTGCATAATTCACACAGTACTGCACTATTTTTTCTTTATGATGTAACCTTAATTTAATTTTTGCTACTTGGAAAATGATTGAAGTGAACCCCGAAAATTTTGAAAAGGAATTTAAAAAAAGGAAGAAAGAAAGAAAAAGAAAGAAAAGTGGGACAAATGAAGGGTCCCTTTCAAGTTTTCCATTTCATGTGGGAAAACCATACAAAGATGGCATCAACAGTAATTCCACTGCCTGTCCTTGTGTTGTGTGGCAGCTGCAACGCCTCAATTAATTCCATATACGTTAATTTCGGAATAGTCCACACGTTGAATTGAATATAAATTAATCAAATTATGAGACATGTTTTGTAAAATTTAATCTAATCTGTGTCATATAATATAGTCTCGTCTATACATTCGAATGTGTTCATTTGAAAATAAAAATAAAAATAGAAAAAAGATATTAAACTTATTTAGAGACGCAATGTTTCAACGATATATGAATTATGAGTTAACATAAAATAAAATCAAATAAATCTAAGATATATATGTCAATAAAATTACTTTGAGAAACTAGGTGGCGCAAGTCCAATTATGACACAAAATTTATGGACAAAATAACAACAGGCATAATATTTTATTTTATTCATTGGACTAGCGTTGTATTTTTCAAAAGGTCCTTTTATATGTCAAAATTTCACCCTCTTTAGTAATACTAGCTTAATTTCTGTGCATTTACTAATTAATTTACGAACAAATGTTTAATTTTGATAAACGTTAATAAAGATTAGAATCAGACTATAAAAAAATAAACCTAATATTGATTAGCAATAAAACTTAATTAATATAAGAATGAATTTAATTCTATAAAAATTTTGATAATATATATCTCAATATCAAGAAATCGTAAATAACAAAGATTCATTATCACAAACAACCCGTGAGATGCACATAATTTGAGTCACTAAAATCTTATTTAAAGTTTAATAAATAAAATTTTAATCCATACAAATAATCCCAAAAGCTTGGAACATATTGCGAATTCAAGATTTTTTTTTTATTTTTGAACACAATACATTTGCTTGTGCTTTTTCCTAAGTCATTTTTATCTTAAAAATGACTTCAATTGATCTTATAATTTTCTAAATTATTGTATTTCAAGGCATAGGAAGACAAATTCCGTATATTGGCAATCAATCTATTTTTATCAAAGAGTGTTTGATATAACTTATTTTAAAATCACTTTATTTATTCATCATTTCAAATGATTAGTTTGATTTAACAATATTTTTATATTTTTGTAATTTTGTTATCTCAAAACTGCATAATTTGGAAATTTCTTTTCTTCAATAATCTCCATTAAACAAAGGTCAATGAACTCGTGTCCAATTAAATCATAGTAATACAATTAATTTAATTAATTGTATTCTAATTAATTTTACATTTTAGATAATTATTATTTAAAAGAAATAATTTCTAAAATAATTATTTTAATAGCCATTGTTTTAATAATTGCATGCATCTAATTTTAAAATATTTTGTACTCATTCACCTCAGAAAGATAGGTTTATTCGCTTTTTTTTCGTAAGGATTAAGAAATACCAATTAATGCACTAAAGAAAGGTAAATTTGTTGCTCTATTTCTCCAATATACCTTTATAATCATTTAATGTTATAGAAAAATATAATAACATCAATCTTCTAAATATGGGTATATTAGGAAATTAAAAGATAAATGCACCTTAAATGAAAATAATCGATTATAATTTGAACGGATAAAAAAGAAATATAAGCCTATCTTGACGGGATGATGAGTAATTTAAAGATATCTTATGATTTAAAAATCATAAGATGTTACAAAACTTCAATTAGTTAAAAATTAGATTAATTTTTCGATCAAACAATTAATTAAAAATTTGATGTTATATTTTTCTTTTTAATTTTTGTAAAAAAATTAATGAATTGTAATTTTCTTATCACGCCAAAATTAAATCTTTTTGAAATTTATTATTTTAATTAACTTTTATTTTTTATTTAATTATATTTTTAAAAATATTTAGTTATTTTTTAAATTATTTAAAGGGTCCAATCTAAAGAGAAATATTCCTTGTTGTTTTTTGTGTTTATCAATTAGGATTAGATTAAGATGGTAAATTGGAGGAGGAGATCTTGTACTAAAATTAAATACAATTTAGACTTTTGATGCATGGTTTGATGGAAAGAGGAATTTGTTCAAGCATAGGAAGCCTTAATTTCATTTTTCTAACTGCTTAAATTGATTTCATTGTTTAGTGACAAAGTAGCTAGATGGAAAATAAATAAATAAATAATAATAATTAAATAAGTAAATAATATTAAGCCATTAAGTAATAAATATATAAAATGTTATGATAACAATAGATAGATAATAATATATATTGATATATATGAATTATGTGAATTATATGTGATTAGATTTTAATATCTAGATTAGGCTTTAATAAGTTATAGCCTAATCTAATATATATATATATCTATATACATTTAAAAACGTATATAATTAATATAATCTATAAGTTATAAGTTGTAGAAGGGTAATTATATGGATTGTAACTGCCTAATCCATCATTATTTTTAAATTAGGACTCAGTGAATTTGTAATTATAAGTTATATATGGATTATGCTTTAATAATTTAATAATTTTTATTATTTACAAAATTAAATTTTAAAAAAGTTTGAAAATGAACTAAAAAAATATTTTTCAATTAAATAAGTTAATTAATATAATATAATTAATTGATATAATAAGATTTAATAACATTCCTATTTTAGTTGATTATTAAATGTGGATCTAGTTATTAAAGGAAACAAAATCGTTTGGATGCATGATTCTTAATTTGTAGGACTAAGAGTGCAAATATAAGATTGCAAATAAAGTTTTGGCGGGAAAGGACTAAGGATGCAAATACTTAGCTATTCTTAATATATAGATTCTACCTTCCTCCCATTTTATCTCCAACAAATTTGCCCTTATGTCTATCTTTTGTACTTTTGCTTGCGTCCTGGCTCTTGTCTCGTGCATTGAAACACCCTTAGCCCACAATGATAAGACAAGAGAATTAGAGAAAAATTAATTAAAATTGAAAAAATAATTACGGATAAAAAATGATAATGTAAAAGAGGAGAGAGAATAAGTGGAGTTGAATGGTTGAAGTTTATGGATGTAATGAGATATGTGGATGTGATTGATTTAGGAGAGAAAAAATTGAAAAAAATGAAAAAAATTGGAAAAATTTGTTCCCAATTAGGCTTACAGTTTTATTCTCAAACTTATAACTATTGGGCAATATATAACTCTTTAATCACTGCTCAAACAATCACTCTTATTTTTTAGAAAAACTTGAAATCGAGTATTTGAAATCCAAATACTACAAGGGAACTTTAAAAAAAAATTTAAAGACGATTTTCCAAATCCACCCTTGTATATCATTGCAAGAGGGAAATAAATGAGAGAAATTTTTCTTCTTGTGACAAGATTACATATGATAAATTATTCAATTATTCAATTAAATAATGTATATTATATTACAAATTTTCAATAAAATACTATGCATAAGATATTGCTGAATAGAATATTGTTTGGATGATTGTAAAGAAGATATGGGTTGGGTTTGTGTGGTTTTATTTGATTTTATTACATCTGATGATTATCTGTTCCAATCAATTAGCATTATTCTAAGAAAGAAAGTGGGCCCAGGTGGAACTACCCTGCCCGATTATTAATGCCCATTTTTTGTTTGAATGGTGCATTCAAAATAATATGATTAGGCACGTACAAACTTTTCAAATTTGGATTTCTTGGACTAAATTTACAAAATTGTCCTCCATCCACTATTTGGATGCACGTCAGGCAAATTTGGTTACTTCAGAAGAGAGGGGATGAAGCTAAAGTGAGCTCGCATGCACATTGCTTATTGGGCAGGAAGAAAGGACGGAGGAAAATAATGCAAAATCAAATATAAATTATCTAATATAGAATTTTTGTCTAAACGATATATTATATTTTAAATCGTCATATAAATATTTTAGTACCATATAATATTACATTTTCATAATTTGCAATAATATTAATAGAGGACACTAGCAGAGGATGAGGTGGGGGACCTGCATCTTCACCTATGTCAGGCGAGAAAAAATTTTCCGTCGTCGAAAATGCTACAAGCTCAATTTAACTTTTTGGATGTGATCACAAACATTTGCTTCAAGAAACCCTATTTCCAAGGACAGTTTTGTCTTTCAATCAATATTTCATGCTCTAAAATAGGAAAAAATTTTGTAGGTGCCGATATTAATAATAACCACAAGAAAAGAAAAGAAATAAAAATGTGGGGTTGGGTTGGGATGAGCTGTCCATAGTGCATTATATGCCTTTATCTGGCCTGTCTGTATATCTGTCCCTCTCAATCTCTCACACACAGTATACCTATAATTATATCATAAATAAACAAAAAATTGTATATATAATTAGTTATTTTTTCCTATTTAATCGAAGCAATATCAATTCCGATCAAGTATTTATATTCATTAAATACTAATAAACACCTTTACAAAATTTCACTATTATTATTACCCAAAGAGGTCATTTTTCGACGTAAATTGATAGGAGTGCATGTTATTCTTTCACGTACATATTAGTGAATGAACTATTGTGTTTGTGGCTAATCCAACATGAGAATTAGTATATTGTCGAGTTATGCCAAGAGTTTGATAAAAATGTCAATAATTTATACATTTATTTGTATATACATTTATTTTTAGTTATAATTTATATATTTAAATTTATTATTAATGATTGAATATACATTTGTTTGTAATTTACCTGAAGTGAATATGGAAAAATTGTTGTACAGTGCATGCGCACATGTGATAGAATTAAAACTTGAAAGTAGAGTGTACAGTGTAGACAGTTTCTGCGCCAATGAACGTGGTGGTAGGGTAAAGTCACAGGTCAATTTTTTTTTCAAATTTCAGATATTTACTGTCTGGTAAATTTTCAAATTACGAGGCTGTAATGAAATTATATGTCTCACCAATCACCATTACAAATTTGGTAAAAACAATATGCATCCCTTTTCACGAAAAATGATGTCTACTATCCCATCAGTATCTCCACTAATTTCTCTGTGAGTCCAAAAACATTTTACCAATTTTTTGAAGTACCATGGATATTTTAGACTAATCAATAATTATATTAAAACTTTCAGTATTTTATGTTATTTTAATTTTAATATAATAATAAGACAATTGCGGCAAAATACTTAAGTGATAATGTCATATTTGGTATTAGTTTTTAAAGATTAATTACTTTTCTTATTTCATTTATTTTGCTTTCCTTATTTGATTTTATTTTCCTTATTTTATTTTTTATAAATAATTTTTATATATATTCTAATTTTATAATTAATTTATATAATTTTTATTCTTTTATATTTAGTGTTGCATATATTAATTGCCAGTTATTTTTATCACTTTTTTATTCGTTCTTTTTTTTTATCCTCAATCAATCACATTTACATATCAAATTTTTTTATTTATCTAAAAAATTAAATAAGAAAAACATTTTTTATTTACCTAAAGCACAAAATTAATTTAATATTTAGAATTCATTCGAGCTAAATATGGTATAAAATCAATTCAATATTCATAAAATTTATATATGTATATGTAGGCCGACATAAAATCATTATTAATTGTATTTGAAATACGTTTTAACAGTTATGTATATGACTCATAAAATTTGTTATTTTGTTTTTCTGTTCAAAAAAGTATATTATCTAAATTTTGTTCCCAAATATTATGCTCTTACCTAAAATCATTAATTATGATAATTGATTTGATATTTTTTTATAAGATAATATTTCCCACCAAAATTTGTAAACCATTGTTCATATCTATAATATTACATATGTTTCGTTATTTTTGTTATATATTCATAATAATTTATTATCTTATTTTATAATATTATTTTATATAAATATACCACCATAGTCGTCCCGTGTAATGCACGGGGTAATACTAGTTAAGATAAGTATTTCTATACTCCATAAAACTTGATACTCATATCCAACTGGGAATATACATGAATTTTATTTTTAAAAAATTAGCATATTCTATTCATCTTTGAAGATATATATTTTTTTCCTTATATATGTGTGTCAAATTATATGCCATTTGTTCATTTTTATATACTAGTAACACATAATTTTTTACATTTCTCTACTATGTGTCAATGACTCAATGTGTTCAAGAAAAAACAAAAAAAAAAAAGAAAAAAACCATGTGTCAATTCACACACTAATTTCTAAACATTTAATTGTTATACCTTTTTTCCTAGTAAAGATTTATTTTTATCACTAGTATTTTCCCCCGTGCGATGCACGGGGTGATTAAAATATTTTTTAAATGGTTTACTTATATAAAATAATAATAACAATGCAAAAAAAAAGAAATAGATATAATATTATAGATTTTAATAATGGTTCATAAATTTTGATCCGAACCATTATCTGATAACAAAAAATATCATATCAGTTGTTCTAATTATATTGATTATTTTAGGTAATAACAAAATATTTGGAATTAAACTTTAGAGAATACTTATTTGAACAAAAAGAAATAATCCTATTAAAAATTTTGCCAAAATTTTTATCATCAACGCAATTTCAGTAGCTAAGCCACGATGACCTTTTTAACACGGATTTTAGAATATTAAATGTTGGAGAATTTATGCGATGTGGATTGTATATTGTATGAAATGATAAGATCTCTATACAAAAGATTTATAGGTGAAACTTTTTGCATATTGATTTTTTGATAACAAAAATTTGTTCAGAATAATTGAGAAAAAATTAAAAAAATCACTAATGTGTGTAATACTAAATATAAAAAAAATGGCAAGTTAATTTGAAAGTGAAAAGATGATTAAATGATCATTTTTAAAATTATTTTTTCAAGTGGCTTGCGAAATAATAAAATAGGATATGAAAGTTATCATTTTCTATTTCTTTTCTAATTAATTAATTATTTAATAAAAATTTAATTATTGAACTACCCACTATTCGATCTTTAAAAAATTACTCACTCTTGAACCATTTAATGCACATTACTTATGAAAACTATCTAAAACTACCCTTGTAATGTTGTAATTTTTAAAAAAAGTCACTATTTTTAAATATGTAAAAAGGTTTTTTTTCTAAAATAGAAAACAACACCTTACGTGGCACTATGCCAATGTGGCACTTCAATTTTTGTTAATAAAAAAATATATATATTTATTTATTTATAAAATGTGAAAATAATAATTAAAATGCAATATCCAAAAATTAAAATGCATATAGAAAATATTAATTCTCATTTTCAGAATGAATTTAACAGGTATTGTAAGTTGTAACTTTAATCTCTTATCTCATTTTCATTAATGCATATAATACTAAATATAAATGAATTAAAAAAATATAAATTAATTACAAAATTAGAATACATATAAACAAATATACATATGAAAAAGTAACATAAGGAAAACAGCACCAAATGATGAAAGTAGAATAAATTAAATAATAAAAGCAATTAATTCTTAAAAAAGGCCAAACATAATATTGCTACTTAAGCACTTTACCTAGGCGGTTCTTTTAATTTTATATATAGTTAGATATGTTAAAATGTAGATATAAAGTTAAAATGTAATATTCGGAAACTAAAATGTATATATAAAATTAATTCTCATTTTTAAAAATAATTCAGTTGTCATTGTAATTTGTAACTTTGACCTTATATCATATTTTCATTAAGGGTGTGTTTGATTGGGCAATATTTTTCAGGAAAAATCACTTTTCCACCTTTTTCTGGGTTTTGGTGTGTTTGATTGTATTTTGTTTTCCTGGAAAAGGTTTTCCAACTTTTCTCAAAATCCGTTCTTTTCCTTGTTTTGGAGGAAACGTTTTCCTTAGGGGAGGGGGTTTTTGTTTTCCAGGAAAAGTTTGACACTTTTTCTTTTTTTTTAATGGATAATTTACTTTAATCATAAAGATAAGGAAAATGATCAAATTTTATTAAAAAAACTCAAAATAAGGAAAATAACATAATTTTTCAACTTTCAAATTAATCCAATTAAACATCTATGACTACCATTTCCTTAGAAAACCTTTTCCCCGAATTTATTTACCCGAAAAACGTTTTCCTTCTAACCATTTTCTGGCTTTGCAATCAAACACACCCTAATAGTTGCATTCATTTTTGCTTCAGAAAGAATTATATACTAGTATCACGCCCGTGCGATGCACGGAAATAATTAAATTTATGTACGATAAATAATTGATATAAAATTATAAATATAAATGTTGAATTACAGAATTAATGCAATTTATGCATAGGAGATTGCATAATTGTAAATAATTATTAAAATCTATAATATTGTATATTATAATCAATGCAAAAAATATGGAGTAAATTTATAATTGTAAATTATAAAAATTTACGTGTATCACAAAATTAAGAAATTTATCAAAACGTATAACCTTAATTCTAATTGCCTTGTATAGCATGCACAACAATGATCGTGGAGATTAATTAATTGTAAACGAACCATGGGGAATGAATATATAAAAATTCTTTGATTATCAAAACGTGTCTTTCTGATTTTTACATATCAAATTTATATTGAACACATTTCTTCTTTCTGAAATGGACATTATGCACTCTAAATTTTATGATTTTATGCGTTCTTTTAGTGATTAGTTGTAATTAATTTTTAATTTTAACTCTATTGTATGAAAAGTATTCTAGTTAATTTTAAGTAATTTAAATTTGTAATAATACCGATAATTTTTTGTATTTACATAATTCATTTGATTTCTTTCCATTTACGTAAAGTGTATGTTAATTGTAGAAACAAAAACTTTTTATTTTTAATTTTATATATTTAGAAAAGGCAAAAAACGTACGTACAATGCAAAATTCAATTAGTGGGCATATCACATCAACTGTATTAAAAAGGAAAAATATCAATTAATTCCTTTAATTAGAAACTATGTGTCATGTTGGCACTGCCAATAAGGCGTTCACCAAAAGTGGCACTTCAATTATAATAATTTAAGGATTAATATATTACTATTTTACTTAAAAATAAATAAATTATTCAATATAAATGCAGCTATAATTTTAACCACTCACAATTTAATTTAAAAAGGAAAAAGTAAAAATATCCACTATTTTTTTAACGCCAATTCACGTAACCAAACAAAACTATCAAAACCTATAATTTTATCACGATAAAATTAAATAAAAAATAAAAAATATTTATTATTTAATATTTTGAATTTTTAATATTTTGAATTAGACCTTTAAAAAATGAACTTATATTTAAAGTCTTTCCAAAATAAATTTTTCTCATTAAATGTTTGTTTTAAATATTGATTTATTTTCAATTATATTTTTAATTACTACTAATGAATGTTGGTTTATTTTCATAACTAATTTTATAATTTTTAAAAATATTTAATGTGTACTGCTAAGATTCTTTGCTACTACATGACACTTTTTACAAACTGTAATATAAAGATTAATGATATGATAATAATATAACAATTCAAAATATAAAGATAAAGATTCATAAATTACTATTTATTTAAAAATAAATAAATTATTCAGTGCAAATTCAATTATAATTTTAGCACGCACTATTTGATTTAAGAATAATCTACTATTTATATAATCCAATGCACATTACAAATCAAAACTATCTAAAACTCTAATTTTTTAACACGGTGAAAATAAATAAATAAAATACTTATTATTTAATGTTTTCGATTAGAGTTTGAAAAATGAAATTACATTTAAAGTTTTTCCAAAACTAATTTTTTCTTATTAAATTTTATTTATCACATTTAATGAAAAATTTATGTTTCATTAAAAAATAATTATATTTAAAGAATTTTCCTATTTAAAACTACTAATTAATGTTAGTTTATTTTCAAAAATATAATTTTCTTTTTTTTAGCTACAAAATTGACTTTTATGATTTTTTTGTTAAAAAATATTAATGAGTGCCATGTTGGCACTATTGCCAACATGGCACTTCTCTTTTTATAATATAAAGATATAATTCAAAAATTAAAATTTATATAAAAAATAAATTAAAATTAAAATGTATATAAAAAATAAAATAAGGAAACATATACTAAATAAGGAAAAGAAATTAAATTAAATAAAGAAAACAAAATAATGAATATGTATATTTAATGTTTGTTTCCTAAATAGATTTTTTTTTAATTTTAATTAAAAACGTGCCATCGCTAACACTACAAAGCATCTGATGCAGACTTGGCTGACGATGTCTAGTATAGAGATTAATTTAACATTGAATTTGATTTAAACCATTTATTCAAATTTACAATTCCACTACCATAGACACATTTTCTAATAACTAACAAAGAATAAAGATTTATTGCCTTTTGGCTGTCACGCGGCGCATTATATTTGAACAACTCACATACATAACAAATGTATTAATTCATTGATATTGGCAATCTTAATTGTGAAATTGAATAATAATATCGATGAAAACATTTTACTATCCAACTCTAACAAATACTCCCTTCGTCCAACAAATATAGTTCATTTTTTTTTTATTTTCCCACATATATAGTCCCCTTTTTATATTTAGCATTATTTTTTTATATTCATTTGTAATTATATTATCACATATATCATTAACAATATAAATATATTTGTAACTTCTATTTATTTAAATAAGAATATATTATGGACAATTTATTTTGGACCTTGCTACATCACCATAATAGATGCCATAATGGTTGACATAATGGACATGTGGCATGATCATACAATTTCAATTACTCCATCACTTTTAGATGGATGGTTATTAAATATGCCAACTGTTATTATGTCAACCATTATGACATTCATTATGGTAGTCTAGCATTTCCCATTTATTTTTCAATATTATTTTTATTTCTTGTGTAAAAATTAAAGTGGGATATTTATGTGAGACGGATGAACTACGTTAATTGTGGATCACTATTTCAATCATCATCCTCACCAAGTAGCATAACTCAGAACCCCTAACCCAAATCCCACGCTCCAACCCCCTCTATGTATGAGAGTCTTTTATCTTTCTCTCTCTCACACCCCCACACGAGTGGGAATCAGTTCTGCATTTCAGCTAGTCCCTCACACACACACTTCCCTCGTAATTCTTTCTCAATCCGCTATTTCTCTCTCACACAGACTGTGTGTACATGAAACTCACAGATATACACATAATTGTGCGCGCTGTGTGTGAAAGAAAGACAGGAGTCAAACGACGAGTACAGTACCCCACAAAAATTCACAAACTCTAGTTCAATTAGGCCCAGTTTCTGCAAAATTTTGAAGCTCTCTCACTCTCATCTTTCTCTCTCTATATCTATCTATCACTGTAAAGAAAAGAAGAAAGAGAGGGAGATGGTATTAATCAATCATACAGATATATCAAGATTTCAAGATTGAGTCCAAAAAAAATTCTTTTGATTACCCCACAAAAACACCCACAGATATGGAACTCACGGATTCAAGAAACAATAAACAAATATCAGCCACCACAACCACCGCCGCCGCCGGTTCTACCTCCACCAGTGGTGGCGCCACCACTTCAGCCACCTACTACCTCACTCCACCCCACCATCTCCTCCAGCGCCTCCACCCCCATGCCTACCAGCAACAGTACCAACAACAAGGCCAGGCAGCTCCAATATTCATTACTAATTCTTCCGGTGGTGGGGGAGGCGCGTCGTCATCATCGTCTTCTTCAGCCACCACCAGCGCATCCACCTCCACCACCATTCAGCCACCGCAGCCGTCGAAGCTCGTGGACGCTTCTTTAGCCATCGCCACTGGATCAGAAACCCTGGTTGACTCCAAGAAATCTCAAAACCAGCTACAAGTCACCGTACAACCACAAGAACAGCAAGTACAACAACAACCACAGCCGCCGCCGAAGAAGGTAACCAAGGACCGCCACACGAAGGTCGACGGCCGGGGGCGGCGCATACGAATGCCGGCGGTCTGCGCCGCCAGAGTTTTCCAGCTCACCCGAGAATTAGGCCACAAGTCCGACGGGGAAACAGTCGAATGGCTCTTACAGCAAGCCGAGCCGGCCATCATAGCCGCCACAGGAACTGGCACTATTCCAGCTAATTTTTCGACCCTCAACATCTCTCTTCGAAGCAGCGGCTCCACTCTGTCGGCTCCACCTTCGAAATCGGCTCCACATTCTTTTCATGGTGCACTAGGCCTAGCTCAACACCCGTACGAAGAGAATTTTTCACATATGTTAGGGTTTCGCCAACAGCAACCGCATCTTCTACACGCAGCTCAAATCGCGGAATCTCTCGCCAGCGGAAGCGGCGGAGGAGGAGGAGGAGGAGGAGAGCATAACGAGAATTACTTGCACAAGCGATACAGAGAAGATTTGTTCAAAGAAGAAGCAAATAATAATAATTCCCAAACAGAAGGCGGCGGCTCCGATTCACCTTCTCACAAGCAATTCAAACCGAATAATCTGCAAATTATGCAAAAATCAAACGAATCTCCTGCGGCCGGACAATCTTCACCGAGCATAATCCGGCAGACAAACATGATTCCGGCGACCGCCATGTGGGCGGTGGCGCCGGCACCAACAAGCGGAACAACCTCCGGCGGCGGAGGCGCGTTCTGGATGCTTCCTTTCAGCTCCGGCAGCAACGGCCAAGCGTTGACGGTGGCAGGTACTTCTGGCGCGGCGGCGGCTGCAGCAGGTCCCTCTGAAACCCCCCAAATGTGGCCGTTCTCGACCGGAAACACCACCCTCCAAACACCGTTACAGTTCATGCCGAGGTTCAATTACTCAACGAATTTGGAATTTCAACAAGGAGGGAGATCGAGTCCATTGCAATTGGGATCGATGTTAATGCAACAACAACAGCAAACGGCACCGTCTCAGTATCTCGGATTGAACGTATCCGGGGAGACGAATTTGGGAATGTTAGCGGCGCTCAACGCTTACTCCAGAGGCGGTTTGAATATCAACTCCGATCAGCAAAGCCATCATCCTTTTGAACATCAACAGCAGCAACCTCAACACACTCATGAAAGTGGTGAAGATGAACGAAATGGTAAACAATTAATTACCTTTTCAGTTAATTAATTAGACAGTAAATATTTTTTTCCAAGTAATAATAAATAAATATCTTATGTTACCTTGTTGAATTGAATTGTATAATACAATACAATACAATTTACGTGTGATGTATGTTTGGTGCGCAGAATTGGACAGTAGCGGGTAATATTTTGAGTGCAGAAGGGAAGAGACTAGAGAGAGGTATCTAGTTCGTATTCCAAGTTTATTTGTCTTATTTATGATAATTATTTTGTTTGTTTTTGGGATATTTTTGAGGAATTTCAAGTGTAATTTGTTAGTTTGGTCCAAAGGGACACTAGGAAGTATAAGAGAGAGATTGATGTATAGGAGGAGATCGATTGGTTTGTATGAAGAATTTAATTACAATTTGCTTTTTTGTTTTTTTCACTTTTATATATATATAAGGAGAAGAAATCGAAAATTATTATTAAGAGAAAAGATGTTATTATAGTTTAATCACAAAGAAGTGTTTCACACCCATTCGTTTAAATGTTTAAATCATTTAGACGATCTTTTTTTTTTCTTTTTTAAGGGATTAAAGATCGTCTAAACCGTTTAGACGATCTTTAATTCAGACACGTATTGTAAGGAACTTTCAAACTCTTTCCCTTTTTTAGACAAAATTTGACATTTTTCATTAATACGATCTATTTGATATATTTTTATTTGACGGTGAAAATTTGTATTAAGTGAGAAGCACAAGAATATCTTCTAATCGTCCAATGAAAAAGTAATATATTGGAATATTAGCAAAAAATATCAATTTAAAATATCCGTTTAGATTATTTATTTATTATTGTTATTTTTTTTTTGAATGAGAATTTTGATTTTGGCGGGCTTTAAGATGGCATGATGATAGTCAGATGTGAGAATTGCACGGTTTTTTGACATTTATTGTCGGCATAATAATTTTCAATTAATTTTGTGTGGTACATTCTGCAAAAAGTTGGGTACTTTTTTGCTAGCATTTCTTGGAGGTCTTCCTACTTCTACTGGGGATTCACTGAAGTTTGAACTTTTATTCGAGGTCCACATGCTGACCTATTTTTTTTTTTTTTTTCATTATGTTCTTGCACCTTTTAAACAAATTTGAATTGAAAATTTCTCAGAGAAAAGCTGAGATATTTAAAATTCCAACCTTTTCCCCTGCCTGGTATAAAGTAGATTGAAAATAATTTGTACGTTGTGAAATATATATATTTCAATGAATTCGGATAATTCTTATTTTGTTAAAAAGATATTTCTGGTTTGGATATAATGGCTAGTAATAATGAATGTATATCATTACTAAAATTTGATTTTGACCGTCGGTAAGAATAAATTTATATTTATTTATAATTAAAGGAGTTATAGCGAACTCTATAAAAATATATTATTAACTTTGATGTATATTTCATTCGTCAAACCTCGAGCTTTACCAAGCCACCAACTTTTCATTCCTACCAAACACAGCTCCAGCAAATTGAATCGTGACAACAATATTAGATTACCATTTGGTTTAGAAGACAGGAAATGTGGTACCTAATAACCAAATGTTAATTAATTTTTTTTACTTTCATTTTCTTCGAGTAGTTTTCAAGTATTGTCGTCTTTTTATTTGTTTTTTAAATAATACTCCCTCAGTTCTTTTCTCAGGAAAAAAAAAAAACTCCTCCGTCCCATTTTGATAGGTTTGATTTCCTTTTTCGTCCATCTCAAAATATAAACTACTTTCCTTATTAGTATAAATTTAACTTCTTTATTTCCTACCTTATCCATATTTATTATGCATGATTATTAATAAAAGTAAATTGTCATATTTAATATATGAATATATTAAAAAATATACAAATAAAATTTATCTTTTCAATAAATATTAATTTTAAATTCTTAACTCGTGCAAAAGTCAAAACATGCCCATCAAAATGGGACGGAGTGAGTATTATTTATTAATGATCTAACAATATATTGACATTAATTGTTGCCGTGGTGGTCACGTGTTAATGTCATTTTGGCCATTGTTGAATTAATCAATACTAAACATACTATGTAATTGATGATTTCTAGGCAATATTATATTGCCCTCTGTTCTAAAAAGATAGTTTGAATCTCCACGCTTTCACATTTTTTAGACACTAATGTATTTGTAGTAAAAACACAACATATTTTGAAGCAAGAAAATTTAACATAAAATGTAGTTTTAATTGCATTTACGAGCACATATTACTAAAAGTAGAATGTATTAAACACTTTGATCTAAGCATGAGATGCTGAAATTTCTAATTATTTTTTATGTTAAATCACGAGCTCAAAGCTGATAATTTATTCCTAGTTCGTGAGGAATGTTTCAACATGTTAGCGCCATAATTATGAGCTTATAAAATCGATGATAATCGAGTAATCAAATGATTTACACCTCCACCTATAAAATGTTTATTATTTATCTATCATTTATTATTTTTTTTCATGATTAAGTTGTAGTAATCATTTTGATTTTCCAAAATTTCACTTTCCGCCCTCTTTTCTTCCTATATTGACGCTTAAACACGAGATCAATTATAATTCATGATTAACCTTACTTTTAATTTAATAAAAAAAATAATCAAAGATTCGGCAAAATATCCTATCAAAGATCTTTAATGAATTGTTGTGGGCCATACATAGCCTTGAAATTTCATTATTTTCGGCTTCAAAATTTTCTTCTACAAAGACATCTTGTTTGCATATACTTGTCATGACATGTGAAAATGATAGAAAAAATGGCTAATAAATAATTAATTACAAATTTCATTTTACATATTATTTGCAAACTCTTGCCGTGAAATCAAGAATTCATATTTATAAGTTGTTAATTTTATCTCCCTCCGGTTAGGTGTAATTTATTTTTGATGATGAATAAAACTCTATCTCGGGCTTGAATTTTCGAGCCGAGATAGTTCGTTAGAAAAAAAAAAGTTGTTAATTTTATCTTATAACATTTATTTTATTTCTATATAATATGTTTTGAAAGTAATTTTATTAAAAATATAATCAATTCTTGGTAGATTATATGATATTAGGTGGAGGAGACAAGATGAGCTAAGTTTGAGGTAATGAGTTGCATATATTTTATACTTAATTTTATATTAATAAATAATTTAGACAAACCTAAGCTTTAATCATTATCTTATAAAAACAACTACTACTATTAGGCAAGCATTATGCCTAGGGATGTGAAAACAATTAGGTGAATATTCCAATGAACTTGTTGCCTTCATATGTTTGTATGTATGTATTATTCATTAATACATTTTTAAGCATATATTTGACAACGCTCTTTTTTAAATAAAAATTATTTTCAATATGTAATTATTCATTTTAAATTATATAGTATATAACAAGAAGTTATTTTTGCCGATGTTTTATCATTTTTCTTATCTCTTATCTAAATATTCTCTCGCAAAATAGCTTTTTAAACGTCTGTATGTTATAAGTATTATTATTATTATTTTCATCTTATCAATAAAAATACATACATACAAAAATATTATCTCTAAATTATAGAAATTTTTAGTATTTGTTGTGTTTTATTTAAAGTATTTTTATTTAATTAATACTGACCACTTATATTAATAAAAACTGTCACTTCATTTAGGCCATGCTATTTATAGATGATCTATAGTATAATGTTTTGACAATGATTACCTAGTACTCGATATTCAAAGACAGAGTAGAAATAAATTTGCCCTCTAAATTAACATCAGTAGTTTTTTTATATAAATATTTATTTATATTTATAAATTCAAAATTTCCCGCCTGTATGGTTTGAAAATTTATTGGATACTCCATTCCACTCATCCGTGATTTTCGCAACAACACGCCGTACCTTTTTCCGCGAAATTTAAATTAAATTAAATTTATTTATTGTGGGCCGAAAAATTGCAGAATTAAAATGTTTTGAAATTTAAGACACGGTTTTTGGCGTTGTGAAGAAGACTCCATGAGAAATTCTACGTACCCTTTTCTTTTTGTAAATTAAAGGGTAGTAAAATCACCCTTTTCATCTTCACCCATAATTTGATAGCGCTGGATTTTTAGAAGAAAGAAAATTGTAACATGAGACCCGAGCTTATTTTTAGTACTCTACACTGGTAACATACTCGATAGAGACAAAAAATTTTAAAAAGTTGTGGGTCCCCCCTATTAAGGAATGGCTGTCTCATTGGTTATGGTACTTTACACGGGTACTGGATCAGAAGGTCACTTAACATATCAGTCTTGTTTTTTAGTCTAGAAGACTAGAAGTATGTGTTAGGAGTAATGAAATAATATTTTTTAAAACAATTTGAGACAACTCTAATTCGCTAGAAAATGATGTTTTTCTTTGTTTCCACGTGCTTCACGTGAACTTACATGTAATTTGCTTTTGCCTGAAGTCATGCAAATTTGTGTACTTGTGTTTTAGATGATTTTTCCATGCAAAACTACTCACTCACTTTTATGTGGAGTTAATTTTGACATCTATTCAAAAAAAAAAAAAAATATTAATTTGACATAATTTTTCAATAAACATATTCCTTTTTAACTCCACATGCGATGAGACATTTTTCATTTTTCTTTGTAAAATTTCTTTGAGTACTTTTTAATAACGTTCTCTTTAAAAGGAAAAGTTTTTTTTTTTTTTTTTTGCTTCCAATTAATTTTTTCAAACAAGCATTGGCATCTTCAATTACATAATTTGACTTTTGTACTCGCCGCAAATAAATTGGAGAATGAAGTGAATCCATCTTCGATCAAAAGCGTTGATTGAAGAAGTAAGAAATTATGTATGCATCAATAATTAATGTAGGAAGAAACATGATGGGGAAAGAGAGAAAAAGCTAAATAGAGATAATGTAAAAGGTTGAATAGAAAATAACTAGCACACTCGACATTTTAGCATTTGAATCCCAGACATCGTACTTTCGTAAATCACTTTGAACATGAAGTGGTGTAATGCCTGCATGGACATGTGCCCACAAGACAAGTCACCTTGACATTTAATGATAATATTAAAATAATTATATTATGCTAAATTGATCACCTCTAAATGCTAAAATCACATATATCTTATAAACACGTAGTAAGGATTAGATCAACCCATGCTCTCTCTAGCTCCCCCCTTGCTTGCGTTAGATTAGTGGTGATCTCCTACCCACGTGGATAGGTATCCACACTGGAAGGAGAAAAAAAATTTGAGGGCGACTCCACTATTGGTGTGTTATATATCATTTATCCGACTCAATGTGAATATTATAAAAAAATAAAATAATAATAAAAAAAAAAAAGCGTGGCACCACAGGCGCCACATTGGTGTGAGTATGTACCCACCTGGGTAGGAGATCAAATCCGTGCATTAGATATCAAAACGTCCTAATGAAATGACACACAAACAAATGACAACCACATAAAGTGACAAAAGAATCCCTTTAAAAGTCGGGTGAAATATGCCATTCATACTTCATAAATCATATATTTCACATTTTCACACAAGTGTTGAAAATAAGTAGCAACTTGCCAATACGCGGCAGAAGAATCTGACAATAATGGGGCTTTCAATTCTTCACACAGAGTCTCAAGCTTTACAATTCGGAGAGACTCTTTTCACATCTTCTCTCCCAAAGTCAACTCTCTCTCTTCACACAAGACGTTTCAAATGAAATGTTTAAACGGCGGAGAATCTAAATCAGTATTCTAAAAAATGCAAAACATGACTAAAGCAACAAGACCATATTTTACTCCCCTTAACAAGCAGTTTGTAAAAGTCGAGAAAATTATAATCACATAACATAAGGGCAAAAAGGCATTAGACGAAAACAAGATATTCATTCCTTCTTCCATTGTGTAAAATACAATCTCAAATCAGTGTGGTATTTTCCCTAATAGCAAGAGTTTGAGAGGTCGACTTGACAAAAATAGTCGATAAGGAAGAGCAAAAACCTTCACGGCGATCTGAAGGATTCTTGCCGTCTTAGATGCATGCCTTCGTGGACAAAATTTTCGAGCTCCTCCATGTCTTTGGCAAGTCGTGGTGTAGTAGCTGAGGACCCTGAAATAAACTTGCCGTTAAAAAGCATCCAATATTATGATTAAGCAAGACATGAGGAAAAATACAAAGAATCTTATTTGTTATATTGGCCAACAGCGTCCGATAGTGTGTATAAACAGGACTAGATAGTGCAAAATTCATGTTTGGCAATGCGTTTTCAAAACTCATTTTACACTGTTTTTGTTTCAGCAGAATTTCCCATAATCCCTTTTGTCCATAAATATCTTTAAAAATCACTCTTTCATGCTCAATTTTCACTTTTTATAAAAATGTTTCTTAGAAACATCTCAAGAAACATGTTACAAGGCATACATACTATAAGAGAAAGGAAGTCACTAGCTCAGAAAGTCCGTTCATTAGGAAGAAAAATGCAGATTTGCGATGCTTCAATGACTAATAAAGTCCACAGGAGAGAGTATAGCACGTACCATCAGCCATGTCTTTTGTTTTGTGAAGAAGAAAGGTCCCAGAAAGAATGGTGACAAAGCCACACATTTCAGTCACAATCTGGGTCAGGTTCTGCCGGTCCCAGTCCTGGTCATATAAACAAAACAACCGGTCTTGATATTCCAAAACATCCTCAAAGTTCTCTTTTCCTTCTTAATGATCAAATGTTAAAGATAAAATTAGTGGATAGAGAAGTAAACTCACGTTGGTAATGAGATCCACAACTCATCACAAATGACCCCAGCCTACACACAGACACCCCACCACACAAACCCAACATCGTTACACATGGTATGTGTTAGTTTAACTTTTTCCTACATAAAAATTAACTTCTATAGTTTTACCACTCAACTAAAGTTAAGCTTTAATATTAACCATAAATATCAAATGAGTACTCATTATTATCCATACATCTTGAAGTCTCCACCATTATTTAACTTAAAGAGTTTGGTTTCGAGGAAAATAAAAAACTAAACATATGAATAGTTTTCCCATGCATTATTTTCCCATGTCAAAACAAACATTGACCCAACTAAATGCTTCTTTGACAAAACTTTTCTGGAAAGAAAAATGGGCGAATATGTAGTTAAAAATAAGGAAGATTACGAAGAAACATAAAAAAAGTAATTTTTTATTGTGGAAGTGCGGTTGAAAATGAGTGTAAGAAAAAGTAGTCTTAAGAAAAGTTCTGTCAAATGAGCACTAATCAAATGTCTGAGTTTTTCATCCCAAAGAAAAAGATGTGACTGCTTCATAAAGTTAGGTTTTATAATGGCTTGCAACATTCCAAATCATCAGCAGAGAAGTTGCACAACCGTCCCAATCTTTTGAAAAATGAATTTCTACAACATTTTGAAAAATCTATTTGCTTCGGGGGGAAAAAAAACACAAAACAGAAAAATGATTTTAAGCAAGTATATAGTTACCTTAAACATGATTACACTTGCCAATATAGTTAAGGATGTGAACATAACATAGTAAATCGGGGAAACAACAGCTGTGTTAAATGTGTCAAGTGCCTGCATTGAAGATCACCGAAAGTTAGAATATGTAAAAGGATGTGAATATATATATATATGTCTTAAAGTGTGTGGGGATAACAAAAAATTATTTAAAAAATTGTGCAGAAACAAAACACTACAGAAATAGTAAAGAAACAGAAAGACAAACATACTCAAATGCCACAGAAAATAGTTCTTCACCTTGTTTAAATAATTCATTTGGGTTAGCACACAAACAAGGACAACCAAAGCAAAGGCCCATGTCTGTGGATACAATAGCTGGTTCATTCCTGATAATGTAAGCTTTAATGCAATTCCAAGTGCTTTCACACTCATAACCTGCCAGAGCATTGCCGATAACTTAAACATCCATAAAGTAGAAAATTTCTCTTTTATCCCCCCGGTGGAGAGGGTCAAGAACTTGTTTGAAAAAACTTTCTTAGAATATCATTTTTCTCTACAATCATTTTCAACCATTCATTTCGTTGATGTGACGAATTTTTCATATTTTTTAAAACCCTTTTCTTTACCTTTCAATCCGTTCAAAAACAGTTCTGTATATTTTGAAAAATCTCTTCCAAACACACAATCAACTAAAGAGATCGTGTCAAAGATACCAATACGTACCGATAGTGAACCAACTAGAGAACACACACCAATGTAACACATTATATGTGTCTGCCCGTAGTGTGGAACAAAGTGAAATATTAGAATGAAGACAAATGTTATCACTAAAGCTGCATAGAAGAGAAAAGCTGCAAAAGAGAGTAGATTGATTGTGTGAATAGACGATATAAAGAACTGCTGCGTTGAACAAAAAGAAATGGTTGGGATAGCAGACAATAGAAATCGGAAGATACCTGGCTCTGTTGCAAGGTCCCACACTTCTTTCACAGAACCAATCTCACGTTCTTGTGGAGCGTGTAGAACTATTGCTGTGGAACCCACAACACACAAAGCGCAGCCAAGAACTCCGAATATATGTAGTCTCTCCCTCAAAATAATGTGTGCCAGTACGGCACTGCAATACACTGATAGCAATCAGGAGTCGAATAAGGAGTCATCGATTCTTAATAAGGTCTCAGATATAACAATACCGTGCCTGATAATAATGCTGAGCGCACCAAGTGGGGTGACAAGAATGGCTGGTGCAAATGCATATGCTGCAAAGTTAGCAATTTCTCCAACAATCACTGTTTCAACAGCAAACACCCAACAAAGTTTTCGAGTTAAGAGAACTCAGACGAAAAGGAACTTTTATCACAGGGTAGCAACAAAAAGGGGTTTGTCATGCAGTGATTTTTATGGTTGATAACATTCAAAAATAAGGCAAGATAGAGACTAAAAGTGTAAGCTATTAAATGACTATCCTGTATCAGTGATAGTAAATATGTGAATGGTCGAATGCATGGGAGAACAAGTTAGCATCTAAGCATGACCAGCTACAAATTGCTTCATGTTTATAGGGTCTTAACCTGTATTTTGGGAATAATTGTTTCACTACCATAGATAGATCCACCAAAGCTTATCACATTTTGAAACCATATGTCAAAAACAGGCAATTTGCTAGCATAAAACATTAGAGCAAAACCATTGTTTGAGATCTGATAGGTTTTGACTTGTTTCATGCAATAAATGTGTGCTAACCACGTCCCACTGTGCGCTCCAGATTAACCGGGGTCCCTGGGAATTTGTCATTTAAACAAAATTCTCATGTCCCGGTACCACTGAACAGAAATATGGATGAAAACCAATCCAGAAAACTCCTTTCCTCATCCACCAAAGCCTCTCAAAGTAGAGTTGGCAACATTTAAAAACTAGCAAAAGTTTTAATTTACACTCGAAAGATATGTAATATAGAAACAAACTATTGGCGTCGAAGTGGATTATACGTGAGGCTTTTTCCCTTTAAAATCTCAATCCTGCAAACGCCATATAGGAAAATGTTCATCCCCATTCGGGGTAAATGGCAGAGACAGTATCTGTGAGCCTTAGCTTCAAGTTATGTGAAAGACACAAGCAGTTAGAATCGTTTTAATTATTAGAAAAACAAGCACTGTCAGCATTTACTTGTGGTTAAGAACAATACTGAGTAACTCACTTGTTATCATGCCCACCCACCATAACGGCTCATATAGGTATGAATAACCTCCAACTCCTGTGGAAAAAGAAAATATGGCAAATGATAATAATTGGCTTATTGGCATGTTCCACATGAAAATGAACAAAAGAAAAGCAAAGCAATCGAAGGGACATGCATAAAAATCTCTAATAAGGTGCAAGAATAAAACGGGAAAAGCATTTAGCAAACTGAAGATTCCTATTTAGCTAAGACGCCAAAACATGTTCATCATTCTAAGCTAAGCACAACTGCTCTCATTGTGTTAGGAAATGTGGTTTAACCGTCAATTGTATGATCAGATTTGAATAACGAAGCAAAATGCCTCACCTACAAAAAGTTCTTATGCCAAATTATTATAAACCAACTTCACAGTAATGGGATGCTTAATTTATTGATTCAGCTAGCTATCAGAAGTATGGTTGTAAATTATATCACCCAAAAGCCCCACTTGCTAACATTTACGACAAGATAAACTGACTGACATAAACTACTCCACGGTGCGACCATTTCTGTCCAATCTATCTGCCTGAGCAATGAGCCAATGAAGTTAGAGCAGCATATTGTGAGTGCGAAAAAGGATGGTTACCTTCAAGTTATAAACCAGAGAAGGGCAGTAAAAACAATCCAAATTATAAATTCTCAGTGGCCTTGTCTGATGAAGCTTTTCTGGAAAGAAAAGTGATTGTTTTGGAAGATTTGCGGTTAAAAAATAAGGGATTGAAGAATGTTTCCTTGAAAATGAGTATAACAGAAAGTGGTTTGATTTAAGTTTTGTCAGTGACAATTTTATTTTCGTTATCACAATGACTCTCCTCTACGCTCATCTTCCCCTCCCTACCCCCACATACTACAGAAAAGTTGTATTTTCACATTTCCCAAATAGTTCCTTGTGTCCTCTAAGAAAGAGTCATTTTTCTTTCGAACAAAGCTTTGCGAGACAAGGTATAAATTCATATTATTAGACACACTGAGACAACAATTAATGAGGGTGGAAATATGAAAGGGGAAAAGGCCCCTCTTTTACATTTTCCAATTTCCCCCCTAGAAAAATGCGTTTTTCCACCTTTTCCCCCCAATTAGTTATGGACTGCATCATTTGAACCATAGTCTCCAACTTGGTATTTTTGAATTCTATAATGTCTAAACGTATCCTTGGTTGTCAACATTAACAAAGATCACTATATGCTAGCATGAGCCAATTATAACTTACCCGCCCTTAAGCCCGAGGCGGCAGCTGCTTTCTTTAACCCCTTTTTCTTCACAATAAAACTGGAGCCAATGAAGAGGCTGGAAGACAAAGCTAGCACCAAACCTTTTATATTGTCAGACGACATCCCCGTATATAAACCCAACGCAGTGGCAGCAGAGGCAGTAGCTTCCGCCGCTGCTGCCACCTCCGAAGCGGCCATTTTCACAGTACCAAAAAAAACCCAAAACGCAGAGTATCACAGTCTCATCATAAACCAAAACAAATCGTGCCCCGTTTTCTGGTTTGAAGTTTTAACTTCTAACGCAGTTAATTTACTAGACTATCCGAGCCTCTGTAGTGATGAAAAAAGGAAAAGGAATATAGAATTTCAATGAGACAGGTTTTCTGTGGGGTTTTGATCCGAAAATGTCAGTGTAGAGGAAAAATGACGCGAAACAGGGGAACGGATTGGGGGTTCCATGCCGTGTAGAGAAATTCACAGGTACGATAACGTAAACAATGGGGAATTGGCAAGTAAATGAGTGATAACTGGCAGAATTTTCACAAAATTGAATGGGAATTTTCACCGTTTTGAGTTGATCGTGAGGAAGAACCCGCTACCTCCCCGTAAAACCAAATTGATTGGCTTGGGAATTTGGAACCGAGTGTCCGTTACGTGAAGCTAAACACGTGTGACGTGGTGGCGCCACGTTACCGAGTCAATTTCTTTTTAATATTTTTTTTGATAATTTATATCAAGTGAGATGAATAATATATAACTGTTTTTTAATAGTAGGGGGCTCGTGTAGGCTCCGCTCCATCTTTTTTTTTGGGACCAAAAAATGGGGTTCTGTTACCAATTTGTTGGCAACGGAACATAACTAGCGTCCCGTAAACAATTGAATTGTTCATCGTTTATCCAACCATGCACCTTTTGATCAAAAAAAAATTATTTTTCTCTAATTTATTTTAAATTACTAATTTGATTTGAGAATTTTTTATTCGTATAAATATTTTTTTATATCAATTATAAGAATGTTATTAGAAAAATAAATAATACAAATAACATTCCTATTTTATCCTCATTTGATGAGTCTAAAAAATATATATTTTTTAGATTAAACTATCAAATGAATTTATAGAATACAAGTGTTATTAGTAAAATGAATAGAAAGATATCTATATAATTTTGGATTAAAAAAAACATATATAATTGTGACAAAATGAAGGTTTTTTTTTTTGGACAAAAAATTTCATGCAAAATGAAGGACATGATGAATGAGCTTTTAAAGAAAAAAAAATTAAAGGAAAAGGCTTCTTGAGAATAGTGATAACAATGGCGTGTTTCACAATTTTCATTGCAAAGAAAACTCTGTTATCATCGTGAATATTAATTAGTATACCACTTGTGTTTTACAAATGAATGAATTATTTGAAAAGGCTCCGTGAGAATAGTGATAACAAATGTATGTTTTACAATTTTCATTGCACAGAAAACTATGTTATCATTGTGAATATTAGTGTATCACTTGTTTTTACAAATGAATTATTATTTAATAAAACCAAAAAAGAAAAAAGAAAAAAGAACGAGGCTTTCTGAAAATGGTGAAATAGACATAGAGAAAACTCTGCACTGTCTTGATTATCATGATTGTTGGGAGTTTTTTTGTGAGACGAATATATAAAATATTTGTTCATCTTTGACAAAACTTAAAGCAAAAAATTCTTTAAAATTTGCAAATTCTCTCCTGAAATCTCTCAAAATCAAGTTCTATAGTCAAATTCAGAGCATATAAATGGTAAATTTTTTATTTTTTATTTTTACTTTTTCTTGGGTAAAAGGAAAAACAAAAAGACTTTTTTACGTTTCAATCATATACTCTTTTTTTTTTTTTTGTGTTTTTCCCTCCAAATACTCTCTACTAAGACCTTATTCTATTTGGTATATAATTTATCCGCACGCAATTCCGTATACCTCATACTCATTTTCAACCACACACACATTTTCCAAAATAATATTAACCACATATTTTTACACGGAATACCGCGCACATTAACTTTATACCTAATCAAACAACCCCTAAAGTCTAAGCGAAAATTGGGATATTTATGAGGCATATATATGATTAGGTAAAATTTTAGGTATAATGAAAAAGTGAACCAAATTACTCTCCACCCTGCATTCATGGGGGTGGGAATAATTTGATCAACTTTTTTACTTTACTGTACTTAACACTATACCTGATTCTAGAATTATTCCAAATGTGAAAAATAGTTTATGATCAAGCGCATTACTGGGGATAAAACTTAAAAGTGGCCCACTAACGTCGCTAGATGATATCTTCCCCGTTAGAAAACCTGGCGCACGTATCATCCTTTCTGAATTCTCACTCCACCTGCTGCACCCAACACCCACGGCGGCGGCCGCGTTGATATTTTTCAAACCCCAGTCAAATTTCTCTACCCTCCATTCTCACACAATTACATTCATAACACACAATAGAAAGTCGAGAAATGGCGGTGGCGCAAACGATTTACCTGAAATGTCCTTCGGCTTCAATGTCCTCTTTCGCAGGATCACCTTCTACTGCCATTAATCGCGTTTCTGTGAAATTTATGGTTCCTCGTTGCTCTGTCGCGTCGCCGGTTACTCAAGTTAATGGTAATGTAGATACGAGGTCATCGGAGAGGAATGAAGTTCGGCTTGGGTTGCCTAGTAAAGGACGAATGGCCACCGACACTCTTGAACTTCTCAAGGTAAGGCAGTTTATAGCTAACTATGGAGTCTCAGATTCCAATTTCATCATAATATTTCACCTGTTTAATTACCCAAGTCCTAGTTTTAAAATGATTAATCTTGGAATTCAATCTAGCAATGAATATTGATCCTGTGGTTATCTTTAGAGTTCCATCTTGTTTAAGAGGTGTAAATCAAAATTCGTACTTTAATTACTATTTTCGTACTTAAACAATGTGGAATTTCACTCCTAATGCTAATTGAATCAATTTTTGGGTTTTGTTGTGTGTCTGTGAAGGATTGCCAATTATCGGTGAGGCAGGTGAATCCACGACAGTATGTTGCTGAAATTCCTCTGGTGCGTACACTACATCACATAAGCTGATAAGCATGTCCTTTTGCCATATTTAGGTTGTGAAATAATTGATATTAGCATGATAGTATTGGTAATAGATTGTACATTTTTTAGTAATATATTATGATTTCAGCGTTTTCCATTTTGAGATTAGTCTTTCAAAAATCTTAGTGGATTATATTGTATCTGTTCTTTCTTCAACACTGATGCTGGTGTATATGTGAATTGTGGACTTTCGCTTGTAGCTATTTTTATGTTAATGGACACTGTCTTGTGGTAGTAGATGTCTGAAGATGATAGGGTGTGACGGTTGAGGAGTCCCAGAAATTCTCCCATGCTACCCCTTTTCTCCAAAATATTTCCTTCTCCCAGCTATTGAATTGATAATCTCTATTTCCTTTCGTCTCTGGGCTTATTATTATTTTGGAAGTTTCCACTTGTTGTAGGAAAGGTGATAGTGAACCATGTCGTTTCAACATGGAAAAGTTTTGATTTTTTATGGAGCAAAACTCAAACCAAACCAAACCAAACCAAACCAGCCTCATTGGTTATACCATATTGTCCACTGTGTCCCTACAGATTCGTCACGTCTATCTTTATTAGTATAGTCTGAACTCATATATAACCACTTTTATGCTTCATTACAGCAATTAGTTCCATTGTGCAACCACATTATTCTGTGGACACCCCTGTGCTCATCTTACTACTTGAAGTTTCTCAGTTTTTGTATGTACTTTAAATGTCTATGTTTCTTTGAGCAAATTATAATCATTTTGTTTATGTTGCAGCTTCCAAACTTAGAAGTTTGGTTTCAACGACCAAAAGACATTGTGAGAAAATTAGTTTCTGGAGATCTAGACCTGGGTATTGTTGGGCTTGATACAGTTGCGGAATATGGGCAGGTATGATTTGAGGAGCGTAATTACCTATGCATGATGATGCTTGTTAGTTACCAAGTATAAATGTATAATTAGCATGAGGGAAGTTCCTTTAGCATGTTAATGTCTCTTTAATAACTGGGTGATGATACTAGGGCATTATCCTTCGGACTTCCCTTTCAACTTTTCACTTTTAGAGCATCCGGAATTCACATGGAAATTTGGGCAAAGATATGGACACACAAGCAACCAAATTCTCCTATGCATATGTGAAATTGCTTATGTGTCCATATTTTTTTCCCATTACGCATATGCATTGGAGAATTCATAATGTAGATTTGCTTGTGTGTCCATTTTTATTTTTATATTTTTTCCCCAAGCTACATATGCATTGGAGATGCTCTTACTTTTTCCACTTATGTTAAGCCCATTTTGGCTAATGTTCATAAACTATTTATAGTATGTGAAACCACTTTTTATCCCCACATTTGTGGCCCCACTAGTACTAGCCGTCCATGCACTAGTTTTTGTTGATTCATAATTTATATCGTTGATAAATACTAGTCAAGCAATCTTTAAGCCAACAAAAAAATTCTCATTTTCATTATATCAATCATGTACTCTTGCTCGTGAGTTTTGAGGTTCCCTATCTACCATGTCCATAACAGGACACATGCTACATGTGTAATTTTTTTGAGCTAGTGTTTTCCCACCAATTATTTTATGCTCCGACGAGCTATGTATGTCAGTCTTTTTCTGCAAAAATTACGGATTTGTTATGTCTTAATGAAGTAATCCTTTCAACAGGTTCTCATCATTTGAACATTTTGCAGGGGAATGAAGATCTCATCCTTGTCCATGATGCTCTCGAATATGGAGATTGTCATTTATCTTTAGCAGTAAGCCAATTTTTTTCACGAAATACAATCGTTGTACCCCTTTTTGTTTCCCATTTCCTATGGAAGGTGATGTACTCTCTTCTTTAGATACCCAAGTATGGCATTTTTGAGAACATAACCTCTTTCCAAGAGCTGGCACAGATGCCACAGTGGACAACTGAAAGACCTTTGAGAGTCGCTACTGGCTTCACATATGTATGATTTATGCAGAGTTTTCTGAATTTTCCTGTTTACTTTTGTTTGAGCATTTTGATTTTGCGGAAGAAGTTTGAATTAACAGTTTGTGTTTACTTGCAGTTGGCTCCAAAGTTTATGAAAGAGAATGGACTGAAGCATGTCACTTTTTCAACTGCTGATGGAGCCTTAGAGGCAGCTCCTGCAGTAAGAGCTAAACTTTCTTGACATGGATATGCTATATGTTCCGAGAAAATGATCTGCTATCTTGCCTCTGCATTACATTTTGGCTCTTCTTTCTCTATTCCCTGTTTGTGCCTGTTCTACTGTTATGTATGTGTTAATCGGATGTAAATTCTAATTTAGAAGGCTTGGAACTTCTCTAATTTTTAAATTTGGGCTAATACAATGTTAACACCGAACTTTATGTAAGAAAGAGAGGAGAAAATAAAATAATATGAAGTCATTTTATACGATACAAAATGAACACAAATAAATTCACTGCAAGCACACCCATTTGTTAATGATTGCTTCCTGCATCAGATAGGCTGAAGCCTGTGAAAAGTGAAGATCTTAGGCCATGGAGCTAGAGTTTGAGGAAATGTAGCTAGAGTTTGAGGAAATACAAAATAAAGCCTGGAATAGGGCCCGCTTTTTCTCCAAAATCCTTAGTCATGTTACTCCTAGAAACATGAGTGTTTTAGTTCTGTGCAAACACGTGCAAAGTCCCAACCCTTAAGTTAATCTTCCCTTAATTTATCCCCAACCAGTGCCAATTCTGCTTTTTTTTCATATCTTTTCATATCTATCCAAGTTATTATCACTGTGCATCCGTCGTACTATCCTTATTTCCTCATACTTTACCTTGCGGAAATTTTTAATTTAGCAGCCAACCACTAGCATTATAATTGCAAACTAATTGGTTTCCCTCTCTTATTACTTGCTTCTTATGAGACTCGACAAACTTTCGTCTTGATAACATCTTTTGTGGAGAATGGATACTGACAGAAGTGTATATCTCTGTTAGCAGTTATATAATAATTTGAAATGAATCACAACTGGATAGTGGAAACTCGGACTAGTGCAATTTGAATGAAATGAAACATAATTCATGAGCAAGTCATAAATAAGAGACCTTGGAGTCGATGAAACATAAGTGGTAATTCACAACTCCATGAATGAGGAAAAATGAAGGTTGCTTTAATGGTGAAGATATCTAAGGAACCACTAGAAAAGGATTAGAATTGAATTTGATTCATTTTACTCTCTCATGACTGTTCAGAGCTCAGAAATGATTAACTGAAAAGGGAGTAAAAATTATATATTCATGCTGAGTTTTGTTTTCCCTCTTAACAGATGGGAATAGCGGATGCTATTGTGGATCTTGTGAGCAGTGGAACCACATTGAGAGAAAATAATTTAAAAGAAGTTGAAGGTGGAGTTATTGTGGAAAGTCAGGTAATCTCTCTCTCTTATTTGAGAGTTATACACCAGACATGAATGCAGAGTTAATCTCCGAATTTTTATTTGACTTTGTATCATTATTTCAGGCTGTCCTTGTTGCTAGCAGAAAATCATTGATTCAGCGAAAAGGCGTACTCGAAATAACTCATGAAATGCTTGAAAGACTGGAGGCACATTTGAGGGCTGCTGGGCAATTCACAGTGCGGTCATTTCTTTTTGTTGTTTTAACTCCTATGTATCATTATTTTGGTTACCTTACAACCCTCCCGGCAGGTTACAGCCAACATGAGGGGAAGCAGTGCAGAAGAAGTGGCTGAGCGAATACTAAGCCAGACATCTCTGTCTGGTTTGCAGGTGATATTGACCTCTCCTACACATATATTGTCTGGAAATAAAAAAAACAAAGATGTACTCCAAAAGAAATAAAACAGTAAATACTAAGGGCTGCTCAAGGTAGCAAGTGAGAGAGATGCATGCAATTGTTTTTGCATTATCCTTTCTTTTACCTATGCCTTTGGAGCACTTGTCCTTATAGTAATATGTCTTCATGCTTATACATGCAGGGACCCACTGTCAGCCCGGTTTTCTGTAAACGCAATGGGAAAGTGACAGCAGATTATTATGCCATAGTTCTTTGTGCACCAAAGAAAGAACTCTACAAGTCTGTTCAGCAGCTTAGGGCGGTGAGTCACTCACTCTCCGATATTACCTTTGCGTGCTTATGTTTGTGAGGTTGAAGCAGTTTGCAATTCTGATGAGGAGGGTGCGGGAGATTTGATAGCTTAGGTTGCTAAAATGTTGAACTTTTTCGTGTTTTTTCACAATTCTATTTTTGGGTTTGCGTCAAAACCTCCTTCCCCTCACCAATTGGTCTTCTAGAATAAGTTGGACAAGCATGCTTAAGGAAGAAAGTGAAACAAAAATGTGTTTCTTTTGGGTTATTCCTGATACTTATCACAATCACTTCGAGCTAAACTACTAAACAGTCATTGGAGCTCAAAAGTTCATTGAAGTTTCATTGGCGGTGACTCTGATCTGTTTTTAAAAGATTTGGATGATGTATCATTGTTTATTAGACTTTTGAGGCTCTGTGTGCAATGATTGAGATTAATTCATGCATGTGGACTTAAAACATTATTCAAAGTTGCATCGACCTTAATTTTGAACTGAGAGTAGCTTAAAGGTTGTAAAAGTTTAAGGTCCTACGTCTATTTGGATGGTTTTTTAGATCCATGTGGTATAGATTTATCGCATTTATTGCATACATGGGGTATGCCTGTGCGATTATTGATGACACGTCATTTGGATAATTTGGTAATATAACAGGGCAATTACCGGTGTAAGTATTAGTAAAAGCTTCAACAACCATAGAAATTTTTCTACTTCAATTAGCTTTTTGTAATTTCAATAAACATGCTTTTTGTAGTTTCGATAAACATTCCGTCCATTAATAAAATTAGCCCGTTGTATTATATATCGTGTAGAATAGCTTTTTTAAACTTGCTTCTCATGTGTCAACTATGGCAGATTGGAGGTAGTGGGGTGTTGATTTCGCCTTTGACCTACATCTTCGATGAAGAAACTCCAAGATGGCGTCAGCTTCTTTCAAACTTGGGGCTTTAGACATATATTTGCCTTCATCCGTCCAGATCCGATCGCAGTTCAAATGAGCATGGGGCTTAGACATCAAGTTTGCTTCATCCTTCCCGATCCCAACACAATCCAAACAAGTGGGACAAGTGGGATATAGCAAAGCTTTGTAAAATTGTTTATTCGGATCCTTTTGTTATCTCAAGTATTTGTAGACTCCAGACACTGTTGTAGAGTTGTAGAGAAAACCTACTCCGAGTGCTGCTGTGTTATCATGGAATTGATGTTAGCGACAATATTTTTGGTTCTCAATTTGTTACCTTAATGAAATAAAACCTCTCATGGGTAAGAGGCTTCGAAGTAATTAACTTTAGATCAGGAATAATTGAAATTTACCTGCATTAAATCCTCCCCTAGAGCATAACAGATGATGTGATAGCATCATATTAGTTTAATATTAGTTCAAGCGCCGAGGTGATACTGTGTCACCATCATCTACTTGGTGAACATGATATGTGATATGGCACTGCCATGTTGGGAATGGATTTTTCTATGGCGGAGATCATTAGCCCCAAAACTTATACTCCCTCTATTCCATTTTGATAGGCATAATTTAACTTTCATACGAATTAAAAATTTGAAATTAATATTTATGGAAAAGGTAAATTTTACTTGTGCATTCTTCAATATACCCCTATATTAAATATAACAAATTATTTTTATTAATAACCATGTATAATGAATAGGAATAGATTAGAAAATGAAGAAGTTTAAATTTATGCTAATAAAGGAAATAACCCATATTTTGGAATGGACAGAAAAAGAAATCAAGCGTATTAAAATGGAACGGAGGGAGTATATCAAATCACTCACTTAAGAAGACAATAGTGATATAATTTGTACATATAAGCAAGTTTGAACCAATAACAATAACAATCACCTTCTGTGGTTTCAATGATAAATAAACATTGTTTTGCTCACCTTGTACAAGCGTGTGGGTGTCGATATGCAGTAAAGGTTCCAATAACGAATTTACAAGGGTGCAGTAGGATAGAACGTTGCAGCAAATGAACTATACAAAATGTAGCAGCAAGCCATAGAAGTCAGGGTAACGAAACAGGTCTGCATCCTTAACGTTCATCATTGCAAAAGCTGAACTGCTGCAATGGCTGGGATCTTCTCTCGCAATTTCTGAGTTACAGCCACACGTACAGTCATCACGCCTGCTGCAGGGCCTGTTATTCGGATTTTCACAATTGGTTCCTCGATTTCCACAAGCTCTAAAGTTCCACCGGCTGCCCCAACGAGATAAGGCCTTATTTCTTCCAACACCTGCGAGAAAAATTCATCAGCTTGGAGAATCAGTCACAGCAGTGAAAAACCAAAAGCAAAAAATAGAACTTGCATAAACGTACACATTAGAGGCATTTCTGACATCGTTAAAAAACGGTCAGTCATGCAAGTTGGTCAAGAGAAATCAAGTAATTCTAAGATGTTCATCTGACATCGTTAATCTATTGCTATTGCAAAACATCAAAGAAGAAATACAAAACCCGCCCCAACACCTTGAATCCTTTCAAAACAACAACATACATGCACCAAAATTCATGCTTCCATTTTGTAGAACAAAGGGAATTCAAATAACCACAACCAGGTTAACTTTTACCTTGTATGAAGTGAGTGAGAGGCAAATCTTTGAACCCAAGTTGACGTCCAAATATAATATATCACATTCTTATCAGTTTCACCGCATATAAAACTATAAAGGATCTAACTACTTGATCCAGTAATAACTGTTCCCACTCCCTAGAGCTCTTCAAACAGTAGTTTGCTCTAGACAACGTACCTCGTTTCCTCTAGAAGTATGTGCAGAATTTCTCTGCATGACTAACACGGACAGACCCTAAAGGTCCATCTATACAATTCATCTGTTTGTTGGCCTGTAGAGTGCAACTCCCAATGCATTAAGTACCCTTCGCAAGAGTCAACCCGGAAAAGCAAGTAAAAGGAGGGGAATACACTAGTGATCAAACTAACTTAAAGCAAGACATAATCACGCTAAGATGGTAGTGGTGATGCAAAAGTTTGCACTTGAGGTTGGTTTCAAATTGATGTTCTCTACTATCTTTGTGGTTAGGCCTACTGCCGAAGTTGTTGCTGTTAGGTACTTAGCATCACTGGCGGAGCTCTTCATGGGCCAAGTCGGTTCCATGGACCGCACTGGCTTTGGGAGAAAAAATTCTGAGCCTTAGTTTTGATGACCCACAAAATAAAAAAAAAAAAAATTTACGATTCAGATGAGAAGAAGAATTGCAGCCGCCACAATCAGAAGTTGGAGGAAGAAGACGAGCCAGTCTTTTGGGCCTTTTAGCAATTTGGACCTTTTCGTATGACTTCTCTTCTTTTATAGTAAACTCGATGGCCCAACTTCACAATTATATGCCCAATTATCCTTCCCATTCCAGTCTTGCCGATGCGTCCTTGAATGAGCTATTTGTATCTCGCTTTTGTTTTAGTATGTATTGATTGATTATTCAGTGTTTATTTGATTTTTCTGAATGGCGGTATTTATTTGACTTAGTTTGTAATTAAATTGAATTTTAGAATAAAGAATTTATTTTATTTTATTTTGGATTTAACTTAAATTTAACTTTGAATTTGATTTGATTTTTTTTTTTAATTTAGCCATCTACGTATAAACTATAAAGAGTAACTAGGATTTAGTTAATTGATTTCTTATTTAGTGTTTACCAGTTTATTTATTTAGTTTAATTTAGTATTGAAATTTCAATAAATAATCCTGCTTTTTTGTTGATTATCTTTTTTAATTTTTTTGGTGAAAGGTTTAGTTAATTTTTAGTTTAGTTTAGTATTAAAATTGAATGAATGAACAATTATGATTATTTGTTGGTTAATTTTTGACTTTTCCATTTTGTTTTCGTTTTGAGAATATTTTTTCAAATTTTTATGTATGTTATTTATATAATTTACAGGTTATAGGCCCTTTCTTTTTAACCTAACCAAACGCCTTAATCCAAAAGTTCTATTTCTAATGCAACATCTAATCTAGCCACTACTTCTAGTTCAATACAAAATTTAAAATATATTGACAACGCCAAGAAGTCTTGAGTCCAAATTGAAATTGTATCAAGTATTGTCTCTTATTGTTTTCTGGTGCCCACTGGGGTGCACACTATGGTGCACCCTGGGGTGATGTGGTATACCATGTATGGTACCACATCAGCTTGGGTGCACCATAGTGTGCACCCGACGGGCACAAGATAATTTTAATATGATCGGATTTCTTTATATTTTGGTATACTTATGTATATATTAATAATTTTTTAATATTATTTAATTAAATATTGTCTATAATGGTCAACAGTCAAGATGGTTAACAATCAATGGTCAGATCATCTTGCTATTTTGTTATGAATAATTAATCTGCCATTTTATGTTTATACTTTTTTCGGCTAAAAATTTTATTGTGGCGAACGGCAGTGTTCCCCCAATCTTAATCCTAGATCCGTCCCTGGTTAATTTGGTGCATTTACTATTATACTATGCCTATTTATAATTGTTTGAATGTATATCCAATTGATGAATTGAAAATTTGAAATAACCCTAAGTTAAGTAGCCAATTAGGATTACAGTTTAAGAACACGAGTTTGATTTGTTATTTGAATCTATATTTGCAAATTGAAATCCCAATTTCATCTTCCTATGCTTCCTTGTTAGTTGTTTCTTTAATTATAAACATTTGTGTAGTTGACTAATTGTTACCAAGGGAATGAAAATATTGTTTGTAATTTGCTGGAAGGAAAAAAAAAAAGGCCAGTTAGGAGAAAAGTCCTAATTTTGTTCTAAGTTTAAAATGTGGAAAAACCTTAATTTTGTTTGATAAGCGAAAAGGTGTATGAAATGGTAAACGGTGTTTGGACCGCACTGAATTTCAATCCTGGCTACGCCACTGCTTAGCATTGGTGGTTGGTGTTTTAGTGATGGTAAGGTATGACAGTAAGGCTGCACGTAGCGTACTGATGATGTCATTCTGATTTGGTGTTGATACTGATAGAGGTGGTTATCACTGACACAAGGTCCTCCAACTATAAGTATTCAAGAAGAAGAAATATGATGCTTTGTGAAATCAGCATCACAATGCAGTTCACATACACAATCAAAAGAGATATATACCTTTTCTATGTTTTCTTCATTCAGGTCAAGGCCAGTTTCTTGATCTGGTATTGACTCCACGGCAACAACTTCGGGGATCTTTTCCATCAGACGGCGCTCAATCCCCAATTTCATTGTTGTTACAGAACTCGGGCAAGAGCCACATGCTCCTTGTAGCTTCAACTTCACAACATTTCCATCAATTTCATGTAATGCAACATTACCACCGTCTGCAATGAGATAAGGTCGAATTTCATCCAATACAGACTCCACATTTTCCGCAGTGAGTGGCAATTCTAAAGCTGAATCTGGTGTTGCAACTGCTTTGGCAACTGCATATTGATGAATAATATCATTTCCAGTGTCACCTTGATAGAAAATATGATTTCTTCTCAGAAAGTTTGAAGTATTTGGTTCAATTACTGGCATAAATATGTATTACACACTTGAATCCATGTAACAAATCATCAGCTCTGTTTGGCTGAAGCATGCCACCTTTCAAAACTTCAACTCAATGTTCGATAAAAACTATCATGATACACTGAGTTTATCATAGGTAGTAGATAGAGTTCATTTTTTAAGTTCAGATAGAACGACATCAATTTTGATATCTTATGAGCACTATTTCCTTCCATAACAACTCAATTTATTGACAGCTATTTTCGTTTTTGCTTAGTTCAGAGAGAGTGGCATCAATTTTCATATCTTATGAGCACTGTTTCCTTCCCTAAAAACTCAATTTGCTGACAGATGCAAATCACTTTCTTTTCCTAATGAGACGTAACCATGAAATCACTAAACAACAAATCATCTATTGACAGGAACGCTAAACATGAAGGTGCAAATGAACCAAAATTTCGATGGTACCAATAAGAACCAGGAAATTTTAATATCACCCTCATTGAGCTTAAACTTTTGGCTATTTTCTTAAGGAATAAACTATGGTAGTAGCCGAAGTTGAAGAAATCATTCAGTTATCTGAGAAAAGCAGATAATGTAAAACGCAGCAGGTGCGTATAAAAAGCTCATAAAAATTGGTTAGCATTAGTCCAGTAATTATGACAGTGGAATAATTGAAAACCAGAGTCAGCTCAAGTAATCCAATCCATGGCCTCGCCACAACATCTCACCTGTCCGCCTAGGACAGTTAGGAAACCGAATCCCCCGATGGCGTGTGGACGCCGTACGCACCTGTTTGTCGGATCTCAAAATGAAAGCTGGATTCCCCAATAAGCTCGGAAGCTACGAAAACCAAATTAATCATCGTTATTCTCATTATCACAAAAATCCTGAGCTCTCGAAGCAACAGAATCTCACATATAAAAAAACACAGACATGTGCAGTTAAACTTACTAAAATCATCCGTGCCTTACAAGGAGGATGTAATACAGCGGTGGAAGAGGAAGCAGAGCAAGAGGGTTCTAGGGTTTGGTGGAGCCTAGAATTGCGTGAATATGAATAAGAACATGGTGGATGATTCATCGCCATCGCAGCTACTGGCATACTTTTCGATCAGCTGCGGTTTATGTAACAGGAATCCGGTAAATCCTGGAGAATTTCAATCTCTGTCTTATCAAATTCGAGCTCTAGGTATTGTGATTGGACTTGGCTTCTTCCTTTTGTGAGATGAATGGAATTACTTGGCTGCGAATTGCGATTATAAAATTCCACGTGCTTCTTCGACTTCGATTCCTATAGGGCTAGGCATAGATTTTCCTTCTCTAAATTTTAATTTAATTTTAATCAAGTATTTTTATGACATGAAAAAAAGAAAAAACAAAAAAACAAAAACAACATATTTTGTGACATTTTACTATAGTACTCTCCTATCAAAATAAGCTTATATTTCATTTTTGTCTATCTTAAAATACAGTCTATTTTCCATTTTGTTTGTATTTAATTTCTTTTAATTTTCAATTATATCCTTATTTAATATACATAAAAATATGTTAGTATACTATTTAATATAAGGGTATATTTGAAAAAACATAACAAAAAATTTATTTTTCTAAGAATATAAATTGTAATTTCTTAAACTATGTAAAATTCAAACCAAGTCAATTTTTGTGGGATGGAGAAGTATATTTTTAGGAAAAATATAATTTACAACCCGAAAAATCGCAATAAAAGTATAAAACATTATAAACTTGTTCCCTTACTTAGGGGTGAGAAGTTTAACTTTGTTGTTTTATATGTTTCATTTTTATGTTTTTGAAATTTTTACTTCACTTATTATACGCTTACATTTTATACCAGTAAAAGTTCGAAACTTAATATTGTTATTTATTCACATTTTACACTTTTTATAATACTGATTATTTTATTTTTATTTTTTTGAATAAAAAATTTCATTAATAATCAACAGAACACATTATATTGAAAAGTTCATAAATACAAATAGGAATATGAGAATAAGAAACGGGACTAGCATTAAAATAAGCATCTCTCACCAAGATGTGAGCAGCTTAATTTGCTTGTCTCTTAATATGTCAGACCGAGAAGAACTGCTCCAATTGAAGAAGCGTCCACCAAAAGCCGTTGCCGCTGTTGATGTGAGAAACGAGCCTGTAGCCATTCATAAAATCTGCACTGCAAAGAAGAAGCATGCTTGACCTGGCGAGACGCACACTAATTATTATTAATCAGTGACATTGAAATGGGCATATTATAGCTATGATCCTTAAATTTTGGGAATAGGTGCAATTAGGTATTGAACCTTGGAAATCTCCACCTAATTTTGACCGATCACAAGCCGAGCACGAATGATTAGTCACCTAATTTTTTTGACTAGTTCAAAATTTAAGTCCATATTTATCAATAAATAAATTATAAATTGAAATGATAGGTGATTTTTGAAAATGCATTTATAATTTCGCAAAATTATGTGATTATTTGACTTTGACTAACAAGTTCTAATTTCTTCCTCATGATCTTTCATCAATATTATTATTATTTTTTCTTTAGATGCCATTATATATGCCAATTCAAAAAAAAAAAAAATATATATATATATATATATATATATATATATATATTCTTACATTCATCCTCACATAAATAAATCACTTAAATAATGGAACACTGAAATTTACAACTTTATTTAATGTAATCATGTTAAAATACAAATAGAAGGAGAGACTTTTAAGAAATTCAAAAATTCAAAAAAAAAAAAGAAAAAAAAAGAAAACCGAAAACTAACATTTCACTTCTAAAGAGTGTCCAAACAACTATCAAATCACACATTTACATAATTTTGTGAAATTTAAAAATAAAATGCAAGATTCAATATGATTAATTTACTTCTCGATGATATTTCCCCCTTTAGTTCTTTAGTTCCACTGCACATGAGAAGATGAAAAAAGAGGGTTATTCATACTAGTCGATGAATCCTTTTTCCTTGAAAACAAATCTCCCACAAGAGGAATGATTGGTTTCTTCTTCATAATTTTCCTCTCTCTCTTCCTCCCTGCAAACAAATCTTCCATCTCCAATCCTCCGCCCGTTGAATTCAGTATCTGCACTAAGCTTCGCGAAGTTTCAACTGATCTCCCTTCTGTCACCACCGCCGTGGCGGCCTTGGCTGCGATAGCCGCCTCCGCCTTGGCCATCTTTGACATGTTCTTATGCAGCTCAGCATTCAACGAAGCCAATGCAACCTCAGTTTCCGACTCTCTTTCTTTCAGTAAGTTCAGTTCTGTCTTCGTCTCCTCGAGCTCGAATTCAAGCTTTTTTAGCGTGTCGACAAGGGAAGTTTCATCGCTGTAAATGGAATGATCGCCGGAGGATTTTGTCGACGGTGGTTGTGGGAGATTTTGTGGGGTGGGTGAAAAATATGGGGTTTCTTGCTTTGGAAAAGAAAAGGGTTTTGGTGAGTAGATTTCTCCGCAGGCCAAGAATTTCTCGCCGAAGATGGCAACGGCCTCTTTTACGGAGCGGAAAGGGCGGGAGCTGTCGACAGTAGAGTGGGAGTCCGTGACCATCTCCGGCAGCTCATGGCGGTGGAGATCAGTTGGAGGTTCCATGTTGTGGGGAAAATGGGGAATGAGGTAACATATAGGAAAGATATATGACAGCTAGGTTTGGTTTTCAGTTGAGGTTTCTTTGCTTTCAAGACAAAATTCATTCACACAGAGGCGTGTGGGTGGAGGTGCGATTGGGTGGGTGGGGAGTATGATATATAACTAGCTGTTTTCATTATATTTTAACTGTGTTATCTAACATAACAGTTCCTGGAATCGAGTTAATTAATTCATCAGTGACTTAAACTAGTTTGATTACATATCAAAGTTAAGGAGAATGGAATTGAAACAACTTTTGGACTTAAATACAGAGCAATACTGATATGATCAGACTCGAGAATTTATATATCGACTATAAAATACAAGGATTAGGCAGTAAAACTTGAGTAGTACAGTCATGGTACATGAGATGTTAGGATTTTAAGCTGATATATGGATATTGGGACTCTAGACACGGTTGATATTGAGAGTTTTTAGTTACGTGCAATTAATAAACATATTTTGAATACTAGATTAGGTTACATGTAATTAATTTAGTTCTAGAAATCAATTGTCTAATTTTTTTTTCCTTTTTTCGAGAATTTGCTATATATTTTCATTTACTTGCATGTTTAATGTTCGACTCGGACACAAAAATTATCATGTCTTGTTTCTCTCTCTCTCTCTATATATATATATATATATCTCTGTGTGTGTCTTTTTTTTTGGGGGGGGGGTGGGGTCATACATATACACATATAATGCATAGGCATGTATTTGTGGGTTTGTTAGCTCATAGCTGGGGAATGAGATACGGTGGTTTGAAGCTTAAGTTACATGAGATTTTGGGGATATATTGAGGTAGACAACTGAACTACCATACAACCTACGATAATATCGAGCGTGTAAGTGTACTTATCGATCACTAAACGCCAGTGAAATGCAATAACGAACGTATAGTATAAGTAATTGAGAGTTTTGTTTCTCTGTCACTAATTAAGCATATATATATAGATATACTATAAATATGTTGTAATAAATTCATAGTATAGTATTCTTGTCTTGAGGGGTGAGGTTCAGCCAGCGGCTTTCTGATAGCTTAAACTCCAATCTCACGAAATGACGAAATGAAAATGGATGAAGCGAAGCGGGAACTAGAAACATCCCTTACAAAAATGTACGACTTTCTTGTTTGGGAAATTTAGAAAACTACCGACTTTTACATTTCACTTTTGACAATTGAAAAAACAATCTCTTTTTAATCAAAAATCAGGTATTATTAAAATTAAATCAAATATATTAATAATTTATTATTGGAATTCAATTATTTTCATTATTTGGTTACAATTAAATTTATTTAAATCACATAACCACCACCGATGGTCACAGTTTATGACCAACATCACAAACCCAAGGACACAGTCACGGTGATCGGCCCAAACCCAAACGACATAGTCACAAACCTAATGGTCACAATCAAGTTCTGATCGCAAGTCATAGTCATTGATTACAGACCACCGTGATCACCTCCCCCAAAGTCCCGACAAAAAACAACTCATCGTTGGGATGCTATGGAATTCGTAAGATGAGGACAGAAGCAACAGGGATTGTTTCCATGGTTAACTATATTTGGTAGGGTATGGTAGGGTATTTTGGATTAAAACGTTTATTAATAAATTATTATTATTATTATTATTATTATTATTATTATTATTAAATTAAAGAATATAAATTAATCTAAAATATGACCTGAAATGTGAAAAAAAAATGCTTAACCTGATTTTTAAAAAGTGTGGCACAAGTAACATGATTTGCCTAATTATCCCTTTTTTGTAATTTTCGTTGGGTTGCTGACACTGACTCCATCTTGGCCCAAACAAGGACTTACATTACACACCTGAAGAAGATGCTTGGCCCAATATCAGAGACCAAGTCCAATATAATCAGATCCAATCATAAAAAGCCCACCTCTTCAACCTCCGGCGACCGGAACGTCTTCATAAAAACCGTCACTGTGTCGGGAATGCATCGCATTTCTCCTCTCAACTCAAATGGCGCCGAAAAAGAAGCAGCAACAGCAAAAGCAGAAGCAAAAGACGTCGTCCTCATCGTCATCGAAGGGAACTACGACCTCGTCGACTGGTCCGAAGCTCCAGATTTCGGTGGAGAACGAGAATCGCCTGCGTAGGCTCCTGCTCAACTCCGGCAGGTCCACGCCGGCCTCCGTTTCAGCAACTGCCGATGACTCTCTTTCCAAAGAACAAAAGGCTAAGCGGCTTCGGTCCGTCTATGAGAAGCTTTCTTGCGAGGGCTTTAGAGACGATCAAATTGAACTAGCTCTCTCCATTCTCAAGGTGAATTCAGATCATTATTGATAATTCATGGAAACAGTGTTTATATTTGAACTTCCAGCAAATAAATTGGTAGAATGATGTACTAATTTTTACTGTTTTATAGAAGTACTGCAATCATGGAGGAGAAGTAAATGGAAAATCCAAAAAGAAGGGGCGGGGGCGGGTGGGGAAATGCTTTAGAAGCCCCATATACTGACATCGAAGCAAAATTTCAGGAAAAATTTTTAATTTTGAAAATAATGGAAATTGTTGAAGATAAGCATAAGAGACAATTCTAGTTTGTTTGCAAGAATTTTCTGAATGTTGATTTTTGAACGTGAGTTAAGAGCTTGTTTGACACACATTATTTCAAAAATCATTTTTCTCCAACATTATTTTCAACCATTTGAACTTATGGTTAGACGTTAGGACAGGTTATAGGGAATTTTGGTTGTGTGTTGTGTTTGAAAACGAGGAAAAGGTTGTCACCTCAATGAAATTAACAATGGATAATCATAATATGAGAGAAAAATAATTTCAAACAAGTTTGAGAAGCTGGCTGTTTTAGAAGCAATGATGAATTTATGTTTGAGAAGCTGGCTGTTTTAGCTTTTCTTAAAATAATTTTCTTCAGAATTATATTCAATCATAAATTTCCATTGAATTGACTACTTATTTTTTGGAAATACGTTCTTCATTCCCAATAACTCTTATCCACTTCTTACCACATATATTAAAAAATCTCTAAAAAGAAACTCTATAAGTCAAAGAATATTGTCAGGCCAATTTTATGTGTGATTGAAAATTATTTTTGAAAAATCATTGCCAAACAAGCTCTTAATTTTGTGGACTCAGTGACATACTGACATGCAGTTGTTGACAAATATAGAGTTTTAAGCTTTACTGAATGCAATATGATTCCCTAACGCGTTGCTTAACAGTTACCATGATTATGACTTCCTTAGCTGTTTAAGAATCTGGGTTTATTATTGGAAATTTTCAATGAACTTGGCTTTCGACGTCTAAGCTAATCATTCTCCATTTTGTTTGAATTGAATAGGAGAGTGCAACATTTGAGGCTGCTTTAGACTGGCTGTGCTTAAATTTGCGTGGACATGAGCTCCCAACAAAGTTTTCTAGTGGCACTTCTCTGTATGAAAGTGGAGGTATTTAGATGTTAACTTATGTTTGCTGTGACTAGTCGATTCGGTAGCAGTGTCCAAGAGGTGTGAATTTTACGTCCCATACACACATGAACTCTCTGCCAATGGAATTTCTGAGCAGGTTCTATTGGAGTCATATCGACTGCACGCAATGATTGGGTTTCTTCAAGAGATCCTCCAGCAATTATATTGGAGGATAAAAAGCCACAAGTAGCTGCAAAACCTAAGGGCCGCAATGATGGTGAAACTCTAGATTCCTTGCAGCCCTCTCAAGCAGATTGGATCCGGCAATATATGGAACAACAGGAAGAGGTACTTTAACATGATGCTTCATTGAATCCAAAGAATGATCGTCCTAGATGACCAGCTAGAATATTTCTTGATAAAAATCTGCATCATCCTGTGCTGGTTCATTGGATTAGTAGAAACAGAACAAAGAAGAAAATGTTTTATTTATTGAATTAATGATCTTTGTACACATAGCCCCTTTCTAATATTAAGGGTCTGTTTGATAGAAATTATAGATTAAGTGCATGTTAGGCTTGCAATTTTTACACATTTTTACGCATTCTTTTTCAAATTTGAATTTGGTGAAATCAATCACATCCACATATTTTATGGGACCTACATGTACTATACAAATCTCCACCATTCAACTACACTCATTCTCTCTCCCAATTCACATAAAAATTCATAAAAATGTATACAAATCTCCACCATTCAACTTGACTCATTCTCTCTCCCAATTCACATAAAAAATCATAAAAATGTATAAAAATTTCAATCCTAACATGGGCTCATCAGTTCTAAGTGGCTGAAAATTGAAAGAAGTGGTTTAAAAAATTAAATAATTGTCCAATCAATCAAATGAGCGGTTGAAAGTTAGAAATATGATTTTCATTTTAAATTGTAGTGAAAATACCCTAAAAGATGAATAAGAGATAAGAAAATAAGAGTGAAAGCCCAGTTGTCCACAAATCAAGAGGGTCTTGAGAAGTAAAAGAAAATATAAATGAAGGTATTATTGTCCGGAAATATCTCCCTTATATGCCCATTACACGCACACACGCATACAGATGCGCACACATATACACTCACACAAACACAAATATATAGATTTCCAACGTTAGAAAAATTCATAAAAAACCACTTGATGTATACCTGGAATTTCAAAAATCTGAATGTATTTTCTTTCTTCCTTCCATAAAAAAAAGGATAAAATGAGGGCCATGTCTCAAGTAACTTCAATAACATATTTTATAGCCTAACTGTTGCTTGTTGAGTAATGATTTCTGGTGTACTTGGGTTTGTGAAGGCATAGAGACTTCATGTTTGCTTTTCAGGTTATTGACTCGGGCATAACTTTATCTACCACAATGATGCATTAAGTAACACGTCACGAGTCAAGAAACTCTCTTCATTTCCTTGCTGAAAATTGTTGCTTCATATTTCATCAGAACACATTGGTGGTCACCTGAAATGCGTGAATGTACTATATATTATATCTAACAAGATTGCAATGAGTTGGGAACTTTCTTTTCTTATCCCCTTTTTTTTATCCCCTTTTTGAAAATGATCAGTTTTCAAATCAAAGATGGCAACTTGTTACGTTCAATATTCAGCAGAAACAATGAAACATAATTGGGATCTGTTTAACCTGTGATTACCGCAGAGAATAAATTTATGCATTTTCCCTTTGCAGGATGAATATGATTCCTGGGAAGATAATCGAATTGAAAATGATTTACCAAGGAAGGTACTTCCAGTTATCACGATACAGGCTATTATAATGCACATGGTGCCTGCCTTAGTTCTACATTGCAATCTCCTACAGATTTGGAAACATGACGATTTACAGTGTTGTAACTGTCAAGGCTTCCTTAACATTCAGTTTTAACAAATTTGCTTGAATTTTTATCCTATAATTCTTTTATGCTCGTTTTGCCATCAGCCTTTTGGACTTCATATTTGTTTATCGACTTATCAATTTTATTATAACTGGAGAAGTTTCTTACCATCAAGTTTTATCTTAGTCCTTTTTCATTTTATTTTTACTGTTACTATAGGTCTTGCGACCAAGGAGTAATCCTGAGTCTATTCTCGAGGAATATAATTCTGCGAGGATGGAAGCAATAAACGCCAAAGAGAGAGGGGACAAGAAAGGACAGGAACAAGCAGGCCTCACCATTAGGAGACTTAAGCAGGAAATATTTGCATTAGGTACCAAAAATATTTAGCAAATTTTATTTTCTTTTTCTTCCCATTCACCTATCTCACACCATTGATGCATGATGTAAATTGATTTGTAGGACTATCAGATGACATCTTGGCATCTGCACATGTAAGTTCTTCCTATCGTGCATCTAAGGACACATCTTTTGAGTCCAAGCCTTCGGAAAACTTTGACAATGATAAAGTTGCTCCAAATGATATCGAAGGTTCCCTAGCTTCTATGGAGTTTGAGGCTAAAGGTGATCGAAACATGGAAGATAACTCCGGCACACATGAACATCCTACCGAAAATGTTACTTTAAGTGCTTCAAAACATGATGGAACTGCTTTGGAAGGGGAATCTGGAGATGTAGAACTTGGTGGTCTCTTTGTTGAAGATGATACGTCAGGAGAAGTTCCTCTTGATCTATTGGAATTGCAGAAAAAGGAAAAATTGAAAGAACTTTCTAGTGGGAAGAATTTGAAGAAATTGGAAGGAATCTGGAGGAAGGTAATATCTGCTACCTGCAGGGGTTCTCATGGCAGAAACTGTTGCCTGGGCAATATTGTGTGTGATTTTCTCGAGCTTAGTTTTTTTTTTTTTTTTATGCGAAACCGTGTCTTTTATTAACAATAAAAGCTTCAAAGAGTTACAATAAAAACGAAAAGCAGATGAGTCATCCACTAAGAAAGTAGTAAAGAAACATAAAATAACACTGCAAACAAAGCAAGAAAACTACAGCCTGCTTGACACTATAGTACAAAGGGAACTACAGTTTAAGAATGCATACTACCTGTATCTTCAGATTAGTTATGTGTCTTGATGTTAATCCTGATCTTTCGACAGTTTTTAAAAAAGTAATGCACCTTATAATATTTTCCTTTTCCTTACGAAATTTGATTCCCCACTCTCTCTAGGTTGCTGATTTGATACTTTTATCTTACTAGTTCTACAGTCGCTGACTGTAACAATAATCTAATCTCTTGTGGTATCGCCTTTAATTACAGGGGGATCCACCAAAGGTTCCAAAGGCATTTCTTCAACAGCTTTGCCAAAGAGCAGGGTGGGAGGCACCAAAATATGATAAAGTAACTGGTAGAGGAAGAAGCTCAAGCTACTCTGTTAGCATATTGCAGAAAGCTAGTGGAAGGGGTAAGAGCAGAAAAGTTGGTGGGCTTACAAATGTCCTGCTTCCCCACCAGGACGAAACCTTTGATACCGCCGAGGTATGTCGATCCCATTACAACTACTTAAGGTTACAACAATATAACTGAACAATTTGAATCCAAGCTACAGAGCCTGAAAAAACTAGAGAAAAGGAGGTGGCTTGGAAATTAGTGAAAGTCTCCTGGTTGAATTTTTTATCGATCTTTACCCAGATCGTGCAAGATAAACAAATGATTGCTTCACGTTGAACCACTTAATTAGCTTATCTGCTTAAGCTGCTAGAAAATCTGCATGGTTATATTGTTTACATTAAATATTGTGCCAAAACGTCCTCTCATGCGCAGGTGGGGTTATTTTTAATTTTAAAATGTTTATTTTTGCACCAGAACCTGACACATGCAAAGTACATTTTAATGAGTGACTGTGAGCTAAAATTCAAGTTCTTTGCCTGCCTTGATCCATTTGATGTAAGAGCTTGACATGTTAGAACGGGATATGTCTGTGTATATATATGTACGCATGTGTGTGCATAAACAGACACACATACATCATTACATTTTTATTGTCATCAACACATATTCCAACAATGACAGTGGGAAATGCTTATGTTTATGACTTAAGCTCTAACACTTGTCTATTATTAATCAGACTCTACTTGAGCTGTCGTAAAAGTTTTAAAAAATACCAAAAAGTTTTCAAATCAATGTAATGAGTACTTGAAAATGATGATAAAGAAAAATGATTTTTGTAATTAAGTTGTATTAAACATGCTCTATGTATCAGTTTTAAGTGTTTTTTTTTCCTTTCGACAACAGGATGCTCAAAATAAAGTCGCAGCTTATGCGCTCCATAGCCTATTTCCAGATCTCCCAGTTCACCTAGCACTTATGGAGCCATATGCTTCTGTTGTGCTGAAATGGAAAGAAGGTGATACAAACTGCTCTAGACAACTATTTTCTTTAGGAAACTTTGGAATTTCTCTCTTTTGGTAGTTTACTTGTGTGTATTCAGTTAGTAGTTCGAATACCATTAATTATCTCGTCACTTTCTTGTAGGGATTTATTTTTTATGCTATCTTGAATTTTTATTTGTTGCTCTTGCTTAAATTTTTTGTAGAGGAGTTATTTACCAATGTGAAAGAGAATAAGGAAGATCGCAGGGCTGGTTTCGTGGACTCGTTGTTGAGTGCTGACAGAAGTGAATCAAATGTACTTACTGATGTCATTGACAGTCCTCTTCAAGAGAAGGCTCAAGAACCATGTATTGCAGAAGGCATCGGTGGTGGCTTTGATCAAAATGCTGAAAGTATGTTGATGGATATTCCCCTTTAAGTGAATGAATTTTAAAATTTTATATGGGATCAGGGTAAAGAATGCAAAGGAACAATGCTTTTTATATTTCGGTGGCCAAACATGACTATTCTTCTATCACTTAGGAGGACTGTTGAATCAAGTGGGAAGATGTGCATGATTGCTTATACATTTGAATACTAGTTTGCAAGTATCCTCTCATTGTGAACAATAGAATTGTAAAAATTTCCCTTTCTGTCTCGTGTGTAGGAATAAACCAGGATAAAGGCGCAGAGAGCTCCTATATGAAAAAGGCGCAGGAGCGTAAAAAGGAAATGGGGAGGTACAAGGTTGGTTTCTTCCATGTCGAGCAACTGCTGAGATACTGGTGATGAGGCATTTTGATGTTTACTGGTTATGAGCAATATCAAGTTGTCAGTCAGCCTTCAAGTTGTCCGGGTTCACACCCCTCTTCAAAGGCTAAAAATAATCACAGATAATAATTTGTTAGACAAGTAACGTGTATTAATATGATAAATGGGCTTGGGATGCATTGTGCTGCAACGCTAGAGACTTGAGATTATTGCAGCAATTGTCGGAGTTCCGAGGTTCACAATTAAGTATAACTAATCTGGTCTGCCGGAACTTCCTTTTGGAGGATCATACTTATAATATCTGTTTGAAGGCATTGTCTTCAAGGCAGTTATTATTATTATTATTATTATTATTATTATTATTATTCTTTTTCTTTTTTCCCTCCTAAGCTGAAGTCTCATTATTTGTTTTGTGCCGATGTTCTTATTCTGGTAGGAAATGTTAGAAACCAGATCAAGACTCCCTATTTTTGAGAAGAAAGGCGATATTCTACATTTGCTTGAGGAGAATAATGTTTTGGTTATATGTGGAGAGACAGGCTGCGGAAAGACAACTCAGGTATGAATTCAATATAGATTGCTTATTTGTGCAACTGTGATTTATCACTTTTGCATATTATATTGAATTCAAAATACCGTTTCTTTGTTTTAACTGCTGAAATAATGCTACATTATTTTCATTTAATATCAAAATCCTTTTTCGAAGATGGCATTTTCATTTGATATCCACTTGAAAAATAATGCAGGTCCCACAATATATATTGGATGACATGATCGAAGCAGGACGTGGTGGGTACTGTAACATAATATGTACTCAACCCAGGAGAATTGCGGTTAGTGATGCAATTTAAATAGTGTGTGTCAATTTCAAGTTATTCTGGCATTTTGATTTATTTATGTTCAGACTTTGATGTGATCGCACCTTGTTTATTTGTTCTGGGTGGTATGGCTTTGTTAGGGTCTAGTTGTTTGTGCACATATGTGTAGTATGTACAGAATAACTTGTACTGACATTGAAAGGACAAAATTATAGATTGGAGAGTTTATTATTTTGTCTATAAATTGATGATATATTAATAATTTATTAAATTGGTAGAGTCCATATATAATTTCATAAACATGTATTTAACCACTACATGTATTAATTGTATTTTAATAATGTCACCAAATTAAATAAAATATTTCAACAAACTTAAATTTCACAAATTAAATATGTTAACTGTATTCTTTTAATCTAACTAATTTAATAAATTATTCAACTCACATAAATTTAGGGTATGTTTGATATGAATTATTGAAAAATTAAATTTTAGATGTGCGGTTGAAAATTAAAGAAGAGGTACTAAAAAATCTTAAAAATTGTCAAATCAATGTATGAGTGGTTAAAAATGATGAGGGAGAAAAGGTAAATTATATTTGATGTGTACCAAACAATCCCTTAATCGAACTAAAGAGACATTGAACAATCCGATGTTAAAAAGACCTACACATTCAGAGTTTCTAGTTTAGAAGAATGCATTGACAATACCCTGTGCATGATGAACTTGAGGATGCTACAACCTGTTACAATGTAAAGACGAAGTTGAGTCATCACTGATACTTAAAAATTTTTGTTGCAATTTGAGAATTCAACTCCATACTGCTTGTTACACCAATAAAAATTAGAGAGGACAACCAACTAGATATAAATTTTAAAAAGAACAAGCTACAAAAGTAATATTTTTAGGGAGCATTATAGTCAATTACAATTTTAATTTTTTATAGCGAATCTCACAATGGAATTACTTATTTGTACTGATTTTTTCTGATATAAAAATGGATTGGATTGAATATCTTAGTTCCATGCTTTTATATTTAGGAGACATTTTGCTCCATGTTCGGTTTTTGTCCTATCAAATATTCAAGCTTTGATCTCTGAAGTTTAGATGGATGATGCCATCTACCATTTTCAGTAACACACGTAACTTGACTCTTTCGTTTTATGGTCAAATTGGTAATATCAGATGTATATTTAGTTGCACTAAACTAAAAAATATCAATTAATTTGAAATAAGAAACACTAATAAAACGTATATTGATAATATTCAAGTAACACTTTCTGTCACTTCGCACATGTCATTCTGTGTAATATAGCACTGGCTTGTGTTATTAATCCGCTTATGATCATGAAGATGCTATATCAAAATCTTCTATGCTTCATAGACTTACATTAGTATTTGTACTACCTGATGACGCTGCACGACCGTATTGTCTGTCTCTTTTAGGCCACATCTGTTGCTGAAAGAGTTGCTGATGAGCGCTGTGAACCTTCACCAGGATCCAATAATTCTTTGGTTGGTTATCAAGTTCGTCTTGATAGTGCAAGGTGATCTCATTCATACAAATATTTTCTTTTGAAATGAACAAGGACAACCTTTTCCATGCATCCAACTGCCTTTTTATTGTCAAGTTAAAGGAGAAAATTCTTTTCAGTTGGGAATTTCATTTATAGTCCACTTCCATCCTGGTGTAATTTTCATACTTTTTTCAATGCTTCTTCATCTGGTGAATTCCCCTATGATTTGCTTGTATTCATGGATTTTGTGGCATTGATTACCACACTGTGAAGGGATTCTGAAATATTCGTAGTGCTGCATGACTTCAAAGTCCTTCAACTAATCATATTTTTCCAATTTGGGATGGCGTTGCACTTTAGTAGACTGCTTCTCCTACTTTTTACCTTACACATATGCTTACCTCTGAATGAATATTTATTCATGTGATGGGACTTGATAGTAATAACAGGATAATAAAAGCTTTGATCTGTGGTGGTACAATTACAATATAGCAGAAAAATTATAAATATAGGCTAAAATGCTCGATAAACTGATGAGATTCCAGTTGGGTCTTTCGAAGTTGATAAGTTCTATTTATGATGATGATGTTGGTGAATAAAAATTTGTCGATAGGATATGTTTATTTTTCTCCTTGATGAATTAGCTTAGATGAAGATATTTTGATTTGGGTTGATCATTATAGTTTTATGTTGATCATTATAGTTTTATACTTTAGAGGCAATTATTATTGTCTTTTCACTTGTCTTAAAACATACATTATTGATGGTTATACTTTTTCGTATGCTCTTTTACTGATGTAGGAATGAGAGGACGAAGCTTCTTTTCTGTACAACTGGCATACTTCTGAGGATGATATCGGTAGGCGTATTCTATTGATTAAGCAGTTCACCCATATTAAGATTATTACTTGCCAATGTAATTCTAAACTTAACTGGGAGTCCAAAGTTTTTTTTTTCCTTTTTAATCTCCTCTCTTCTTCTGGATCTCAATTTCCAGGGGGATAAAGACTTGGATGGTGTTAGTCATGTTATAGTTGATGAAGTGCATGAGCGGTCTCTTTTGGTGAGTTTGATATGTTCTGATAAATTTCATTGTCATGTTTCCAGGTGTATAGATATTAACTAGAAATCACTTCTGTATCGGTTGATCATTATAGTTTTATAATGAACCACAATTTAATTCATAACTATTTCGTTGTCATGTTTCCATGTGTCACTGAATTACACTAGTAAGTCTTAGTTCATAAAAGTTTATGAACTTTATGTTAAAATCAATTAAATTCATAATAGAAAAAGGAAAATTCGAACACAAATTTATGAGTTGTGCCATTTCTGAACATGTCCGAAATTGATTCCTCCCATTGTTCATTTTCTTATGTGAGATATGAATTTAGTGATGGAACATTTATGGGATATCTTCTATGGTCAGAATATGTTAGGACTAAAGTAATATCTTTGATGTGTTAGGATTAAAGTAATATCTCTTTTAACTAACTTGTGATTTGTGAATGCCCTGAAGTATTGTTTCCTAATACAGACCATAAGAATTTGATCTACTCATCACAGTTTTATCTTCTGTGTGTTTATTTTTGAAGCACAAATGAATGTAGCTGAAATCTTATCCTGATTGGAAAAAAGAAGTTAGGTTGTAATTTCTGAGATACCAATGCAGAGAAGAACTTCTTTCTGGTTTCTGTCTTCTTAAATCATGCATCACTAATTTAGGGAGGGAGTAAGCAGTGTGGTCAGTGCTGAAATATTTGGATGTCGATTTCTACTAATTTTCACTAATTTGTTTTTGCATAACAGGGGGATTTTCTGCTTACTGTTATGAAGAATCTGATTGAAAAGCAATCTAGACAATGCAAGTCGAAATTGAAGCTTATTCTGATGTATGGTGGTTCCTCATATATAAACTATATGTATTATTGTTGTCAACATTTTGTTATCCACTGCTAATATTTTTCTTTTTATTGTGTTACTCTTCCTGAATGGTAATTTATTTTTGGTGTAGGTCTGCAACCGTTGACTCACACATGTTCTCACGGTATTTTGATTATTGCCCTGTAATTACTGCGCAAGGGCGAACACATCCTGTGTCAACCCACTATCTTGAGGATGTATATGAAACCTTGGAATATCGTCTTGCTTCAGATTCTCCTGCCTGTATAAACAATGGGATATCCGGGACAGAGAAGGTATGTGTTTGTTACTTTATTGATGGAAATTATGCGTCCAACCTCCCACTGGAAAAGACAAAGCAAAGATAGAGTGTACAGTTTCTATTTCTATTTCTTGGCTTATTGATGAAGGAACCTTCTTGCAAACGCAATAACATAGATGTCTGCTGTTACTTCCATTCACAAAATTATTTATTTGCTCGGATATGCTAAATTTGTGTTAGTGTCCTTGGTTTACCAAAATGACAGTATAAGAATCTAAGTAGTGGCGGAGCCAGACTGGCTCATTTGGGTATGCACAAAAGAAAATTTTCAAACAAGGGCCGAGAGCCCAAGACATTCACACCATCACTTTTGATGTTCACACCACTTTTTATTTGCAAATATAATCCTTAATTTTAGGTCATTATTACAAAAATTATTTTTAACTTTTTTCATCTATCATTTTTTTTAATAACTGTCAATTAATTAATATAACTCGTCTAAAAATTTTGTTATCAAGTGAAGAAAAAAATTATTTTCCCTTCGTATTGAAAAATAGGTTTAAAAACATAATAAATACAAAAATTTAAATCAATATTTTTCTCCAATTAAAAGTAAATCCCTAAAATATTTAAATAGGAATCATCTTAGAGATCAAATATGTTGATTCCAAAGACATTAAAACTAGAAATGTAAAGAAAAAAAAGTTAAAAATATAATTAAAAAACTAAATAAAGATTAAGTAGTGTTGATAAAATAAAAAAAGTGGTGCATATATAAAAAATGTAGTGTATATATAACCACCACCCATAATTAAAGCCAGTTTGACCGCAAATTAAAAAATAATAATAATAAATAAATAAATAAATAAAGATAAAAATAAAATTCCACGGAAATGGGGTATTCCCGGGAATACCCCTCCCTCTGCCACTGAATCTAAGTGCTTTGGTTGAATTTTGTTCACTATAAAGTATGAATTAGCTAGTGCCATGAAACATTGCTTAAAAGTTACTTCTGGAAAACATTATTCTGATCACCAATGATTTGTGATGATAAAATGCCTTCTGGAAAAATTAGCTTTATGATATTTGTCATAATTCATAACTGAAGCTTTGAACATGACAACCTTTATGTTTCATGCGCGGTTGCTTTGCTTTCGCTACTAATCAAGCTATTTTGAGATCATAGTGGTGTTCTGATTATTTTAATGAATAATACCTGTCTTGTAACATCTTTCCTTGTATTAAATCTTGAACAAATATCAAATTTCATTGTAGAGTGCTCCCGTAGGCAACCATAGAGGAAAGAAAAATCTTGTCTTGGCTTCTTGGGGTGACGACTCCGTATTGTCTGAGGAGTATATCAATCCATTTTATGATCCAAGTAATTATCAAAATTACCACGAGCAAACTCGCCAAAATTTGGTAGGTTTGTTGTTCATTCGATGTGCATTATATATCATTACCTTCTCAAGCATTGACATTTATTTGTAATCATTACGTATAGAGAAGAGTGAATGAAGATATTATCGATTATGATCTTCTTGAGGATCTTATATGCCACATTGATGAAACTTATGCTGAGGGAGCTATACTAGTCTTTTTGCCGGTAACTAAGCATTATGTTTGCAGTATTTATGTTTTCGTTCAACCACTATTGCACATCTTTGTTTGCACTTTAGTGATAAAGTATGCATGTACAACAGGGAGTTCCAGAAATAAATTTGTTACTGGATAAACTTGCTGCTTGTCACCAGTTTGGTGGATTGGCCTCTGAATGGCTTCTTCCTTTACATTCGTCTGTAGCATCTGAAGATCAAAAAAAGGTGTTTCAAAAAGCTCCTGATAACATTCGCAAGGTGATGCTTTTCTTATCCACCCGACATGCTTTAATAATAGATAGAGATTATTCTTTTTTTTATCCCTGTGATAGTGGATTTATCATGGGCACTGAACGGTTGTTGGTTCCAGAGTTACAGACTTAACAGTTGGTATTTTAGTATGTTGCATTCGGTTTTTGGTTATGGAGGTCCATATTGTAGCCAAAGATTGTGCTGAAATTATCATAGAAGTATGTTGTACATATTAAAGCAGTGTCATATCACGACTAATCTCTGTCGTGCCATTTAATTTAACATCTTAAGCTGATAGGTGGGGCCACATGTATATTATTTAAATATTGTCTTCAAGACATTGTTTATGTTCCCCATCACCTAATGTGTTAATAATGTATGAATCGGTGGTAGTCTTTACCCGGCATCTTGCTCTGATATATGATATCTTGTTAACTTCATCTAGAAGCTCCAAGTGTTAGATAGGTCACTTGTGTATCATTCTAAATATTTTTCAGTCTTCATGATTGACTTGGCACCCATCGTCAACGTATAGTGACTTTTTTATGGGAATTAGTTGTCTCCTTCTCCCTTCGTCAGAATATGTGTGGATGTTTGGCTAATCTTAAGAAGTTACCATTCTAGACACACTTTTTGAGAGGTTTTCTAGTTACAGAAGTAACTTCTAAACTTACGTTTGGCAAAGCTTATTTTTAAAATTTATTTTCCAGCTTCTAACCCTCTTTTCTGGAAAAAGTATTAGATTCGCTATTTGAATCCTTTTTTGCCAATCTATTTACTCCGTCGTTATGTCTACAAAAAGATCTCGTGCAATCAAATCATTTGCTACCATATTTGGCCATGTCACTTTTGTTCTACACCTCCATCTTTCAACTCATTCTGTAGGGATTTGGAACCACATTACTCTTGTGAACCAGAGTTTCTTTCAGGTCTATGCAAGATATGCCTCCACTAGGCAAGTCATCTTTCCTTTCATTTATTGACAGTGTGCCCTATATTATTTCTCGGTGCAATTTTTTATCATTGTATGGGTCTATGGCCACTCATACATCTTAGCAACTTCATTTTTTGCTTCTTTCTATATTACCTAGCAAACATTTCTGTGCTATGGTGATCAAATGATTGTGAAGAGGGAAATCGAAAAAAGTAATTGTGCTACTTTCGAAAGAAGGCGAGAAACAACTATAAATATTTTATTACAATGTGTGTATGAGATTCAGCCAGAGGTGTTAATTTCTGAGGGGAAGTAGGATAACTAATTTTTTTTATTATAATATAAGGAACTGGATGCTATATTTTTTATGATGTATCCTAAGGGAAAAGCTGCTGTCTGAGGCCTAAATGGATCATGAGCGCAGCTTTGGTTTTTGTATAGAGCAGTAAGCTTGGTTACCCCCTTACAAGGTTCACCATCCTAGGCTACAGGGGAATCTTGAAAGTCAGCTTTATCAAGGTACCTTTAAGATGGACCAAAGGCTATTTGCCACAGTGCATTGTAGATTATCTAATTCCGCGTGATGGACTGAATATTCCAATTCAATGAATTATTCATTATCCTGATGTGTTAGGTCTATTACTTGTTTGATAAATGAATGTCCAACTATATATCTGTGCACATTCTGTTTCATTCTCAACCAGATTCTTTCTCACAAATTAAAGGAACTTTTATATTTTATTAAAAGAGATATTAAAAGAAATTTCTCACAAATTTCTTGTTCCGTTTAGATCCATTTAGTTCGCTTTGTACCATTGTACATAGTAGGAACTAGACTTTGAATATTGCTTTTTTGGTGGATGGCTTGGCCACCTGTTGATGTACTTTTTTGGTTCCGCCGGTAATAATAATAAAGCTTGTTTCTTATTAAAAAAAAAAAAAAAAGAGGAGGAAGGATTCCTTTTATGATATCATATTATCTGTTTTAGTTTGAGGTGACAATTATTTAGTGTACTAGTGAGTGCTCTCTTTCTTTCTGGTCGGTGACAGTTTCTTATTTTGAAGAATATTTACATGATCCAGGTTATAATTGCGACAAACATTGCAGAGACAAGTATAACCATAGATGACGTGGTATATGTAATAGACTGTGGTAAGCACAAGGAGAATCGTTATAATCCACAGAAGGTTTGTTCTAGACTTCATACTGATTATGGTTAGAAGTAAGATTAGTTTTCTTGGATAATAATTCTTCTTAACAAAGGCTCCACTTATGTTCTTTTATTATTTCCTAGTTATTTTCTCATTAAGGGCCTAAAGAAAATTTTTTAGGGTAAAAAAATTGCTTTTTTGTTCTTCATGAGAGAAAATGGTCTTATCTTTATTGCGATTTAAGAGCTCGGTTTTTCTTCAGAATAACTTTTTTCCAAAATCATTTTTTACCACATTTTTCATTGACATGACAACTTTCCCCTATTATTTAAACATATATAGAACTACTTTTTTTCACAATACCTTCAAACCCCACCCCACCACCCCATCTTCCTCTTTTTATTTTATTTTATTTTATCACCCCATCCTCCTCTTTTTATTTTATTTTATGTTATTTTATTTAAGATCTCTTCCAAAGAAACACTAAATTTTAGTTGGTGAAAGTAGAATAAAAACATGATGTGGATGCAGGCACCTTTATTTTTCTATAGATGAAAAAATTGTTCCTTTCATGCTGTCGTATTTGGTTTAACCCTGAATTTCCTGTATCCTATTTAAAGGGCAAAAGGTTTGTTTAACTGTTTAAGTATTGGTTTACACAGTGCTCCACAATGACCTAGCACAGCTTTTCTTGTAGAGAATTTTCAAGTTGATTGTCCTTTTGCTGGTTTGACTTTTAGTTTTAGATTCAACATTTGCCATCTCTATCAAGTAGCTAGGCTGTAACGGATAAGACCTTCCTTTTTTGGGGGGTGGGTCTTCGGTTATGTTCGACAGAGAGCATAAATTAAAACAATTTTAAATATGGGGTTGAAAGTGAAAGAAAGTGGCATAAAAAAGTAATTGTCAAATCAATCAAATTAGTGGTTGGAAATGAGAGTTAAAAAAAAAAAAGAATTTTAGTTTTAAATTGTGGCACATAAACCCCTGATGATGCAAATTCAATTTTTTTCATCTGGAAAAATATTCCATTTTGGAATGTTTATCATTTTATAGGCATTTTTGTCATGTAACCCTTAGCTACCTATGTGTTTTAATATGATTCGAGTAGAAACTGTCAAGCATGGTTGAAGATTGGATATCTCGAGCAAATGTGAGGCAACGGCGAGGAAGAGCAGGGCGTGTGAAGCCAGGAATCTGTTTTTGTTTGTATACACGCCACAGATACGAAAAGCTCATGAGTCCATATCAGGTACGCAGTGCCCCCTGAAACATATTTTATCACTAGTAGATATTTTGCAGTTTCAATTGCCTCATTTTGACTCGGTTGTACTTTAATCTCCGGTATTGCTATCTATATATGTTGTCCCTTTAGATGCCTGAGATGATGCGGATGCCATTGGTAGAGCTGTGTTTGCAAGTGAAGCTACTTTCTCTTGGTAGCATAAAACAATTTTTGTCAAAGGTGACCTCTCTCATCTTTCGTACAAGGGTTTACCTTAGGTTTTCATACCTTTGAAACTTTGCAGTGAAGTTGGATTTTATTTAACATGGGCATACATCTTTTCTTTGATTTGATTTGTGTTCTGTATTTTCCACTTTCAGGCTCTGGAACCTCCTAGAGAAGAGGCTATTTCATCAGCAATTTCTTCATTATATGAGGTACTTATCATATATTTTACCAAACAATGAACAGAATAAGCACATAATGTGAAATTTTGACCATTGTTACGTAATAACAACCAGCATATGGTACACAAAATGTTAATTTAATTTTTCAACCAATGTCAAGTTTTTCTTTTACACAAACAAAAATCTCCATGAACAACTGATAACTGGTATAAACTACACTGGTGTAAGCTATTTTATCTATAGCAATTTAGCCAAGTTATCTTTAACTCCCGTCAGAAGAAATTTTTGCTTGCTTTTAATGAATATTTATCTAAGTAATATATCTATGATGCCATATTGTTATTGAGCTGCACAAATTGTTGGCATATGTGAGTTTTAGTACTTTTCCATGCTTGCATTTGGGTGACATTGTCTAAAGTGTTGTCTTGATTATACCTTGGATATAGGTTGGTGCCATCGACGGAGATGAAGAGTTGACATCTCTTGGGTATCATTTGGCTAAACTCCCAGTCGATGTACTGATTGGAAAGGTAGGTGTCATATGGTGACCTTTATGGAGGCTAAATTTAAAACCTGGTTGAAGGCTTATATTATCTTTAATAGAAGCAATAATAAAATTCAATGAGCTCTCCTGCTCACTAGATGAGCTTTGTTTGCTCACCTTGTGAGGCAGCTCACAAGCTATGCATAGCTGTTAGTGTTGCGGGTGCTACTAAATCACATTCAGACAGCAAAATGGCTGCCTGGTTTCAAATTTGTATCACCATTTTTTACAAATAAAATAAAGAGATAGTCTGTTAATTAGAAACACACACAACCCTTTTCACAGGCAAGCCACCTTGCACCCGGCTCATCCCACCAGTGAGCACAAGTTTGCTTGTGTGGTGGGTTGAGCTCAAGCCAGTTCAGCCAAATTGACTATCCAGTCTTGCCATTGGCATAGTTATGGAACCCACATGTGGTCTGACCAGATATTGCCTACTTGGGAAACACGAGTCTGGATGACTCTGTCAGACTTGATTACAACTGCAGTGCTAAAAAACCATCAAATATTACGTTGCGCCTATAAATGAATGCACAAACTAGAGACTCCATTTTGTTAAAGCTGCCCGTTTGTCAAATACTTCCAATGGTCTATTTACCAAATTTTCCATCTAGGACCTTAAGGTTGTATTTCTGCTCTGCTTCACTTTGAGATGTTGAATTCTCGTTTGCGGGTGGGAAAGCGAATGTTGTTTCCTCAGTGTTTTTTCTGACTCATATGTTACTGTGTTGTGTGCCCACATTGTGCCTTAATCTATCAGTTTGAATTTTTTATGATAATGATATTATTGATTGCAGATGATGTTATATGGCGGAATATTTGGCTGTTTGTCGCCAATTCTCACTATTTCAGCATTTTTGAGCCACAAGTCACCATTTGTTTATCCAAAAGATGAGGTCCTTCTTTTTGGCTGTTGGATTTGTTGTTGCATTCTGTTAAATGATGAAATCACAATCTTATATGCATATTGCAGAGGGAAAATGTTGAAAGAGCAAAGTTGGCTCTTGCAACCAATAAGATTGGTGATGTAACAATTCAGATCGATGGTATTCGACAATCTGACCATCTCATCATGATGATTGCATATCAGAAATGGGATAAGATTTTGCGTGAGGTTTGTCTATCTAAGTTGAAGTTGTACAAATCTTTTGTAAATCAGATATTGGATTTTCTTTGACTAGCCTGAGATTGTAGGTTCAGTTTTCACTTATTGGTATGTTGGTGGCTAGAATAAGTATCAAAATTTTATGAGGTTGTCTGGATCCAGTACAAATCCATATAGGGGTTGTTCGTTGTGTTGTAACTGGACTGTCAATGGAAGATCTAGGATGAAATGTCAGCACCGTGTTTGTTACATAAAATGCGAGCTAGCTTTGGTGGGCAATCTTTCCTTCATAATATTCAAGATGAGGCATCTCATGTCTCTTCCAATCGAAATTTGGTCCAAAAGGGGACTTGTGTCATTGAATATATACCTATATCAAATTAAAAATTCTGTTGCTGTTTTAGCTGTCACATTGACAGGTCAGACCTACGATTGTTTGACTGTGGATTATTTGAAAATGCATAGGACTGACAAAAACCAACGGTGGGTCAATTGACAAAAAGTGCAATTTTCCAACTCAAACATTTTAGTACAGGCAACGGTGAAAAGCAGTGTCTGGTAGGACTCTGAAAAAAATAGGCAAAACCTTTAAATAGTTTCAGATGGAATGCTGAAGATGTTGGGTTTCTCTCCTGAATGTTACTATTTCAAGGGAATTTTTTGGACGAGAACAAGTATTCTCAGATCATAATCTTGGGGAATGAATGCTTCTAAAGGATTATTAACTGTCTGGTATTGAGAACAATAAATGGCACTGCCTAGCTGGGAGAAAATATATGTATTATATATAGGGCCTCTTGCTTCCAAGAATGAAATACATCATTTTCTATTCTTTAACATCCAGAAAATATTCCAAATAGCCATTCATCTAGGCCACAAATATGGTAAAAGAAATAAATATATATGTATTCGTATATCCCAGTGGTTTTTCTTGTATGATTTGGATTGCCTCTGAATCACAAGGAAACAATGTATAAAGGGATCACTCTGCTAAGATTGAAGAATTTAAATGGCTTTACCACCCAACTTAACTGTTTACTACTCGGTTAGCATTTTTCAAGGTGTTTCCTGTTATACTGGACTCTTTAGAGACTCTGTACAGGTTGTGAAACCCTGTGAATTTTAATTCTATTCAAGGTAATGATTAATTCTGTTCTTGCAGCATGGAACAAAAGCAGCACATCGATTTTGTAGTTCACATTTCCTGAGCAGCTCTGTCATGTTTATGATACGGTATGATCGGAGACTATCTCAGTGACATTTAAGTTCTAGTCTTCACTGTTAAGATGCTTGTGGAAAACTGGAAACTGTCCAATGCACGAGAATTTACTGATTATGTTCTATGAATTATTATTTTTTTAGTAAACGGTGCAAACCAAACCGGTAGTCAAGAAATAAAAAGTAGTTGATCTTAGCCTCCCCTAGTGCGTGTAACTAAACTTAACTCATGCACAACCTCTAGGTGCCCTTGTCACCCTTTATCTTTGTGGTATAATGCAGGGAAATGAGAATACAGTTGGGTACATTGCTCGCTGACATTGGAATTATTACCACTCCAAAGAATTACAAGGTACTTTCTAGTATTTACTCAATAATTTTTGAGATGTAGTTGTTTATGCATGCGTGTTCCCCTAACTATGCTGCAGTTTATAATTTTATGATTGCTACATTTTCTATGAGTTTAAATGATGCATTCATATAGCTTATCAATCTTAAATGTTTCCTGACAAGTTGATTGTTCTACCAGCTTTTGTAACTTTAACGAAAAGTGAAATTTTGAAGCAGGTTGGGTGGAAAAAGAACGAAAAGCTTGACAATTGGCTTTCAGATTCATCGCAGCAATTCAATAAGTATTCATGCCATTTTCCAGTAGTAAAGGTAAAATCGCTTCAGTGTTCTAAGTTCCAGTTCTTGTCATTTTTAAACTGTCATGTTGTAGTTGACTTGCATCTTCTGTTTTGATGTCATGCTCGATTGATGTGCATTAGTTGTGTGCTATTCCTTTAGTCTATTCTGCTAATATTTCTTTCTTGGTAGTGGAAAGTGGAAACAAGTCTTGAGTGTGAAAATTATTGGTGGTTTGTTTCCAACGTCATGTATGTTTAAAGGCATCATACTGTGTCTGTAGTTGTCCTTGAGTGATGGTCTACATAATGACAGCAAGAATTGCCTTTTAAGGTTGTTGGTTCAAAATGCACTTTTGCTAGAACTGTAATCAAAATTTATCTGCTAATTGGTTATCAAAGAACAAAAACTTCTAGGATGGAATAACTTACGTCTAGCTTATGTTAGGAATTGATATATAATCTAGGATTTCGAACCATTTTGTATTAGAATGAGCATGAGTATATACAGTGTAGAAACAATTATTCCATGGCAGAGTATTGACCATACGTCATATGATGAGTCTGACAAACGGAGAGTTGATCTCTAAGTAACAGTTGACATTCTTAAACTTGGTTAACTCTCTTGTGATCTATCTGTGGCGGTAGATTTGTATTTACTGATTCTTAAGGTGCATATGCAGGCAATACTATGTGCGGGTCTGTATCCTAATATAGCGATGATTGAAGGAGGCAGTTCTGAGGGTCGACCTGTGTGGTATGATGGAAAAAGAGAAGTTCATATACACCCTTCTTCTGTTAATAGTAGCCAGAAAGCTTTTCAGTATCCGTTTATTGTCTTTCTCGAAAAGGTATTGTTCTCTTGTTGACTTCCATTTCTCCCTAAAGATGCCATTTTGCAAGTATATGCCTCAGATGTTAATTGCATCAAAGATATGGCCATTGGTACTCAACACCCCTCATTGGAAAAAAATAAAAAAAACGTTTTCTGTATTATGTTGTGGTGGTCTCTGTCTTACTGAACCCTCCTGAAAAATAAAATAAAATAATAATCATAAAAGAAAGAAAGGATCAATGGCCTCTTTTGATGCACATAGCATGTGCCCTGTTAAATTTTAATTTTACTAAAAGCAAACTTTTTTAAATTGAGTAGTGGGAACGATGAGATGTTTGGATGTTTGGTCCTAATTTTAAATCTCACTAACACAATTATAGAAAAATTGTCCATGTTGACGTCTTTGATACAGAATGAATTTGCATATACTGGAGGCACATGATGTAAATTTAAATAAATATGTATCTCCCTTTAACAACTTAAGATTTGCATTCGACAGATCAAAATATTTTGATATTTTGATATGATATTTCTAGGTTATGATTATGTTCAGTACTCGGTAGGTATTTTAGCTGAAATGCAGTGAAGTCTTAGGTTCGTATTTGTAGGATATCACATTTTCATTCATCATGGCACTGTTCTCTTTCTTCATAATATCTGGAAATTTCTTCTAACTCATCATAATTCTAGGTTGAGACTACTAAAGTATTTCTACGAGACACTACAGTTGTTTCCCCCTACTCTATTTTGCTGTTTGGTGGATCAATAAATGTTCAGCATCAGGTAACTCTCTCTCTGATCTCGACTTTGCCTTTTTGTTTCTGTACAGAGTGTATCAAAGTCTTAAACTTACTTTTCAGAAAAAGTAAGTTTCGCAAGCATATGTCTAAATTCTAGTGTCTTGCAAAATAAGTAACATTTCATTTAATTTGACTTACTTTTGAGCTACACCAGTTGAACTTGTGCATCAGTTGATGGAATTTTCTTCTCTTGATACTGCAGTCAGGACTAATTGACGTAGATGATTGGCTAAAAATGGCTGCACCTGCACAAACAGCTGTCCTCTTTAAAGAACTTCGATCGACTCTTCATTCTATTCTAAAGGAGCTCATTCGCAATCCACAGGTATCCTAACTTGGCACACTAATCAGTTGTAGATGGGCACTGAAATTTGAATTGGATTTATTATTATTCCCTAATGAATTCATATTCCATGTCATGGGTACTTAGCATAGTATGAGCACAATACTGATTGAAATTTTTGATAACTTTCCTTATTATCCATTGAATAAGAGTTCTCTTCCCCTTGCCCCATTTTCGGGTGTTGCAGAAATCAGCTGTAGTTGACAACGAAGTTATCCGATCTATAATTCAATTATTTCTAGAAGAAGATAAGCCGACCAGGTGAATTGTTCGATCCTCCAGCGTTGCAGATCCAAGCAAATTTTTTCCGCCAGATTGTTAGACCAAGTCCATTGGAAGGTAAGAAGAAAATATTGCTTGATCTCAGATCGGTGTACATTTGTCACTCGGCTTGCAGTCTCAAAGGTTAGAACTACTTTGTCCACCTTGTCCTCGCATTTCTCTGGCATGTTTATTAAGCTAGACTTGACTACGCAAACAATTGTAAAGAAGTAAATGTAGAAGTTTGTCCATAATATAATCCAATTCCAATTGGACAAGTCATGTCCTACCTCCATAGGGTAGGACGAGGTATGTTATGATGACATGGCGTTACCACATCATTATTTGATGTGGCATTGTTACTGTCATGTGGCACTACATCATCATGTGGGTTGTGTCTCATCGTGCCCGCACAGACCATGGGTAGGAGATCATTTCTCATCCCATTTCACACTATATACCAAGCATTGTTATATACTAATTGCATGGTTTAATGTGTTGCAGCTAGTTAATCAACGCTTCTGGGATGGATGTCATCGTTGGTGCTGGAATGATGGTATACGGGGTTGGCTAAATCTGATTATGTTTATCTAATTTACCATTCAATATGATTTGTGATGATGTAATTAAGTGGGACGCTATATTTGCAATTGATTTAGACTTATTATTATAAATTTCATGTTTAAACAAAGAAAAATATATATACCGATGTCTTTAAAAACTTTTATTTTCATCCTTTCAATTTCTCTCATTTTAGTTTCAAAATTGTGGTTTTCTTATTTAATTAATCGTTCTAGCCAATGCTGCAAAACCCTATCATTCGATTATTTGAGAGTTGAAGGTAAGGTTCAAGCTAATAACGATGTAACGCATGACCAATTGAATTTGGGACTAATTGCAAAAATGGCAAAAAGAATAAAAATTAGTAATGAAAACATTTCTTAGTAAAATATGTCTTGATACAATAAAAATTGCGTGGGCGTTTTATGCTTTTTAAATTGTTCACTTTGATCCTCTTATTGTCAACTGCTTATCCCCACCAGCCTTTTTTGCTTCTCCTCAACGGGTGGTTAGCCTGCAAGGTTCAACAAATGCTAGCTTTAGTTTTGCTTCGGTATACTTGATGAACTATAAGAACAACATGGTGAAAAGGGGCAAAGAAATGCAAATTATCGCGACCAGCCGACCACCATCTGGTGGTTGGTAACAAAATCTGGATTTTTGGTCGTTGCCAACTTGGCAACATTGGTTGTAGGTATGGTGCGTTGGAGTTCATTCATCTAAGAACATTAAAATCTTGTTATATCATAAAATATGAGAAACTAATGACATTTTTAGATGACAATTGCAATTTTTTTTCATACAATAATACAACATTGGAAGTGTCCTCCATAGCATGAAGGGTGCTGTTAAATACACCCTAAGTTTTAATCCTTACCCCCACAAACTTTTAAAAATTAGTCAAATATACAATTTTACCTTTTGATTAAAAAAAAAAAAACCCCATAAAGAAGAGAAGAAGCTGCTAGTCTTTGACTTCTATTTCTGACAGCGATTGCTGTCGGAAATGGCAACAACTTTCGCTGCCAATTGTGCAGCTTCCATGGCTACCATTTTCGGTAGCCATGGAAGCTGCCATGATTTTTTTTTTTTATTTTATTTTTATAAATTGGGATTGTTGGCTAAAAATGATCGAGCACCCCACAGGCTCTTCAGCCATTATGGCCAAGCAACCTCTACTTATGCATTTGCTATCATAAATGGCAGCCATGGAAGCTACCATAATTTTTTTTTTTAAACATCGAGATTGTTCGGCCAGCAGTGCTGAGCACCTCACAAGCTGCTCAGCCACTGCTGGCAGAGAACTACTTGGGATATTCGGCCATGGTTGGCCAATGTTGGGAAAAAGGGTATTTCTGTTCCCATAAAAAAAGTGGGTGTAGGAAGTAAAGAATGGGGTGCATTTAGCCGCACCAAACATGAATGCAAATTTCTTCAAGGGAATGACTAAACACACCCCAAAATCTCCTAAACACACCCCAAAAATCTCCTAAACCCCAAAATACCCTTCCAATTAAAAAACAAAAAAGAAAAGGAGACGGAGGAGGAATCGCTGCCATTTCAGGCAGCAACGCTGTTGCTGCCTGAAATTGCATAAAAAAAGAGGGGGGTTTCTCCCCCCAATTTCCGACTACCATTTCCATTACCATTGTCGCCGTTCTCGCCTTTTTTTTTTTGGTTCGTTCGGCCAACGATGGCCAAACAGCTTTGAAGCTATTCAGCCCTGGTTGGCTAAACCAAGCTCTTCCGCCAATGTGGGACTAACACAACAGAACGATTTTTTTTCCTTTTTTTCAAGGGTATTTTAGAAAAATTGAAAACTTTTGGAAGTGTGCTCATTATTTTTTTGGGTGCAAATAGTCCACCTCTTTCTTCAAAACAGAAATGTTCCGATCCGCCCGGGCGGACCGTAGCTTACGGTCCGCTCGGACAATTTTCTCCCTCGTCCGGACTCCATTTTGAAATCCAAAAATTTTGTTGGATTCATCACGACGAGACGGAGCTCCAAAAATTTGGAAAAAAATTTTTGGACACCGTATGACCGGCGACCGGATGCTGGTGACGGTTAAAGATCACCAAAGTTTTTGGCCAATTTTTAGCCAAAAACTTTGACTGATCTTTGACCGGTCACCATGGGTAGCCACGGTGTCCAAAATTTTTTTCCCAAATTGCTGGAGCTCCGTCTCATCGTGATGAATCCAACAAAATTTTCGGATTTCAAAACGGAGTTCGGACGAGGGAGAAAATCGCCTGGGCGGACCGTAAGCTACGGTCTGCCCGGGCGGACTTGAACATTTTCGTTCTTCAAAATTCAATAATTTTGCCAGGAACTTGCAAATTTTTTTTGAGGTTTGCTATCTACACCCACCAACTTACTACCCTACACCCACTTTTTTCAAAAATTCCAATTTTACCCTCATGTAATGATACCGGTAGGGGGCGGGAAAATTTTTGGACCCTCGGCCGAGGGTGGCCAAAGGATGCTCGGCCAGCTGTGGCCGAGCCTTCAAGAGGGGGCTCGGCCACCCTTGGCCGAGCCCCCTTTTGGACCCTCTTCCACCCTCAGCTGAGGGTCCAATTTTTTTTTTAATTTATAATATAATTAGTTTATATTTAATAATAATGATGTGTTTTTAATAATATTAATTAACACATTACAGATTTAGTGAAGTCGTACTTTGCAGATTTAGTGCCCGAACTTCGTTTTGGACAAATAATATACCGATTTGGGGTAGCTCGACGCCACGAGTCCAACACACTCCTTTAGGGTGACATACGATGGATTTTGGCCATCTGAGCGCGTTTAGGCATCGAAATGGGCGTTTTTCTATTTTTTAAACATACGATGGATTTTGGCCATCTGAGCGCGTTTAGGCATCGAAATGGGCGTTTTTCTATTTTTTAAAAATTTAAAAATAGAAAACGCCCATTTCGATGCCTAAACGCCAGATGGCCAAAATCCATCGTATGTCACCCTAAAGGAGTGTGTTGGACTCGTGGCCGAAATACCCCAAATCCAGATATTATTTGTCCAAACTGAGTCCCACTAAATCTGAAAGTCAGTTTCGATCCAACTCATACATCACACGCTCCTTCGCAAATAAAAAATAACATCAAAAATACTAATTATATTATAAATTAAAAAAATTAAAAATAATTTTTTAAAAATAGAATTTTGGATGCTCGGCCGAAGGGGGCTGAGCATCCAAAAGGGAGCTCGGCCGAGGACGGCCGAGCTCCCTCAAGGGACCTCGGGCAAGGATGGCCGAGGCTCCCCAAAGGGAGCTCGGCCCCTCAAGGGACCTCGGTCCCCTTCGGCCGAGGTTCAAAATTACCACCCGCACCCACCTACAGTTTAAAATAAAGGGTAAAATTGAAAAGTAAAAAAAATATGGGTTTAAGGATTAAAAAGGTGGGTGTGTTTAGCATCAGTCATTTTTTTTTTATGTACCACATTTATCGGCTTGCATCTCCGGCCACCCACCGTCGAATTTCACCGCGTCTGGCCAGTATATGGTAGTAAATAATTCAACTTGTATGCACACACTTACGACTCCCTCTCTTTTGTTGCACTATAATAATCATTCCATCAATGGCGAAAAAGTCCTCAGTCTCCCTCTCCCGCGGGCTTTTGAATGTAATCACACTTCTCTCCGTCTTCTTCCTCCTCCTCCACCGCATTTCTGCCTCCTCCGAACCGCAGTTTGACGGCTTTGACGCCGATGAAGACGATGAGTTTGTCATAGAAACGAACGACATTGCCCCTCCCCGGTTGCGTCCTCCTACTGTCTCGCTTTCTGAACCAACCTCGGAATCCAGTGATAGAACCACCCCGAATCCGAAGCCCGATGTCGTAAAATCGTCTGATCCGAGTTCACATTTGAAGCCCACTCCGACTTCTTTTGATTATTGGGATGAGGATGAGTTTGAAGGAATTCCTCAATGTTCGCCACCGGAAAACAGTGTTATCAACGACTCTGCTACTGGTCCGGAATTTGATTTTATTTCTGGCCAGGTAAAATCCGATTTAAGGGAAGAGCTGAAATCCGATGTTTCTGACGTTAGGCCTCTTAAGAAATTGATGTCCTATTCAATCGAAATTGTTTGTGTGACGTTGATTGCTTTTGCTATCAATTACTTCACGGGGAAAAGGGATAATGAGAATTTAGCTTTAGCATGGGCAAGTAAGTTTGCAACAAAGGACTCAATTTTCGATAAGAATTTCAGCCTGTTGGGTGTGGGGGAGACTGAAGACTCTCCATTGCTGTTGAAGGAAGGGAATAATGTGTTTAAGTTTTATGCAAGTGGGAGGAGGTTCTGCTCAGGATTGCTGGCGACAATGGAGCTCAAGAGCCGCCATGATTTGATCTCAAGATTGTACAATATGGTGGTGCCATGTAAGGATGAGATCACATTTGAGGTCTATATGAACGATGATGCTATGGATCATGTGGTTTTTGCCTTGGCGAGGAAGAAGCTGGCAAAGACAATGCAGAAGGAGATGAGGGACTTGCAGAGGTTTGCAATGTTGGTGACACCTCCGAGTGGGACGAAGTGGGTGGCAGAGGAGTTGCAGGTGGTTTCTGAATCCAAGGAGGTTGCTGGGGATTTGATCACTGATGTTGTGCTTGATCAGGTATTGATTTCTATCTGGTTTATATGCTTGCATAGTTGTTTAAAATATAGTATCCCTTGAATTTTTATTGATTGTTTGAGCTTTTAGGTTTCAGTGGTTGGTTATATGTGGTGTTGTGCATTTATGAATTAGGTTTTGATTCTTGTTCAAATGAATTTTGAACAACTAAGCCGGTGAAATGAGCCGAAAATGCAAGTTTAGTACACTCTAGGGATGGGATTTTAATCGAGCTGTAAGAGATTGGCAAATCAAGAAGAATAATTGCTTTTGGTTTTATTACTTGATTTTAACGAGGGAGTGGTGTTTTTTGGGGTGATCGAGATTGGCATGAAATTGATTTATGTCTGAAATGGAGGATATTGAGTTGGTTTAAGGCATGATATTTGGCACGTTTTTCTGTTGGAAACTGATATCATGTTATGGTTTTTTTCTGTCTTCTTGATTGACCAACAATTCAACATAATTTTAGTTGGAATTACGTACAGATTTTTGGTGACAAAGCATTTGGAAATTTTGGCAAGGGTTTCATCTCACTGCATTTTTCTGATCAACACTTGGGCCCTAACAAGAAGATGCTAGTTTTGAAGTTTGCTCTTCCTGATGCTAATCACATGGCAGACATGAGCAGATTGGCCGCTCTCGTACCCTATTACATCGACCTGGTTGGAAAATACAAGCTCAGCTCACAAGTGAGTATTTACACTTGAGCTTGTTTGGCAAAGCTTGTTTTGGTGAAAAAGTGATTTTCTAGAAAAAAGTGTGGTTAATGTGAAATAACCTTTTAGTTCCTTGATTTTCTAAACTGCATAAATGTGTGGCGCAGGCTCGATCCAAAACTGAAGCAGCTAGATTAAAAGTGGCTCAAGAGATTCACAAGGAACTTCAAATTGCCAGGCAAGAAGCCTTGCAGCAAAAGAAACTGGAAGAGTCTCAGTCGAAACTCAGTTCCGAGGCTCTTTGCAAGAAAGAAGGCAAAGAACGTGCCCGCCAAATGAAGAAATTCGCCCCTAAATTTAAGATAAGCAGAGCTTAGATACTAAGTAGTTGGCATGACAAATATGCAAACCATTACTCTGTTTTCGTAATGTAATATTTTTATTTTTATTTTGTTGGGGACTTGATGAAGAAAACCCATAGTTTCTCTTTAGCAATATCTTTGTTACATTTGGGAAGTAGATTATCTTGGAATCTATATGAGAATTTGATAGAATGGAATTTAGGAAAGTGGTCTCTGTGAGTATGGAAGAAACTCTAGTTAGTAGTGGGCCTTCACTATCAATTTTTTTAATTTTGTTTGTGATTTTTCAAAGGCTAATCTTGTAATTTCATTGCACACAATATCAAATTATCACCATGAAGATTGAGGTGTTGAACGTGGCAGATGTATGGTCATAATTCTTTCTCAACAAAATCTTACCCACCACACGCCTCATGCAGAAAAAGAAAAATGGGCAATGCAAATAAGTTGAAGCTTGCAGTTTCTAGTAGCATAAAAAATATAAACTTCGTACGTCTGTGAATTTTGATAGTTAAAGCCAATAACATATTAGTTGATGATGGCTCTGAGTTTCCGTACAGTCAATTTCAGCCACTTCTGCTCTCAGAAACTACCGTTTGCTAATAGCAGCAGCAGCAGCATCAGTATTAGTATTCGGTGTGGAATTGCAGAGCCATCGGGGCAACCCGCTCCAGTGGGGCAGAAGACAAAGTACAAAGATGGCGTTTTCGAGAAGGCTTTCATGTCTCTTTTTGCTCGCAAGATGGAGAAATTTGCAACCAAATCAAAGTCCAATGGAGGCCCACCCAAAGGGCTGTTTGACTATGATTATGAGAGTTTTGTAGAAGTATCCAAAGGAGTAATGCAGGGAAGGTCTCGTTCTCAGCAGCAGCAAGTTGTGAGAGAGGTGCTCTTGTCCATGCTTCCTCCCGGTGCCCCTGCTCAGGTAATTAGCATACGTGGGTCCTCTGAGATATGTGGATATAAATAGTTTGATCAAATTGTCTTTTAAATTCAGATGTGTTAGCTAATAAAGACTACATCTTTTCTTCTGCAGTTTAGGAAATTGTTTCCGCCTACAAAATGGGCTGCAGAATTCAATGCTGCGCTTACGGTGCCTTTTTTCCACTGGTTAGTCGGCCCTTCTGAGGTACAAAAACATACACACTCATTCTTTATTTCTCCGTCTAAGGTTTTATCACTTTCCCATTATTTAAGATAGGTCGAAATCATTTACAAAAGAAATATAATGCCCACATATAGCATATATAAAACTTTCTGATTTTGCGCAAGTAAAGAATTGTCAAATGTCAGATATATGTATGTACTCTCAACTTTGTGCATCCATGATTAGGTTGTGGAAGTGGAGGTTAATGGAGTGAAGCAAAAAAGTGGAGTTCTTATTAAAAAATGCAGGTAGGATAAGTAATTACTCTCTGTTATGATATAGTGAAGGACAATATCAGAATCTTATGCATTCTTATATAATTATTGAATGTATTTTGAATAATTGAAGCAATGCCTAGATTCTAAATTCCTCGTATTTGATCTTTAGGTACTTGGAGAATAGTGGTTGCGTTGGTATGTGCGTTAACATGTGCAAAATACCTACGCAGGATTTTTTCACCAATGAGTTTGGTCTTCCATTAACAATGACCCCAAGTAATATATATTCCCTTTTCACATGTATTGAAATACAATTTTCTATCTTGTGACACTTATTATCACCCCGATTTGATCAGATTTCGACGATATGAGTTGTGAAATGGTATATGGCCAAATTCCTCCGCCATTTGAAGAGGATCCATCGTCGAAACAACCTTGTTATGCAGATATATGTAAGCCCTAAAATTCTTCAGTCATAATCTCCCACTCACTGGTGGGTGTGTTATCACACCCCCATGGGTGAGAGATTTTCAAAAACTTTTTAATTATTAAAATAATTTCCCATCCATGTGGGTGGGATGTCGCGCTCATCAATGGGTGGGAGACTATTTTTTATATATTTTTTAACAAGTTAACTATCTTGCTTACTGATCTAACCATTAAATCACGTGCATGCAGGTTCCTTGGCAAATCCTAGCTCCAATGTTTGCCCTAAACTACAAGCTTGAGTGATCCTGCTTGCTCGACGAGCTGAAGGTTGCAAGAGGGACAAGAACAAAAATGCTAAACCCATAGACAACGCGATAGGGATTCAAGAGGGACAAAATCAGTGGCGGAAATTTTAGTGACACTTAAATATTAGTAGGGAAATATAAATTTTAAAATGTCGTTTAAAATATAATTATCCATTTAAAATGTAATTTACCTCGCACTATTTAAAACATTTAAAATTCTTGGTTTCATAGCTAGGCATAATCAAACATGTAAATTGAGATCCACACGAGATTTTATTTATATCTTTTTTCTTCTCTCGTCATCTTCCTCTTTTCTTTTACTATATAATTACAAAACATAAAAATGGCTCAATTGAACATAATTCAATACTATAGTATAAATAAAATATGAAAAGTATGGATCATAATAACTAGCATGTTTTGATTCGAAACGAAAACTAAATTGGTTGCATTGACTCAAACGGTGACATCTTTACAAATCATCACATGGTGTTTTCTTTAGAAATTATCACATGGTGTCTATGCATTTAAATTTACGATGCTAGAGATTGCTACCAAATAGGCTCTTTGTCCATACTTGTGGACTGAATTTAGTTATATTAAAAAATGAGGACCAACTTGGTTGCTCTCTAAATTAGTAGGACTAACTATCTACTAAGTTAATCTTATGCGGACCAATGGTGGAATTTTCCGATGCGGAGAATACTGTATAGCATAAATAGGGTCCGTAATAATAAAATTTCTTAAAAACAGGCACATAAGCAATTGGAATTTGTTTCCATCGATTTCTTTTTTCTTTTTAATCGAGGGCTTTGAAAATCGAACGGCAACCTATATATACACAACTGGTATGTGTATATGTTCTTATATTTATTTTGTCGAATATAATCCCTCTCTATTTTCCCTCGCTTCTTATCATCCGTGACATGCCGATGGAACTTCATAACTGAGCTTTGTTCGACTAGTTGCTCCGTGTGTTATAAATTTGTGACGCAGTGAAGAAATCTGTGTACAAGATGAATAATTGGCGCAGAATTTAACTATGATGATTTTAATTTTAGCCTTTTTTTTTATTGGGTTTTAGGGTTCGTAGTTGCTCATGCGATTTCTTGGATTAATAAGTTGAAAGTTATTTAAATATTTAATCTTTCCGGATTCTTTTGATTGGTGAGTTTTTTCTGTTCATTCTTTTCGGATTTCATGTGATTTTTTGATTATTAATTTGATGGATCATGTAAATGTTTTCCTTTTCTTGGAGTCTTCTGGTTGGTAGGTTTTAGGGTTCGTTATTTGGGGTTCATTTGGTTTCTTCGAAAAGTGGGAATTGTGTAAATGTTTGTTGTATGAACTCATATTATTTGTTGGATGTAATCTGAGTTTGGAAACATTTCAACCACATTAGCGAAAATGGGGGAAGAAAACTGAAGTTCTGAAGCTTTTGTACCTTGAGTGGTTATTTTCATAGAAGCTTTAAATGCTAGAAATGGTGAACATACATGTGGAATTGAAGTTATAGTTTTGAACAAATAAGTTACGCGTGTGAGCTAATTGGTTGCACGTGAGCATTGTTTTTACTCATTTTGCTGTGACTGTAAGAGCATTTCTTGAGCATTGGTTTCAATGTAATTCTTGGAAGTTGCATCTACCATAATGACTGCTTTATTGAGCTCTAGCTGCGTGTTGATGTCCTTATTTTTTTTTTTTTTTTTTGAAAGGATGTTGATGTCCTTATTTGTTGTAGCTTATAATTGTACGTTGCTTATGATTTTGTGTAGACTGTTCTCTAGCTGCCGCTTGTAGAGCATTTTGCTCTGTAACCTGTGTTTGTCGGCCAATTTGTAAAGATTTACAAACAAAAGATGTTCTATCAATTGATTTAGTTACTGGGACCAATGAAACGTGGACGTGGAAATAAGAAAGGAAAAGCGAAAAAACCAAAATTGGTAAGCACAAATGAGGTAATGCCAAATGTTCCAAATGTTGCTAGTTTAAATGCGGAAGACAATCCCGATGAGTTAGATAATGATGATGTTGACTCCGGAATGGATGCTGAACCGACACCATCTCCATCCGGAGTTGATCAACCAGATAAACTTGCTAAAGCTGACCCTGTCGGACGACCAAATCTTGATACATTCGGAAAAGCAGTTTATACACGGGTGAAAGTGAAAATCAAAACTTCGAAAACTCTAGATTCTCAGCATAATTCTTCTGATGCACCCACCCAAAGTGATACTGACATCAGTAGCCGGAGTAGGTTCAGAAAAGCGAGCTGTTCTTAATGAGAAGGTTGAAGACAGTGCCAACTCTTTGTCCGAAAATAACATGGGTGTATCTATGAATCCATCAAGAAAGACGGTGGGTATAAAGATAAAATCATCAAGGGGACTTGGTTCTTCAAGTATGAGTCCTTGTAGCAATGTTGAACTGGTCAAAGGAGATAAGACGGAAAATAAAGATTCGGAGTTACTTCATCAGGAGTCTAAATCCAATGAGCAGGAATTGAAAGTTGCATTGGAGGTAATATTGGTACAAACTGTGTTTAAAACCTTTTGGAGATATGCTCAAAGTTTAATTTTTATGTTTTATATGGTTGTTTCTCATTCTCCTAGGTAATAAGAAAGGTTATGAAAATGGATGCAGCTGAGCCTTTCAATGTTCCAGTTAATCCTGTTGCTCTTGGAATACCAGTAAGTTAACTCGTACATTCTTTCATGATGTACTGGCTAAGCATGATATATGGCTAGTTTTCTGATGTATGCATTCTCTAGGGAAGAGATTTTAGATAGTTACTGGAATTAGTTTTATGGAGATTCTGGAAAATATTCTCTTCTATCACTGAGGAGTGAGAAAAAGTTATTGCACTTTATTTTTATTCCTCAACGATGCCATTTCATGTGGTTTTTCCTCTCGATATGTAATTGAGGGACATCATACTTCTGTATTAATATTCCTGTACTTCATATTGTTATAATCTGTGCTTTGATGTTATTAAATGGCCTATACTTGGAAGATAGGTTTAATCCCAGATTTCTTAAGAATTTTTAACTGTTGATCACATGCCATACTATACTTCTTGTATTAATTATATAGAATTACAGAAATGACCTGTTATCTGATTAAATGTTTTGTGTGGGCTGAAATCAGGATTACTTTGATGTCATCGATACACCGATGGATTTTGGTACGATATGCAACAACCTAGAAAAATGTGAAAAGTACAAGAATGCGGAGGATGTCTACAAAGATGTGCAATATATATGGGAGAACTGTTACAAGTATAATAACAAAGGTGATTATATTGTGGAACTTATGAAGAGGGTGAAGAAGAACTTCACAAAGTCTTGGGCAGCTGCTGGGTTATTCGGTGATCAACCTCAAGAGACAAGTGGTGATGTTTCTGTTTATGCATTTCATTTAATTATGCCTTGCAAGTCTTATCTTGTTGATTCAGAATTTGGCAATAGTTATGTGATTTTTGTTAAACATGCATCTTAAATATGCTGTCGCTGGTTGAGGGCTTGAAAAACTTAAACTAACCTGAGCTATTATACATGTTGTGTTACTTTCCTTCATTCAATATGCCTAATTATATCAAGATGACATTAGTGCTCTATGTAACATTTCTTGTATGCATAACATCATATAGTTTCGTGATATATAAACTCGGTGGATTAGCCTCTATCTACATTGGAATGCTCTCTTGTAAATTAATACCGGCGGGAAACTTCTTCAATTAATGTTTATTTTGGGTAAATAGTGGCAAACGTCCCCAGCCTTTTTCATTTCATTTGCAGTCCCATTCTAGTTTTTGTAATTTTTAACAGTGGGATCTCATCTGTTGTCCTTTGAGAAATTTCAACGTCAGCGAACCCATTTCACTAACAAATTCAAAAGTTAAAAGGGCAAACAACAATTCCATTATTCTGAATTATCTTTCCTTTGTTATTGTGTGTGGATTTCCTTACGAATAGGTGCTGACGGCAATCAAATGAAGGATGCTACTCCATCAAGTCTTGAGAATACTCCTGGAGATGGTGGTTCTTTGAGCCTTTCTGGGAAAAAGTTCCACGGGTATGTTAATATAGGATACATGTAGAAGAGTTGGACCATCAATACCGCATCATAGACGATTAAGCTTTTGTTTAACACTCATCTTGGGTTTGAAAATAAATTCAACAATAGTTGGGCAGGTGTTCTGATATGCTTATCTTGTGCATCTTTCTATTTATCTCCTTGCCCAACAAGTTGCATTAATTCTGAAGATAATTTGAAGCATTGTTTTTCAACTATCATCATATAGTGTTAAGAATTCCAGTCTCTCCTACATTCAACTTTTTGACATTTTCTCTCTCTGTTTATATCCGATGTGTCAGCAGACTTAAAAAGCACAAGGAAGGCTGCCTGTGTGCTATATGTGTAATGATGCGGCGTAGGCAGGAGAGAGAGGAGGTTGCTCGGATGATGGGAGGACATACTGAAGGCAGTGATGACTCTTTGGGAGAAGATATCAAAACAGAGGTGTGATTCTGCCTTCAATTTTGTTTACTGACTTTTTTCTCCCCAGTTGCTTTGTCACGTCTCGTCAAACTGAGCATGTGTTTGAGTAAACTTTTATTTTGTTAAAACTAATCTTTTAGGTTGAATAGTAGTGGGAACCACGACATGTATGGACAATAGTAAGTAATGATATCCGATTTGTGGTTAATATTGAAGTTTGACTTTTATTGCGTGTTATAAGTTAATTTTTAGGTAGAAAAAGGGTAAAATGAGGCGTACTGTATACACGTGTTTTCTTTGCCTATAAATGCTTATATTTCATCTCCTCTTGTGAAGGGAGTTTCACATGGAGGAAGTCCTTTCGGTGAGTATACTTCATCAAATATGGAGAATTCGCCAGATGCAGAGAATGGAAGAAAAGGGCATGAGGTGAAGTTGGGAGATATAAAAAATCTGTATGGCCAAGATAGGGAATCTCAGGATTTGCAGATAAGTCATAGATCTCGGGATGATAATAGTAGACATTATCGAACACCACATCTAGGTTCAGCCGGAAATGCACCTAGTGATACCTGGAAAGAAATGCCTTTGCAGCATGAGGACGAAAGCGCTGCAATTTATCAACAGAAACCCAAGGTAATTACTTCCTTTGGCTGAGGTTGTGTCTGTTCTATGATTGACGATGCCGATGTAAATTTTTTTTCACCTAAGAATTAACTTTTTAGATGAATAGTGGTGGGAACTATGAGATGCGTGGATAATAATGAGTGATGATGTGAGATGTGTAGTTGATATTGAATTCTGATTTGTGATTTTGACTAATAGAAGAAGTCATTTTTAGGTTAAAAAAAAAGTTAACACGGACGGAGGCTATGATTTGAGGGCCAACGAATACGTCTTTTTAGTCACTTGCAGAGGAATTTTAATGCATGCTCGAATTTTTTGCAGGAGGTGCTAGATAAGAACCAGAGAGCTAAAATGTTGGAGAATCTACGTTATCTTGAAAATCCAACTCTTTTAGACTTGTATGGTACTCTCTTCTCCGAGAATAGTGGGTCATTTTGGAGCGGACCCCATTCAATGGTTAAGCGTCAGGATTCTACCCGCAAGAGTTCCATTCATGAAGCTATTGCAACATTTATGAAGTAGTGGGAGTTTAGATTTTTGAATGTCTGAACTATACTGGAAAGAGTGGCTGGTTAATGTACTTCCATTTTATGCTTGTAAAATGTAGTGTGACAAGATTAATATTAAGCAACTTTCAGGTTCCTTAAGGCAGTCACCTTCTTGTTATGTTCCCTTTCTATATGCTTACTATTTGTGCAAGTGCAACATGCCAACAAGGTGAAATCACCACGTCATCGTCCTTTGTTTTTTTATTTTTTTTGTATCTACGTTAAGTGAGATGAATAATATACAACTGTCCTTTGATAGTGGGGATTCTTGTAAGCCCAATGATTTTTTTCCCCAAGAAATGGGGGTGTTGGCATGTTCTCCTACCAGCATTGTTGGCAGGAGCAACATTAGTGTTTGTGCAAGTTACCAACAATTGACACATTTATTGTGCTTTGAATTGTTGTGATCTCATGATGTTAATTTTAATACGTGATAGTTTGAGATTATAGCAGTAGATCAAAATATTCTCGTATTAGAATTCACCATAATATTACAAATCGGATGTTCTATAACTGGAATTTTGATGAAGTCAAACTAGAAATCAACCCACATTCATCACTAGAGAAGTGGTGTTGTGTTCACTAGACAAGGCTATCTTTGTAAAGAACAAAATAAAAATAAAAATAAAAGGTAGATAGAACATGAATATACAAGTAGAAGAGGTGTGTCCTAATATTCAAGAAATTCAAAACAAAAGATGAGTGATCAAACTTTGGCGCGAGGGAATTCTGATAACATTTGAACAACTTCTCTCATGTTTGGCCTTTCAATGCTATTTTCTTGAACACAAAGCATGCCAACGAAGAACAAATGCATGGCTTCATTTTGAGGCACCATTTTTAACCTTTGATCCATTATATGAACAACTTGTTCTTGTCGACAATTTGTCGTTAGCTTCATCCACTGCACAATATCGACCCCTTCTCCGAATTCTCCCACTGGACGTTGTCCTGTAATGAGTTCTAAAAGAACTACTCCAAAACTGTAGACATCGCTCTTTTCATCTACTCTTAATGTATATGCATATTCTGTACATATCAAAGTGTGAGAGATTATTTACCACTTGTTGCATTTTGTAAGAAAAAATTTCACTAATATAAAATATAATTCACATATTTTTAGTATTTTTAAATGAAAATTAAGTAGGAAATTTCTTCTTCTTCTTCTTCTTTTTTTTTTTTTTTCCGAGTACAAAAGAGAGAGAGAGGAAAAAAAAACCCAAAGAAATTTACGTGGCAGACGTTTACCTGGAGCTATGTATCCATAGGATCCTGCAATGGCGGACATGCACTCGGAGGTTCCACCATCAAAGAATTTGGCGAGCCCAAAATCCGCAACGTGAGCTTCAAAACTGGAATTCAGCAAAATATTGTTTGATTTCACATCTCGATGAACAATCAATGGCGAGCAATCATGATGGAGATAGCACAATCCTTTCGCCGCATCCATGGCGATTTTGTATCTCAAATTCCAGCTTAAAAATTCCCCTTTCTTCCCGTGTAACGCCTCACCTAAGCTCCCATTCCTCATGTACTCGTAGACGAGAAGCTTCGTCTCCTTGTTCGTGCAAAATGCTAGCAATTTTACAATGTTTCTGTGTCTTATGTTACCTAATGTGCGAATTTCAGCCCTAAATCCGTGATCATGGCTGTTGCTGCCAAATCCGAGAAGTTTTTTGACTGCAAATTCGACCCCATTTGATGTTTTGCCATGGTAGACGATTCCTGCCCCTCCTCTTCCGATTACATTACCATCTTTTATGCATTCGAGAACATCGGAGATTGTGAAATCGAGCTTTTGGAAGCTAGTAATTTTCCAGGAATTTGAGGGGTTTTTCTGGAATGATTTAGCCTTGATTATAGCTGCAGTGACGAATACTAAGGAACAAATTAAGAGCCCTGAGGCAAATATCAGCTTGAATGCACTGTGGGGCTTTCTCGGTGGGCTTGTAAGTGCGGTTGAATTGCAGGGGTTGTTGATTGAGGATCCACAAAGTTGGGGATTACCAGCAAATGAAGTGGCATTCAAGAGTGAGAATTGCCCAGACTCAGGTAGCTTACCAGAGAGATCATTGAAAGAAAAATCAGCTGTTGTGAGACTTGCTATTGAACCAATCGATGGGGGTAGGGTTCCATTCAAGTGATTTCTTGATAGGTTTAGGTAATTCAACACTCGAATATTTGATATTTCTCGTGGAATTGAACCAGATAAGTTGTTGTTGCTCAAGTCCAAATAGGTAAGATGTAGACAGTTACCTATTCCAGGTGGAATTTCTCCAACTAAAGAATTCCCTCTTAAAGAAATCTTTAGAGCTTGGTGAAGTTCACCTATGGAAGAAGGGATTGGGCCCGAAAATTTGTTTCCACTAAGTGAAGCGATTTGAAGGGAAGATAATTTGGAAAGAGATAATGGCAATGACCCATAAAGTTGATTGTTTGACAGGTTCATTTGGCTTAGCTTAGTTGGACTTGAAGATGAGTTGTCACTTTCAGTCAAAATCCCAGACAGCATATTGTTCTGCAGTTCAAGAAAATTCAACTGGGGTAAGTATATGAACCCAGTGGGGATGCTCCCATTCAAGTAGTTTTGCCCCAATCTCACCCTAATAAGACTCGAACACGTGCCCAAGTCCTTTGGCAGTGAACCGAAGAGAAAGTTTTGTTGGAGAATTAGTATTCTCAGCTTTCTTAAGGAACACAAGTCTTGAGGAATTGTACCAGTGAGCTTGTTTGAAGACAAATCTAGATCCTTAATCGCCTGGCTTTTTCCGAGATTTTTGGGGATAGTGCCGGTGAAGTTGTTTCTCCAGAGTTCAAGAACTTCAAGATTCGGATAATCAGCTACGTAACTTGGTATGGATCCATGCAATCTGTTAATGAACAGTTTGAGAAGCTTGATCTCTCTGAGGCTGATAAGCTCGTATGGGAGTTCACCTGTGAGTGCATTGAAAGAAAGATCGAGAGTCTTTAGTTTTGTTAAGTTGCCCAATTCTTTTGGTATTGGACCTGAGAGGCGATTCATATAAAGAAACAATGTTTCCAATGACTTCAAATTCCCCAACTCGAATGGGATTGAACCTTCCACTTCACAGTTTGAAATATCCATGACGACTAGATTCATCAACTTGCCAAATTCTCGTGGGATATTACCCTCAAAAACATTGAATTTGCCCAAGTAGATTTGTCTCAAGTTTGTGATATTTCCCAATTCTCGAGGTATCTTTCCTTGAAGATCATTTCCTTCAAGAGAGATATATTCCAAACTGGTCAAATCACCATAACTTTCTGGGATGTTGCCGTAGAAATAGTTTCCTCCTAAATCCAAATGCTTGATATTCTTCAGAGTTGATATCCCCAGGGGAAGGAAAGCAGAGAAGTTGTTGTTATATGCATCAAGCACTTCCAAATTGGCAACACTCAAGTAATCCCAATCCAAACTCCCACTAAGAAGGTTATTCGATATGTTAAGGAACTTGAGACTGGCAATATTCTCGATCTTGATTTCACCTGTGAAGTTGTTCCCATCAATAAACAGCTCGACCAGCTTATCAAGCCTTGAAATTGCTGGTGAAAGAGGGCCATAGAGACACATATTTGATATGTTAAGCGAGACTACTCGTCCATTGGAGCATTTTATTCCACTCCATGAACAAACTGAAGTTGGATTGGAAGAATCCCAAGTGCTTATTTCCTGATTAGAGTTTTTAAAGCCTTGCTTGACGGAAATTAATGCATGATAGTCTGTAATGATAGAGGAAGAAACAGAAGTGGTTACAAACAAGAAGAGTGCTACTGCTGCAAAAATGAAGGAAACCATTTTTTCTCAGAAAGGAAGCTAAGTTTGGAAGGCCCTAGAGAACATACAAAGGATTTTAAGAGGCTGACCAGTAATTGATTTTTCGTTAAAGGGGGAAAAGGGTAGTTTGAGGGTATCCAAGAAATTTGAAGTATGTTAAACGTTGGAGAAAAGGAGTCTCAAGTTCAAAGAAGAAGCTAAGTCTCTCCTTTTCTCCCCTTTGCTTTCCCTTTTGCTTTCATGGCTGTAGAGATTAAAGATGATCAAATTTCAAGTAAAACTGGTTTTACATATTGAGCTGTATGAATATGGATGTATATGATGAACTTAAGAAAAGCAACAGAAGAGAGATAAAGAAAGGCTTATATTGAATTGATAATTAACTGTTGGGTAGCATAAATTTAAAGTATAGATCAGGGGAAAAAGAAAGTTTGATTCTCTTTTCCTTTATTTCTCCTCCTTTATTCATATGGCAAAAATACCCTTTACCTTTAACCAAAGTATGGGCTTTACTTTGAGACTTTGAGTGAAAGATGATGAAATTGCACTTTCAGTGATGAAGAATGGTTAATTTGGCTGCACATTGCTTATATATGCTTTAATTTTCTACAGTTATGCAATTACCTAAACTGCATAATGGATAAGGATTAGTCGACCCCGAATTTATTGACAAAATGCTTCGCTGCATTTAATTAAAAGTGTGAGTAAGATTCTTGGATCTTTGGCGTAAAGATTGATAATGACACTAGAACTGCGAGGAGGCGGCAGTTCAAGATTTAGTATATGCTTATGTCTTATATTTTAACTGCATTGCATCCAAACCAAAGGGATGCCACTGGATAATCTGGGACCATATTTTTAGATTCTGCAAGATATACACCTTTTCTCCAGAGGGGAGGCAGTACTAGTGCTGTTTAAATTTACAGTAGTTTTGTCTTGTGATAGAAAACTTAGTGCTTGCAAATTTCTCCGTTTTATCTTGCAAGTTTAAAGATGAAATACTCCAACGTTGAGTTGAGCTTCTCAATTTATTAGTTGGCGTGCATAGATATTATAGATGTGGCAAATTGGTTGGAGTGTTCTGAGCTAAGGTGTTTAGCCTGGTTTGGTCAGCCCCAAGCTCATGTTGACCTTGTGTAGACATGAGCTTGGACTTGGATCAAGCCAAAATAATTTGAGATGGGCCTCTTGGGTTCCAATCTTGTGGATAACTGTCATGAACTGGCTTGCTGGGAGTGGGGGAGTGATTGGCCCATGGGGACCCACGAGGCATGGGCCAAACTTAGCCCCACATTTGAATATGGGTGGAGCCACGGCTTGGCCTATATTGAGACAAGCCCATGCACCCAAGGCAGCTTAGCTCAATTCTACCTACTGCCAAGCAGGGGATATTATTCTAAAATGGTTGTTCCTTTTACCATATTGAAGAAATTAATAGTATATATTTTTTTTCTTGGAGAAATTAATCGTAGAATTCATTTCACTAGATTAACAAAGCTCCAAGTTATACGCTAACTCACAGGATATGGCGACTGTTATTCTTTATCCGAACTTGGGCTCGGCTACATAAAAACCGGAAGAGTTCTATGTCTTTGCTGGTATGATAAAGATCTAATTGGAGAGAGAAACGAAAATGAGTGGTTAAAAAAGATTCACCATGCATCATTGAGAACAATTGTTAGTCTGTTATCTTAAGATTTACTTTAATTATGTGTTTCTATCTTGATTTGAAGACACAGAAATTGTGTACTTTGATGGGGTAATAGACAGATTTGAGTTTCAATTCCCAGTGTAAAGAGTTGGGAGACATGTGCCTGCAGTTAACAGTAGATGGACAAGTAAAAGATGATGATTATTAATATATGATTACTGTGTTTTTGAGGAATATGATGAATATATAATTATGCTGTGTGCATAGGTTGCATGGAAGAACAAACCAGTGAAGCTTTTCCTTTTCTTTGCTTTCTGCTTTATTCTCTCTCAGCATTAAGCCTATAGGAATGGGACCAACTCTGAATGTAATGTGCTTTTTTAAGAAGATGGAATAGTCCTAAAGAGTGTGCTGATAAAGTAAAAGCAGAGATAAGAGCTCTTTGCTTTTGATATTCCACTTCAAAAGAAAAGCAAAAGATCAAATACACCCCCTACCCTACCCTACCCCACCCCACCACCCACCCCACCCCATGGGAAAGAGCGCCATTGTATAGCTTGAAAACACTTTTGCATGGCCCTCCTTGTTAAAAGAGAGAAAATGCAAGACCACTGACCCCTCATGCATTGGAAAGAGTGATCTTGTACTATTCATAAAACAAATCTTAATAGTTGGCATTTGGTGATTGCATGTCATGGTTAATCATCTCGTCTATAAGCTTAACTATCCAAAAAGACCAATGTACTATTGAGCACAATTTGCTTTTTCTATTGAAAAAAGTGATTGTTAAAATAGTTTTATCAAACAAACATGTGTGCGATATTTGATTTCATGAAAGCACACCAAAATGTTGAATACATGGAAAACACACCATTGGAGTCTCTTTCTCCACCCTCAAAGACTGAAATGTGAAATCAAATGATGTCGACCTTAGGTTTTTAAGGGTTACTAAAATTATGTATTTAGCACACCTCTTTCATGCATGTTAAATTTATTTATTTATTTATTTTATTATACAAGTCCATATCACATGCAAAAATATATTATGAAAATTGGACAGAAACAAGACTGTAGACTTCTGCTTCTGGACCGCTTTCAAAATGAGAGCATAATTGGGCCAGTGCTAACAAGTCACATGAGGATATGGGAATGGGCCACATCAGCGCCAGATGGCCCATTCTGATTTTCCATGGACCAGCAAATGAAGATATGAAGATTGTGACCATAAGTGGATGTTTGGGCTTGGACCTTGGTGCTCCTCATGGATTTAGGCCCATGTTCTTGATGCAATGGATAAGTGTAGGCATGTAAGTTTTCATGGCTCGATGTCACAATATATTTGAATCTAGGGATGTCAATGAGTCGAGTTGAGTCAACTTGCAATCAGAACCTCCAATTTTTCATTTCCTTCTTCGCTCGTCTAGGTTAAGAAAGGGAAAAACAAAAAATACAAAATTATTTTTATAGTAAATTGTTAGGGTTCTTCACCTCTTTGTTTGAGCATTAACTTTATTCTTCTTTTTTCACATATAAATAAAATTATGCGGGTTTTTCCATACAAATATGCATTATTTATTGGTCTACAGACATTTTTTGCCTAAATGCCCAATCGGATAATCACTTCTCAAATGTTGACTGCAAAAACTAAATATAATTAATTCGGTGATATAATTTCTTGAAAAATTGCTTAGAGATCAGTTTGTCACACTTAGCTAAGTGGAAATTCAGAGGTGAAGCCAAAGCAGACACGGGGTAACTACCTTCTTCATATTTTAAAATTTTTTTGACTTCATATTTAAAGTTTTCGATTTTTTTTTTTGTTTGAAAGTGAAAAAAAAAAAAAAAAAAAGAAGTTGTTTCTGCAACATTTTTCCCGTCGGGCCTCCACGAGTGATTAGGGTGGTCTACGTCCGACCCTGTCCCCAACTAAAAGGAATTAAAGTTAAGAGGAAACAATGGAGGACACTATAAAAGTGCAATTTGCTTATGAACAACTTTGCTTTTTCTGCATTCACTAGTAGATGGTAGTCACTACAATCTTTACAACCAAACTGTGCACGCTCATGTCTCAGCTTTGCCTTCACTCAATTCTTCTTTTCAAGGACACCCAATTTTTTTAATTGAAAATACAATTTAGTGAACACAAAATAATTGACTATTTTTAGTTAATTAATTAATTAATTACTGCAAGAAGTTTTGTCCAAGGGGCTAAAGACGCCCCCTTATCGATTGATTCGAGTTCGAGACATCATCCCACCTATATGAACCACAACTTTTACTAAAAAAATAAATTAAAAAAATTACCACAAGTTTTTCGTATATTTGATGGATTGTATATATCCAGTATTCTAAATCAATCAGGACTGAATACTTAAACATAAGAATCCACATTATTTAGAGCATCTTAAATACACTTGATGGATCGCAAAAAAATAAAAGTGTGAAATAAACAAATAGCTGTATATGTTTATTGAAATCATTTCTCTAGTGCAGTGCGCGATGCCAACATATGAAGGTTGTGTAGCATAAAAACTAGACATGACATGTAATGTATGCATCTAGTGATAGTGAGAGACTTTATCACCCACTAATTAATCATTTTAATTAATTCAATTCAGATATGCATCACAAAAGTAAGTGGACCGTAATCAACATTAATAAGTTGTAGATGTGAGTGATTAGAGAGCAATGTTGTTCAGAGAGAGAGAGAGAGATGCTTGAGCTACATTGTCTATTGAACCAATGTAGGATAACACGTTTTCTCAATCATGTTGGGGACAAAATCTCTCATCGGCCAAATATGAGTTAAATGATTGATTTATAAGGGGATTGAACTACTCTTTCTAATGGGTTAACCTTTTGGAATAGAATCTCAATCCATAATAGTGGTATCAGAGCTAAACGTTATTTAGCAATCTCTAAGTACGAGACAATTCCATCACAAAGTTAGCGGGATTCAATGTGAATCACGAGGCTATGAAAAAAAGAATCATGGTGGGCTCCTAAGGTGGTTATGTTCATGTAAAGCAGTGATCAAGATATAGTGGAAGGGTTGTGCCTTGATAGTTGATGATTCTTAAGGTGGTTGTGCTCACGTAAGATGAATTAGTGGGCTATTCATTGAAGGGGAGCCATGATTCGTTTGGGAGGGGGATTGTTGCGGATATGTGAATAAAGTCCAGTATCAGCTAAATATAGATTAAGTAATTGATTTATAAGTGATTGAATTTGAGCTCATGGAACATGAATTCCTAAGAAATTATTCGTGAAGCAAGAATCGATTGCATTGGAAATGTTGTCACATATAATTATAAGGTGGTTTGAATTTTGAATGATATTGAAATTTTATCAGCAGTATGGGCGCTTCATCTAAGTAACAAAGACAAGTTATCATAAGAAAACATCTTGTAGCATACTCTCCCTATTGGTTTTTTTTTTTTTTTTTTTTTGAAAACGTAAAGAAAGATATGAGGTCCGTTAGGCTACAACTTTTTCAACATTTTACCACTTTTTTCAATTTTTTTCTCTCTCCTAAATCAATCACATCCACATATCTCATCACATCCACAAATCTCAACCACTCACCTCCACTCATTCTCTCTCCTCTTTTACTTTAAAACACTTTAAAACACTTTTAATTTACTCCCTATCACCATTATGATGTATACATCTGTATGTATTTTATCTTCAATATATTGCTTCCATAGAAAACGTAAAGAAATAAGGTTTACTTTCCTTAATATCTTTGGTTTTCCTTTTTTACAAATATAGAAAACTTGTTAATTTATTTTCATATTTTAAGAAACAAACAAAAAAAAATTTAAAATAGAAAAGAAAGTTTAAAATTAAACAATTTTTTTTTTATTTTTTTAAGTGTTTCTAGCGATATTACATAAAAATATATGTCAAAATGCAGAAATCACCTCATTTTCTTCTCTTTACGCAAAAAACTAAAACAAATTTATAACTTAAAATTAAAGATTGTAATGTATAAGTAATGACCCCGAAGTATCAACTTGAGCCAACACAAAAAAAAAAAAAAAAAAAAAAAAAGGTGGGGTGCGGGGGAGATGATTGTTCGATAATGCTAAGCTTCCAATGGGTTTCTCGTGTGAGGCTTTTCATGGAAAATAAATATGATCTACACATGAAGAGATGCATGCATCAAAGATGAATTGAAGTTCATATATATCGTGTTATATATATTTCTAACAATTAACGTAATTGGTGCTATTAAATAAATAAATAAATAAAAGGGAATTGATTTCACCAAAAAAAAAACAAAAGTTTTCATTGTTCCCAATAATTGAAAGTAAATATATCTATGCTAATAAAATGGAAGCATGCATGCATATATAAATTGATGATTCTGGATTTCGGGTTAGAAAAAATAATAAAAAAGAGAAGCCCAGAAAATATAGTATTATAAATTAATCTAAATAATTTCCAACATTTTCTTTATAGTCTTTCTTGTCAAGGGACCAGTACTCTCCCGCAAAGTAAATTTATATGAAAAAAAAAAGGTAAAATCATTTTTTGTTGCTTGAGGTGACTCCAATACATAAAGCACTAACATGCTTATGTTTTGTCAACCTTCAATAATGAAACTTCTTTTTTATTTATTTTAATTTTTTTATGTTTCAAAGATTTAAACCAAAAAAAAATGGTATTCTTGTAATTCCTTTGAGTAAGAACAAATAAGTATTTTCTTTATTTAAAAAATAACATTTAGTCGAAGTGTTCATGAGACAATATTACATAACCACTATAATATCAGATCAACTATTGTAGATATGTCACGTCCACTTATCTAATAAGCACGTCTATCAGATATTCTTATTTTAATTTATTGGGTTATGTAACAAAACTTCCACTCTTGCTAACATAATTATGTCAGTTAGAGAAAAATAGCAAATTAGAAAAATACAAGTAATATTGACCAAAATTTTGTAGACTATTAAAATTTTCTATTGTATGATAATTTCTTACGATCATGTCTAATTTCACTAACCAATCAATCATTCACTGTATTTAAGAAGAATACCCCAACCTAGCTTTATAGCGTCCATCAAGTTATATAGGATCTCAATTAACATACCAAGTTACCAGCGAGACTAATTAATGTCAATGCAAAACAAAATTTTCTAACGTTAAAATGTAATCATTTCATTAATAAACAAAATTTTCTAACGTTAAAATGTAATCATTTCATTAATCTTCTATTCTCTTTCTTGTTTACAGTAAAAGTCTTCTTTGAAGCAAATTGTAACACGTGATTTCATAAATTTTGTGGTGCATGTTCATTTATAACTATTCAATATAAAAAATTACTTCTTGGTAAAATAAATTTACTTGAACATATGGTAAAATATCCCATGTTTCTTTCATGTGAGTTTCCAAACTACCTAAGCTCTACATTAATTTTACTAAAGAAAAACATCTGCGAAATCAATACTAAACATGTTATAACGGGTCAAGATAGTTGATCTCTGAGTGCTTCTGCTGACAAAAGTTGTGGGGTTTATATGATAGTTTTTTGGGGAGAAAGATAAGGAATAAAATTCAGCTATGGTCTAATCAACTCCTTTTTTTAGCCTCTCTTCTTTTTGCTTTAGACACTCTTTCTTTCTTCTCTTCAATAATGCCTCCTCAGGTTTTGCATAGCTGTAAATAAATACAAAACTTACTCTGTTTTTTTGAGCTGTCGTATATGATGAATTTATGACACTTTCACTATACTAAACTAGATATGATTATTGGAGACATAATACGTACAAGAAAAACAAGCCCTTTCCCTATAATTTGGGATTGGCTATACTAACCAATTTTTTTTCTTTTTTTCCTCCCATTTTTTTTTCACATCCATTAAACGGTTGATAAAATTACAATATTAATATCTTGTTAGTTGTAGGCGTCTAAAATATAAAGTATTAAGACATTTCCAATCTATGATTTGAAATTGTACTAATTTACCCTCGTCTCATGCATGAGTTTTCACCACTCAAAAACACTCACATTTCTCTATACTTCATTTCAAGTAGGAGAAAATTGGTTCAGATTCAAACATTATGCTTTGGGAACATAAAGACACTCTCTTTTGCCTAAACTATGAAATGCATTACTTGACTTCCTTTTTACTTTGTTTCTTCAGACAAGGTACAGTATTCATTAAGCTAAGAATCAAGATTATCAACATCAAAACACTAGAAAGCGTACTTGCCATGATTATTACAAATAACTTTACTTTACATTATTTTATAATTGTGATAATACTAGTATTTACAATATAATCAAGATTTGTTGTCTCATTTTCAGTCTCCTCAACAGTCCTATGCAATCAAGACAATTTATGGCATTGAATTAATACACATGACGATTATTTTGATTAAAAGTGACAACCAAACAAACAGAAAATGGGATAATGAATCTTCATTATCTCTCTCTCTCTACATATAAATATGCAATTATATATGTTCAAGTGTCTCATTGTTGGGATAAAAGGCAAAATGCATTGAAACCAAAAGGAATTGCTTCAAGACAAAGACAATTATATATGCTGTAATGAAAGACTTGCAAGTTTGTCTCTGGCATCCCATTTCTGGTAATGGTCTGATTACTCCATCTTTGTCTTCCATTTTGCATCATTTTTGGTTATTTGATCATCCCATTTCCCAATCAATGCATTGAACAACCAAGATGCATGTAGTTGAGTCATCGACGACCCTAAATTTATTTTCTGTATGTTGCTTTTAACCTAACCAACTTTAGTTACAATCTGAGTCTGAGTCTGAGTGTAGAACCACGTAATGAATATTGGTGTTTAACAGAAAACGAAGAGCTAGTAAGAATTCTCTGATATAGTAGACATGAGCGCGTTCAATCCGGACAGAACAAAGGCGTGGAACATCTATACAAGTTCGGATCCTAGTGCAACTCAAGCTCAAGATGATAATAGAGACACTTCGTGGAACAATTATGGCTCGTCTATAAACGCGGTTTCTTTTGGGTTTGTGGCAACGATAATCTTGATATCAATGTTCATTATCATGGCTATTTTTGAACATTTGTTTAGGCCAACAACGGCGTCTGAAGATGAGGCACAGAGGCAGTCGGTTTCATCGCAAATGCAGAAACTTGGAGATCAAGAAACAGTGAGCCTCTCTTTACTCTCTCTCTCTCACGCACACACATTCTTCCTTTAGGTGCATTGTTTTTCTTCTTTCTTCGTGCGATGTCTAGAGAGGTTTTGGCAATCGGTCACACCATACAGGATGGTGTGATCGCCCATGCATTGAAGTATTGTCATTTCAGAGTGGGACCCACACTTCTCCATAGAGTGCGAACATCTTGACGATTGCGGCCACAATGCTGCCACCTTGATTTGGCGAGGTGTTTTATCTTATTGAGGGGTAAAGCTCGCCAAATGAGTTGCATCATCCTATATCGTCCTATCATTCTGTTGAAGCATTTTGTCTATAAGGGTGTCTCGTGAGAATAACAAAGCTCGCCGCCCCAAAAAAAAAAAAAAAAAAAACCACATTAAAAGAGGGGGAAAAGTAAATATGAAGAGAAATGCTAGAAGTCCACACACATTTTGTGTGGACTTCTACCACACCCTAAAGGGGTGTGGGCCCCAACTTTCAGGTGGGCATTATGGTCATTTAATATCACACCCTATTAGAGTGTGGCATTTTACCACTCAAATTTGTGTGGATTTCTAAACATTTTCAAATGTGAATTCATGTAGCAAACTCTAAAATTATTACAGACGACACTTTTAACTATTTCAAACAGTTGTTGACATGCTGTTAAGAAAAGCAATTGAAATGATAAATATACGAGTGTATGTTCTTGTAGTTAAATGTAATGAAAATGATATGTTGTCTATTAATAACAAGAATGTTCAAGCACTACCGATGGTGCCGTACCTAATTTCCCAGTAATTAGTATTGTCATCAGCTAATGTAATGAAGCTGTTTGTTGTGATAGGTACAAACATCAGATGCTTCAAATTTCACAGTTGTAATGCCAGGACAACAGTGCCCAACCTTCATTGCTCAACCTGCCCCTCTGCCTTGTCAAAGAGAAGCTGTTTCTTGGCCATCCCATCAACATGATTTTGTATCGCCGTAGACTACATTCAGTTTCATTTGTATCCCATTATCATACAAAAAGATGAGTAGCTAGATATTGAACCTAAGCTCTTGTTCCTTATAAACTTTTTTTTTTTTTTTTTAAGAATTTTATAGATCTACCATTCAAGTACAGTTAAACATTCATCAACCACACATTCGAAACTATTAATCTTTATTATCCACAAAATGCGTGACCCTGATGACTATTGAAACTAATAAACGATATTTTGACAAAATAAAAATTAGAGTGAGCATGTGCTTTGGTGCTGCTAATTGATAGACTGAACTAAATAGAATTGAAGTAACAAGCGAATAGGTTAAAATGTTATTTAATGCAACATGCAAACAAACATGCACGACAACATACGAGTACCCGAACAAGAGGAATTGAAAAAGATTTTTTTGGCACAATATTTCTCAAGCATCTTTTTTAACCATCAAATATTGATGTGACGATTTTCAAAATTTGTTTTTTCAAAAAACTCGGTCAACTTTATAAGGAAAATTTATCGAACAACTTAGCGGGTGTTAGAATGTATGTTTTTATGTGCTTTTATATGATTTGACGTGATATAAGAGAGAGAATGAGTGGAATTGAATGGTAGAAATTTGTATTGTACAAAGTAGGTCAACAAGATTTGTGTGTAAAAATGTATTAAAACTTATAGGAGAACACGCACTTAATATTTGCCTCAATTGCAACTAAACGTCCGTGCAATTTTAACATGTTCATCACATGGAACCCCGAATGCAAATATTCAAAATAATTTGGGACTCAAAACTTGCTTTTGAAGGTTGGGGACCCATAACCCCGTTACGGGAACTGGGAAAGGTTGGGAAGTCAACCTTCATTGACCTATAACTTTCAAAGGGACATGGAATAAAAGATTACATTACAGAATATAGATGTAATTATGCAATTAACAGCAGTGCTGATAGCTGCATTCTAAAGAATCCAATCAACGCAAAACATTGTCATCGGATATTTTTGCAAAATTTTATTCTCTCTTTCATCTGTAGAATAACATTGGCAAGAAAACTTGGGGTTCGAAGATATAATCAACAGAAACAATGAAACTCACGGTTATTTGCCTCAAAAAATTAAGAAAGAATCAAAAAATGGCCAACTTGGTACTCTGCTTTCAGCTGACTAAAAGATGACTGATCGTTATTTACCGGCAATGTCATGATCATCAAACCACTTGGTAATTCTCTGCTGTTAGCAATGTTCTTTGAGAAAACTTTGGCGGATTTCCACCCCTTAGTGGTAAAATATTAACAACCTGTGGACGGTGAAATCAGTATGTTAGATATCACTGAAGAGGAAAATTCAGACAGCTGATGAGCCGAAGCATAACAACTTTGTTACATAGAAAAGTGCTCCAGGTGGTGATTTCATCGGTAAAACAGGCTAAGATCAAACTATGACATTTGTAGTGTGCTTGAAATAAGGTGTTATGGACTTATGGGCTGAGCAGTAATATTTCAGGGACCAATTCATAATTTTGCAAGCAGACGAGGGCAGTAACCAATGCCCATATTTATTTTTTCCAGTCAGTAAATATGTGCATGCACAATGGAATCTCATTGTGTGCATTACAAACGTGAATGTGATATTATAGAGGCATTGAAGAGGTCTAGTAAATAATTCAAAAAATTTAAATTTTCTTAAATATGATTATTGCAAGATGAAGTGACGAGAGGACAGGAAATAACCTTTAGATCACTGAAAGTTCTTGTAGCATTAAAGCGTACAGAAATTGGGAAAAACGTTGATGCGTCCACTGGAGGAACAACAAATTCCATGGATCCACTGCAAGTATTTTGCATATCAAAATCAGAAACAGCTATGGCATTAGTGGTTTTTAATAAATGGAATATTGCCATTGAAGCACACCTGCAATTTGAGTTGTCAATGAGTTCTACAGACCACTCCAAAATTGAATTTCGGTTATCATACCTACAAAGGAACATTATCGGAGTGCTTAAAACCTGCTTAAAAATAAAAATAATATAATAATATTTAAAGCAACTTATCAGTATAGGAGTCATCAAGGAGGGTGATCCTTATAGACCATATCAATTATTCTCTCGGAGTAAAGAAAATCTAAATTGGACCAACATGACGGTGATGACAAGTTTTCATTAAGTTAAAAGCATAATTACTTCCAGTCCCCATCTATCTGTTGTACCCGTGGTGCCTCTCTAAGATGTGGAAGAGGTACAGAAATCACAACATTCCGCAAGTCAAACAGTGACAAAGCTTCATATTCCATGCTGACAAAGGTTTCATTCCCATAAACAGAAGGCCAACAATTAACTGCCAAAAAAAGTTGGATCAGATCCATGATATAACCACAAGAACTAGTGCCCTATTTTGTGTTTTGTGTTTGAGTGGTTGTAAGCAACCAAGCTCACTTGATAATGGCACAAGTGACTCATCCGCACTTTGCATTCTCCATTTTAGTAGACCAACACCATCACCAGCCTGACCACTGGGAAATGGCCTATTCGGATCCTTGAGACCCAAAATATTTCCATTGGAAAACAACTCCTTGTTGATATTGGGGTGTGTCTTATACAGAATTCCAGGATTACCACCACTTTCAATCTGAAGATAACCCAAAGGATGCCCTATCAGATAAATTACCCAAACAATAATAAAGAAACTAATCATAATTACACACACTTCGAACTACACAAGAAGCAGTAATGGAGGGATGGAAAAGAACGAAGAAGAACCTGAACTTGGATGAGACCATCATCCTGATTAAGTACTTGCAGAGACAATGTGCCCTGAACCTCAAAGTTTCCAACACCACCATCATGCTTCAAAGTTACATTAAGCTTTTCCTCAACCATCAATGTAACGGGATCTGTTGGTGGTGTAGCAGTTGGCTTGGATTGAGCACCAACACTTGGTCTCACATCTTCGACAATCACTTCACCTTCAGCTTTTAAAGATTCCAAAAATTGTTTGGTCCTTTGTGTTTTTCCTAACTTCATGCCAACACCTTTTGATGGAGCTGTAGCAGATGATGGAGGAGGACCTGATCATAATGTACAATGTACAGTAAATATCTATATCTTGTGAATCAATAGATTAACTATTACACACAGATTAAAAAGTATGAAAGATTAACCAGTGCTACCAGCACAAGGAAATGAATAGTGACACATAGCCAAACAATATAGGTCCACTTTCCATTATTTTGTTGTCTCGGTCTCGGTCTCGGATACTAAAAGAATGCAAGGTATGTAAACAATTATAAGGGGGAAAAGACACAGGAAATCAAAATAATGCCCCCTCCTGGCTATTATAGCTATATCCAAACTGAAAGAAGATTCAGCGGAACGTTCTCGTAAAACTGTATCAAAATTCTTCATTACAAGGAAATTTATGCAGCTGCACAACTTCTGCTTAAGTCAGTTTTTTTTTTAATTTTATTTTAAATAATAATAATAATAATAATAATAATAATAATAATAATAATAATGATAATTAAAGAGAGAAAGAGAAGAGAAGAATCAATTGCCTTTACAGCTCCACCAGGTAAAACAAACACAAACCTTTTGACTTGGAGGAGGAATCCATATCAGTGGTTAATCCAAGGCCAGAACCACTTCCAAAACCAACAACGTTATTAGAGACGTTGGTATCAATTCCGAAGGCAGGTTCAAGTCTTGCAGAACCCATCGACTTCAAAGACATATATCCTCCTTTCTCCGCTCTATTCTTTTCAATCTACAAAAATTTACACAAAAGATTCAATATGTGTCATTTAGAAATGTGGTAAATGGACAGGAACAGGATAAAACATGCATTAAAAAACCACGGCAATTACTTTGCTTTTGTCTATTTCACTGGCTTTGCGCTTCATGACATCCTTGGTTTCATTGATCTTGCTCTGTAAGACCAACTTCTGCAATTTCTCCTCGTGACTGTCCATTTCACAATACTGTTTGACTTGTGCAACTGTGACATTTTCTTTGTGCCCAAGAGAAATGACTTCGTCAAATGCAAAAAGAATCTCAAAAGCCATTTTGCCAATGGCCTCTTCATCTAGGGAATAAGAGTATTCTGGCACCTACTAATGGTTAGGGAAGTTCTCACATGTGACTCTGCAATTAATGAAACTTTGCAATGCATAATACATGGGAGATTCTACCAAAAGGTCTCACACAGACAGCAACCCGTGACTTCGGAAAGAAAACATCGACAATATTAATACCAAGCATATGACAATTCCTCTGAATTGACACTCTTCAGTAACCATTGAGGAGAGAAAAACGAGAATATGACTAGATGATGAAGTAGACATCAGTGTATCTTCATACTACGCAAAACACATGCAAGTTTTAAGAGCTCCATGAGATCTATAGAAGCAATTACTTTTGTAAACCCAGAAAGGATACTAGTTTTGAGAACAACCTCAGTGTAGCCAAATCGTCAAGAATGTTGCTCTGTTTATTTGTTATAAGAACCAAGTACAACGACTCAATCGGTTGATACACATAACGCATGTTTTCAGTCTCAACATAAGTGTGCTGTTTTCCAATTCCAACCAATTTGGGGAACGCTGCAAGATACCCCTCAATGCGTACACGGGACATATCAACGAATTGCCTAGAAGCAAGAGCTGTGGAAGCATAAGATAACAGAGTCACAAGTGTTCATTACTCTTTCAGTGTGAATCAGAAAATTCTAAACCCATGTAAAAATGGCACGCGCCGGAAATAAAAATGATCTGGTCATTTTCTTATAATAAATTTCACCAACCTGATGGAAATAAAAGAATAGTTCAACAGAAGAGGACAAACATGATGAGCAAAGCAAAGCTGGAATGCAAGACTACATAATAATTTGTACTTAGAGACAGACTTGCACCAACAATTAATCATTGGAGTGATTAAAACACCATCTTGACCCCAGAAGAATTTCACTTGGAAAAGTTAATTGCGAGCTAAAGAAGAAGTGCCTGCCTCCCATTCTCAAGAAAAGGTTGGAGACTGAAATCAAGGATTTAGCAAATTATCATTTTACAACGTTAAGCTGAGTCCTTAGAAGAGTAAAGAGTTGTTTGCATATAATTGTATCCACACAAACTTTTGAGGTTTTAAAATTATCAATATGTGACTTCCGATTAATTTGTCAATGCAGTTAAAATGGAGATCGATTTGTAATTCCCATGTGAAAAACTAAACATCGAAAGTTATACTAGAGGAACATGCGATCCTGTTACAAAAGTTATACTAAAGGAACATGCGATCCTATTACAAACTCTTCAAAATATCCAATATGGTCTTCATATAATTCATGCCATGACTTGGTCCTTATTTGGCGGGAGCAGAGGAGGTACCTTATTGAGAAACAAGAATATGAAGCATGCTTGTCTTTATTTGTTTTGGAGGAACCACTTTCAGCCTCTTTGATCATCTTTGAGTTTCATTATTTCTTTGTATGAAGGTTCTAGCCAGTCAACGGGGAGTTCGCAGGCAGTTAAGGTGGTGGGCTTTTGCATGTTTTCTGCCTTTTTCCCTGAAACTGAACTGTGCATTTACATTTCCAAATCTTCACCGTTGTCTCAAAAACTACTTTAAGTGTTTGTTTGGTTCAAATATTTGAGAAATGACTTTTGAATGTGTGATTCAAAAGTAAAGAAAAGTTCAAAAAAATGAAAAAGTCGTCAAATCAATTAAATGAGTGGTTGAAAATAAAGCACGAGAAAATGATTTTCCAGAGCAATTCTAAATTTCAGTTTATCTTCTTGATTCTGTAATAGAAGATTCACAACAAAAGAAATACTATAATTGGACAGCATTTCTCTACATCCAGAGATTATATCCTAGGCAGTAGATGTTTGGAAATCTGGGAAATGTCTACATTCAATCATAGAAAGACCTTTGGCTTCTTAGCTATTTACTTATTTTACATGGTGTTACAGCGTCAACCAATTCCCCAGCATCTATCAATTTATTTTTATTTTATTATTATTATTTTTTTGTTCTCACGCAGATTGAAAGAATAGTGAGAAAAGTCAATTGAATTCTATTAAATCCACCAGAGAATCAAAATTGAAAAGAAATAGCAGTCCACACAAACTCACAGTAATTTCAGAAATTCAAAGTTCAAACTTAATCGTGAAATTTTATTGAGTTAGTGGATTGCCTTTGCCAGATTTACTGATAATGGAAGCTGCAAGTACAACCTGCAGCACAAATAACAATGACAATCATTAGAACACAAAAAAACAAATCGCTACTAAAATTAACGATAGCAAATTCAGGAGCCATAAAAACAAACCATCTTGATCCTTCCAAGAAATTGGATCACAATAACACCTGAAATATCAAAAAACAAAAAATTAAATATGCATACAAAAAGAAGATTTACCTCTGAAGCAATGTGCATTTCTTATTCGACAAAAATACAGATAACACTTGGATACAACAGTGTTTATTTGTTAAAAGATCACGATGGTAACAAAGATACCGTTGGAAATGTACAAAGCCCTGGGCTCGTAGCGAGTAGAGAAGTGGACGTCACCGTGAAATTTGAACAAATTGGGATTTAAATAGCGGTGGATCTAATCGCGGTGATGATTGATGAACCAACTGGAGAGACAACTGGAGCGGAGCTGCGTAGCGTGGGCACTATATATACGTGCGCATTTTCGTAAGAACAGAAAAGCATTATTATTATTATTATTTTTTTTTTTGGGATAACCAAAGAAATGAAATTTCTTTGAGACCGGAAAACAAAAAAAAAAAAAAAAAAAGAGAGACAAAAAATGAAAATAATTTACGACAGTGTTTTTTAATGATTTTTAATGTAAAGGATGAGAGAGAATGAGTGGAATTTAATGGTAGAGATTTGTGGATGTGACGTGATGTGTGGATGTGATTGATTCTGAGTAAAGAAATAATGTATAAAAAAGTGGAAAAATTTTGAAAAAACAAATGCCAATCATGCTTGCTAGCCCATGTTTTGTCAAGTGAGGTCTTGTTCTATATACAATAAAGGGTTATTTTCACATTACTCCCTAAATTATCGGCTTTGTTACAATTTCCACCTCATTCTTTTTTTTCCACCTCCCACCCCCAAACTATGAGAAATTATCGCACAGGACCCCATTAACGTTTTTCATCCATTTCTACCGTTAAAATGTCCTATTTTGTCTTTTTGTGGCCTTATTTTGTCTTTTATTGAAAAGGTAAAATTGTCTTAAATTATCACTGAAAGATTGGGGGTCTGTAGTGATACTAATACTTTGGGGTTCTGTTGTGAAAATACTAATAATTAACTTTAATTTAATTCTAAATTAGTTAAATTAATTTTAATTTGATTTTTTCCAGTGTGTCGACTGCGCTTCTCATCCAAAATAATAATAATAATAAAATAGTTCAAATGGGTCAAAAAAATTTAGTGTGTGTTTGGTCCCAAATTTTAATTAAATTTTACATTTTATTTTTTATATGGATGCTTATTTCGTCCGTAATTAATTTTATTGAATTAGTTTCATGTTGGTTAAATAGTTTTTACAATATATATCGTAAGTAATAAATATATATAAATTAATAAATAAAATTGTTGTATCTAAATAAAATTTTATTAGGAATATATCACAGTAAAAAAATATACCGAATACAAAGAATTAATCATAAGAGAATAAAATAAATAATTAAAAAAATCCCCCCCAAAAACAAGACCGTTACTGTGGTCTTTCGAAAATTTTCTTTAACATTAGAGACAAACACATTTGATTTTAAGAACCAGTTAATAATAAATGTAATTATTGTACCTAAATAAAATTTTACCGAATAAAAAAAAAAATAAAAACACCCCACCACGCCCACCTTACCCCACCCCCCCTCCCAAAACCACCACCACGACGCTAGTTGTTGTGGTTGTTGCTGGTGGCTCGAAACCACCAGATTTGGTGGTTTCAAACCACCACCACCACGCGTAGGTGGGGTGTTTTTATTTTTTAATTTTTTTATTCGGTAAAATTTTATTTAGGTACAATCATTACATTTATTATTAACTGCTTCTTAAAATCAAATATGTTTGTCTCCAATGTTAAAGAAAATTTTCGAAAGACCACAGCAGCGGTGGTGTTTTCGGGGGGATTTTTTTTTAATTATTTATTTTATTCTCTTATGATTAATTCTTTGTATTTGATATATTTTTTACTGTGATATATTCCTAATAAAATTTTATTTAGATACAACAATTCTATTTATTAATTTATATATATTTATTACTTATGGTATATATTCTAAAAACTATTTAACCAGCATGAAACTAATTTAATAAAATTAATTACGGACGAAATAAGCATCCATATAAAAAATAAAATGTAAAATTTAATTAAAATTTGGGACCAAACACACACTAAATTTTTTTGACCCATTTGAACTACTTTATTATTATTATTATTTTGGATTAGAAGCGCAGTCGACACACTAGAAAAAATCAAATTAAAATTAATTTAACTAATTTAGAATTAAATTAAAGTTAATTATTAGTATTTTCACAACAGACCCCAAAGTATTAGTATCACTACAGGCCCCCAATTTTTCAGTGATAATTTAAGACAATTTTACCATTTCAATAAAAGACAAAATAGGGCCACAAAAAGACAAAATATGACATTTTAATGGTAGAAATGGATGAAAAACGTTAATGGCCCCGCATGATAATTTCATAGTGGCTAGGAGTGAAAAAAAAGAATGATTAATCAGAATAAAACCGATAGTTGGGGTGGCAATGTGAAAATAACCCTATAATAAATTTCCATTAATTTCTACTAATTTTTTCTTTTTCATCCTTTTCAATCACTAATATAATTATTTCATTTTTTTAATACATTTTTTCTAATTTTCGACCACAGATCTAACAAGTCATTTGAATAAATAAAAACTATTGTTTATAGAACAAGCCCCGAGTCCCTTCTTTTTTTTTTCCATCACTACTTTAAAATTGTTTAAAACCCCTATTTTGCAGGTTTGTTATGCATTATCATTTTCTATTTTTTTGAACCCGCACTATTATTTTCTGTTAAAAATGGAATCAAAGAAATTATTTTCTTACGCATATTTAATATAAATATTTTCCATATCCAAACTTCTGATCCATACCTAAAATCAATTCTATGCAAGTTGCTTCTCATATAGAGATGAAAATATTTCCCAAAGAATTGGAAAAATTACAAAATTTTCCAATTCCAATCAAAAAGGAATATTTTTTCCACACATCATGTTTAACATAAATATGTTTTTTGGATGCATTGGCTCATGCAAATATTCCTTGGAGGAAAATTAGAAAAAAAAAAATGTCATTACAAGTTGTTAAGTGGCATGAGCCAGAACATGGCGTTGTTAAATTGAATACGGATGGCAAGATAAAGGATGACTATTGTGCTCAGGTGGAGGTGTCCTCCGAGACAGCAAAGGGGATGTTATCATGAATATTACGGCCCTATCTCCATTGTGATGGCTGAAATGATGGCATTGCTTACTGCCGTTGAACTTTGCTTGAAAAATGACTTCAAGAAGGTGTTGATATATAGAATCTGATCCTGCGGTTGTGATCAACATATGTAACGAGTGCTCTGCTCCATGGAGGTTGGGATATCTAATTGATAAATTATGAGAATATCGAGCAAGAATGGCCTCGACATCTATACGCACTTGGAGAGGAGCTAATAATGTCACAAATAAAGACAATTCTCACTCATTCCCCAAAGGCTTCCAACGTAAAGTTAGAGGCCTAGTTTATTTATTTAGATAGGATTGAAATGGCTAATGTTAGAATTGTGTCTGGTTGTGATTAAGCTTTGTTATGCTCTGATTGATAATATAGGATAGTACCTGGTTTGTAAATATTATTTTGAAAGTATGGTATTAAATCCTCCTCATTCATTGTATATATTTTTCCTATCAATAATATTCTATCGCAGACATGGATTTTCAGGTTAAAATAGTTTTCGAAAAAAAAAAACCATACATTTAATTTTTTTATGAGAAACATTTTCCATTGAAAATCACCATTATTATTATTATTATTCGCCCGTATATATTGTTATTAATGGTTTAAATAACGGTATGAATATATTTACCTATATAGTATTTTGGTTTTAATATGAACCTTTATATATATATATATATATATATATATATATATATATATATATATATAAATGTGTGATCTACAATACCTATTTCTTCTTCAAAAAACACTAAAATAGTACAAATGGGGTGAATACGTTTGATAATTCAAGAGTAAAGGGCTCAAATTGCAATGGATTGTTATATTGTCACCACAAAAATTTTATTATACCACCATTTCTAATAGTAAATAAATTAAAATTACAATTTTCACTTGTCTCGCCACTTTGCAAATAGTCAAATATACACACACACTAATTAAATATCTTTGTTAATAAGGACATCAAAATTAACGCTGTTTGACACGATTACAAATAACAATAATAGTAATACTCCAATTCTATGCTTAGTCCGGTAGTTTCAAATTCTCAACAAATATGTCAATGCTCGTTCAGTAGTAGAGCAAAAATTCATTCATCCCCCAAGCCACAAAAAATAGGTACAAAGAAGATTCTGTTTATATTGGTCAGATGTGAGGGAGAAATATGTGGCTTTTGTAGCTGTAGATAAGGATATTTGAATGAAGTTTATCCATTTTTTTCTGTCGCTAAAATAGCAACTTCAACAATTCCCTAAAGGCTAAAACGCCCTTTCTTGCATGATTTCCTCATGCCTCTCTTCAAACCAGACATTCCTATTCTTAATTTCTCATCATGCCAATAGAAGGTATCAATGTAGATGAAGCTCTTTCTTCTTGTTCTCCAGCTAATTCAAACCACCCCAGTTCACCTCGTAATCGGGTGAAATTCTTGTGCAGCCATGGCGGGAAAATTCTTCCCCGGCCAGGAGATGGTCACCTTAAATATGTTGGAGGCGAGACGAGGGTCATCTCCGTCCCTCGTGATATCACCTTCCCAGGTATGAACACTCACCATTTTTTTCTCCCAAGTATGAACACTCACCATTGGTTTGAATTGTTTTATGACATTGTGTATTACATTGCAATAATGGATCTATTTTTTTCTTGATTGAGGAGAGGAACCTGAATTTGATATATGACTCTACAGATCTAATGAAGAAGCTCACATACCTGATTGATGGAGAGATGGTAATCAAGTATCAGTTAATGCCTGAGGAACTCGATGCTTTGGTCTCTGTAAAATCAGACGAAGATCTACACCACATGTTCACCGAGTGTGAACGCCATGGAAGCATGAAATTCCCCAGACTCAGAGCCTTTCTATTCCCTGCAGCTCCTGTTGTATTGGAGAACACAGGCACTCTGGAACCCCATGCCCTCGAGCAACGGTATATTGATGCTATCAATGGCATTATTAGGATAACACCTGCTAACACAAAACAACACCACCACCCGACCATCAATGTAACACAGCAGAGTTCTCTTGTTTCCTCGGCCTGCTCGTCTCCAAGATCGCCGGAGAGCTACATTGCAGAAACAATGAACAATGAGATGATGGTGTGGGGCAATTATCATAATCCCAAAAGCCATCTGCATAAGGTTAGAAGCACGCCGAACATTTGCAGCCTAAACGTTCAACAAAGCAGTAGTCATAATCATAGTCACAGTCATCATCATTCTCCAAGCAATTATCACAATTATAGACAACCTCATCATCCCCCCTGCTACCAACATACAATACTACCGGTTGATCCAAGCAGAGGAAGTGTACCTGAGAGGCTTATCTCAGTCAGGTCTACAGGGCGGGTTGATGGATTAAGGCACCAAGCTGATCATGCTCCTCATTATCACTATTCTACTTCAAGGCAAAACCGAGGGACCGGGTCTTGCAACAAATGTGTGCATTTCGAAGAGTACGACCGTTGTTCAGAGAGAAGAATGATAGATAGATCAGGGAGTATTGCAATGAGTCCTCTTATCTTGAGCCCCCGGCATGGAATTAGTGTGATGAAGACATGGGATAGCATGGCATCCGGAGACAATTAAAGAGAGAATAAAAACAAAGTATTGTAGTGGCTAAGCATTTACATACACAATCATTAATGCAATGCATTCTCATTGAATGGCAGAGAACGAAATTTTAGAGTTATTGGGCAGTATGTAAATTTCGTGCGCACAGAAGGATGAAGGATCGTTTAAATGCATATCCTCACCTTCAAAGCAAGGCACCTAGCATTAGATGCAACCGCACCATGACATGAACTGTAAAGCATACATTACTATTTTATTGTTTTAACGTATCTACACTTGTGATGAAAAATAAAGAGACATTGAGATTAATAACTTCAAAAACCCAAGGAAAGAAGAGCAAAAGGTGCATATTTTCTCTGCACTTCACCAAGAAAGTAGCTACATAATGGAAAAAACTGTAAAATATGACACAACACAATATTGAGGCTGAAATTTTCTAGTTTTGCTTATAAATAATGGACGCCTAGTTGAACGCACTTATTTCATGTATAAATTTTCTCAAAATCCGAATGCTAATGTGCTCAATTCCCGCAGAAATAATCCTTGTCTCATTTTGAAGATAAATCTTACAATAGAAAATGATAAGTAATCCCTGTATAAGTTTCCCGTGCTGCCTCATTTGCTGCCTGTGAAGTCAGCATCAATGACGTCGCCTTGAGGTCCCTTGTCTGATGACTCCGAAGAGCCAGTCCCTTCACCAGATGCTGGGCCTGTATTAGGTGCTGAACCAGGTTGGTTGTATAGGGACTGACCAAGCTGCATCACTTCCTGATTGAGAGCAGTCATTGCATCCTTTATGGCTTGGGTTGAGCCTCCAGTGATAGCATCCTTAAGTTCCCCAAGTTTTGCCTCCACCTTCTCTCTTACTGGGGCAGGAACCTTATCCCCAAGTTCCTTAATCTGCTTTTCCGTCTGGTAAACAACTGAATCCGCCTGATTCTTGGTATCTATAGCATCTCTCTTCTCTCTGTCTTCCTTGGCAAACCTTTCAGCTTCTTTAACCATTCTATCAACCTGAGATCACAAGACTTTCAGTGCCATTATTATTTCAAAAGATATCTAATTGACAACTAACAAAAAAAAAAGGAGATCTAATTGGAAAGCTAAAAATAGTGTCTGCTACAACTGCTCCTACTTAGCGGCTCCCTCAGCACATAATGTATAAGCTTCAGGCTGCTAAACATGTAAGTGTGTCTTCCGTAAATCATTGTATTTCCTAAAAACTCGTTTATTTTTTTAGGTGAGACTGTGAAATGGTTGGATAACAATGAGGAGTTGTTTCAAATGTGTGGCTAGTGGTGAAATGCGTAGTAAAAGTTAATTTTGGTAAGAAAAAAGTAAAAAAGAGCACAGGCGAAATAGCTACAGTAATCCACAGGTTATGTTTCTTAAAACGTTATATCACAAGCTCGTACCTCATCTGTAGGCAATGTACTGGCGCCAGTAATGGTGATATCTTGTTTCGTCCCAGTACCTTTATCCATGGCAGTGACTGAAAGGATGCCATTTGCATCAATGTCAAACTTCACTTCAATTTGAGGGACTCCACGAGGAGCTGGAGGGATCCCATCAAGACGAAAGCTGCCCAAAGATTTGTTGTCCCTGACGAACTCTCTCTCACCTTGAAGGACATTAATCTCAACACTGGTCTGACCATCACCAGCTGTTGAGAACACTTCCGATTTTGAAGTAGGCAATGTTGTATTTCTTGGAATAATCTTTGTCATCACGCCCCCAAGAGTTTCCAAGCCCAAGGATAGCGGTATCACATCCAGAAGCACGATATCACTAACATCTCCAGCCAATACACCAGCCTAGATAGTAAGATAATGCAGGAAAGAGGAAAGACACACTTCATAATCAATCTGAAATATTAGTGTAACAGTTTTTCTGAAAAAATAAAATGAGTATAATCTCGACCTGAACAGCAGCTCCAAGGGCAACAACTTCATCAGGGTTAACCGTAACATTGGGGTCTTTTCCAGTCAATTTCTTAACAAGTTCCTGAACAGCAGGAATACGTGTTGAACCACCCACAAGAATGACCTCATCTATATCACTGAAGGAGAGCTTTGCATCCCTCAGGGAATTTTGGACAGGTTTTTGGAGCCTATAAGAAAACATTATAATTCCAAATAAGCAGCATGACAGAAGGAGAGTGGCTTTGGAGGAGCTTATAGATTACTTTCAACCCAGTACCTGTCAAGTAAATCAGAGCACAGTTCCTCAAATTTGGCTCGTGTTAGGGTAGTCTCAATATGTTTGGGGCCATCTGCGGTGGCAGTGATGAAAGGCAAGCTGAAGAAGTGCAAAGAGAGATGGTTAGCATGTAAATGAAAGAAGTTCTCAATAATTGATTCAGTAAAGTAAGTGTGCCTAATATTAGCTTGGGTTAATGAGGATAGTTCCATTTTAGCTTTTTCTGCTGCCTCAGTCAGACGCTGTAGAGCTTGTTTGTCCTTCAGAAGATCTATTCCTTCACCTCTCTTGAAATTTGAAGCAAGCCAGTCAACAATTCTCTGAACAAAATACATAAAATCAAAGGAAAAATCAATATAGAAGTTAGAGGAAGGAAATGGCTCGAGAAAATAAGCTAAAAGCCATTAAACAACTGAAATGAATGTGAACCTTATCAAAGTCATCACCACCAAGATGTGTATCTCCAGAAGTAGACAAGACCTCAAACACGCCGTCGCCTACCTCGAGAACTAAAACCATGCGGATAGAAGAAAAACAATAAGGAAGCGTTCATGCAAAATACAGGCAATGTAGAGTTGTGAAATCTCATGAGAAACTAGTCGTGCAAAAGATAGCTATGAAATCTCAAAACATTTTCCAAACAGAGACCAACCTTCATTAACTCCATATTAGCTCTACATTCGGGGGAAGCAAGGAAGCAAATTAGATAGTTGTAACGGGCCACCATAACATATCAGACTCAAGTATGAGTAATGAAGCATTTATAGTTAAAATTTCTACAAATGAACACACTCCATCAACTCTAGTTAGGTACGTGATACTGAAAAATGAAAACACACTGATTATTGGATAGTTACAACAGGCTACATACAAGACCCAATCATGAGTAAAGAAACCCATCCACAATCAAAATTTCTGCTGAAGTTTAGTGTATTCTAACTAAAGTGACATACCGATGTGTGCAATGGATTTAGATGAGTAAACACACAATAAAAAATCAGTGTGCTTAAGTGGGAATTAGTATAAGATTAGATCTTAAGGCCAAACTCTCCTTATACCTGAAACATCAAAGGTGCCACCACCAAGATCAAAAACCAAAATTGTCTCATTGCTTTTCTTTTCAAAGCCATAAGCCAATGATGCAGCAGTGGGTTCATTTATAATTCGGAGAACCTCTAAGCCGGCAATCCGACCGGCATCCTTGGTTGCTGTCCTCTGAGAATCGTTGAAATAAGCAGGAACGGTGACTACTGCTTTGGTAACCTTGTCATTCAAGAATTTTGATGCATCATCCACAAGCTTTCTCAAAACCTAAATCCCACAAATGAAGATCGTAAGCAGCAATTCATGAAAAAGATGTTATGTATCATATTTTACCAGCTTCATCTAATAGATTGATTGATTGAAATGTATATGTTTAACTACTATCCTAAGGTGAAATTGGAACAAGAGCCTTGTCTTGCCTGATGAACCAATTGATTTAAATATTTAAGCTTATAAATCGATTCAAATGTATATTATTTACTTATTATCCTCAACAATTTATACAAGCATCTACCTGAGCTGAGATTTCCTCAGCTGCGAATTGTTTCCCAATGGCAGGGCACTCAAGCTTGACATTACCATTCTCATCCCTAACTACATGATACGAGACCTGCCTGGACTCATCGTCTACCTCATTCATCTTCCTCCCAATAAACCTTTTCACCGAGAAAAAAGTATTCTCCGGATTGACCACAGCCTGCCGCTTCGCAATTTGTCCAACCAGCCGATCTCCATTCTTCGTATACGCAACAACAGAAGGCGTTGTCCGCTGCCCCTCGGCATTGGTAACAACTGTAGGCTTCCCACCTTCCATTGCCGCCACCGCAGAATTCGTCGTCCCCAGGTCAATACCTACCACTTTTTCCGCAACCACACGGAGAGGCGTCGTGCTAAATTTCCGCCGGAAACTGCATCCACCCTGATTCTTCAACTTAATTCCAAACGACGCCGCATGATCGACCTTTTTCCCGAAAAACACAGTTTTAGTAGATCTTCCAGTGGTTTGACCGCCGCAAGCAATGTTAATTGTGGCTCCGCGAGCGTGGAATTGAGCTGCTGAAGTGACCATTTCTGGAGAAATCTTCTATAGAACTAACTAGCAACAACGCAATAAAAGCTTTATCGCTGTAAATGGACTGTGTTTTCGAGGAGAAGTTTTGGCGGAACGGAGAATAAGATTAGGGGAGTTGCCAAGTTGGGCGAAATGCTTCCAGAAGCTTCTATTGGAAATACAACCTGACCGGTCAAAAGATTCAAAACAAACAATCAGGTGAAAAATGTTTGCACAAAAGAAATTGTCTTTCATTACTTTCATAGTAATTTTTAAAATTTCTTCTTTGCAAACTAATAGTAATTTTTAAAATTGATTGTATTAAATGATTCAATTCGAAGATTTGAGTAAAATGTTTAAGTTCTTGATCAATAGATAATGTTTTTCTTCCTACATGTCCATCAACTATGCTAATTATTAATTTAGGGTGTGTTTGATTACTTTCCTATAAATCATTTTTCCTTCATTTGGATTTTTTTAAAAATATTTTCCTACTTTTATCTTGAATTGAATTTTCTAAGAAAATGACTCATTTTGTGTATAAAAGAATTATACATGGAAAAAAAATTTGTTGAAAAAATTTCCTATCAAATAATAAAGCAGGAAAACAATTTTTTTAATTTGACATTTTTCTAGAAATTTTAGTGAATCAAACACACCCTTAATGTTTAAGTTGTTAATTGATAGATACAATGTCTTCCTCCTACATATCCATTAGTTACTAGTATACTGCTTTCCTTTGCGGTGAATCCAACCGCCCGCGGAGGAAAAGAGAGCTTGAGCACAAGTTTGGAGGAAGAGAAGTAGAGAGGGTGAAAGGGAGAAATCACCAACGTTGCAAATGGAATGATGGACATATGAGACAAACTAGTAAAGGCCCGTGCATCGCACGAGATATGGTAAAAACCGTGTATATAATAGCATTACATTGTCTTTTTTTTTTTTGAATGTAAAGGGAGCGTTACATTGTCTTGGCTACTATCTTTCATTTTTGAAACTTTTTTTACGAAGTCAAATAAAATAAAGAAGCAAATTGAATAATAAAAGATTATCAAACGATGAGATAGTTGATCCAACAAAAGACATGGTTGATCACATAAAGATAATAAAATTTACTATGATTACAGTTGTAGGAGCTTTTCGAAATTGCAAAGCCACTGAATTCTTTGTATAAAGGTGAGCTGGAGCAGTCCATTCCATACCCCTGTGGACATTTTCTCAAGCAAAGAATTTTGTGTTTCTTGTAATGGAATCAAAACCTGTGATAACAAAATCTCCCCTTGTATTAAAATAATAATAAATTAAATACAATACAAACTGTAGCATGCATCAATCATATCTATTTTTAAAGTTGTATGATTATAATAGAAGAAACATGGAATTGGCAATAGAAGAGTGAACACGATTCACATTAGCATAAAACTCAGAACAGCATTCTTCTGTTAAAAAAAATTAGAAAAAAACATTAGCTAATGTACAGTGTGAAGGATATAGATCTTGTAAAGAGTTACAAATTCTTGAATGAGCTCTCATTGACCCATATATGTGCCAACTGACCGTAGGACAAGTACAAATGTTCAGCCACCATAGTAAGCACATTGCAAGAATTTATATAAAAGCAAGATCAGTTTTATCATACAAAATTCATGACCGGGTAAAACCCAATTATTCATAATCAAAAGAATAACAAGAAAAAACAAAAATGATAAGCTCAAAAGAGGCAAAGACATATTGTAACAAAATAAAAAACTGAAGCACGATCAAAATACCATTTTTGTCAACTGAAGGCAAATAAAACGTGAACTATAAATAGTTGCACTTGAAGATCGTCATTGCAATTGCTTGGCAAAAATTGCTAAAGTTATGCTCCTCGGCCAAGACTCATACAAAATAGTGATAGATTCACTTTAAAATCTTAATTTTCTCCAAATTAATGCTGCAGTTAAGTACAAAATACAAGAACCAAAAATCTATCAAAAAAATTATTTATAAACTTGTATATAAATAAACAAAATTTGCAATTACAGCTTTATACTCATTGAAATTTGAAATGTCAATAGTTAAAGTGAGACATTTATCTTAAGAATATAATCAAATCACCATTAATCCACAACCATTGTTATAATATTGCTTCTACATACTATATCATGATATATACTCGTCTATATAGCTACAAAGCATTAGAAACCTTCAAACAAGAAACAGGTTTAGTGGTTTGCAACACCCCCATTTATCTTCTATTTGTATCTGTACGCCCCTAGCATAAAAATGGCATGAGACATTTATTGATACAAATGGTAATTAATAAACTATAGACGAAAATGAAAAGTCGGAGTGAATATAAAACGATCAATATTCTCTGATTCTTACATAAAAAGCACTTCCAGATTTTCTTTGATTCACCTATAGATTCTTTCATCAGTGCATAGGCCTCTCTCCATCTATGTGATCTTTAAAATGAAAAAAAAAAAACCCCTAAGCATCAAGACCACAAGATTTGAAGAAAGAAGCCATACCACAACCAAGCACATACGGCGGTGAAAACACCGACGAACAAGAAATTGATGAGTCGATGTTGCACGCCGTCGGATTTGGTGGCACTGGCCGACGATACGACACCCTGTGGGGTTAGATCCAGATCTAGCGCAAAAGATGTCGAGTTGGAGAGGTTGTGAGTGGTATGACAGAGAGAAAGGGGGAAAGATGAGAAGTGGAATGTTGTGGACTATGGAAATCGGGACGCTGTAAATGATATGAGACGGGGAAGGGGGCCGAACAAAGGAGAGCGTTTTGGAGTGAGAAAACGGGGACAAGAAAATGATGCACATGGACAGCAGAAGGAATATATACAATTTTCAAAAACGACGTCGTTTTCGAAAACAATTTTCAAGTAAGATAAAATAAAGCATGAACGGGTGCCAAACGACACAGGTTAAAACTCAATACGACAAGGAATGCAGTGTAATAATATAAAACGGCGTCGTTTTGGGTTCTCTTTGGGCCATGACGACGAAAACCCTTGAACTCGCTCTTTTATGTTATAGTGATATATCCTTTTTTGGGCCTGTGAGGGAGAAAGACCTCCCTCCAATCGGTGCTTATATTAATTATTATTTTATTAATAATATTAAGGGCTTATGTGATGGAGGACAAATTTTCCAAAAAAAGAAACAATACATTTATTTTCTTACACGTTCATGTTTAACCACTCAATATATTGTTATTAGTTTTTTATTTTTTAACCATACATTTAAAAATCATTTGTTCTATAATCTATGTTAAACATACCTTATGTATTAGAAAAAATACTTCTTTTTAGCGTACACAAAAAATAAAGGTGAATAAATTGACTACTATTACATGGTCTAATTGAAGTCGTGATATTATAAAAATTCGAACTGAGTTAAAAATTGCCTACCGTTACATGGTCTAATTAAAATCATGATATGATATGTTAAAAATTCGTAGTGAGTAAAAATGCATTGTCTTTGTATAAAAATAATTAATCATATGTTGTGAGTATCAAAATTACATATTTTTAAATGTTATGTACTTTCATAAAAGGATTAATCTTGATCTCCACACACTTTTTTGTATAGAGGCCTCCACACCCTAATAAAGGGGTATGGTAAATGATTATTTTTCTCCCTCCCACTCGAAAGTGGAGGGGCCCACACCCCTATTAGGGAGAGATCTCCACACAAAAAATGGACAACATAAAAATACCACCGATCATAAAAATGGACATCATAGCCATTCTCCCGGCAATTACCACAGTTATAGGCAATCTCATCATCCCCTGCTACCAACATACAATACCACCGATCGATCCAAGCAGAGGAAGTGCACCTGAAAGGCTTATCTCAGTCAGGTCTACAGGGAGGGTTGATGGATTAAGGCACCAATGCAATTAATGCAATGGTTGTATTTTAGACGATTTGACATCTTTTTGTATGTTCAATTAATGAACTGTGTTACATAGCCTGTAGCTTGATTCAACTAAGCTCTGATTAATTTGTTTTTAATTTTTAGCATTTTTAATGAGTGGTGATGTGCGATTGATATTAATATTTTGATTTTGTCTCGAATGTTTTTGGGAGATAATTATTAATTATATGCCTTGAATGTTTGGGGTAAATTAGGATTTGGTCAATTAATATGGTAGATTGGCATGATTATTTTTTTAATTAATTAATTGGTTAATCTGTTATTTGTTCAGACTTTCTAATTAATTGACTCTGAATTAAAATTTAGTTAGTAACACTTAGGGCTTGTTCTATACAATATAATTTTCTATTAACTTCACTTATTTTTTTCTCATCATTTTCAACCACTAATACAATTACTTTATATTTTTTAATATATTTTTTAAATTTTCAACTATACATCTAACATGTCGTTCGAGTAAATTTCCAATATTTTGTATGGAACAAGCCCTTTTTCCTCTTCATGTTGTTAGGCCAACTTTCTGCATTTTTTCAAATTTTGAATTTTTTCAAAAATCAATCTTTGATCTCGTATGACATGCGTATATTTTTTTTACCCCTCTCACTATTTAGTTATTTTTTGGTCTCCAATATACATAGGGCTACATTCGATCTCTTCATCGATCCATTGGATGTCAACTTAACTTGAAATCGAAGATTCGAAGTTCAAACACTCGAAAATATTCTTTCTGATAAAATGATAGTTTCATTGAAAAAAGTGTAACAATACAATGAGTAAAAGAGAAGCGTTTCAAAAAAAAAAAAGAGAGAGAGAGAACTAGCCTCGCCATCCCTCATATCACAATTTGCCGCTATCGTAAAATCCCTTAGGGACTGAGGTAGGCCATGTTCGTTTGGATAATTTACAAATCTGAAGAAGTATTATTACTGTTTTTTGGCCCCACTTCTGAGCTTAGGTACACTTTCACCAACAAAAAGTCAAAAATAATTTTCAGCATGCCAAATTTACCCTTAGCTTGGATCAAGAATTTGCTTCGATTTTTACAAAAAATTAGTGGGTAATATTGTAATTTGGGCACCTTCAACCTTAGCTATTCAAATATTGCGGCTGGATCCATTGACTTTTTAGCACAAATTCAAATATTGCGGCTCCAAAATTTAGAAGATATTGGAACGAACATGCCCATAATCCACCAATATATATAAACTTTTTCACGGGTGATTTCAATCAATTCATTTCATGGAACGCAAAAGCACCACTTAATTTCGACGACCAAGTCACCGCATTACAATCAAGTCTAGCACTAAGAACATTCGTGGCAAGGGCATGGGCTACCCTATTGGCCTCACAACCGATTTGATAACAAGAACCATTTCCCACAAGTGCCATTACATCTGGAATAGCAAGAAAAATAGTCATAATGGATGGGAACCAAGGCACGTGCGGATTCCATTAATGAGCATATATAATACATTACGACTCGATAAGCTCCACGTAAAGATTGTGCTCCTAAGCAAATAGCAGGCTTTCCATAAATGCCATGGCTTCAGCTAACTTGACTGAAGGTCGTCTAAACATCCGTTTAGCAATGCAGCCGATGACAACTCCATCCGTGTCCCTAATCACAGCTCCTATACCATACTCATCCAACTCTCCCCGAACCGAGGCATCAATGTTGAGCTTCAGCTTCCCTATCGGCGGCTTAGACCACTCAGTTCGAGCTTGTTTTGGCAGCGCTATCCCAGACAGAGGGGTAAGATAGTGCTGCTGAACCGATATAAAATCCCCAATGGCTGCTGCCAATATGCTAGAGTTTCACCGAATAGCTCCATGAACGGCACGATTCCTCTCAAACCATAATGACTACGCTGTGATTACGATGAAAATCAGAACTTTCCCGTTGAATTTCCATCAACAAAGTCTTAAGTCGACGACGAACAAAAAGTGTACTGCTTGAGCTTCCACCATAAACCAATTGATTTCAAAACATCCCTCGCCAATTAACACTCAAGCAAGATGTGAAGAATAGTTTCCTCTTTACCACAGTACATGCATGCAACTTCCACGTCAACCCCACACGTTCGTAGCAGGCTGTTAGTTGGTAAAACACCATGAAACACTTTCCACCAAAAAAATAGAGACTTTGGCTAGAATTCGAAGCTTCCGTAAGTTTCGCCACCGAGGTAGCTAGGCATCAACTACTACTGGATTCACCAAACTTCAAGCTTCTAAGGCACTTATAACCGCTCTTAACGGAATACTCCCCATATGCAGAGCCGGTTTTGGCTTGAGGCAGGTGAGACTGTTGCCTCATGCGCAAAACTGGAAGGGGGCGACTTTTTTTTTTCACACTTAAATATTTAATATATATTAATGAAGAACATTGTTACTAATGAGTGGCGCAGTGGTTACTCTATATGTTTTTGTTCTAATAATTGCATGTTGTCACCTAAGTTCGAATCCCGCTATTGCAATTTTGCCATGTTTTTTATTGCTTTCCCTATTTAAATTTTGTAAAACTATTCCTTCATATATATATATATATATATATATATATATATATATATATATTAATTCTTTTATATTTAGCATCATATAAAAGTTTATAATGCCTATAAATAAAATTTGCAATACCCCATTGAGTTTTATGCATATATTCTAAAACATTCCTCAATTTCATATTATCATCAAATAAAATATCTTCCAAACAATCGAATCTTGTTGTGTTAGAACATAAATAAACTATTTAAAAAATGAAAAATGAGCTATTATGGCACATTTTTTAATGGGAAAAACACACTCTTATTAATATTAATATAACTAGTCTCAATTTGACTCGTCATCTTCAACCCCATTTTTTACTAAAATAAATAATCAAAAATATTCAAAATAGACCATATAAACTTCACGAGTCATCACAATAATTTAACAATAAAAATACGAGCCTTATACATGTCAACAATATCATACATGAACTGTTTTAAAAAACAAAATATCACATATGGATAAAAATTTCCTAAACTACAGAGATCATATAATACTAGGTGAATTTTAAATTTTATTTCAAAATTTTCAGTTGTATCGGTAAAAAGCTAAACTATATATTAAAATTTTGATTAATGTTTTTTCTTCTTTTAGTAAAATAAAAAATCCCATTAATTTTTGAAATTATTATTAGATTATAATGCGAAATGTACCAATAGAGATTATTTATTTTCATTTTTCTATTATTATATTTTTAGTTAATTATTAATTTTTATAAAGCACTTATAAATTTGGTAATTATTACAAGGGGGCGCGTTTTTTATGTTTGCCTCAGGCCCCGAGAATTACAGGACCGGCGCTGCCCGTATGGCTCGCAATGCCAAATAATCCTATCCACAATGGACCTATTCCCAGCTTGTAGAGCAAAGATCAAATCGCAATCAATAGGGGTGAAGAGACTTGAGATTTTTTCCTTGTCCCATGCACCAGTAGCTGTGAATAGCTCGGCCACCTTAATGTCTTGGTCATAATTAAGTTCTCACAAATGGTCTAAAATCATTAGCCCTAGGGAGCCAAGGGTCATGACATGCGTCAACTAGCTCGCCGTTCTTGATCCTCCACCGCATACCAAGCTCAACCAACTTTCAACCCCATAGAATACTTTGCCATAGATACGAGTCGCCTCTCCAACGAATAGCCCCCATGAATGCGCAATTAGGATAATATTTGCCGGCAAATTGGCTAACCAAAGCAAGGGGCTGTTGCAACAACTTCCAAGCTTGTTTCGCCGTCATAGCCTTATTAAACAACTCCATCTGACGAAATCCCAAACCTCCCAGCTCTTTAGTTTGAATAAGCTCCTCCAACTGCACCTAATGAATTAATTTTACGATTCTTCTCCAAGCCATCCCACCAAAAAGAGCAAATAACCACTCTAGCTAATTCCTTGGATTACCAAGTTCGGGAGCCGAAATAAACTCATGTAATAAGTAGGCATAGATTGTATCACCGCTTTGATGAGTACCTCCCCGACCCCCCGCTGAGAAAAAAGAATGCCCCAATGAGAAAGCCAAGCACGGATTTTGTCCAATACCACTCCCAATAGAAGTTTCTTGAGATGCCGCAACCATAGAGGAAAATCAGATTTTGTCCAATACCACTCCCAATAGAAGTTTCTTGAGATGCCGCAACCATAGAGGAAAATCAAAATATAAGCTATGTATGTTCTCATTCCCAACGCCAAGCATGCATATTCGTGATGGGATCCCGATCTGGCGGTGCCACGTTTGGACTAAAATGGACAGTCGATTTATCGAGATTGACTTGTTGACCAGACCCTCGAGTACTATACATTTGCAGCAAACAAAGAAAATTGAATAATGCTAGAATGCTATAGCCATTAACATAATTAGTGACATAATAATAGTAAAATTCTATTCTTGCCATTAATGAATGGCTAAATTGATATTGTTTTAAAAGATATTGAAGTCATTTTATTCTATTATGGTATTCTTTATGGCATTTAGTATGTCACCGTAGCGTGATCGAAGAAAATTAAGGTCAATAGCATTAGCTATTAGGAATAAAATCGCATCTTTGGCAAAGAGCAAGTGGCTTACACGTGGACAGTGCTTGTTATATCGAAAGCTCATTAACGTCCCATTAAGTTCCCCTTTGCGAATAAGCCCCGATAAGGCTTCAACTACAATCAAGAATGGGTAAGGAAAAAGTGGACATCCTTGTCGAAGTCCAAGGGGTTTGGGCTAATGGTAAGGCGTCTCCTTACCAGTTTGTTCCGGTTTGGGACAGTACACTCTATCCTTATAATCCTTAATTTGTACTAAAAAATCATTAATATGGTCACATTTGCAATTTTGTGGCAACTTATGAAACCGAAAACTAACGTGGGACAAGGATGAATTTTCACTTGGAACCTAATCCTAAGTCCTAACATAATGTTTCTCACCCAAAAAATTAAAAACCTAAATTAAAAGGTAATAAATGAGAGATCGAGAGGATTATCCCAGTGACTAGGAGATAAAAAGTAATAAATGAGGGATCAAGGGTGTTGTCTCAGTGATTAGGAGACAACTTTTACTTGATTTTTAAAAAAATGAAAGAAAGAAAGAGAGAGACAAGTACCTGTAATTGGTTAACACCAACATTTGATCCCACCACCACTCCCTTCCACCCCATTGTATTATAGAAAAGGAAAAAAAAAGGATTGGTAAGAGAAAAATTTTAGTTCACATGTCATCAATAAAATAATCAACATGTTAATACTAGAGTTTCATCTTTAAAAAATCGTAGTACTATACATAAAAGGACTATAGGATTTAAGTTTTGAGATCAAACTCAAAGTCTCAATACAAACATACATAATTGCTTGTTTAATAAGGAAAAAATTTTAAGATCTTTCTGAAAGATTGATCTTTCAGGACTAATAGGAATCGCACATATACATAGGGGGCCACAATTTAATAAATAAAGTGGTCACATGTGTAGGTGAAGCCTCTACCAAGACAGTGTTTGGCTTCTGAGATCTTGCATTTTTTTCCGTTTAATAATAGTCCATGGGAGAGGAGGACTAGCATTACAAAGAAGAGCCTCGAGTGGAGTTAGCCGAGATGACTGCCTACAAAATCATTTGGACAGCCTAATTTCCCACTTCGATTTCAATGCACTTCATTTAGCTAGAGACATACCAATTAGTTGCACAGTTGTGATAACTAGTTACTTTATACAAAAATAAAAATAAAAATAAAAATAAAAATAAAAATTAACATAAAATGCATCAATCAATATGTATGTGTATGCCTATGTACTAGCGGAAACTAACCGCCCTACTGGCTTAAACTATAGCCGCCTTGCTAGCGATATAATTATAGCCACACTACTTGCAACAACTCATGGCAGGAACTAAGGCCACTCAAAATAACTTCCTATTTTATGGTCGAGAAAATAAAAATTACTTAGCATGTAGTGAAAAGCACATATCATAAGCATCTAAAAAAAAATTAAGTGTCAATTAATGTGTGATATTAAACTATTTCAATTTAAATGTGCAATGGAGTATTTATGCGCGTTTATCTAAATATTTAAATTGGGGTTAACTAAAAATACTTTAAAAAATAAAAATAAAAATCGACGTTTGTAAATTGAACCCCAACAATCCGGCCGGCATTGAAAATCCATGCTAACCTCCCATAGTTGCCTATAATATTTACAATTCAATTCACAAGAAAGATGAATTTGATACAACTTTCAATGTTTCTCTTGGCGATCTATGCGAGTTTCTGCTGTAAGTCTCCCCCTAATTTGTTTATCTATAGTCAGGGTTTAAATTCTTCTTTTTTTTCATCCCATGGTGTTTCATTTCTTGTTTATCTGCAAGAATAAGTAATTAAGGTTTTTGTTGTTGTATTTGCAAGAATGTTGCTATGATCTCTTCACAATGTTCTGATTATAGAATACTTCATTATATACATATATATATATATATATAGACTGATAAATTAGGGTTTTGTTCCTCAAAATTATTGGTTACTTTCCTTTGAGAATTTCTCATCTCTTTACAGTTGGTTGTTTTCGTATTTTTCTCAGATGGCCGGCCGATTCACCACCAACTCTAGCACTATTTCGACGTCGATGAGCACTATTTTCCCATCCGCTACAATGATGGGTTTTTGTTTCTACATTCTGTTGCTCACAGTATTCAAGGCCACAACATTGTTGAGATCATCAGAAATTCTGATACCCATTCAAAGTTTCCGCACCCCTCTCATAATTCTTGATTACATTCCCAGTGTTCCACTCATCTTGCATCGAAAGACTGAAAAGTCTCTGCGGAGTTTCTCCATGGTTGAGCACCATTTGTCGGATTTGATGAAACTCTTCGTCCACGTTTGCTCGTAAAGGGCAGGTTCGTTCATTCTCAGTCAGCCCGCTATCGATGCAAGATGAATGGAACACTGGGAATATAATCAAGATCAAGGTTGCACAAAAACGAAAACGGGAGACAAAACGGGAACGGGGAAACGGAATTTTAAAAATACAAGAAATTTGGAAACGTTTTCCTTTAAAAAAAACTATGTTCATAACCTGGAAATGTTATGTAGTAATTATTAATATGAATTAGACAGCAAAAATATCAATTAAATCCAATCTAATTAAAATTTAAAATCATTGTGGTAACAAAATAATTATTGAAATGTAGTAATACTAAAAATCTTAAATTAGAAAACTTAAAAAGTTCAACTATTAAATAAATTTCTTAAACATCATCACAATCGATGTCTATAATAATATCCATATATAGCCTCCATTTCCAGTTGATCCAAAGAAAGATTAAGTCTACCAACATGTCTTTAGCTATATCCCAGGTTTTAGTTTTTCACACGTAGTATTCCGAGTTTCTCCTTGACAGAAGACTCATATTGTTATGAGAAAAAAAATAAACTTAATTAATAGCACGGATGTAGTTAAGTAAAGTTATAATCGACTAAGTAAGTTGGTTTAATTTAATATTATTATATTTTAATTAATTAGATAATTAATAATTAACCTTTTAAGTTTTAACAGTAAATTATAATTATTTGTCTTTTTTAATTTTTAAAGTTGTGAATTTTTAATGCGAAGTTTCCTAAAGTTTAGTTAAAATTTCCATGAAGTATCTATCAAGTTTCGCTCAATTTTCTTGAAAATAGAAAACTTCCTTAGAGTTTTTGAAATGTTTCCATGGAGTTTCCGTCTCTCTTAAGTATGGAAACTCTTAAAAAGTATTGTGTTTCGTCTCCAAAACATTTCCATAGAGTTTCCGTCGAATTTCGATTTCCAAAACATTTCTAAGATGAAACTCAGGCCTTTTAAGAGTCTACATGCTTCAGAGATCAAGATTTAACTGAGTATAAAATTATATTGATTAAAAAAAATAGAAAGGATCCGAATAAGTTCCCCAACTTCAAAATCTAGAATACGAATGGAACACATACTTGAAGGAGAATCTTAATCACTTATGAAAGAGGTGTGGAAGCTGTGAGTTGTTATCAGAATTTCTGATGATCTCAATGTGAGCAACAGAATGTAGAAACAAAAACCCATCATTGTAGCGAATGAGAAAACAGTGATCATGGACGTCCAAATACTGCTAGAGTTGGTGGTGAAAATCGGCCACATGAGAAAAATGAAAAACCAACCAGTATAAAGAGATGAGAAATTCTAGAAGGAAAGTAACCAAAAATTTTGAGGAACAAAAACCGAAGTTATCAGTGTGTGTATATGTATATATATATGTATATAATGAAGTATCCTATAATCAGAGCATTATAAAGAGATCATAGCAACATTCTTGCAAATACATCAACTAAAACCCTAATTATTTATTCTTGCAGATAAACAAGAAATGATAAACCACAATGGGATGAAAAAAAAGAAGAACTTAAACCTTGGCTGTAGATAAACAAACTAGGGAGAGACTTACAGCAGAAACTCACAAAGATCGCCAAGAGAAGCACCGAAAGTTGTCTCAATATCATCTTCGCACATCGGATGCAAAAAGAAGAATTTCTTGTGAATTGAATTGTAAATATTACAACACTATGGGAGGTTAATATAGCTTTTCAATGCCGGATTGTTGGGGTTCAATTTTCAAACCGCTATTTTTATTTTTATTTTTATTTTAGGTATTGTTAGTTAACCCCATTTAAATGTTTATATAAACACAATGTAAATACTCCATTGCACATTTAATATTAAAATAGTTTAATATCACACATTAATTGACAATTAAATTTTTTTTAGATGCTTATTATATGTGCTTTTCACTACATGCTAAGTAATTTTTATTTTCTCAACCACAAAGTACGAAATTATTTTGAGTGACCTTAGTTCCTGCCATTAGTTATCGCCGGAGTAGTGTGACTATAGTTCTCTTACTAGCATGGTGGCTATAGTTTAAACCAGTAGGGCAATTAGTTTCCGATAGTACGTAGAAGTAGTTTTGGTTGTATTATATTTTAGTAAAATATATATATTTTACACAACCGCCACCCGTTGTTCTTTTTTTTTTTTTTTAACGTTGGTTTAGGGTGGCGGATTTTTGCTATAACCGCCACCCTTTCTTAATTCCAAGCATCAATGGTGGCGGTTTCAGTGAAAACGCCACCTAATGGGCGTCACCTAATGTCACTTGTGTACTAGTGCCGATTCACCACCAACTCTAGCACTATTTCGACGTCGATGAGCACTGTTTTCCCATCCGCTACAATGATGGGTTTTTGTTTCTACATTCTGTTGCTCACAGTATTCAAGGCCACAACATTGTTGAGATCGTCAGAAATTCTGATACCCATTCAAAGTTTCCGCACCCCTCTCATAATTCTTGATTACATTCCCAGTGTTCCACTCATCTTGCATCGAAAGACGAAAAGTCTCTGGGGAGTTTCTCCATGGTTGAGCAACATTTGTCGGATTTGATGAAACTCTTCGTCCACGTTTGGTCGTAAAGGCACGTTCGTTCATTCTAAGTCAGCCCGCTATCGATGCAAGATGAATGGAACACTGGGAATATAATCAAGATCAAGGTTGCACAAAACGAAAAACGGAGACAAAGCGGGAGCAGGAAGCGGAATTTTAAAAATACAAGAAATTTGGAAACGTTTTCCTTTAAAAAAACTATGTTCATAACCTGGAAATGTTATGTAGTGATTATTAATATGAATTAGACAGCAAAAATATCAATTAAATCCAATCTAATTAAAATTTAAAATCATTGTGGTAACAAAATAATTATTGAAATGTAGTAATACTAAAAATCTTAAATTAGAAAACTTAAAAAGTTCAACTATTAAATAAATTTCTTAAACATCATCACAATCGATGTCTATAATAATATCCATATATAGCCTCCATTTCCAGTTGATCCAAAGAAAGATTAAGTCTACCAACATGTCTTTAGCTATATCCCAGGTTTTAGTTTTTTATACGTAGTATTCCGAGTTTCTCCTTGACAGAAGACTCATATTGTTATGAGAAAAAAAATAAACTTAATTAATAGCACGGATGTAGTTAAGTAAAGTTATAATCGACTAAGTAAGTTGGTTTAATTTAATATTATTATATTTTAATTAATTAGATAATTAATAATTAACCTTTTAAGTTTTAACAGTAAATTATAATTATTTGTCTTTTTTAATTTTTAAAGTTGTGAATTTTTAATGCGAAGTTTCCTAAAGTTTAGTTAAAATTTCCATGAAGTATCTATCAAGTTTCAGTTTCCGAATTTTACTGAAAATAGAAAACTTCCTTAGAGTTTTTGAAATGTTTCCATGGAGTTTCCGTCTCTCTTAAGTATGGAAACTCTTAAAAAGTATTGTGTTTCGTCTCCAAAACATTTCCATAGAGTTTCCGTCGAATTTCGATTTCCAAAAATTTCTAAGATGAAACTCAGGCCTTTTAAGAGTCTACATGCTTCAGAGATCAAGATTTAACTGAGTATAAAATTATATTGATTAAAAAAAATAGAAAGGATCCGAATAAGTTCCCCAACTTCAAAATCTAGAATACGAATGGAACACATACTTGAAGGAGAATCTTAATCACTTATGAGAGAGGTGTGGAAGCTGTGAGTTGTTATCAGAATTTCTGATGATCTCTCAATGTGAGCAACAGAATGTAGAAACAAAAACCCATCATTGTAGCGAATGAGAAAACAGTGATCATGGACGTCCAAATCCTGCTAGAGTTGGTGGTGGAAATCGACCACATCAGAAAAATTAAAAAACAACCAGTATAAAGAGATGAGAAATTCTAGAAGGAAAGTAACCAAAAATTTTGGGGAACAAAACCCGAATTTATCAGTGTGTGTATATGTATATATATATGTATATAATGAAGTATCCTATAATCAGAGCATTATAAAGAGATCATAGCAACATTCTTGCAAATACATCAACTAAAACCCTAATTATTTATTCTTGCAGATAAACAAGAAATGATAAACCACAGTGGGATGAAAAAAAAGAAGAACTTAAACCTTGGCTGTAGATAAACAAACTAGGGAGAGACTTACAGCAGAAACTCACAAAGATCGCCAAGAGAAGCAATCGAAAGTTGTCTCAATATCATCTTCGCACATCGGATGCAAAAAGAAGAATTTCTTGTGAATTGAATTGTAAATATTACAAACAGCTATGGGAGGTTAATATAGCTTTTCAATGCCGGATTGTTGGGGTTCAATTTTCAAACCGCTATTTTTATTTTTATTTTTATTTTAGGTATTGTTAGTTAACCCCCATTTAAATGTTTATATAAACACACAGAAATACTCCACTGCACATTTAACATTAAAATAGTTTAATATCACACATTAATTGACAATTAAATTTTTTTTAGATGCTTATTATATGTGCTTTTCACTACATGCTAAGTAATTTTTATTTTCTCAACCACAAAGTACGAAATTATTTTGAGTGACCTTAGTTCCTGCCATTAGTTATCGCCGGAGTAGTGTGACTATAGTTCTCTTACTAGCATGGTGGCTATTGTTTAAACCAGTAGGGCAATTAGTTTCCGATAGTACGTAGAAGTAGTTTTGGTTGTATTATATTTTAGTAAAATATATATATTTTACACAACCGCCACCCGTTGTTCTTTTTTTTTTTTTTTTTAACGTTGGTTTAGGGTGGCGGATTTTTGCTATAACTGCCACCCCTTCTTAATTCCAAGTATCAATAGTGGCGGTTTCAGTGAAAACGCCACCTAATGGGCGTCACCTAATGTCACTTGTGTACTAGTGCCGATTCACCATCAACTCTAGCACTATTTCGACGTCGATGAGCACTGTTTTCCCATCCGCTACAATGATGGGTTTTTGTTTCTACATTCTGTTGCTCACAGTATTCAAGGCCACAACATTGTTGAGATCGTCAGAAATTCTGATACCCATTCAAAGTTTCCGCACCCCTCTCATAATTCTTGATTACATTCCCAGTGTTCCACTCATCTTGCATCGAAAGACTGAAAAGTCTCTGGGGAGTTTCTCCATGGTTGAGCAACATTTGTCGGATTTGATGAAACTCTTCGTCCACGTTTGCTCGTAAAGGCAGGTTCGTTCATTCTCAGTCAGCCCGCTAGCGATGCAAGATGAATGGAACACTGGGAATATAATCAAGATCAAGGTTGCACAAAAACGAAAACGGGAGACAAAACGGGAACGGGGAAACGGAATTTTAAAAATACAAGAAATTTGGAAACGTTTTCCTTTAAAAAAAACTATGTTCATAACCTTGAAATGTTATGTAGTAATTATTAATATGAATTAGACAGCAAAAATATCAATTAAATCCAATCTAATTAAAATTTAAAATCATTGTGGTAACAAAATAATTATTGAAATGTAGTAATACTAAAAATCTTAAATTAGAAAACTTAAAAAGTTCAACTACTAAATAAATTTCTTAAACATCATCACAATCGATGTCTATAATAATATCCATATATAGCCTCCATTTCCAGTTGATCCAAAGAAAGATTAAGTCTACCAACATGTCTTTAGCTATATCCAGGTTTTAGTTTTTTTATCGTAGTATTCCGAAGTTTCTCCTTGACAGAAGACTCATATTGTTATGAGAAAAAAAAAACTTAATAGCACGGATGTAGTTAAGTAAAGTTATAATCGACTAAGTAAGTTGGTTTAATTTAATATTATTATATTTTAATTAATTAGATAATTAATAATTAACCTTTTAAGTTTTAACAGTAAATTATAATTATTTGTCTTTTTTAATTTTTAAAGTTGTGAATTTTTAATGCGAAGTTTCCTAAAGTTTAGTTAAAATTTCCATGAAGTATCTATCAAGTTTCAGTTTCCAAATTTTACTGAAAATATAAAACTTCCTTAGAGTTTTTGAAATGTTTCCATGGAGTTTCCGTCTCTCTGAAGTATGGAAACTCTTAAAAAGTATTGTGTTTCGTCTCCAAAACATTTCCATAGAGTTTCCGTCGAATTTCGATTTCCAAAAATTTCTAAGATGAAACTCAGGCCTTTTAAGAGTCTACATGCTTCAGAGATCAAGATTTAACTGAGTATAAAATTATATTGATTAAAAAAAATAGAAAGGATCCGAATAAGTTCCCCAACTTCAAAATCTAGAATACGAATGGAACACATACTTGAAGGAGAATCTTAATCACTTATGAGAGAGGTGTGGAAGCTGTGAGTTGTTATCAGAATTTCTGATGATCTCTCAATGTGAGCAACAGAATGTAGAAACAAAAACCCATCATTGTAGCGAATGAGAAAACAGTGATCATGGACGTCCAAATACTGCTAGAGTTGGTGGTGGAAATCGACCACATCAGAAAAATTAAAAAACAACCAGTATAAAGAGATGAGAAATTCTAGAAGGAAAGTAACCAAAAATTTTGGGGAACAAAACCCGAATTTATCAGTGTGTGTATATGTATATATATATGTATATAATGAAGTATCCTATAATCAGAGCATTATAAAGAGATCATAGCAACATTCTTGCAAATACATCAACTAAAACCCTAATTATTTATTCTTGCAGATAAACAAGAAATGATAAACCACAGTGGGATGAAAAAAAAGAAGAACTTAAGCCTTGGCTTTAGATAAACAAACTAGGGAGAGACTTACAGCAGAAACTCACAAAGATCGCCAAGAGAAGCACCGAAAGTTGTCTCAATATCATCTTCGCACATCGGATGCAAAAAGAAGAATTTCTTGTGAATTGAATTGTAAATATTACAAACAGCTATGGGAGGTTAATATAGCTTTTCAATGCCGGATTGTTGGGGTTCAATTTTCAAACCGCTATTTTTATTTTTATTTTTATTTTAGGTATTTTTAGTTAACCCCCATTTAAATGTTTATATAAACACACAGAAATACTCCACTGCACATTTAATATTAAAATAGTTTAATATCACACATTAATTGACAATTAAATTTTTTTTAGATGCTTATTATATGTGCTTTTCACTACATGCTAAGTAATTTTTATTTTCTCAACCACAAAGTACGAAATTATTTTGAGTGACCTTAGTTCCTGCCATTAGTTATCGCCGGAGTAGTGTGACTATAGTTCTCTTACTAGCATGGTGGCTATAGTTTAAACCAGTAGGGCAATTAGTTTCCGATAGTACGTAAAAGTAGTTTTGGTCGTATTATATTTTAGTAAAATATATATATTTTACACAACCGCCACCCGTTGTTCCTTTTTTTTTTTTTTTTAACGTTGGTTTAGGGTGGCGGATTTTTGCTATAACCGCCACCCTTTCTTAATTCCAAGCATCAATGGTGGCGGTTTCAATGAAAACGCCACCTAATGGGCGTCACCTAATGTCAATTGTGTACTAGTGCCGATTCACCACCAACTCTAGCACTATTTCGACGTCGATGAGCACTGTTTTCCCATCCGCTACAATGATGGGTTTTTGTTTCTACATTCTGTTGCTCACAGTATTCAAGGCCACAACATTGTTGAGATCGTCAGAAATTCTGATACCCATTCAAAGTTTCCGCACCCCTCTCATAATTCTTGATTACATTCCCAGTGTTCCACTCATCTTGCATCGAAAGACTGAAAAGTCTCTGAGGAGTTTCTCCATGGTTGAGCAACATTTGTCGGATTTGATGAAACTCTTCGTCCACGTTTGCTCGTAAAGGCAGGTTCGTTCATTCTAAGTCAGCCCGCTATCGTTGCAAGATGAATGGAACACTGGGAATATAATCAAGATCAAGGTTGCACAAAAACGAAAACGGGAGACAAAACGGGAACGGGGAAACGGAATTTTAAAAATACAAGAAATTTGGAAACGTTTTCCTTTAAAAAAACTATGTTCATAACCTGGAAATGTTATGTAGTGATTATTAATATGAATTAGACAGCAAAAATATCAATTAAATCCAATCTAATTAAAATTTAAAATCATTGTGGTAACAAAATAATTATTGAAATGTAGTAATACTAAAAATCTTAAATTAGAAAACTTAAAAAGTTCAACTATTAAATAAATTTCTTAAACATCATCACAATCGATGTCTATAATAATATCCATATATAGCCTCCATTTCCAGTTGATCCAAAGAAAGATTAAGTCTACCAACATGTCTTTAGCTATATCCCAGGTTTTAGTTTTTTATATCGTAGTATTCCGAAGTTTCTCCTTGTGAAGACTCATATTGTTATGAGAAAAAAACTTAATAGCACGGATGTAGTTAAGTAAAGTTATAATCGACTAAGTAAGTTGGTTTAATTTAATATTATTATATTTTAATTAATTAGATAATTAATAATTAACCTTTTAAGTTTTAACAGTAAATTATAATTATTTGTCTTTTTTAATTTTTAAAGTTGTGAATTTTTAATGCGAAGTTTCCTAAAGTTTAGTTAAAATTTCCATGAAGTATCTATCAAGTTTCAGTTTCCGAATTTTACTGAAAATATAAAACTTCCTTAGAGTTTTTGAAATGTTTCCATGGAGTTTCCGTCTCTCTGAAGTATGGAAACTCTTAAAAAGTATTGTGTTTCGTCTCCAAAACATTTCCATAGAGTTTCCGTCGAATTTCGATTTCCAAAAATTTCTAAGATGAAACTCAGGCCTTTTAAGAGTCTACATGCTTCAGAGATCAAGATTTAACTGAGTATAAAATTATATTGATTAAAAAAAATAGAAAGGATCCGAATAAGTTCCCCAACTTCAAAATCTAGAATACGAATGGAACACATACTTGAAGGAGAATCTTAATCACTTATGAGAGAGGTGTGGAAGCTGTGAGTTGTTATCAGAATTTCTGATGATCTCTCAATGTGAGCAACAGAATGTAGAAACAAAAACCCATCATTGTAGCGAATGAGAAAACAGTGATCATGGACGTCCAAATACTGCTAGAGTTGGTGGTGGAAATCGACCACATCAGAAAAATTAAAAAACAACCAGTATAAAGAGATGAGAAATTCTAGAAGGAAAGTAACCAAAAATTTTGGGGAACAAAACCCGAATTTATCAGTGTGTGTATATGTATATATATATGTATATAATGAAGTATCCTATAATCAGAGCATTATAAAGAGATCATAGCAACATTCTTGCAAATACATCAACTAAAACCCTAATTATTTATTCTTGCAGATAAACAAGAAATGATAAACCACGTGGGATGAAAAAAAAGAAGAACTTAAGCCTTGGCTTTAGATAAACAAACTAGGGAGAGACTTACAGCAGAAACTCACAAAGATCGCCAAGAGAAGCACCGAAAGTTGTCTCAATATCATCTTCGCACATCGGATGCAAAAAGAAGAATTTCTTGTGAATTGAATTGTAAATATTACAAACAGCTATGGGAGGTTAATATAGCTTTTCAATGCCGGATTGTTGGGGTTCAATTTTCAAACCGCTATTTTTATTTTTATTTTCATTTTAGGTATTTTTAGTTAACCCCCATTTAAATGTTTATATAAACACACAGAAATACTCCACTGCACATTTAATATTAAAATAGTTTAATATCACACATTAATTGACAATTAAATTTTTTTTAGATGCTTATTATATGTGTTTTTCACTACATGCTAAGTAATTTTTATTTTCTCAACCATAAAGTACGAAATTATTTTGAGTGACCTTAGTTCCTGCCATTAGTTATCGCCGGAGTAGTGTGACTATAGTTCTCTTACTAGCATGGTGGCTATAGTTTAAACCAGTAGGGCAATTAGTTTCCGATAGTACGTAAAAGTAGTTTTGGTCGTATTATATTTTAGTAAAATATATATATTTTACACAACCGCCACCCGTTGTTCCTTTTTTTTTTTTTTAACGTTGGTTTAGGGTGGCGGATTTTTGCTATAACCGCCACCCTTTCTTAATTCCAAGCATCAATGGTGGCGGTTTCAATGAAAACGCCACCTAATGGGCGTCACCTAATGTCAATTGTGTACTAGTGCCGATTCACCACCAACTCTAGCACTATTTCGACGTCGATGAGCACTGTTTTCCCATCCGCTACAATGATGGGTTTTTGTTTCTACATTCTGTTGCTCACAGTATTCAAGGCCACAACATTGTTGAGATCGCCGAAATTTCCGATACCCATTCAAAGTTTCCGCACCCCTCTCATAATTCTTGATTACATTCCCAGTGTTCCACTCATCGTGCATCGAAAGACTGAAAAGTCTGAGGAGTTTCTCCATGGTTGAGCAACATTTGTCGGATTTGATGAAACTCTTCGTCCACGTTTGCTCGTAAAGGCAGGTTCGTTCATTCTCAGTCAGCCCGCTATCGATGCAAGATGAATGGAACAATTGGAATATAATCAAGATCAAGGTTGCACAAAAACGAAAACGGGAGACAAAACGGGAACGGGGAAACGGAATTTTAAAAATACAAGAAATTTGGAAACGTTTTCCTTTAAAAAAACTATGTTCATAACCTGGAAATGTTTTGTAGTGATTATTAATATGAATTAGACAGCAAAAATATCAATTAAATCCAATCTAATTAAAATTTAAAATCATTGTGGTAACAAAATAATTATTGAAATGTAGTAATACTAAAAATCTTAAATTAGAAAACTTAAAAAGTTCAACTATTAAATAAATTTCTTAAACATCATCACAATCGATGTCTATAATAATATCCATATATAGCCTCCATTTCCAATTGATCCAAAGAAAGATTAAGTCTACCAACATGTCTTTAGCTATATCCCAGGTTTTAGTTTTTTATACGTAGTATTCCGAGTTTCTCCTTGACAGAAGACTCATATTGTTATGAGAAAAAAAAAACTTAATAGCACGGATGTAGTTAAGTAAAGTTATAATCGACTAAGTAAGTTGGTTTAATTTAATATTATTATATTTTAATTAATTAGATAATTAATAATTAACCTTTTAAGTTTTAACAGTAAATTATAATTATTTGTCTTTTTTAATTTTTAAAGTTGTGAATTTTTAATGCGAAGTTTCCTAAAGTTTAGTTAAAATTTCCATGAAGTATCTATCAAGTTTCAGTTTCCGAATTTTACTGAAAATATAAAACTTCCTTAGAGTTTTTGAAATGTTTCCATGGAGTTTCCGTCTCTCTGAAGTATGGAAACTCTTAAAAAGTATTGTGTTTCGTCTCCAAAACATTTCCATAGAGTTTCCGTCGAATTTCGATTTCCAAAAATTTCTAAGATGAAACTCAGGCCTTTTAAGAGTCTACATGCTTCAGAGATCAAGATTTAACTGAGTATAAAATTATATTGATTAAAAAAAATAGAAAGGATCCGAATAAGTTCCCCAACTTCAAAATCTAGAATACGAATGGAACACATACTTGAAGGAGAATCTTAATCACTTATGAGAGAGGTGTGGAAGCTGTGAGTTGTTATCAGAATTTCTGATGATCTCTCAATGTGAGCAACAGAATGTAGAAACAAAAACCCATCATTGTAGCGAATGAGAAAACAGTGATCATGGACGTCCAAATACTGCTAGAGTTGGTGGTGGAAATCGACCACATCAGAAAAATTAAAAAACAACCAGTATAAAGAGATGAGAAATTCTAGAAGGAAAGTAACCAAAAATTTTGGGGAACAAAACCCGAATTTATCAGGGTGTGTATATGTATATATATATGTATATAATGAAGTATCCTATAATCAGAGCATTATAAAGAGATCATAGCAACATTCTTGCAAATACATCAACTAAAACCCTAATTATTTATTCTTGCAGATAAACAAGAAATGATAAACCACAGTGGGATGAAAAAAAAGAAGAACTTAAGCCTTGGCTTTAGATAAACAAACTAGGGAGAGACTTACAGTGAAACTCACAAAGATCGCCAAGAGAAGCACAAAGTTGTCTCAATATCATCTTCGCATCGGATGCAAAAAGAAGAATTTCTTGTGAATTGAATTGTAAATATTACAAACAGCTATGGGAGGTTAATATAGCTTTTCAATGCCGGATTGTTGGGGTTCAATTTTCAAACCGCTATTTTTATTTTTATTTTCATTTTAGGTATTTTTAGTTAACCCCCATTTAAATGTTTATATAAACACACAGAAATACTCCACTGCACATTTAATATTAAAATAGTTTAATATCACACATTAATTGACAATTAAATTTTTTTTAGATGCTTATTATATGTGTTTTTCACTACATGCTAAGTAATTTTTATTTTCTCAACCATAAAGTACGAAATTATTTTGAGTGACCTTAGTTCCTGCCATTAGTTATCAGGAGTAGTGTGACTATAGTTCTCTTACTAGCATGGTGGCTATAGTTTAAACCAGTAGGGCAATTAGTTTCCGATAGTACGTAAAAGTAGTTTTGGTCGTATTATATTTTAGTAAAATATATATATTTTACACAACCGCCACCCGTTGTTCCTTTTTTTTTTTTTAACGTTGGTTTAGGGTGGCGGATTTTTGCTATAACCGCCACCCTTTCTTAATTCCAAGCATCAATGGTGGCGGTTTCAATGAAAACGCCACCTAATGGGCGTCACCTAATGTCAATTGTGTACTAGTGCCGATTCACCACCAACTCTAGCACTATTTCGACGTCGATGAGCACTGTTTTCCCATCCGCTACAATGATGGGTTTTTGTTTCTACATTCTGTTGCTCACAGTATTCAAGGCCACAACATTGTTGAGATCGTCAGAAATTCTGATACCCATTCAAAGTTTCCGCACCCCTCTCATAATTCTTGATTACATTCCCAGTGTTCCACTCATCGTGCATCGAAAGACTGAAAAGTCTCTGAGGAGTTTCTCCATGGTTGAGCAACATTTGTCGGATTTGATGAAACTCTTCGTCCACGTTTGCTCGTAAAGGCAGGTTCGTTCATTCTCAGTCAGCCCGCTATCGATGCAAGATGAATGGAACAATTGGAATATAATCAAGATCAAGGTTGCACAAAAACGAAAACGGGAGACAAAACGGGAACGGGGAAACGGAATTTTAAAAATACAAGAAATTTGGAAACGTTTTCCTTTAAAAAAAACTATGTTCATAACCTGGAAATGTTATGTAGTGATTATTAATATGAATTAGACAGCAAAAATATCAATTAAATCCAATCTAATTAAAATTTAAAATCATTGTGGTAACAAAATAATTATTGAAATGTAGTAATACTAAAAATCTTAAATTAGAAAACTTAAAAAGTTCAACTATTAAATAAATTTCTTAAACATCATCACAATCGATGTCTATAATAATATCCATATATAGCCTCCATTTCCAATTGATCCAAAGAAAGATTAAGTCTACCAACATGTCTTTAGCTATATCCCAGGTTTTAGTTTTTCATACGTAGTATTCCGAGTTTCTCCTTGACAGAAGACTCATATTGTTATGAGAAAAAAAAAACTTAATAGCACGGATGTAGTTAAGTAAAGTTATAATCGACTAAGTAAGTTGGTTTAATTTAATATTATTATATTTTAATTAATTAGATAATTAATAATTAACCTTTTAAGTTTTAACAGTAAATTATAATTATTTGTCTTTTGTAATTTTTAAAGTTGTGAATTTTTAATGCAAAGTTTCCTAAAGTTTAGTTAAAATTTCCATGAAGTATCTATCAAGTTTCGCTCAATTTTACTGAAAATATAAAACTTCCTTAGAGTTTTTGAAATGTTTCCATGGAGTTTCCGTCTCTCTGAAGTATGGAAACTCTTAAAAAGTATTGTGTTTCGTCTCCAAAACATTTCCATAGAGTTTCCGTCAATTTCGATTTCCAAAATTTCTAAGATGAAACTCAGCCTTTAAGAGTCTACATGCTTGAGAGATCAAGATTTAACCGAGTATAAAATTATATTGATTAAAAAAATAGAAAGGATCCGAATAAGTTCCCCAACTTCAAAATCTAGAATACTGAATGGAACACATACTTGAAGGAGAATCTTAATCACTTATGAGAGAGGTGTGGAAGTCGTGAGTTGTTATCGAAATTTCGATGATCTCAATGTGAGCAACAGAATGTAGAAACAAAAACCCATCATTGTAGCGAATGAGAAAACAGTGATCATGGACGTCCAAATACTGCTAGAGTTGGTGGTGGAAATCGACCACATCAGAAAAATTAAAAAACAACCAGTATAAAGAGATGAGAAATTCTAGAAGGAAAGTAACCAACAATTTTGAGGAACAAAACCCGAATTTATCAGTGTGTGTATATGTATATATATATGTATATAATGAAGTATCCTATAATCAGAGCATTATAAAGAGATCATAACAACATTCTTGCAAATACATCAACTAAAACCCTAATTATTTATTCTTGCATATAAACAAGAAATGATAAACCACAGTGGGATGAAAAAAAAGAAGAACTTAAGCCTTGGCTTTAGATAAACAAACTAGGGAGAGACTTACAGAAGAAACTCACAAAGATCGCCAAGAGAAGCACCGAAAGTTGTCTCAATATCATCTTCGCACATCGGATGCAAAAAGAAGAATTTCTTGTGAATTGAATTGTAAATATTACAAACAGCTATGGGAGGTTAATATAGCTTTTCAATGCCGGATTGTTGGGGTTCAATTTTCAAACCGCTATTTTTATTTTTATTTTTATTTTAGGTATTTTTAGTTAACCCCAATTTAAATGTTTATATAAACACACAGAAATACTCCACTGCACATTTAATATTAAAATAGTTTAATATCACACATTAATTGACAATTAAATTTTTTTTAGATGCTTATTATATGTGTTTTTCACTACATGCTAAGTAATTTTTATTTTCTCAACCATAAAGTACGAAATTATTTTGAGTGACCTTAGTTCCTGCCATTAGTTATCGCCGGAGTAGTGTGACTATAGTTCTCTTACTAGCATGGTGGCTATAGTTTAAACCAGTAGGGCAATTAGTTTCCGATAGTACGTAAAAGTAGTTTTGGTCGTATTATATTTTAGTAAAATATATATATTTTACACAACCGCCACCCGTTGTTCCTTTTTTTTTTTTAACGTTGGTTTAGGGTGGCGGATTTTTGCTATAACCGCCACCCTTTCTTAATTCCAGCATCAATGGTGGCGGTTTCAATGAAAACGCCACCTAATGGGCGTCACCTAATGTCACTTGTGTACTAGTGCCGATTCACCACCAACTCTAGCACTATTTCGACGTCGATGAGCACTGTTTTCCCATCCGCTACAATGATGGGTTTTTGTTTCTACATTCTGTTGCTCACAATATTCAAGGCCACAACATTGTTGAGATCGTCAGAAATTCTCGATACCCATTCAAAGTTTCCGCACCCCTCTCATAATTCTTGATTACATTCCCAGTGTTCCACTCATCTTGCATCGAAAGACTGAAAAGTCTCTGAGGAGTTTCTCCATGGTTGAGCAACATTTGTCGGATTTGATGAAACTCTTCGTCCACGTTTGCTCGTAAAGCGAGTTCGTTCATTCTCGACCACCCGCTTATCGATGCAAGATGAATGGAACAATTGGAATATAATCAAGATCAAGGTTGCACAAAACGAAACGGGAGACAAAACGGGAACGGGGAAACGAATTTTAAAAATACAAGAAATTTGGAAACGTTTTCCTTTAAAAAAACTATGTTCATAACCTGGAAATGTTATGTAGTGATTATTAATATGAATTAGACAGCAAAAATATCAATTAAATCCAATCTAATTAAAATTTAAAATCATTGTGGTAACAAAATAATTATTGAAATGTAGTAATACTAAAAATCTTAAATTAGAAAACTTAAAAAGTTCAACTATTAAATAAATTTCTTAAACATCATCACAATCGATGTCTATAATAATATCCATATATAGCCTCCATTTCCAATTGATCCAAAGAAAGATTAAGTCTACCAACATGTCTTTAGCTATATCCCAGGTTTTAGTTTTTCATACGTAGTATTCCGAGTTTCTCCTTGACAGAAGACTCATATTGTTATGAGAAAAAAAAAACTTAATAGCACGGATGTAGTTAAGTAAAGTTATAATCGACTAAGTAAGTTGGTTTAATTTAATATTATTATATTTTAATTAATTAGATAATTAATAATTAACCTTTTAAGTTTTAACAGTAAATTATAATTATTTGTCTTTTTTAATTTTTAAAGTTGTTAATTTTTAATGCGAAGTTTCCTAAAGTTTAGTTAAAATTTCTATGAAGTATCTATCAAGTTTCAGTTTCCGAATTTTACTAAAAATAGAAAACTTCCTTAGAGTTTTTGAAATGTTTCCATCGAGTTTCCGTCTCTCTGAAGTATGGAAACTCTTAAAAAGTATTGTGTTTCGTCTCCAAAACATTTCCATAGAGTTTCCATCGAGTTTCGATTTCCAAAACATTTCTAAGATGAAACTCAGGCCTTTTAAGAGTCTACATGCTTCAGAGATCAAGATTTAACTGAGTATAAAATTATATTGATTAAAAAAAATAGAAAGGATCCGAATAAGTTCCCCAACTTCAAAATCTAGAATACGAATGGAACACATACTTGAAGGAGAATCTTAATCACTTATGAGAGAGGTGTGGAAGCTGTGAGTTGTTATCAGAATTTCTGATGATCTCAATGTGAGCAACAGAATGTAGAAACAAAAACCCATCATTGTAGCGAATGAGAAAACAGTGCTCATGGACGTCCAAATACTGCTAGAGTTGGTGGTGAAAATCGGCCACATGAGAAAAATTAAAAAACAACCACTATAAAGAGATGAGAAATTCTAGAAGGAAAGTAACCAACAATTTTGAGGAACAAAACCCGAATTTATCAGTGTGTGTATATGTATATATATATGTATATAATGAAGTATCCTATAATCAGAGCATTATAAAGAGATCATAACAACATTCTTGCAAATACATCAACTAAAACCCTAATTATTTATTCTTTCAGATAAACAAGAAATGATAAACCACAGTGGGATGAAAAAAAAAAAAGAAGAACTTAAACCTTGGCTGTAGATAAACAAACTAGGGAGAGACGTACAGCAGAAACGCACAAAGATCGCCAAGAGAAGCACCGAAAGTTTTCTCAATATCATCTTCGCACATCGGATGCAAAAAGAAGAATTTCTTGTGAATTGAATTGTAAATATTACAAACAGCTATGGGAGGTTAATATAGCTTTTCAATGCCGGATTGTTGGGGTTCAATTTTCAAACCGCTATTTTTATTTTTATTTTTATTTTAGGTATTTTTAGTTAACCCCCATTTAAATGTTTATATAAACACACAGAAATACTCCACTGCACATTTAATATTAAAATAGTTTAATATCACATATTAATTGACAATTAAATTTTTTTTAGATGCTTATTATATGTGCTTTTCACTACATGCTATGTAATTTTTATTTTCTCAACCATAAAGTACGAAATTATTTTGAGTGACCTTAGTTCCTGCCATTAGTTATCGCCGGAGTAGTGTGACTATAGTTCTCTTACTAGCATGGTGGCTATAGTTTAAACCAGTAGGGCAATTAGTTTCCGCTAGTACGTAGAAGTAGTTTTGGTTGTTTTATATTTTAGTAAAATATATATATATATACATATATATATATACTAATTGATGTATTTTATGTTTGAAAAAAAATGTATATAAAGTGACAAGTTATCACAACTGTGCAACTAATTGGTATATATCTCTAGCTAAATGAAGTGCATCGAAATAGAAGTGGGGAATTAGACCGTGGAAATGATTTTGTAGGCAGTCATCTTGGCTAACCTCACTGCAGGGTATTCTTTGTCATGCGAGTCCTCTTCTCCGATGGACTATTAAACAAGCAATTATGTTTGTTTCTATTGAGACTTTGATTAAAATCATGATATTATAAAAAATCGAAGTGAGTTAAAAATTGACTATTCTTGTTGAAATCAATGTCATGTCAATGTATAATAAATTTTGTACATTATGTCATCATGAATCAAGTACTAGTTTTTTCACCGATTGGCATCTATCAAAGTCTTTCCACGATTGGAGTCCTCCCGTCTTGGATCACGTCATTACCCTTGCTTGTTGAGGGAGTGATTCCCTCAGCTGCAATCAACTCCTTCACTCTTATTTTCATATTTCTCATTCCTTCAATTACATAATTAGTTGACGTCTGTGTCAATGCTGCATCTTCAAATAGCTCATTCGATTCTGCTTTCATAACTCCACGACGCGTGGCAATTGCCATCATGTCATCAGACAAGGGTGTCGGCTCGAAGACTGGACTCGATTTTGCATCCTTCGTCCACCTTCGCAGAATATAATAGGCTGGCAGCTCAGATATATCCTTCTTATCCATTAGCCGTAACATATGGCGACACGGAATGCCCTCAGACGGCCATAGCATACAACTACAAGTGATTATATCCGAGTGTGGGTAATAAACAACTGTCTGTGATCGACCATGATCCTCTCCCGGCTTTGCATGCCGAACCTCGTATGTCTTAGAACCCTCAATACTGTATTGCTTCCGTATTCTGTACGAGACGCTCTGCGCGAGCTCTGCCTGAAATAGAAGGAAATTCGCTTTTGTATAAACCTTTGCCATCTGTTCTTCGATTACGAACTGAGTTATTAGGCATGGGAGCTGACTTAAATCAATATGAGTTGCCGCCAGTTCCTCGTACCTCTGGTGAGTAATAGCACCGGCAAACCTTGTTATGAAATCCATTAAAGAGTCCTCTTTATTCATGTACCGCTTCACAAAGGCACGGTGTGCCTCGACTCGTTGGCTACTAGACATACTTGCAGAAAACATACCCTTCACATACGCTGGGACCCATCGCTCCCGTATTTCGTACATATGCCTCAACCAATCGTTACTGCCCAACGTGGTGCTATTCATTAGTGCCCACCATTTGCTTTCAAACTCCTCTTTAGACTCCGATTGATGAATTACGTTCATCAGGATGCCCTTGTGCGCATCGTAGAGTACGGGCCCCAACTTCTCAGGAAGTTTGTATGTAATGTACCATGAACACAACCGGTGAAATGTAGTCGGGAATATACTTTTCACGGCGGCACCTATTGCCTGATCTTGGTCAGTGATAATAACATTGGGTGCTTGGTGTGTTTGCATCGCTTGCAAGAATGTTGAGAACAACCATTCAAGAGACTCAATCTTCTCGTCGCTCAAGAGGCCACAGCCAAGTAAAATTGCTTGGCGGTGATGGTTAACTCCAACGAATAGTGTCAGGATCATTGTATATTTATTCGCGCAGTATGTTGCATCAAACACAATGCAGTCGCCGAAGAAAGCATAATTGCTACGCGACTCAGTATCTGCCCAGAAACAGCGAAAAAATACCCCATCCCTCGTATCATATGCGAAATAAAAATTCTCATCCCTCCGCTTCTCATTCGCCATGTACTGCACAAACATTTCTGCGTCCCTCATCAACTCATGCCTCAAGTGATTCTCGGCATTCTTGGCGTCTGTTGGGACCTCAGTGATTGGAATTTGCTGCCGTGCCGTCGATACATTAGCCTCAGAAACCGGTTCTGTCGGGGCCTTCTTTGTCTCCGAGAAATTACGATGTGACCGGAGGGAGTGTACTTTATCTAGTCCAGTCAGGGGATGATTGTGCTTCTCAACAAAATGACTAACAGCCCATGTCTCTACTCCTTTCCTCTTCGTGATTGACATCTGTGCTTCACACTCCGTTCTCGTGTGCATTCTATTTCTCTCTCCGGACCTCGGTTTTTCATACTTTGCTTGCTTTTGATAGCGTAGATCGGTTTTCCCCTGTTTGGAACATGAAAAGAGCTTCCATGTTATCTCACCTGTATCCTTTCTCCTTTTAATATTATGATGACGCACGCTAAATCCGCTTTCTTTGGCATACACATTGTAGAAATCGAATGCCTCTTCAATGGACTCGAATGTTTGTCCTTTTTTGGGAATTAGATCGGAATTCACTTGTGGCACAAACACGTCCTTTCCGCCTTCCGTACCTGCATTCATCACAGATATACGAATTTTCATTCACGTCCATTTGCTAATTCACGAGTGGATGGAATGGAACATATCGGCACCCGACACCCTCGCTCCCTCCTCACTCAGCAAGATAGAGTCTACAGTCAAATTCAATCCGTGAATTGATTCCAGAAATCACAGATTTTCGGAACAAAAATCCTTCACCAAATCAAAGATTTCTCAGATGTTAACCTAACCCACAAATGTTAATTCAATCAGAAATGGTGATTTCATTTCAAACAGTTCCCCAAATAAAGCTGTGAAACAACTATGCTCTTAATCTATCAATTGGGAGAAAGGAATGTGAAGAATCTTACCGGTTTCCATTTTGGCGGAGTTATCTGTCAGATCTTCGTCTTCTTTGAATTCTAGTGAGAGAGAGAGTAGCAGATGTTTAGAGGGGGGGATAAAATCTGCGTCTTCCTCTAGAGTTCCAGTGACCGTGAGAGAATTTTTGGCAACATCGGGGTTACAGGATATTTTCGTAAGTTTACATAAAAACTGTTGCTGCATTTACAATTTTAAATAAAGAGTTTTTTCAAATATATGTCAAGATTAAAATTTGTTATTTTGTAACTTTTTTTTAAAGGAATTTTAATGCAAATCACCATTACAAAACAGGAACAAAAATAATAAAGATTAGAATACTTACGTTTTTGTTTTTAATAATCGGGAACTTATGAATGCCATGAACGTTGCAATTTGCGAGCATCACGGTCGAAATAATTTCCGAACTATTTTTTGTGAGAACATGAAATATTAGCTTATGTGTTACAATTCAATGTAATAATGATCGAATTATTTATCATTTTACAAAATTAAGACACATTACGTGATGATCAATAAAATAATGAACTATGAGATACATATAACACTACTCTTAAAATATATACATATCTCCCACGGACTACGGGATACGGGGACATGATGGGAAATCAGGACAACTATTTTTTTTTAATACAAACTGGGGATCATAGGAGTAGGGTGTGATGTCTCGAACCCGAAACAATTGGCGGTAAGAAAACGCCTCACCGCCAGACCAAACCCCTTGGAGATGAGGACAACCATTTGGCTTCAAAATTGGGTGATCTGTTTCTTATATCTCCACTTCGATAAATCATGCACTTTAAAAGCTAGAACAGAGAAAGGAAACGTTTGATTCTCCTGATGAGAAATCAGAAATACAAAAATCGATAGGCTACACACATGAACATGAACTTTTTCTTTTGAGTTTTGACATTACAAAATATACGTACTCACAAAATCCAAATTGCGATTGAATGATAAGCAATGGCCTCTAATCTATAGCAAACCTCGACAAGAATACTTCTAAAAGAATGATTCAGTTTTTTTGATTCAATCGTATTGTTACACAAGCTACAACCTACACTTCAAAGTTTGGATTTCGCCACATAGCAGCAGAGTTCTTGGCTAACCCGCATCAGCTGCAGCCAAAAGAAGGGCACGAAAAACATTCAAAACTTCTGCATGGCCACCCAAAAACGTAAAGCAAAAGTAACTTTCTCATGCATAACAAGATCAGCAAGAAATCACAAGCAACTGGAAGATGAAATTCTACTAAATTCTAGATTTGGAGCTTCTTTATAAGGCTTACACGAGAACAATTGGAGAATATGTGTCTAACATGTAAGAAAGGTTATGGAGAAACATGGAATGGTATTCAGATTAAGCTTCACCAGGCAGGCTCTTATTATACCGGTAGCCAGACTCCAGTAAATCCAGGGTGGTCAATATGAATATTTCAGAATACAAACACCATGTGCTCATGAAAGAAGTGTAGTATAAGCTGTAAATGCCATAAAGTTGATACGCATGTTGAATATCCATTTCAAGGATTTAGAGTATCTCCAATTAACTCATAACAAGTATGTTATGTATAATAATACAGTTACAGAGAGCAACTTTAAACAGTGAAAGCATCATTTTACACTGCAATAATGTTATCTATTTTAGCTCTTTATTTTTCTATTTACATTAAGGATTTATTGATTTCTTATGGTAATCTATTTAACATAATTTTCTATATGTTAATTGTCAATCAATTCAAATATCATTTGAATATTTAAGTAGTAGAACGTTGAATATATTCATTATAAACGAAGAATAGAATCGATTCCACTCTATTTCAAAAGGCAAAAACAGACAGCTCATCAGAACTTACTTTTGAGAATTGACCGTCTAAACTACAGAGCATGTATGTATACAGAATCCATAAATATGATATAAAAGTTATGCTGGGAACATTAACAGAACTATCCAAAAAAGGAAAATTGTCTATAACAAAAAATTACAAACTAGCACATCACAATACTAAGAGTTCGTCTGGTACAGATTTTTCAAAATATCATTTTTCTCAGAAACTTCAACAACCATTTACTCCACCATGTAAATAACATTTTTTGGGGGATAATGCAATGTACGAACAAAATTACAAATAAAGTGACCTATCCTTGCAAGATTACTTAAGACACATGCGAATCAATTGACCCTTGCATCGTTGTAGCTATCTCTACACTCCCATGATAAACTAGAAGTCATCTGTTAAATGTACAAGCAAGTCAAACAAGCACAACATAGATTGCTGGCCTGTATGAGAAAGATATTTCGCCTAGAACTTCTGTGTTTAACAACACATATAAAGCATAGTTCCTAATGTCTGAAAGTAGAACCAGAACTACAGAGACAGAGAGAGGAGACCCACCTTGGTAAGATTGATGTACAAGTGGGAAATGGGGTCAATCCCTAAGACCAAGCTCAAGCTCAAGCTCATCATCTTCTTCAAACAACTTCAGTAAACGAGCATACTGCTCTTCACGCTTCTTCTTTTGCCAAAACTTGAAAAGGAAAAAGGATAAAACCACAAATATGACAAGCACCAGAAATATAATAGCTACTCTGGATCCCGTGTGACCTCCCGAAGACTTAGTTTTTGTCCCCTCTTTGGGACTTGATGAATCATCTGAATGGCCTGCATCAAAATAAATGCCTTAAGAGGGAGTGAATTTGATAAAAGCTTGCTGCTACAAGCAAACAAACAAACAGACAGAACAAAATTCATTTAAGATGAATTATTTATTTTGACCAACCCCAAATGTCCCACCACTACAAATGCCCAGAGAGAGAGAGAGAGAGAGAGAGAGAGATTGAACATCTACATGAGGCACCAGGTAGAATCTGTAGCATGATGAAAAGTTCAACTAACTAGAACCAGCTTATAAGATGATCTTCCATGCTGGTATTCATAGTCGACTTAACAATAGTTGATGAAAATGTTGAAAATTACAAAACTCCATTGCTCAAATTTTTTTGCCGTGTCTGCTCACTTTATCTTTATGCAAAGTCCAAAAAGGTTGAATCATCGGGTGATTACTAATTACCAAAAGTTTCTACCTCAAGCTACCGTTATGGATTGCTAATATAAACAGGATAGACAGTATTGCTAGCTGGGTAATGGGTTTACCTGCTCCCACTTTTAGTTTCTCTTGGTTTGTGAATCATAGTTGTTAATTTAACAAAGGAAAAGAGAAACCATGCAAGAGTTTTTTTTTTTTTTAACCCCTCCAAAGTGTGATTAATGATCATATCAGAAGTTAAAGCTGCAAAAATATCCATTCTTAAATTATTAGCGTCTTCTACCATTATCAAATAACAAAATTAGTTTTTCTGAAACTCATACTTTGCTCCAACTCTCCCAACTTCAATATATTTTGTTCGCAGGTAACAATAGATTTCCAATGAAAACCTGAAAAATCAAATTTTCCTAAATTCCCTTGTCAAAAAAACCCGAAATTCCAAATAACAAGAGAATCCGATCGATAAAATTGGACGCAATAAACGCAAACAATCTTATGGAAATGCTAATAAAGTTAATTCGCTATTAAACACAAACAAAATACACAAATTGGAGCACGGAATCATTCATTCAAACAAAATACATTCAAACATGACCATAATTCTCGTCTAAAATCAAGCGAGAGATGGATGAAATTACCCGAAACGAATTGTAGAAATACTGAGCAACATAACAACAAGACACGCCACGATCTCTCAGTTGAGATCTCTGTCATCTTCTCTCTTTTCTTCCGTCTGAGATGCAAAAATTCCCAATTTCGATATCCTAAACCATTTTTTTTTATTATTATTTTTGTTCCTCTGGAAATTATCGAAGCCATTTTGTTATTCTTCCTTTTTCATCCTTCAACTTTTTCTTCTCGTCAAAACTACGCTGACAAGTTCCGGGTCCGACTTTACATGTTTGTTTCATGTTAGCCATTAAGGTTTGGTTCATTTTAATTCATATAATCACTTTATGTATACACTTCTTTTAACTTCTGTTATTTATTTAAAGTCAAGTGTCAATCTTAATTACACATTTTAAATTATAATTAATTATTATTTACACATCTCACATTAACCTACACATCTTATAATCTTCACTAGTGACACTTACTGAGCAACGATAACATAAAACCCACTCATTCTCGTACGAATCATAATTTCTTTAATAAACCAAACGAAATCGAGTTTAAATGCCTCCCAAGTCAAATTGAATTTTTTTTTTCCCCGTAAAATGGAAACGTTGATCCTAAAGGACAAGGGAAAGGTTTGCACTCTTTTCATCGTATGTTCATTGGTTTTGACATTTAAGCGTTCGCCTGATAAGACCATTTCGAACAAAAAAGAATGTAAAGCCCCGTTCTGTTTGCTGTTTTCAACCCGTTTTCTGTTTTCAGTTTTCGAAAATATTGAAAACGCGTTCTGTTCGTTATTTTCGAAAATCCATTTTTGAAAACGTTTTCAAGATTTGTATAGGAAACATGAAAACGTCTTTTTAATGTTTTCGGCGTTTCCAGTGTTAAATGTCGAAAACAACGAAAACGCGTTTTCGGATTTTAAACATTACTTTTATTACATTTAAATCCCAAATTTTCAATTTTGTACATTTTAATCCCAACCGCCAACACCACCGCCGGCCACCGACTCCCACCGCCGGAAAGTGGTCAAACCACCAAATCTGATGGTCAAACCACCAGATCTGGTAGTTCTCCACCTGAGAACCACCGCAACGGTGGTTCTCAGGTGGAGAACCACCATCGGAAGGTGGTTCTCCACCTTCGCAGGTGGAGAACCGTGGTGGTTCTCCACCTTCGCAGGTGGAGAACCACCCTCGAGAAGGTGGAGAACCACCATCGAAGGTGGTTCTCCACCTTCGCAGGTGGAGAACGACCGTCGTTCTCCACCTGAGGTGGTTCTCCACCTTCGCAGGTGGTCATCAGTCGCCGTCGACACCGGCGATTGCAAAACCGACGGAGGGGGCTGGGTGGGGGTAGGTTGGTGAAGATGAGGGCTTGTTTGCAAATCTTAAAAAGTTTAAGGACCATCTTGTAATTTTTATGATACAAAATTATATTTTTTTAAAAATATAATCCAAACACGTTTTCTATTTTCTCTTCTCGAAAATAATTTTTCAAAACAACAAACCAAACGCATTTTCAATTTTCTCAAAACAACAACTAAAATAGAAAACACTAAAACATTTTCGAAAATGAAAATGGAAAATACAAAACAAACAGAACGGCCCCCAAGTGTCTGAGAGAGTATATGGGGAACAAAAAACAGAAATTGAAAGCATATTTTTGTTATACAAAGCGTATGTATTCATTGCGGCCACTGATGCAAATGTGAAGAAGTAAAACCAAAATGACACACAGTTAAAAACTTTAACGCAGAATTGTTTGATAATAATATAATATACATTTTCTTGATACTGAGATACAATAATCCCGAGAACGGGTACTCAGTAGCAAAGTCCTGGTCACATTCAGCTGTTCACAAGAATACCAAGAGAGAGTTGTTACTAAACACCGGACATTTGTTTATATGATCTCTAACACGAGGAGAAGGAAGAGTTGAAGAACTGTTAAGCGCAACAGTTGCTTTTCTGCTCGATTGGTCGACCCTCAATTTTAACCGTGCTCACATGTTTCTTGTTTGCAGTTGTCTGGTTACCCATTCTGCAAAAATCGCATAAGATATACAATGGAAAGTTAATCCTAAGAGACCAAGGCCTTGTTTGATAAAGCTTTTTAGAAGAGGTGTGATTTTTGTGAAGAATTTGTAACCCGGAGTAAGAAAATGTTACGGAGAAATGTGAGAAATTAATCTTTCTAGTTCAAATGAGTATTAAAAAAAAACCAATTATTAGTTAAAGCGTGTGCGTACTAGTGGATAAAGATAACAGCTTGTGCTATTCAAAGCAATGATAAGTTTATTAATTTGCCTTACTTCTTCTTAATCTCGCCGGTCATGGTTAAGAAAGCCTGCTCCACGTTGGTAGAATCTTTTGCACTTGTCTCCAGGAAAGGGATCCCTAGCTCATCTGCAAATGCCTGCAATTTTGGCCAAAAGGATAGAGGGATGGAATTAGGAATTAGACCCAACAACGATAGTAATGACCAATGAGGCAGAGAGCAATGCCAAAAGAATATTAGAAAAAGTTTTATGTAGATTAGAAAAAACAAACCTTTGCTGTTTGCGTATCAACAACTTTGTTCTCAACAAGATCGCATTTGTTACCCACCAACAGCTTGCATACATTCTCATTTGCATATCTATCAATCTCATTAAGCCATTGCTTAACATTGTTGAAGCTTTCCATTTCAGTTACATCGTACACAATCTGTTGCAATATAAGTAAACCAGATTATTCTCATAAAAAATGTCGATTGAAGAAACCAAAATGGCCGCACACTTGCAAACAAATGAGTTGAACATGGGATTTTAGTTCCAGATAGAGGGGGCTATGTGCAACCTAACAATAAGGCTGTATTCATTTGAACATTTTTCGACCTAAAATTTTAAATCCACTATTCACTTAGGGTAAAAATTCAATATTAACCACACATATCATCACTACTCCTTATTATCTGCACAACTCATAATCTCAACCACTATTCAACCTAAAAAGTATAATTGAATTCTAAATTCTCAACATATGCATTCGTGCAGTGATAAGTTTGCAACAAAGTGAAAAATAAAGTACAGATCCAACATCGAGAATGGAAATTTTTCTCACAATTATCCCATGAGCTCCTCGATAGTAACTGCTCGTGATAGTCCGGAACCGCTCTTGGCCAGCAGTATCCCACTTGAAAGGAAGACAGAAATTTCATGTTACGTGCAGTGATTCAATGAACTCATAAGATAAAAAGATTTAATACGCAATTAGAACTTATAGTTCATATAGTGATTGACAAAACCTTTACAACAATCGTTGTTTTTTATACTCATTTTCAACCACAAACACTAAAAGATATTGTTTTTCAAAATTCCCCGATAACTTCTTTGCATTATTAAGTACACACTTCCCAAAAAATCACTTTTCTTTTCAGAAAAAGCTTCGCTAAACGAGCTCATGCTCATTTTAGAAACTCAAGAACATTTCAGATTTAGCAGGAAACAAACATACTGCATGGGAGTTCAGAAGGAAGAAATGTTCAAGGTGATCAGACTGAAGTGGGTAATGACAATGCAAATGCATATTTAATCCCTTGCATTCATCTACTTATAATTCCTCTTTCTTCTTTTTTTTTTTTCCTCAAATAATAGCACCATATCATTCTTATTTTGCACTTCACATCAAATCCCAGAGAAAGGCGACAACTGCAAGAAAACCACGAGAATTTACGCCAATTAATAAATTCCCCGAAGTCGAACCTCCTTTTTCTCTCATGTATTAAAGAAACTGAAAATTTTTACCCAACAATCTTTCTGAGTTAGGTTCTTCCAAAATTTGTGGACAAAACCACTCAGAAGAAGTCGTCCCATTTTTAAATGTGTCTAAAAGAAGATCAAGCTTTACGGTTTATCAAGTCTAAACAAAAGGTCCAATCCCAATTAAGTCCTCAAATATCGCTTCAAAATTCATGCAAGTGTTTATTAAATGATCACAAATATAGAGTAAGTCAAATTAACTCACAATCTGTAGTTTGACTGTCTTCCCATCCAGCTCCACAGTCCTAATTTTCTGCAGTAATTGTCAATAATCATATTAAACCCCAGTAAACTGGAGTCAAACGCCAGAAAGTAGCTATACGGTGCCCTAATGTACATAAATATAAAAAGTAAAACTCACAAAATCCACTCCAATGGTGCTAATATAGCTGTCAACATATGAATCATCCTGAAAGCAGCAAAGATAGCATCAATTCCACTATACAGCTCACCCAAAAGCAACTCTAAAAACCCAAAACTGGATTTATAAGCCAACTATATTTCCAGAAGCAAGTCATCAAAGAATAATTGAAGAGAATCCAATCTAAAATTGATTTCAAGTAGAACTCTCCCTGATATATTCCCTGAAAGGAAGCCCTGTTCTCATTAAATTACTTATAAAACTGATATGAATTAGAATGTTCCAATACACCTAGCATAAGTTTTTCTTTCAAAATAATTGAGCAATAACCTAAGAATGGGATTGGAGCGTACAGCGAATCTTAGAAGAAGACAAGATTTGCCGACAGATGAATCTCCGATCAACAAAAGCTTAAACAGATAATCGCTGCAAAATTGAACAATATACCGTTGAAAAAATGAATTAAAAACAGAATTGGAACATCTAAAAGTAAGAATCTAGATTTTTCGTACTATTCGCTACTCATTTTTCTACGACTCTGCGACTTCCCTTCTCGTGTGCTGGGTGTGAATTTGACGGTTCCGATTGGAAAGTGATCGAGCGATTTGTTCTTTTTGTAAAGAGCCAATGGAAAATGATTTATCTTTCCTTTTGACGGTTGGTCTAATGGCTCTAGACCATACGTGTTTTTCGTGGTGTTTTTACCCCCTCTCTCTCTCTCCTCATTGATTTATCATTCCTTTGATTTATCATTCCTTTGACAGCTGGTCTAAAAGACTCCAATTTTTTTGTGTTTTTCGAGGGTTTTTGGCCCTTTTTTCCATGATGCTCACTTTTGACCAGTGTCCTAAAAAACTCGATGGGTGAAAAAACGTCGAGATCACACTCCTTGAGCTTGAGCACAATGTTGCGTGGTAAATGTCAGGTGAATGCGTGATAAAACACAAAGCGTAACTAAGCATTGACCCGAGCTTCAAGATTAGACGTATCTAAACGAGTGCTTAAGCGTGTATTTTAGAACAAAGCTTTTGAGTGCTCGTTGAACTTCTTTTAAAAAAAATACTCCATATATAATTTTTTAAGAATAACTAATATATCTTATGTTTGCAGATAATTGCCAAAATTAAAAAATTTCAAGAATGTTTGGGCTAATTAAGAAAGATGAGGTTTTATGAAGAAGATGAAGGAGATTGTTATTTCTTTTTTTCTTACCATAGAGAAAATCTCCACAACAATCGATAGATAATAGATCGGATAGATTTCTAGACCATATTTGACGAGTCAAAATATGCTATCTCATTCTTTGTCTCATCGATCGTTTCATCCAATAAAAATTATTTTACTTCATATTGAAGTATAATAATTTGGTGCGGATTTGATCAGGTACTCACAGGGTGGCGTCACGTCATCACACCAAATTTTTTTTTAATTTTTTTTTGATATATACGTTAAGTTAGATGAATAATGCATAACTGCGCCCCGATGGTGGGGGGGGGCTTCACCCGACCCCTATCATTTTTTTTCCTCGATTGTGGGTACCGGATCGTAACTGTAATTTGGTGATGTAGATAATTTAATTAGAGAGAACAATCATGGAATATGAATGAAACAAGAAATTGTGACTCATATTTGATAAATAGCTTTTAGAGTTGTTTGTGTGCTTCTTCTTTTTTTTTTTTCCCCCTACACAATCTTTCAAGACACTTATCAATCACATTCATTTTTTTCGAAATCATTGACTTTTTACAAAATTAAAAAAATATTAGAAAAATATATTTGGTAAAGTGGGTTCCTTACTTACCTTTATTTAATTAGCAAAATCTAAAATTAGTAAAATGCTATAAATTAAACTTCTAAAAAAAACTATATATTTGGATTTTGGGGAATTCAAAATTTGAAAATAAACCTATATACTTGAGAAGTGAAAATACATGATTGTTAATGGTCAAACATTAATCAATTAGTTAATTTCACATCATTGCTCATAAATAGCATTGTTCTCAAACAATTAGCATTAGCACAAAAAGAACTTAAACACCATACTATTTCCACAAATCTCAACTCTGCAGATGCGTGCCTACATGCTTTGTGTTCCTCTCAGTTCAGCAAGGATGGCTAGGCCTACAATTTACACAGTGAAACAAACTCTACAAGAATATTTCAGCAACCTTACATATCAAGGTAAAAATAGAAAAGAAGAAAACCCAACCCCGTTCAAGAATCAACGCTCACCCCAAATCAAGGGACTTAGAATCCAGACAGGTTGATGATGGTTGTATGATTCTTCTACATTTGTCAATTTATTCTTCATCACTTGAAGCTTCAGTAAATCTGAAATCCTGTATGTCATATGTTGAATCTCGTTGCATATAAACAAGTGCCTGGTGCAGCAGAGAACAATGGCAATGGTGAAGCTTAAGCTATGGCACAATTTGACCAAATCTGCTGGTCGAGGATGAATATATACATTTAAATGCAGCAGAGTATGCTTCTTTAGAAACATCATCTGCCCTTGTTTGCACATTCAAGGAGTGATTCTGTTTGTCCATTGTCAGCATAACCTTTTCGAGTCTTATTCTTGTCCATACGAGCTTTTCTTACTGCATTTTGTATCTGTTTCTCGTGCTCTTTCAGCATTTCCTCAATATTTCCACCCGGGAATAATGGTCCTGAGTAATGTATCCTAGACTTCTTCGGAGTGTAACCCTATATCATCAAAAACCAAGATCATAACTAACATTAAGCATTCATTCTCTTCTTAGTGTGCGGGGTAGAGATTTTCGGAAAAAAAAAGGATTTTGAAGGCGTGGTTTTTAAGTAAATAGAAGTTTTAAAAAAATTGTCAAATTAGTGAAGTGAGTGATTAAATGGGGGTGTCAACTGGGGCAAGAATGTGCAACAGGCATCGTTCAAGAATCAGAACTGGTCACCTATGCAAAAACATAGGAAAAAATAATAATAATTTCATCTTACCATAGTACTCTCCTTACGAGGTGCTCGACCATCATTCTTGTAAGAAGAATTTGTTCCAAGCAAATGGTGGGAGGATTCACCATCATTCAAATGATTATATCCAGAGTCTTCCTCCCACTGCGAATGCGTACTGGCATTTCTGCTTAAATCAAGTTGTGAACAGCCACGGGCAGCTACTGAATTCGAGAACTTAGATAGTCGGGCAGCTGCTCCTGAGTGTTTGTAAGAATCAATACCACGCCTTCCCTCCACAACATTGAAGGAATTTCCGCCACCGTTATGCGTTAAATGTCCATTATGCACAGATCCTCTGAAACACTCCATTCTGAAACTAGAGGTGTCGTCTCCTTCTGGAGTGTACTTCTCACTGGTGCTTTTGGGATTTGACTGCCCTTTCCGTTTCTGAACATCAGAACTCAGTCAGTGGTTGAAAATGATAAGAAATTAAACGTAAATTTAATTTAATGTGTATCAAACAAGCCCTTAGTACACCGACATGCATGATGCAACTGTCCATGTAACACCGGGCTCATAAAGAATAATGATAGTTATCATGACAACTTATCTATCTACCAACACGTCAATTATTTAGTTGTTAGTACTTGATTTGTCATCTTAAATATTATCTTCAACATAAGACTTCAAGAATGATCCAGTACAAGCGCTAGCGCCACAGTTACGGTGCTAGCACTGTATTTTCCAACCACATACGACATACATTTTGAAATTCAAAATCAGATCTAGGCCCAACACGACGAGAGGGAGCTCAATAATTCAAAAAAAAAAAGTCGGCGACACCGTGGCCGCCGGTGGCTACCAGTCAAAAAACTTTAAGATGGCCAAAATTTTGACCCAAGAACTACGATGTCGCTAGAAAATTTTTCGAATTGCTAGAGCTCTCCCTCGCCGTGCTGGACCTAGATCTAGTCTCAGATTTCAAAATAGAGATTGTATGTGACCGGAAAACACAGCGCTAGCGCCGTAACTATGACGCTAGCACTTGTGTGCTTGATCATTCTTTCATAAGACTTAACGTACTAATTAATTAATGTCGCATAACAAATGATGATGGATTTATAAATAGCATTACACGCTTATAGAACAACATTACCTGTATAGATGCATGTAATTCAGCGTTAGCATCAGGGGCTGGGACTGCTTTGGATCCCCTTCTGTTAGAGTCAACTTGGCCTACTTTTCCACCAGCTGCTCCTCTTTGTCTATGGACAATTTCAAGGGATTTTGAAAAGGATTAGATATAGGTGTGTGCATTTTATTTCAACAAAAGGCAAAAAGAGCAACTCGCGATTTCAGAAAAAGATGATAAGATTGAATGTGTACCTTCTTGCCTCCTCATCATGAACCTTGACATCAAACTCCTTGCTAGGGGGGTATGTGGGCAAAGATGAAGGATCACAAGGCAGAGGCTTTGTTGTGAAAAACTGAAAAGAGACGTCTCATAAGTACATAGCTTCCACAAATGTATATGTAATGTAAATAGGATTAATGCTTTTGATAAGAACAAGTTAAGGGGGGAAAAATTAAAAAACAAAACAAAATGAAAAAACAAAGAGAGAAGTTGGAGAAAATAAGTTTTACCCGACTTTGAAGAGCAGAAGTTGTTGTTCCTCGTCGCTCTGGTTCAAAAGCAAGGAGGGTTTCCAGAAGTTCTAATGCAGTAGATGGGAAGTCTTTGAATGTCTCAGCCACAGAACGTTTGTAAGGATGTTGAGGTTTGAAAATTGTTGCATGCGGTAATTTTGATTTCCTCCAGTATTCTTCAGACGGAGAACCACAAAGCTTAAAGATTTTGTGCAGCTGCTCTACCTGCATCCCGAAATTGAATTGTAACAATTACGGATCATGAAATTACAACAAAACATTATCGGGTGAAGACTTCTTGGGAAAAACAATAACTATTTGGCCATGATCAGTCGACAGGCAGCAATATAGCAATCAATAATGTGCTTATACATAATAACAATTTGCACCACAGTGATTGAAATTGGCATGTGAGAACTGAGAATCATCCATGTCACACTATACATTCATAATGACACCATGAGCACTTTGGGCCTACTTGTGATACGTTTATAGATACCACTATACTCGATGCATATAAAATACCCTGCTGTAGGATCTTGGAAGCTCCTGGTAAAGGGGCAAGCACCACTTATATTGGAAGCATTAGAAACATCAAAATAATAAATATTTTTAATATACATCAGGAAGAGGATTCGTTGAGCATGAGATGACCAAAACATGGGCCTTTTCTTCAAATAATCTAAAATAAGTTGTCCAGGTCATTTAGTGAATCCACATGGCATACTAGGAAATGTCTGATTAGATAATCCCGAATGCCCTAAATTCAAACATATTTGGTTCTAGAAGAAAAAACCGGCCTACCTAGAATTTTTAAGATAAACAAAGTGAAACCATATAATTTCCTCTGTTCTTGTTATGTTACAGAGGTATATGATATTTTCACCTCAACCAGTTTATTCGGATGCCACAATTCAAGAAACATGTGAAACATAACTGCAAAATACTGCCAATCGACAACATAACTGTTCATAAGTAAAGCAGAGAGTAAACTTTCAGCCAAACATGATGGGGGTATCTTTTTCACAAATAAAATGTGAAACGTGAAATTTAGCAATTACAAAATAATGAAGGCTTGAACAAGTACAAGTGCACATTGAGCTTGGAACATACCTCTGTTCTTCCAGGCATGATTGGCTTGCCTGCAAACAATTCAGCAAGAATACAACCAGAACTCCACAGATCCACAGATACTCCATACTCTGTAGCACCAAGTAAGAGTTCAGGAGGCCGGTACCACAAGGTGACAACACGACTAGTTAGAGGCTGCTTTTGATTGGCACGGAAAAAAGTTGCCAGCCCAAAATCACCAATCTTGAGATTTCCATTGTTATCAATCAGAAGATTTGAACCCTTAATATCACGGTGCAGGACTCCACGACTGTGACAATGTTCAAGTCCACAAAGAAGCTGCTGCATGTAACATTTGATCTGCATGGCAGAGGAAATACAAAACAATAGTAAAAAGATACTGAGAGTAAAAGATAGGTCACTTAAGGTTGTTTCAGTGATAAACAGAAACATGAGAAAGGTTGACTGATATTGTCAACTGTCAAGTGGTATACTATATCATCCAATATAGAAAATGCTTCTGCAGAGTCAGATGAAATAAGTCATGCAGCTTGTGTATCAAAAGGATTATATTTACCACAAAGTTCACATGGTTGAATCACATTTGAGAAAATGTTTTTGAAACACCGTCCATTGTGAGTACTAAGCATTGAAAGTAATGTTTTTGGTCGGCTCAAATTGAACAGCTATGAGACTCAGTCTAGGCTCACAGTGGACTGGAGTAACTAATAAACTAGCCCAAAAGATAAGGGTAGATCTAAAGCACAGTAAAATAAAATAGCGTCTTGTATATTTAGATGTAAAGTTCAAAGAAATGCATTGTTCTGCTGCATTGCGCTCTCAACTGCATTGTTTTTTCTTTCTTTTTTTCTTTTCTTATTTGAGAAAAAAAAGACCTACTTATTTTAGGTGAAATTATAAACCACAACACCAGCTAAGTGAAGTAAAAGAACAATTTTTGAGAACCAGATTTCCAAAAATTCCAAAGCAGCATTGTTTCAACCTATCACAATTGGTTACGTCAATCCAAAACTCACAGTCAACATCTCAGTCACCTATTAAGCACAATGTTAGTCTACTAGGAGATTAATATATAGACCGTGCACAAAGTTAGCATAGTTTTCATTACGCAGTTCTACAGACAAGGTTTACAAAAATAGTAATCAATTTACAATATGCAATTTACCAGTGGATTTAGATTTCTATGTTAAAAAAGAAACGATAGTTATGCAAAATGTAATCAAGCAGCAAGAAAGGAGACAGACCTGTGCCTCAGTAAATCTAACCGCTGGAGAAGCTAAAAGTCCAGCAAGGTCATGCTCCATGTACTCAAATACAAGGTACAAATTGCCTGAAACCCTGGAAGTGACCAAACCTTCAAGCTTCATCACATTTGGGTGATCCAGCCTACGTAGAATAAGGATTTCCCTAGCCATGAAACGGACACTTTCTGGATCCATGTTAACGAACCGCACCTTTTTCAGTGCAACGATTCTTCCAGTTTCAAGGTCACGAGCTCTGTATACACTGCTGTATGTCCCTTGACCAATCTGTGAAATTGCATTATTGTTATGATTTCACAGCAATGATACCAGAGAAAAGTCAAATAACAATTAGAGCTTGTTTTGTATCAATGTTTCCTTTCAACCACATATCAAGTTGGACTGTATTTTCAACCACATATTCTCTAAGGAAAAACTCATGTTTCCTTTTCAATGGAAAAAAAAAAAAAAGAATCTAAACCAAGCATTTCGATTTGATGAGTGTTTGAAGAGCAAGTCTCACAATTACTTTACACAACATGGTACAAGTTTAAGTAAAATGTACCGGTCCTGCTTCTAAGAAATTGATTTATTGGAGAGTAATATATGTCTCTTCTTGAAGGACATAACAGCAGCCCATGGGGAAATGCAAGAATTCAAGATTCAGCACTTTAGGAAGTCAACAGCAGAAAAGGCTAGAACTGATTATTGCTCCTCGTCAAAGCTTAAGCTTTATGTAGTTTTTGCAGAGAATAAGTTTTGAATCAATTAAGAAAGGAAAACTATAGTGTCCTATACAAAGCTTAGTGGACCCAACCTTCATACCACAATCTGTTTGATCTTTATGAATATATTGTATAATGCAAACAAAGAAAAAGGAATATGTCTGAGTCCAATTAAGATGGGCAGTCTGACTGCAATAAAACAACTGTAATCTTCCTTCAAATTGGAAGGTTAGCAAAATTTCTACATGACGGGAACTAAAGTGATATATGTGGAAAGAGAATCATAATGATGTGTAACAACAGTGACATTTGACTGATGGAAAGCCAGAAAACCAAATCAAATGGATGGTCGGAACAATTATCTCGCAAACAAAGATATAAGCAAAAACAAAAGGGAAGAAAGAGATATAGAGATTTCTATTGAAGTAGTGAGGAGAGACATATTCATTATCTTGTACCTTATCAAGCTTCTCAAATGAGTCTGCCTTCCGAGGTATCCATCCTTTGATGGCTTCCCCGGCCACAGCAGTCAGCCATGAGGGCCATCCAGCAACAACTTGTGCACCATCAATTCCATTTCGAGTGGTAAATACTCTACACCCCTGTGGGTGCCCTACTCTATTTCCAACCTCCACTGTTGCTCGTCTTTGCACCAGTGGAGCCTCAGTTTTCTCAGAAATAAGCTTCTGCCCCTCATTCCATATAACAGGTGTAGAACCTGCACTTTTCTCAGCATTCTCCTCCTTAATGAGCCTTGTAGTCACATCATTTCCTCCATTATCAACCTCCACAAGAACTTCCTCCCTTCTGGATGAAGATCCGAATCTTTTAGATTTCTTTGATACTTTCTCTTTCTTGACTTTATTCTCATCTTTTGCTCCTTTTGAGCATATGCAGCCCATGCCAACTAAAAGTTTCAATCTCTTGTGCTTATTGATGTGAATCTTTATGCTCCTAAAACAAATTCCTAATTTGTTTCTTTCACATACCCCTAGCATTTAGCTGTGATCTTATCAGCATCCTCGGCACCCAAGCACCTCCAATAAATCAAAAGTTCCTTAATTTAGTAGACATCCGATTCTATAAATCAATGTAGCATCCAAACATTACACCCCACGAAACAAACATTTGAAATCTAGATTCTTAAATCAATCAAACTTGAAACCCAAGTTTAGGCCCCTCAGATTCTTTTCTGAACAGAATGTGCAAAAATAAATCAGATATAGCTCCCTCGAAAATAAATACCTCGAATTAAATTCAGAAGCTCTGGTAGGGTATCAACAAAACACGATTCCAGATCTCGAAGGCCAATATTTTGAACAGAAAACAACCCACATTGCCACAAATTAAGAATGCGAAAAAAAATATCCAATAATCAGAGAGAATATGATAAATATCTTCTCACAGACACAAACTGAATCAGTTTGAAACTCGAATTCCGCGTTTTGATGATTATTCCGTGAATTTCTAAGGTGAATTGACTATCCACTGGTACGTTTCGAATCCAACGTTACACGACTTTTCAATTAAAAAACTAAAAAAAAAAAATAAGACAAAAACAAAGAGAGATTTTCGGATCTGAAAAGTCCCGAGAAATGCGAGTTACCCGTTGATAATTGGAACAAGAACGAAGACTATACAATGCAGAAAATGGATTTTAATTAAATTTTAAAACTCTTCGTTTGAGCAGTTGAATGAAAATTCCGTCAGATATTCTGCTACTATTTCTCAAGAGAGGGACAGAACCAACCGCGTCTCGTGAGGAAGAAGGAAAGAATACCCCGTATGTATAAGGTCGCAGGCCCACTGCATTTTTATTAGATGACACGTGGCAATCTAATGTGTCACTCACCATCGAACGGGACCCACTTCAATATCTCATTACAGGAGTAATGACCTCTTACCCACTGTAGATAGGATATCTCACCCACAATGGGTAAGTATCACCCATTAATTGGTGGGAGGAGTACTCACCAAATTCCATTTAACACGATCCACCAGGTAGAATATTCTACCCACATTCTACCCACAGTGGATAAGAGATCATTTTCCCTCATTATAGACCATATGGTTTGTTTAAAAAAATAATAATAATAATTCAAAACTAGACTTTGGATTGTTCCATACACAATTTTGTTAATATTAGTAGAAGTTATTCGAATTTTATGTAAAATTAATAGTTAAAATTTGGAAAAAATATATTAAAAAAATAAATAAATTATCAAATCGATATTTGGGTAGTAAAGAGTGATGAGAGCGAAAAAGTGTATTTGAGTTTTTGAATTTTATGGTATATAAAACAAGGCCTTTGTTCTATACACTTTTGTTATGTTCCTGTGTGGGAATGTGCCCACGTGGGGAACTCTAGTGACGCCACGTCATCAGAGAATAAAAAATTATTTAAAAAAATTCAGTATGTATGTTAAGTAAAATGAATAATACATAATTGCTCCCTGTTGTTGGTGAGGCGCTCCGCCGGCCGCTACGAATATTTTTCCCCGATTGTGCTCACAATAAGGTACCCACGATGGGTATCATATCATATCAGTTGTTCTATACACATTTAAGGCGTGTTAATGCGTGTTAATTTACTCAAATTATAAATTTTTACATATTTTTATACATTTTTTTGAACTTCACTCATTTTCTATTATTTCACATCCACATATCTCTGTGGGACCTATCTGTACTACACAAATCTTCACAATTCACTCCACTCATTCTCTCTCCTATTTCACATAAAAATTCATAAAAATCTATTTTTACATATACACTAACACGCTTGTCAACTTATTTTCGCCGAAAAATTACTCCATTCATCATATATATAGTCTACTTTTCCCTTTTTGGTTGTCCCACATATAGTTTTCTTTCTATATTTAGTAGTATTTTTTATATTCATTTACTATTATACCCCACTTATATGTTTTAAAATATTAGTTTTTAATCACTTATATTCATTTAAATAAGGGCATTATATGAAATTATTTGTAACATTTACTTTTCCAATATTATTATTAATTATTGTGAAGAAAACAAAGTGGGCTCTATATATGTGAGACGGAGAGAGTAGTTAAAAACTAATTTTTGGATGAATGGTGGTGAGAATCATGAGATGTGTGAATAATAGTGAGTGGTAATTTGAAATGTGTGGTTGATATTAATATTCGATTTTGATTTTCAATAATATGTGAGACGGAGAGATTAGTTAAAAACTAATTTTTGAATGAATGGTGGTGAGAACCATGAGATGTGTGAATAATAGTGAGTGGTAATTTGAAATGTGTTGTTGATATTAATATTCGATTTTGATTTTTAATAACATGTGATTTTTAAGTAAAAATAAGTTTACACGAGCACATGCTAAAATTTTAACAAGGTTAATTTATTTTTCTCTTTCCTCCTATTCAATAATTTAAATATTGATTTAACAATTTATTTATATTTTTAATACATCTTTTTCAATTCTCTAGTGCATATTATGCACACAATTCGAGTAAATTGGACTTAATGTGAAGAGAACAAGGCTTTAATAAGAATTTTGTCAAACAAAATTTTTATGGAGGACAGGGGATAGGATTTGAACCGAGACCTTCCCGATAAAGGATTAAGCCCTTAACAACTAGGATAACTCTTTGATCCCATAATAAGAAAAACTATTATGTTTTATATTTTTCATAAAATATTTATTTAATAAATATTTAAAATTGATATTTTAAGTGACTTAATAGAGCATATTTGATAGAGTTTTTTGGAAAAATAAATTTGGAATATGGTTTAAAAGTGAGAAAACTAGAATAAAAAATAAAAAGTTGTCAAATAAGTATAAGTGAGACAAGTGATTGAAACTTGGAAATGATAATTCAAATTTTGTTTTTATTTAAATTGTAGCAAATAAGCTCTTAACCAAGCACAGGCACCTCTTGAAAATATTGGATAAATGATTTTTAACCGTGCAAATAAAAACCATGAAAACAAAAAAGAAAATTTATCGCGTTGGTTAAAATATTTTTTTACAAAGATAATTTTTAAAAGGAATTCTCAAGTGAAAGCAAGTGTGTGGAAGTGTTTGAAAATATTTTTATTTATCTATATAAAATTATTTTGTGAAACATGACTGCATAGTAATGTATGCATTTATAAGCTACAGTTATCAATTGATTTTAGCGATGACAAGTCGTTTTAAGTCTCTGTGAAAAGGGCCACCCATTTCAGGGCTTGAGCGAGGCCCTATCCCATTTAAGTGGCCCATCTCACGGTTTAAGGCGAGGTCCCATCGTAATTTGGGTGCGTGGGTGGGAGACCATATTGAGAGTGCGTGGTCTGTATTAAGTGCTTCTGTTTTTTTTTTTTTTTTTGAACAGAAAATTTCATTAACGATCATGAGCAGTACAGATAATAGACAGAGAATTCTTTAAAAATTTAGGTACAGCATAAAAAGTAGAGGAGCAAGCATGAGTACGTGCCTCCCGAGCTAATGCATGAGTGACACTATTGGCTTATCTCCAAATAAAGCGAACAGAGTCATCAGGTCTTTCATTGAGCGTATGTTCTTCTACGTATTTTTACATATTTTTATACATTCTTTTCAACTCCATTAATTCTCCCTCCTATTTCATATTCACATATCTCGTGACACCTACCTGTACTATACAAATCTCCACTATTTAACCCCAATCATTCTCTCTTTTCTATCACATAAAAACCCATTTTTACCTATACACTAACACCCGCTAAGTAACTTGTTGCATCTTTCCACAATGATTCCAAATTCTGTGAATTCACAAAGTGCCCATTTACAGCCATGGTTACAGATTGTGCATCCATCTCAAATCTGACGTTCTCCAGACCAATTGCTCGAACCCGAGTAATGCCATAAACTAATCCCCACGCTTCTGCCTCTTTCACCGGCACCGGCAACGACCATCGTTCAAAGCACATCCGGCTAGCCACAAATCTACCATTGCAGTCATGAATAATCAAACCCAAGCCAACACTATTCATGTCATTGCAAAGCGAAGCATCTATACAACAAGAATAGAAAAGGTGGCAAGCATTTTCAACATGATGCAAACAAAAGACACAAGCAAGCGGTACCTCGACACCACGACCATGGAGATTTCTACAAGTAGGCAAGCAATCTTGGCAAGCTCCCCAAAGGAAAATACACACTTTAGGCGGAACTGATAACTTCCAAATATTGTCCCAAGACCCTGAATCAAACAATGAATTGGCATTAGAGTCCAACCTCATAGCGACTCGATCAGCCGATCTAAGGTTATAACAACCATTCGAGGAAAATTGCCAAATTCTATATCAGGTGGAGGCTCACTCAACAGAGGAATACTACAAATAGCCTCAACGTCCCTGGTATCAAAAAATTCATTAAGAAATTCCAAATCCCAAGCACTTCTTCCATGGATCATCAAGTCACTGACCATAAGGTCTTGTAAGAAAATAGGCATAGGAGTCTGAACTCTAGGACAAGATGGATCACGTAGCCAAGGTTCGGACCAAACGTTTATAGACTTAGCGTCTCCAATTCGCCATCGAGAACCTGTCTCAATCATGGCCCGGGAACTCCAGATACTTCTCCATGTAAAGCTAGGATTGTGCCCCAATTGGGCACTGAGAAAAGTCCCCTTTGGATAGTATTTGGCTCTGAAAATTCGACTTACCGGAGTATCAGGGTTGGTTAATAGGTTCCAACCTTGTTTCCCAAGCATGGCGAGATTGAATTCGCGAAGATTTCAAAAACCTAAGCCTCTGTCCTCTTTCCGAACGCTTTTCCCAACTCATCCAATGAATACTCCGATCCCCGTTGTTCTCTGTAACCCACCAAAACCAGTTCATGAGTTTTTGAATTTCATCCCCAATACTCGAAGGAAGGAGGAATGAGCTCATGATGTACGTGGGTATAGCTTGAACAACTGCCTTAATTAGCACTTCTCGTCCGGCTTGTTTGATGCGACTTATTAATCTTTTTTTTTTCTTCCCCCTCTAACTTGTTTTAATTCTCGTATACTAGTCTTTTGATTGTTTTTGTTTGTGTAACATAAAGCATTATTATATTGTTTAGCATAAAGTGTTATTTTTTCACTTCTTGTGACATAATATGTTATTTCTTATTTTCTTCCTAACAGGCTAACACAGAGGGTAACTTTATTTTTCATTTGTAATAAATTTTTTTTTTTTGTGTAGCATAAAATTTTTTTGGTAACACAAAACATTATTTTGTAATTATATTCGTAAGAGATAACCATGCAAGGTGAAGATATTGATATGATATAACAAACATTTTACGCTATAGAAGGTAATGGAGCCACTTTTTTTTTAAGAAAGTAAAATTATTCATTGATCAAATCAATGGAGCCACTTTTTTTTTTTTTTTAAGAAAGTAAAATTATTCATTGATCAAATCGGAATGCAGAACATTCGATAGAAATAACGGCGGAAAGTAAAGCCAATCGGCAATGCCGTGAAAAGATCTAGTGGCTTGTGCTAGTGTGTGAGCTACTCGGTTGGCCGATCTCCTTATGCAGTTGAACTTGAGGCTCGGGAAGTCTTTTGCGAGGAGCCGACAATCGTCAATGAGCCCGCCAAAGTAGGAGATATCAATTCTATTGCTTTGTAAAGCGTTATAAACTAAAAGAGCATCCATTTCAATTAGCTGGACCTCAAAGGATTGAGATTTGATCCACTAGTCCTTACCAGTATTATTCAATCTAAAAATGTAAGTTTTTCATCAAAATAAATATTTACAGCGATATCCTTTCAAAAGAAAAAATTTACAATGCCATAATCAAATGGAAACACATACAAAAAAACAAACAACATGCAGTAGCCAAATTGTCGAGAAACCAAGAAAAGGAACCTCTGGGCTCTGGCCATGGTGGTTCCTTGTAGACACTTCTGCTACTGATATGAAAAGAAGCATCAATGACCCGCAGGTATCCACATTCGCAGGTAGAATAGCGTCTGTTTTTGCAGCACACACTTTAGCTAGTAAAACAGCTCGGTTTTTAAAATTATTCTTTACTTTTTGCCTCTCAAAATCTCTCTCTAACATACATAGGGAAAGGTACATGCAAACCCTTTATGAAGAATGTGGTTTGAGGACATACAGGAACGGACTTGAACTACAGGCGGCGAGCTTCAAACAATATGCAACTATGAGACTTCATCTCATACGTAACTGATCCTGCATCTGTCAAAGGAACACCATCGGTGCTAAAAAATCCTGGGAAAGGAAGAGATGTATCCACCAAACGAACCCAGGCCAAGTCCCCCGAAACTGGTGATAGAACAACTTTCTCAGAGTGATCACCACCGTTGAAGGCAATGAATAAGTCGCCAATCATCTCAGTCGAACTGCTAAGTTCTAAATCAGCCTTCAAAGTCATGGCTAAAAATCTGGACGACGGGTTGTCCCATCTTGGGGGAGACCCATCACTTCCATGCCACTCAATGTTTTCCTCTTTCAAGAAGTTCCTATTCTGAAGAAGATCACTTCTTCTTATCTTCAATGAACTCAAGAACGATATAAATCTTATTATCTGAATACCAAAGCTAGATTTCATGGTGTTCCAGTCCAGAGGTTTACGATCAGTGTATTCTAGGGAACCCCCGGTGGATTGACCACATTCATCACCCATGTTAAGGATTGGAACACCTAAGGAAATAAACAGAATAAAGAGAGAGTTTCTGATCTGTTTAAGTCGTCTCTCTAAGACAGCAGTTTTGTTTGTGGGACCTTCTTCCCCACAGTTCCAACTTAACTCTGAAGAAGCTAGTTCACTACTACTGAAGCTGACTAAATCCACAAGAGAGAGTCCAGCATTTCTTGAAATGAAATTGAAAGAGAACCCTGGACCTCGACCGTCCAAGAAAAGATCCCCACTTCCACAGAGCCTTGTTGCTAGGTTGCCTATAGATCCTTGACCCCTCAAAAAATTCCTCACATCATAACAAAATTTTGAGTTGATTTCTGCCCATCTTTTCCAGTGAGGAAATGGAATATCTTTTGTTTCATTGTTGTGTGGGTCCCAAGAGTCAGCTATTATCTTGACCTTGGAGAGCAAGGGATCAAAAGCTATAGCTTCAACTAAAGGAGGGCGGGAAAGGAACTCACCGTGGAAACCTTTCTTGAGAGAGGAGGCGTTGATGAAACAGAATCCATCAATGTGATACTCAATCACCCAATGTCGAAGACTGTCTAAAATAAGTTGTTGGACGATTGGGTAGTTACAATTTAACGCGTTTTTAGATTTTAAGTCCCCTCCTCCTTCAACACGGTAGTAAGAAGAAATATCTATGCGCCGTAGAGGCGCAGCCTCAGCAGTATGCGTGAAAACAACTTCTAATAACACCTCTATTCCACTGGCATGCAGCTTTTTCACCATGTTTTTCATTGATTCAACAGCAAATTCTGAGTTACCAGAAGGTCCATATGCGCTTCCAGGAGAAAAGAAATGGAAGGGAAAATAGGGTCCTTTCTTCTCATCAAAAGGGAAGATGGGCTCTAACAAGATTGCATTAACTCCAAGATCTTTGAAATGATGCAATTTTTCAGAAATACCAACGAACATTCCTGCAAAATCTCCAGAGAACTTACTGGACTCATCTTTAGTAAATCTAGTAACATTTAGCCTATATATAATCAGCTTCTCTATAGGTAAGCTAGGCCGAATATCTCCACTCCAATCAAATCCAGGTTCCTTAAACAATTTTCCAACGGATTTTTGAGACCCAAAGTCTTCAATTAACTTAGCATAGGGATCCAAGAGAACATACTGCCTTTTCTTGTCAGCATTAGTCTTACAGCGATAACCATAGCTTACAAAAGGCACAGAATTATCCAACAACACATGCCAAATATCACCTGATCGATTGACATATGGATCTAGATCAATCTCTAAAGCAGGTTTGTCAGCTTTGGTGTCAGTATAAAGGCATAGAACGACACTCTCCGCATTGCGGGAGAAAAAGGCGAAGTTCATGGATCCATTTGCTAAAGTGGAAAGGCCCAATGGAGCAGGACGACCCGATCTAAAACCAACTGGCACAACAAAGTCTGTCTTCCTGTGGCTTCTGATTTCTGAGCTTTCCAAACCTAGAGTCTTCAAAAGAATAGAGACGTAAAAAGGGGTAAAACTTTCATCAAAATCTAACTCAACCACCATCCTCCCAGAGGAATCTTTTACAAATAGGGTTTCATTTTTGCTATCAACACTAGAATTTTGGAAGTCCAAAGGCATGAAATTTTCTGAATTGGACCTGAACAACCCCCAGCTCATGACCAGATCTCCCTCTCTTCCAGAGTACATTGGTAATAAAACTTCAACATGCACTCCATATTCCTTATTGTTTTTCTCAACGAGTACCTTCAGCTGACCACCATTCTCTGTCCTAAATAGGTATCTAGCCACTTCTTCTGCAGTTTTAACAACAGAAATGTCTGACGTGACCAAAGCATTATACGTGTGATGACGAGAAGCAATCCTTTTGACAGATTTTCCATGTGCTGTAATGACTGGCTTGCATTTTGCATCCATTTTCTGAAAATAACACATATCCCTCTTCCCATATTTACAGGATCTGAAGGCTCTCAAGCTTAGGCAATGTGATTGAATCTGAAGAAGCATGGCTATCAGGCATGTGAAAAGGATGAAACCAAAAGGTCGGCTATTGGACTTGATACTCAATATTTCCTGACACACAAGAATAACATTCTCTACTCAATATGGGATGTAAGAACAGGCAAATTACAGAATGAATCCCTTCCATCAATAAGAACTCATAAAAACTACAGAAATGCCATCGAATTTACCTAATTACAGCCCCATCGGTTGCTGGATTTACATTATCATGGAATTATAGCAATGATATCCTTATAAATTTTATTTTATTACCTTCTCATTTCTTAAACACAAAGCTAAATGATTTAAAATAAACCGAATTATTATATTTGATATACCGTATATAGCATCCAAACAGCTCCTCGACGAACACCCACTGAACTGAGAAATAATGCGACTGAATTTTGAAGCAGACGACATTCAAAAGCAAACAGTTCGGAAATATTCAAAGACTTTTTTTTTTTAAGTAGAAAGATTCAGATACTCAATTACTGAGAGACAAAAGAAATCATAAAATTCGTATGAACATAATAATTAGGCACCTCATGTAAGCTATGAACGTTGAACATTAAATCAAACTATACGCAACAAAGGCGATATAGAACTTGGTGAAAAAAATGGGGATTGAAACTCACAGGAAATCTCCATTGCCCATTTAAGAGGTTTGCGCTGAGCTTCGGATCAGATAGTAGTCCACTGATTTTCGATTTGTGAACTAGAAAAGTGAAGAAATGGAGAGATATTTCAGAGATTCTTCCTCTGGACGGCGCCCATGTCTGCACATAATTTGTAGCCGATGAATTTTCCTGTGCGAAACTTTCTAGAGTGCGACTATTTTTACAGGAGGAATGTTCAAGTACCATCGCCATCGACCGCGTAGCACAATCATGGCACACTCCATAATTTTCGATTTCATTCGATCTTAGGGTGTGTTTGATTGGCAAGGGTGGAAAAGAAAATATTTGCCATCTTGTAAGGAAAATAATTTGTTGGGGAGAGCAAGATTTTCTTTTCCATTAAAAATTCGTCATAAAATGATTATCGTTGTTTTTCATGGAAAATATTTTTCATGGAAAATGATGCAATCAAACAACTAAGTGGGAAAAAATTTTCTTTGATGGGACATTTTCCATGGAAAATTTGGCCAATCAAACACACCCTTAGTTGAAAAAATTGAAACCAAATTTAGAATCAATACAATAAGGTAAAATTCCTACCACTCCAAAATTTTTCGGACAACGCTGTTTGCTCAAAATCAAATTTTTTGGTCAAATTGACTTGAACAAATAGTCGAAAAAATTTTTGAATTGTTGAGTTTTGCCCCCAAAAAAATCTCATTTTTCAAAATACCCTCATTTTCATTAATTAAAAAAATAAAAATGAAAATGAAAACCAAACCTATCACCCAACCACACCCTGATTCGCGACTGTGGAGAACTATAAGGGCGTGTTTGATTGAACAAATTTTCTATGGAAAATGTCCCATTAAAAAAATATTTTCTCACTTGGTTGTTTGATTGCATCATTTTTTATGGAAAATATTTTCCATGGAAAACAATGTACAACCATTTTATGCATGAATTTGGCATTTTCCATGGCAAATTAATTTTAGGTCCCCCAAGAAAAATATTTTCCTTATAAGATGAAAACTATTTTCTTTTCTACCCTTGGCCAATCAAACACGCCATAAATTCTAGTTCTCTTCCACCAGAAATGGAGAACCAAAAATTCTGGTTCTCCAAGCCAAATGAAAAAAAAGAAGAAGAAGAAGAAGAAGAATAACTAGATCTTGGAAGAAATGGTGGTCGGAGTTAATTGATGGTTGTAGTTCGAGATCGGAGAAGATGATCGATTTCTTTTTTTAGGTAGATTGGGAGGGTATTTTGGAAAAATTACTATTTTTTGGGTGTGTTTAGTAATGAATGGGGTGTAAATAATCCCTCCCAAATTTCTATTTGTTGAGGAGCTCCGACCAAAAATACATTTTAGACAATTTATTGAAATTAAATGTAAGAAATTTTTTACCTTCCAAAAAAAAAAAATTATATAACTAAGCACATTTCCAATGTATGGGTGAAGAATATAAGAGAAAAAGAGTTGGAGGGAAAATGTAATCTAAAATAATATGAAGGGGCGAAATTTATAATTTAGACTTCTAGGTTTTTTTAGATTTCACATTAATTCAAAAAATTTTTTAAAGAGAGTTTTCCAATTTATTTGTCATTTGTTATCTTTTTATTTAGATACTCACTTTCAAAATGACGTTGCAAATAGTTGGTTGCAATCATGGACCATATTAATTCGGTTAAAAAAATGATATTATTTGTATAATTTCTAACCCGAAAAAAAAAACAGAAAATACCAAAATTTATATCAACAATTAATTAATTTATTAATGTAAACACCCTACATTCACCAAATGGGAAAACTATAGTGGAGGGGCTAAATTTAGCTCCTCTGCTATATTTCCCTCCTTAAATTACAATTAAATCTCTATAAATTAATAGCATTGGGATTGCCAAAATTGATGAATTTATTAAAGGATTTAAGGTTGAGTTATCGTAATGGAATGGGTGTTGAATACCTTTTGAACTACCCTGAAAAGAATAATACAATTTCAAAAATGTTGGCTAACAAGGAGACAATTGAGAACATCATGGGAAATGAGCAAAGTGAAGGAGTTGAAAATGAAAGAATGGCTGTGGAACCGCTTTCAAGAAAGGAAAGCCTCGAATTAGCGAAGACATTGAATAATTTTTTTGTTGCACCATGAGAAGATAGGACCAACCCGACTCAATCTAGTAATTGGTTCAAGGGGTCAACTCGTCACTCTTGTCAATCTAATGATTAAAATAATATATATAAATATATATATATATATATATATATATAATTGCATAAAAATAAAAAATAGAAGAAAATTCAGAAATCTGGGTCAAATTGGTCCTAGGTCTTATGGGTTGACGAGATTTTTGGGTTAACTCAGGTCTTTCACCGGGTTTTGATCAATACGGGTTTTGGGGGTCAACTAGGCCGATACTTAACTTAGTCATGGGTTTTTTGGTTTGATCGGCTGGGTCAGGCAAAGTTTCAAAACACTACTCGAAATTCTTATAATGTTAAGAAAAGTTCAAGATGAAATTCAAGGTGACATTAATTTCAAAAAACAATAAGTCACAATTGAGTCATTCTTTATGAAATCATTATAAATGAATAATTAATTATTTGTATTAAGACATTATTAATTTATATATATATATATATTAAGACATTAAGCCTTCCATGAGGTAGAGTTCAAGCCATCCTTTGAGGGTTTGAAGGGAATTTGAGATGAAGACAATAACATAAATTCTTATCGTATTAAGAAAAACCCAAGATCATATTCAAGATGACATCAATTTCAATAAGCAACAAGTCACAAATAAGTCAATCTTTATGAAATCATCATAAATGAATAATTCATTATGTATCTTAAGGCATTATTAATTTATATACTGCACGCGATTTATATGAATTCTCGAATTTCTTATAAATTTAGCGAATTATTAATTTAGCATGTTGTCTCAAAGTCGGGACTTGGAAAAAATTATTATTTTAGAAAATTTATTAATTAATAGAGTATTAAATTATCGAGGTTCTATTGTGATTGAGTATTTAATCGAGGGTATATTAGTAAAATATTATTAATTAAATTTCTAAAAAAAATAAACCTATATATTTGGATCATATGAAAAAGGAATAAAAGCCTATATAATTGGGACAGATGAAGTAATTCTTTAGTTGATTTGATGACTATTCTCATCGAATGATGTACCTGAAGAGATTGTTGAAAATGGTTCTAATTCTCAAATTATTGGAGTCAATACACTATCATTTCATTTTGCATAGTGGGAATCTCGATTCTTTCTTACAAGTTTACTACTTTTGTCAACAAAATTGCAGTGGTATTTTGAACAAGGATGACATGCTTACCTTCCACCTACCTCGTGGTTGCGCACAATGTATCCCTTTAGAAGTGACCCAATTCACATCATTGTCATGTAAATTTATTCCATGCTATTGTCAATAACTGATATGAGATGTCAATATGCAACGTCAACAAGGGATTTGAGACGATTCATTCAACTTGTTGAGTTTTATTCATAAAATTTTTCGACCATATTTATTGCGATATTTGATGATCCACTTGAAACTAATATTCTAATATTCTTTGCATCGGGAATGATATATTAAGAGCGCTGGGAACGTTGGAAGAAAAAATGTGAGAGAGATGTGGCGATGTGCCCACCCCCACCGCATTCGTGAAATGAGATCTTTGGGAGAATGTTGGGAGATAAAATATTGGGAATATAACATTTTCGTTCTTTGCATATGCTCTAACAATTAGTTTGAAGCAAGAATGAATGAGTGACCCTAGGAATCTCGCAGAAAAGTTAGTCATGACTGATAAGAGAACGTATTACTAATAAGAGAACATATTGGTTGTTATACAAATTTAGTAGTGATAACGTTTTCTTCAGTTGCTATTGCTATAGCAGAAATAGTAATGATTTGAAGGCCGCCATTCGTCCATTCATCTTCAATTCATTTTATTCATAAAATACTATTTTCTACGATCACCAAAAATCCAATGCCCAAAGAGGTGCTCATATGTGGGCATCGAATATTTGGTGATAGTAGAAAATAGTATTTTATGAGTAAAATGAATTGAAGATGAATGGAAGAATGATAGTCTTTATTATGCATGTTGAAAAAGATATTATTTCAATAATGATTGATTCACAAAAGAATGACTCAAACTTTAGAATGGATGCATATCAAGAATGGAATTTTAAAAATCTTAACATTAGAAGACTTTTTTTTTTTGGGTTGAAAATTATGATTCCATTATTATAATACCATTCGAATATGTTGTAAATGTCTCGGATGACCAATTTTGTGAAGATAACATCGTCTCTTCTTCATTTAAAAAAAAGTCTCGTACTCCCCGAAATCCTAATCTTTTATTTTGCAATGGACACTAGAGAATCTCATCTCATCGTTGAAGGTCTTTATGTTGTGATGTGTCAATTAGCGACCTAAAAATTAAAAAATTTCGATAGTTTCTAACGAAGGACTTGTTATTTTGTAGAGTTCATACCATTCCGTATAAAATATATAATTAATATTATATTAAAAATATGTATAATAAAAAATATATGCAGACTACACGAAATTACGTGAAATTTTGAAAAGAACAAAGCCTAAAATAAAATATTTAGGGTGTATTTGATTGAACATTATTTACTCGAAAAAGTGAGTTTTCCACCATTTTTTTCACTTTGATGTTGTTTGATAGTATTTTTTTCCCCGGAAAATGTTTTCCAACTTTTCTCGAAATCCGCACTTTTCTTTTTTTTTCCTTGGGGGTGGCTTTTATTTTCTTGGAAAAGTTTGGTATTTTTTTCTTTTTTTTAATAGATAATTTAATTTAACCATAAAAATAAGAAAAATGATCAAATTTCATTAAAAAAACTAAAAAATAAGGAAAATAATATTATTTTCCAACTTTCAAATTAACCCAATCAAACACCTACAACTATCATTTTCCTGAAAAACCTTTTCCCATAATTTATTTATCCGGAAAACGTTTTCATTCTAATCATTTTCCGGCTTTACAATCAAACACACCCTTTGACTAAGGCCTTGTTCTATTTGATATATAATTTATCCGCACGCAATTCCGTATACCTCATACTCATTTTCAACCACACACATTTCCCAAAATAATATTAATCGTACATTTTTATACGAAATACCGCACACATTAATTTTATACCCAATCAAACAACCCCTAAATGTGCAATTTACGATTATACAAATGCTGACGTACATATACGAGTGTCAATTTGTTGATCTAGCTTGAATCGCTGGCGACAGGCTGTCGCCAACAAAGTTCTAACAACCCCCACCCCTCTATCCCCCCACCCGCGTCCATTACCCCCTCGGAAGACTTGTCCTACTCCTCACATTGTTTTCCCTCTTCGACTCCTCTCCCCCAAAATACTGTTCTTCTCCCATTGCTGAATCTGTTTCTGTCTCGGGTTTTTTGTCATTTTCAGATTTAGCATATCAGCTCTCCAGATCGTTGTTGTAAGCTTTCTCCTGATCTAAATTTCATAATTTTGGCTTTAATTTTTCCCTTGGCCTTTTTGTTTGAATTTGAATTAGGGTTTTTTTTTTTTTCGCATTCTGGTGTTGATATCCGATTTTTGAAGTTTCCTGTAAAATTCTTGCCACTCATGCTTATTTGTTGTGTCCACAAGGCAAAACAAAGTCGTTTGCCATCGATATTAATTATTAGTTTAAATTGTATGAATATCTACATGGTTGCGTGGAAATATAGCTGTTGATTAGAAATCGATGAATCAAAGCTTTAAATTGTAGTTGCACGTTATATATATATATATATATATATATATATATATATATATATATGTATATATAACGTGCATTTGGCTGTGAACATAGATATTTGGGGTTGTCCATGAATTTTCGACGAGAGATTGTTATATCCTAAGTTGTTAATTGGTTCTGAAGGATAACCAACGAGGATGGTAAGTGTGGATAGAAATGCCATTTGTGAAACTTAAAAACTGTAATTTGATTAGAGAGAAGCCCGAGAATGTTTTCAGTGAGAATATACCAGCTTGGTTAATCTATTTTTTTCACTATATAGCTTCTTTTTTGCTGTTCTTGCTGCAGCCAAACTCAGGCTACCATGAAAAGTATATGACAGCTCAATATATCAACTGTGGTTTTGAATAGCAATCTGATTTGCTTGTTGGCACATGGAGGGGTGGGGGAATAGAGATTCACAGTGGCAGCATTTAGCATACGTCTGAAATGCGCATAGAAACTAGCAAATTGTTCAAAACAGTTTTCAGATTTCCTCAAACTACATTTTTTTTTCCAACAGACATTTCCATAAACTATTTTTCCACCATTCGATTGTTCAGTCAGTTTATAAACGCCTACCAATTAAGCTTGTTTATGAACTAATAATTGCCTTGCCAGACATTTGCTAAATGTAGAGCCTTGCGGAAGTCAAGACAATACTAGGAACAGTAGATGTCTTCTACTGGGGAAGCTAATGATCGACCTGAACCACACTTAGATGTAAATATAGAGGCTTTTTGTATATGACGTTAACAGCTAGAGTTTATGAGTTCTTGTACTTCGTATCCTTTTTGGAGTTGTTTTCTCTATCCATCTCTCATGCACTGATGCACCTGAGCTTGTGCACACACCATATAGCATACTTGACTTTAATGGTTATAACTCTTGAAAAATTCTCTGGGTCTTTTCCTCATTCCATTCCCTCATGCTGAGTTCCTGGCCATCTCATCTCATAGGATGCATCACTGATGTATAACTACTTAACTTGTAGGCTGTTCGGCAAGATCTTTCATGCTTGGTAATCAAAATTATTCTTCAAGGTTTTAATTGTTTATGAGTGGCTTCAAAACTGAAATTTGGGAGTGGCTTAACCTGTAAGCATAGCTGATATCAATTGCAAGGTTAGCAATTTACAGGAGCATCCAATTGATGTTGTACTGAGACTGTTCAGTTATAGAAATTTTTCATACGAAACATGCTCAGCTTGCTCTCGTTGCATCAGTAGAGATTTTTCTTGTGTCCATGCTGGCGGAGAGCATGTGTGTAAGCTGTGATTTGGCTAATGCCCCTGACGAGATTTGTTGCTGATGCACTTGGTGTGGTGACGATTTGCCTTGTTGGTATTCTGGTCCTTCTGGGTTTATTTTGCACCATTTATACATTCTACTTCCACAATCGCATTCGAGATCAAGGTCTTATTCGGCTCAATTATTTTCGTGCTCCTTGGATCATCAGACTCTTGTTCATCTTTTTCGCAGTCTGGTGGGGTGCTGGAGAGATTGTTCGGTTGAATCTTTTAAGACACAACGGTAGAGTTTTGGATGCCCTCAATTTGAAATCACAGGAAACTGTTTGCAAATCCTACATTGTTTCGAACCTAGGGTTTGCGGAACCCTGCCTGTTTCTCACTCTCTTATTTCTTCTACGTGCATCTTTACACAGGCCTGGAACTTTAAGTCAGAGATGGAACATGAAAACAGCCGGTTATATTTTCCTATGTTGTCTCCCCATGTTTGTTCTTCAGCTTGTGGTAATTTTAATTGGGCCAGGGTACAACAAAGAGAATCACTGGCACAAATTACCTCTTTATTTCATGAAAACAGCTGCTTCTTCCAAGAAAAATGACAACGATGATGTTGCCCTCTGTACGTACCCCCTTCTGAGTACCATCTTCCTTGCACTTTTTGCTACCATTCTAACACTATACTTGTTCTGGCTTGGGAGGCGAATTCTTCATTTGGTCATAAATAAGGGTTTGCAAAAGAGAGTGTACGCATTAGTCTTTTCGGTTTCTGCTTTTCTTCCCTTGAGAGTTACTCTTCTCGGCTTATCTGTTCTATTTGAGCCAGAAAAACTTTCGTTTAATGTCATTGCATTTTTGGCCTTTCTTTCCCTTCTGTGCTGTGTGGGGGTGGGTATCTGCACGCTTGTCTACCTTCCTGTTGCAGATTCTTTAGCCTTAAGGACTCTGCAAGGAGATATAGAGGCTAGGAGGACTAGTGAGTTATACAATCAAACCATTTCACTAATTTCTAATCGAGGCCCTTGTGAAGAAAGCCCGAAAAGAAGTCCTGGGGGAAGCTCGGGTGCTTCAGTTACTTTCAGCCCAACGGATGATAATGCAGCAGGCTTTGTGGAACTGACTGACTTTGCTTCTATTCAGCATTCGACCCTACCTTCTTCGCCCCAACTGCACAAATAGTTCATGGACCACTAAATGCTGCTGAGAAGTCAAGGTAACAAACATTTTTGCAGGGAACCAATACTGTCTGTAAATTATTTGGTTTGTTTAACAAGCATTGCTAATTTTTGTTGTATGATTTTTGAGATATATAGTGGTTTGCCTGTTTACCCAACTCATGTTTTTTTGGGTGGGAACGCTATACTTGGCTACTTGCACATCTTAATTTTGTTGCCATTACAATTTCCAATTTTGTGGACGGTGTGTATCTTATTTCGTGGATTTATTTTTTACGTTTCAGTGTTTGCTGCGTAGAGTCACAGAGCCTGATTCTTATATTAGTTAAATTTGCTTCGTAACAATAGTTTATCGTCGAATTTTGTACCAACACTGACCCGGAGGAGCCTGAACTTTTGGGTTATCAAATCGCAGCCTGCTTAAATTTTTAGTAGTCTTTTAAAGATGTTTTATCTTGTATTTGGATAAATTTTTGTTTTGTTAAAAATTAGTTTTTAAAATTGTTGATAAATTGTGCCCACGTTTTAGTAAAGCAATTTTATAATTTAGTTTCTTATTAAACAAATTGTTTATTTCTTAGTGAGATCTAAAAATTTAAGGGTGTTAGTGGATAAATTTTAATGTATTTTTATGAGTAAGAAGATAGAGAATAAGTAGAGTTGGATAGTGGAGATGTAATGAGTAAATAGATATATAGATATGATTTGTTTGATCAAATTTAAATTTCAAAAAGAATGAATTAAAATATATTTTAATATGTATGCTAGCAGGCACACTAGTTTTCCTGTTGTTAACAAATGCTGGTTTAGTTTTTGTATTTTCTAAAAATAAAAAAATAAAAAAAAGGTAGGTTTAGATTTATAATGTTGAGAGAAAAATTTTGAATGGATTTTTAGGAGGATACAGTTGGAAGTACCTGAAACTCATTATATTAAAAATTTGAGAAACAATTTTCAAAAAAAATTCTGAGAAACAATTGTTTATTGTAAAACGCGTGATGAACATGAGTATCTGTCTGTTAAAAACATGAGTATGTGAAAAAATGCGACTTATAGGTACAATTCGAATCCAACGTTTTAATTCATTTCACATTAAGGATTTATTATTATTATTATTATTTTTTTGTCCCTAAATCTAACTTTTTTGACGACATGAGAATTTTTTTAATGAAAAAGACAATAATACTAATTTATTTATATTAAATTAAATAAAAATATTTACAATCGAGTCCATAATTTTTCAATAAGTGCAAATTACTCTCTGGTGGTCAATTGGTGGTTTTTACCACTAGATCAAGCCTCGCCTAAAGGTGGTAGTAGTGTTGGAGGAGAATATGTTGAGGATGAGGAATAATGAATATTGAATATGTTGAGGATGAGGAATAATTTGTATTTATTAAAAAAATTATGGAATTGATTGTAAATATTTTAATTTAATTTAATATAAATAAAATTGTATTATTGTCGTTTTTGCCTAAAAAAATCTTTATCTTATAAGAAAATGTTAGTTGATAATCAAAATGCTAAGAAAAAATGATATGTCTTTAGTGTCCAATGAATTAAGTGTGTGTTCGCAGTTTTTTTTTTTTGTCTACAATTTGATTAAAAATAAATTTTTGGGATAGATAGTGGTGGGGATCACGAGATGTGTGGATAGTAATTAGATTTAGTGATAATATAAAATATACGATTAATATTGATATTTGATTTTAATTTTTAATAATAAATAATTTTTAAGTTAAAAAAGGACACGAACACATGCTCAAACGATCGGTCTTGGTTGTGTCAATAAATTGAAAAAAAATATGTTTTAGCCTTTTTTGAGAAATGTTTTGCCAAACAAATTTTCATGATTCTTTTAGGCAAAGCGCATTAACTAGACCCGTAGGCCGATGACCCGTTTGACTGGACTTGGTCAGTGTTGGTCTCTAGAAAAAGTCAAGCGTACGACAATACATGATTCAAGACTGTCATAGGTATGAATCCACACCGCCCACATGAAATGTTGTCCGAGTGTTGTTTGACTTAAAATTTGATGCACAGGAGTTGTTTGATTGGGTATAAAGTTAATGTGCGGTATTCCGTGTAAAAATGTATGGTTAATATTATTTTGGAAAATATGTGTGTGATTGAAAATGAGTATGAGGTATACGGAATTGCGTGCGGATAAATTATATACCAAATAGAACAAGGCCTACTGAATTGATATTTAAAATAGTACATTTTTAAAGATTTGATTTATTTATATTTTGTAAGTTTTTATGGTGATATATTCATACTAAAATTTTATATAGCTACAATAATTACATTTATTATGAAATGTTGGTTAATAAAAAAATGTGCGCCTCTTTAATATATTGTGAAAAATTACGATATTAATGTGAACAAATCCTACGATGTTGAAAATTTTCGGTCAAAACTATTTAATGTGATAAGAAAAAAGATAAAATAGCCAAAACTAAAGTAGAAAATGGACGAAAATCATCCAAATGGACCAAACACAATCCAAAAAAAATTTTCGCCCTACGCTAGTTTTTGTTTTGGAATTATTTTATTTTATTTATTATTATTATTATTATTATTATTAGTAAACATTTTTTTAATACGAAAATGAACTAAGAATATAGAAAATAAATAAAAAATAAAGAAAATTTGAAAATATTATTATTTTATTCAAGATTCCACCGCCATTGAGAGAAAAGTACCTAATTATCGGAATCTCAATTTAAATACCAATTTGTCGTCGAAATTTTTTAAAACACCAAATTGTCAAAAGTGTGCTATTTTAAATATCAATTTGGTAGTTTAGCCCACTAAAAATTTAATTTCTAGATTGGAAAATAGTTGTGGAAATTACAAGATATATTGATAAATATTATGTGGTGTTAACGGTGCGAATGATACTACGTCGGTCAACAAATCTATTGTCAAATTGTTACTTTTCCATTTGTTACTTTTCCATTTGTTGCTTGCACACTAACAATCAATTGTTAAGTATCTAAAATCGACAGGAAAAAGGAGCTGACAACCGATAGCACTCCAGTAATCAAATCACTATTGGATATTTACGGGAGCAACAACAAGGCTAATTATGATTTTGAGTGTGAGAGATACAAGGTACCAATAGAGGGGGCGAGAGTTTAAGAGAGCATGGAGTGCGTGTAATGGAAATGAAAGAATACATTTACCTTGCTTTGGGGTGAGCGCGTGGTTGTAAAAGGAATGGGTGTAATTCTTGTGACTGTTACACTACGATTCCTTTATTCCTTCCCTTGATTCATGCTATCACTATTTCATCAGTTCATTGTCTCTCCGGATTTGAGTGTCCGCATGACTGCCTCCCTAAATTCCTCATTTTGAAATTAATGAATGTCCTCACGGTTCTGCTTGGTCGGTGCTGTGCCTGCCCTGTTAAGTACGAGGCGAGGGTCCAAAGGCCTCACCAAGTTGGATAAGAAGTACTACACAACCTTGCTAAGTCACACAGAGTGCCATGCAGCTTTGCTGAATTAGTAGAAACGTGTAATGTGGCTCCAAATACTGGCTAAAATTCACATACAGCAAGTGGTGATGTTAAACACGTAGTTGATATTTAATTTGACTTTCACTAAAATTTAGAAGTTAATTTTTGAGTAAAAATACATTCAAAGCGTAACAAAGCCAAGTCTGGAAAGTCTTCAAAATATAAGGACTAGATCAACATGCAATTAAACCCACTTGGTCTCCTTATATAGGTTGTTCTGTAATTAAGGCCTTGTTTTATACACATTGAATTTCACTAGTTTTTTTCTTTTCGTCATTTTCAACCACTCATACAATTATTTTATATTTTTTAATATATTTTCTTCCGTAGGTATTAGCAAATTTTTAAAAATGAGTTTTTAAGAGTAAGAAGAAAGAGAATAATGTGGTTGAATAGTGGAGATTTAGTAGAACAAGTGAGTCTTATGAGATATATAGATGTGATTTATTTGACTAATTTAAAATTTAAAAAGTATGAAGAAAAATATAGGTGCTAACATACCCTTAATTTTCAATTACACATCTAACTAGTATTACACCCTTGCGATGTACGAGGATATTATAATCTATTTAAAATAAAATTAAAACATACGAATTAAACAATGTAAATCTATTAAAAAATGAAGTAAAATGTCAATCAGGCCTTGTCTGATTGGTTGTTAGGATAAAAGTTAAGGCTATGAGCCCTAAAGGTCTCAAATTTGAGTCGCATCAACTGCGTGTTGCACTGTGCGGCTTTAGTAGCCACCCATAGGCCGGCTATCTTAAAAAAAAAAAGAATTGAAGCAAATAAAAAATTACGAATCTTGAAATATTTTTTGTAAACAACGTTCATAATTGATTTTATTGGTTTTTCATCTCTATCATATATAAGAACCTTCAAATCTACACGACTTGTAACTCTGGATACCGTGTTATTTAACTGACCACAACTAAATTTAACAAAATACCGACATGCAAATGCAGTTGTTTTTGGCTTTTGTTATTATAATATACTGATACTGAATATTGAATTGAATTCTGGCCATATCCAACTCGAGTTTTCATATTTTATTTATTCCGCTATTAGTCAAAATTAATAAAATCAAATATTAAACAGCATCAATCAACAAAACATAGTTCATTTATCATATTCAATTTGACTTTTACTTTTTAATTCGAGTCAAAATTTTATTTTTTTAAATAACCACGTGCTACAATTCGAGCCTTCATCTTTTATTTAATAACAAACAATGTCAATCAGTAAATCATATATTTAAACGCATTTTTATATAAAATAAACTTTCAAAAAGAATAAACAATTAACATTTATTTCTAAATTAAAAATTATTTTATTATTTGTTCTTTAAAAAATTGTACAAAATCGCTTTTTAAATATGGCCAAATTAATTAAACAGAAAATCAGATTTAAGATATTTCTATATTTGATTTTTTCTTAAGAAAACGCGCACCAACGTAACATTGATAACATGGCATTATTAGGCAAATGTTCTGTTGCGCGACACGTGTCTTTCTGATGGTAGGAGGCAGGTGGGCACCTATCTACCCATGTGTGGGCACCCTAACAATATATATATATATATATATATATATATATATGTATATAAAAAATAGTTAATTTTCATTTTCAAATTTAATTTAATTGATATTGTAATTTGTAAGTTGTAACTTTGATTTCTTATCACATGTTCATTAATGCTTGCAATACTAAATATGAAAAAATTTTAAAATTTAATTTTTGATACTTATAATTTTTTTTTACAAAGGACGAAGAAATGATTAAATGATAATTTTAGTAATTATTTTTTTAAGTGGCCTGAGAAATGAGGAAATGAGACATAGAAATTATAATTTTCATTTTATTTTCTAATTAATTATTTATTTATTATAAATTTAATTATTTAACTACTCGATATTTGATTTAAAGTTATTACCCACTATTTGAACTGCTCAATACATATTATCTATAAAAACTGTATAAGACTATGCTTTTAATGTGGTGAAAATGAAACAAAGAAATTTTTATTTAATTTTTTAAATATATAAAAAGTTTTTTCTAAAATAGAAAACCACTGTCAACGTAATACTATGCCAAATTGACACTTCAAATTTTGTTAATAAGAATATATATACATATATATATATATATATATGCGTGTGTAAAATTAATTCAAAAACAAATGCAATATCAAAAAATTAAAATTAAAATATGAATAGAAAATGTTATTTCTCATTTTAAGAATTAATTTGGTAGGTACTATAAGTTATAATTTTGGTCTTTTACTAGATTTTCATTAATGCACGCAGCACTAAATATAAATGAATTAAAAAATTTTATATAATCTAATTCGAGAATGTTAATACAGGTAAAAAATAAAATACATATAAAAAAGTAAAATAAGAAAACTTGCATCAAATAAGGCAAGTGGAAAATTTAAATAAGGAAAATAAGTAAGCCCATTAAAAATAGTGACAAATGTGGCTTGTCGCCTAGGCACCTTTGCCTAGTTGGTACTATATATAATTCAAAAACTAAAATGTTCATACAAAATTAAAATATAATATTTGAAAATTAAAATGTATATGAAAAATGTGAATTCTCATTTTTAGAAATAATTCAATTACCATTGTAATTTGCAACGTTGACCTCATATCACATTTTCATTAATGCTTACATGTAGTTCGTTTTCAATTATATATATAATTCAAAAATTAAAATTTATATGACAAATAAAATAAGGAAAAAAATAATAAATAAAGAAAGGAAAATATACTAAATAAGGAAAATAAAATAATAAAATGCGTATTTAATGTTTGGTTCCAAAATAGGATTTTATTTTTTTAATTTTAAATAAATGTGTGCCAAATTGGCACTACTAACGTGGCACAGTGCCTAGTTGGTATTTAAATTTTTATTAATAGCACAATTTTTTCATTTTTTAAAATAATTCAATTGCCGTTGTACTTTAAAATTTTGTCATCATAACATATTTTTCATTAATTCATGCATTTAGTTCATTTCAACTATACACATCGTCCAAAAACTGTATATATATATATATATATGTGTGTGTGTGTGTGCGCGCGCGCGCACTACATAAGAAAATCAAAATAAATTAAATAAGAAAAATAAAATTATTAAATGTAGATTTAATGTTTGTTTGCGAATCGGGTTTTTTTAATATTTATTTATAATAATAAATGAATATCAACTTGAAAATAATTAAAAAATAATAAATATGAAAATAAAAATAAATTAAATAAGAAAATGAAATTATTAAATTTCATTTAATATTTGTTTCTAAATAAGGCTCTTTTTTAAATAAAAAAAATTCAAGTAAAGGAGTGCCAATATGATAATGTTGCAGGTGGCACTCCTCTTTTTATAATATAAAGATACGTAATTCCAGTAATCTAAATTTAATATAGGGAGAACAAGGCCTCAAAAGTAGGGGATGTGTTCTTTCGGGTATAAGTTTTATTTTTTGATTTACTTGTTGAATGCGTGATTAAAATTTGGGAAAAAATATATTAAAATTGGGATAAGTTTCAATTTTTATCAATTTTTTATCCATTTTATTTATTCTTTTTTTGTCAAATCAATCACATCCTACATATCTCGTGGGGGCTACATATATGACACAAATTTCCATCATTCAACTTTATTTATTCTCTCTTATTTTTTATATAAAAATCTATTAAAAATCATGAAAGATGCAATTCTGTCACCCTTTAAATAATTAAATGAATTATTAGAAATAAAAAGAGTGAAAAAATTGATAAAATTTGTGTTCAGTGGAACAAGACTTAGGGTATGTTTGATTGGTGATAAAGTTGTTATGCACGGTATTCCGTGTAAAATATGTGGTTAAGATCTATTACTATATAAATCCAGAGGTTATTTTCCCGCCTAAAGTTCCTCTTCACGCGTTTAGGCTGCATTTTTTTTTCTTTTATGGCTTACACGGCTGTAATAAATATAGCCGTGTAGGGATTCTAAACAATTAGGCAGCTAGCTGCCTTGGTTGCAGCACTGCCTTAAATGCAGTGCCGCACAAGTGGCAAGGGTTCGATTCCCTTGCCATGCGCAATTAATGCTTTTTTCTTTTTTTGGGACAATTTTAAACCTTTTTTTGAATTATTTTTTTACTTGGTCCATTAAATGTAAATGGGATATGAATCCCACATCGAAACTTAATAAAAGAAAATTGAATTCTTTTGTCTGTAAAAAGTGGAGGTTGGTTTCTTCATATAGAACAATCATCGGGCTTTAACAATTAGGTTTATGTATACAAATATTAAAAAGTTTTTTGAAAAAGTTTCATTATTATTTTATTTTACCGGTTTAAATCGTGGTTTTTATGATTTTTTCCCGTTTTGATTGATTTTTTGGTCGGGTTAGATCAAAATGCTTTGTTTTTCAGTTTTTTTCCTTTTTTTTAGTTGATTTTTATGCCCTTTTTAAATTTTTCTTAATTCCGTAAGTGGGATATGAATTTTTTTATTAATTATTTTTTTACTTGGTCCATTAAGTGGGATATAAAACCCACATCGAAACTTGATAAAGAAAATTGAATTCTTTGGTCTATAAAAGATGGGTATTGGTTTCTTCATATGGAACAATCATCGGGTCTTAGCAACTAGGCTTATATATACAAATATTAAAAAAAAATGAAAAACTTTTATTATTATTTTATTGTACCAGTTTAAATAGGGATTTCTACAATTTTTGCCAATTTTGATTATTTTTTGATCGATTTAGATCTAAATGCTTTGTTTTTCAATTCCCCCCCAGTTGATTTTTATGTCTTTTTTTTTTTTTCTTAATTCCTCAATGGGATATGAATTTCATATTCAAACTTGATAGAGAGTGTGGAATTTTTTAGTTTATAAAAAGGTAGATATGAATCGCACATCGAAACGTAATAAAGAAGATGGAACTTTTTTGTTTATAAAATGTGAAGGTTGGTTTCTTAGCAATTGGACTCATATATCCAAATATTAAAAAGCTTTTTCAAAAAGTTTCATTATTATTTTATTTGATCGGTTTATATCTGCTTTTCTATCTGGTTTCTCTATGACTTTTGTTCATTTTGATTGATTTTTTGTTTGGTTTTGACCTAAATGCTTTATTTTTCAATTTTTCCCTTTTTAGTTGGTTTTTATGCATTTCTTAATTTTTTTATTAATTCATTTTTAAGTGGGAGTAAGTGAGTTATGAATTCCATATCGAAACTTGATAAAGAAGATTGAATTTTTTTGTTTATAAAAGGTAGATATGAATCTCTCATATCGAAACTTGATAGAGAAGATGGAATTTTTTGTCTATAAAAGGTGGAAGTTGATTTCTTCACGCGAAACAATCATCGTGCATTAACAATTGGGCTTATATATACAAATATAAAAAGATTTTTTGAAAAAGTTGAATGAATATTTTATTCCGTAATTGAAAATTATAATATTTTCATTACAACATTGGAAAGGTTTTTGAAAATTCTTTTTAAAATATTTTATAAGTTAAATTATAATTATTAAAATTTAATTATTGATGCATTTTGTTAGAGAATTTCTAACTTCCTTCTTTTAAAATATGTTTTTGCTTCACTAAAATTAATTAATATTTATACTACATATTTTTAAAATAAATATCATATATTATATACATTTGTGAGCACATATTCTTATTTACTAAAAATAACTTAATTTTTTAATTGTAGAGATTAAATTGGATTTTTTTTATTAGTGGTAAATAAACTTCTTATCTATTTAAAATAAAAAAATGTTAGAAAAATGTTTTACTTAAAAATGTCATATATAATTTTTTTTATTTGACAGAACAATATTTTGATTTTAACTATGGTTCCTAAAGTAATTTTTTGTTGCAATTTTTGCTAATTTTTTTATCATTAATAAGCAAATTTGGTCTAAAAATATTAACAATTTTAAGTTCATGCTTATCTATATATTTTTCGTATTTGCAAGATTACTATAACATGTAGTTCACTTTCTCACACTCAGTGATTCATACTTTCTGGAGACAACACTTATCTAATTGGGAATCAACTAATTAGTGTTTAATAAATTTATTCGAATTTTTGAATAAATTTGTTATATATCTATTAATTATCTTACAAATTTTATTAGTCTTGATGCAAGAATTTCTTCAAAAGTTATTCACCCTTAAATCCAATTTCATTAATTGCCTTGCAATATTTAGAGTTGCGAGTAGCGGGAGCTTAAAAATATTGATATGTAATAAGGATTGAAGATTTATCATATATCAATATTTTCAATCTCCCACGAGCACAACCACCAATGTTGGACATAAGAAAATTTTAAAATTTTTGATCATTTGTAATAAGATAATGAGATTAAATTACTTTTATTTCATGACTTCCATACTCTATATCTCAATTCATTTTTTATAATTAAGAAAAATATGTCTTCAAGCAGTTGAAAATTCCCGTGCATCGCACGGGTGATAGACTAGTTATTTTGAAAAATATATATGTGATTGAAAATATATATAAAGTTGTATGAAATTGCGTGTATATAAATTTATATGTAAAAGAACAAGGCCTTAAATGTTGAGGCTAGTTGTGCAATTTCCGCTCCATGCATGGTGTCAAACTGTCAATTTGTCGATCTGGGTTGATTCGCTGGCGACAGGCTGTCGCCAACAAAGTTCTAACAACCCCCCACCTCACCCCCAACCCATTCTCTGTTCGAAGATTTGTCCTACTCCTCCCATTGTTTGCCCTCTTCGACTCCTTCTCTCTCCAGAGGTACTGTTGTTCCGTTGCTTCATCTGTTTCTCTCTCAGGCTTTCTGGTCATTTTCAGATTCAGCATATCAGCTCTCCAGATCGTTGTTGTAAGCTTTCTCCTGGTCTTAATTTCATAATTTTGTCTTTAATTTTTCTTAATTCGTTTCTCTTTTTTAATTGAATTCGAGTTAGGGTTTGCTGTTGTGCATTCTGGTCTTGATGTTCGCTTTTTGAAGTTTCCTTTAAGATTCTTGCTACTCTTGTTTGTTGTCTCCACAAGACAAAAGAAAGTTATTCTCCGTCGATATCAACTATTAGTTTATTTTGTTTGAGTATCTATCCACATGGTTTTGCGGAATGATAGTTCTCGATTAGAAAGTGATCTATATTTTGGTTTACTGTTCTTCGGTGCCATAAATTAGAAACGAAGGTTAAATTTTTAGTTGCAAAAAAGTAGAGAAAAAATGTAAGGTGCATTTGTGCTGTGGACCTGAATAGTTGCGAATGTTCATGAATTTTCGATCCATAGATTGTTATATGTTATGTAGTTATAGTTCTGAAAGATAACCGAGTTAGTAGGACTGGGTAGAAATGACAACTGTGATTATTATTATTATTATTATTATTATTATTATTATTATTATTATTATTATTTTATTTATTTATTTATTTTTTCTGAATGGACAACTGTGAAACTTGAAACCTGAAATTTTAATAGAAATAAGTCCGTGAATGTTGTTGGTGATGAATATCTCAGCCTGGTGAGCCTAATTTCTGGACTTTATTTCTTCTTATTTTTTATCTGGCTGCTGCCAAACGCAGTTATCATGAAAACTATATGACATAATTATGGTTTAGAAGAGCACTCCGAGTCTTGTTGATACGCCGCGTGGTGGTTTGGTTTTTTGAGCGGTGTGTGGTGGGGATAGGATATATGGGAGTTATGGTGCCAGCGTTTAGCTGTTTAGCATACATTTGACAATGTGTTTATAAACTAGAAATTTATAACAGTATGCAGATTTGAGATTCCAGGAACTGCTTTTTTTTCCAGGCATTTCCATAAACTATTTTCCCACTGCTAATTTATGCAGTTTTTAAATACCCACTGCAATAAAGAGGCTTTTTGTCTATGACATTAACAGCTAGATTTTATCAGTTCTTTTACTGTGTGTCCTGTTTGGCGCTGTTCTCTCTATCGATCTCTCATGCACGTGAGCGCACATACACAACTCTCTCTCTCGCTTGAGCACGTTCAACTATAGCGCAGTTGACTTGAATGATCACAGCATCAATGTAAACTCATGAAAAATGCTTTACCTCTTTTCATCATTCCATTCCCTCAAGCTGTGTGCCTGGCCATCTCTTCTCTCTGGAAGCATAACTGATATATACTACTTAAATTGTAGGTTGTTTGGGAAGATCCTTCATGCTTGGTTATGAAAATTACTCTTTGAAGTTTTGATCATCTAAGAGTGGGCTTGAAACTCAAATTTTGAAGTGGCTCAATCTGTATAAGCGCAGCTGACATAGGTTGCAAGGTCAGCAATCTACAGGAGCACCTAAATGCTTTTGTAGTGAGACTATATAGAAGTCCTTCATATCAGACATGCTCAGCTTGATCTCAGTCGTGGAGAAGGAATTCTGTACTCCATAGACATTCTTCTTGTGTCCATGCTGCTGGAGAGCATGCGTGAAAGCTGTGATTTGGCTAATGCCACTGACGAGATTTGTTGCTGATGCACTCGGTGTGGTGACAATTTTCCTCGTTGGTACTCTGGTCCTTCTATGTTTATTTTGCACCATTTATTCATTCTACTTCCACAGTCGGATTCGAGGTCAGGGTCTTTTTCGGCTCAATTATTTTAGTGCTCCCTTGGATCATCAGACTCCTGTTCATCTTCTTCGCAGTCTGGTGGGGTGCTGGAGAGATTGTTCGGTTGAATCTTTTGAGACGCAACGGTAGAGTTTTGGATGCCCTCAATTTGAAATCGCAGGAAACTGTTTGCAAATGCTACATTGTTTCAAACCTAGGTTTTGCAGAACCCTGCCTTTTTCTCACCCTCTTGTTTCTTCTACGTGCATCTTTACAGACATCTGGAACTTTAAGCCAGAGATGGAACATGAAAACAGCCGGTTTTGTTTTCCTATGTTGTCTGCCAATGTTTGTTCTTCAGCTTGTGGTAATTTTAATTGGACCAGAGTACAACAAGGAGAGTCGCTGGCACAAATTGCCTCCTTATTTCATCAAAACAGCTGCTTCTTCCAAGACAAAGGACAGTGACAATGTTGCCCTCTGTACTTACCCACTTTTGAGTACCATCTTACTCGGACTTTTTGCCACCATTATAACTGCTTACTTGTTCTGGCTTGGGAGGCAGATTCTTCGTTTGGTCATCAATAAGGGTTTACAAAAGAGAGTGTATGCATTAATCTTCTCCGTGTCTGGTTTTCTGCCCTTGAGAGTTACTCTTCTCGGCTTATCGGTCCTATTTGAGCCAGAAAAACTTTTGTTTGATGCCATTGCATTTTTGGCCTTTCTTTCCCTTTTGTGTTGTGCGGGGGTGGGTATCTGCACACTCGTCTACCTTCCTGTTGCAGATTCTTTATCCTTAAGGGCCCTGCAAAGAGATATAGAGGCTAGGAGGATTAGTGACTCATACAATGACACCATTTCACTAATTGCTAATGAAAGCCATTGTGAAGAAATCCCGATGAGTCCTAGGGGAAGCTCGGGTGCTTCAATTACTTTCAGCACAACAGGCGATAATGCAGTTGGCTTTGTGGAACTCAGCCACTTCACTGCTATTCAGGATTTGACCCTACTGCAGAAGTAGTTCATGGACCACCCCTAAATGCTGCTGAGAAGTCAAGGTAACACACATTTTTGCAGGGAACCAAAACCGTCTGTAAATTATTTGGTTTGTTTAACAAGCATTGCTAATTTTTGTTGTATGTTTTTGAGATATATAGTGGTTCCCCTGGTTACCCACCTTATGTTTTTTTGAGGTGGAAACTCTATACCCGCATATCCTTTTGCTTTTAATTTCCAATTTTGTGGACGATGAGTAGTTTGGATTTACATTCCTCAGTTTTGATCTCCAACAATTGGCTATTGTGCCAACAGCGTTGGCAGCTATAATCTCAAGTAGCCACTAGCCACTCAGGCTACCACCTGTAAAACATTTCAACATTTTACACGTGTCAGCTTGAGATCATCAACTTTTTAATTGCTGATGAGAGATCAGAGTCGTGTTTTTACTTGTTAGTTTTTGCTGCGTGGAGCCACAAGCCAGATTTCTATGTTTGTTGTGAAATCTACTTCATAGGACGAGTGTCAGATTTCCATGTTAGTTGTGAAATCTACTTCATATGAAGAGTGTTCAACTTTTTAGAAAGTCTTCGAGACATGTTCTGGTCTCTCTCTCTCTCTCTTTTTTTTAGGTGAATTTTGATTTTGTTAAAAGTTAATTTGTTAAATTGATATTCACCAACAAAGTGTGTTGATAATAATTAGTAATTTGAAATGTGTAGTTAATATTGAAATTTGTTTTTAAATAGCTTAGTCGATCGTTAATTATTAAATAGAAAAAATGTTAGAGGAACAAAGTATGTGGTGTTATTTGGTTGGCTGGGATTGGAATGTGGCTTAATTGCTATTTGCTACTATAAAAATGGCTTATTGGTTGATTTATTCTACCAGTATTTTATTTCATGAGCAGTGTTAAATGTTAATAGATCATGGCAATGTGATATTTTAAATCTAAAAAGCATTAAAAGTCTCTTAGCGAAGTATACGTTTAAGAGTTATAACTCGAGAATTGATAAACGTGAAATGGTAAAATACTTCGCAAAAATAATCCGAGTAGAAAATAATTAACCATGATTCCCTGAGGAAACCACATTGTACCAGTGGGCTGATCACCCTTTTGCACTGGACTTGGTTAGAAAAGGTCAGTGTAAAACTAATATGATTCAGGCCGTTATATATGTGAATACGCCGGGCTAAAATGTTGTTTGAACTTTGAGTTGAGGGTGTCACCCGAGTAAATTTTTTTTTTTTGTTAGGAGTTAAAATTTTGAGTTTGATAATTATGAAAATTAGTAGACATGTGAACAAATAAAATGTAACTGATATTGATTTTTACTTTAATGAAATAGTAGAAGTTCATTTGTAGACGAACAAACCAAAAAAAAAAAAAAGGGCAAAATTTAAATGAATAAAGGTCAAATTCTTGTCAATCTTCAAAATATTAAGTGGTAAAACGACATGCAAATTTGGCAATTGAATTCATCATTTATAATTTTCGAAAATTTTGCACAATTTAAGTCATTCACTTGGGAATAATAATGATCGCATTAGAGCTAAACTTGGGAGAAAAATAACCACTCCTCCCTTGGGCTGAGGTTGACCAATTCGACAATTTGACCAGGGCGAGAGCCAGAATGTGCTGTAATGAGAAAAATATTATGAGGGCAAATCTCATATATATATAAACATTAAATAAAATTTCAAAATTTACATATAAAATCAAAGAAAATTTTAAAATATTACAAGGCAATCACCACCGCTTCCGCTAACTCCACCTCTAAATTTTACTGTCATAAACCTCTGCCTCCACCACGGACCCCTCTGAATCCACTAAAATTGCCGTTGTGGACCTCCGTATAAACAACAAAAATATACAAAAAAGAAAAGAAAAAGAGGTTTCATTTTCTCTTTGAGTCATACTATTTACACCCACATTTTTAATGTCATACACCCACATTTTATGGAATGGAGAAATATATCCTTGTAAGTCGATAAAAGATGGGCGAGGACGTATGGAAAATATCAGCCATCGTTGGCCAAGCAAGTATATGGATGCTTGGCCAAGAGTGGCCGATGGTGTAAAGGCCTTGCTCGGCCACACAGATGGCCGAGCATGGCACGAGCAGGCCATTCTCTGTTTTTTTTTTTCCCTTCTTTCTTCTTCTTCATAATGTGTGTGAATAATTATGTGTTAATTATAGAATTAATAACCATGTGTCAAAAAACTTGTAGAATAAGAAAATTAATTGAAAAATTAATTACAAACTACTAACAAATAAGGAAAACTAATTCTAACCAAATTAAATTACTCTATGCATATTTGGGTGATAAAATAAAATTAAAAACAAATAAAAGAAAAATCTAAATTATTCCAAAAATAAAAAAACGCTGATTTCGCGGCCTAAACGCGGTCAGATGCCAAAAATCCATTGTACATCACTGCAAGGTAGTGTGTTCAACTCGTGGCATTGAGCTACCCCAAATTGATATATTATTTGCCCAAAATGGAGCGAGGACGCCAAATCTGTAAAATGCGATTTCGTCCCATTTCGATCCAACTCATACATCACGTGTTTCTTTCCCAACCAAAAAATAATACCAAAAAATGCTAATTACATTATATTATAAATTTTTAAAAAATAAAAAAAATTGCATTTTGGATGCTCGGCCGAGGATGGCGGGCATCCATGAGGTTGCTCGGCCATCTTTGGCAGAGCTCCCTCTTGGGTGCTCGGCCTTCCTTGGCCGAACAGCCTCAAGAGAGCTCGGCCGGAAGTGGCCGAGCATCCGAAAAGAAGCTCGACTGAGGATAGCCGAGCTCCCTCTTGGGTGCTCGATCAGGAATGGCCGAGCATCCAAAATGCGTCTCGGAAGTGGGTGGCCGACATTTCATTTACACGAGGTTAAAATCGGTATATAAGAAAACGTAGGTGTAAGGGATTAAAAACGGGGTGCAACTAGCAAACCCCTCTCTTTCCCATTTTTAGTAGTTTTATTGCATAATCGCTAATCCGGTGGCAAGAACCACAAGGCAGTTAGTTACCCCGCTCATTTCTGCCCTATCACGTAGGCAGTATGCCCGCCATTTTCGGATCACCAACTGTCGTCTCACTGCAAATCTCATTTCTGAACACAATTCACAGAGATATTCTCCGTTTTTCTCTTTCATCATAAGAGAATAATACCCATTTTCTCAAAATTTTGTTATACTCACAGCACAGCCTACTCCATTTTTTCCCAAGAGCGGTTTTCCATTTCTTGGAGAACCGCTCTTCATACCCCATTTTCCACTAATTTTCGGCACATATCTTCAAATACAGGGTGTTTTCATCGCGAGACGTGATCTTCTCGTTCAATTTGTTGATAATTGAACACCAAAGGATCCCGCCACACTCCATTTCCTTCCGTAAACATTCGAAGATTCCGATTATTGTTGTTTATGTGCATTATGCAATTCAGCGTAATATTGAGAAATGCTCAGATCTGTTCGCTTTTAAAAGATTGCGAATCACAGGTTACAATTTGGGGTTTTTCAAGACCGATCGCTAGAACAGATTTGTGCACGCAATCTGTTTGTAATAAGGTCAAGAAGAAGAGGAAATGGCAAGGGAATGCAAATCTCCACAACCTAAGGAATGGGGGAAGGGGAAAATAATAGGATCAGGTTCATTTGGGCTTGTTCATTTGGCTATGGATAAAGTCACTGGATCACTCTTTGTTGTAAAATCTGCAGAATCAGAGGCTGGACTTTTGGCTCTCAAAAACGAGGCCGAAATTCTCGAGGGTTTGGATTCTCCATATATTGTTAAGTGCATAGGAAAAGATGAGTCGTGTGGAGCAAATGGTGAAAGAAATCTTAATCTTTTTGTGGAATACATGGCTGGAGGCAGTTTAGCAGATATTGTTGAAAGTTTTGGTGGGGCGTTGGACGAGAAAGTGATCATTCTGTACACTCGGAAAATCCTCAAGGGTTTGAAGTATTTACATAAGAGTGCGATTGTGCACTCTGATCTTAAGTGCAAGAACGTGCTTATAGACACATTTGGAAATATCAAATTGGCCGATTTTGGTTGTGCTAAGAGGTTGATTGATTTCAAGAGCAGTAAATTATCCACACAATCATCATGCAAGGGGGGGATTGGGGGTACTCCTCTGTGGATGGCTCCAGAGGTTCTGAGAAACGAAAGGTTGGATTTTTCAGCTGATATTTGGTCTTTAGGGTGTACGATTATTGAAATGGCTACTGGTAAACCACCTTGGAATGGTGATATATCAAATCCAATGGCTGCAGTTTTCAAGATTGCTTGCAGTAATGATATACCTGCTTTGCCGGTGAACTTTTCTGCAGAGGGGTTGGATTTTTTGCAGAAATGCTTGGAGAGAAATCCGTTGAAGAGGTGGAATGTTAAGCAGTTGCTCGATCATCCATTTGTATCACAGAAGAAGCTGAAAACTCGGGAATTTAGGGAAGAAGGTGCTTGTTCGCCTATAAGTGTTTTAGACCGGACAATGTATGATAATGATTGGGATAATGATAATGACTGCAACCGTATAACTCCCTTCCCAATCAGATTCTGTAGCTTGGAAAGTGAACTGTCACAGAGAGATGGGATGAATATTCACTGTGATTCGTCTGATAACTGGATCACTGTCAGGACAAGTTAGGCAAGGTACGAGGAAGAGGAATGTATGGGGAAGATTGGAGAAGATGGTATTTAACACGCATAGGACTAGAGTCAAATGTACAGCGGTTGATAGAGGGCACATACTATACAGGTTCTTTCTTAGCACTGTTATTGTTCGTTCTTCTTGTTGTTGTTGTTGTCGTTGTGTTGGTAGTCAATTGTAGCCTAGAATGATTGGAGTGTGGATGGGGTAATTTTGTGTTGCCCATAGGCATGGAGGGCTCAGATTTCTGTAATTTGAATTTGAACATTATGAATAATAATCTAACTTTAGTTAGAAAATTGATGTTAATTTGATTACAGATCAGGATTTTGCTCTGTAGGTCAGGAATATGAAAAGAAGTATGTTCATATGTTGACAAGAAAACTATTTTATTGCCTATGAAATTCTTGATTTTTGAATACTTGAGGTTTCTTTCTCCTTAACATAAGGAGATATTGTAATTTCTGTCTATTTGGTATCATATTGTTCGCTTTGGGATTAGTCTTTGTGGTTCTAGTTGTGGCATCACAGTCCACTTGGTTTGATATTTTCTGCTGGGTGGTTTCTCATAGCAATTGAAAATTGTTGTTTAACATATCAATGAATCTTACTTTCCTTCCTCGAGCAATATGTGCTTCTGGCTATTACACATCGTAATCAACAGCGCATTTGTGCTGAGAGGCAGTGCCTATGCGTTGCTTTAGCTAGATAGAGGGACGTGGCATTTGACATTGGATTTTATATTTTGTTGTAGATGATGTAACTTTTGGAATAATGTTATGATGAGGAAATGTATTTTCTAAATTTTTGATGTTTTTCTTGCATCTAAACTTCCATTATGCAAATTTTTTCTTCAGTACCAAATTTAGACTTTGTTCTGTATTTGCAAGACAAAGTATAGAGCTTGAATATAGAACTTTTATCATTCTTCGGTGTTGTTTTCCTAGATGCACAATATGGAAATCATGTGCCTTCGTTTCATCTTATAGGTGTATAATTTATTGCTCGTGATACACGGATCATTGATGTTTTTTGTCATTTCATTTCATTTCGTTGTGCTTGCTCTAACAGGACAAAAGGAGTATTCTATAAGTTTTCTTTCTACGAAACAGAATTTCAGCCCATTCTCTCTTTCTTTCTTTCTTTCTTCTTTTGCGGTAACTTCGTATGATTGTTAAATTAGCTTGAAGACTTCAATTGATAATGTTTAGGTTTAAAGTTTATGTGTTTTAATCATTTGTTGTTTGATAGTTTTCTCATAAATCATTTCCTTCCCTCTAACATTTTTGGAAAATCGTTTTATTTAAACATTTTTCTACTTTCTAGTTATACTTATTTTAGCGCAGTGTCAGTTAAATAGTGCCACCTTGACAAAAATAATGTTATTGTTTCACTTCATAATCGTAATGCAACATGGGATGTCATAGTTTCTTGTTACGAATGTGATTACTAATTTGAATAATTAGCACGCGTGCTAAATTTAGAATGAGAAATTTTGGTCCAACATTTTTTTTTTTTTACATTTTTCGAATTTTTTAATGGAATATCACCCTCTAAAATGAGACTTATAGTCACTATAACTCTCATTTTGTGAAGGAGAACAAATTCACACTCCCATTTGGCTCTTTGGTTTTGGAGTGTAAGAACCTGCTCAAGATGGAAGACGGGTTTTCGATCCAATATGTGCAAAGGAAAGCTAACGTCGTCCCCTATATCCTTGCTAGGGAGGCGCGTTTTCGAGTTAATCCAATCACATTTTTTGATGTATCTAGTTTCATTGTCAGTTACTTGAACTCCTATTGTAATTGTAAAGCTATTCACTAATGATAAGTTTCATTCAAAAAAAAAAGTATGAACTAAAAAATATAGTATAAAATCCGAGGGTGTGACCATGATTGGCAAAAATGTTGACAAAATTTTTTCCTTCCTTTTTTTGGAATGATAAGCCAAAAGGAATATTAAAATCTCCAGCTAAGAAACATTCACCTCCACAGAATAGGAAAAAAGATACACACTTTTAATATGCTCTCCCTTTATCTATTAGTAGTATTATATTATATTAGCAATTTTCTCTCACCATCGTTTTTTCTCTATATTATCCACTGAAGGGAGTCAGGAGTGTTCACGAGTCCACTAACAAACTAGAAAAAGTTTTACACATTTGTCTTCGTAATTATTGAGCATATTTTCCTACCATTTTTGTTTTTCCTATAGCCACTGAAGAGAGTGACTGATGCCTCGCCATTGATCATTTCCTAGAGTCGTGTGTTGCAGGAAAAGAGCGATATATCAGTTAAGTTATTTATGTCATTCTATAAATTATTTGCCACACATATTTAAAGAAAAAAGTGTCACATTTTATGGGTTTACAATAATATAATTGTTAACTATGACTGTCTACTTATACATAGTAATATGGAGAGCGTGTTCTATACACACTAAATTTCATCGGTTTAAATTTATTTTTTTCTCATTTTTTTTAACCACTCAAATATTGATTTGATAATTTATTTATATTTTTTTAATATATTTTTTCCAATTCTCAATCACATGCAATATAAAATTCGAGTAAATTAAATCTAATTTAAAGACAACAAGGCCTACTGACCGATAATACTGAGAGTTTGTTCTATACACTATTTTTTTTTACTAATTTCAATTATTTTTTTCTCTCTCATCATTTTTAATCACTTATATAATTAATTTATATTTTTAATATATTTTCTTCAATTTTCAATTATACTCTAACACATCGTTCAAGTAAATCAATATAAATCAACAATGTCATAAAACAAGGCCCGAATGTTTCATGCACCAATGTAGTACTATAGCATCTCGTTCCACAATTTTCACTCATTGCTTCACCAAACTTTTTTTTCACTTTAGGCCTTGTTGCATCTCCACTACAGTTTTTATCAATTTTTTTTCCCTATTCATTTCCAATCACTCAGTCAATTACTTCATATGTTTTTTTCAAATTTCAATCACACATTTAACACGCAAATTGAAAAAATAAAACCTCTTACAAAAAATAACAATTTACTATTTGCACTACATGACACTGGTCAAAATTTGTACTTATCTGCAGTTATTAACATTAAATAAATGAATTATTACCTAGATCGATAAAATAATTAATTCCTCAACTAATCAATTCTGATTATAATCAGGATTTCACGAATATTAATGTTCCAAACGCGGCCTCAGAGTGGGGAGCCACGATAAACTTTTATTTCAGGGCTTTGTGCTTCTGCAAGAGCAGAATCCCAGCAAAAGTAAAAGAGCACTGCATTCCTTCAACGTGACTCGCTGAACCCACATTCAGGTTTTTTTTCCTCTCATTCTCTCTCTTAAAATCACGCAAACTTGCATGAAAAAGACTTACGACGTTAGTTCAATCTCTTCTCGATTCTCGTGTAGTAATTGTTTTGTATGTTTTTGTAACGGATCGTTCCCAATTCAAGCTCCCATTTTGAAATCTAATGTATATAGTTGCTCTTTTTGAAGTGTGCTTATTAATTAATTCCTTTTCTGAGATCCTGAGACCTGCATTTTTTTTCGTGTTTTTAGTTTTTTTGAAAGATCAAGGTTTTAACTGAAGCAAGAGGAAAATTTATAGGTTTCTTCAAAGGCGCCGGAAAGTTGTGAATTCGTGTCATCCTGCAGTTGAAGTACAGCTATGAAGAAGAAAGCTAAGCAGAAGATCAACAAAGAAGAGGTGTCAGAGGATTGGTGTTTCGCATGTAAGGACGGAGGAACACTCAGAGTCTGTGATTACAAGTGAGTTTCTGTACAACGAGTTACTATTTTGCACCTACATTTGAGTGTTTGGACATATTACCCCATTTTCGAGACACCTGTTTCTTTTGTTGGGTGTTGACTGATTTATTAGATAATTAGGAATTTTGTGACTGGTCTGTGGTCCTCCAAAATTGGGTTGTTTTCAGGGTGTCCTAGGAAGTAGCCAACTAGGCTTTCTTGATTTAGAGCGTAAATGGGATGGAGGGGGACAAATTGCTTTATAGGCTGATACTCGCACAAGGTCTTTTGAAGATCAAACAAAACGTTTATAATTTTTACAGTAAACAGCCTTCTCTGCACTGGACAATTTAGCCTTCAGGAAGTGAGGAAGGACCTTACCAGTCCATTCCCTTTTCCTTCTTGTTTTGGACCATGTCCTAAGGAGCTGGTTAGGACCCCTGGGAAGGAGAAAAGATTAAGGGGGCAGTTGGCCTGTTGGCCAAGAGGAGGTAGTAGTTAGGTAAAGTGGGAAAGGGGAATGCTGGTAACAAGGATACTTCATACGAGATGTGCGTGAGTGAAGAGGAAGAAAAGTGCTGATATGTTGGGATTTTGAAGAAAATGGAGACTCAGGCATATCTCCAACTTGGTCCTTCTCAGATAACCATCCCAAAAATGTTAATTTAATCCTTCTTCCATTTTACTCATAAAGGTGTTTCTTTTCAAAAAAAAAAAAAAAAAAAAAAAAATCCCATTTTACTTTTTACGAAAATGACCCTTCCCCACCATTTCTTTGCTTCCATCTCCTCCACCCCTGCGTCCATAGCCCCCACTGCCCCCATTGATGACATCACTTCCACCCTGTTCCCCCTATGATTATGTTGGCCCCCTGACTCTAATTTTTCTTGAACCCCCTTTTATTGCCCAAAACAATTTCTGAAGCATTAAATTTTGTTTGATGCCAATTTTTTAAAAAGAAGGGTGAATAGATCGAGTTAGTTTAAATTATTCTGTCACTTTTATTTATTGGTGCAATTGGAGGAGTGTGAGACTCGAGCGGATTTTAGGAAATCTGTTGTGTGTAAGCGTATGATGGCATTGGTGGTTGGTGGCATAATATGGTTAGGACAACCATGGAAGATATGATTGATGCAGAGCTGCTATGCTTGAAGGAGTCATTTGTTAATGGAAAAGAAGCCAAAGAGAGAAAGAGACTTTGAGTTGTTCTAAGTTAGATTTTTCCTTCATAATTTCAACTTTGGGGCATGTAAAATAGAAAAATTATAATATTTTCTGGCCTGTTTGGGATAACGCAATATGTATAAGAGCTTCCTAAAGAAGTTTCATTGGACCAATGTTTCCTAGAAGCTTTTTAATCAAACAAAACACTTTCCGAAATTTTTTCTAAAACTTATCGGAATAGGCAAAAGCAGCTTGTTTTTTTCTCAAACATCACTTTATGAAGTTTAAAGGCCATGCCGAATAGCCCTAAATGTGGGAAGATTGTGGAAGTTGTACAGTGATAGAACTGATGGAACGAGAAGCATCTTCTCTTTCCATCACCGTGCAACTTCCACCAATAATTCTAGGACGCACCAATACGGACACATGCTTCGGACACGACATGACATGACACGACACGAACCGAACATGCCGACACGTGATTTTTCCAAAAAAGTGCTGACACTACACGTTGCAATCACGTTGAATAAAATAAATATTTTTTTATTTTTTATTTTATTTTTTAAATCTCATAGTGAATTATCAATCAAAATGGGAAAATTTGCTTTTGCATCTGAAAATATGAGGATAGTTTTGAAAAGTGTCTTCTTCCAAAACCGTTCTTTTCCTCTTCATGTTGCACAAAATGCCTCTTTCAGAGGCAATTCATTCTTGGTCTCTTCATTTTTTTTTAATTTCTTGAAGTACGTGGACATATTCAACACGCAAAAATCAAGCATGCTTTTACGACACGCCATGTGGCGTGTCTAACAGTGTTGAGAGAGTGTCGGACGTGTCGGTGTCCAACACGTGTCAAACACGGACATGCTGGCTTGACAAGCTGTCCATGCTTCCTATCCAAGAAGAAGGAAGCAAGGGAGAGGATAGGGTTGTTTTATGATAATAAGAAAGAAGCACAATTGACATGACTATAAACAAAGCTCTTTCTCAATTTTGTCATTGTTAATTAACTGAAATTGTTAATTTAATCGACTTACTTTATGAAGATAAGAGCTCGAGCGAGATTTGACTAGAATTGTTTTCTATTTATAAACTCATTAATGATCTATCTGCTTTAGATAGCTTATATTGTTTAATTCTATCATTATTTTTTCTTGTGAAGAAATGACATTAATAACGGAAAAAAATTAATAACTTTACTTTATGAATTTGCTGTATTAATATATTGAAAAAAGGATGTTCAGAAAAGGTGTTGTCAACAAGGGTCTAATGTGTGTTAAGTACATTTATTTTGCTAAAGAAATTTACATGATATGGGCTTGGTGCTAGTGTGAAGATCTCAATATGTTTTATGGTAATCAGTATTGAGCTATTGATGACACGATGGCTAGAAGATGAATAGCTGAAATCAAGATGCTAACATGTCTAGGCATACAAGATGGATAATCAATGACATGATAATATGCTAACAAGTGGGTGTGGCACCTCTTGAGGATAAATTAAAAGAATGACGACTTAGATGGTTGCGATATCTTTTGCATGGAGTTGTGTGGAGGTTCTCATTCATAAGAGTGACATGATCTCGCTGGTTCATGTTAGAGCAAGGAGATCTAGACAAACAAAAAGACATGGCACGTGCTAATTAAATTTAAATCCTTCTATACTTCTAGCAATGAATTAAACACACTGGCAAACACTAATTAGGTGAGCTGACTGAATGGAACTTAATTGTACTTACTAATAGTATTAATACGTTTACGACTTGTTGAACCATTTGACATAAAAGGTTGAGCTCATAGATTAGCCTAAACGCATATCATTTAACTATTATCTTCAACACGCTCTCTCCTTTGTAGGTAGATTTTTTTTCAACCAAAGCCTAACACACGGACAATTTATTTAAATGAGTGGGGATGAGATCTGAACTAGTACCTTTGCCTGAAACGATGTTGAATTGTTTTATCTAAAAGTTCAAACTTATAGATCGGGTCTATATAACAAACCTGCTGTATATGTATGTATATGATGTACGTGTACATGTATATGGTTTTGTTTCTGCAGTCTAGTTGTTTAAGACGGGGCTCTGGCTGTAGATCTCTTCCTCTAAGGGTGTGTGATTGGAGTGTGGAAAATAACTTGAATTCTAATTTCCACCCATTCCTCAAGGAATTCAAATTCCTTGATTTCAAGGAAAATCTCTACTTTTTGGCCTAAGATGGTAAACAAATTCCAAAAAAAATAAAATGTGTTTGATTGAAAAATAGAAATTTTTGGTGGAAAACATTTTCCAGCTCCAATCAAACACACCCTAAGTGTATAAAATGCTAGTTTGTTGCAAAATTAAATTTTATTTCCTTGCCTTGCTAATATAATCACATTGACTTTGATTTGTGCCTCTTTTGGTTTAAGTGTCCAAGTCACCCCTTTTTTTTCTGGTTAAAGTATCCAAGTAGGATAGTGATTATTGTGCACTTCACCCAAAAATACTCGACTAATGTTTGTTGTTTTCAGGCAATGTTTGAAATCATATCATCCTTCGTGTGTGGGAAAGGAAGATTCATTTTTGGATAGTGATACCCCATGGAAATGTGGTAAGTCACTTGTGACCGCATGATTGCCGCTGATGTGGATGCTTTGTCTTTTTCCCCACTATCCATACATGTATATAGATATGATCATGTTTAAATATCTATTGTCCCATCATCATGTTTAAATCATGTGTAGATGTCATTGAATAATAATTTCAATATCCAATAACACAAATTCTATGCCCTTGCATTTGAAACTCTAAGCCTTTCCTCCTAAGAGTTCCCTATTGTTCAAAAAGAAAAAAGGGTTTCTCCTTAGTTTTGGAGAATGCGTGAAAAAAACTTGCTAGAAAATATGTATAACCAAAAACAGTTTGCTCTTGCGATTGAAAGCGTTATGTTGCATTGTTGAGTCTGAAGTCCCACCTTCATGTTTGTTGAGGATAGTAATTAAATAATCTAAATTGAAACCGATCTATCAGCTTAAGCTTTTAGATCAGATGGTTCCATAAATTTAACATGGTATCAGAGCAGGCATAGGTCCTGAGTTCGAATTTCACAGCCACCCATTTAAAATGAATTGTGCACGTGTTAGGCTTTGTTTGGGAAAAATAAATCCCGCCTACACGTGAGGGGGCGTGTTGAGGATAGTAATTAAATAATCTAAATTGGAACCGATCTATCAGCTTAAGCTTTTAGATCAGATGGTTCCATAAATTTAACAATGTTGTTACCTCAGCATTTCCTCCCACATTCCTCTCTGGAAAGCTCTATAAATGCAAACAAACACATGACAAAATGGATTGCTTGCATCGTTTGTTACTTTCAGTGTCTTCTTGCTTAATTAGTTAATTTAATATTGTGCTCAGTTGGTGTAAATATTTTTAGGTGATAATTGGTGTTTGGGAATATTTTGGTCAAAAAGAAGGAAAAATTATGAGTTTTATAGAATGTATGGTTGAAAATAAGTTCGGACAAATGAGTTTGGTGTAAATTTGGACCAACCTAGCTCATTGTTTGGCTATATTATCTCTCATATACTTTCTTGTGTGCGTCATTCGTATTTAATATTCCAGATATATCTGGGATGTGTCCTTATATTATTCATTTTCAGATTGGCATACTTGCAGTCTTTGCCATAGTAGACTTTCGGAACATCATTGTTTTACTTGCACCACCGCATTCTGCCGTCACTGCCGTCGTGATTCAGAATTTACACAAGTTAAAGGCAAAAATGGATTCTGTTACAGTTGCCTAAAGCTTGTGATACTGATTGAAGAAGGCATGGATTATGATTCTGACGGGGTACGGATCAGATGAACCATGAACTGTGATATTGAGTTAACTCTGGTCTTTAGCTTTATTTTCTTGTTATTTTCCCCATTTTTCCCTTTTCGTTGGATGATTGTTAAATAGGATTCTAATTCGTCAACTAGAGTTACAACTTTATGCCTTTTACTTTGGCACAAACACCTGGTTACCCTGGGAAATGAGTGCACAAAACAGTGAATAAATTGTTCTCCTGTACTAACTGCAGTAAGTGTCAGATTAAGTGATGGGTCATGTTGGGTTTTTATATCGTTTTTATATTTAGCGGAGAAAATTATTGGAGAACTCCCCAAACAAATGTGAATTCCTGTCAAAGAAACAAATCTACAAGATATGCTATATAAGCCAGCTGGAAAATAGAAGTGTGCGGTTTATCTACTGTTATTTCATCTGCTGATAATCAATAGCTCCCAAATACAGTGAAGTGATAGCTGGCGAGCAGACCTGGTCCGCTAGTTGTTGAAGTATTAAATTCCATATATTCTATATCTTTTACCTTATAATAGCAAAATATGAGTGTTATATCAGATCATACTCAAATCTTTCTATAATAAATCATGAAAATTCGATAAAATGTGACATAACTTGTCCGATCTTATTTCTTGTCACCTGTGGTATGCAGCTGGGAAAATTGTGATATGAAAATAACTATGAAATTACTGTTACAAAGTCTTATTAGCCTTCAGCACTTTTGGGACCTCCAATCGATCTTGATAGCCTGTGAATCACTGACTTAAATTCCACCTTACTGCTCTCTCTCTCTCCCCCCTCAAATATTTAGCTCAGGGCTTCTCTTGAATCCTTATCCTGGATTAACCTCTCCTGTACAAGGTGGATATTTCATTCTTATTCTAGAAATAATTACAAGAACTATATATAGTTGTTTATGATAGAGGGAAAAAATAGATATGGATATAGATCTTATTTCCAGCCTAGCAATTTTCTTGGAATTTACAGCTATGTACATAGCACTCCATCAAAAGAAAGATATAAATTAAAATGGAATATAAATAATATTATTGTTGCAAATAATGCATGATATTTTCTAGATTTTCCTACACCTTTTTTGAATTGAGGAAAAGATCATCCTTACGTTGCAGTGATCCTTTTGAAAAGGTTGAGTTGTAAGTCCTTTTGTCAGAGGTTGGCCAATTATCATTTAGTAGGTCTCTATGAAGTGACAACAAGACTATTGTCTAACACATTTTTGACGAAATAGTGATTGATTTCTACTTTATGTTTGCACTGTATTGGGTTAAGTGATGTTAATGGCAGACTCCAGTCTAACTGGACCTTCCCAGGCCGCTTTTGAGATCATCTAGCATTAATTTTATATATAGGAGTTCACATACCGTGTGCCATAGCCAGATGTTCAGCCTCTGAGCTGGATTTGGGAACAACTTGTGGGCTGTGGCTTTTTAATCTTCCAGGCCACCATATTTCTGCCCAAAGATACAATTGCCTAAGGTCAACGGTTTATATAGTGTTGTTCTTTCCCAACTTGCAACTGGATTAAAAGTCTCTTATAGATCCATCCGCTGAGCTTTTGTATGTCCTTTACCTTCTACCTTGCCTTGCACCTCTCTGGTGGCTATATGCGTTGTATTTCATTGTGAATACCTATTTACACCCAACTCTCCATTTTCCAATGGGAATATTGACAATTTCCTTCGTACTTTTTCTGCAGTTCACTTATTTCCACGAACATAATGTTTCTCAAATTCTCATCCCCAAATGCCTCATTAACAGTTATTAGAATGGCAATGGAGAGTTGAATTTTGTTCGAAATGCTCTCCGTGGTAGAAGACAAATTTTCAAACGAAACGAAATTGGCAAAAGGATGTTGGATGCATCTGTATTAACTTTTCCTGAGGGCAACGGTGTTGGGTAAATCAAGATCCTTAATTTTTCAGGATATTGTCCTATTCGGTTGTTGCCTTAAAGAGTCTCATAAAGCAGTCTGAGTGCTGTCTACTAATCCATATGACTTTCTATGACGACGACATCATCATCATCATCATCATCATCATTATTATTATTATTATCAACCAGAGGGAGATTTTCTTAGCGAGTGTGGAAAAAATAGACTCATGTCTATCGTCACAAAATTTCATTCCACATTTCATTTTCCCTAAACTTCACCAAATTCAACAATTTTCAAGCAAACATCCCTTTGTGAATCAAGATATGTCATAATCTTCCTCTGTAATTCCATTTTACCCTACAGTCAGATTCCATCGCGGACAATTGGTATGGTAGTTGTTATTATCATTTATTTATTTCTTTCGGTTATGCAAGAAACATCTTGAACCTCATTATATTGAAAAATTGTTGTAGACCTAGGTGCTTCTTTTATGCTTCCTTGTATTTTTCACTTTCTTAATACTTTTGTTGGTCCATATACCCATAGGGAGTTTTTCCTGTCTGAGCGATTATTATTTTCCAGGAGAAGGTAGATTTTAAAGATCGAGAAACGTTTGAGGGTTTGTACTTTGAATACTATGAAATCATCAAAGAACAAGAAGGTCTAAAGATGGAGAATATTTGTCTATCACAAGATAGAATGAAGAAGACAAAGAATGAGAAGTCTGACTCTGATTCAGAAGAGTTTGATGAAGATCATGAAGAAGATATTTCTGATTGCGATGACAAGGATTTTGGACAGGAATGCAATAACCAGTACAAGAAAAGGAAAAAGGAGACATCCAATTCCAGTAGAATGGATTTTGTGGGTTGGGGTTCCAAATCTCTTATTGAGTTCCTTTCTTCGATTGATAAAGATACTAGTATTGCACTATCGCAGCACGATGTACTTTCCATTGTAAATGATTATATCAAAGAAAATAAGCTTTTTGACCCAAAGAACAAGAAAAGAATTACATGCGATGCCAAATTACAATCTCTTTTTAGGAGGAGGTCAATAAGTAAATACAGAATATATGATCTTCTGGAGACCCATTTTAAGGAGAACCAAGATAAAACCGAAGAGGATGACCTTGAGAATAATTCAGAAGACAATGAAGCTGATATCTCGGTTGCTCGTAAAAGGCAAAGAAAGCAGGAATCAGTGAAAAAATCTGAGAAAGAAGGGAAAGAATATGGGGCCCCTCGAAGTTATTTTGCATCCATCATAACTGACAATTTGAAGCTTGTCTACTTGAAGAAAAGCTTGGTCCTTGAGCTATTTCAGCAACCAGAATCACCTGAAGAAAAGGTAATTGGGAGCTTTGTTCGAGTCAAATCAGACCCAAATGATTACAGTCAGAAAAATCCTTTTCAACTTGTGCAAGTCAAAGGTAAGCTGAATATATTTTATAACACTTGATGTTGAATAAATTTTAGATGAATTTTTGAAATGTCAGAAATGTCATTGTACAGTGCATGCACCCCCAATCGCCCTGTGTATGATTATCCTGTGATAACTAAAAATTCGAAATCTTAAAATGGTTATAGTTTGAGTTTTAGTAAAAATATTGAGGTTTGGATAATGTTGTTCCCAACAGGTTCCTTTTCGGGTTGAATACTTGACTGTAAAAGTAAGTTAAAGTTTTCAAGTGATATATGTAATTTAAGAGGATGATTGGGTTCTTTAGCTATGAAACCTGCCCTTAGTAATCTACATGTATGACTATTCCAAAGTAGTTTCTTATTTTGTTTTTGTCCAAACTATTTGAGTTACAAGACTGGATATATTACATATTGCCCTTTTTTTTTTTTTTTTTTTTTTTTGAGAAAATACGTATTGCACTTGTTGATACTACAAAATTCATCCAATTAGAAGTTAGGAGATAGAAAAGTGGACGCACCATTGACAAGAGTATATGCTAAAGTTTTACTTTACTCCTGTTAGAAATGCACAATATGCGAACTGATTTACGAATTCCTAGGCATTTGTTTGAAATTGGAACTGCACTTTGAATGTGTGGTTACGAAGTGGATATAAGCATAGGGAATGGTTGAATTTCCACTACTATCCTCCTAAAATGTTACTTTATCCCTAAGTGAGTTCATCAACTATCAGCTCACAGAAATTTGATACGAGCTTCAGAAAGGCTCTGAAGCATGAAAACCAACAAGCTTTCACCAAGTATGAGTGAAACTTGTGGCGTCTCTGTATTTTTGTCAATGACAAAGAAAATATAGAAATTATAAATTCATCATTTAATCTGCTTTATTGTTTTCATTTTGAAAAATTAAAAGTGAAGTGAAAGCCGATATAATGATAACTCTTTTCTCTAATTCCTTAGAAGAGCCTAGGTTATTGGCCTGTGTATTTGTCAAATAGTTGACTTCTTTTGATATGTACTTCCAGGTGTAACAAAGGTTCCAGTTGATGGGAAAAACATAGATTATATCCTTGAAGTTTCGTTTATGCCTAAAGAAATTCCTGTCAATCTGCTGTCGGACTGCGATTTCTCTGAGGTAATGAAGTTGATCTCAAATTCTCGGATTGCATATTTGGTACACTGTACAGGATAAGACTGGACGGTACGATGAATAAATTTTAGTTTCTTTTTCTTTGTTAATTCTGTCCCGTGCTGTTCACTTGTTCCTGCCAAACAAGGCATGAATGGTTTATAGCCTTATCCTATTTGTTGTTTTACCGATAATTATGTCATGTATGTCCACCCCACCCCCTGCTTCTATCAGTAGAGAGAAATTCATTCCAATCAAATGTTTAAACCTTTCTATTCCAATAATTGGTGTCAAAGTGTTACCATATAATCAAAATAATTGACTGTTAAAATGAGAACCCATAAACGTGAAAGTGTGGCGGGATTGGATATTAACCACCCATGTGTGCCATGTCCCGTGGGAAATACCGTCTGCTGAATAATTAGAATGACTCCTGTCTTATTTTCTCTTAAGTGATTTGTATGTATTGTAGTCTCTTCAGTGAATCTTGATGTGGTCTTTCCTTTATTTGGTTCAATTAGTATTACAAACGATTCTGGCCCTGTCAGGTCTACATGATATTGAAGAAAATGTTTGGTAGCAAATTTTACGGAATGCTCCCTGTTGTTTCTTATTAATAAGATCGAAATCGAAATCAAAACCCTCCTTTTTTTCAGGAAGAATGTGAAGATTTGAGGAAAAAAGTGAGTGACGGCCAGCTTGCAAGGCCTACATTGGTGAGTACTACTTTACCTCCAGTCGATAGATCTACTAGCATCTTTCTTGAAAATGTTGACGGCCATACATTATATATGCTAATGTACAACAAAAAAGTTTAGCCTACAAGATAATTTAATTGACACCAAAATCCCCAAGTCATCAGTTATATATTTATTTATACTAGTAGGATACACTAGTCATAGATGTCTCCGCAAATCAGGCATCGTCTTAGTGAAGAATCATCTCCTAAGATGCATGTAGCCAACTTGTGTGGATTACAGTTCATTTGCAATCAACAAAGTTTGACATTCCAGTTTGAATCATTCTCCTGCATATATTTATTTATGCTTTCGTGGAAAACATATTTTGGTTCTTGTTCATTCACTTGCCTGGATGATGATGATTATTATTATTATTTTTATTTTTTTATTTTTTATTTTTTTTACAGGTGGAGTTTGAAAAGAAGGCCAGAATGCTTCACAAGGATATAACAAAGCATGTATGCTTTTTTTTTTTTTTATGTTGAATATACACACATATAATTACTTTCGGTTCTAGTTCATGCCACGAGTTTTGAATACTACTTGTGCTATTACAGTATTTTCTGAAGTTGGTAAATATTGGACCTCAGATAATAGATTTCTATAATTGTATGGCTTCGGTGTCTTGACTGTCTTTTGAATTTGATGCCTCTGGCTAAGCAATTGTTATATATCATTTGGTTTTGCATAAATTTTCAGTCAAATGGTTTTTCTGTTCTGTTAACGTGTCATATATATTATCACCACATCATGGAAATCATTTTTCCTCATTTAAATATGATATTTATCTTGCACGCTGCAAATCAGGCTAAATAATCTTTGTGTTAGTTGTTACCTATATCTATTCTTTGCTATTTTGGCGATTCCCTCTATATAAATATATAAAATATATCATATTTTAAGAGTAGCATAAGACGTATTTCCTTTGTGATCATTTTTGTTTATCTTCAATATGATGCAGTGGATTAGTAAAGAGCTGGCTTTATTACAAAAACTCATTGATCGAGCAAATGAGAAAGGATGGAGACGCGAATATCCTTTTGTGACATAACCACCTTGCGTGAAACTTGCTTACTTCATGCACTCTTAATGTGGCTGTGAATCTGCAATATTTTGACTAAAGTTTCTAATAGTCTTTATAAGCAACAATGTCCATAAAACATACCTTGTCGAATTTTGTATGTACTAAAATATCTAACACCCTGTAAAAATTTAGTCATGAGCAGTTAGTCTTATTCTTTTTCCCATTTAGGATAAAGCTTGGAAAACATGGAGAAATGTTATACAACAAGCTAAACATGTGACTAATTTTGAATATTAAGGAAATTACTATTAGGGTGCGTGGACCCAAAAAGGCTCATCCATGACAAGTATGCTAGCCCATTAATTAGAACATGTTAAAAGAGGCTAGAGTTGCTCATGTTTTGTGCTCATTGGACATCTCAGTATGCATTGAGCAAAGTTGAACAGAGTGGCTGAAAATTATTAATCTAGTGGACTCCATATTTATTGTCAATAAATCTTAGAGTTTGTTTAATAGAGATTTCAGGAACAATAAGTTTTAAATGCGTGGTTGAAAAGTTATGCGGAATGGTGAATGTGCCGCGAGAGCAGAAAACTTCTTGGGGCCACTGGGGCAGTCTCCCGGTCGAGTCGCCAGGGCCTCGTGGGTGGGGTGACTGTTAAAGCGGGGTCCCCGACACCCACGGTTATCAAAAAAAAAAAAAAAAAAAAGATAAAATTTGTCAATTCAATGAAATTGTGGTTGGAAATGATTTTTTGAAAAATCTCTAGCAATCAAGCTATTAGTATTATTGTAGAAATTGTTGGGAATTGGTACACATCCTCACTGATTTTACTAAATTATCAAGAATCATACAAGAGGAGGCAGAAAATATTTGTGGCCTTAACCGTATCGCTTCTACGCTTTTTGACTACTTGGATAGGAGGAAGAAGCTCCAAACACCTGCAGAACAATTACAGTTGCTTGAAAGTGTTCCCAGGGTGATACCGGATCTTGAATATGTTTCTAATGATAGCGTGGATGGGATGAAAATTGATAAAGACTCTTCGAAGTCAACCTGTCAGCGTTGTTCTGCTGTTCCTAATAATGGGTTGGAGGGCGATCAAATTTCAGGTAAATTGGATAATAGTTTTGCATAACTAAAGTTTATTGCTGGTCATGCTCTTGTTAATGAAATCATATAATGACTAGAAATGAACTAAAAGAAAGGAAATAAAGAAAAGTAAGAATGTGATGCAGATGAGGCATATAACTTTGGTGTCAAGATGTTTAAACTTTTTGTTTCTAGTTAACACTGCATGTTGGAAAGTCATAATTTTATTGTCTCAGTGGCTCAGTTAACATTACCTAACATGAAATATTATGAAATGTTTTTGTGTAACAATTTATGGATGTATTCATGGGGAAGATGGTGGTAGCCTGGTAGGTAGCTATAAACTTCCTAATTTGGTAATTTGTAAACCTTCATATATTTTCTTCCCTTCCAACTTAGAAGCCTCTTTGATAAGAAACATAGGCGTTAGGCTTGGGCAGATTTATCGAGATAATTCTGTTATATCTTTATTTTAGAGTAAGTGTCCGGGTTCTAGTTTCCTCTCATGATCATGTAACTTTTTCCAAAAATCAATTTTCTTAAACTTCTGTTTTTTTTTTTTTTTTGAAAAAGAAACATAGAAGATTTGTTTCTGAAAAGAAAGTGAGTTAGAAGTGCAATCTCGAACTGAAAAAAAAAAATGGTCCTAACAAGAGCCTACTACAAGCTAGATGTTGAATACAAAAAAGAGGTCCAATCTCTACTAAGATCTATGAATAACAGCCCCCTCAAATTCTTTTGTATTATAGACCCATGTTGCTACACAAAACTTGATCTTAAACTTCATTTTCGACTACCCAGTGTCAACTTTTTCATAATTTTTAAAACTTATCTTTAATTTTCAGCCACTCATTCAAAAATTATTTTTTACATGATATCTTCTTCCTACCAGGCTAACACACACCAACCCCAAGCTTTTATATGTCTGATAGGGAAGTCATTAATTTCTCGATTGCAAAATGCTTGGACTGTAGAACTACAAGAATATTGGCTATTCTTTGATTCTTGGGAGGTATTTTCCTAGGATAAGCAATCTGATGACCTGGGTACTTGGCAACCCGAGTATCACTAAACCATAAGAATTCTAGTAAAGAACCAGTAAACGCAAAGAAAAACAACAAAGAAAAATTGTGTTTGCAATTAACATAACTTGATATATAGTTTAAATAAAATAACCTTGACGGATATAAAAATGTAAAGAAAACGGTAGAATAGTTCATCACTTTCATTAGTATGTTTTCAATTGATAACCCGGTCCCTTATTTTATCTCCATCTAGATTGCCTAGGATCAATACTTTTCTGGAAATGAAGCAAACATAAAAATGCGGGATAGAATCACAAGAAGTTCACCCATAATACACATCATATTTTAAGTTATAAAAGAGTGCTTCTTATGTTCAGAGGGAGACGAAGAATCTACCCTAAACTCAAATGTTAAAAATCTTACCTGTAGTGTTACTAAAAACTTCAATTCAAAAACATATTCCTATTGAAATGCATCATAATCTTACTGAATTTGATAAAAAGTAAAAATTCAACGTACTTACCTCAACCTGAATGTATTATGAATTATATGAGGTCGACTAATTCTTCAACTTACAAGCTTGGATATGGTATGAACACGTGTGGAAAAAGTTGTATACTTTTTCATAGAAGTGGCCTTCTTATTCATAGTCACCGGCTTGGTACTGTAACAGGCAATGAGGTTTGTTTGTCACACCTTATTTTAAAAATATTTTTTTCTCAAATACCATTTTCAACCACTCCTTTCATTGATGTGGCAACTTCATCCTATTTTTTAAAATCTGTCTTTAATTTTGAATCACATTTGAAAAGCATTATTTCCATAATCTCTGTCCAACATACGTTATGTTATATGCAAGGAAAGAAAGATGCTAGAATCCATGATTTAAAGAATCACCCAGCATTACATAGACCATCATGTAGGTCCCTTAATACAATTTATTCAGGCATGGTTGTTTGACAAATCTTTATTTTCCATAGAAACAACACATGGTTTCTTTCCTAATTTCATATGTAATTGTTATATTTTTTTCCTTTCACATGATATAGGTGTACCATATATTTATATGATCAGAACTCACAACTATATTTTACCATATAAATTTTCTTTGCATAGTATACTGCCATACACTATCTATACACTTGACAAACCATATTATCATAAAAATATAATAACATCTCATCATATATTGTGTTGCTGACCATATGTTATAATACCCTATAATATTTTCATATCCATATATAACTACGGTCAAAATTCCCCGAGTAAGTCCATGTTAGGATTTAAATTTTTATGAATTTTTATGGATTTTTGTGAAGTAGGAGAGAGAATGAGTGGAGTTGAATGGTAGAGATTTGTGTAGCATATGTAGGTCCCCTAAGATATGTGGATGTGATTGGTTTGACCAAATTCAAATTTAGAAAAAATGGATAAAAATGTATACAAATTCCAATCCTAACATGCTTTAAGTACCAACTTACTCAGAGGTCATTCTAATGAGTAGCTCCAAAGATTCTATACATAGGTTTTTCTGAGGTCCAATGAGTTCCCTTCTAACTAATGTAAGGAACAATAATGTTGAAGATAAAATTTAATTCTTTTGTTAAGGGAATTATTGCAGCTCGGAATCTAAGCTGGGACAAAGTTTTATCAATATCAAAAAGGCAATTACACTACGAGGAGAAGATAAAACTTAAATGATATACATATGGCATTATGTGATGGCTCGAGCTTTTACATCAAGTGGTTCTCTTACCAACTGAACAAGATTCATTGAACTCTACAGAGTCCTTAGAGACCAAGGACGACAGGCCCAAGGTACCTATCACCAAGGTTTACTCAAGAAGGAGAAAACCCGAAATCAACTCACATGATCCAAGAATTGACCCTGAAACAGGTAATGCAATTAACACTCAGAAATTTGATTCTCATGATGACTTGGAAGTACCTATTGCCCTAAAAAACTGTGAGGATTTGTACTCATCATCCCACATCTCAGTTTGGTTCCTTTTGGCATCTCTCACCTCATTTTGACGCTTTTGTCACCCAAATGTCTACATGTCAAGTTCCTAAGTGATTGTCTGGTTTAGATTTTTTCAATATCATTGTTGTATAAGCTCATTTTCAACAATACATTCTACAACGCCCATAACTTTTTTTCTCACTTTCAACCATTAATCTTCAATTCTTCTATAATATTAATTTTCACCTTCACCAGCACTAATGTTCCAATGCTCACTTGTGGGCAGATTTCTGACACGTATCCCCCCGAGGGTTTTTTTTTTTTTTTTTTTGGGTACCTGCAACTGATCGATAATTAACAAGCCCTAATATGTTCAAGATGCTTTTGACTTAAGCCATGAATGAGGAGATGAGAGCATCAGAATAAATTTAACCCTTGAAAATAGTGGAATGCCAATTGGGTTATAAATGGATTTTAATTATCGAGTACAGATCTGATACATCTCTAGAAAGGTATAAGGTCGCATCAGCATGGTGAAGAATATATGCAGACAATGTGAAACCTTGGCCCTGGTTGCAAAAAATGAGCACTGTTTGAATCCTTATACATTGACAACAAACTTTGATGAGTCACTATGAAAGAGACAATCAAACAAGGTGTGCAGGCTCTGAAGGTCCTTAAATGGACTTAAAAAATCCCCTCAAGCATGGAAGATCATGAAACCTATGTTAAAGAGAGCCATGTGTATATCATTTAAATCTTATTGTCTAGATAACATATCGTCCACCAGTAAATGTGATTCATCAAATATATGTTTTGGTAACAGACAATCTCTTCTTAAGAATGAGCAGTTATGTTCAGTGAAACAATGTAAAACTGAGGGAAAACATGAATAAAGTGTTACATAATAAAAGCTAGATCTATGGTTTTTATTGTCCACGTGCGTGTGTGAGGGAGAGAAGGATTCACCCTTGCTTCATGCAAAATCATTAGTAATTCGCTGCTATGATCTTCATGTGGCATTGCCATTATTAGGTGCTGAATTTGCTATTGTCTGCAATTTGTTTATTCTGCAAGCATCAGTAAGTCAATCACCAGTCTATGATCTGGTGCAGTATGATTCGAACTTTGGAATAATTTTTCTCAATTATGCTTACATTCTTTATCTTGCATTGAGAATATCTGTTTCCTGGTTTCCTTAACACGGATGTGCCTATAATTACATGTACAATCTTTAGATATTGTTTTTCACTTTTTCACCTTTAACCTTGTCCAGTCACTGCAACCCTTGATTCTTCCATCTGTAGTAAAACTTATTTGGTAAAGCATTTTACTGTTACATTGGAGAGGTAATATGTTTAAACCATTTAGCTACATTTGTAAATTCCCTTCCCCATATTCACTCTCATTCTAATTAATTTGATCAGGCAATATTGTCACTGAAGAGGAGATTAATAGTCGTTCATCAGCTGTGGAAGAGTTGCAACATGTTGCAAAAAGCTTTACTTTGAAACAACCCACGCAATCTACCCCATTGAGCAAAGAGATCAAAGCACAGGCCTGTGAGGTGATTGACTTGGTCGATGATGATGATGATGAAGATCGAAATAGGAACAACAAACCAGAGAACTCGGAAAGTTCGTGGTATGTTCTTCACGAGTCTCGCAAGAACGAAAGATATTCTCTGTCAGTGCTCAAGCGTTGGAGTGAGACGGCCCCACATGCTTTCAAGTTCAAAGTTCGCAGAGAAGATCAAAAGGAAGAGGATGCAATGTTGCTGAAGGATGTCCTCGACAAGGCCTTCCCAAAGATAAAGTAATTGTAAGCTTTTGAAAACATGGCGCACCTATGAACGAAGTCAAGAAGCTCAAAACTTCTGTTTCAGGAACTACCTGCAAAGTTTTGTTTATAGCATCCTTTTGCAGTGTCTATATTATATGAATGCATGTTAGCATGTATTATATTATTACAAACTTGTTTTGCCCTCTTAAACAAGTGGAAGTTGAAATGTTGGTATCAAGTAGACACTGGATTTTGGTTTGTGTATCTCTAGGTACATAACTTAGGCCTTGTTCTTTGGAGTGTTTTGTTAATTTATCCGAATTTCGTGTTAGATGTGTGGTTGAAAATTGAGAAAAATATATTAAAAAATATAAAGTATAATTAAATGAGTGATTGAAAATGATAAGAGAGAAAATATTAATGAAAGTTAGTGGGAGTTAATGAAAAAAGATAGTGGGGAGAACATGGCCTTATTTCTGTACTATTGGTCAGATCTATGCGGATGAGAATGAAACTTGGATGATTATACATAATTGTTTAATCAAATTAACCATATTAGGCAGTCTATTTCTCAAATTGGTTTTGTTTCCTTTTCTCTTTAAACTTTCTCAAATCACTTATCCATACGTATTTTGTAAAATTATTTTTTTGTATCACTCATTTTCTACTTCTTAGGTATTGATGATTGCTACGAGCAAGATTAATGTGGCTCATTATATGCTAAGTAATGTAATGCAATATCGGCAATAAAATCTAATTTTGACAGACTATTCTCTTCGATTTATCAACCACCGCCCCCCCCCGCGCGGCCGGCCCCAAAAAAAACAAACATGGAAAGAGCAAAAGAAAAACTAAGAAAAGGGGGGGGGGGGGGAGAGGAAAAAAAACAGACTTCTTTTCAAAACCATAACATCCAAATGTCGCCCTGTTCCAAATTCGGCTAGAATCCAAAGTCCGTATCCCACTAAACCACCCAGCGATTTTTTATTTTTTATTTTTTTTAATGTAGGATTTGTATTTTCCTTAATTTTTCTGAACAATATATTTTGTATATCTGGACGACTTCTCTTCGGCGTTCTTCTTGATTACTGCCGAGTTTAATGGATGTTAAAGAATTTTAGCTATTTTTAAACTTCGTCGTCTTGTAGAATGTTCATCAACTGATATTTTGGCTTTATTTTTGATTAGAAAATAGATTCTACTGTTTCTCGGATCCTATTTGTTTGCTTTAATCCTTGAATGGGCAACCGGACAAGACAATTTTCTTGCTAACCCCGTGTTGCATTAGTGTGAAGCATGATCATAATCATTAAAGAAATTGTTGTTTGTTATAAGTGCTTGTTTGCGAAAACTTTTTCCAAAATCACTGTTTGTTATGTTCATTTTGGTAGCTGGTTCTGTTGTAATTAACACCGATTTAGAATTTCCTCGATTTTGGGATAACTTCTTCTCATGCTTATTTGATGACTAAGTCTAAACCGAAGTTTGTTGCTGTTTACCAGTAATCGTCTTCTATGGTTCTGTAAAGTTGAATGATCCCATCCTCACTCAAATATTCTTTATTCCGTTGCATTTTGTTAGATGAATATCTAGATGGCGAAAATGCTACATTCTGAAGCCTGTAGGCTGTAGCTGCATGCCATTATCAACTCTTGACTTGTGATGGACTCCGTGTGGTTCTTCTTTAAGTGTGATGACACATTCTAGTTGATAAGTCGATCAAATTTTTATTTATGCCAAGGCACATCACCAATGATTTTTCGTATCTATATTCGCCAACATAACTACACATTCCTTACGTGGTAAAAATTTTCTATTCAAGGTCGATCTTCATGCAGAATGTAACTATAATTTAAGGAATGTAACAAATTGCATAGATTTGTCTGCTTGTACAATTTCAATTTTGAATGGAGGGAAACTCATATATTTTTGCCCTGCTTCATCTATTACTTGTAAATCTAAAATTCTGTATCCCCAATATTACACTTTTTTAGGAATCATATTATAGCAGATTCCAAAAAACAGATTGTGCAACTGTGACTTTGGTGGTGTGTATTTTATGGAATTCATAGTTGGGAAAAGATTCATTAAGGGTAAATATTCATTCAGACAAATTCAGAAAAACTTCTAAATGTATAGCATGATGCTGGTTTGCCTCGAGATGTTACCTGGATGTGGATTGAATGCAGCACAACGAAATTCAGAATATGCTAATTGCAAGGTGCATATTAGATTTTCAACACTGTTTTAGTGGCATCCCAAATCTGAACAACATGAAATTGATACTTTTTAGGAGTTATAAAGCATAGTTTCTCCCTCTTCCATAGGATATGATTGGGACCACTATTGTCTATTTGGTAATTAGTAGGGGATAAAGGCTGGTTGGTTTCAACGTTTTCCATTTTTTCTTTTCTAGTACTGTCATGTAGAGTACCATTCGGTAAACAAATGAGCGTACAAGGCCATATTTTGTGCCACAGGTGGTTAAACATTATCTTCATCCTGACATTGTTGTTCAATGGGACCTTATTCTTTTGGGGTCTTGGATTCGTAAAATTTCATCCCAGAAGATAATTTTCCCTGGACCAGGTTCAAACTGAATTTTAACTGGTTTATTGAGATGCTTAGTTGTAGCATTGTTCTGCGGTATGCATATTCTCGCAAGTGTGTCTAAATTCTAGCTATCACTGGGTTTCAGAGTTGATGTGGTTGGTACTTAGTATATAGTTCATCTATGTCTTCCTACTATGGTTGGTCTTTCTCCAGGCAAGTAAATGATGCATCTATTTGCCACCCCTAACTACTGAGAACTATCAATTATGGACTATAGGGAGTTTATTTGAGAATATGTGTTCAAAGATGAAGAGTAGATAATCTAGCTCTGATTCAATGCATAAAATGACAAGCTTGTAATGCTTTTCTGCTTATTTTTCTTATAAATCCTTTCAGCATTTTAGGAAGATATTCTTTTGCTGCATAAGAAGATGACGTTTTATGATTCTTTAGCTTTGCAATATCAGTCGGATTCTTTGATTAGGCAGAAGTACCGGGATTTCTGCCATATTTCTTTCTTTGTTTTCACTTATTAGACATTGGAGTGATAAGTTGTTTTGTGTCTTCCTCTTGAATCATCTTATTGAGGCTGTTTACTTGTAGCCTTCTGTTACCACCTCGATTTCTTATATGGCTTTTGGGCTCTAATTTTGTTTGTTTGCGGATATGGATGACTAATGAATCATCTGATCAATTTCCACTATCAAAGAACTCGTCAGATTCAGAAGCATTGGTATGGATACTTGTTCCACTTTACTTGTTCTTGCTAACTGCCACCCTTAATCTGATCTGGAATCTTGGATGTGAATTTCCAGTAGCTTTTTCTTTACAATTGTGACAACAGACCTGGGCTAAGTTTTCTGCTCACATGATTGCTTTGCAGAAAAAGAAGAGATAAATTGGCCGGGCAAAATGTCACATCTTTCAATGCTTTCTTCAAACTTTGTACTGCTAATCTCTAGATGCTTATGTGCACGAACTTCGTGCTACAATATGTTAGATGTGATTTTGTGGAGTTATATTTTAAATTAGCACTGTACTTTCTTCACCTAGCATTATGCGTTCTGACTTCTATCCTACATCTTGTGTTAAGATCAACTCTGCAGTGCAATTGCTAACTAATACTGTTTAAGGATTTGATGTTCTGATTAATACATAAATTACTTTATTAGGCTATTAGCCTAATCATCAAGACGTTTTGTAGTCCAAATGGATTTCACCAGGAGGCTTTCCTCCTCCATTATTTATTTATTTTTTAATAATATGACGATGGTGGAGGCATGAGACCTGAGTACATCTTTTCTTCACTGCAATTAAAAGATCTGTAGCTTCAGGTGGATGTATTTTTTTTACTCTGAGGTGAATTACTACAAATCTATATCTGCTTTTTGTGTTGGTATTAGATTCACTTCTTTACATGTGCGAATAATTTTGCTTTCTATAGTTTTTAGCGTTAGTACTTGATGATACGTTCATTTGTGCCATTCCTTCCATGCTGATGAGGTACACATTTGTATGCTGGTATGGGTGCAATCCTACATTGGAATGATGATTTTCAGAAATAGGAATAAGGCTGGTAAAGGAGGACAAATGTTGGGTCAATCTCTCTCCCTTATCAAAAAATTCTATGGTTATGTTGGCTTTCCCGAGATCATGTTGACTCACGTTCTTGAGTCGCAATACTTGTACTAGAACAATGACATTAGACCCTGAAAGTTATATATTCTTTCCTCAGTGCAGGAGAATTCCTGAACGCTGAACAATGCTTCTTACCATAAATGATGCTGAAAATGTGGAGTTGAATAATTGACGTGATAATTTCTTATTCTTTAGGCTTGTGATGATTAATTTTCCGATATTTTTAGATTTTTGGAAATGATTAAAGTTCAATTGCATTCATTATTAGAAATTGTGAAGTTTATGTACTCTCATTTGGTATATGATTTAACAAAATATCTCCATTATAAATGACGTGACATGTGTCAATATCTGGTTTGCTTGGTTTAATATAGCGCACCTTTATAGGTTTATGCTCGGCCCCCATTTTTTATTTTCACATAGGATATATCGCTGGCTGCCGAAAAGGGTTGAACGTCAGGTGCAAAGCACCGCCTCATTGACAAACCCTTGTCATTGCTCCTCTGGTGTTTTGAAACCTAGGCAGCATATTTACATCAAGGTAAGCTGCTATTCCACCGATTCATCCTAAAATAGTTTTGGTGGTCCAGCTATGTAATGTAGATTTTACCCTCGCAAGGATTGATCTATTAAATCTTTCTGCCAGTCAATTTTGCTATACCTTTGTATGCCTTTTTTCTACAGAATTTATACCTTGGTATTCCAGGTGGAGTTTAATGTCTATTTTTGGGGATCAGGGCACAGTTTATGTCTTTCTTTCCCTTCATTTCTACAGAATTTATTGAACTTGTTTGATAGATTTATGATGTGCTATCGCATAGATAGATTCACTCATGAGGATCTTCAATCAATGTGTAAGGCTATACTTTGTTGTAATCATAAACCGGAGAGATCAGTCCTTGAGTTTCCGGCTGTGCATCTCAAAGAGGATTAGGTCAATTTGTGGCAAACCTTAGTAAATGCCTGTTACTCATAATTGGTTTAGTTCCTTTTCGCCATTGGATTTTGTTCAATTTGTTTGTTTCCTTAACAGTGTCATATTGCAACTTTAGTGGTCCATACATCTTTGAAACCCACAATTAAATTGTTTCTGTTTATGCAAGACAATCTGACTCTGATTTGGTAGCTCTCCATCCTAAATCTATCATCTAGGTTGAATTTGTAGGCAATCTTCTTTTTCTCTTTTCTTACTTTAGATGTTTTTCCAAATTTATCAACAATATTGTTAGAAATATGGATACATGCTTCGTTTTCTTTTTCTACCTCTGTCCTATTTTCTTCGGGTCTTCAGGGGAAGGTGGAGTTTTGAAGATTGAGAACTGTTAGGGTTTGTTCATATGACGAGATCATCAAAGAGAGAAGGTTTAAAGATGGAGAAGCATAGTTCAATAGAAGATGGGACGGAGGAGAGTAAGAACTACAGATCTGAATCTGTCAATAAGGAATTTTCAGAAGATCATGAAGTAAAAATTTCGAATATTCATGACAATGATTGTGAAGAAATATGCAAGAACCAGTACAACAAAAGGAAAGCTGAGAGATCCAAATCTGCAAGACAAAAAAACAATAAATCCAGCAGAAAGGAGTTTATTGGCTGGGGCACAAGATCTCTTATTGAGTTTCTTGCTTCAATTGGCAAAGATACTAGTGTGACATGTTCGCAGCAGGATGTAGCTAGCATTGTGAATAATTATATCAAAGAAAACAAGCTTCTAGTTCCGGAGAACAAGAAAAAAGTAAAATGCGATGGCCGTTTGCAATCTCTTTTTGGAAGGAAGACAATACATAAAAACAAAATATATAATCTTCTGGAGTCACATTTTGCTGAGAACCAAGATGACTCTGAGGAGAATGAAAGTGGAAAAAATCCACAAAACGATCAAAAGAGAACTTTTGCATCCACTGAACCTGCCAATCAAGATAAAAACACATTTGCATCCATTGAACCTGCCAATATGAAGCATCTCTACTTGAAGAGAAGCTTGCTGCTGGAGCTATCCAAGCAACCTGGGTCCTTTGAAGAAAAGGCGGTAGGAAGCTTTGTTCGAGTTAGATCAGATCCAAATGACAGTCAAAAACACTCTCATCAGCTTGTGCAAGTCAAAGGTCAGGGAAGTATATTCTTCACAGCCTGATAATTCAATTGCTTTTGGATGTGGTAATGGAGATCTTACTGAAAATTAGATGTTTGGTGTGGTGGGTAAGTTGGGCTTTGGAAACTCCTATAGGGCAGAATTAATTTATTATGGAACTTCAAAATTTAATAGAAATAACATTTTTTAAATTCATTTATATCCCCAGGACAAGCCAATTTATCTCTTGCTCCACTTGGCCTCACGTGGCTCCACCACTAGACAATTTTGCAATGGCTCAAATGTGACAAACACCTGCCTCCTGGCACCACTGGGTTTAAATAGCACCATTTGGAAAATTAGATCCGAAAATTGTCAAATACAAGTATGGATTGCTGTTGTAATAACCATACTGTAAAAGTTATAATATATCTCTGTTAGAAATGCACTACAAGATAAATAATAGAGAAGTTATTGATTCAACTTTAGCAGAAGTCTACGTGAAAAGAAGCATTTGATTACGTTTCTAGTTCTTTCGATCCACATACCTGTGTTGAAAAATAACTGAGCCGAGCTTCTAAAACCAACAAGCTTTGACTATGCATTAGTGAACATCGGGCCAGACCTCTCTATTTTTTTCAACTACAAAGAAATTACAGAAATGTTGATTTCATCTACACCTGCAGTATTGTTTTCATTTTTACTTTGGGAACATTAGTAAATGTGTGGAAATAAGACATGATACTTTGTCCTAATTTTCTTAATCTGGAGCTGAGGTTATTGCCCCTTGTATTCCTTCATGATTGACTTCTTGATGCTTTCTACTCTTAACTTCTAATATCAGGAATAAAAAAGAATTCGGTTGGAGAGAATAATACCAAGATAATCCTTCAAGCTTCACCTGTGTTACATGATATTCCCTTGAAGCTGCTCTCTGATGGCGATCTCACCAAGGTAATCAATTTCATTTGGAACTGTTTGAAGTTTGGTTTGATAAGTAGTAATGGGTAGGACCTGTTAGTACAATGATTTTTGCTACGTTTACTTCCTTGATACCGTGTAGTGCTATTCATCTAATCCTGCCAAACAGTCCATCAGTGGTATACATTTATAGTTTCATCCCACTGGTTGTTGCATGTTTTTTATAGTGATAATGTTATGTTATCATGCTTAACCCTCATCTTTTCATGGCATTGGAAAACTCCCACCCAAAATATTTGTATGTGTAGCAATTGTATGTGACATTCTTAGTCTCAAAGAAAATTTGATCAGGGGGTTTTTTATGTCCTCTTTCTTACATATTCTTCTACACAAAAAGGCTACAAATGCCGCCACCCACTTGCTGACAAGTCTTTAGTTATTGTGATGCTACATTCTTTGAACATGAGTGCTACTATTGGAAAACCACCTTTGTGGAAGAAATGTCAGATTGGAAGATGAGGTGCCACAAGTTTTTTTTTTTTTTTTTTTGTTTTTTGAGTGTTTTGTCCCTTCAAATTTTTGTTTTTGAGCTTATTTGTCTGCTAAAGTAGGACTTCTGAAACACCCAAGAGCAAGGCTGACGGTAGCTTGGGAAATACAAAACTAGATTAATTGCTACGAGTTATGCTCGTGGAATTGAGCTTGCAACAGTAGTCAAAATTAATAACTATGGTAAAAAATATTCTATTTAATAACTGTTTCTTCATTTTCCTTTCAACAATATGAAGTGAAGAATGTATTTCTTCACTGTGGCTTTGAGTAAGAATTTTCTTGGATATCACCTTGTTTTGTGGAATTAACTTTTGAAAACATGGGCTGGTGAAAGAAGGTTGATATCTAAACCATATATTTGTGATTGTCTCAATTGGACCTGCGGAATTACCCATTTAATAAAATCATGGACTTAGGAGCTGTAAAGAAGATTAGTGGTAGATGGGGGGAACATGAAAGGTCAGTAAGAAAGTTGGTATAACTTATGTGATATTGCATATTCCGTAATTTTTTTAATCGATTTTGGAAGACCCTTACAAACCATACTAGGCAATGGTATATGCAATACACTTTATTTCGAAGGTACCTCAACTTATATTTTGGAAAAGTCAAGAGGTTAGTCATGATGAGACTTATTTGACTGTTATACATTGTTGATTTGGGAGGATCTGTGGTTGATAGAAGATCCACCAACTACTATTGTACACTAGTCCAGCAAACCTTTGTCCCACAACCGAGTAAAAAGCATTGTGCTGTACCTATGATCAAGTGTAGAGATAGAATTTCTAGCCAAGCCGAAAGAATTTGTGAACTACCGTGGACTTAGATAATCCTATCTTATTAGAAAGGAGATATCAAGGAATCTACAGAGCTGTACTAGTAAGTATTGTTAAGAGATCTTCTCCAGAAAAACTGATGGACATTCACGAAGGAGAACTCGACAATAGATGAAAGTGTACTTCTTTCATAAGTTCTAATTAGTTAGCTGATGTTTTAACTTAAGGATTGTTAGAAACAATGTTCCATTAAATCATGCAGAAGTTTGTTTTCAGAAACATCCTAGCACCATCTTGAGGGTTATTGTTGAAGATTTATTGGAAAAATCGCAAAAACCAGAGATTTTATTTATGCGAGTTCAGGGATTTATATTTTGTCAATACTTTCTACTTGTCTTATGATTGATCGAGAGACTGTGTATTGCTTTAATGTTCTTCCTCTCTTAGGTCCCTAATCCAGGGATGTTTGTGCTTAACTGTTTAATACAGAGAGCGGAAACATACAATTCAATATCACTACTCATTTGAGAATTGCAATAGCTTGTATAAGCATTTGGTTTATTCGAAGGTTTGGAGGGAATGAATATTAACATTCTAAGTTTACAAGGTCTCGCAAGAAATGCATATGCTGAATAATACGAATAACTCTTGCCTTACTTTCTATCAAAGTGATTTCCATGTAGACAATGGTAGTCTTCCTGGTGAACATCTTTGTTGTCTTACTTTATTTTATTTTATTAGTATCATAAAAGATTCTCCTCCAATTAGTTATAAATTTTGTGAAAGAAAATGTTTAGTAGTATATTTTGTGGTATTTTGCTCGTCCTTAATAAGATCAACATCAGAGCTTAACCCACTTTTTGCAGGAAGAATGTGGAGAGTTGAGGCAAAAAATGATGGACGGCGAGTTCGCATGGCCTACACTGGCGAGTACTTCTGTACCTCCAGTCAGTAGATCGAGTAATATTTCTCTTGGAAAATGTTGCTGCTGATATTTATGCGTAAATATACAGCAAACAGTTTATATAATAATCTTGCATAAAATATATAATAGAAGTGTGAAATCTTGGAGATTTAAAAACTTGTGTATATTATCTTATGAAATACTTTTTTATCTTTAAAACGGCGTCAATTCATCAATTCCTGATATGCATCTGTACCGACTTATGTCAAGTACAGTCTTTACTTTCTTGGTTGACCATTATTATTATTATTTTTTTTTAACAAAGAAATATTTATTTATGCTTTAGTTTACATTATGAATTTATTTTTCTTGCTCTTTCAATGCCCATTTATCCTGTTTATTTGGTTTTGTTCACAGAAGGAATTTGAAGACAAGGCCAGACTTCTTCGCGAAGATATAATAAAGCATGTATGCTTTATGTTTTACTGTTGTATATTTAAGTTCCAACTATTGATTGTTGGTTCTGGTTTTTTGCCACAAAATTGAATTCTAATTCAATTACTATTAAGAATTTCCTCAACTTGGTAAATAATTGAAAAATCTAATATTATTTTAGAATATGGTACATGATATATGGCTCGAGTGTCATAACTATGCTTGAAAATTTTATGCTTCTAGCTATAAAATTCTTATAATTATTTGGTTTTTTATAAATTTTTGATGAAATGTTTTCATTCTATCTATGTCTCATAAACATCGCCACTACACTATTTGCAGATTATATTTACATATTATTTACGGCTGACACTATATCTTACGTGACATTTCGAAGTTACATACCTCCAATACATAAATCCTGCTGTCTACTATTATGGCATTATGCCGATGCCAATAGTAAGGCATATTCTTGCATGTCACACTAGCATTAAAATTCTTCTTCTCTCTCTAATGACATTTGCTTACCTTTGTTTTAATGCAGTGGATAAGTAAAGAGCTGCACTTGTTAAATATACTCATTGATCAAGCAAACGAGAAAGGATGGAGAAACCAATATCCTTTTATGGTGTACTAACTCATCTCAGAAGGCCCGTATATTTTCACTCACTCATAGGCAAATACTGTGATTCTTTTTCCTGTTTATGATACGCAAAAGTCCCTACTGGTTTTACTAAATTTTAATAATTATACAACAGAAGGTGAAAAATGATTGTGGCCTTAACTTCATTGCTCCTACGTTTTTTAAGTACTGGGAAAAGCGAGAGATGCTTCAGTCACCAAAAGTACAATTGGCATTGCTTAATGAAGTTCCCCTGGTGATACCGGATCTAGTATCAGTCCATCAAAGTGGGGATAAGGCCAACAGTGGCAGGTTGGAGGAGAACCAAAATTTAGGGATGTTGGATGGTTGGTTTTCTGTATTTCTATCATATATTCATGAAATTGCAGCTTTTTTTTGGGGGGTTAGGGGATATATATATACACACACAACTACTCATTTCCTTGATTTAAAATCTTTTGCTTGCTTTCTAAAACTTTTCTCAAATTTGCAACCACACATTCAAAAATGACACTGTCAAAAATCTTTGCCAAGCAGTTCCTTAGTAATTAATCATAGCTTTGATATGGCCGATGTGGTTGTCCTTAATTTCTCTATTGCAGAACCAGATTGTGAACCTCTGCCTGCTGCAGCTCCATCAGACTGTACAGGGTCTGCGGAGACCGACGAGATGATCAGACCAGTAATCACCAAGGTTTATTCCAGAAGGAAAAAACCCAAAACGGACTCACTTGGATCTGCAAAAGGTAATGCAATTAACACTGAGCACTTTATTCGTGTGTCAGCTAAATTTTACATGTTATCTAAATTTTTAACTGTTGTTTCATGCAATGCATTTCTAATTATTTAAAATGACGTCAAATTTATAACTTGATATAATGTTGTGAAAAGAACCCCTAATGCAAAGAAAGGAATGGTATGTGGTGGAGAAGTCTGGGAAGAAGGTGTATTATTCTCTGTCTCTGCTGAAGGGCTGGAGTGAGCTAAATCCAGATGCTTTCAAGTTCCATGTTTGCCAAAAAGGTGAACCGGAAGAAAAATCCATCCGGTTGGAGGAAGCCTTTAGCTTGGCCAACCTCAACTACTAATACTTAGTCTTTCCTGTATTAATAAATGACTCTTTTTCCGAACACAAGTTAAATTCTCAGGATTTTATTATGTGTAGCTCCTCTGGAATATTCAGGACAATTTAAGACTCCTCTTTTTACGTATTGCAATTCAAATATGGGTTTTCCCACCCCCAACACTTTTTAACATCATCATCATCATTATCATTATTGTTATTATTGTGAATAACTCTTTAACATTTTATTTTATTTTTTAATTCACTCTTAACATTTTATTTTACTTTTTAATTCACTCTTTAACATTATTTTTTTTTTTTTGAATCACGCTCTCAACATTATTTAGGTGCAATAGAAAAATATTAATTAATAAAATGTTACCAATCTATGTGACAAGATATAAATGCGATACATGTGTGATTCAAGCGATAGTTTTGTGATACAAAATCAGCATGCTTTTTTTGTGAAGAAACCAACGTTAAATTTTAGAAGCAAACGCTAGATTCTAGTAGATTCTACAATCTAATGTTGGTTCTTTGCCCAAAAAACCATGCTAATTTTGTAGTATCACAAATGGTGCGAGATCATTTTCAAAATGTGATAGCCAAAAGAAATTGTTGGATAATAATTCAGTAAAATGGATATTGTTTGACCTCAAAAAATGAGATGTCAATATTATTCCCAATTCGTGCCGACATTATTCCCAATTTGTGCCGACATCCCTACACAGTAGCACTCGTTAGAGGCCAAGGCTGCTAGAAAAGGGCGATTTTAGAGACAGCGGGGATTTCAAGGGTCAAGTTTGCTGTTGGAAGTGCAAGAAATATAAGAGAAATTAGAATTTTCTCTGTACATACCTTTCTAATAAAATGGATTTATACTATATATAAAAGGTGAAGGAGTGAGTCATGATGGGTCGAGAAGAGAGTGGGCTCGGTTGTATTTGATTCATAAAACTTGGTCCGGTTAATGAAACCCGATGAGATCCAATAATCATAATAAAATGCTATCGGTGGGCCTAGGCATTTTAATCGCTAAGCCTTCAGATCGACCGAAACCGACCGCATCAGGTCGATTTGATTCGGTTTTTTTGGGTGGTCGATTCGGTTTGGTTTTCACCAAATCGAAAAACCGATCGGTTTTTATTTAAAAAAAAATAAAAAAAGAAGGAAAAAACCTAAAAAACGATCGAATCGACTGGGTTCGGTTTAGGGAACTGAGTTGGTCGGTTTGGTTCTGTTTTGTTAAAAAAAAAAAAAAAAAACTGACCGAGGTCGGTTGGTTGTGGTTCCGATGGAGAAACCGATCGAACCAACCAACATCCATCCCTAGCTATTGGAGATCCTTCATTTGTCACATGTGTGCCATGTAATTTTGAGACGTAACGGATATAACTGCTATTGATATGAAAAGTTAGCAGGGTTGATTTCGTCCCAGCATTGGAAAATGTTGGGAGGTTCAACCACTCACACCACCTCCTCCCCCCCTCTACCCAGGGCCCATTGCATTCAGGGGGCTCGGGTAGGCTACGTAATGGTAGGAATTCTTGGGAGAAATTTTCTTTGGGATTATAATATTTTAGGAAAAGTTAGGAACCCCCAAATTGAAATAATTTCGTAAAATGGATAATGACCGGCAGCATTGAAATAATGAAAATATCGTCCATAATATTATAGTGTATTTTTAGATAATGCTTCCATTCCTCTGTGTTATAATGAAAATTTGAAAAGGAAGCAAAAGTGGCAAGGTTATGGATAACATGTGCTTATAATTTAATTTTTTTTAGGTGCTTATAATTTAATACACTTTTTATTTAAATATTCATTGTGTCACTTGACAATGTTAATTTCAAATATCAATACAGAAATAGTTTTATTTATCATTTTACACTGATAATAAAATTAATGAGATACTGAATACTATAATTAAGGAGGTCAAGGTCATTACATCACGAATGTTTCAGTAACTCTTACTCCCTTAGGGCTTGGTTGCCACATTCTGGAAGAAAAATAATTTTTTCAACTTCCATTTTCAATAATTCATTTGACTTTATTTGGAATATATTTTTTATTTTTTATAATATGTTATGAATAATTGAGAATAATTTGGTGGTTATGAATTATGAGGAATAATTTGGTGGAGGAATAATTTGGTGGAGGAATAATTTGGTAAAAGATGTAATTATTATATGTGAATGACTATTATACCCTTGATGAAATTATGTAATTACGATTGCGAATTCAAGTTTTCCTATAAATAGAGCTTGATTATTAATGAAATTCATTCACGAGAATTCCTTAGAATTCATTCTCTCTAAATTCTCTCTATTGTTTTATACTTTTATAACACGTTATCAAAGACGAGTCTCTAACCCTTTGAGTAATATGAAAGAAGTATGCTTCTACAACAGCATCTTATAGATGATCTTCTCAGATTTAAACCTGGATTATTACCAATGAATTAATTCATCCTCATCAATCCTAAATAACTCTCTCTTTGCAAATACATCATTGAAAATTCCTTTGTTCATATTCTTCTCCCACAATTCCTCATTCTACACAACTCGCTTGAGATATAAAATCCCAAAATTGGAAGAATGGAGTCCAAAGAATTTTCCGATCACGTAAATGAATTGCAAGTAAATCTCATCCATGGAATAATTAGAGAAAGAGAAAAGGTAAATCATATGATTTTATAATATAATAATATATTAAACTATAACATTCGCTTTATCGAGATATAAGGAGTATACATGATCAAAATCAAATTTTCTCGACTTCATTATACTCGATTTAACGAGCTTCGATTTGACACCAACATTGATAGGGTAATAACTCGTTTTGAAATATGTTATTATCAAACTTTCAAAATTTACAAATCAAGACACCAACTTTTGAAAAAGTTACAAAATAGTCATTGAATATTTTGATATTGATAAATTGAAGTAGAAAGGAGATAATTTTCCAATCGTAAAACATTGATAAAATATTTTTGACAATTTTACCTTTGCGAATTGGAATGGACAATTTTACCCTTAGGGTAAAACCGACCTAATTTTGACGACAGTGAAAAATGGATAGAATATTCATGAAGAAATTCTAAATCCATTGATTATATAAAATGGCTTGAAGTCCATTTGAGTTAAAAGATCGAAATATTAATGTAACTCTAAGAGTTCAATTACATAATGTACTTATTCTGAAGGATAAGTGTGCTTTCTTGTAAGTAATGAGTATTTGTTCTAGGAGAACAAATTTGCTCCCGTAAGCGATTCAATATTTAATTCTCTTACTTTATTTCTTGCAATTTAATTACTGCAATACCTCCTACTTGATGATGGGTTCAAACCGTCACTAAACGGAAGGTTTTATATATTTCTGCACTTTATATGCTAAGTGATGGGTAATACCTTCTACTAAGCAGATCCTACTCCTGAAGAAGTAGTTAAATATTATGCAATTTAATTCTTGCTATTTAAATTCCGTAGATTTATATTTATTGCAATAATTCCCATAAGGTAGGTTCGACCACCTATTGGAGGAAATTTAATTTCGCAATTTAAATTTATGCACTTTATAGTTTGAGTATATTTCAATGTGGTGGGTAATACCACACGATTGGTGTGCATATTTCCAATGTGGTGGGTTATACTACACGATTGGTTATAACGAATCCTACTCGTAAGAAGTAGTTGATCAAATATTCTAATCATACTCTCGAAGAAGTAGACGATGAGAATAAAATTACTTCTTCATATATACCGATTATGAATGGAGAAAATTGAGCAAGTGGTACTTGAAGTTACCATTGGATAAATAGACGAAAGTAAAATGCTGAATAGATCCCATGTTGATAAATCAAAGAAAATATATCGCATGGAGAGATTATATGAAGTAATCTCATCGATGATATGAGATTGTATTAATATGAGAATAAAATGCTCTTGAAGAAGCAAAATCACTAGATATCTGTATTTGAATAAAGCCAATATGATATTATTATTATTACTCCAGAAGAAGTACAAAACAGCCGAAGTGGAACATATTGAGAATATCAAAGATGGCAATAAACACTCGAAAATATAGAAATGCAAAAAGAATATACATACTGAATCCATAAATGAGGGATGCGTCTCGAGAGTATAAATACTCCGTAACTCTGCCACCATCAACATTAGGATTCATAATGAAATATTTAAAGGATCCGAATTTCTTTTTAAACTTGACACGATGATGCGTGATTGACGGACTGAGCTTCCACAGATTCTTGAATATATGCATGAAATTTGATGAGTAGTTCATCAACAATACTAGCGTAAATAAGTATTTTCTCATTGAATGAGAGATAAACTTATTATTTACACCACGATCTAGAAAGCGCTAGTAAGCCATCAAAGAAATTATTAATATTCAACAAACCTATTGGTTTGACATGAAAATTCCCTTTGTGCCAACGAGGCTATATTGAATATTTCCTCCGATTGTGTTGTAGCGCTGGAAGGACAATGAAAGCATCACTATTATTCATCATATACATCATGCGGTTGTGGATGGATTGCTTGTAGCCCCAACCTGCTTTGGACCCATGGTAGAACTAGCTCCAATTCGAGTATTAGATCCAACTAGATGGAAAGGTATTACGCTCGAAACTCTTATTCCCCATGATTGTGCGGCCATTATAAGTCTAGCTAAAAGTTTGTTGTTGGTTCCTCCGTATAGTATATTGATTTCTTGTCTCCCTAATTCTTTTACGAGTTGGTTTGCCATATCCACATATTGGATATGGCCTACCAGTTTAGATCCACCAAGAATACATACGGTTTTAATATGGCGAGATAAAAGCTGACTTGTATGAGATGATTCTAAAATCTCCACATCCATCTCTACTCCTATCTCTCTTTTTGCACTATATTTTCAACATGAGAGATATATGAATCCCTCTATTTAAAGAAAAATTTTCAAACCAATAATTGAGTGCACTATTTACTTTTTGACAAATATGAAAAAGAAAAAATGCAGAAAAAAATTTTTAAGTGAAAATGACATATATCTCGGTGATTGAAAAATAATATATATATACATATATATATCTTAAAATCGAAAAACAATATTTACAATTACAAGAAAAACATTGATCTTCGTTATTACACCGAGCTTCCTTATATTAATATGAGAAAATTATTATACTAAAATTTTCTACTAAATTTACAAACAGGATCTTCTAAAGTAAGTTTTTCAAGACTGTAACGCGTTTGTTGATCTTTGAATTTGGCCCATAAGGCCATTAGCTCACCTTGTACGTGTCCACTACGATGTGTCTCAAGAGCCTGTTGAATATCATCCAAAGGCTCCTTACTCAATCCATCCTTAATGAATGCTATTTTATCTTCTCGGTTTCTGGACAAGTACCCCACAGATTTACATCGAGTGTCACATGTCCATCGAGCACACTTGTAGCATCCTCCTAATCTTTTGCTCTCGTTTCTTTGAAAACTACTTTTACCCATACCAGGCATGTATTTAGAGGGAATTGAAACCTCACCAGATAATCGAACCTTTGCTTCAATCAAGCATCGGATATCTTGTGGGATACCCTTATTCATTAGCATCCTTAATCTTTCCAGACTACATCGATAAATCCTTTTTAAGATTTTAATCGGTAGTGATGGATAGTATTTTCGAAAATTTGAGAGCATATGATCCATTATAATGTATAGACCCTTGTTAGGATGAATTTTGCAATAATTTTGATGATTTATTTATAGAATAATACGACGCGTATGAAATAAGACTTTGATTTTAAATAAATAATATGAAGCGTAAGAGCTACGATTTCGGAATTAAATAACAGGATGTGATGCGTATGAGTGTAACTCAGTGTTTGAATAGTGGTAGACAATAATGTCACCAAAAGATGATGGAATATGTCGGTGAATTATTTCTATGATAAATCATGTTGAGCACTATACAGATACTAGTGAAATCGATATAAGAATTTACTGAACTAGAAGTTCAATAATACTCGTTTGCAAAACCGGACTGACCATCCCGGTTTAAATAATTATTGAAATCAATATTTCAAGTGAAGAATTAAAAGAATTCTTCAATGATTGTTCTCGATAAATGATGAAATCATTACTAGCCAATATTGGGAATAAATCCCAAATATATCCGGGAATAAAGGATGAGAAATATGGGCCCACTCATCCTCCATGTGGACTACTAGATATTATGATATGGATCCACTAGATAGTCACATGTGTATATGATTCAAATTTATTTAGATATTTGCTCACTGGTATGAGCATGATTTTCAGATTTAATGATAAAGTTAGTAAATGTATATCCCAATACTTGAATAAATCCCTGAAGGATTTGAGTATGCGCATACAAGTGGGATATTATATGGCAAATTATTTAAAGTCCTCAAATAAATTGCCGATATCGAGAATAGAATGCAAACGGTCTAAATTCCCATATTAAAAATTTGAATGATGAGAACATATATGATTAAAATCATACCAACTGTATGAGTTTTGGTGTTCTAAATTTTCTCAAAGATGAGGGAGTATTAAAGGTTGAAAATAAATGCATCATGTTATATCCTCGAAATTGAAATACGAACTTGAAGTTCAAAGATGCATGAAAGGCTATGAACAATCACATATATCAGCCACGATGCTTTGATAAGTTAGCGCGCCAGAAGCGTTGATATTTCCCCAAACATATATATCAAAGCAAATTATAAAAGATGGTTTTAATAACGGAGGCATATGCTCTTGAAGAGTATATAGACATAACTATATTGTGTAATCCTACAAGAGGATTGATAATGAGATATCTCGATAAGTTATGTCGATATGGGGAAAGAAATGAAATTGAAAAGTGTCGACATGATATGAAAATGTAGTGCTACGTATGATCAATGATAATGAAAATATTGAGATATATTGAAGATGATAAATGGTGAATGTGAAATCCTTAACTTATGAGATGATGAGATGATGATGACTAATGCTCAAGTTTAAAGATAAGCATGGTAGTCATTATATGTTGCATGCTCATGAAAGTTAAATTACCGATCGTGTGTGTAGTGCCGAAAAGGAAATTAAAGGATCGGATGAGCTAAACCCGTGTTTATGAGTACCCTAAAGGGTGAACTAAGCTCCTGGGAATGAAATAACCTATTAAGTGAGTATTAAATGTTAAATGATATATTTTAAGTGTTAATTAGTTATGAAGGTTTACTTATATGTTTACATCTTTTTACGATGAATTTATATGCTTTAAATTGTGTGTTTGGAGACATGTGTTCATGGTGAATGTTTTATAATTGTGTACGAAAATTGATGCACTCTAAATGAACGAAGAGTATAAAACCAATGTATATGATACTCATACAAATGTATGAAAGATTTTGAAATGCTTGCAGCATACTTGTATAAAATACGCGTTGCACTCTTTTTCCCTTGACTGAGGTTTTATCCCATTGGGTTTTCCTAACAAGGTTTTTAATGAGGCAACTTTAAAGGCGTATTCACATGAATAATGTACTCTTTTTCCTTCATTAGGGTTTTTCCCACTGGGTTTTTCCTAATAAGGTTTTAACGAGGCATATTCATGGTATATTGAGAACGATAGGAGAAATTGATACAGTGTATCTATTGGATCAAGTTATAATGGAGCTAATGCTTTAGATCCAAACGATGATGATATTGAAATCATTTACCAGAAGTAAAGATATCGATTCTCAAGATATGAAATCAAACTGAGCAAATTGTACTCTTTTCCTTCGATCAAGTTTTTCCCACCGGGTTTTCTTGACAAGGTTTTAACGAGGCAGCACATGAATACTCCTATACCGCTGGAAGACATCAGGGGGAGCAATGTTTTGATGAAGCAGTATATAACCACTCCAAGCTATCCTGCAATCGGTTTGGAAGTTTTTTTTCCCACTGGGTTTTTCTCCAAACAAGTCCAGAAGACATTTGTATTAATAGTCATTCAAGGGGGAGTGTTATGAATAATTGAGAATAATTTGGTGGTTATGAATTATGAGGAATAATTTGGTGGAGGAATAATTTGGTGGAGGAATAATTTGGTAAAAGATGTAATTATTATATGTGAATGACTATTATACCCTTGATGAAATTATGTAATTACGATTGTGCCATTCGAAGTTTTCCTATAAATAGGGCTTCAGTTATTAATGAAATTCATTCCTGAGAATTCCTTAGAATTCATTCTCTCTATTGTTTCTATACTTTTATAACATAATATAATTTTTTACATTTTCAAAAATACATTTAATGTTTTTTTTAAATCCCTATTGTATATACCCTTAAGTTATATTATTTTAATTAACCATAACCGCAAAGACGTGGAGCCAAAACCAATACTAGACCCCATTTGTGACCCAAAAAAAAGGCTTCTCGATCTTTGCTTATTTTTACATAAAATTCCAAGCATTGTAATATCAAATTGGAGCTTGTTTCTAGTCGTTGGGAGGAATTTTTCCTCCCAATAAGAGAGAAGCCCCCCCGGCGGTGGGCCCACTACATTTAGGGAGGGCACACTACTGAAAGCTATTGGAACGCCCCAACGGCTGGGAAGAGAACTGATAAGTGCAATTTATGCACTTATTTAAGTCTTTTAAATTATGTATTTTTCGTATTTCTAGTTAATTTCGTGTCTAATTTTGTGTAATTTGTTTCTATTTCAGTGTAGAACCGGGAGTTGAAGAAAAGAGTGAAATTTGGGACTAAAAGAGACATAAATTGAAGTTTTAAGGACTCGATTAGAAGAAATAAAAGTTGGGAAGGTGAAGAAAAATCAAATGGGAGCCAAATTGAAAAAATCAAAAGTTTGTGGACTCAATTGATCAAATTTAGAAGTCGAGGACTTGCCCTGCAATTAAACTGTGAGGACCAAAATGGAATCGGGCAAAAGTTGCATCTGGTAAACCATGCGGTCGCATGCGCGGGCCTCATGCTTTTGGAAATTTATAACCATGCGATCGCACGCGAGATAGCATGGTTATATTGGGCAGATTCGCATAAAACTTTCCGAAACTGATTTGGACTCTGATTTTTTGGGCTTCTTGCATCTATTAATACCGATTTCGACCTAATTCGTCGGGGGAAACGTCAGAGAAGAGGGGAGAACGAAAATCGGAGCAATCAACTTGTAGAAACTTGGAGAAAAAGTCACAATTGAAGATCCAAATTCAAGAGCTCAACATTAACTCGGTCATGGCTTTCTCTTCTCGTTTTTCTTCTGATTTTTATAGCATGTTAAGGTAAACTTTTCATAGCATTAGGGTAGAGATGAAACTTGGATTTTTGTTTGAATCCGGATTGAGAATTTGATGTTTTATTAATTCTTATACTTATACGAATGTTTAGTTTTGAGTTTTCAATATAAAGATGTTTTCTTTTGCAATTTGTGGCCAAAGTTGATCTGTGATTTATTAATTGAATTGAGAAATCTTGAATAAATTAGGCTCTTATTGAAAACCATGAAGTCCGATAGGGGATGAGAATACCCCTATGCTTTGTGCGACATTTTTTATGCAATTCTTGTGTTGTAAATGCATTTTTATGCCGTTGTTATCATAAAGATATAGTTAACACGTCATATAAATAGGTTGAATTTTACTTGAGAAAGATTATTCAACAAATTTTGTGAATTGAATTGTCAAAACTAACTTGCGTTGTCAAATTATTAATCCAGGAGATAACTAAATGAAAAGTGGATTCGAAACTTTAATGCTAGTTTTCCCATATCCGATTTCAAATTATAAAAAAAATCATTCTTTTAATTTGCTTGTATTTAATTCTTAATTTTTAATTATAGATTTAGCAATCTAATTTAGCAGTTTAATTTTCGTAAGATTAGAATTAATTGATCTCAACTCATTCATTTTGGTTAAGGCTAGTTAGGGTGACGTGAGAATAAATCAGTTCTCGCGGGTACGATATCCGGACTTTAAAAGTCCTCTTTATTACTTATACGATCCGTACACTTGCGGCTTGGATTTATAGCAACACGAACAAAGGCATATCAAGTTGAACACTAATTTTTTCCATCTACACAAATTAAATTCTTTGTTGTGACAAACTTTTCAACCACCGAGTGTCCGATTCCAATCATTATTTTTTCTTCAAGTAAAATGTTTATCAATTCTCTGTGAATATGGTCCCGTACTCATTAACAAATTCTAAATTAACACTACTTGTTAGTGTATGTATATTTATGAGTATTTATGAGTTTTGATATGAAATAGGAGAGAGAATGAGTGAGATTGAGTGGTGAAGATTTATATAGTACAGTGGGTCCCAGAAAATATGTGGATGTAATTGGTTTGACTTTCGATGTGAATATGTTAAAATATGAAAAAATTTGTTACAAGTTGTAGAAGAACGGGTTGTATTTAATAGTAAATTAATTAAATATTAAATACATTTATATACGTGTGTGTTGGACCGTTAGCGTCCATTTGTCAATCATGACATCATCGATTTATCCCCACGTTTAAATAATCGTAATCATGTTTTGAATTTCAGATAAATGAAAAGGTGGCGCTATCATTCAGCGTGTGGGAAATTTTTCATCATCATACTCGCGCGTAATTACACGCCCTCGCACGATAATTCATTCCACCGTGTAACTCGGGCCCACGATGCTTTTTCAAAAATGAAAGTGGAACCAAAATCCTACTCCTGAGAGTCTGAGACTGTACAAAACCTATACATACATACGCGCAGAAGTTCAAACTTCAAACACGGTAATAATATAATAATAATGGTGGGTTTTGAAAAATTTTGGTGGAAGAAGAGTGGGTGAAGTGGAGGTGAAGCGACGTCGTTCGACGGGCAGATCAATACCTTTATTGCCTTCTTTCTTTGGACATTCTCTTTATTCTTTGGCTTTTCGTATGGATTATTCGACTTTCTTCTGATTAGTTCTAAAAGCCCAGAAGAAAAAGCAAAAGCCATTTTTCGGTCTTCTCTGTTTCAACTGTAGTTTTGGATTTTTTTGGGACCTTTTCAATGCAAGATGAAGTCATTGAATTCTGTATGTATCTCATTTTCTCTTGTTATGTATCCTGTAAGTATATAATTTTGGATTTATAGCATTAATTTTGTCTGTTATGTTGCTTTGTGCCACTGTTTTATAGAGAAGTTGATCGGTTTTGTAGAATTTCGTATGCATTTGAGTTGAATTGTTGCTTTTTTTTTTTTTTTTTTTTTTGAGCGGTTGATTATTGTCTTTTTGGAAGAATCAGATGTCAAGAGTTAAGAACTTTATTTGACTTCACTTCATGTTGCTCCTATTTGGAGGCACATGCTATGTTAGTATACTGATTTTTTGAGGTGAATCTGACCATAAATCGTTCCTTTATTGATTGAGATGAGAAATTAGATGGAAAAAAAAGGAATAAAAATGGAAGAGAAAGGATAGAATTGGGAGGATGAAGGCAAATAGAATTTTGTGACGATAGACATACATGTCTTTCATCTTCCATGGGAGTGAAACCTCCCTTGTTGTCGGTATATGCATTTTTTTCTTTCGTTGCCAATCCAACTATAAGTTCCTTGTTAATTTCCATTTTTGTTATGTCAATTTGGTAGATTAAGTTTTGCTCAAGTAGAGTGTTATGGGAACTGATTTAATTAGTGTTGCCTTAAGCATTAGTAATGTTGTTAATAAAAACTGTTGACGTTTAGTTATTTCGGGAAAACCTGTGATTGTTCATTGCTGCCTTTATCAACTTAACTGTGGGTCTTTTTTGAGTCAAGCAAATATTTTATTTAATTTTTATTATTTATGCACTGTTTATTTGTAATTTAATGCATGTAATTAACCATGTATACTATATGCTCCCTTTCAGGTTATATCAGATCCTAAAAGTAGACCATGTCTCTGCAGCCTCTTTGTAACAGCTTCTTTGATTTGTAGTGTTTATTTTATTGGGAATGCTTGGTTCGGAAGGGATTCATTCAGGGTAAAATTTAATGCAAACATATTTGTTGACTTGCTTTTACTTTTCTCGGCCGTAAATGCTAGAAAATCTTCTGAACGTAAAACGTGAAGTGGATTTACCTCCAGTTTTTGAAAGTAGTATAAAAATAATCATCAAGAATTCTTTGATGCAGATATTACCTACATTTGGGGCGATTGGATCACAAAAAAACCGAGAATATAAAAATTGCAAGGTACACGAAAGATTTGTTTTCTTCAAGCTTTTTAACTGTTTAGTGGACCTAATCCTTCCTTTGCATTAATTGTCCTTTATTATTTGTGGTATTTCATTGTACGTATTCACTTGTTGTACATGATTCTCAAAACTATTCAGGTAGAGTCCAGTGAAGACAAACACTTCAATAATACCAGAGAGAATATACAGCTCAACAAATGCGAAGTTTGTTCTCTCTAATGTCAACTTGTGCTTTTCTTGAATGATGTTTCTGACTTGCTTCTGACATAAATACTTCGTCTTCCTCTTAGGTGAAGTGCAGGCCTTTTGGTGGTGAGGCTTTACCAAAAGGAATAGTTTCACCAACTTCAAACTTGGAAATGCGGCCTTTGTGGGGCCCTGTTTCAGAAAATGTATGTAACTCAATTGGAACAATTTTACGAGTCTAGTAATAGAAGCAAATCCCAAATTAACAGTAGAAAACTTTGAACTTATTGCCACACACGTGTGCATCAGGAAAGCTCAGGTCATGCTAAGAATTTGTTAGCAATTGCAGTTGGGATCAAGCAAAAAGAGTTGGTAAACCAAATTGTTGAGAAGGTAATGTTTGTAAATCTTCTCTGTGGCTATGTTGAAATTGGTTCTGGACATAATTTTTTCCCAACTCATTTCATAAGGAGCTTGTTTTGTAAAACTTAAATGAGGGAGAAATGAATAGAGGTTATGGAGAAACCTTAAAGATTATGTTATTATATTTTATTGAAGAGTATGTGGTTAGGAATGAAAGTAAGAAAAAATGTTTAGATTGTAAGCTTTACTGAATAAGGTCAATATTTTTATACAGAATGTGAAGTTTGGCAATTTTGTTTTGTTGCAGTTTTTGGAAAATGATTTTGTAGTGATGCTTTTTCATTACGATGGTGTTGTGGATGAATGGAACGACTTCAATTGGTATGGAAGAGTCATTCATGTATCTGCCGCAAACCAAACAAAATGGTACTGTTTTTAAAAAATGTTGTACTGCTGGAGTTGCTTTTTATTTCTTGATTGCATGTTCCCTAGTGAGGAACTGATGAATGTATGAAGTTTGATGATGTGTTAGACATTATTTTATGGTACAGGTGGTTTGCCAAACGTTTTCTACACCCGGATATTGTTGCAGAGTATGAATATATTTTTCTATGGGACGAGGATCTCAAAGTTGAAAATTTTCATCCAGGAAGGTATTTGCACCTCCACTTGATATCTGTATAATCACGTGTAGATGTAATTTATTTTATTTTTTTCTCTTCAAAGCTTAATGAGTAGACAATTCATTTAAATGGTAAATGGGTGGTTGTTAGATTTGAATTCAGAATCTTGAACTGCAGATCTAAAAGTTTTAAGATTTTACATAGAGTTAATTGTACATCATTCAAACTTTTTCATAATACCATATTTTTGCAGGTATCTATCCATTGTTAAGGAAGAAGGTCTTGAAATTTCACAGCCTGCTCTTGATCGTGGTAAATCAGAGGTGCATCATCACATTACTGCACGTAGGAAGAGATCAAGGGTACATAGGTTAGACAATTTTATAGTTACTAGAATAGTTAACACTTGTAGGTTATGATTTACAGCCTTACCAGTAATATAAACAGCTAATTATACAATGTCATGTTTAATCTACTTATATACGCTCTTTTTAGGAGGTACTATAAATTAAAAGGTAGTGGGAGGTGTGATGACGATAGTACAGCTCCTCCTTGTGTAGGGTAAGAATCTTATCTCAATGTTTTCTCCTCATCTTATTCCTCTTAAAATCATTGTCTTTTGCTGGAAGATAAAGGAGACTACATTTTGCCCAAGCTAGTTAGGTGAATGTGAAGAATTTGAGCCAATTGGTCTACGTTTATGTTGAATCAGTTGATATAAAAGATTAAGTTGTTAGATCGGATGGAGCGTTTATCATTTAGCATTATCTCCACCACGCCCCTCACATATAGGCCTCATCAAAGTCTAACACATGAATAATTCATCTAAATCGGGTTTAGACTTAAATTCAACACCTTTCTCTGGTCTGATACCATATTGAACAACTTGATCTGACAAGTTTCTTGGGTAACTCGTACATGGTGTAATGTTATGCTTTCTAAAACCCCAATAGAATTGAGAATTCTGAATTTGAAATTAAATCTATTGTTTTTTATGTGGGCTTTCAATATAATGGAAGTTTCATTCTCAATTGAATAGTTGTGTTTTGTATGGGGGATGTTAATGAGTTCGTAAGTATGATTCAAATAGTAGAGTATTTTCCTTACACAAAAAATTGTGTGGTGTAGTTGGGTGGAAATGATGGCTCCTGTGTTTTCACGAGCAGCCTGGCGTTGTGCTTGGTATATGGTCCAGGTATATAGTTTAAAGATTTGTTCGCTGCATAATTAGTCAAATTTTTAACTATATTCAAAAATTATTTTTTTCCGAAAATGTAGTGCAAACAATGCCTAATATTATCGCTGTATACAGAACGACTTGATCCATGCATGGGGCCTCGATATGCAGCTTGGTTATTGTTCACAGGCAATCACCCAACTACATCTCAATCTAAATCATCTTTGGCTTCTTTCTTGATACCATTAAATGAACATCGTTTTTCACCACAGGGTGATCGAATGCACAAAGTTGGAGTTGTTGATGCGGAGTATATTGTCCATCTAGGTCTTCCTACACTTGGCGGTCTTTCAGGTGGAGACAAGGCAAGTAAATCCTCTGGTTGCTTGTGAAAAACGACTTGAGTCTTGTAATGTTTCTTTCTTGATGTTGTATTTTTAAATGTCCAGTAATGAGAAAATAGATAAGCTTTGACATAAAAAAATATTTTCTTCATCAAATTTACAAAAATTTAAGTGAACTAACGTTTGCTTTTATTTTGCTCAGTTTTCATTTTAAAAATTCTTGTGCAAGCAGAATATTATTGTGTCTTCTACTTCAATCGCTGCACTTCATGGACTTACATTATTTGTATTTTTTATTTTTTTCCTATTTCTCTTTTTTTGATATGTGTAGTTGACTTATAATGCAACTTCGGATCGATTTTCACAATTGAAGAACTCGAGAGACTCAGAAGAATTGGTACGGTTTCTAGTTTAAATTCACTGATTTTTGCCACCTGCCTCTTATACTCTCTAATTAAAGAATCTGTGTGACTTTCAGGTTACTTCGGCTCCTTACAAATTTGACAACAGATATGCAGTGAGTTTTCTGCTAACTTCTTTGACAAACCTGTTTTGTTGAACAAAAGAAGTCTTTTGTTTCTTTTTTTTGGGGGGGGAGGGGGGGCAGAAAATATAAGTGGTTGAAAATGAACTTGGTGGAAAGAGTAATTATAATTGTTTGTCTCGTAATGTATTTAGGTACGGAGACAGTCGTATATTGAAATGAAGATTTTTAGAAGTAGGTGGAATAAGGCTGTTAATGATGATACTTGTTGGGTCGATATTTATTCACAACCGTAGGGTCAAAAAGAGCTAGCGAAGTTGGCCTCCATTGATGAAAGTGCTTGACTCGCGTACCTGTAGTCTTGTACAGGAAAGAAGACAACACAGACAGAGCAAGCTACATATTCTTTTTCTCACAGCATTCCTTTGTGTAGACATTGGGGTTGAGCATTACAGTATTTTGTTTATTCTTTGTTGGCCTTTTTATTTGAAGTTTAAGAACTTTTTTTTTGGGTTGTACATATTAGAATTTTGATTGTCAATTACTTGATAATTGCTTATAAACAAGTAGCGGAGGATGAAAGGTAATCAAAAAAATGTGCAGAATGTTTATAAATGCATTTTTATGGTTTATTTTTCTGTTAAGGAAGTTGCGATGCGATCTGTATTAATAATAATCATCAGTACCGACTATCGACTTTTGCTAGCGGCCGACTCGAGTTTTTGCTTTTTCTGGTGAAAGATGATCGAATATCCACATGAATATAATTGATTGTGTGCATGAAATACAATAAATCTATACTCATTTAGATATTAGATTATTATTTAGATTATTTGCACTTGCATCACTTAAAAATTTCAATTTCAACTGCACATGGTATAGTCTAGAATTTCACAAAGCTTGGTACAGTTTGCCAAAATTTCCATTTTGGAAAAAAAAAAAAAATGCCCGTTTCAAAGTTGACTATTCCATGTTTCAACCGACCAATAACACAGCGGGTCTTGTGATCTCGACAGTTCCGGCAGCAGACGAGGGTTTAAGGTTTCCCGCTTTCTCATTTTCCCCAATCCCGGCTAGGGTTCCTTCACTGCACAATATCTCCGGCGCCATCTCCGCCGCCACTATGACGGTCAATCGCCTAATCCTTTCCCTCCGCCGCTACTTCACCACCACCACCACCAACCCCTCTCAAACCCCCATTTTCACCTCCTCCACCCAGACTCTAAACCCCCACCTATACACTCAATCCCCTCCCAGTCTCAAAATCCCCAATCCTCCGCCGCAAACCCTAACCCCTCCGAACCCCGCATTTCTCCCAATCGCACCGACATCCTACAATCGTCTACTTCTAGGCGCTCATACGGCTTCTCCTCCGCCGAAGAGGCCGCCGCTGAGCGTCGCCGCCTCAAGCGCCGACTCCGAATCGAGCCGCCATTCAACGCCGTGAGCTCCAACCGTCCCCATCCGACCACCAACGAGGCCAATAAGCCTCGTCTCCCTGACCCTCACTCCGCCGTAGTTGGCCCTCGCCTCGCACTCCACAACCGCGTCCAGTCCCTCGTCCGAGCCGGCGACCTGGACTCCGCCTCGTATGTGGCCCGCCAGTCTGTCTTCCAGCTACCGCATCCCACGGTCCACACCTGCAACGCAATCATCACTGCTATGTACCGCGCCAATCGTGTAAGCGAAGCTGAAGCCCTGTTTCAGTATTTCTTCAATCAGTTTGACATTATCCCATCTATTGCTTCGTACAACACACTCATTCTTTGCCACTGTAAATCCAATGAAATTGATGATGCATTAAAAGTTTATCAACACATTCTTGAGAATGCTCCTTATACACCCTCTGCAATCACTTATCGGCATCTCACGAAGGGCCTCGTCCGTGCTGGACGAATCGATGAAGCGGTGAGTTTGCTTTGTGAAATGTTGCATAAGGGTCATGCCGTAGATTCTTTAGTTTACAATAACTTGATTGTTGGGTATTTGGATCTTGGAAATTTGAATAAAGCGAAAGAATTGTTTGATGAGTTGAAGGAGCTGTGCCCTCTTTATGATGGCACTGTTACTGCAACCTTTATGGATTGGTTTTTCAAGCAGGGAAAGCCGAAGGAGGCAATGGAGTTGTATAGGGATTTGATGTATAGGAAACATAGGATGGTGCCTGTTCAGAGAAATGTGCTTTTAGAGACGTTATTAAGGCATGGAAGAAAGAAAGATGCTTGGAAATTGTTTGATGAAATGTTGGACGATCACACCTCGCCAGTATTTATGGCAGTAAATTCAGAGACATTTAACATTATGGTCAACGAGTGCTTCAAGGAAGGAAAGATTACAGAGGCAATGGAGGTATTCAAGAGGACGGGAAAGGCTGAAAAATCGAGGCGCTTTTTGATGGATGTGGCGGGATACAACAATATGTTGGCAAGGTTGTGTGAGGTTGATATGATTGATGAGGCAGAGGAACATTATATGGAAATGAGACATACCGATGCAAATAGTTACAAGATTTTGATTGATGCTTATATGAAGGTTGAGAGGATTGATAAAATGTTGGAGAAGTATACCAAGATGGTTGATGAAAGGTTTAGGGTTATTCCAGCTTACGCTAATGAGTGGTTTGGTTTCTTGATTCGTATGGGTCGGGTTCTTGACTGTGTACCCATTTTGTCGAAGATGAGTTGTATTGAACCAAAACCTGATTTTACAACCTATAATCTTGTAATTAGGGGGCTAATTGAGGGAGGCAATTATGATGCCACTCTGAATTTGCTGAGTGAGATGGTGGTGAATGGAGTTGGTACAACTGTTCTGTTTAAGGAATTTGTGTTTGATGTTTTTGAGAAACAAGGACGGAGAATGGAGGTTGAGAACATTTTCAATAGGTTTTCTAGTCCATTCCTACCTCGAAAACCATATGTTCGACCACGAGGTTCCCCACACAACAGCAATTGACTGGATACATGGAGGTTTATGTCAAACCTTGGAAATTCAATCCACTCACATGGTGGGGCAGCATGCGGCTTGATTCTTACGTAGATGATGACTGTTGAGTTGGCTTTCTTCCGTTTATTACAATTCCATTGCGTTCTAATGTACAATTCTGGCATCTATTCTTTAACTGCCAACTGAGTTGGTGAATTCATCTGAATATAATTGTCAGTATATCTCATTGGGAGCTACTTGCGGGACATATCTGGTGTTCCACCTTGTCTGTAATTACGAGAAGTTTGCAGTGAAGTCCGAGTTTGGAAAATTTCTGAATCATCTATAAAAAGGAATACTAAGAAATCGATATTGAGTTCAAGGAAATGAGATAATGAGCAAAGGAATCGATAGCAAGTTCAAGGAAATGAGATAATGAGCAGTTGTTATGTGCTATTGAAAGCAATGTTTGACTTTGACTTTGATCGAGTTCTTGAATCATTTTAGAAATGAAAATCGTTGGAACGAAATCACGGAATATCATTTTCTTAACTCATTGGTACTCATACATACGAAGCCGGTAGAGGTACGCAACCAGGCCCAACAAACCATGAACTATATAGAAGGCTGTTTACATTTGGTTTGGTGTCCATAGACCATAGTGAATAGTTCTTCAATTCCACTATCGATTGATGTCATCAAATTTCCCGGCTAGTGGGTATTGAATTTAATTACTCATGATAATCATCGAATATACCTGTTGGCGACCTAGTTTCTCTATCTGTGAATCTTAGGGAGGAAAAAAAAAAGAACAACGCTGGTTTCCTTAACTTCAGTGTGTCCCGAAAACTATTCTAAGAACAATGAGATTGTCTAGTTACCAACCTTGTTCGAGAAAACATGTACAAGGTTGTCTATTCGGCTTTTTCATAAATTGCACTTTTCTTGTTGAGCTTATACAAACTGGAGTCTGGAGAGAGAGTTTTCTATGAGCCATCTAATACCTAGTACGGTGAATAAGATTTTAGTATCTTTTGAATTTACATTACAATGTCTAGTTCACTTTACTGAACATGTCACGAGGTTTCTCGTGTGCTAAGCATGTAGTAGCATGTAGTTACTAGTTAGTTGTCCGTGGTTTTCGGCTTGGTTATACATCAGTGTCATGAAACCTGAAAATGAAATATTGAAAACCAGAATACTCCTATACGGTCTAGACTTGCAAATTGCATGGGGTCGCTGTATTAATTTTTAGTACTCTACAATACTGGGAACGAGACATATGCTGTTTTGTGGCAAATTTGTCTTGCTGGTCCTGTAATGGTACTCTTACCTTAATTTTGGTTGTTGGAGTATCGTCGAATGCATGACCCGTTGCCGGTGTCCATCAGCATGTGAAATTTGTCCACATATTTGGTGAATCAACCGTCGGCAGACACTGTTATGATAGTTCGACTTGTGATTTGAAGTCATGAGCCCGGCTCTCCCCGTACACACTATAGGGGTTGGCGTGGGTCTACAGTGGACCCCACATACATTTTTCAGAGTAATTTTTTTTTAAAATAAATTTTCCTCACATTTTTGTATAGGTTGCCGCTCGATAGTGCTTGAAATTCTTCCCATTTTTGTAGGTATCAAGTTATCACAAATGCTTCACAAAAAATGGTCAACCAAACTTTAATGTTCATTTAACATGTGCGACAAATTGTAGCACGGTTTGTGCAAGCTACTACTTTACATTATATTTTAACGGTCTCTGACATTACTTTTTGACCGGAAAAGATTTAACCGAACAAGCGCTAATTGGTAATAAAATGTGGTGACTAGTGCGTGGCTCACCTAATAATTTATGAATAGAATAGAATAAGAGTGTATTATTATTTTTAATAAAAATAAGATAATTTGGAAATCTATTGGTGATAGCAATTTCGCGATCATCTTAAGTCGTCAAATTTTGAACTAATATGTTAATTTCAGCATAATATTGACTACTCGAGGTTTTAATTTATTGTTTTAGGTTTAATACGGTTGTGGAAGGAATTTGGAAGGAGTTGGAAATAAAATAAAAAAAAAAAAACCATTTTACTACCATCGGTTTGCTTTTCATAGCCGGTTGGTTCGGTTATTAGGTATCTGAAAAACCGATCGGTTAAAAAAAAATTTGTACGTGAAAATGTCGGGGTAACCGACAAACCAACCGACTGTAGGTTTTCGGTTTGGTTTTCTAAAAACCGACTGCCAAAGATCGGTGTCAGATTGGGTCAAAAACTAACCCAACCCGACCGATGCTGACTCCTTTCTCATTCTTGTTTAATTTGCCATTTCTCAGATAGTTTTCATTTGTAATTAGTTCTCAAGAAAGTTTAAATTTCGACCCATTTCTTATTGATCTTCGTAAATTAGTAGCAAATATATCAGGTCAAGCAATTAAGAGCTTGTTTATTACAACGTGAAATAAAACTCATTTTCTATTCCGATTTTCAATCATTTATTTAATTAATGTGACAATTTAAAAAAATGTTATTATTTTTCCTTCTATTTCAATCGCATACATAATTATTTTTTCAAAAATATTTGTCATATATACTCTAAATAATTTGCACGAGACAATACTTCAATTGGAAAGGTTCATTCTACTGCATGCTTAACAACATCTGCATTTGTTTGTTCCCCACCCCCCCCCCCCCCCAAAAGAAAAAAAACAATATCTGTATTTGACTATTTGTGATTATTATGATTTTATTTTTTTGGGAGAATATTTGTGATTATTTGTTGTATACTAATGATCTGTTCCCCACAAGGGTACTTATCCATGGGAGAAAAAAAAATTGTGAGCCATCACCGATCCCGCCTTTAAGGAGGTATCTGTTATTCATCAAACCCAATGTGGATACAATAACAAAAAATAAAAAAATTATTTTTTAAGCTGACCACGTCAGCGTGGGTATGGTTTTGATCTGTTCCAACCATTGGAACATATCAACACTGTGTACTATGGTACTAATTTTAGACAAAATTTTACACTATATTTATCTTAATTAGTATTATCTCACTCCCTAAAATTTTGACATAACGAATTAACAAACTACTCAGTTAAAAAAGAAAAAAGAAACACAAAAAAAAAAAAAGGAAAGGGTGGGACTAAAGGCACCCCCAAGTTTACTTAGCACACCCAACTACTAAGTACACCCCACCCAAAAATACTAAAAACTTAACATTACTAAACACACCCCAATTACATACCTATTTTACCCTCACTATTAAAAAAAAAAAAAAAACCACCCACCCCACCGCACCCCACATTCTTTCTGTTACATCATTTTCTCTCCTAAACCCAACCATTTCTTCACTCCAAACACTCTACATTTCAACCTCACCCAAATTTGAAGCTCTATATTTCACAGTGGATTATGAAAATGACATCTTCTTCACCAATATAACCGGGTCTCGACTTTTATTATCTCGAAAAATCTCATTTTGCTTCGTTTTTTGCAGCTCCATTCAAATTTTTCGCCAGCCTGTTTGCCCCCGGTTGGATGAACAGCTATCATTGGGTCGGATACCTCTTGTCCGTCTGGGAGGCGTTCATCCAAAGGCAAATCATCGATGGGTCCAATTGCACGGCGTAGACGTGGTTAAGTTATAATGTTGTAGTTTGTTTTGAGTGATACACTACTTGTATTGCTTTACATTTGTTCAAAGTACTACATCGTTTATTTACTATCTTTTGGTAGATTGCTTGTGATTTTAGTTCACTTATTGCACTAGTCAATTGAACTATGTAACATATAATGTCCTGAATTTTTCATCAAAAGTTCAACCATGTGTTAACCGTTCAAACTAAGCATGTTGATTACATTACATGATAGTCGACCAATATCGGTTCAACAAGTTTGATTCTGTGATTGAATCTATTTGAATGTGTATTTGAATCCTATAAGGCACACAAAGTGTAAGCTCGTGACACCAAATTCAAATACGCCTCAAAAAACAAAAACCTTAAATTGTTACTGGTCATCCGACACAATGTGTAAGCTCGTTCATCCAACTTTAGATGAACTAACCACTCGTTCATCCAACGTTGGACGAACGACCAATTACGAAAAACTTGAATGGAGGTGGAGAAAACCGAAACAAAATGAGATTTTTTGGACAATAAAGGTAAAAAATCATTTATATTGGTAAAGAAGATACTATTTCCATAATCCATTATGAAATATAGAGCTCAAAATTTGCGGTGAAGAAATGGTTGAACAAATGTGTTTAGAATATGATGGAAAATATATGTATAAGAAGGTGGGGTGGGATTTTTTAAATTAAAAAATATAAAGGATATTTTGGGTATTTGATTTGAGGAAATTTTGGTCCCAACATAAAATAGGGTGTGCTAACTAATATGGTGTTAGGATGTATGTTTTTATGTGTTTTTATGTGAGTTGATGTGATACAGGAGAGAGAACGAGTGGAATTGAATGGTGAAGATTTGTGTAATACAGGTAGGTCCCACGAGATTTGTGTATAAAAATGTGTAAAAATGTATTAAAACTTGTAGGAGAACACAGGTTAAATCTGGGAGTAGGGGTGGGCGTTTCGGGTTCGGTTCCGGGTAGTTCATTACCCGGAACCGAACCGTAAATTCCGGTTCCTTGAAAATTGGAACCGTTCGGTTCTTTTCAAATGAAGTACCCGTCCGGTTCCGGTTCCTTCCGGTTCCGGTTCGGTTCCGATTATTTTATGATACATTTTTTATTACTCGAAAAACACTAGAAAAAAATAAAAATTTTAATTCGAACATAAATATAACCCAAAAAAAAATGTAACAAAAAAATCTGCTTGCTTAGTTGCGGCCATTTCTTCTTTGCTTAGGAGCGGCAAAGAAGGAAAAAATAGTGCTATATTTTTTCAATTAGGTTCGATTCGGTTTTAGAAAGGACCCGTTCGGTTTTCAATCTTTTCATTTCGGTTCAGGTTCGGTTCCGGTTCCTAATTTTTTTTTTAAAGAACCGTTCGGTTCCGGTTCTTTCGGTTCGGTTCCGGTTCTACCCGTCCGGTTCCGGTTTTTATGCCCACTCCTATCTGGGAGTGTCTTTAGTCCCTTCTAAAGGAAGAGTTGTGCTATTCACACCCACCCTTTTAATCCCTACACCCACCTTTTTTTTAAAAAAAATTCAATTCCAAATTTTACCCCTCGCGTAATAAACCAGGTGGGTGTACGCAGTATTTCTAGATGCTCGGCCGAGGGTGGCCAAGCGTCCAAAAAGGAGCTCGGCCATCCTTGGCCGAGCTCCCCCAAAAATTTTTTTTTAAAAATATTTTAAATTGATAATGTTTTTTATAATATTTTTTTTATATTATTTTTGGATTTGGAGAAGGAACACGCGATCTATGAGTGAGATCGAATGGGACGAAATCGCAATTTGGAGATTTAGTGTTTGAACTCCGTTTTGGACAAATAATATACCGATTTGGAGTAGCTCGACGCCACGAGTCGAACTCATTCGTTTGGGATGACATACGATGGATTTTGGCCATCCGAAAGCGTTTAGGCAGCAAAATCAATATTTTTCTATTTTTTGACTAATTTAATTTAATTTATTTATTTGTTTTTAATTTTATTTTTTCACCATAAATAAAATAAGTGCATTTTTAAAAAATTTATTCAATATTTATTTGTTTTTCTATTTTATTTTATTTGTCCAAAACGGAGTTCGAACACTAAATCTCCAAATTACGGTTTCGTCACATTCGATCCAACTCATAGATCGCGTGTTCCTTCTCCCAATGCAAAAATAATATCAAAAAAAATATTATCACAAACAGTATCAATTTAAAATTTTTTTTTTTTTAAAATATTTTTGGACGCTCGGCCATCCCCAGCCGAGCATTTAAAATACTCCGCGCACCCACCCTGTTCACTATGCGAGGCTAAAATTGGAATTTAACAAAAATTTTTAAAAAATATGGGTGTAGGGATTAAAAAGGTGGGTGTGAATAGCATAACTCCTAAAAGAAAAGGTTCACATAATCCTCGTTACTATTGCACACATACCATCATCTGCATGAAAAGTTTTCATGCCTGCCATTGAAGCTTTCGTTCTCACTCTGAACTGTATCAACCCCACTCTCTCCTCTCTCTGTAAATTCATATATGATCTCATCTGTATGACTATATTTACCTTTAATGTGTGTGTACAAGTACAACTTCATTCTACAATCTGCTTCAATTTAGTAGCAACTCATTGATTCTGAGCACATCAGTATTATTTAGTTTCAGAAACACTTGATTCAGAAGTTCGGCCGAGTGTGTTCAATTTTTTGAGTTAATGGATGAAGATAATTGCAAAGAAATCAGTCAAGAACCTGATATTGAGAATGGGGGCAGAGGAGGAGACCGTGGTCTTATGTATGGAAGAAAGCAGAGTAATACGTCGTCGTACATAGAGAGAGAAGCGTCTGTGACAGAGGGGTTACTTAAGAGTAGAGTCGACAACACATCCCAGATTGCTATAATTGGGGCTAATGTTTTCCCAATTGAAAGCCTCGACTACGAGTATGAATTGAATTTTGATTATATTGCACCTTTTCTTCTACGTTTCTCAAACTCGTGGGTTTTTACTTGATGATTTTCTGGGCTTTTTTTTTTCTTTTTATGCATTTGGATCAACCTTGGCACATTGGGTATTATATATACTCAGCTAAATATTTTACGGAGTATATTTTAGTATATTTTAAAGATTCATTCTCAGGTTTCATACTGAAATCATCTCTGAATTTTATTTTATTTTTTTTAATTTTTTGTATCAACGAGTAGAAGTTTGCATGTGACTGCAAAGATTAAAATAATGACTTTAATCTCTAGAAACATGAATTTAGTGTGCAAAACCTGCTTCGTAGCAATCATACTTATAGGGATTTTACTCAATGAAATTTTCTTTTGCAGGATTGTGGACAACGAAATCTTTAAGCAGGACTGGAGATCTCGGAAAAGCGTTCACATCTTTCAGTATATTTTTCTCAAATGGACACTTGCCCTACTCATTGGATTAAGCACAGGTCTTGTTGGCTTCTTGAATAACCTAGCAGTTGAGAATATTGCTGGTTTCAAGCTTCTACTGACTGGCAATTTGATGCTAAAGGAAAAGTAAGCTCAATTTTTTAGTAGATATAGGATACTCTAGTCATCAAATACAATTGATTTTTCTGACTAATTGCACACAGCCACACAGCCTCAGTAACACCTGGTTTCTTATATCCATTTATGCTGTTTTCATAACAGTAATACGTGCAAACTTTAATGTGAATTCTTGGCAGTGGGTAACTTCATGGCTGATATGATGTAATACATAGTCTAGCAGTTACTACCATGCACCTCTTTTGATTGCTCACCGCCGTGCAACGTTTGGTGTTTGCTTTATTGGGATGAAAGACACTTAATATGGTTGGTAGCACCATATTAGCACTTATGAGTTATGGTTCAGCTGCATAATAATCTTTTATGTACTTCTCGGTAAACCGTTTATGATTGCAGGGCAGAGGTGGAAGCGGAATGTATTGAATTAGGTGGATTAATGTTGAGAAGGGTCAGGAGCATTAAGTTCTCCAAATTGGATGGTTACATTTGACATAAGTTGAAATTATCAAAAATCTTTACAGCTTTTTAGAAATATTTCTGGAACTTCTTAGCGTAGATTTGATAGGCCTCTGTGCACATGTCATTTTACCTTGAGTTAAAAATAAAAGATAAAATATGATGTTGTAATACTTTAGGGTATGTTCTATAGAGATTACATTTGAGAGTGATTTTGAAATAGTTTAAACATGTGGTGGAAAGTGAAGGAAAGTGGTATAAAAAATTAAAATAATTGTCAAATCAATCAAATGAGTGGTTGAAAGTGGAAGTTGAAAAAAGTGTTTGAGATTTAATGAGATTAAATTTGTGGAGAACATAACTAAACTATCTCTTGCATGGTATTCATTATTGGTTGATAAGAGTGGACCATTTTGATTCAAGTGCAGGTATTACCAGGCATTTTCAGCTCTTGCAGGATTGAATATGATTCTTGGCATTTGTGCTGCAGCACTGTGTGCATTCATTGCCCCAGCGGCTGCTGGATCTGGCATACCTGAGGTGAAAGCATATCTAAATGGTGTAGATGCCCATTCCATTTTGGCTCCGAGTACCCTTTTTGTCAAGGTGGATAAAATACTTTTCTAGTATTTTTAAATTCCTTGCATGGCCTTTACATTGTCCATGCAGCCACATGCCTTCCCTTTCTTACTATTGATACATGCTGAATGAAATGAGAGAAGACTGTGATATTTCATTATTTGTGGTCCATTAAAGTTACGGATGTTCCAAGAAAGGCAAGCCAGTTTGAAGCTGCACCTAAGACAAATATGAATTCAGAAAGGAAGCTGTTGGTCTAAAAGGTTGTTGGAACTGTATCTAGGAATGCGTTGCTTTCGAAGAGAAATGATCTAATGAGCACTAATGCCAGCTTAACTATATAAGCATCAACGACATAGCACATTAATTCATTAGTGGATAACAAATGTAATACTAATATTTACACCATTATTTCTCTACCTTTGAGTATCTAATAAAATGCTTCAGTTAATTTTCATATACTGCAGGGTCTGCACAAATTTTCAAGGAATTAGTTAGTTACACACTTGCATTTCTATGTCCTGAAAAAAGCAAAGATGTTTCGCGTAAATCGAAATTTACTTAGCTTCTTTGCCACTCTCTCTCTCTCTCTCTCTATACATATACGTACACACACACACACACACACACACACATATACATATATAAGCAATTTGTTGAAACTTACACTTTCAGTATTCCCATTCTTGTAGATTTTTGGTTCCATTTTTGGAGTTTCTGCTGGATTTGTTGTTGGTAAGGAAGGACCCATGGTACACACCGGTGCCTGCATAGCCAACTTCCTTGGACAGGGGGGTTCCCGCAAGTATCATTTGGCTTGGAAGTGGCTCAGGTACTTTAAAAATGACAGAGACAGGAGGGATTTGATTACATGTGGCGCTGCTGCCGGTGTTGCTGCTGCTTTCCGCTCTCCAGTTGGTGGTGTTCTTTTTGCTCTTGAAGAGGCAGCCTCATGGTAACAACACATTATACAATCAACAATCACTTGTCCATCAAAGAATATGAGTCACTTGAGTCAATCATCTTATTTTACCCAATTAAGGATGTTTCAGAAATGAGTTTGGCATCCCATGCATCGGGGAGAACTATAACTTCTTAAATATTATTCAGAAGTCATGGTGTCAGTTGCTTAGTCATTAGTCATATATGGTAGCTTTTGAATGATAAATCAAGCGCATCAGATTTCATGACCATGTTGGAAACTATATACAAGGAAAATATACATGTAATTGATTCGAAAATCTGGTTATGTTTACTGATTTTCGCTTGTACGATGCCTTCAAATGGTTCCACTTTTAAGGAACTTATTCTCTTCCCTTTGTGTCTGCTTTTAGGTGGAGGAGTGCACTTCTTTGGAGGACTTTCTTCACAACTGCTGTTGTAGCTATGGTAGTGAGATCTCTAATAGAATTTTGTCGGAGTGGAAAATGTGGACTATTTGGACAGGGAGGTCTGATCATGTTTGATGTTAGTTCAGCACATCCTTCCTACAATACTCCAGATCTGCTCGCTGTTTTCCTAATCGGGGTTCTTGGGGGCATTTTTGGAAGCCTTTACAATTATCTGGTTGATAAGGTCCTCAAGACATATAGCATCATCAATGAGTAAAGCCTCTTAATCCCTTCTTGTATGTTGTAATAGAGTTTGGTCTATATTGAACCACTCAGTACACTCAAAAACTCTAGATCTACTAGGCGGGTTGTTATCCTAAAGCATGCTGAGTACATTGCTTTCATTGAATGATGAGAGCATTGTTACATTTAGATAAACAAATTATTGAACAACACACGTCCAACTACAAATGTGTTACTATATAATTTGATATGGACCTTGTTTTCTCCCCCTTGTCAAAAGTATTCAATTTTATTGTGAATCTCTATATTAGTTTTGACTGTAATCACTAAAGAAAACACATAGTTTGGTATCAGATTTTTCTAAATGCATAAAATCAGAATATTCTGGAATCAGATTTTCGGTCTTGTTAAATCTTTTTCTCTGATTTTTGTAGGAGGGGCCCTGCTTTTAGAATTCTACTTGTCATTACTATTTCCCTTCTGACATCATGTTGTGCCTATGGACTTCCTTGGGCTACAAATTGTAAGCCTTGCCCGACCGGCTTAGAGATTGAATGCCCCACCATTGGTCACTTCAGCAATTACAGAAGCTTCCAGTGTCAACCAGGATACTACAATGATCTGGCCTCCCTTTTCCTCAACACCAACAATAATGCCATCCACAATTTATTCAGTTCAAGAAACGAAAATGAGTTTAACCTATCTACACTATTTATTTTCTTTGCTGCAATTTATTTTCTCGGTATTGTTACTTATGGAATTGCTGTCCCATCTGGACTCTTTATTCCTGTCATACTCGCTGGAGCCTCATACGGCCGCTTTGTCGGGAGACTTTTAGGATCAAATCTTGAGGTTGGTCTCTTTGCTCTTCTTGGAGCTGCCTCGTTTCTTGGTGGCACCATGAGAATGACGGTTTCACTTTGCGTCATACTCCTCGAACTTACAAATGATCTATTAATGCTCCCACTAGTGATGCTTGTTCTTCTTATTTCCAAAACTGTGGCCGACAGTTTCAACAAGGGTGTCTACGACCAAATAGTGGATATGAAGGGTTTGCCTTACCTGGAAGCACATGCTGAACCGTACATGAGGCAGCTGGTGGCTGGTGATGTTTGCTCAGGTCCATTGATTACATTTTCTGGAGTGGAGAAAGTGGGGAATATATTGCATGCTTTAAGGATGACGCGACATAATGCGTTTCCAGTTATTGATGAACCACCATTCTCTGATGCACCAGAATTGTGCGGGTTGGTTTTGAGGTCTCACTTGCTCGTTTTGCTCAAAAGAAAGAAATTTTTGAAGAACCAGGTATTGGTCGGATCAGAGTTTTTAAGGATGTTTCATGCTGTTGATTTTGCAAAACCGGGATCTGGTAAGGGGCTAAGGTTGGAGGATTTGGACATCAATGATAATGAAATGGATATGTATCTTGATCTCCATCCAGTTACTAATACATCTCCATACACAGTAGTAGAAACCATGTCACTAGCCAAAGCTGCTGTCCTCTTTCGACAACTTGGTCTCAGGCACTTGTGTGTCGTCCCAAAGACACCAGGGGTAAGAAACTTTATTATCTCGTCTTTTGCGTGAACTATTGCTGGTATGATTCTCTCATTTTCTGTGTAGCAAAATAGATTGACTTTATGTGTGTTTTGTTGCGACTAATCCCACATCGCAAGTGTACAGGTCGCGAAAGTAATAAAGTGGACTTCTTAGAGTCCGGATATCGTACCCACGAGGACTAAATTATTCTCAAGTTCACTCTAACTAACCTTAACCGAAATACATAAGTTGAAATTAATTAATTCTAATCTTGCGAAAATTAAATTGTTAAATTAGATTGCTAAATCTAAAATTTAAAAATTAAGAATTAAATGAGAGCAAATTAAAAGAATGACTTTTTTATAATTTGAAATCGAATATGGGAAAACTAGCATTAAGGTTTCGAATCCACTTTTCATTTAGTTATCCCCCGGATTAATAATTTGACAACGCAAGTTAGTTTTGACGATTCAATTCACAAAATTTGGTGAATAATCTTTCTCAAGTAAAATTCAACCTATTTATATGACGTGTTAACTATATCTCTATGATAACAACGGCATAAAAATGCATTACAACACAAGAATTGCATAAAAATATAGCACAAAGCATAGGGGTATTCTAATCCCCTCGAACTTCATGGTTTTCAATAAGAGTCTAATTTATTCAAGATTTCTCAATTCAATGAATAAATAACAGATCAACTTTGGCCACAAGTTGCAAAAGAAAACATCTTTATATTGAACACTCAAAACTAAACATTCGTATAAGTATAAGAATTAATAAAACATCAAATTCTCAATTCGAATTCAAACTAAAATCCAAGTTTCATCTCTACCCTAATGCTATGAAAAGTTTAGCCTAACATTGTGTAAAAATCAGAAGAAAAACGAGAAGAGAAAGTCATGACCGAGTTAATGTTGAGCTCTTGAATTAGGATCTTCAATTGTGGCTTTTTCTCCAAGTTTCTCCAAGTTGATTGCTCCAATTTTCGTTATCCCCTCTTCTCTGACGTCCCCCCATGTTCTAGGTCAAAACCGGTATTAATAGATACAAGAAAGCCCAAAAAAACCAGATCCAATTCAGTTTCGGAAAGTTTTCCAAAAATCTGCCCGATATAACCATGCTTTCGCGCGTGCGATCGCATGGTTATAAATTTCCAAAAGCATGCGGTCGCGCATGCGACCGCATGGTTTACCATATGCAAGTTTTGTCCGATTCCATTTTGGTCCTCACAGTTTAATTGCAAAGCAAGTCCTCGACTTCTAGATTTGATCAATTGAGTCCACAAACTTTTGATTTCTTCAATTTGGCTCCCATTTGATTTTTCTTCACCTTCTCAACTTTTATTTCTTTCAATTGAGTCCTTCAAACTTTGATTTGTATCCCTTTTTATCCAAAATTGCAATCTTTTCTTCAATTTCTGGTTCTACACTGAAATAGAAACAAATTACACTAAATTAGACACGAAATTAACTATAAACAAGATAAACACATAGTTTAAGAGACCTAAATAAGTGCATAAATTGCACTTATCATGTTCTAATAAACCTTTATTTTGCAATAATCTCTATCAAGCACGCCTAACTTTTTAACATAGTAGAAACCATGAAATGTGCAGGAAATAATGAGTTGTGTTGAATATGCAATTAATTTTGAAGTTCGATTGAATAGTTGAAGTTAATCTTGAAATGGAAAAAGACTGTTTCTTAACTTCCATGCTATAACTTGCAGAGACCTCCAATTGTCGGAATCTTGACGAGGCACGACTTTATGCCAGAGCATGTTTTGGGACTCTACCCGCATATTATTCCCCGCAAGTAGCTGCACGAAGTCGTGCAGGCAAGTTAACTTATTGCTCAAAGTTTCAGAATTAGGCATTGTAAAAACCATCTGCTTGATGGCTTGACTTTTTTTATCAGGATATTTCTCTATACAACTGGAATATATTATGATAACGTCGTCTTGAACTCGTGCAGAATAGTGGTTGTTCGCCTTGTATTTCAATGTTGTGACTGGGCTCGTAATTGACTGTTGCAAAGGCTTGGCATGTCTGTCAGTTGATAGACAAATATGCCTGCAAGATTCTGTTTGAATGCATTAATACTAAATGTAACATATATTTTGCAAGATTACACATTTTATCGTACAAGTCAAACAAGGTGTTGATGATAGAGCCTGATTTTCGTCTGTCATATCATATGCATGTTGATCACTTCCAACCCAGGTTTCCAGCGATTACCCCACTCCATCCGGAATTTTGTTGTACTACTGTTTGAGCAATAAGCTGTAGACTGGATTTCTTCTCAGAGCTGTTTTGCTGCTCGTGGTGTGTATTGCTTCTACTGAAAATTCATTTCAAGTTAGGCCTTGTTCTTTCACACATTAATTTACATGCACGCAATTTCGTACAGCTTCACACACATTTTCAACCACATATTTTTCAAAATAATCTTAACCACACATTTTACACGGAATACCGCGCATGGCAACTTTATCACCAATCAAACATACCCTTAAAATGGCAGTTGATTTTGGGCACTTGAATTTCTCAAATGGAGAACGGTTGTCTTTGTTTAAAATTTGCATACATGCACCTTTTCACATGGCTATTTACAAACTCGTGCAATGTGAGGATAGCGAGCATTACATTATCACATGGATAAATATAATATCTGAAAATCTTCGGTACAAAGTGCTAAATCTATTTTGACAATAACTTGTTATGCAATATAGCTATCACCACACTGCGTCCGCTACCATAATGAACGTCCTATATTTCTTTAGCTGAAGTTATTACACCTCAGCACTTTTTGTATGGCCCTGATTCCTGGAGTAATTTCATTACGAGTTTCACCTGTTGAAGTAAAACCTCGAGTTGGTAAACACTGATTCAAAATCAAAATCCATACGAAAGCATAACGATTTTAGGGTGACGCAAATCTCTACCGGAAGAGTTGAAATAGTCGAGTATTAAATAAGCTTAACACGGCTAGTTTATATAACCGCACTTCAAGAGTTTTGTTATCCATAAGCTGCATTGATTGACAAGGTGTAATGTGACATCTAAGCACTGAACGCCACAATATCGGCTAATATCAAAGTGTCACATCATTGCAGATGTAATTGTCAATGCTAAAAAAATAGAATTATGTAAATGAAGAAAAAAGGGGACTAAAATTTTGTAATATATCGTGACATTACTGGTTCAAATTACATAGAGGATATGTAAAATTACCTGAGTTGCTTCTCGTGCCAAGAAATCTGCAATGGCTTCTCGAAACTGTGGGTCAAGAATATAGTGACAGCTGTAGGTTGTCACCGGTATATAGCCCCTCTGGATTTTATGTTCGCCTTGAGCTCCAGCCTCTACCTTGTCAAGATTAAGCTCAATAGCTGCTTCTATTGCCTGCAGCATTAACATTAAAAAAACGAGTGAAACAATGCTCTACTTGTACTAACACTTTATTGTACCATTCAATGACTATTTTACCCTTTCATTTAGAAAACTCAGTTTTAAAATTTTGTCAAATAAAATATTTCCGCGTCAACTATGTGTAGAAGTTTTGGTAATGGTATTGATGCAAGTAGCATTGTTGTACTATAAACCAAGGAAATGGAAGAGAGACAATTTTGAGCTTTGGTGCGATGGTGGAACCCGATTACTCGCGGTGGCTCATGGGTCAAACTGCCATCCTATCCCAATGGATGAAAGTAGAGAGTGAAGTGAAAACCTGATAATAGCAGGCTTCAAAATGCAAATTCGGATAATATGCACCTGGGAGACAACCCCATAGTCTTCCATATATTGTATCTCCTCCAATAAGATTAAGGGCTCCTGCAACAAGTTCTTCCCCTTCTTCAGCAGCAACAAGCAGTACATTGTCACCCATTTTTGAAGCCATATTGTGGAAGAAATCTCTTGTTAAATAAGCACTACCCCACCTGAAGACATTAATAGCGCATGTTCAGCACTTCAGCTAAAATTCTAGGCATTTCCACATCATGCAATGCCCAAGAAATGAAACTTAAAACCGATCTACTCATGATGGATAGGAGTATCTTATCCATCATCTTACATCGACAAGTCAACATTGCCAGAGTAATATAACCCACATTGCATTGCACGACCAAAAAGAAAAAATAATAATAACAATAATAGTAATAATAATAATAATGATAAAAAATAGCAAATAAAAAAAGAAACTCAAAACCGATGTCCTCCCACCCACAGTGAGTAGTAGTATCTCGTTCATCGTTCTACACAAAGAGTACACATGGTTGGGGTCCACATCCCATGTGAGTGGCAAGATGCTTCTACCCTTGACCTGTGAGTTAGTGAGTAATAGTATCTTATATATTGTTTCTGAGTGCCAAGTCCATGTGGGCTCAATGGTATGGCCCACGTCCTATGTGGACTCACAAGATACTCATACCGGCCATGGGTGGGAGATCGCGTTTAGATGCTCAACATAACACTGGCTTTAAAGAATCAACTATGAGGTAAAAGGTTGAAGAAATACACTAAACTTATTATCTGTGGTGTTTCTATAGAATTCGTAGAAGGTATCCCAGTGTTTAGCCTGCCAAGAAGCATCATTAAACAAGGCCATCAGCATTTAACTGCAGATATAATATTAATAGTGCGGAAAACAAGAAATGTTGGTGATGTATGTATACCTTAATTTCATATCCTCTTAGACGCTTCACGGTCAAATTCTGGGCTGAAATCTGCAGGAGGGGATTTTGCTTTAACACGGAACTATACTTGAAGGAGAAGCTACTAGAAATTTTGCAAAATATGCTCTTCCTAACACGGCCGTGAATTTTCTTGACCATTAGTTGCTTTTAACAATTTTGAACAAACTATATAATAATAATAATAATAATAATAATAATAATAATAATAATAGTAGCTCCCTTTGAGAGATATTTTCCAATTGAAGCATGATTTTTTTTTGGTGGGTTTAAAAACTAGGAAACAGTTACAGGTCTATTAGAATCTGGGTCAAAATGCTTTTAAAAAATATCTCCCAAACAAGCCACAAGATAGCGCCCCTTAAGGAATTAGAATTTGCTTTGATCCAGTCCAGGAAGTCTATCTACATATATTATCAACCACTGTATCCTTTTAACAACAGGAGTACCGTAATGAGTCATTCTAGTGCTGAAATGAGTTCTTCTATAACCTTCACACAAGAAAAACAATGAAATGAAAACCCAAACCTTCTTACGCTCTTGACGAATATTTTTTCTTTTACTTTGCTTCATATCATTCAAAAATTCGTCAAAGCTGCATAAAATGGCAGCGACAGATTAGAAATAGCAGGATGGCCTGAAATTTGCTAACACAAAATGTGCACTTTTAATTGATAAACAGCCTTATTTACTTTCTCTATTGGCATCAAATAGTGGAAGATAACAGCATGAGTCCTAAAAGCAACTACGTATAAAAAATTAAGTACCTTTTATAGTTGTGATTTTTCCAGTGATACTGCATCCCGATCCTCTGTAGAAAACCTTTCTCCTTTAACTTGTCCCACTCATCTGCTGAAGGGAAAGTGATGTGCAGTGATGAAACCTGAAACTGGCAACACAAAGATATGCCACTGTAAATGCCTAAGTTATGCAATGGGAAATTCATGCAAACATATACTCTATTCAAATCCATTAAAATCTAAGTCGAACACATCTTCCTAAAACAAGAGGGACCAATTAAATTCAATGACTACCTTGACTGTCAATGCCATCAATGCAGAGACCAAAATGTCAAAGATCTGATCTCTATAGCCACTATTACGGATTAAGATCCTCTGGCCAGTAACTGGAGTGAAAGGTATGCAGGATTGCAGTTTCGGGTAATATCTGGAACCATAAGTGTGGTAGGCATCTGCCCATGAATGATCGAACACATATTCACCATAAGAGTGGCTGCAAGTTGATGGAATATATATCTTATTAAACCAAAACGGATGGTGTCACGTGCAGATGAATTGGTATACATGTATAAAGAGGTAACAATGTAATGAAATCCTTTTAAGAGTAAACAACAAACAAAACCTTTTCAGATAGAGAGGAACCACTCCTAAGACATTGCCTCCTTCATCCCGAGCAATTATATGCTGTGGAACCCATCCTGTCTCCTAAAATATGGTGTATAAATGATGACACAATCGCTTTCCCTTACATCCATATAGCAAACAAGCCGGGCAAAAAAGGAAAACAAAAATATATATCATCTATGTCCATGTTCTTTTTAACTTTATTCTACCTAAAATTTAACTCTTACTGTTATGTCAAAGCCAAACTTCAATGTTATCCACACATCTCAAATAAATATTTATTATTATGGTCCTTGCAACTATTGAATCCAAATAGCTAGGTTTTAGCAGAATAAAAGTTCACTCAAATTCATGCTATATTTCGTGCATCCAGATTCCAAGCGTAGAGTATGGGAAGAACGAGAGCATGTTTGCTAACCTTCACTGCACAACCTGTTTCCTCTAGGCTTGAAAGAAAACCATGGCTAAGAAATGGATTAAATTGCTTGGACCCAGTTGCGTCGAGACTGCAAGCATTCCATTCATCAGAAGAAACCTCAGAGATAGAAGAAACCACTGAAACTGATAGCTTCCTAGTCTCGCTGAGATTTGCTGCACCTCCCTAATATAATGCAGTTAACGTTAGATTCCTCATAAAACACCAAAAACTACTAGAAGGCCGTATGATGGAGTTAACATTAGGTTTCTCATAAACACCAAAAACTACTGAAAGGCCATGATATGCAAACCTTTGATCCTGATTGTGTCAAACTAAAATCTCCAATAGATAGATTGAGTTTGGTAGGCTCGACAGTCTTCTTTGGTTCCCAAAATAAGGCTTTTACCCTGAGTCGAAGAACCGAATTCAGGATACATCTTTCAAATGATGTTTTCTTCTGCAGTTGGAGATTTAGATGCATGTTCTCAATAAAAAATAAAAGAAATCAAAGGTGACTAGGTGAGTGCTAAAATGTGCGCGATAGCTGGTTAATAATGATGCAAACACCACACAGCAAAAGATAAAAATGCAGCCACAAAATGATAATCTGAAGTGGAATGCAAAAGTGTTTCGCAGGAAAGATGTGTAGTTGCAATGAAGTTCGAGAGAAAAAAATCCCCAATAAGATGTGCCAAACAAGTGCATAATTTCCATTAAAGTGGGAGAATGACTGATGTCATTATCTTGATGGTAAATTGGAGATAATAGAAATTAGTCCATTCTTCCAAGTAAGTTTACAATGGAATAGCAGCATTGTAACATAGTCGACCAATTATAGGATTCATAGAACAATCAAACCTCAGAGAGAACTACAAAATGACAGAATCAGTCATCTACAGAATGCAGTGTAAAAGAAGAGATATAAAGCAGCTCTTATTACTTCAATAAGACAATAACTATACATACATATCAAAATAATTGTGATCCGACAATATTTTTCAAGAATTACAGTTCCAGGCTCCAGCACACATGGGAACGAGTTAATATTTCTTTCACCGATGTCCATTTACACAATCAAAGAGCCAAAAACTGAAACATACACTCTACAGGACAAGATTCTCGGAACCCAGATTATTAACTAGTGCTCTTAAAATCGTAGAACGGAATCTAAGGAGTAAGGACTAAGCATACGAACAACCAATACCTAGAGTTAATGTCTAGACAAGCTTTTCAAAATGGGAGTCGATAATCCAGAAGTAAGTAAGAACAGAGAGAACGAGACAGAGAAAAGCTTACAGAGAGCAGTGGGATTTGGCCCAGAAATTGGGAGGGAGCAGCCACTGCAACTGCCATGGCCAGTGCTGAATCCTGACTGTAAACTACAAATTTACGAGAGATGAGATTTGTTCTCTCCCCAACTTGATTGGGTAAATTTTTATGTGGCCATAGAATTTCGAGGGAAAAAGTCTGTCGACCGTGGTCCGTGGGTATTATTTACCGTGGTCGATATTGGGTAAATTTGTTTCCCTTATAAATTTATTTGGCGCAAATAATAAAAAATAATAATAATAATAATATAAAAAAAGAAAAGGAAAAATTTATTGTTTTTGACAAATTGTTGTTAATTAAAAAAAAAGTGATTCTAAAATACACCAAACCTTTTTATTGAAGACCCTCCCATTTTCAACCTTTTCCTACTTTACCCTTTAACCAAACAAAAAAAAAGGAACAAGAACAAAAACAAAAAACGAAAAAAAAAAAGAAATTGTCATTTTCAACATTAAATGCTATAAGATATAACAACTTATATGAATATAAATATATATATATATATTAATGCTATTGATGTTTGTCCACAGGCCGAATGCAAAAAAAAAAAAAAAAAGAGTAAAAATGAAATAATTTTATTGGTGGGTATACTCAACATAATTTGTGGATACATTTATTATCAACAAAAAAAAAAAAAATCAATTCTCTTAGAAAATTGTTGTGACAAACATCAGCTGGTACTTCATACATGCTGAGGCCCTTTTCTAAGCAGATTTACACAAGCCCATCTGTTCTTAGAGTTCATTCCCGTCTAACTACAACCCAGGCCCGTTCGGGTTCTCATTGACACCCGTAGGGTTACTTGACACCAAATCATCGTTCAATTTTTTGCAGGGTTTCTACTCGGCCTTCTTCTTCGTAATAAAACTTGGAACAAAGGTAGTTTGAAGGTTTATGTAATTTTTGTAAATTTGCTTGCTTCATATGTTGTGTGGAAGTTTGTCTCCCACGGTGGCTGTTTATTGATTCAAATCAATCTTCCCACATAAACTGCATATATATAATATATGTACTAATTATGTTTGTTAATTTAATGTGCGAAGCACTATGGAGTCGCCAAAGAGGAAGCCGGCGGACGAGACAGTGGAGGATGGCCAAGCTCCGCTACTGAAACGACATAAAGAGAATGGTTTGGTAGGTTTGGATGATTCTACTGTATGTGTGCATGACGTGTCATATCCTGAAGGGTATGAGCCTTGTGCTGTAAATTCAGCTGTGGGGAACCAGGAAGAAGCAAAACCAGCTAAGGAGTTTCCTTTCAAGCTCGATCCTTTTCAGTCCGAAGCCATCAAATGCCTCAACCACGGCGAGTCAGTATTGGTAAAGTAATCAAAACTTGACAACAGAATTTTGAATCTTATTGATATGGATTTAGATTACAGAAAGTTGGGAAACAATTTTCTAATGTTTGATTCCTTTGGAAGTCTCAAAAGGAATAGTGTACAGTACACAACATTCTGGAGTGAAATTCAAAATTTATATGCATAATTTCGATTTTCATGTTAAATTGAATCTTGAAAGTTGCAGTAGCTAGAGAGGAATTAAAAGCAAATCAAAATTCTATAGCTCTTCGTTGCCAAATAGTGCCAAAGTGATGAGTTGGATGAATGGCAGAAGATAGTTTATGGGTATAAAACTGATTATCAGTGCATCTTTAGGTCTCCGCGCACACGTCAGCTGGAAAGACAGTTGTGGCTTTGTATGCTATTGCCATGTCTCTGCAGAACAAGCAACGTGTTATATATACATCACCAATCAAAGCTCTCAGCAACCAGAAGTACAGAGAGTTCAAAGAAGAGTTTTCAGATGTGGGATTGATGACAGGTGATGTCACAATCGATCCGAGCGCCTCTTGCTTGGTGGGTTTGGTTTATGTTTGCTTTGATTCATTTCTTTGATGTGTTTTTGCATTGGTTGACCGGGAGTTCATTTCCAGGTTATGACAACAGAGATCTGGCGAAGCATGCAATACAAAGGATCGGAGGTTATTAGGGAAGTGGCATGGGTTATCTTTGATGAGGTGCATTACATGCGAGATAGGGAGAGAGGTGTTGTATGGGAAGAGAGTATTGTTATGGCCCCGAAGAACTCTCGGTTTGTGTTCCTCTCAGCTACAGTGCCCAATGCAAAGGAGTTTGCAGATTGGGTTGCAAAGGTGATTTTGAATAGCTCCCTGTCCTTTGTTTAAATAATTATGTTGATTGAAATTCAGAAACACAGCCAACTCTGTAGTCTGTCACTTCCTTGACTTCTTTATATGTCCCTTTATCTGCTCTTTATAGTTTCTCTCATCCCCATAATTTGTGTTTAATAAAATTTATCACTTGTTAAAGAAAATTAATTTCAGCCTCACTGCTTTCTCATTTGAGAGATCAGAGAAGTAAACAAGAAGCCCAGACAAACAATAAATTTTAGAAAAATGAAGATATGACTAAATTTGCATGAGTTTTAATCCTCTGTATTCTCCCTGTTTTACTTTTATACTCAAGAAGCATGCATGATGGTATTGACATTGTGGGCCAGAATGCAGGTACACCAGCAACCATGTCATATTGTTTATACTGATTACCGACCAACACCCCTTCAACATTATGTATTTCCTTCCGGAGGCAATGGTCTGTATTTAGCTGTTGACGAAAAAGGAAAGTTCCGTGAGGAGAGCTTTCAGAAAGCTGTTAATGCGCTTGTTCCAACCAGTGAAGGAGACAAAAAGAGAGAGAACGGAAAATGGCAGAAAGGCTTAGTTGTTGGTAAAGCAGGTGAAGATAGTGACATATTTAAAATGGTGAAAATGATTATTCAGCGGCAGTATGATCCCGTTATATGTTTCAGCTTCAGCAAAATGGAATGTGAATCACTTGCCATGCAGGTATGAGTCTATATCTTTCTAGTACTATACCAGGCAAAAGGATGCTGAGTTATTCTTGTAATTTTAGGGATTTTCAGCATCTGGCTTTCCTCAAATCTTTGGTCACCTATTTCTTTGTGTTTGAGGCTTGATACCTTTTAAGAGAACTAATCCCACATCGGATTTAAGTTTATTTACTATCAGTGCAGCCTACATGCAAAATATCCGTATTTATCTTTTAAGACGCACCTTCGTTAGTTCGTTCACCGATAATAACACTCTTCCGCTTGTAGATGGCTAAAATGGATCTAAACAATGATGACGAGAAAGTGAATGTTGAAACCATTTTCTGGAGTGCCATGGACATACTGTCAGATGATGACAAGAAGTTGCCCCAGGTAAGATGTTTCTTACTCCATACATAGAATGATTGTCATCCTATTAAAACTTCTGTAAAAGTACCCGAACATTACTTTTCGCTATCAATGCCTAGCTATCTTTTTTGTCTTATATTTGACAATTCCAGGTTTCAAATTTGCTGCCTCTATTAAAACGAGGAATAGGCGTGCATCATTCTGGCTTGCTTCCCATACTGAAGGAAGTCATTGAAATCCTATTTCAGGAAGGATTCATCAAGGTTGGCACTAAAATGATAATTTACTCAATGATTTTCTGCTTTTACATGTGCTACTTTCAGAACATTGTTAGATGCCATGCCTAGAATTAGAGTTTCATCAATTTCTAAAGCAGTAAACAGCAAAGACTAGCTCATGAAAAATAATTATTTTGTACTCTGATTTCTTCTATGCAATATTGGATACCCCTCCACCATAAGCTGCTGCTATCTAGACATGCAAAATACGGTATGCATATATCATTTAAATTTTGAAATTTCTAGGACTATTTAAGTTGGCAATTTAAGAATTATTTACAAAGCGAAAAAGTAGTGATTCAAAGAAATGTCTGGATTTGTGAATGTGTGATTTATTGAAGTTTGACTTCAATTTAACTTATAGATTTTTCTTTTATTAAGTAGTCAAATGGAAACCCTAGGGGGTTGGTGTAGCGGTAAGGGAAAACTTGGGATTGTGTGGTTAAGCGCACTGTCTCAGGTTCGATTCCCCACTGCATAAAAACAATGCCTTTTGGGGCTATTGGAGCGTCTTGTGGTCAAAGCGTCAGGACCTCGTGGGATTTGGTGGGGAGTGGGGCCTCCAATACCCTTGGTTATCAAAAAAAAAAAAAAAGTAGTCAAATGGAAGCTGGTCGTCAAATTGATAATCATTTATGAAGTGGCAGGTTGCCTTCATTACTTTTGTTGATGATTCCTTACTTGTTTGTTCTTTTTTCCTTCATTATACCCAACACCTATTCTCCTAATTGGGGAGAACTAATAACATAATGTTCTCAAAGTATGTTTTATTCTTTATGTGTTGTCTTATTGAATCAATCTCCTTTAGTGTTTATTCGCCACAGAGACCTTCAGCATAGGGTTGAACATGCCTGCAAAGACTGTTGTCTTCACTAATGTTCGCAAATTTGATGGCACTAAGTTTAGATGGATATCTAGTGGGGAGTACATACAGATGAGTGGTCGTGCTGGTCGTCGAGGAATTGATGAACGTGGCATCTGCATTCTCATGGTTGATGAAAAGCTAGAGCCTTCTACTGCTAAATTGATGTTGAAAGGGAGTGCCGATCCTTTGAATAGGTACCGTTTTGGAACTTTTGTCATCCTAATAACCTTTCCATTTGGATGTAAAGCATCTTGATTGATATTAATGATGAAATTCTTTTCCCTTTTGTGTTTTACATAATATTTACTTAAAAGAGAAATTGTGGGTAACCGGGAATCCTGTCCTGAGCTCTCTTTATATTGCTTTCACAACATCAGCGCATTTTCTTATTGACAATGTCATGTGAAGTTCTTGATTTTTAGTGTCTCGTGGATCAGGATTTTAATTATGTCTGTTGGAATAATGCATTAAATTAGTGGCCCATCTTCTCTGGGAATACTAAATTAATTGTCGTTCTCTATGACTTTTGGGTGAAGTTGTGTATGTAGCTCGCTGTTTAATAACAGAAATAACCAGTGGATAGGTGTGTATTAATCGTATGGATAATTTGTTTGTGTGGCTTTTCTTTTGCTATTTCAGTGCATTTCACTTGAGTTACAACATGCTTCTGAATCAAATTCGATCTGAAGATGGTGATCCTGAAAATTTGCTCCGCAACTCATTTTATCAATTTCAAGCTGACCGAGCTATCCCTGATCTCGAGGTCAGTTAATGGTTCTGACATGTATGCTTTCCTCTCAACCTTGCTCTATGTCTCGAATACGTAAACCATGTAGAATTTGTGGATTTGCAGAAACAAGCAAAATTGCTTGAAGAGGAGAGGAATTCAATTATAATTGAAGAAGAAGATGGCTTGGAAAATTATTATTCTCTGCTACAACAATATAAAGCTTTGAAGAAGGATGTCCGTGATATTGTGCTATCTCCAAAATACTGTTTACCCTTTCTGCAGCCTGGAAGGCTTGTATGCATGCAATGCACAAAGAATGACGAGCCTTCCTCATCATTCTCCATCAAGGATGATGTCACATGGGGGGTCATAATAAATTTTGAAAGGGTTAAAGGGCTTTCTGAAGGTAAGATGACTGCCTGTAGAGGCGTGAGGTCTCATTCAATTGATGTCACTAATTTCTGGTGCATATGTAGATGATGTGAATAAAAAGCCAGAGGATGCAAACTATTCTGTGGATGTTCTCACAAGATGTAGAGTGCATAAAGATGAAGTCTCTAAAAAAATAATCAAGATAGTCCAATTGAAGGGCCCTGGAGAGCCAGCTGTTATTTCTGTTCCTATTTCACAGGCAAAGTGTTTACTACACTGTTATTCTCAAATGCCTTCTCATATATTGGATCTCTCACTGGCATGGAGCTATATTTTCCTTGGGATTGTTTTGTGAAAATAGGCTTGGAGAAAAACCATACCAGACAAGGACTAAAATTTTGTTCCTGCCTTCTCAATTTTCATATGCATGTTTGTTAATGAACTATTATTGGTTAAGGTTGGTTACGTCTCTCTTTCATTCTATGCATAGTCAAATAATGTCCAGATTATTTCATGCAGATTGACAGTTTAAGTAGCATTCGGCTAATAATACCAAAAGATCTTTTGCCATTGGAAGCTCGAGAAAATACACTCAAGAAAGTTTCTGAAGTCCTCTCTAGATTTTCAAAAGAAGGCATCCCTCTCCTAGATCCTGAAGATGACATGAAAGTATGTTGGATATTTTCTTTCCTTCGTAGTTTTGAGGCACTTGCTCGTTTTCTTCATTTTATTAAAGTTTAATGTTAACATATTATCTTCAGGTTCAAAGTAGCTCCTATAAGAAGGCAGTACGAAAGATTGAAGCCTTGGAGAGCCTGTTTGAAAAGCATGAAATTGCAAAGTCTCCACTGATTGAGCAAAAGCTCAGAGTTCTGCACAAAAAGAAAGAACTTGTGGGCAAAATCAAATCAATAAGGAGACAGTTGCGTTCATCATCAGCCTTGGCTTTTAAAGATGAACTTAGGGCTAGAAAAAGAGTGCTCAGGAGACTTGAGTAAGATTCTCTATTCAAATTTTGTTGCTTCTTGGAGTTCATCCATGCATTTTATCTTAAATTGGACACTTTTTCTGCCTCTGTCACCTTTCTTGTATGTCAGTGGATATATCAACAAACCCTTCTCTTAGGATATTGGGTCTAACTCCTCCTAACAAAATCGGCTTGTTAGGGGAGGTTTACCCTCACCTTGTATATTGAATTTTATATATTTGATTACCCGATGTGGGATTCTAACGCGCCCCCTCACGCACAGCGTGGAATATGACACACAACTGTGGAAATACATATTGGCGGTACCCAACATCATAACTGGGCCTGGCTCTGATACTATCTTAGGATATTGGGTCTAACTCCTAACAAAATCGGCTTGCTAGGGGAGGTTTACCCTCACCTTGTATATTGGATTTTATATATTTGATTACCCGATGTGGGATTCTAACACCTTCTACGTTGGCTAATTAAGCCATTAGTACATCTGCTCTTCATATTTCTCCAAACTGTAACAATACTATTATAACCCTGTATCTTGCCTTTGCACTTCTCTTTGATAGTCAGAGTGTATTTTCTTTTACCATCTGAGCTACATCCCCCAGAGTGTATTTTCTAATGCTGAATATGGGGGAAACATGCAGATACATTACAAGCGATGATGTTGTGGAGTTAAAGGGGAAAGTTGCATGTGAGATCAGCAGTGCAGATGAATTAACACTGACCGAACTCATGTTTAGTGGGGCTTTGAAGGACATGAAGGTGGAGGAGATGGTAGCACTTCTTTCGTGTTTTGTGTGGCAAGAAAAGGTTCCAGAAGCCGGAAAGCCGAAGGAGGAACTTGAGCTTCTCTATAATCAACTTCATGATATAGCTCGGAGAGTTGCTAAAGTTCAGCTTGAGTGCAAGGTACTTAATAATATTTTGCTTATTGGTTTTGATTAGGTGCTTGTTTGATAAGACTATATTCTTGCACACTGTTTTCAACCGCACTACAAAGAGCATGTTATTTTTTCACAATCCCCCGTCAACTTCCTTATATTTTTAACGGCACTTTCTTCTCAGAAAATCAGATTTTTTTAAGGATAAAAAAGGAAAAGCTTTATGAAATGTCCGGTATTTGAGGTTCAGCATCAGAGGTATGCATTAGCAGTGTTTCGACTCAAAATCTTTTGCTAGCACTATGACAATTAGTTTCAGGAAAAGAAAATTTATGCTAATTGTAGGAGCTTGTCTGGTGAAACTTTAAAATCATTAGCATCATTTCCGATATCTTGTTCCACTTATTTGACAGCCTTTTCATATTTTGTAAAATTCATTTTCTTTTTACTTGACACATTCAAAAATCCCTACCAAACAAACCCATGCAAGAATATACACAGGGTAGTAGTTTATTTTACACAAAATTAATCATTGCATGATGTCGTAGGATCATACCCACTTTTTTACAGGTTCAGATCGATGTTGAGAATTTCGTGAGTTCTTTCAGATATGATATCATGCAGCCTGTATATGACTGGGCCAAAGGATCCAAGTTCTCTGAAATCATGGATGTCACAAAGGTTTTCGAAGGCAGCTTGATCCGAGCAATCCGGAGACTGGAGGAAGTTCTTCAGCAGCTGGTACAAGCGGCAAAATCCATTGGCGAAGCGCAGCTTGAAGCCAAATTTGAAGAGGCCATAACCAAAATCAAGAGGGATATTGTCTTTGCGGCGTCCTTGTACTTGTAGGTGAAATCTTGTTTGGTGGTCAATCTCTTCAGCATTGCAATGGTCAGAGGAACAGACTCCCAAGTCATATTTGTAATTTCTTGATCAGCTTGGGAAATTGCCTGCAGGGGAGTTCTGTAGGAAGAACAAAAATAGATCAATCATCGAGGAATGAGCTTAGATGATGAATGACCACAGGGCGAAAGTTGGAGTTGATTTGAAGGATGATTAGTGAAGCAGATGGAAAAAGTAAAGCTACGTTGCATTACCTCTTAAAGACGGTTGTTTGTACATTGTATATTTTAAAGGCATTCTATCTGTTGTACCTTGTCGTAAGAGACCTCAAATTTTGCTAGAGTTGGTTAACTTATATATAAAACTTATTTCAACGGGATATTTCTCAAGAGTTTATTTGATCGTTTGAATATAGATTAAAAGGTGGTTGAGCTATCAAGTTTTATTTCAACAGCTGTGAGCTAAATTTTTGTTCGATTTTTATTTTTTGGGGCTGACTCATATTCGAATTGTTATTTGGTAATTTGACAGCTACAAAGTATTTGTTGGATTTTTTCCAAAAATCGCAAATATTAAAATGTATATCTAAAATTATGCCTTTAAAAACGTAAATTAAAGATTTCTAGTTATGACAATAATAAATTGCTTACCCATGCGAATGCCTTCTGCATCTCGTGAGCAAGATAATAATTACAAAGAGAGATCCAAACCACAACTCACTAGATTCAGCATGGGAGTCTTGACATCCAAACAACAGAGAGACTGTTAAATAACATCATAAGATACAGTACGTTAAATACGCCACGTCATGGAGTGTGTACACTCTCCTACACACTAGTGTGTAGGAGAGCACTAGCAACGTTAAATAACGTCATCAGATAAATATCAGAAAATGATACCACGTAATGATACACGGTCCAGCCATGAATGGAAGGGACCAAAAGTAACAAACAAACGAAAACCGTTGATTAAAATCATTGCCAAGCGAGAAAAATCAGCAGGCATTAAACCTGAAATTGCCTGCTAGTGATAGATGGTCAATGATATAAAGATTCAATCAATGCCTGAAGTGCCTGACATTGGTGAAAACAAGTGACACATCGTATTTGTCACAGCAATCGACTGCATCTTGATCCCGGATGCTACCCCCAGGCTCTGCAATTACACCGACCCCACTTTGGCATGCTTCTTCCACAGCATCATTCCAAGCTGTTGCAATATAAAATCTCAAGTTTAGATTCATCAGATTTTAGCATTGTGTTACTTCCCACTTGACAAAACTGCCACCATTGCACAATGTTCATTCAATCACCTCATTTGCTTCACATAACAAATGCCTTCAACATATATCCATCTTAAAGGGAAAAACTTACCAAAAGGGAAGAAAGCATCACTAGCCAAAGCAGCTCCTTTGACTTCACTCCCTGCTTTTCTCAATGCTATCCTCAGACTCTCTAGACGATTTGGCTGTCCACTACCCATTCCTCGCATACAATTGTTCTGCAAACAACACAATGGTTAGAAATACTTTCTTTTAATCAGAACCAAAATCGAATACATACATGCATGCATGCATATCCATCTATGTATGTATATATATGCATAAATCACTGACCTTTGCAATAACAATGGCATTGCTCTTAACATGCTTTACACACAGCCATGCAAATTGTGCATCACTAAGCTCGCTTTCTTGTGGAGCCTTCTTGGAGACAACATTAAACTGGATATCTTCAGGGGTTAGATCATCTGCATCCTGTGCTAACCAGCCCCCACCGACTTGTCTGAGTGACAGTTTTCCTTTACTATTTTTAGTTGCCTCTAGTAGTCTCAGTGTCTTCGACTTCCCTTTAAGAATCTCAAGCCCCTTCTGAGAGTACTTAGGCGCAACAACAATTTCATAAAACATCCTAGTCTCGCCATCAGTTGGACTCCTAAATTCTCTAATGTCTTTTGCAATAGCCTGTCAAACAAACCAATTCTTGAAAAGCTAATAATAAAAGTTCTAATGATAAATAAGATCCAATTATAAATCTTACCTCGTCAACTTCAACATTGAATGCAACTATACCACCAAAAGCGCTAACAGGATCGGCTTTCACAGCTAACCTGTATGCTTCAATAATATCATCACGCGATGCTACTCCACAAGGATTCGTGTGTTTGACAATTACACATGTTGGCTTACTAAACTCGCACACACAATTCCAAGCTGCATCAGCATCTAAATAATTATTATATGACATCTCCTGTAAAAAGGGATCAGATGAATTTAGAAGGTACTTATTTTGCATTGTTGCAGCGGCCTAACAATTGTAACATGAGTAAAAGTTTAGTCTTCTACCTTCCCGTGGTGTTGAATGGCAGTTGCAATACCACCAGCATTAACCTCAGCGAGAGACTTGTCTACGTAAAATGCAGCCTTTTGGTGTGGATTTTCTCCATAACGAAGTGAGCTCTTGAGGGATAGAGGTACAGTGAAGCTTGGAGGAAATTTGTCTTTAAAAATGGGGAAAATAATTTAATTGTCAGAACATAACCCCTTACATCAGATCCACGCCCCCACCAAAAAAAAAAAAAAAAAAAAAGATCCTTTAATGCGTGGGATACTTTCAGGTTTAATTTTGAATGAATGGAACTAGTACCTTCCCCAGTCTGCTTCCACAACCATTCTGAAACTGCAGAATCATAAGAAGCAACATGCTTGAAAGCTTTCCAAGCTAGCATCCTCCTAAACTGCTCATCATCAGTTGTTCCTCTCAGAAATTCCAACAGTGGTGCATAGTCTTCAGAATCAACTACAACCAGAACATCCTTGTGATTCTGTTCAATGGAAAAAATAAAATGCTTCAGTATACAATGTGTGAGAGGAGAGTTACAGAGATTTGGAAGGCAAAATAAGGTGTTACAGCTCAAGCAAAGAAGTTATTTTCTATGTTGGACTTTCTGCAAGAATTTAAGCATCATGAGGGTACTGAGGAAGGACACTCATTATATTCTCTACCCAAATTTATACCCCATTATTTCCAATGGCCTTTCACAATTTTTCAATAGGAGATGATAAACAAACCTTAGCAGCAGCTCTAATCATAGCAGGTCCACCAATATCAATGTTCTCGATCCCGTCCTCAAAAGAGATTTTGCTTGAAGAGGACACCTTGTTATAGAAAGGATACAAGTTCACTACTACCACGTCAAATGTACCTGCAAGAGGAACATTTGAAGTTACAAGTATTTTATTATGAATAATTAGATACTTCTCAATTCAAAACTTGCAAGCCACAAAAGCAAGTTAGGAATAGATTTTGAAGTATGAATCAGAAAATTCACAGCATGAGAGCAGTATATATAAGATTGACAGTGTACTAGTAACTTGTGGAAAATACAACACTGCATTAATGCAACCAACAATAATCAGGTGAAGAAAACATCAAAGTGACACAACTCTTTCCTAACTGCCTACTGATGAGAAGAATCCACTTACCAATGCCATGCTTCTCAAGGGCTTCCATGTGATGCTCCTGATCTCTTCTAGCAAGGATACCTCCGTGTACGTTAGGATGTAAAGTTTTAACACGACCATCAAGCTGTGCAAGAGAGAAAAAGAGAAAGTCAAGGAAGGAATATCCACGTGTTCTTGGATGTCAAATACAATAGAGACAAGTAAACTAGATTAATGATGGCATTGACAATTTTTGCTATAGCAGATGAACAACAATATAACTGAATTATTTGCAGGTAGCCACTTTTGTAATACACACACATCAGCATCTAGCATGCTCAAACATTCTCCCGCATTTGTGATTTAATGCATAGATGCACAAACTCTGAGTGGCATCAAGTGTTGATATAATCTTTCCAGGGAATTCTGTATCAAGAAGATAAAACCAAGAGAAGAAAAGGTAGCAGAATATCACATTCCTCAGAGTATGTTCATTCTTTTATCTTCTTTAGTAGTGTAACAGAACTTCAGAAGCAACAGAAACAGAATTTGAAGAAATATAGCCACCCAATGGGACTAAACAAATGACAAGAGACTGAGAATTCAGTGTTGAATAAAGCAGCAGGAGAATTGACTTGCCATTTCAGGGAATCTAGTAAGCTCTTCAACTTTGGTAACACACACTCCATAAGATTCCAGAGCAGATGCTGTTCCTCCGGTGGATATGATAGTGAATCTACACACACACAAAAATGTGAGTAGAAGAAATGCTATCAGATGCCAACTGTGTGCTGCTGCTTCTTATAAGATGTGAAAATACCATGCAAGGTACATTAGTAAGTAGCCAAACAATTGAATTCTAAATCACTCCGTCATTTGACATGCCTAGATTTATACATACAAGGCACCTGGATCTCTGCACACACTAGCCAAAGAAGGAGAAAAATCTAAATAATTCAATTCTTCAACTTCAATGTCCATTTATCACTATAAACCCTCCCAGTTTCGCACCACCATCCTTAGGCATTTCACTTGAGAACCATGAACATTCATCGTGGCCCTAATATCTCAAATTCCTACTCTCTCAAATATCACTAATAATTTCAAATGTTGTACATGAAGAAGAAGGCAAGTGAATTTTCAGAAATAATCCTTAAGTGCATAAGGGGATGTCTTAAATTTGAATCTGAATCTGCCAGGTAAAGGCCACATTTAACTTGTTTCGTTGTCGTTCTCATAAGAAAACAGGGTAAAATCACTACATTGTATTTTAAAATTCAATTAGCTATTCTTAGAGGAAGCCAATAATAAAGGGACGGTAGACTTTTGGACAAAATTACCAAGATAAACCTGTCATATTCTATCTAATTTTGAGCAATCACTAACGAACAAAATTAATGGGGATAAATGGAAGAATTTTTACTTTCAATCACACTGAACACGTTAGTATAATAGCTTTCTTTGTCCCGTTCTCAGTCCAATACAGCAATTGAAAATGCAAAAGAAAATGAGTTGTGCTATTCACACCCACCCTTTTAATCCCTACACCCACCTTTTTTTTAAAAAAATTTCAATTCCAATTTTACCCCTCGCGTAATAAACCAGGTGGGTGCACGGAGTATTTCTAGATAATGGAGCTCGGCCAGCCTTGGCCGAGCTCCCCCATGGGGAGCTCGGCCAAGGATGGCCAAGCTCCTTTTTGGACGCTCGGCCATCCTCGGCCGAGCATCCGAAAATATTTTTAAGAAAAAATATTTTAAATTGATAATGTTTTTATAATATTTTTTTTGATATTATTTTTGGATTTGGAGAAGGAACACGCGATCTATGAGTGAAATCGAATGGGGCGAAACCGCACAATTTGGAGATTTAGTATTCGAACTCCGTTTTGGACAAATAATATACCGATTTGGAGTAGCTCGGCATACGAGTCGAACTCATTCCTTCGGGATGACATACGATGGATTTTGGCCATCCGAAAGCGTTTAGGCAGCGAAATCAATATTTTTCTATTTTTTGGCTAATTTAATTTTATTTATTTATTTGTTTTTAATTTTATTTTATCACCATAAATAAAATAAGTGCATTTTTAAAAAATTTATTCAATATTTATTTGTTTTTCTATTTTATTTTATTTTATTTGTCCAAAACGGAGTTCGAGCACTAAATCTCCAAATTACGGTTTCATCCCATTCGATGTCACTCATAGATCGCGTGTTCCTTCTCCAAATCCAAAAATAATATCAAAAAAAATATTATCAAAAACAGTATCAATTTAAAATTTTTTTTAAAAAAAAAATATTTTTGGATGCTCGGCCAGCCTTGGCCGAGGTCCTTTTTGGACGCTCGGCCATCCCCGGCCGAGCATTTAAAATACTCCGCGCACCCACCCTGTTTACTACGCGAGGCTAAAATTGGAATTTAACAAAATTTTAAAAAAATATGGGTGTAGGGATTACAATGGTGTTCAAAAACACCCCTGGGAGTTTCTTAACTGAGAAACTCCCGGGTGTTTTACGGGTCCATACGACCTCCATTTTTAAATTCGAAAATTGATCTAGATTCAGGACGATGAGACGGAGCTCCAATAATTTTTTCAAAATTTTTGCGATCCCATTGGATGCCGTAGCGGCCGGTCAACTTTTTGGCTAAATTTTTAGCTAAAGTTAGGCAAAAAGTTGACCGACACGACATCCAATGGGATCACAAAATTTTGAAAAAATGCTGAACTTCGTCCGTCAAATCTAGATCCATTTTCAATTTAAAAGCAGTCGAATATGAACAGGAGTTTCTTAGTTAAAAACTCAGTGTTTGAACACCTAGGATTAAAGGTGGGTGTGAATAGCACAACTCAAAGAAAATACAGATGTATAAAGTCAACGTGCTTGATATCTCACCCCAAATCCTGCAATCCACGGCCAAGCAGTGCTAAGTCGTTCTTGTCTGACAGTGAAATCAACGCTTGCTTCCTCCCTGACAATCCAATATATCGAAGCAATTAATAAGGTTATGAGAGAGTTCGAACAATATACAATTTCCAAAGACAATACCAGTTTGGGAGTTGAGCTTCGTAGTGGAGAGAGTATCCGCCATGGCTTTAACTGGATAAGAGGTTAACTTCAACGACGCTGCTGACAACTATACAAGCGCAACGCCAGAAAATTTTTTAGCTGGACTTTCAATTAGCAGAAGTTGAAAAAAACATTAAGCAGAAGAATCGAAATAAGTACCGGTTGATTGGAGGGAGAAAAAATTCTGGAAACAGAGTCGAGAGAAGAGAAGGCGGAGAAGAATAATTTAACGTTGGGCAGCGAATTGACGGCGGATTTAGTGGCGGCAGGAGCGGCTGCGGCGGCAAAACCCAGCATAGTTCGCGTCAGGCTGTTGTTTTTCACGTCAAACTCCGTTTAGTATCGGAACTTATAATTTAAGAGTTAATAATTAACTGTTTCATTCCTCACTGAATTTTCGCCAAACCTCATTGAACTATTTCACACGTGGGATCAATTTCTGTTAAAAAAATAGATAAAAATTCCAACTCACCTAATAGAAATGATGGATCAGGAAGTTTAAGTGACGGACATCTAGACGCAGAGATGCTTCCCAAAACGGAATGGAATGGAAAAATTCTGAAATGTCGTCAAAACCCTAATTGCCTCTTTTTGCATCTTCTTCCTCGTCTGTTGTTGTGATACTACCAGACTACAGGCTAAATTTAATAGGCATGTTTCTTCCTTCTCGAACCTAGAAAAGCCAGAAAATTGAAACTCTTCTTCTGAAAAAAACAATAATCGCTTTATTCCATAACATAACGGAAATCAATGTCTTGGAAACCCAGGTCAACCGGTTACTGATTCTACCTGAAAATTAGGGCTTGCACATTTGAATATAATTTGTTGAAAAGAACAGGAAAGAGAGTGATTAATATATGCTAAGCAGGATTTAATTTTTATTAGTTGGGACTGTGTTGACGTGGAATTGGCACTTGTGAAAATGTTTGCCACGTTGGAACTCTAATTTGGGGTGGTACTTGGCACTGGACGACAGGTAATTCTGAATGGCATTAAAATTTTCACTTTTTCCCATTTTTTATCTATTCTTTCTTTTGGTCAAATTAATTACATTTATATATCTCGTGAGACCTATATATGCTATACAAATATCCACCATTCAACTCCACTCATTCCTTCTCATTTTTACATTAAAAAAAAAAAAAAAGACCATAGCAAATCCAATGATATCACCCAACATACAAGACTTGCTTTAAACACTTAAAAACTGGATCTAGTCCATAGAAACTACTACTGGTGCTTGTTGGTTGGTCGGGGCATAAAAATCATCAACCCATTCGAATTGCAAATTCGAACCAATACGGATCGGTTTGAAAACACATGCAGTTTGCTTTTAAGTTGAAAATTTTGGAACGGAAATCTTGATATCGCTCAAAAACCGCCAAAAGCTGTTTAGACTGCTGAAGTCAACCCAAAACAATTAGAGGTGGATTGATTTCGGTTTCGAGTCCGATCAACACTAACCAACTCGAGAAAAGACCAAGACGAACCAAATCCCATACATATTTATTTACAAAAAGCCATTTAAGGGCACTGTCAATACACTTCCAGCACATGAAATAAAAACTAAACGACAACAATATCCTTCTCCTTAGAGATTTCTTCAGAGGCTTCAAGCTATCTGCAATCAAAACAAGCATAACCATCTCTTAACAAGCACAAATACAGGAAAACTAAATACTAATATACCATGTAGAAATCTAAATCCTTGATCCACCACTTGTCCCTAGTAAATATAGGAGAAAGAAAAAACCGCCCACCAGCATCTTCTTCCCCACACGCACATTGCTGTGCCTACCAGACTGGCTGCGGAAAAAACAAAATTGCAAGTCACTGTCAACTTCGTCTTCCATTTCTCTCAATCTTCCTTCCAAATTCCCCTTCTTTTTTTTCTTTTTTTAAAGAGCCAAAGACGGACGGCAGGCATCAATAGTCGGACCCCATGGTGGAGGATTGTTCTTCATTGCTGATAGCAGCATCAGGAACCAGCTTGCCAGGTTTCACTTCAGGGATGGCGGGAAGCTTTATCTTGGGGGAAAGCTTCTTGGCTTCTTCGATTGTGTAGATGAAAATCTTCCTCACCATGGTGCAAAATTCACTGCATATATAACCACTTTTAGATGAATTATTATTGAAAAAAAAAAAAAGAACAAACATAGTGCCACAACATAGAAGCACATTGCATATGTTTTAACGGCAACACATACTGCAAAATAGCTATAATTAGGTGTATTCATTTGTTGCGTAGTTAAATCTCGTTAGGATCACTATAGGACACAGCATATCATGGGTAGTCCTTTGTTGTATAGTTGACTTAATAAATCCCGCGCTGAATGCACTGTAATCCAAGGCCCAACTACTTATTTTGTGTGTGTGTGTGTGTGTGTGTCTCTCTCTCTCTCTCTCTCTATATATATATATATATAAAGGTGTACGAATGCAAGTGCAGGTACAGCACTACTAATTTCAGGAGGAAATTTGCACTACATTTATAAGGACAGAATAACGGAGTTAGGGATTGACTTAACGGCCAAGGGTCATCTCCAACCATCATCATGTCATCCTCGTCATCAGTGTAGACAACCTGCCATTTCTTCATCGATCCACAGAGTTCCCCTTCAATCTCGAACATTGTTTCCAATTTTTTGAGCAGATCATTGTAGTTATGGAATTTGGTAAGATCAACAGCCCTCCCAACAGCAATGCCTTGCATATGAACCTAAAGGAAACAATAGTTCAGTAAATAGAACTTCACATGAAAATGCTTTCTTCTCCAGAAAACAAACCATGTATTAATAATATAAATAAGCAGCATGAAGTATGAACTAATGCTTACCTTAGTACAGCTTCGGATTTGCCTGCCTTGTGGTTCATGGGGAGATCTGAGGCATGACTTTTCTGGCTCAAAACTTACTGAAGGAACATCAGACTTCTGATTCGATGGCTCAGAATGCTTCACAGATTCAGCACCTACATGTGCAAGTTGAGATTCCTGTTCCACAACTGCCGGTGCAGTTTCTTCAACATTTGAATTGCAAGGCAATTCAAATCCAAAAAGCTTGTAGCCCTGTGCCGCTTTTTTCCCACTAACTGGCACACCAGACTCTGCAGCAATTTCTACTTGTTTAGGAAGGTACATTGAATTGCCAGAAATTGGATGCATGGTCTCATTGTGAGTCAGATTGCTGACTCTAGTACCAGAATTAAGTTTAGGTGATTGGTGGACATCACGTCCACGTGATGTATCACAATAAGAGAATGCTGAAGAGGAGTCCAGTGGCGATTTAAACACACCTGTGAGAATCAATGGATTGGTTACTGGAAAATATGTCAAGCGGTTCTTTTACAAAAATTACCCACGACAGAACCATACCAAGTGAAGAATGATCTTGCACTGGAGAAGGCAAAATAGGGGGTCGAGTCCGCTTATTTCTTTGTGGAGGCTGGGCGCTTGGGGGAGTTGTTGCAAGAAGTGGTTCTATCTCCCATGGTGAAACTTTGTCTGGACGCAAAATCGAGGACTGTTCGTCCCACTGAACCTGCAAGCGCACAATCCTCACAAGTCACAACAGTTCTTTTTCCTTTCCTAACCTCCCCCCCACCCCCAAAAAAAAAAAATCAAATTTTCTACCAGCTAGCTGTTAATCAGTAATCAGTGTATAATTGCTCACCTTCAAAGATCTCCACTCTGAATCAGGCCACCTAGATGAAGCATTATCCTCGAAACCAACAATTGTCCCGCTGAACCTGTGTGAAAATTTAATCATCCGGAAAATATTATATCAAAAATCCATCAAAGAAAAGTAAGTTCGTCAATTCATCAGCGATGGAAATACCTTCTTTCTGGAACCTCTTCACCCTCAAATCTCATTTTAAACCGCATCCCAACTGAGAGTTTGTGATTATGAGCTTCGAGATACTTATTTACACTTACAAGGAATTCAGATCGACTTGTCCTGGTAACAAAAGTTTGCAGTTCAGTAAGTTTTGTTATTTCTAAACATTCAATATAAAGATAGTCCCCCTTCTCATGTAATAAAACATATATTAAAAAAATTGATTCCCGACTTGGATTTTCGAACTGGGATATTTCCGTGAAAACACACACGCACACACAGAAATTGGATGAATATAGCAGATTAGAACGGCTTAGACAACATGTCTATCAATACCATTACGACAAATAATATCTCTACAAGGCTAGAGACAAAAAGAAAGTTGACAATATTCTTGAACTCACTAGTGTCTTACTGAAATACATCAAATGATGTAGTGTATGGGTCTATGATGTCATACATAGTGGGAACCATAAAGAGGAAAATTAAGGGTATGTTTGCTATGGATTATTGAAAAACTAAATTTAGGCATGTGGTTGCGAAGTAAAGAGGAGGTATTAAAAATATGTAAAAAATTCCTCAAATCAATGTATAAGTGGTTGAAAATTGAAAATGAGGAAAGAGAAAGTAAATTAACATGAAAGAGAAAAAATAAATTAAATTTAATGTGTATCAAACAAGCCCTAAGAATAGCGTCAATACATAGCAATTTCAGTCGAGGAAAGATTAGTTCAACCAACAGCAGTCACTGGTTCAATCACATAGTAATGCTTCTTAAAGACTTAAGAGAGACCAAAATTCGATATATTAATTTGCACGGATCACTATAACAAAAGCAATTCAAAGCTGTCTATTGCAAATATTCATTTAAGAGTTCATCATCAGGAATTGGAGGGAAAAAATGAACCTTGGTTTATAGAAAACTGAAAAGAGCGTCCCCGTAGTGATAGCATGTTTTGCAGTAGCAAGAACCCCTAGGTGCATGCTGTGACTTGATATCACAGAAGACGGCATATTAGTTTGTTGTCTCATTAGCCTGCGCACTCCAACTCGAAGCTCCCCACTTTCTCCCCTGTCCAAAAGTGTAACATGTGACTACTATAAGACACACATGGACAACGGTACAACTACGACAACATCGATGAACAAATAAAACACACAGCCCTTCCCCCTCCCAATATCCACCCATGTGGAGAGGCAGCCTACAATCTCCAGTCATGAAACCTACCACGGCTGTCAACATACCTTAAGAAAATAAAAGCATCTCCAGCAACCAACTTCTTGGCACTAACAAAGACACTCCATCCGGTTGTCAGTAAATGGCGCCTTGGTTGACCTACAATTGAGTATGCATCATATGATATAAAACCGAGTCATCATAAGACAATAACAATCTCATATAAAAGTAGAACAATTACAGATAAACTTGATAAAAGAACAAAATTTAACAGAACTGCAGTATTCAAATGCAGGAAAACGGTTGAAGATTTCAAGGAGTCATCAGCCATATTCTTCAGGAAGAAGCATAAATTACAGAGACACCACATTAAGAGAAATAAATGTGGTACAAAAGAAAGGTATCCTAATAAAGCCAGATGAACTTTTCTTTTAATGACTAGGATCAGAAAAAAGAAATGCAAGTTCGTACTGTTCCACAGAATTGCAAAAAAAACTAGAGATCAACTTCTGCGTTGTGATAGCAGATGTGACCTCCTTACTCCTTAAATAGAGCTCAGAATGAGGAACCAAACCCAAACCAGAATAGACAAAGATCATTGTTTTCCTAATGAAACACTCTGCTCCCAAGAATCATTGACATGGGTTCATTAGCTCCACAAGAGAAATGAAGAGAGCAGAGCATGATTTTAGATAGTAAAAAACACTGTGCACTAGTGCAAAATGCAATACCAAGAGAAAGAACTTGTCTGTGGATGATCTAAACTGAACAGCAAGTACAACTAGAAGTGTATGACAGGTCAAAATACACTGGGATAGCACCTATATGGTGTGATTTCATGAACTTTTTCACCCTTCATGGTTAGTCATATAAACCGAAAAACCAACCGACCGACCGCCTTGGGTCTGTTCGGTTCGGTTTTTTTGGCAGGGTCGGTTTGGTTTTCGGTTTGGTTTGTGCAAACCCGAAAAATCTATCAGTTTAAAATTTTAAAATAAAAATAAAATAAAATAAAATAAAGAAAAAATATACATTTTTATCCATTATTTCTAAATTTGAATTTGGTCAAACCAGTCAAATCCACATATCTCGTGGGACCTACGTGTACCACACAAATCTCCACTATTCAACTCCACATATTCTCTCTCTTCTTTCACATAAAAATACAAAAAAAATCCAATCCTAACATGGGCTTAATGTACAAAACTTGTCAATCAGTTCTTCATTAAGCAGACTCTAACCTCTGAAAATATGACGAAAATGCCATTCATGGCCATGAAGATCAGTGGCGACCAATTCCTGTGAGGGTGGCAGCTGAGACATATCCTGAATACAAAATAAACTGTCAGACCCAACAAAGAGAAGAATAGAGAAGTAAAAGATTATAGGAGAATGGTGTCCAGAGTTCAGTATAATTTACCAACGGAGGTAAACAATCGTCTGCATGCCTCCGTAGAACAGAAAACCCACCATGGGTGCTTGTATCAGAAGCAGTAAGGGTTTTGCAGAATGAGTGGACAGTCGTCCGTTCAGGTTCTGGTGGAGGGGGATCCAGGCTAGTGATCTCAGTTTCCTGATACCCAAGAATTATGAAAAAAGAAAACGTAAGAACAGTTCCAGCAGAAACAGGAGGAGGAAATTTCAAAATACAAAATCTGAAATTGCAGGAAGTATAAATTGCAAAAACTCTGAAATGTAAAGAAATTACTAGTGAAAAATAAATAATTGATAAATTTAAAAGAATTCACCTGTTCAGGATGCAGGGTTATCTGAGCATACACCTCATCTGTTTCTGGTTCAGCCTACAACCCATATGTACAGTGTCAAAAAAATTAATGCATAAGATATATAACTGGAATTCCTGGAGTAGGAAGACTGTGTCCATGTGAAAAGAGAAAACATCTCATGGATCCTTACCTGAAGATGAACGTACATCACTCTGCAGAGGATTTTCGAGGGTAAGTCGAACGAAGGAAGCTGCTGGTCTAATCCCTGTTGCATCGATGCTTCAAGCTACACAACAGAACCAATACCAAAAAATTATTACAGCAGGAAACACAAGTAGTATGATGGAAATTTTATAATCAGAGGGTTTCAGGGTTTGAAACTTCCTTTAAGAGTGAGAAGTACAAAAGAAAATGACTTGCATCAATACCACAAGAAAAAGGAAATAAAATAAATATTCAACAGAATAAAGAAAGTTGTCATATATATATAACAACAATTTGATAGAGTAGCAGTATACGAGGAAGAAAACATAATTCATGCTAACAAGAAGCATAATTTTCATAATCAAATATGCAGCAGCATACATGAATGGTGAAACAAAACTAACAACAGACAACCTTTTAGAGTTATTGGGGAAAAAAAGAAGAATAAAAATATCACCATACCTGTTCCATGTGACCCTGCGGAAAGTAAAAAACTCGTTCCCCTTCACGAGGAACAGAAACAAGGGGCCCAGCACAGGCATGCCAGAGTTCTTTATACAAAGCATCATTCGCGGCTCCTGTAATAGAACCAGGTAATACACCAAAGTCTAGTACCACATGTAAAAGAGAGGTATACTTGCATATACAGATAAATTATAGAATACAGATGGCTTATTGTTGCAAATCCGACATCAAATCAAGCAGATCAGAGCATACGTATTAAGGCTGGTTGGACAAGGATTTTTGAAGAAAATGGATTTTTTAAGAGAACGTGCAGCTGAGAAGTAAACAACGGTTAAAGAAAATGTGGAACAAAGTTGAGGGAAAAAAATTGTGGTTGAAAATTAGTATTTAAAGAAGTGACTGTTTTTTCAGCTAATTCAAACAAGCTCATAGAAGCATCTTTTCCCTGGAGAACATCTCCACAATCTGAAAAATAATAAGCATATATAATATAGTTGGATTTTAGCCAAGCTTTTCTCAAAAGAAACACATCTATAAACAGCTGCACAATTTCACCACTCCCTTTTCATCTGGAGATCCATTTCTCTGCTAATTTATCGCTGCCAATAAAGTATCTATAAACACATTGGCCAGACATGGCATATGTTTGGCTTCCTTACCCTTGAAAAGGGGTTTAGAAAGTTCACAATTTTTTAAACCACTTTTTGTCTAGAGTGTTTTTTTTTTTTTTTTTTGAACTTAAACCATCATTGCCAATGCCTGACATCCATGCTCTAAATTCTGTTCACCTATTTCTTTGTCGTAAAAATTGGGAAAAATCAACAATGCCAATTGGCAAACCCAATACACACTGCAGACAGTTATAAGATGAATTGCATATCATTTATGGAGACGAAACTTGCTGTGACGAGCACATATGCATTCTTTGCGAGGAGCATATCAGAGAAAAATCAAGATCCAAATGGACATCTGCCTTCTAAAGTTCTTTTTATTGCTTTTATACTTGCAACAAAATCAATTCTGAGAAAAAATCAAGATCCACATGGAGCCCTATCTGAGCTTTATGGCAACACTTGGATATGGCAAAAAAATAAAAGTCCAGACATGGTAACAAAGCAATGACAATTCCATAATCAGCCCCACAGCATCCACAACACCACCACAAATAAAAGCTGCAAAATAAGATCTACACCGAGTAATTGAGTTCCAAATATAGGGCCTGTTCTATTTACATTAAATTTCATCAAATAAAATTTACCCTTTTCTCTCTCACTCTTTTCAACCACTTATACATTGATTTGACAATTTTTTATATTATTTAATATCTCTTCTCCAATTCTCAACCAAACATCTAATCATATATTCAATTTCATCAAATTTAATGTGAATCAAACAAGCCTCTTTAAGCAATTGAAGAGTCAAACAAGTGCCACAAATCAAGCAGATCATCTAGGTTTATCTCATGTAGTACATAACAGGGAACATTTACCACATAAAAAGTTGATCATTTGCACGATATCTGTACAATGCCAAAAGTAATAACTCAAACCTGGAGGAGGTCCTCCGCCAAAATGATTTGCAGCAAGGTGTGCCATGAGAAAACCAACTCAGTACTCAATTGATGGGCAAAACTCCGTTCTACAGAAAACAGATGATGTTAGAAGATGAAACTCCACGAAAGGACAAATATCAATTAGGCATATCGAAATGTAACTGGATGGCCTTATATTTATACCCCAAATTAGTAAAGCCCTCGAATACTCCAAGCTTTTGCCTTTATGGCCTGGAATGCAGCAAAGTTTGTCTCTATCCGCAACTTCTCTGTGCAGAAATCACCGAAAACGCGTGACCTTTCCACCAGTTGCCCTTTCCCCCGTTAGGTAGACCTTATCTTATTCACTTAAATATTGGATACCGTCTCTAATCTCTATGAACAGAAATGGACCAGATTTTTCATTGAAATTCCAAAGGCACTGAACAAATAAAAAGATTACATTAATAGGGTGTTAGGCAACCCTTTAAAAAAAATTTTACCATTTTTTACCACTTTTTTATCCATTATTTTTTTACCCTAAATCAATCATATCCACATATCACATCACATCCACAAATCTCCACCATTCAACTCCACTCATTCTCTCTCCTCCTTTACATTAAAAACCTTTTAAAACCATTAAAAATCAACTCTTATCACAATATAAAACCCAAACCGTTGATGGTTGACTAAAATGTACTTTAATAATACAATTAAACATTATTAGATCCAAATAAAGACTTTTCCCTAAAAAGAAGATACATCAACTTCATTTTATCATATCATACATGACTAGAAAAGATAAACTAGTATACTGCCTGTTTGAGGTAGAATCCTATCGTATAGATAGTTTTTGTAGCAAAATCAAAAGATTGAAGAACATGTGACCCTTCCACCCGTTACACTTCCACCCGTTAGGTAGAGTTTATCTTATTCACTTCAATTCCGGATACCTTCTCTAATCTCTATGAACAGAAATCGACCAGATTTTTTGTTGAATTTCGAAAAACACTGAATACTTAAAAATATTACATTAAAACCAAACCATTGACTAAAAGGTACTTTCATAATATATTAAGCATTATTAGATCCACCAAAAGATTTTTCCCTAAAAAGAAAATACATCAACTTCATTTTATTATATCATACGTGACTAGAAAAGATAAAAAAGTATACCGCCTGTTTGCGGAGGAGGCATCCGACCATAGAAATAATTTTTGTGGCAAAATCAAAAGGATTGAAAAACATTTTACCATTATACCCATTACGTAGAGTTTATCTTATTCACTTAAATTCTGGATACCTTCTCTATGAACAGAAATGGATAAGATTTTTCATTGAACTTCGAAAACCACTGAATAAATAAAAAGATCACATTAAAACCCACACCCTCGAATAAAAGATACATTAATAATATAATTAAGCATTATTAGATCCAACAAAGATTTTTCCCTAAAAAGCAAATACATTAACTTCATTTTATAAAATATCATGCATGATACTAGAATCCAACTGCTGAGACAATTTTGTGGCAAAATCAAAAAGATTGAAAAACGTGTCACCCTTCCACCCGTTACGTAGAGCTTATCCAATTCGCTTAAGCTCTGGATACCTTCTCTATGAACAGAAATGGGCCAGATTTTTCATTTAACTTCCAAACACTGAATAAATAAAAGATTACATTAAAACCGAAATCAAGGACTAAAAGGTACATTAGTAATATAATTAAGCATTATTAGATCCCACAAATATTTTTCCCCAAGAGACAAATACATCAACTTCATTTTATTATATAATACATGACTAGAAAAGATAAACTAGTATACCACTTGCTTGCGGTGGAATCCGATCGCATAGATAATTTTTTCTTGCAAAACTCAAAAGATTGAAGAGAGCGCGACCCTTCCACCCGTCAGGTAGAGCTTATCTTATTCACTTATATTCCGGATACCTTCTCTATGAAGGAAATGGGCCAGATTTTTCATTGAACATCCAAAAAACACAGAATAAATAAAAAGATCACATTAAGACCCTAGCCCTGGACTAAAAGGCACTTGACTAATATAATTAAGCATTATTAGATCCAACAAAGATTTTTCCCTAAAAGGCAAAGACATAAACTTCATTTTATTATATCATATCATACATACGCCGCTTGTTTGTGATGGAATCCAACTATAGGGATAGTTTTTGTGGAAAAAAAAATGTGTTTGACGCTTCCACCCGTTACCCTTCCACCCATTGGGTTGAGCTTCTCTTATTCACTTAGATTCTGGATACCTTCTCTGTTGACAGTAATGGACCAGATTTTTCAGTGAACTTCGAAAGACACTGAATAAATAAAAAGATTACATTAAAACCCAAACCCTGGACTAAAAGGTATTTTAATAATATAATTAAGCATTATTCGATCTGATAAAGATTTTTCCCTAGAAAGCAAATACATCAACTCCATTTTACTATATCATACATGACTATAAAAGATAAACTAGTACACCTTTGTGGTGGAATCTGATAGGACATAAAAATTTTGTGGCAAAATAAAAAATGATTGAAGAGCTTTCGAGTGAATTGGGGAGGAAAGTGGGTTTTTTTCCTTGATTTAGAAGGTCAGACACACAGCCATGTCACTTTTCATCAATGACGAGGTTTTCTCTACATTGAGATTTTTCTTCTAGTCCAGCAACTTTTCCGTTATAAATAGATAATTGAAACTTAGAGCATCATACATTTCTTTTCCAATCCACCGTAATATAGAAATAAAAAATAAAAATCAAACGAAAGAAACAAAAAATTAAAAACACAGCACAAATTCGAGTTTTGTCTTCTCACCGTAAATAGTAGTATTAGTCAAAATTTTACAGCTTACACTTCAGAAGACTTAGATCAAATGCAAAAACTGACAACCGTAAAAAAAAGAGATCCAAACCATAAAGAAAATCTAAAAAGCTTTACAAAGTATTATTTATAGCTCCACAAACCAAGCCTTTAGGAAATTCAACGTTTTCCTTATACATCTCTACATATATGCAAAGTATTTTAAGTATGTATAGTTTAGCAGAGACAACTATTCGGACAAGAGCAAATCAAATCTAGAAATATCAAAGGAAATTCAACACATACCAAAACAACAGCTAACTCTCCACCACGAATTTGATTTGCTGCACCTAAATCCTAGGGGAATCCGCCGTTTCCATATTTACCCCAAAATCATCCCCGAACCATATATCTTCTACTGAAATACTAACAGCTGAAAATCAAATCCCAAGCTCAATTTTCTCCAACGTTTCAGCAAATGAAAATACAAAAAATAATAATTCGAGGATTTATGAAAAATTCTAGAGAGAGAAGGATGAAGAAAGATGGGAGATGGATGGTCTTTGCCTGGTTGAAGCCGACAGTACTTTTCTATTCTCTCTTATCTCTCTCTACAAAATAAAAATAAAATTATAAAATGAAATTTCTCTCTATCTCTCTCTATTTTATTTAATTTTTCCCAAATGTTGGACTATGGAGAATAAATGGCGTCGAATAGGAGAATTTGGTGGGCGTGGGGGGGGTGGGGTGGGGGAGGTGATAGGGTGGTTGGGTAGGTGCGCATTGCGCACAAGGTTGTAAGAAAGTGAATAATGGTGAGGGACAGGGATGAAAAGCGTGCCCTGGAATGGGTACAGGTTTCCCGTCCCGTGTCCACGCGCGGAAAGGGCATATAAATTCAACGCTTTGGGAATTGAAATTTCTTTGCCCTAACTTAATTAGACATCATTAATTGCGCTTTTGCTTTGTTTAGTTAGAAATAGTAATTACTCCATAAGTAATTCTTTGTTTAATTAGAAATAGTAATTACTCCATAAGCATTTCTTATCATTTCCTTTGTGGTAGTTATTACTTAATTTAATTGTTATTGACATTGCAATTATTATACATCATAAATGTTATGCCTAATTTTTATTATGAAGTTTACGTGTGAAAAGTTAATTAGAGTAAAATTATATTATTAACCACACATTTCAAATCATTATTAATTCCTCCCTCCATCCCTAAAAAACAGTCTCATTTTCTTAGTTAATTTATTAATTATCATATATATCTATATTCAATATGAATCGTTATCAACATATGAAAATACTCTCTCCGTCCCATTTTGATAGATATATTTTTCATTTTGATCCGTCCCAAATTATAGACAAGTTTCTATAGTAAGAATCTAATTTATGTTTTGCTTGATTTAAATATGCATATTTATTAGGTAATTTGTTAATATATTTATTGATGCAAATGGTATTTTAGAAAAATTATAGAAAAGTTTATATTCCACACTATAATAATTGTGTCTTATTAATCTGTGTGGAAAAAAAGACATGTCTATCAAAATGGAACCAATGGAGTAATTAAAGTGGAATAATAAATATTTAAAATAGTATATCAGGTAAAATACTCATAAATATTACTTTTCTAATAAATATTAATTGATCTTTCTTCATTTTTGTGAAAATGGAAGTGAGACTATCTTTACAGTACGGATAGAGTATTATTTATGCACTTCGGTTCGTTGGTATAGTATTCAACTTAAAAAAATAATAATTTTGGACAAAATATAAAGGTATCTAAACCTATACTAATTTAATTCACTCACTTTTCTAAGCTGTAACATCACATTTGACAAAAATTAGTCGATATCTATGTACATAAAAGTTATCATTTAATACAATTGTTTCATATTTAGATTTCGTTTTTTGTTATACCTCTCTCTATCCAAGTATCCATAGGTCCTTTGTAATGGGTCTTCCACTAACCATCATTGATTTTAGTAATGGGTAGTTATAGCCATCAGCGGTCGGTACACGTTCTCTCATGCCATGCTTAAGGCTAATCTTGTTCACCTTAATCTGATTTCAATCCTCACTCTCAACTATTGACTGCAATGAAATTCCGTTGCTTTTCATTTACTGTTGGACACATCGTCTTACCTTTTGATTAATCAAATTCAATTAGACGAATTTGTGTGTGAGAAAACTATATAAACGTACATCTAATTATGCTCTCTATTTATGGTAAAAGTAATTTCACCTAATAAATAAATAATTCAGAAGAAATTATATTTTACTTTTAAGCAGTATATGTGTGTACGTGTATGTGTATGCTTGGTTGTAAAGAAGCTATTATTGTTGCTTGGAGAATTAGAATGATTAGTGGTACTAATTACCGATTAAGTAAACCGAGACAGAGAAATACACCCAACCCACCCATCCCTCAAGCTTTCCTAGTGGGGTGGACTGGAGTTTTCCTTTTCTCCTTTTTTTAAATTTTTTTTAATTTTTTAAACGTTATGTGTTGCCTGATTTAGCCCTAGGCTTTTTTGGGTGGGTGAGGATTGTCTAAAACAAGTAAAGCGTGTGAACATATCAATAAATGGATCCCAATATCGAATTTATGGACATTTTTAAGAAAACTTACGTTGCAACTTTTCAGGGGTTAATTACCAAAAAGAGAAAAAATATTCCCATGGTTGATGAGATGGCAATACAAGTGGAATTTATTTTGCAAAAAAGTTTTTCTTTTTGTTGGAAGTGCAGCATTGATTTGGCATTCCTTTCTCTTCTAATAATAATAATTAATTTATAAACTTATAAACGTTTTACAAATTTCCACGAAGTAAATTTTTTAACAAAAAATTGTCGCACTTTTTGGATTAGAAATGTTTGAGTGACTGAAGGTGATGTAAAAATTAATTTGAGAAAATCATTTTCATAATTTTCTCTTAAACTATTTTGAAATAATTATGTTACAAATGATTATCACTTATTGTGTTTCATGATTACATGTATCATGGAAGAAAAAAAAGAACAAAAAATTATGTTAAGTTGTCAAAACATCCCTCCATCCCATATATTTAGTCTTATCTTCCTATTTTGGATGTCCTAAATATATAGAAATTTTTTTTTGAGAAGTTTAGTTTAAAATATTTTACTTATATATAGCCTTATTTAATAATTAAATGTAACTATTAATTTTAAATTTTACACATTAAATAAGGGTAAATTAAGAACATGGTTTACAAAATACATATTTTCAATACTTTTCTTAATCTTTATGAAGAAATCAAATAAATTTATATTTATGGGACGGGTGGAGTATTTGGTTAGTCCGTAACTATTTATATTTTTACGTATTTGACAATAATTAAATTTGACATCCACATATTTTTTGTTTTTAGTTACAAATCAAAATTTATCGTTAAGATGGGTGAATTTTTTAAAGTACCTATCCATGTTGCGATTTTACCCTACAATTAAAATTTATTGTGACATCGAAAATTTACTATGACTAGGTACTCCGATGTACGAAAGGTTTATTTTTCACTAAATTAGTGAGTTTTGTTTTACCAGGAGTAAGACAAAAAAATGTATAGATAATAATAATAATGAATAGTTTAAAGTACGATTGAAATTACGCAATTTAAATTACAACTAAAATTTACACGTAATCGGTTAGATGGTCGATCTTACAAAACGCGTCTAGATATATGAGTAATAACTCCAAATTCGAGATTGAAATGATTATTTCTTTTTGGCTACATTTATTAGAAATTTACAAATTGTTATCCGCAATCAATTGTCCTAATACTTTATTTCATCTTTAGTGTTGCTTGGTAATTGGTCTATATTCTTTTAAAATTAAGTTTATTCAATGAGACAGTTATCTATTTATACTATTTTATATCTGTCCTTTTTTAGTTTTAACAATATAATCTCATAAATCCGCTTCAAAGAATAGTATCTGTTTCAAAACATAGTTGAATTAGCCACTTCTACGGAATAGTAAGAATAAGTCGTTTTAAGTGAAAAATAAATACTCTATCCGTTCCATATATATAGGCTTATTTGACTTTTCATAAAAATTTAAAAAAGTATTGAAAATATGTATTTTGTAAACCATATTTTCAATTTGCCCTTATTTAACGAGTAAAAATTAAAATTGATAATTACAAGTAATTATTAAATATAAGTAAAATATTTTAAATTAAATTTCTTTAAAAAAAACAAGTCTATATATTTAGGATATTCAAAAAAGAAAAATAAGACTAAATATATAGGACGGAGGAATTAGGAAAAATAAGTGAAAATCTCATAATTTATTTCTATTTTTTTAAAATTTTCTAGATGAGATTTAGGAGTTGTTATTTTCACCATATTTTTTTTACTAACTTTCATTAATTTTTTATTTTCTTTATTTTTCAATTATTTATATAATTATTTTATATATTTTAATATATTTTCTTTAATTTCAATGATATATTTAATATATTATTCGAGTAAATTTAACTTATCACTGACGTTGGTGTAAAGAGCAAACCCTTAATCCATAAGTTTTGCTCGGGGCATTTTACTTTGGGAGGGTCATCACATAGTACTATAGGAGCCAGACCTTTTCAGGGATGGGAAACCGAGCCATATATAAAATCGAAAAAATAAATAGAATTCCACCGTGTTTTTCTTGAGGGTTATATTGGTAACTTTATCCAGACAACTAACTGTTGTTGAGTTTTGACTTGACTGTGGTTTAACTAAAGTCCAAACAGAATAGTTAATTCTGCAGTCCTGTACTCCTGTTACGGACATCTCTAGTGGAAATTGTCCAATGACAAACGAACACGTGCCCGCTGGCCAGTGATTTCAGGGTCTGAGAGTCGTCAGCGCTGCAGCTTTTCCAGGTTTATATATTTTAATCCTTTTTCTATACATTACAAATTTTATCATTTTTTTTTAAATTATTATTTACAATCACTAATTCAATTATTTAATACATTTTTCTCAAATTTCAACAATACATTCAACAAATAAATCAAAAATTAAACTTCTCTCTCAAAGAACATTACTAGTGCTCTCCTCTGCTAACGTGTAGGAGAGTGTCTGTATTCAATGAGATGGTCTTCACGTCATCTAAAAATTTTTTTTTAAATCTACTGATAAGTGAGATAAGCCATACATAATTCTTTCACGTATATTATATCTCAAATTTTTGAGCAAGTGTGTATGTAAAAATGTGTAAAATTAGAGCTCTCAAAGAACATACCCTTAGACATTGTTTTATACAAAGTAAAATTTATTTACTCGAATTTCATATAGATTGGATAGTTAAAATTTAGAGAAATTATATTAAAAATATAAATAAATTATCAAATTAATATTTGAATAGTAAAAAAAAAGGGAAAAAATAGATTTGAATTTATTAAATTCATTGTGCATAGAGTTATATTTTAGTGTTTAACTCTTTAAAATAGATAGCATTTTACATTTAAAGAATAAATTGGAGATGCTCTAAGGCCTTGTTCTATACATCATAATCAATTTCAAAAAACTCAAATTTAATTTTTCTCTCTCATCATTTTTCACCACCAAAATATTAATTTGATAATTTATTTATATTTTTAATATATTTTCTTCAAATTTTAATCACTAATTTTACACAAAATTCAAGTAAACAAAAATTAATCTCTATAAAAAAGGGCCTTAATTAATATTTATAAATGGAAAATTAATTTCTCTCTCTCGTATTTCCTTTTTCTAATCAAAATATTTAAACATCTGGTTGATTATTATATTATTGTAAGAGTAAAAGTAATATAGTTTTTCTTTTTCTTTTTCTTTTTTTTGAATGAGAATAAAAGTAATATGTTATTAGGTTGATTGGTATAATCTTTCATATAAATTTGTTAGGAGGTAAAGTTTTGAAAAGTTGATAATATGTAATGAATGGTATTAGATCAAATTTAATGTTAATAGAACATTGTGTAGATTACAAATGGTGAAACAAATAATACAGGATTCAAGCCAAGAATTGTATCATGTTTTCTCAAAATAACTAAGCCGATGTCACCTATTGCACTCGATAATTGATTACGAGTCCCTGGCCATTTGACTTCATAAGGTTATCTTTTGTATTTTTTAACTGTTGTATTTTATTATTTCTGGGTGTCTTTAATAGTTTGTAACGTTCGTTGCCAAAAAAAAAAAAAAAAAAGAGATTCGTAAGGTATTTAAGGTTAATTGGTGCAATCAAAACTCAATGGATCTATTTAAAGATTTGATTGGTCAAAAAATTTGACGCATGACCCTTGTCAGCTTTCCATCTCTTGTGGCCGTTATGGTCCTATTGGACGCGGAATTGCATAATCCACTATTTATAGTTGAGTTCAAATATTTTGAAAATGTTCATATTAGTAAAGATGTTCATAAGAGTATGTTAGCGAATGAGTTTTAATGTATTTTTATGAGTAGGAAGAGAGAGAATGAGTGGAGTTGAATGTGGAGATTTAATGAGTAGGGAAATAGATGAATGTGATTTATTTGACCAAATTTGAAATTTGAAAAAAATGTATTAAAATACATTTTTGGAAGTGTGCTAACACCCACTTAATGTTTTCTTAAATTGTATGACTTCTAACTCTAACCTCTCGCATATTTTATTTTGACCCATAATTAAAACTATTGAACTAATTTGTCCCTAATTAAATAATTTCATCATAATTTTTTTTCTTACTTGCGTTAGTATTTTAATATTTTATTTTTTTAAAAAAATTCCTCTAATCTTAGATATGTACACATTTTAAATGTAACCAATCATTAAAATTTAGTCTCATTAATGTACTTCGGAATTTTGAAGTCTAATACATTAGAATCTAAAAACAATTTTCGAACTAAAAGACCCCACCCCATCTCCATTGTGAAACCAGGAAACCTCATGCCAGTTTCAGCGTAAACCCACAGCAGGCGATATCGCTGCTAGAGAAACCAGTTACTAAAAAAAAAAATTCAATATGTATTTTTGGGCAATTGATAACATGACAAATATAGTGTGTGATAGGCAAAAGTTTTTTTTTTTTTTTTTAATTTTTATTTTTTATTTTTTGTCAAACCAATCACATTCATACATTTTATAGAACTCACATATGCTATACAAATCTCTATCATTCAACCCCACTCATTCTCTCTCATCTTTTACATTAAAATCTATATTTAAAAAAAGCATAAAAAATACAATCCTATCACCATTATAAAAATATTACATTACATATGCAAAAAGCATAAGAGTAAGCATGCCCATATTTCAATGTATCTTAGAAAGACTCTGCTCAAACCTTTGTGGCGACAAAAAATATTGGGACCATTGTGTGTGGTTGATATTTAAAACAATATTTTAAAGAATGGTATTTGTTTCAATGCATGCTTTGACGGGCCTAGCTTTGTCCACTACGATTAAAAATAATACTAATATTCAAGTTAATTTTAAATTAATTTTTATATCTAAATATATTTATAAAATTATGTATTTTTTGTTTTTATCAATCCTTGGCAATTTATTTCAGTATATTCAAAGTGTTTATTCAATTGTAAATAATAATAAATATATCAAAAAAATCACGAGGAAGCATTCTGTGATTCCTTATAGCTTGTTTGGTTCAGCCTTTGCAAAATTTTATTTTTTCTACAAATTCATTTTTAAATGTATATTGAGTGGAATCTATAATCTCTTTTCAATTGTCTACAAAAATAATTTTTACCTGACAAAACGTATACAAAACGAGTCCTCAAAATGGCCCTGTCAGAAGGAAACAAACTAGGGAGTGAGCTCCATTAAGAGGTTATGGGCTCATAATTATGGGTCTAGGCGGAAAACACACTACGTTGGGCCGGACAACAAGACAAGTAGGTCTCCACAGCCCAAACTCCAAAACCTGGCCCACATTCCACACACCTTGGTAATTGTCCTTTAACCTCCCGCCTCGCTTTTTTTTTTCTTTTTCCATTTCTTTTCTTTTTCTAAAAAAAAAATTGCAACGTATTATATTATTATCTCTCTAGAGAATTTTTTCACAAACAGATTTTCAATAAGTTGTACAAATATGATTTTTCATGGCAAAATCCTATAGAATTACATGTTACGATAATTGACTCATTCTAAAAAAAAAAATTGCAACGTATTATATTATTATCACTCCAGGATTTTGTCACACACTAAGCTTGTTCTATACACTTTAAATTTGATAAAGGTAACATAAGTTTTAGATTTGTGATTGAGAATTAGAGATAGAGTATTTACAAATATAAAGGACTTATCAAATTAATGTATGTGTAGTTGAAAATGGGGAGTGAGAAAAAATTAATTTAATTTAATAAAATTTAATATATATAGAACGAGATAATAAAATTGATGACACAGACTGTAAAAATATTGTTTCTTTCATAAAACAACAACATTATAATAGTTATAAGAAAAATTTATTGGAGCTCGTTCACTATAGTGTCTAATCTTATTTGATGCTGCATATATCAATTTTTATTTTTTATTTTTTCCAGTAAAGAAAAGAGATACACGATTTAGTGTATTAACGAAATTGAAATTGCAAGACTTCAAAAATGTAGGAAGTGTTTCTTCTTACATGACAAAAACGTGTGCATGATTTTCTGAATGGCATCTAAGGATCATGCTCTTGCCATGAACAATGAAGCGTTTGTCTAATTGTTTTAGTTATTTATGGAATCACATAATTAGATTTATTAAATACTCCTTATCTTCATTATTATAACATAAAATCGATTATTTTCATCAGTTTCAGAGTATAGTTTACTTACTCTATTGAGGTTGCCTGGATTTTTCTGTGTATTTCTTTATTATTATGTTGAATTTAATGTAATTTTTTACCGATAAAATAAATGACTACGTATTATAATTCAATGAGAAAGTAACATTTTAAATTCTTCTAATAATAGTAATTATAATTTCATAATTCATGTGAAATTGAGAGTAGACTAATTCTACTGGAGAAAATTAGTAATATATATATATCTAACATTCCTTTTCGTTTTCTTAATTGGGTATTAGTCAGAATCTAACATATGTATTGTTATCTAGTGATCCCTGAACTCCAAACCTATCAAATTTTATCCACTAAGTTTTACAGTATTGTTTTTAGTATTACTTAAATAAATTCTATGGGAACGAACGAAATACTTATATTGATTTAATCGTTAAAATTATGACAAAAAACTTAAAATCGTCACCGTTATGAGTTATGACGCAAAGAATTCCAATTACTTAATCTACATTACTTTAATTTGGAAAGAACACCATTTATATGGCCATTTCAGAGTGTGTCATAAAGTTGAGGGCCAATAAATTATTTGACCATATTATTTTTATTTTTTATCAATTTTATCTCACTTGATATAAGTAGGCTATGTGGGAAAATACCCAATAAATACAGGTCAAAATCGATCTTTACCCACTAGCTACAGACCATCTTATTTTTGCCCATTAACTACAGCATTTTATAAACTCTTTTACCACTTACTTAATTACACATTTTTATGACACTTTTGCCCTTCCAGAAATACCCAAATAGGATATAATTTTATCTCCTCCAGGTCCACATTCTCTCTCCTCTCTTCCCATTCAAATAGTTTATGGTGCTGTTAGATGAAATAATACATCCAAGAAAGGAATTCGAACCACTTCATCTAATACTTTGCTGCAAAACCATTTCGATCTAGTGGAATTTTACTTAAACTTTTACCGTCAAAAGGGGGAAATTAAATTGAGCCCCAAATTGCAATCAAGAACAATAACCAGATACTGTCAAATTCCTTCAAGGGCGAAAAATACTAATCGTAAAATTAACTATCATCAACATTAGAATGAAGTTTAAATTACCCGAATTCAAGATTGAGCTACAAAGCGAATAAGTAGCCTCCTGCGCAGTTAAGAACCAGAGGGCTTTTCCAACAATATGGAAACCCTTTTCCAAATTGATTTGAAATAGAAGAATGAAAACTTCAGCGACTCAATTGGAGTCATGCTCCTATATTAGCAACTTTTGGGAATAAAAATGCATCATTTGGAATATTATTCTGAATGGTGTATTCTTTTAGTGTTTGTCTCCATTGAGGTTATGTTGACGCACTCTTCCATTTGTGAGGGGATATGATGGTGTGTAGCTGTATGTCATTCTCAGAATCATTTATATATGCTTATGATTGTGGATGTAAAAATGTGGTGTACTTTGAGAATATCAGAGGTCAGCATAATGATTATCATTTCCGTACTACGGATTCAAATAATAATGCCAATATAGTATAAGACAATTCAATTTACCGAGCGATAATCTGATTACCAAATGTGGTAATCTTATTACTCGGGGTGGTAATCTTTCCATTTTAATGTTTGTGGACAATTTTACAGCTTATATATGCTTTGGGATATGGTATTAAATAAATGAAATTTAAAAGTCATTTTGTTGCATTGTGTTTGAATGGTTTGTATAGCTTTCGATCTTCTTATATTTTAAAACAAGTTTTGTTATTGCTGTTTCTTTTTCTCACATGCCGTTTATTATTACCATTAAAAACTTGTACATTATGCATATTGTTACCAAGATGTTACCGTTCTGAACCAATTTCAAAGATTACTGGGATGTCGATTAAGATTATCCGGGGATGAAAATATTGAAAGAGTGCGCAAACGGAGAAAGTGGGAGACGAGAGAAGCGAGAAGGTGAATGGTGATCTAGATTATCAGGGGTGATAATCTAGAAAGAGAAAATCGAAGACGATAAAAAGTGATAAGTGACTGGTCATTTAGGTTATCAAAGGTGGTAATCTAGAAAGAAAAAGTGAATAGACAGAAAGTCGAAGACGAAGGAAACGGGAGGTTGAATGATGATTGAGATTACTAAGGTAGGTAATAATATTACCGGATTGGTAATGTTTTTCGTACAGTGTAATTTCTTTTCTTTTTTGTTTATTTGACAATTGTGGAGTTGTAATATTGATTAAAAGGGTGGCAATCTAGAGAGAGAATTGTGGTAAGTCTTATATTTTGGTTTAGTTGTCGGTTAGAGTGAAAAAGTTGAAGACAATGGAAGCGAGAAGATGAATGATAATCTAGAGAAAGAAAGTGCATAGAGTTTTTTTGGATGATATTGAAATTCTGGTTTTTTTGTGTTATTGCTATGATTATTGGGATTGTTAATAGTATTATCAGGGTAGGTAATACTATTATAGATATAGTTAATATTATTACCTATATAGGTAATAATATTATTGGGGTGGTGATCTAAATTACTTGTGATGGTAATCGAGAGAGATAGCGTGTATAGATAATAATTACCGGGGTAGTGATCTAAATTACTCGTCGAAGCTAATGACGAAATGTTAAAGTGAGAAGTTGATTGTTGATCGAGATTACTTGTGTAGAAAGAGAAAGTCGAAGACATGAAGGGAGAAGTTGATTATTGATCGAGATAACTTGTGGTGGTAATCGGATTACCTGACGAGGTCATTTGGAGAGAGAATATCCATAGAGTGAGAAAGTCGGAGACGGGAATGGAGAAGTTGAATGTTGATCGAAATTACTTGTGGTAGTAATTGATTACTTGGCGAGGTAATCTAGACAGAGAAAGTGTGTAGAGAGAAAGTCGGAGACATAAAAGAAGAAGATGAATGTTAATCGAGATTACTTGTGGTGGTAATTTGATTACCCGACGAGGCAATCTGGAGAGAAAATATGTATAGAGAGAAAATGCGGAGAGGGAGAAAGGCAGAGATGGGAAAGGAAAAGTTGATTGTTGATCGAGATTACTTGTAGCAGTAATTGGATTATCACGATAAGTAATATTATTATTGTGGAAGGTAATGATATTATTGGGGGCATATATTTGTATTATTGGGGCAGTGGTGGTGGTGATTTGATAGGTAATACTATTACCAGAGAAGGTAATATGATTACCAGGATATATAATAATATCGATAATAGTATTATTTTGGCAGGTAATTGATGCATGTCGTGATACACCAAATATTAATTACCTTTCTCAAATTTGAAAACTACAAATTAATGTAGCAGTGGTGAGTAAGGATCGATTCCACAGGGAACAGTTCGTCAATTTGGTATATTTATGCTAACTAATATGATTGGGGGTTTTAGTAAATGAGGAATAAATATTGAATACAAAATAAAATAACAATTAAGAAAGATTTACCAATGAGAGAAATCTTCTAGTTCTTGGTTCAATCAAGCCTCCACTTGCATATCCAATTTACTCATAACGTGTTATATTCTCTATTCAAATCTTTAACCTTGAGATAATAAATTACACATCTTTATTATCTTTATTTTCCCTTAAGCGTAACTAATTGAAGGTCAGCTTTCCAATTAGTTCTTAGACTTTTGGATAACCTAGAAGTCCGATCTCTAGATTTAATGCAAAAACTAGCATTAAGAATTAGGAAAACAGGTTAAACTTAGAGTAACATTTCAGTCCGCTCGAAATGTTTAACAATAGGGTTTGTTATTCCCAACGATATGTGATCACTAGTTGTTACGTATAAATTAAAGAAATCAACAATTACGGATTGAAACTTTAATTCTAACAAGTTGATAATAGAATTTACCTCAATTGGCCAAATCTAATTAAAGTTCATATTATCAAAAATAAAATAGAAAAACAAACCAATTTGAATAAGAGTATAAGAACAACGTCACTTGTGAGTTAATCGGATATCAAGCTTAGAACAACGACATCCCCTTGAACTAGATCGAGATGCCTAGCCAATCATATTCTCGACTGAAATATACATTTCAAATATATTTCCGCCGGAATATGAAAAGCTATTTAAGCAATCTCTAAAACTTTATTCACACTTCTACTCAAAATAAGAAAAGAAAACTAAATAAAAGATGGATACTATTAGAATGAAATATAACACTAAGAATTTGAGGATGAGAGAGTGTTTTTACAAGTTTCTACATGTCCCAAATGGCTTAATGGCCTTACCCTTTTATAGGCACTAAAGGAATCTCTCAATAATGCATTAGGTGAACTACTCCTCCATTATTATTCCACTTCCTCATGCTTTTTGGCTATCTTAATATCCATAATTGCTTTTGGGATCAGAAATAGCTGTTGTAGGCCATCAAATTACCTTTCTTTTGGCAATGGAATCACCATAATTGGATCTTTGTAGGCCAAGTTATGGCATTTGCACTAAAAGTTGACATTGGACACGTTGGGACCAGAAATAACAATTGTATATAATTGAGTTATCTTTATTTTGGCGCTGGAATCGGGTCAATCCGATATTTCTAGCTCAAGTTATGATCCAAACACTGAAAGCTGCCCTGTAAATCCGAGTTGCTGATTTGCACTTTCCATACCTTGTTTATACATTTAAACTTGTTTCAACTCTTCTTGGTCCTCAAACATGAAAATAAATAAAAACAAATAAATACACACTTATAAAACAATTATCACACAATAATAAACATTATTAGAGAGTTATTAAAGTGCTTTTCAAGCACTTATCAGTAATAGTATTATCGAGGGTAAAAAATAGTTGCATGGGTGGTGGTGATGGAATGGCGGCGGCGGCCGGTGGTTTGATGGGTAATGCTATTATCAGGGAAGGTAATATGATTATTATGACATGTAAGAATAATATTACTGGTGTAGGTAATAGTATTATCGGTATAAATAATGGTAGTGGTGGTGGTTTGATGGCAACAGTTGTGGTGGTGGTGGTTTGGTGGTTGTGCTGGCGGTGGAATGGTGACAGAGGTGGTGGTGTAATGGTGGTGGCGATGGTGGAATGATGATGGCGGTAATGGTGGTGGAGGGATAGTGGTGGTGGAGGAATGATAGTGGTGGCGGCAGCGGTTGGGAAGGATAGAGTGGGAGTGGGCTTGGGGGTGGTCTTTGGGGTGTGGGTGGAGGGTGGTGGTGGTGGAATGGTGGTAGGGGTGGGGGTGATGGTGAGGGTGGATGGTTGGTGGTCGAATGGTGGTGATAGTGGTGCCAGTGGTAGTGGGGTGATGGCAGCGGTGGTGGAATGGGTGTGGGGTGGAAAGGGTAGTGGCGGCGACTTAGTGGTGGTGGCGGTGGTGGGGCGGTCGGTGGGGTGGGTGGTGGTGGTGGCGGTGGCGATGGCGGTGTTTTGGTGGTGGTGGTGGTGGTTGAATAGTGGAATGATGATCGAGGTGGTGATGGTGTAATGGTGGTGGTGGTGGTGGGGTGGTAATGGCGGTGGCGGAAAGGTGGTGGAGGAGGCGGGGTGGTAGCCACGGTGATGTTGGTGGTGGTGGTGGCACACCGGGGTGGTGGTGGTCATGGCGGCGAGTGTCGATGGTGGCAAAGTGGCGATTGTGACAGCGGTTAGCGGTTGGGGTGGGGTGTGGTGGGGTGGGAATGGGGATGGGGGTGGCGGCGGGTGGTAATAGTGGTGGTGGGGCGGGGTGGTGATAGGGTGGGATGGTGGTGGTGGTAATGGGGTCGTGGTGGGATGGGTGTCGGTGGGGGTGGTGGTGGCGGAGAAAAAGTGGTGGTATTGGGGTAGTGGTGGTGGCGGCGTTAGCATGGGTAGTGGTGGAGGGTGGGATGGTGGTGGCGGTGGGATGGTGATGGTGATGGTAATAGGGTAGTGGTGGCGGTTCTTGGCGGGATGGGTGGTGATGGAAAGTGGGGGTGGTGGTGGTGGGGTAGGGTGGGGTGGCGGCTCTGGGTGGGATGGGATGGGGTGGCATTGGTTTGGTGGCCCTTTATCATAAAGTTAAGCTTTAATAGTTGGAGAGTCTTTTATGCAATTTAAAATATAGAGGACCTCTTGTGTAATTTGAAAGTGTTTATTTTATTTTTTATAATTTTTTTTAATTATGGTGGCATGCCTTGTAATTTGATTAGATGGAATGAGTGTTGTTGTCTTATTAGGGAAAATGTGTAATTAATGGGTAAAAAATAAGATTGTATGATCTAGTGGGCAAATTTTCCTATAAAATGTAGTTATCGGGCAAAGGCCCTAGCTATATTTGTGACAATTAACGATAATCATGGATTACGAGGCACTTGTCTCACCATAGTTTTCTCAAGTAATTGTGATGAATTTCAATACCAAGCTTCAATTTCGACATAGTTGGGTAGAAGCCATCAATATGATAGTTGGAAATTCAGCGAGGAGTGAAACAGAGAGTCTTTCACGGCTGTTGTAGAATATAAGGTGTGAATGGGGCAAAAGGCATGATTATTAGTGCTTGTTAGTTGTTTCTTATATTTTTAAAAAATACGCCCGGTAAAAATATAAAAGGAATAGAAAAAAAAGAAAAAAGAAAAAACGCATTTCTCTAGTATTCCTAGTGAATTCGAACCATCATACGAGTTATGACTAAATATTGGTCATGTGAAAGAACTGTAATTAATAAAATAATGTATCCACCTATATATAAACTATGATTGATTAGATAAAAGTATTGAATACAGTATATAAGATATTAAGATTATGAGAGACTTTTTATTGACAAGCTTTGTTAAAACAAGTTGTTAGTTCCCTTTAAGATACCCTTCTCATTTCCCCGTGTTTGGTGTGTGCAAGAGAGTGAGAGAGGGAGGATGAAGACAGCAGACAGCAAGAATCACAGGGGAAGAAAAATCAGCGAAGATGGCAACAGTGTCGACTGGAGAGGAAGGCCTTCCAATCACATTAAGCATGGTGGAATGAGAGCTTCTGCTTTTGTTCTAGGTTCTCTCCTTCACCCTACCCCCAAAAAAAGGCCTCACCCCCTCACTGTGGGTGTTGTGTTTGATCCAAAACCTTGAGAAAATTAACAGGGATACAGGGCTGTGTTAAGTAATAAACCAGTACTTCTCCGGCCGAGCTAGTTGTAGAATTGAATAATGCATGCTTGTTTAGAGGAAGAATTGAATAATGCATGCTTGTTTAGAGGAAGAATTAGAGCAAGTCGAATTTAATACTATATACTAAACATGTACGATTATGATTGGTGTATGTTGAATAATGCGCAGGGCTCCAAGGATTTGAGATAATGGCAATAGCAGCAGTTGGGAACAACCTGATAACATATTTGATAAATGAAATGCATTTTTCATTGTCAAAGTCTGCAAACATAGTGACCAATTTTATTGGAACAGTCTTCATTCTAGCACTTCTTGGCGGCTACATCTCTGATTCTTATCTTGGTTGCTTTTGGACCATCCTCGCTTTTGGCTTTGTGGAACTCTCTGTATGTCTTTCTTCCCCAACACTTTTCAAGAATATACTACTTACACACAGATTGCACCACCTCGTCTAGTTGTCTTCAAAACAACTTTGAACCTCTCGTGTGAGGCCAATTCATTGATTAGACATGAACTCATGATCATTACTTGCTCTCATAGCATGTTGCTGCCAAAGTGTCTCTGATAACATGTTTCCTTAGATGATCCAGGAAATAATTTCTCAAAAGTGAAAAAACAAGTGGTGAAAAATTTGATTTTTTAAATGTATGTGGGAAAAAAAGCGATATGAAAAATCATGTAGAAAGTGGAAACTAGAAAAGTACAAAAACAGATTAAAGATTTGGTTGCCAAACATACTCTCCAGAGGTGTTCAACAAACTTAACTTTTAGATGACATAATTCAACACAGAGTATCAGCTTACACTATTGTTTTACATTTGCTCACAAGGTGTTCAATACTTCACAGGGTTTCATATTACTATCAGTTCAAGCCCATCTTCCCCAACTAAAACCACCAAAATGCAACATGGTTACTGATGGAGAAAATTGTGTAGAAGCCAAGGGGTTCCAATCATTGATATTCTATGTAGCCCTTTCCTTGGTTGCATTAGGGAGTGGCTGTGTTAAGCCAAACATGATAGCTCATGGTGCTGATCAGTTCAACCAAACCGACCCAAATCAATCGAATAAGCTTTCCAAATACTTCAATGCTGCATACTTCGCCTTCTCGATTGGCGAACTTGTTGCCTTGACTCTCCTCGTCTGGGTCCAAACGCACTCGGGGATGAACGTCGGATTTGGAATCTCAGCTGCCGCCATGGCGTTGGGGTTGATCAGCTTGGTTTGTGGAACATCCCTTTACAAAAACAAGCCTCCTCAAGGAAGCATATTGACTCCCATTGCTCAAGTAAGTAGAACATTTGGACATCAAGTTTTCTTGATTGATTTCTTAAATCAACTTAGCTTATTCAAGGCTGTTCTTTACAACTATATATAAGGTGTTTGTGGCCGCAATCTTGAAGAGAAAGCACTTCTCTCCCTCGTCTGATCCTCAAATACTTCCCATAAGCCAATCCAAAGATCTTAATAAAGACAACGTTGGACACCTTCAACTCACTGAAAGATTCAGGTAACTTGTGTGACAAAAAATTCTCTCTTTTCATCAGACGTTTCTGCCTGCCCTCGTACTGATTTGAAACACAAAATTACGTCTCATTATGAGCATCAAATTTATAGGTTCTTGAACAAGGCATGTGTAAAACTTGAAGATGGAAATAACAACAAGGACAGTCCATGGAGGCTATGCACTATAGACCAAGTGGAGCAAGTAAAGATTTTGATATCCATTATTCCCATATTTGCCTCCACAATTGTATTCAACACAACCTTAGCACAACTACAAACATTCTCAGTCCAACAAGGAAGTTGTATGAACACTCACTTAACCAAATCCTTCCACATTCCTCCAGCTTCTCTTCAATCCATCCCTTACATGATTCTAATCCTTGTACTCCCTCTTTATGACTCATTTTTCGTCCCTTTTGCTGGTAAGTTCACCAGTCGAAACTCTGGTATAACCCCTCTACAACGAATAGGAGTCGGCCTTTTCGTCTCTACATTTTCTATGATCTCGGCCGCTATAGTTGAGAACATGAGAAGGAATGCGGCGGTGAAGTCAAACCAGACGTTGACTGTTTTTTGGATTGCCCCACAGTTTTTGATATTTGGGGTATCAGAAATGTTTACTGCAGTTGGCTTGGTCGAGTTCTTCTACAAACAGTCATTGAAAGGGATGGGATCATTCTTAACAGCCATAACTTATTGCTCATACTCATTTGGTTTTTACTTAAGCTCACTGCTCGTCTCTCTTGTAGACAAGGTCACTTCACACAGCTCTCGTGGATGGCTTAGCGAGAACAATCTTAACAAAGACAGATTAGACCTATTCTATTGGTTGCTAGCAGTACTAAGTTTCATCAATTTCGTCAACTATCTGTTCTGGGCAAAATGGTACTTTGACAATCAGCCTCAGTCGCCTTCGCTACAACCTGATTTTGATGGACAGGATTCATGCAATCCCAATCTCAGCACCCCAAAAGTATTGGGGGAGGAAGCCATACCATAAATATTGACACTGGGGAAATCGAAAGGAAGCATTTTCATTCTTATTTGTTTCGTTCCCCCCAAGTCCCGTAAGTCTTGTAATAATGGTATGAATATTTACAAGAAATACGAAGAAACTTTTGGCACTCTTAGAGTCTCTTAGAGCACCAGGACAATTAGTACTAACTACACACAGATAGGAGACTATGTTATGTGCTCAATACAGCACATAACATAATATGTGAAGCATTTTGTGAGGTTGATATGTTTACTCGATCAACATAAAATTCAAGTTCCTCTACTTACTCACCGCATTAGCTACAATTGATTAAGTACATCATGGCTGATTTAGTTGTGGTCTCCATGATTAGGTGAGTAACATTTATTCAGTACTTCAACAATGCTGTATTTTCCTCTTCCCCCTCCCCTTCCCAAAAAACATGTGGAAATGTAGCACTATATAATTACCAACAAATCTATCGGCACAAAGTGGGTTGAATATATTGAAAATATGTTTGAGATGGGATTAAAAAAAAATGTAGGATACATGGTCCATTACCAAGATACAATGCACTTTAGCAACTGCATTAATATTCCTTAATTAAATAACACTCATTTTAGTGGAAAACTGGTGCCTCTACTTTTTGTCACTCGGGAGGAAAAAGCCCCATCTAAAGGAGTATTATAATGTGATATGAACAAATAATGAAATCCAATACGAACAAAAAGTCAACAAGACAAGTAATTTTCTTACATTAACGGCATGTTTGGTATAACCAAAAAAGGAAAAAGAAAATCCATTCGTTCTTTGCTTATTTCGGAAATCAGGAGTAGTAATGTCGAAATAGCCAAATAGGTAGCATTTACAAGATGATGGACGAAGTTTTCATATTGTTGCTTGGTCCATCCACACAAAGGTAACATTTTCTTACATTTTATGCCCGCTTACGATGTAGCACGAAAATGTCAGGAAATGGAGTATATATACGAGCACTCCATAGATTTATCTGTAAAATTTATTTTAAGTCCTAAATCTTGTGTTGTAATCTCTTTTTAACCATGCATTCTTTTATAAATATTATTTTTCCTTCAAACCAAACAAGCACTAAACCCATTTAATGCACCTAGGCATAGGTCCCAGCCAAAGGAGAAAGTAGTTCTCTAGGACAGAACGTCTAGTATCTATGGTGTCCCGTACCTAAACATTATTGGCCACATATACTGATATACATAAAAGGTCATATTAGTTTAGCTAATTGTCGCTATATGAGTAGGCGACCATCATTTAGTAGTGATAGCAAGTATCAAATGTAAGATGGGCAACTTTTTCTGTCCCATTTGGGTGGGGTTTCTGATATGGTGGGGTCAATCCTCCACATATAGGGGTTGACCATTATCACCTCTTTTCCTTCTACCTTTCTACAGAAAATTTTTGCCTCCCCACTGTGAGTTCAGTTCAGTGAAGATTTTGCCATCATTAAGGCAGATCATATAGTATAGTTCTATAAAGTTATCCGTATAAGGAAGCTTGATCGGCTTCTTTAGAAACATGGTATTGAATACAAAGTGTTCAAACAAACCAACACGCCTCTATAACTAGAACAATATAAAAGAAACTCAGATTATCTAACCAAGAAAGACAATATTCGCAACCCATACATTTCCATGACAAGATAAGTGTAGAAGATACAAAACTTCGAAAAACAACCATTCGCCAATGACTTAAAGATACATAGTTGTGCTGATAGAAAGGAAAAGGCTTGTCTTACAAATGATTTATTAGACTGATAGAGTAATCGAGAAGTGAGAAAGACAATTGTGCCTATTCCTTGGCACCAAACCCTTCATTCATCTGCATAATAATAAAATGATGAAAAGTTAATCCAAACATGCATTCAGGAAGATGATAGCATTAAAACACGCTGCTGCATCTGTCAAGAAGAAAAGGTAGAAAACCATTGCAGAAACCCTAAACATTGCACCATTCAGTCAAAGTTGAACTTCAACATCAATCTCATTATTTTCCATGTTTCATGGTCTCTCCACCATTCGACCTTAAAAGTCAGTTTTCAACAAAATAAAAAATACCCAAACACACACTTTACTGCCTTGTCAAAATCTCAGTTTATCAACCGCAACCTTTCTGTCGATTTAACCCCCATCACGGACTTTATTCCTCTCAACAGGAAGAATTTGTTTCGAGTTTCCTGCTTAGCTATAACATCTTTAATCCAAACAATCTGTTTCTAAAACATTTTCACATCCGCACAATTCAAAGAATCTGTTGGTGATCAAAATATTGTGCAATTTCACCACAGGGAAGATTAAAATAGCTGAGCCTACAGACCTAAACTAGAAGCAGAAAATGTTTCAACATGGGACAAATTGCAAAATTTACAACATTAAGTTACCATCAGGTCTGGAAGAATTGTTGAGAGAATGTCTCAAAAAATGTCATTTAGAATTCCTAAATGTCCTAAACATAAAACAAACATGGGTACAACCACACATTGGAAGATATAGTGTTTGTACAGCCCATTTCCAAATATATTTCCAAACATTTTGTCACTTCTGTAAGATCTAACATCTTAAGGGCTTGTTCTATTCACATTAAATTTGATCAAATTAAATTTGGTTTTGAATGGGTGGTCGAGAATTAGAGAAGAGGCATTAAGAAATATATAAAAGCTATCAATGTATGAGTAGTTGAAAAAGATCAAAGAGAAAAAGTAAGTTAATTTGATGAGATTTAATGCGAATAGAACAAGCCCTAAATACAACAGTGTCGTCATGATTTGCGTAAAGGTTCTATTTATCCATAGATATACATAATTGATAAAACATCAGTTAAAGTGCATGCTAACTTGTGACTTTGGCCAAGTCGACGTCAAGCTTCATGTGAATGCTTTAAATTTTTTTATGTGCAAGTGAAAACACTACATGATTGAATGCACCTTCCTTTCTCTCAAAAAACACGAATTGAAGAACAAACCAACCGCATATATTGAACACATATCAATGTGCTATGACTATCTGAGTTCAAAGTCACAATAAATTCATTGCAATAATCACCCCATACACTGTCGCTGGCATTGAAATGGGCGCTCAACATTGAACCTAACAAACACTTTACAGAATATTGCTCCAGTGTTTCATCAGTCCAATTATAAAAGCCTTCTTTTCATGCCACAAAAGAATTGTACTAGCCAGTACGCTAAATTTTGATTACACATTCTAAACATTTACTTCAATTGCTAGCATGTACTGTTACGTATGCAAACCACTGCATGTTATCACAAACTTAATGAAACAGTGATTCCTAATTTCCTACACCTGTTACAAATACGTGTTAAAGGTGAGTCTTCTGTTGTAGTTGGATGGTATGTTGATGTTCATGTTTTAAAGAACCCTAAATTTCAGAAGTGAGATATTCCAACTTGACACAGACTAAATTGAAGCATGAAAACCAATACGAAACCAAATTCAAGATCACATAAAATTGATCAAACCAATAATCCATAAATCCATTGCATTCTACCACAATACGCCCGCCAAAAATATCAATTCTTACCTATTGTTGATAGAGGGGAAATACTAATGGACAGCAGAAGTAGAAGAACCATCAGAAACATGACCAGAAGTAGAGTGAGAGTGAGGTTTGGGGGCGTAGATCCTGTGATAGACGGTTTCACCGACAAGGTAAACTCCAAAAGCGACGATGGCGATGCCAAGGCCGGGGGTTGCGTGGCGCCACTGATTCGTCAGCATCGGGTGCTTCCGCCACTCATCTCGCCTCCTAAAGAACTCGCCTGTGGATCCCAGTGGTTTCGCCATTGATGCTCTCACCGGTCAGCTCGATGAAATGAAATGCTGCGTAGTCGGACTCGGAGTAGATGGGGACGGAGAGAAGTCAAAAGTTTTGGGCCATCTCATCCGATCGCTCTCGTGGATTAAGTGGGCCGGGCTGATTTAACTGGTTATGCAGCCCGCATCGAGGTTGTGTAATTTTTTCTTTTTAAATAATTTTTTAAAACTAGTACACTGTTTTTTGCCAGTGATTCCCAGCTAAGGTGGCGGTGGTGGAGGACGAGGAGAACGAAGGTTGAAGAAGGGGTTGAAGGGGAAGATCCGGTTGATGGGGAGGAGAGGAAGAAAGAAGGGAAGGTTGGAAAAGAGGTTGAAGACAGAATGACGGACGCGCGTCAGACAATTACGATCCTTTTTTGGCCTAGTGTGAGAGAAAGAATTGCTTCATTCGTGATAAATATATAACTAGCTATTCAATATATATATTGTTGATGCCGAAATCAGTAAGGACCAATTAAGTATCAACTGAGATGAGTGTTAGGATTTAATGAGCAGTAACTGAAGAAGTAAAGAATGTAAATATGTAATTATGTCCGAGCTCGAGCGAGCCCTTGGTTACAGAGGGTTTTTTGTGTGTCTTCCTCTCTTTCAAATGATCACTAAATATTCTATTTATAGTGCAAGAAAGAGGTAGGCGGCGGTAGGTCATCATGAGGCAACTGTACAAGCGTCAGAGTAGGCATGATGATTGCACCTGCAAGCCGTCTTGCATTTAAGGCGTTGACCTTGGGACTTGGGTGTAGCCGTGATTGCATTTATGAAGGGAGAAGATGCTCTGTCAGTTGCAGGTGGTGTCAGATGGCAGGTGGATTGTCCTTGTTATCGGCCACTGTAGCGGGCGGGACTAGACGCACACCATGGCCGAGCTGACTCGAATCGTCTGTTAGAAACTGTAACGATGGGACTGCCCTCCATGGTTCGGTCGACCTGGGCCCTTGGCCGAGTTAGACAGGCCGTCCGAGCTGAACTGGGACCCACCACCTATTCTCCAGTGGGGTAAATTCCAGTGTCAATCCGAACTGGGACACTAGACAGGTCATCAGCCGACCTGATGCCCCTACACGTCAGTGGGAGGGGTCCACATTGTGCGGAGAACCTGGGCTAAGTCCGTGCCACGTCACCAGGGTGCCAACATATATATATTTATATATCTCTGTGTGTGCTTGAACATATTTTCACTGTAAAATCTTGTATTTAAAAAAAATAGAGTAATAAAAATGTAAATCTACAAAACAATTTCTTTCACGTACAATCGAATTGAGTTTAGATTTATTATCACAATTCTTATTCTTTTGTTCAATAAATACTTGAAATTTGTTAAAAAGTTATAAGAAATGAGAGCAATAAATTTTTAAAAATTATTACATTACATCAATAAAATTGCAAACTATAAATTATTATAAAAGATTACTTTTTTAAATAATATCTTTTCATTAGTTTCAAAACTCAACATTTGAAAATTTATAAAATATGATTCAACGATAAGATTAGATTTCAAATTCTTTTATGAGTGTTAGGAGGCATGAGAGTATGTTAGGCTTTGTTCTGTACACATGAAATTTTATTAATTTTAATTTAATTTTGAATGTATTATTGAAAATTAGAGAAAACGTATTAGAAAATACTTCATCCGTTTCAAATATATAGATCTTTATTATTTTTCATTGAGATTAAGATTTTTATTGAAAATGTAAATAATATAAGCATGTTTCCTTGTTTAGCCCTATTAATGAATCTAAAAATTATTGAAACTAACAAATAATTTTAAAGTGTACTTATTAAACTAGGATATAATAATAATAAAAGAATAGAAGAAGTCTACATGATTGTGATAACTAAAAATGAAATAAAATCCTATATAAATGTAAAGAGTTAATTGTTTCATTCTTCACTGAACTTTGGGTGTGATTTCTCATTCATCACTCAACTTATAAATGCTTCATATACCTCACTCAACTATTCAAAGTTACTTCCCACACAATACTCCCATTAATGACTCAATCAACCATGGACGAAATTTGGCATGTGGTATATATTTTTCATGCATGGCAATCTTTTTAGTCAAAACAATTAAAATTCATTAAAATCAAATCCACCTGGCATATTGAACAGACATTTTCTAAAAGACAGCTGAAAGACGTATTCTAAAAGATGACTGAGAATATCCTCAAATTCGGTGAGGTTAATATGCTAGTGGTTTTGATTTTGTTGAGTTTTAATTGTTTTGATAGAAAAGATTGCCACGTGTAAAAAAATGTTTGCTACATGTTAAATTTCATCCATAGTTAATTGGGTCGTTAATAAGAATATTGGATGGGAAGTAATTTTGAATAGTTAAGTGAGATATGAGAAACATTCATAAGTTCATAGAGGAATGGGAAACCACGCCCAAAATTGAGTAGGAATGAAACAACTAACTCAAATTTAAGTTCCCCTTCCAACCATTAGGAATGGGCATTTTAATCGCAAAACCACCAAAACCGATCGACTCGGATTAGTTCGATTCGGTTATTTTTCCCAAACCAGTTTGGTTTTCGGTTTGGTAGATCAGTTAAAAAAAAAGGGAAAAAAGCCTAAAAAAATTGACCGAAACGGACCGAACTGAGTCGGTTTCGATCTAACCAGACCGAACCATCAGTTTGATTCAATTTGAAAATTTTCAAACCAAAAATAGATGGGCTAATTTCGGTTCGGACCAAAAACCGACCTGCTCGAACCGATGCGGCCCCATCCAACCATAAAAGGCGACGAGCCTAATTTTGCCCTACTTTTTTCTTTGAAGCGTTAGGGTATAGCCAAAGTAGCTGCAAAATCGCGGTCTGCTCAAGCATTCCCCTCGCGGGACATGCGCAGTGGCTAAAAGGCTAAAATATTCTCAAATTCTTCGTTCACTTCTTGCAATTTCATCTCTCTCTCCCTGTGGACACAGAGTAAGCAAGAACAAAAATGTCTGCACTTCAATTGAATACGTTGACTCCTTCTCGCCAACGATTCTTGATTACCAATTCCCAATTTCCCATTACCTCATCATCATCCTCATTTTCCAATCCTAATAATTTCAAGAACCTATCATTTCCATTGATCCATGCCAGCAAAATAAAATCTTTGAAAACCCACAAAAATTTTCATTCAAGAATTACTTGCATTGCAAAAGCTGCACAGGTACTCCAACCCTATAATACTCTGGTTGTCTGAATGGTTCTGGTTGTTTAAGAAGTTGGGAGTTTCTTCTTTTCTTAAAAATTTTTTAAATTTTAAATTTGTTGTATTGTTGATAACGATTAACAGGACTCCGAGGTAGTGGTAAAAGAGAGGAGTGTCTCTGTAGTTCTGCTTGCCGGAGGACAGGGCAAAAGAATGGGTGTAAGTCTCTTTTTGTGAATACTTTTCAATAGTTAATAATAGTTTACCTAGTTGAAAAGCCTCATTTTGGAATAAGGGCTTGTTTGGTAAGGCTTAAATGTGAAAAAAAAAAAATAATAAGTGATTCTTTGGGAAGTGTTGTTAAGAAGTAGGAGACATTGATGAGAAACTTAAAAAGATGTTATTTTTGCCAAGACTCTGGCTGAGAATGGAACTAAGAAAAAATGAGGCCTTATTTCATATAGGAGCACATTGCAATGAAATTTTGAAAGCTTATTTTCCTATCAAGTTGACGTTGAAACTCGTGGTAGAGAAGTCAAACATACAAGATAACCAATTTGTTAGGGTACGACTGGTAAGGTAGTTTTCAAGAAGTGAAAATGAGTGGTGAAAAAGTAGTTTTGGAAAATGTGCAAAAGCAAAATCCATAAAAACATAGTTGCCAAACATCTTTTTAGCCTGGCTAGCCGTTTGGAACAGGGGAATGTAACAACCGAGGATTTGCTGATGATCAAATCAAATGAGATCAGAAGCAAAATAAGCAAAATAACAGCTTTAAAAAGTGGAAAAGTCTATCTGTTTAGCTGTTTTCATGAGTTTATATTACTAGATTCTTTACTTCTGCAGTCTATTATCCAGCTTCCAGATGATGGTTTTATTTTATTTGGTGCAAATAGGCAAGCATCCCAAAGCAGTATCTTCCACTACTAGGCCAGCCAATTGCATTGTACAGGTGAGATCAAGACAAGATGGTCGAGATTGATGTGTTAAGAGTTTGTTTGGAAGAGATTCTTTGAGAAAATGATTTTTGAATCTGTGGTTGAAAAGTGATAAAAATTACAAAAGGGATAAAGAATTTGATTAATGAAATTAGTGGTCGAAACTGATGGTGGAGAATAATGATTTTTCAGAAAAGCTGCTTTTGATAAAAATAAGGGGGCAGCATTTTGAGATGAATCTTTCTAGTCTTTTTGTCTTTACTTTACAAGGTTAAGGTTTGATTTTTTTATTATTATTTTTTTTTGCAGCTTTAAGACTTTCTTGAACATGCCTGAAGTGAGGGAAATTATCGTAGTTTGTGATCCTTCTTATCAAGACATCTTTGAAGGTTTGAAGAATTTGCGTTTGAAGAATTTGTATACAAATTAACTGGCATTATGCATTATGGGATATTGATGCAAAAATTTCTCTTTCCGCTATTAGTTTTAGAGTTTGTTATGATTCACAGATAACAATTTATTTTTTGCTGTTATCTAGGTGCATTTAATAACGGAAAAGTCGATCTCATATTTGCGTTACCTGGAGAGGAGAGACAAGATTCAGTATATAATGGATTTGAGGTACGATCAGTCTCTGGTTTTACCTTTTCGTCTATCAGTCGACTTCAAATCATTAATGCCTAACATCTGTATCTCTTTGATTGAATAAAAAATGCTTTTGTGCATTAGTCAATCCATGTACATTCTGAACTCGTCTGCATTCATGATTCTGCAAGACCGCTGGTGTCAACTGAAGATGTTGCCAAGGTTTGGATTTCTTCATGCTAACTAAGCTTATGCTTGGACTTTGGATAAATTTTTTATTTTTCCAAAATTAAACTTTTAGGACAAGAGGATAATTGATGAGTCGCGATTTGAGATGTGTGGTGGATATTGAAGTTGGATTTTGACGGAATAATAAAAGTTACCTAAAATTAACTTCTACTTCTAAGTATAGCCAAACATGTTTCTTTTAGTTTTTTGGTTCTTTACCAGGTTTTAAAAGATGGTTTGCGTATCGGGGCTGCTGTCCTAGGTGTTCCATCAAAAGCTACTATCAAAGAGGTCATCAAATATCAATTACTCATATTATATAGATATAGATACATCATGTTGTCAATATCTCTACTCAAGAGATTTTTTTTTTTTTCAGGCGAATAGCGAATCTTTTGTAGTGAAAACTCTGGACAGGAAAACGCTGTGGGAAATGCAAACCCCTCAGGTTTATAAATTTAGTATTAAAAAACATGATTGATTATCACCTTGTTAGTGTATGTGTATTTATGAGTATTTACGAGTTTTGATGTGAAATAGGGGAGAGAATGAGTGAGATTGAATGGTGGAGAATTATGTAGTACAGTGGGTCCCAGAAAATATGTGGCTGGAATTGGTTTGACTTTTGATGTGAATGTGTTAAAATGTGTAAAAATTTGTTCAAAGTTGTAAAAGAACGGGCGGTATATTAAGAAATTTGTTTTTGCTGTGACTTGTGAGAGAGATATATAAAACCTTGAAGCTGTCGACCACCCCGTGCAGGTTATCAAGCCCGACTTACTCAGGGAAGGATTTGAACTTGTTAAGAGGTAATTCTCTGTTGGCCAAACATGTCTTAACAGCCAAAATGTGGTTAACATGGTATCCCATGATATGTTTGACAATGAAGGTGGTCTTGTCTGTCTTTATGTGGGTGATCATGTCCTGACACCCCCCGCGAATTGGTCCATCATTATGCAGGCGAAGTCTTGAAGTCACCGACGACGTATCAATTGTGGAGCATCTCAATCGTCCCGTGTATATTACTGCAGGATCCTATACCAACATCAAGGTAGCTAAGCGAGGTTATCATAAAAAACATGAGCTTACTCTGTAATCTACGCCAATTAATACTAACCATCTTCACATAAGGACCCACATTATTATTTATTGAAATGTGGTCCTTATGAGTAGGTGATCAATATTTGGTGGCCAGGATTATCGAGTACTTCGTACACTAGAAGAGGGAAAATTTTCTCATCATTGATTTAGCATGTAGCTGAAGTTGATGTACTAATATTTTTGGTGCATGATTTGCAGGTTACAACACCTGAAGATCTGTTGCTTGCTGAAAGAATATTGAACAAAACATAATCACAATTTTGAAGGTCGTACGATAGATAGACTCTTTTAAGTTATGGGTAGTTGATTATTGAAGCAAAAGTTGTTTCCTCGTTTTAAGGTTATCCATATTTGCATACCTTTTCGGAGGACAGAATCTTCAGTAGAATGCTTTTGACTTGTAAAATGGTAAGATTATCAGTAACAAACAATTATTTGTCTTTAAACTTTCGTTTTCGTTCTTTCTTTCTGTTACCATTTCAAAATTAATATGTACTTTTCGATACAAAATTTCCTTATCCAACAAAAAAAAAAAAAAAAAAAAGGCTACAATTCGAAGTAATACAGAGCGTCATACTCAAAATTTTCTCATCATTCTCTTCCAAATTGCAGTATCAAATGTTCCCCATTCCACTTTTATTAATCCCATCAAATTGGCTAAAGAGCTCAAGAAATGCAGAACCATAACTGTAATAACTTTACATCAAATTTCCTTCACCGTGATCTCGTCTATCTAACTTCTCCACGAAAAAAAAGTAAGGCTAAATTAAGCCAATAAAGACAGAAAATAACTCTAATAAACAAGAGGAGTTGAAAATCTTGAAACTTCTATCCTTCTCTATTATCTTCTGTACCTGTTGCCTGTTTTCGCTTTTGCGCACTCTCCAAACCACGACATACGTCCACTTCTCTGCGCCCCAATCGGCGCACCATGTTTAACCTGGTTCATAAAGTCTGTCATTCATTTTTCCTTTTCCTTTTTTTTTTTTTAAAATTTTTAAACAGGTATTACTAATTTCATATATACAGATTTTAAAAGAAATGTATTGCAGTACCTTTCCACTCCTGGGAGGCCTGGTGTTATTCCAACAGAGGAACCCACTGCAACCACCTGCTCCTGATCCAGATTCATATCCCCTGAAGAAGACAAGGATAAGGGTATTAGAAATCAAGAATCAAAACATCCTTGTTCACTAATGATTTGCATTGAAACTATATATTTGATGATGACGATGTGTTTCTTTAGGTGTTTCTAGAAAAGAGTTTCTAGAAACTTACTACTTAATAATTAGAAAACTCACTTATTATGTTCGTTGAAATTGCTCGAGAAGCTACTGTTATGCAACAAGCTAGGAGAGATGGGATAATGATCATTCCTCTTAACAGTGTGGTCCTTCTGGGGCCCCACTGCCTCATTAATCTTCAAAGCCTTGATTTCATGATTGAGCTCATCTTCCCAGTGATCCAACGGTCGATGATCGTTCTTCTTAACAGCACGATCAATCTCGTTTTGATGATCAATCCCATCCTGTGGAAGAACTTGATTCTTTTCGGGTTTTAAACGATTTAATGTTCGGGGAGTTCCTTTCTCCATTGCCTGCAACCAAGCAGTTTCTAATCTTTGCTCACGTATAATGGACTCAATCCTCTGCTCGGGAATTTCTGACTTGGTCACATCTGATCCACTCGGTTTACCAGTTTCTGCAAGATTGATGTTACCTTCTATTCTATTCGAGCTTAATGACTTGTTTTCTTGACCAAAAGAATCTGGTAACATGATGATCTTGACCTCCACATTCCTTCTTAAAACAATTTCAAATGAGTTTGTGATGCTGCTGAGAAAACCCTCTGCTCTGCCTTTAATGTTAGCATCTGCAAATGCAATATATGCAACAAAACCACCTGCGAAGAGAAGATATAAGACCAAGGAGTACTAAGGAAAGGGATAAATTGTATAAATCTCAGAGTTAACTATCATCACATCATAAAATATGCTGGGCTTAAGAAAATTTTAAGGTAACTATGATTTCCAGGATTCACTCATAATGTTTGTTTTGTAGAGACTTTTGAATGTGTAATTAGAAAGTAGATTGAAGTTTTAAAACGGTATGAAAGAGATGTCACATCAATGAAATAAGTGGTCTAAGATGATGTGGCAGAAAAATGGCTTTTCCAAAAAGTTGTGACAAACAAGATATATAGCTGTTCAAAAAGATGAGCTTAGCGTGTCGTCTGCTACTAAAAACTAACCACTTAGGTTGAATAGTGTTGAAGATTTAAAATGTGTGGCATATGGTTAGTTGTTTTAAAAGTGGTAATAATTAAAGTTTGACTTAAATAAGCAGACGTTAATTACCAGCTAGAAATAAGTAACACGAGCACATGCTTAGTGCTGCTCAAAGCACCAAAAGCAAGAAAAAGTGAAAGTACAAACAATAAAAGAAGTCTATGCTCATTTGTCTTCTTGTCACTCAGCCAAAGTCAAACTTCAATATTAACCATATATCTAAGGGTGTGTTTGATTGCACAAAAGTTTTCCTGGAAAACGAGTTTTCCAGGTACAAGCGTTTAAAGCACAAAAATCATAGTTTTCCTGGAAAACTCAATCCAAGGAAAAGGTAGGAATTCGTTTTCCAGGAAAACGTTTTTCCGGAATTCCCTTTCCCGGAATCCTATCAAACACACCCTAAAAGTTAAAACCACTCATTGATATCTATATATTTCACAATCTCCACCACTATTCAACCTTCCTCAAAGATTTCTTTAGTTTCAAGTAGCAGAATCTTACCCTTGACTTCAGCTAATGACACAAGCTGTCCATATGAGAGAAGCAGTTGTCTCAGTGTCTTCGAATGGCACTTCTCAATGCAATGCATCCATATATCCATCAAAATGTTCTCATTACTTAGTTGACTTCGACCAGGATTGGTATTGGAACTGGGAGCATCAATCACTGGAACTAGATCATGTTTGCTCACTGCGTTGGGCGAACTTGATATTTGGCCTGCAAACTGAGGAACAGATCTACAGTTGTGTGAAGTAGTGTCTCTGTGTGTTATTGCACAGTCATCAATCGTCCTGGAACCCTGTCTTCTACTACTCCCAGAGTGAGTACGATCAGGTGAAGGGACAGAGCCCAACTGTAAGAGGGTTGCTGTAAACCAAGTTGATCGTTCGCTCGAAACTCGCAGATGTTTTTCGGCCTCAGAAAGGAGCGTAAGTGCGTGTTTCAATCTATCTAATTCTCTTTCAGACACTGAAAAATTTATCAGGTATTTTGAGTTATGTTAGAAATGTAAATTGCCAATAAAATTGTGGTATACATTAAAGAAATAAAAGGACAATTTTCATTGATGGGCCAAAGATGACTACTGCTGGTAGAATTAATCATCTAAACCAAGCCTCCTGTCGTTTTTCACCTTTTTCGACCCAAAAATTAATTTCTACTATACAATCAAATGCAAACTTCAATAGCATCCACACGTCTCAAATCACCACTCATTATCATTGGCGCATCTACTGGGTCCCACCATTATCCAGTTAAAAAGTTAGTTTCCAACAAAATAAAAGTTTATCCCAACATAAGCCACGTGTAATATTAGAAGATTCGATTTGCAGCTTTAGGCAATAGCACAGAGAGACCCTTTTGGTACTTGCTAATGTACCAATTATCATAAAGTGGTTAGATAGAGGAGTTACACCAAGGGAAATGCTAATATACCAATTATCATAAAGTGGTTAGATAGAGGAGTTACACCTAGGGAAACTTAAATTTCAAGGATCAATTTACAAAAATGGATGGCAGATTGTAATTTAAGGAAGTGGGAAAAGAGTAGCACTTACAAGTTCTCCCGCCAAAGAAAGAATCATCATTCTTGGCATCGCTGTTGGGGTAAGTTCCAGCAATAATATCTACGATAAGGGTTGCCATTTGAGACATTAAAACAATTGGATCAATGCCCGAATCCATCAACTCTCTGGCTCTCTTCACGGTCTCTTTAGTGTTTGATGACATGGCCAACTCCAAAAGGTCCAGTAACTTTTCATCAGAAACTACCCCGATCTATGGAGAGAGTAAAGCTCATTAGAAAAATGCACGTGTATTATTCATTCAGTAAATAGATAGAAATGTCGACGAAGCATCTGACTTCCAATAATCAGCTAATACTTTAGTATCATTTCCATAATAATCACATCAGATGTAATAGTTCACAATCCCACATCGTCTGGGGAAGGAAGGTAAGACCGATTTATAAGTTAACGGACAATTACCCCAATTGGCACAAGATCTTTTGCATGAAAGCCCAAGAGTAAAACCGACGGGGCTAGGCCCAAAGCACACAATAGCATATCAAATGGATTGGGATGTTACAACAAAATTAGCGAGAATTCAAGAAATTTTTTTTGACCTTTCTAACACAGTGCTATATATCTTATTTGTAGCATGTTTTGATGGAAACAAAAGGCAAATATTTCTATCTCAATGCAAGTCATTAGAGATACAAGTGTGATGATCACTAGAGGTAAAAATCAAGCAAGAAAATGAAGAAGCGAAGTGATTAGACTCACCAGCTCATTCACCAACGAAGTTGTGATACTTTTCCCCAACAAACTCAACTGGTCTAACATGGTTTCGGCGTCTCGCAGAGAACCATAAGCATTAGAAGCAATAAGATCAAGTGCATCTGATTCAACTTCAAAGTTCTCATCAGCTGCAATTTTTTTCAACCTGTTAACGATGTCAGCATCTCGAATCTTGTTGAACAGGTGCTTCTGACACCGGGACAATATAGTACGAGGAACATTGTCGATATCAGCAGTAATGAGTATGAAGACAACACGTGGCAGTGGTTTCTCAAGAAACCTAAGAAACGCCAACCAAGCTTTAGATGGCAGTAAGTGACACTCATCGACAATAAAAACCTTGTACTGTGATATGCCAGAAGAAGAAACCTCAGAAAGGTTTCTTAAAAGTGTTTTAACTTCTTGCATTCCCTTCTTATTGGATCCATCGACTTCTCTAAGAAACTCATTCTTCCCAGATATGAAACTAGTGCACTCACTGCATACCCCACAGGGCTTAGTCTCTTCAGTAGCAAGACAATTCAAAGCAGCTGCAAAAATTCTTGCAGTTGAAGTTTTTCCAGTGCCACGTGGACCTTGGAAAAGATAAAGTGGAGAAATACGTCCCCTTGAAATTGCGCTCATGAGTGATTGAACGACTATATTCTGCCCAATCAATTCTTCAAAAAACATCGGCCTATACTTCTGGCTTAAGCTTCTCATATTTTCTGGAGAACTCTCTTCATGTACTTTCCCATTAAGAGCTACAAGCTCTAAACCTTCTTGACTCCTACAGCTTGACGACCATCTCCTTCCATCCAATCGACTCAAAGCCTCCAAGTCAAGCTCTCCGAAATTGGCGGAAAGTTCATCTTCACTGTTCCCACTTCCCAAAGACGACCCTCCTCGACCATCACCACTGTTAGTAAGCAAAGGGACAATACCTTGGGATAAAGCTCTTGCGCTGAGTCTCCTTTTGTTCGATGAATGGCGACGCCTTCTTCCGTACATAGATTGACTTCCACAGAAAATACTACTACCTTTCCTCCTCAGAGTGTCTGAAAGAGATGGTGAATAACAGCTTCTATATCCATTCCTAGACTTTGGAGTTGACCTTCGTGACCAATAACAAGGAATCCCACATCCTTGTCGGCCCGGCAAATCCAACCGATCAGTTACCTCATCGTCTGCATCATTAAAGGACGCCGTGGTGGCATCCCAAGATTCTACCGTGCTCGGATTTCTAATCCCATATTTGTTATAAGAACAGGTTGATAATGCTGGGGTACTATATGACATAGAATCATCCTCTTTCCTGTAATTTCTTAACAATTTCTTAGGCGAATAAACCCAACCCTTATTCTTAAGCCCTGCTAGCAATGGCGATATCGCAGACGCCCTTCTAAAATCCTCCGAATTACAATAATCCTCAGTATCATCAGATTGATCAACCAAACTGGTGAAATCAGGCATTGCCTTTTTTGTGCCTCTACTCATTAGCATCTGTTTCTTGAGTTTCTCATTATGATGCCTCGGAATGGCATTAGAATTATTCCTTCTCTTTGATTTTTTCTTGATTGTGTGCCTAATAGATGGCGTAAAATTCATATCTCTACACTTAAAAATCGCCGACGCATATCGATCACTCAAATGAGTATCACTTTTTGAATCATTTGCACCACCGCCATTCCGAGCATCACTCAGACTATCCATATCAGCACTCTCGTCCGGGGACAGAGTTGAGCCTTCATCCTTAACATTCTCAACATCATCTTCCCCAATCTGCCTACTCCTTTCGCTCTCGGATTTTTGACTTTTCCAGTTACACAAAAACACCCTCCTCTCTTTCTCTTTTCCACTCACATTGTCATGATTATTAACACCAGGACCATAACTAGAATTATTATTCTCCATCTGTAACTGGGGTTGCGAGAAATGTTCAGAGGAAGAAGCAATGACATTACCATCCATGGATTCACGGCGAACATGCTTGTGGTGGTGCAAGTAGTGGTGCTTGGCGGAGTTCTGTAGAGATCTCGCAGAACTAAGCGGCGACCGCCAAGAAGAGGTGGTGCCAGGATCCCTCAACGCCCTAGCAGCCTTCCGAATTTGTGTCAGTTCTTTCTTCAAATGCAGATTGCTCGGATCAATCCCACCGACGCCCATCATTCCTCCACCTCCGCCGCCGCCGCCGTGGTGCATTTCTACTGACATCATTTAACTGCAAAACAACGAGACCGCAAAACTATACTGACAAGAGAAGCCTGTATTGGGAAACTAACAAGTGGGCTGTATTCGAGAAATTACAGTGTGTATTAATGGCAGATCTGACAGATAATCTCCATTCTTTCTTCAATGCAGCAGTCAATTTTGACGGCTAAAACAATGGTGGGCTAAAATCAAGAGTGTTTACAGCTAAGAGAATAGCAATCTACATGGTAAACTAGCAATCTAGCAGTAGGGTTTTAAGGAAAGAAGCAGATGGAATCGAATGAAACAAACAATGAATTTATTTTTGTTTTGCAGAGGGAACTGTGAAAAGGGAGCGTAAAATTAATTCTTTTATTCGCAGAAATCGAAGAAAATAAGTGAAAACGGAAAAGTTTTCCCTCCTTGGAAGAGTGAAGACCCGCTCCAGAGATTCTCGGGCAATGAGTGTGTTTACAGTCTACTTCTTCGATTGCTGTCTTCACTCCCTTGCCCCTTCCATCATTGCTAGAGTGCTCAACTTTTTCCATTAGCTCATTTATTATAATCACTTTTTTCCCCAATTATTACTTAAAAGTTAAATTTTACTATTATTGAGCTAAGGTTAAATTTCAAAAGTAACCACATGTAAATTGTAATGGTGTGGATTCTCCTTTCTTTAATAAATAAATAAATAAACACAATAAATTTTGTTTATATGATATTTATATATAGTTAAATTTGTTATGTTTCTGTGAATTATTATTGTTGAATATTGGTTATGGTTACTTTCAACCGAGCACACCTATAGGCGCGAGAGTTGAATGGTAGTCAAGCCAAAGACTTCTGATTAGTAATCCTGATTGCAATATTGTTTCTATGTTAATAATTTATTGATAGGAATTTGTTGATGGCATGGCATTCAATGGTTCATATAACAATTAATGCAATGCGAGGAGTTATTATGTAATTATCACAACAACATATTATGTAATTATTAACACACAACAATCATCAAGGAAAAAGTTGACTCATAGCGATTAATTTGTAATTCATACTAAAATACGGGTTTAAAATCGTTATTGATGATAAATATGCATTCATCAGATATCACTTATGACAAATTACAAAAGTAAGTTTGCGTCTATTACGAAATCTACTATTACATTAAAAAGTTTGAAACCAAGATAGACTCTCACCATGTCTCATTCTTGTTTATGTAACTAAACTAGACTACACTGAGAGAAGTCCTCCAATTGCCATTCCCATCCTTTATTTTCTTGCGAAAGCATGTGTACTTTCGTGGACTTCAAGAGTGTGAAAATAATAAGATACTGGGCAGCTAGAGTCTAGAGATGGTCCAAAACTCCAGTGTGTAACTTGTACACCTTTTAAAAAGTGGGTCATTTTTTTTTTTTTTTAAGAATAGGAAAGTGGGGTCATTTAGATGAATGAAAAACTGTCTTCATCAATCTTACCCAATTCAAAATATCAATTCTTTTTACGGAATTTATTCGTTATATCCATTATCATTATCAAAGGTAAGATGGCCAATAATCAGTCACATTCGGAAGTTAGTTAGAATGAAACAATATAGAAACAACTATTTACTGTTAGGACAATGAGTCAAACTTTTAAAGCTTGATAATTAACCAGCTTCAAGCGGCGAAAGCACGTGCGGTGTTGCTGATTGTGCTTATGTGCAGCGTGAACTAAGTGACGAGATGGGAATAGACTAGGTTAATCCAATTGTCTCACCCGAATTTGCTATACAAGACTGTGGGAAACGATCTATTGCCAACGTTGGCATAGATCATTCCATGCCCACGCGGGAGATATGTATGATCTATCCGACCCAATATGGATATTTAAAAAAAATTAACGTTGACATGGTGCCACGAAATGGCATCACGTCTGCATGGGCACAGGAAATTTCTGAAGATCACTGACGATAAGATAGACAGACATTTAAATCAATTACGCTAATCTTCGATTTTTTGTGTTGATAGTTCCTAATTTAGGAGTCAACATTATACCAAATATAGTGGGATCCCAATATGGAATTTGTATCTTAGATTGCAATTATACTACGAACCACTTTCATTAGATAGGAGCTAAATTTAGTTAAACCTAAAATCTATTATGATCATTTTCATTTAAAAACAAGTATAAATTAAATCAAAAGGGATGACTTTTTTTTTTTTAGAATGGATGAATTGTTTAATCGAGCTAGTTTCATAAGAAAGTAATTTTGAAGTTCACTATTCGGTGTTTAAAGACTTTTATTGCAAAATGACAAGAGTCATCACCGCAATATGTAACACTTTATTCTACGAAGGACAAATTTGTTATTCTACACGCTAAAAAAATCATTTTTCTTATGTCAAGCTAGCCGTTGTTGCAATTTATGTTACATATAAAATAGAGAAATAGTTAAGTTGATTTCTGCAACGATTTTAACTAGACATGTTAAAAAAGCTCGCGTGCCGGAAAAGCTTGTGAGCTCGAGCTTGAGCCCGAACACCATTATTAGCGAGTCGCTCAGCTCGAGCTCGCCTAAAGAACGAGCCGAGCTCTACTCGGGCTCGTACAGTAAATGAGCTCGAGCCGACCCCGAACAAGCCTTAGGCGAGTTGAGCCGGCTCGCCGAACTTGTTTCACATGTCTAATTTTAACCGTTCGAATTGACTTTGGATCAACTGAGTTTGACCGACCGTACAAAATACTACAGTTTTGCCTTGTTGCTCACAAGACACGGACTCCCTGTCTTCATGGGTGGTCACCATAGAGAAGGGCCTCCTACATGACAGCATTTTTAACAGGACAATAAAAACTGGCCTACCCTACTACTTGCTAGTATTTCATATAATGGCACACAATTGTGTCAAATTGAACAACTAAACTAAAGTGGAAAGTTATTACAACCATCATAATTGAGGCCTTAACAATAATGACTTCTGCTAAAACCATAATTTCCTAATTTTATGGGTGTGTTTGGTACAGATTCTGTTCTGTTAAAAATAAATAAATAATGATTCTATAAATATGTGATTGATTAAGAAAAATGAAGGAGAATGTAGAATGTGTACGTAAAACAAACTAGAGAAAATAATGCAGAAATGCTCCCTTACCCACGCTATGGGCAAGGGGATTGCACACGCCGATGTGGCACGACGTCGGCGTGCCACATCAGCGTGTGCATGGCTTCCGAGCAAAAGTGGAAAACAATAAATAAAATATGTGATCAAAATGATCTATAAAGATGCTAAGCAATTCTATCGTACTAAGCGTTGTTTTACTAAATACGTACCGAACATGGTTTTAAAAAATAATTAAAAAAAAAAAAAAAAGGTACCAAAAACGGTCTTGAAATTGTAAATCAATCCAAGAAAGAGAGAACCCCATATCAACATTCGTGTGCATAACTGTAAAATCCCAAAAGAAAGAAAAAGAAAACAAGTTGCTCAATGTTGCCAACACTATGTCATAATTTACTTTGTAAAGATAATCATTCTATAACATGAATTTGGAATATTATAAGTAAACAACTAAACGCGTTGAACTGTCAAATTTTCAATCACTTTGTTTCTTTCTATTGAAATTGATCCAACTTTATGTGATTTGTTGGGGAAACAAGTATTATGATTATTATTCTTTTTTCTTTTTTTCCCCTTTGTTTTGGAAGGTTTTAATCATATAGATTACAAGTCACTCAAGATAACAAATTGACAAAAATGATCTAATGTATGTATGAGTACGAATTCAGGATTTTTGTAATTACATTGTACACCGTCGAGCCAATAAATCACACTCAATCTAAACAAATTGATTTGTTTATTTAAGCACTTTATTTTTAATTTTAATTTTAATTTTAATTTTTGCCCCCTTTCGTTCACATTGATTTCACAACATTTGGAATGTTTATAGTTGCAGAATCGATCTCTTTACTCACTATTCTATGCGACAACAGCATATGAGACGTAAACTGAGTGATTGAAGTGAGTTTATTTTTACTCAATATGTGCACGTTTGCTTGCTCGACTTGATAAAAATCTACCAACACAAACACTCGCACGATGTTACCCTTTCACATTTAAGTAAACCGTCAAGATTTCTTTCACAAACGGTAACAAAACATGAGGTCAACTTATTTAAAACAGTAAAAAAAATAAGATATGTAAAATACATGCTACTATCGAATAATCGATAAGTATATCATCACTATTTCGTATTGCAAAATGCATGCGAAGAAGGCATAGCTCACTAAGATCATGACGACCCCACAACTCTTGTGATCCCATCTCACAAATAACAAATAACAAGACACAATTAGAAGCATATTCAAACCTCTCACTTCCTGAAAACCATGTGATATGTTAGTCAAAAATATAGATTCTATGTATAAACAAAATCTTGGACAATATGCAAAGAACGTGCCACAAATGTCATATCACATGTAGCCTTTCAAAGGTCTGAATATTCAAGAATCTATCTACGAAAAGTATAAATACTGGAACACTAACCAATAATACTGTTCCACATCATCACAAATTCAATCAGTTCTAAGGAAATGCATTTAGAAAGAGAAATAATTTGCTACCCCATGAGAGTGGGATGAGACATACCCGTAATGACATGGCACTCGCGAGGCTTACTGAAGGTGTTCGACTTTCAATGCTAAGCCCGACAAGACACCACTGATAACCGTTACATGTAAATTGTATGATGACACACGGTGGGAACTATGATAGCATTTAAGGGAAACTGTCTCCAAAATCACACTCAGAAAAACACAAATTTTCTTCATGAAGATCCCTAAAGTACAAGAAGTTCAATAAATAACAATCTGAAGAAGTTCACAACGATTCGATCCCACGAACAGACATTCAAGTTCATACAGCTTAAAGTGGGCCATGTTCAACTCATGATCTTTAGACTTCTAAGAAGTAGATTAGACTCTAGCCCTCTTATTACTGCAAGTGGGGCACTTATACTGCTTGATATGCTCGGCTTTAGCAGGTGTAATCTTCACACACTTACCGTGGAACCATCTCTCACATATATCACAGCAAATCCAGAACTCATCAGCACCATAGTTGTCTCCACAGGCTCCACATACTGCTCCCTGTTCATCCTCTTCTTCTTCTTCCTCTCCACTCTCCTCCTCGTCTTTAGGTGCAGATGTCTTAATGGCCTTGTGATCCATATCAGGCTGACGAGACTGCTAAGAGAAGCAAAAACAGATGAAGGCCCATAATTAGGCATATGTTTGGATAACTATTTCTCCAAAGCAGCACATCCCACATTTTCCTAAATCACTTCTAATCCACACACATTGTCTATAAACATCCTAATTTTCAATTTCGACAAATAATAAATTAAAAAATTAGTAGCGCCTAGCCAAACATGCTAAAATTAAAGACAGGAGACTGAATTTACGTGAAAATGCTTACCATTCTCCCACCAGATTTGCTCTTGCTGCTGTTATTTTGAGAGACTGCTTGCTCCTTGACCTGCTTAACTCCTGTCACGACCTCAAATACAGTTGGCACATCATTGATCATCTGGAAAAGCCTCTTCCTGCCACACGATTACCAACAGAAGTTACAATCCCAAATAGAAGACAAACACAGATACTGAAGGATCCCCATGGCACGTGGAAAGCCAACATCCAATAACAGTGCATCTATTAGAGGCTAAGAAGTCAAATTTATAAGCTTCCAGATGGACCAAATATCAAAATGGAGATCAGTGAAAGCCATTCCTTATTGTATGCAGGTACATGGTGAAAGACCTAGAGCAAGAATGAGGCTGGAAATTTTTCTTTAATCAGATTGAAAGACAGTCCTCAGCTTAACATTTGTTACTGTCAGTTACAACGGTTGGAAAGTCTCACATGAGCAAACCGCTAACCAAGAAACAAACTGTAATAGCAACTTAAAATATGGTTCCTAACAGTGACAGCAAACTCCAACATCGTTTAGCAAATCTACAGCAGATCCCCACATTACTAAAAGTAACAATGACACTACAAGTTACAATTTTATCTGCAGAACAAAGAACAAAACATATGCCAATTTGGTTCCCCAGATTCATTAGCAGAAAAGCAACCCGTGCTTCAAAAACTATCTTATGGATATGTTTTTTGAAACAATAAAGTAGAATCTTGTAATAAAGAGAAACACACACACCAAAGTTAAAGTATAGGAGATACATAAAAACGAACAACTGATGCACGGGAGGGACAAAGGTCACCAAAAGCAATGTATTAAAAGCGGTCTTCATACATTGCTTTACCATCGCAAGTAGGTGTCTTTTTGTCATGCATTTATAACTAAACAATGTAAAATTTCTAAAATTTCTGTACCACAAAACTTTCCATATTAAGATGAAAATAGGCTAACCATATCACATCGAACTGTGAGTCTAACGAAAAATGTTTGGACATTACAATAATATGTGAAGTTTCCATTTTAGATTTGTAAGGTCAAGCATGTATGAGGAAAGATTTTTAGATATCACATAATGTGAGAGTTTGACATGACAAAATAAACGTACCACAAGAAAAACATACAGGGAGAGAACAACAACCATTGAAGGAATTTGTCAGGCCAAACTTCCTAGATGGCTTGCAAAATTTCAGTGAAACAAGTATGGAAAGCAAAACGCAAGGATTTAAATGCAAGTCAGAGAAGAACACTTCAGGATGCAAGTGCAAGCATGCATACAAAATGAAAAGGTCGGGTGGTAATGCAAAGAGTAAAACATACAGAAGAGCAAAATAATACAACTGTGCATCAAAATACTAAAATAACAATAGCTACAGATAAGTGGTCTGGATCTAATCATCTAAATAGGAGAGAGGAAGTACGGTGAACGACTCTAACGAGATCAATAGGCGTAGAACATAGTTTTAGTTGCAAAGGCAAACAAATAGACAGACCACAAATATAAAGACTAAAATATCTGATGCAGTAATCATTGACTTTAGAAAGCATTTAAACACATGCAATAAAACAATTAAAATAACCAGTGCTCAAACTAATCAAACTGTCTACCAAAACTTATAAACCAAAATCTGAAAAATTAACTGTGAAAGATATGTTACAGTATCACCAATTATTTCACCTTTAAGAAAGGTAGAGAGTATTTACCTCTCACTCTTGCCAAATCCAAAGCGAGCACCAAAATAGAATGCGACGGAAAGCAGCCAGGAGTCACTGTGAACTGCAACAAGTGATAACCAATCCTTTTCTTGCATGCCATCCCTAGCAAAGTTTATTCCTAACGCTGGCTCAGGTAGTTCAGGAGGAACCTCTTCAACAGGAAGGTTGACTTCCCATGTCTCATTCGGAAACCCATACAAACACAGATTCTCCTTTTCTGAACATAATAATGAGCATGAAATCAACATATATCATTCATTTGTATTTACTTCATTAGAACCAATATTCTATCGTAGCTCAAACATGAAACACAGAAGGCATTGAGGCAGCACGAAAAACAATCGAAGACCTGCTCCTGTTCTTCTTTCCTAAACATTCTCATTAGCCTACCATGAGCCATCTATAATAAGATTTTCCTCTTTGGCTAAGAAGATAAAGCTAGCTTTTACAATTCCAGTTCTCAACCTGCCTAACTTTTTCTTTTATTCTTTCCTTGATATAGCGCCAGGGCTTGAAGTTTTAGAAGGAGAGATTAAAATAAAAATAATAAAAAATAAAAATAAAAATTGACGAAAATGACCAGACAAAAGTACGTCGTCATTCAAAACCATTTCTTTCACTCGCCAAAACAATCCTCCCTGACAATTAAAAACAGGTGTCCAGAGAGTTATCATGTAAATTCATGATATATTTATAATGACAGGCACTTTACATGTAACAATAAAGCAGTTCCTGGTGAGCATAAAATGAAAGATGAAATTCTATGGCCGCCCTCAGCTTCAAGATCGCAGATCAAGGATCAACAAATTGTGTCAGCTAAACATCCAAGTTCTAAAACCATAGCTGATCTAAGAAAGTGACAATAATATACAATGCATAACATGTTATAAGGTAATCGTGTCAAGTTTTAGTTTTACTACTATCAATTTTCACAAGGTTCTCTGTCGCTTAGAAGCAATCAGGCACCGACTTAGACACCATTTCAAAAGTGGGAGCAGTGTGTCCTGAACCTAGAGGTGAGGCTTACCCATCTCAGAGGGGTCATAAATCTTGTGATATTGCATCTAAATTGCTATGGTTTTGGATGGTAAGTGGATGGCAATCTGGGGCTTCTTCATTTATTTCTGGTTCTGAGTATCTTTCAAGCCCATACTTCAAAAAAAAGCTAGGATTAAGCTAAAAGACCGGCTCTTTATGATTTTAACATCGAGCTTCCTTATTCACTTCTCCAATTTAGCACTTGGGTTTTGGTTACCGTTTTTGAGCCCAGATTTGGAAAAATAATAAATAAAATAAAATTAGCTTGAGTGAAAGGATTGGAGAATTGCATTTCCTAAAACTGTTCCCTATTTACTTTTGGCGTTAGACAGAGAATAATATCATTAAAATCGACCCAAAGCATTTGATGCTACGGAACATCAGCAAGGCCAACAAGCCCCAAAAACTATCTAAAAGTTTCAAGCTTTATTGTGAGAATGTATTTGCTTTCCAAGATGAGCTTTATCTATTGTTATAGTTATGAATTCATGTTCTTTACAAATTTCATGAATATCTTATCCTTTCCTAGCAAAGACAAAAACTCAAATGTACCGGGAAAACTAACAGAACTACCCAACTCAAGATTATCAAACAGACAACTTATGAGTTATGATAGCCTAAATGGTTGTGAAACCTAAAGCATCATAAACATTACACATTTTCTGATGGACTGATACCATTGTGAAATCTATCGCCCTAGTAAAGGCAACGGCCTGGAAAACTATGTGAAAAATATAGGCTTTACTGTGAAAATGTACTTTTCTTCCCTAATTGAGACTCTCTGCATTGTTATAGTTGTGAAATTCATACTCCTCCATTCCAAATATGTTATACAAATAAATTTCCTAGAGTACCCTTATCTAATGAGTTTTGTGTATGCATCATGGTGTATTCAATGTTTACCATATTCCAAAGATTAACTAATTAAAAATAAAAAGTCATAATTTACATTTGCAAGATTACATAGGGAATATTTGTAAATGATCATAAGAAATAATACCAAAGAGGGAAACGGGATAATATACTTGGGACAACCCAAAAAGAAAAACAAGACTATATCATTGGGAAGGATGCAGTATTTCTTTTATAAAAAAAACCAGAGATGTTGGTTTTGTGGCTTATGCCTTCCTTGTGAAGGCAAAACCTCAAATACTACCATGGGGATCTAGCAGATAAAAATAAAAATAAAAATAAAAAATAAAAAAAGAACCCTCAAAATTGTTTAATACAATGAGAAACAAAAAGCATCCATCACGGTGAAGTACCAATCGACGAACCAAACGAAGCACTAAAAAAAGAACTGTCACCCGACGATAATGACATCTTTGAGCATTAATGGAAAATTTATGCCCAGTAGACAAAACTTTTTATCCCCAATGCCCAGGACCACAGACCTTTAGAGGGAGAAATATTTAAATCGGTCACATTCTACTAGACATCCAAGTGTTGAGAACCAAACTACACAGCACAACAGCTGAGAGATTAAAGGGTGGAGAAACACTGACTAAAATGAGGTGAGTTTGAAGCAGACAACTCCAATACGGCAGAGAGATTAAAGGGTGTAGAAACACTGCAGTAAAATGAGGTGATTTGAAGCAGACAACTCAAATGATACTTCACGAAAGATTTGGACTTTCACTTTTCTGAGAAATCATGACCTTTAGGTCCCCAACCTGAGGACATATAGCAAGGAAAAACAACTGAAAGCACACAAAAATCCTTACAGAGTGAGCAGATGGTGATCTAAAATTCTAAATTTAAGAAGAAAAAAATTCTAAATTTAAGAAAAAAATAAAATAAAAATCTAGCAATAAAAATCTGAGCTAAATACTCAGAATTCACAGTCATAACGGTAATTATTAATTAACAAAGCATGGAAAGTTAAAGGGATATATATACGCACATCGGACCCAACTTTTTTTCCGCATAGAAGACAAAAGTAACTTACCGGGATCGCACTGCTGATAAAACTTCTCAACATCTGCAACATCCCAAAGTCAAAGGTGTGTATCAGAAACGATGCTTTGAGCAAAAATGGTGCACGGCAGAAGATAACAGAGAAGCATAAGGAAGCGTATTTACATTAACACGCCCATACATGCGTAAACACGTAATTACATGCAGAGCAATTATCCAGAAATACAGTAACATGCGAGCACATACATAAAAACAGTGTTAATTTACGGGAGAGAATGAAAAGCTTTTTCAGAAGATATACCAATGGTAAGGGCCTTGATGAGACCAGCTCGACGGCCTTTGAAATCGTTGAAGACTTCCTCTACAGTTCTCGGTATCGGATGCGGAATTCCCTCCATTTCTCAATCTCCTCTACACTAATTTAGAAAACCCACAAAAGTCCCCAAAAATTAACGCTTCGTCTGGCAGAATTGACCACAGAATTAACCAAAATAGGGTTTAATTCGAACGCTAGGGTTTCCTCTTCATTGCTCTTCAAAAAGTAATACTAGTAAATAGTAATCAAAATTTCGGATACAATAATAGAGATGTGTCCGTGTGTGAATTATATGTGCGAGTGGAAATCTGAGGACGGAGATAGAGAGAGAGGAAATAGCGGGAATGAGCGAGAAGAGTAATTAAGCCCTAGAAATGTTTTTGATTTCTTCCTCAATGTGCGGCCTTTTGTGTTTTATTTTATTTTAATTTTTTTCCTAATTCTGACAATCTATCTTTTGGCCGTTCTCCTGTGTATATATAGTTCGGGCAAGTCCGCAAGATCTATCCGGGCGGCAATTTTGCCCCCGTTCACCAACCACTTTTATTATTTTTTACAATTTTTTATAATTTTTTATCCATTCTTTCTTTTTCCTAAACTAATCACATCCACATATCTCATCACATCCACAAATCTCAACCACTCAATTCCACTCATTCTCTCTCCTATTTTATATAATACAATTTCAAAAACCATTATAATCTACTCCCTAGCGGGGGCTTTGACTGGGCTGAAATAAAAGTTGAAAAATAAAATAAAATAAAAGGTCGATTGCAAAAGTACCGAGGAAAAAATAAGCAATTCAAGGATTTTCTACCAACTTCCATAAATTTTTTTTCTCATATTATTTTCTACCACTCATATAATTATTTTATATTTTTTAATATATTTTTTTCAACTTTTAACTATAAATCTAATACATCATTGGAGTAAATCTATATTATACATAATTATTGTGCATAGAAAAAAACCCCAAATATAACAAATGCTTTTTAAAATTACAAATTTACCCATCTTCCCCAATATTTCTTTTTCCTTCAATATTTCTTCTTCTTCCATAGACGGTGGTGGATCGCTGGCGACGACATTTCTGATGGCCAAAATCCAACGAAATCTCCATCGCAAACACTGTCACAGACCACTGCCACCACCATCCACCGTGAACACCATCTATTGCGACCACCAACATAGACCACCGTGACCACCATCTTCGTCATGCATTTCACTGACCACCACAACCACCATCTTCTTCGTCCATTTCGCTTACAACCACAGCAGCGCTCACCACCTTCCTTTCAATTGCCCGAATATTCTCAAGTCACTATTTTCCTTGTAATCTCGTCATATTTGGAGAGCTCTTGAGACCATCTTGAGTCGAAAAACACATCACAATTTGTTATTTTAATATTTTTCACCTTACTGTCCTTCGATTGCTTTGATTTTGACCTTTTTTACCATATCCAAGTTTGGGGTTGAATTTACTCCGAGTGTGTCTTGGTCGGCTAGAAAATACAGATGTATGAAGAATATGGAGGCTGCTGCTTTTACACCAGTGTACCAGTGACTGGAGCATTGGAGATGAGTTGCAGTGGATCCAGATCTAGTCAAAGTTGGTAGCAAATCAGGTTGAAAGTGGTGAGTATGGACTAAGAAAGGGTATTTTAGGCACTTTGGCACTAAAATTTTGTTAGATGTGAAAATGTGACTAAATGTTGACACATTTGAATGCAAACATTTAGATTTGATCATTTTTGTAATAATCTCAAAGTAAATTAAGAGAGAGAAATATATTTACTATTTTTTTAGTAAAATCTAACTCTAGAAGAGAAGTTTTATTACCAAATTTGTTCTCTTTTTTTTTTCCTTTTCATGAAACAAAGATGAATGAGGGTTTCTTTTTAAGGTACAAGATATATTAAATTCGTATAAGGACTCAATGATACAAGCTAGTGATAGCAATGAGGTGGGTTCGGGGCGGGTCACCTTGCCCTGTGATCCGTCCCATTTAATTTTTAAATGCATTGATCCGTCCCGTGACCTGTGAGTCTTGGAGTGGATCGGGACAGATCGGATTGCAGAACGCGGGAAGGATACCAAACCCGTTCCATTTGGTGGCCCTTTTGTAAATTTTTTCCTTATAATTTCCAATTTTAGTATAATAATACTATTATAGTATTTTGTGTTGGTAATTGGTTAATTATATTGATAATTAATTAATTGTATTGGTCGAAGTATTGAGGTTTTTTTTTGTTGAAGTAAAATATTATGCGATTTTCTAAATTGTAAAATGTTATCACCAAATTATATAAAAAAATAAAATAAAAATAAATAAATTTTACACGGGGTGGGTCCGCCTCATCCCGTAACCCATGACAAGACAGGAAACGAAGCCCGAACCTGTCCCGCCAACAATTGGATCTCTAATGAGGCGGGATCCCATCGGGTTCGGGTCATCGCGGGTCATTTAGCCATCACTAATACAAGCTCGATACGAGAACTATAGTTTACCTTCACTTTGGTTGAGAAGAAAAAAATAACTACTAACCTCAATCTATAATTCACAGTTACTTCCATTGATTGATTTGTCATATTAAAAATTTACATTGAATATAACAAGTAATATTACAAATCAATTGTAACAAAAAATCACAAATCAATTAGAACAAACTTGCTATCGCATCACCATGAAGGAAAGGTAATATGAATATATGAATATCATTATTAATAATAAAATGTCTATCTTCTTAATAATGCAATTAGTCAAACTAATCGCATGCACAGATTTCGACATATTTTATTTTATTATTATTAGCACATAGGATAATCCGCCAAAGGTTTTAGAGTTCATTTGATAAAGATCGTTAAATGAATGATTTTTTTTTTTTTTGCGTGGTTGAGGCGTGTAGAAAATATTTTTAAAAAATAAATATTGTTAAACCAATATATTGAATGATTGAAACTATGAAAACAAACAATAGTTTGTGAATAAATTGTACTCCATCCAATAAGCTTTAAATATTATAAGGGTTTTTTTGCTAGAATTTAAAATAAAAATAAATTTTTAATTAATATTTTCAACAATTCATCCCCGATTGGCGATTGGAGAGAATGTTTATCTGCTATAGAATCAAAATTTTATTTTACATCTGTTTTTACAAAAAATATTCCATCTCCCTCAATAAAATTCTTCTAAAACTCAGCAAGATCTATTATTTTTTTAGCCAAACCTTCGTCGGATGGTCGGATTTTACCGCGGAAAAATGATATAATAGTTTAACTGATTCGATAATTTATCACTCCAAAGGGAATGTTTTCTCCGCATGAGTCAAAAAACCAAATATACACCTATCTTATAAAACCAAAAGCTATCAAAAGTTTCCAAAATTTCACAAAATTTATCTACAAAATCATTTATTCAACTTCCAATTTTCCACACCGGCAGATAAGCTTTATCTTCTACCGCTCAAAAACGATGTACTAATTTACTTCTACACATTTGCTTTACTTTTGAATCACATGGAGAGGGGGAAAAAAGGAAAAAATGGGAAAAGGATATTTTAAAAATCTATATATATATATAAAAAGAGCATTTTTTCCCGCCTAAATGCATCATCACTTTTTCCCGCCTATAAAATTTTCCTAATATAATCTGCTATCTATATATAGAATAATTTATATATATATATATATATATATATATATAGAAAATGATGATTTTTTCTTACTATATTTTTTATTGTCTTAAGTCCGTCTTCCTATTTAAAAAAAAAATCTCTTTTTATTTTTTATTTTTTATTTTCGAATCCATATCCAACTTTCTTTATTTTTTCCCTCCATAATATATTAATATTAATATATATAGATTTTATTTTATTATTTCTACCCTACTTTATCCAATCTCATAACATCTCAATACTTTCTCTATCGTTTTCGAATCTCCTTTTTTTTTTCATTTTCTGTATATAAAAAAATTTTTGTGATTCTATTTTACTCGATTTGATGATAACTTTAAAATAAGTACACTATTAATACATAAATTTTTATTTTTTGAAAAATTAAAATTTACCACAAATATATAAATTAGTGTTCCACTTAAATATAAATTAATCATTTGCTACCACACTTAAGTGGGTGTTAGTGTATGTGTATTTATGAGTTTTGATGTGAAATAGGAGTGGGATTGAGTGGTGGAGATTTGTGTAGTACAGTGGGTCCCAGAAATATATGTGGATATAATTGGTTTGACTTTAGATAAGAATGAGTTAAAATGTATAAAAATTTGTTAAAATTTGTAGAAGAACGGGGGCTTAATCGATGTTTGTGTGTAAAATTCAAAGATAATGAAATGTATAAATTGTTTTAACTTTTACTTCTATTCCATGTTTGATTTACCCTGAAAATAAATTAAATGAAAAATAATGCTTCAATTTGTTTATCCCGCAAATATATGGTAAAGCTAGCTTTATTTTATGTTTAAGACTAGATAATTTTTTTCCTAACAATTATTTAATTTGGCAAAATAATAATTTATATATTGATGTAGTACTTAAATACCATTTATCGTGTAATTACACAAAATCGACAAATATTATATATTTGTGATAAATTTCAATTTTATTTTGAATCAGTAAATTTCAAATTTTCTTATTTTTTCTTTCACATCTTCAATTTATAAGTTTATGTCTTGAACAATGTACGGGTGTTTTATAAATTAGAATGAATTTTTGACTGATCGTTTTTTCATAATTTTCTTATTTAAAAAAATAAAATTATTTAAAATTAATAATTTCCGCTAAGATTTAATTTTTATGCCATTTAAAATTCCCATTGATTAAATTTTTACACCAAAATTCAAATAAAGGTTTAACATTAAAATCAAAAAACAAGATCAAGCCCATTACTTAATTTTAGAAATAATTAATTAATTTATAAATAACTAGCTAACAAACAAAAATAAATTAAAACTAAGATTCAATTTTTTGGGAATACAAAATTAAGATTTATTAAAGTTTTACACAAAAATAAAAAGAAACATAATGGTAGTTGGCCCGAGTTTGAAACAAAATCCCACCACTATGATTTCGAATTTATACTAAAAAATTTAAAAATTAGGTTGGACTCAATAATTAATTTTAGAAACAATCAATCATTTTTATAAATAATTAGCTAAGGAAAAAAATTAATTAAAATTATCAATTTTCGTAAGATTTAATTGTTGTGTGATGAAAAATTACAATTAATTAAATTTTTACATAAAAATTAAAATAAATGTGTCACATGGAAATTGAAAACTTAGTTTGGACCCTTTAATTAATTTTAAAATGAATTTATTATTTTTGAAAATAATAATTAGCTAATAATTTAAAATTAATTAAAATTAGCGATTTCGCTAAGATTTAATTTTGGTGGGATAAAAAAGTATAAATCATTTAATGTTTACATAAAAATTAAAAGAAACATGCAACATCAATTTTGTTTAATTAATCATTCAATTGTAACATTAATCAATTTTTTAATTAATTGAATCTATATCTATATCTTTTAAATTTCAAGATAAAAAATTAATTGTAATATATCTTTTAAATTATAAGATTTCTTTAAAATTAGATTTATACAATTCTTAAAAGTGTAAATATTAAAATGGTTATTTCAGAAATAATTAATTATTTTCATAAATAATTAGCTAAAATGAAAATCAATTAAAACGAATTCTTATACCATTAATTAAAATTAGTAATACTATTATTATTTAATTGGGCTTGGTTTCAATGGGCGAAAATTGACATGGTTTCGTTGGACGAAAATTAATCAATTGTATTGTTAAAATAGAAAAATAACATTAATAAAAAAATAAATAATTTAATTGGACTTGGTTTCAATGGGCGAAAATTTACATGGTTTCGTTGGACGAAAATTAATCAATTATATTGTTAAAATAGAAAAATAACATTAATTAAAAAATAAATAATAATTAAAATTAATTTGGTTACCATGGTTAGCTAGATTTTTCTTAAAAAATGAAAGACATCTTTTGACATGCAAGATATCTTTTTAATTATAAAATATCTTTAAAATTAGATTCGTACAATTCTTAAAACTGTGGTTAAAAAATAAATTATTTAGAAATAATAAATTATTTTTATAAATAATTAGCTAAAAATAAGAATTAATTATAATTAATTATATTTCTTAGATTTAATTGGATATATTTTTATTTGACGAAAATTGAGAGAGTTTTATTAGACGAAAATTAGTCAAAATTAATTAAATTACTAAAAAGGGGGAAACATAATTATTTCAAAAAATGAAAATTTATTAAAATTAATTAGATTGCTACGGGGAAGAAAAATATGTTTACGAAATTAATTTATCTTTTTACGTATTTTAAAATAAAGTTAAGTTAACACCTATAAGATTCTGGATTCTTAGAATTGAGGTGTTACATCTTATTGCAAAGTAAGTCGATTTATCATTAGTCCATAGTTAATTTTATTTACTTTTTTTAGTATCATGCTTTTTTCAAGACATACGTTTCTTTTGATTCTTATGTGTTTTTGTATTTTCTATGATATTTCTTTTAAGTTACAGTAGTTGATGACAAAACATTAATATTTCTTTTTGCATAGCTACGGGTGTTTCAAAGGATCTGCTCATTTTTTAAAAGTAACAAGCTCAAAAAATAGGTTTTCAAATAGTATTATTTTTTATTTTTATACTACTCGAACCAACAATTATATAATAATTCTTTGGTTCAATATTATACTTTCTCTAGGGAATAAGTCTAAGAACTCTTGCTAAACAATTGGTTATCGACTCAATCAATTATTGAAATTATATGACTCAATTAGAATATTTTAACTGGCTTTCAACTATGTTAAATATTTATCTAAGTTTCTATCTCCTAAATAAATATTAAAAATCTCACCCATTTTAAATTATTTATTTTATATCGAATTTTGGCAATCGAGATTTTATTTAATTTTTAAATATCATCAAATAGATTGTATATTTTAAGTATTAATCATATATATATTAATTTATTTGTCTTATCCAAATTAATTTAAATTTTATATCAAATCATTCAATATTTAATATGCCGAATATGTTAAATTAGTAAGTTTATACATAATATGTTAATACACGTGTTTAGTATATTTAGAAGGTATTTATTGAAGAAATAAAATATCAAAATAAAAGTTTTCAATTGAACCATCATGGTGAGGTGTGGACGGGGATGAAAATTTTCTTGTGGGGCATGGACGGGGAATGGAAGTTTGTAATTCTCATATTATCCTTGCTCGCCTTATAGTAAATGAGGATGAGTTGGAATGAGAATAAGTGTTTCCCGGCATGGTAGAAACGGGATGTTAGGGTCTGTCGGACATTACTCACTACAGTGTTATTTTTATAATAGACCTCTATACTGATTATATTTCATAATTAAAACTTAAAAATCATTATTTACATATTAATTGTTAATAACGTACATCATACTGATGTATAATTAATATATCTCAAAATTTATAATTGCATATAATAAAATGTAAAACGATTTTAAAGAAAAATAATGAGCTCTACTAATATTAGTAGAGTTATTTTGATAACTATAATATTTAAGGTTATTTTATTTTGGATTTATATTAGTAGATTAATCTTGTAATGTACAAAATATTATATATTATCACAATCACTACTACAAATTATCATCCCGTGCAAAACACATGTGTAAACGCTAATTAAGTTGCTATTCTATGGAGAATAGTAAATTAAGTTGTGTGGATTTTCATAAGTTATTCCTTGCATACTGGTAGGATGGATTAGTATGAAATATAGAAGAAACTCTTTCAAAATTTTTATAGAATTGTTTCAAGTTAAATTATTTAAGTTTATTGTTGTAACTCATTCTTTATTTTAATTATTTTTTAAAGATTTTATGTTAATATTATTAACATCTATCAATATCGTTATCAGTTAAAAAACTTGTCTCCCGTACAATGCACGAGTGAAACAAGCTAATATTAAAAAAAGGGGGAAAGGGGAAAAGAAAAAAAAAACAAAGGATTTGTCTAAATACACCCACCATTTTTATTTAATATACCCACTTTTCATATTCCCAATTTACTTCACCACCACCCCTCCCCCCCGCCCCCCCCCCAAAAAAGTTCGGCAGTGTTGGCCGAACATGGTGCAGGTAGCCGAAACCATATGCAAATGTTGGGGTGTTCTACACTGGCCAGTCGTGACTGATCTAGCATTTGGCGAGCTCGTGCGCCGTCTTGGATCCGTTGAAAATGCTCTTCGCTTTGATGGGAAAAATTAAAGGACTCAATGATTTGGAAATACGAGATGGCGGCAGAGTCGCAGTGGAAGAAGATGACCGTGTTTCTAATCCGCTTTCCAAATTTTGGGCCGATTGTGGGCTTTTAGGAAGTTGGGCCAAAAATAACAATAAACCCAAATTAAGTAATTTAATTGTTTAACCAACCCAAGATTAGAGACCAGTGTTTCTTCTTCTCACGTTCGCTCGCTTTCAAGGCTTTGTTGACCCGATGGAGGAATTAGAAAGTTCCAAATTCATTTGTGTAATGTGTTGTATTATTATATTTATTTATTTATGTGTTGATTGTAAGTTTGTTATTTCCCTTATTCATGATTCATTATTGATTTGTAGTTGAATTGAATTTTAAAACAATTTAATTAATTTGGTTCAGTTTAAATTTAGCTTCCAATTTATTTGTTTCTTTTTAACTTTTCAGTTAATTTTTGACTTAGGCACATAGGGTAATTACGGTTTTGTTAGTGTGCTGGTTAATCTTTGTTTATCTGTATAGTTAATTGGGTTGGTTTAATTTAGTTTAGCATTGAAATTGAATAAATAATTATAATTTTTTGTTAATTAATATTTTACATTGGATTTAGCTAATTAGCTTAGTTTAATTTAGTATTGAAATTTAATGAAAAAATGTGATTATTTGTTTATCAATTTCTAATTTCCTCTTCATTTTGTTTTAAGGTTTTATTATAATTTATTTTTTAAAAAAAGGTTTAATTATAGTTTTACACAATTTTTATATATGTTATTTAATTGATTTGCAAATTATCAAATGCTTTTTCCAGGTGACCAGATTAAATGAAAGTCTCAATGTAGTGATTCTAATATTAACGTGACATTTAATCCAGCTTCTACTTTAATTAAGTACAAAATTAAACACGCATTAACAGCACAAAGAATTCAACGGTCAATAATCAACGATCGCTGACGATCAACGATCGCTCTAGCTGGATTAGTTTCCTGGATCCGTCCCTGCTGCTGGTGGTTAGATTGTTTTGACCACCTGCTGGTGGACGGTCGTCACCCCCATGTTTGGCCATTGTCGGGGTGTTCGGCTACTACCGGCCGATGGAAGGTCGTCACCATGACACCACCACGTTTGGACATGGGGTGTTTGGCCTTCATTTTTTTTGTTTTTCCTAGTTGAGGGTAAATTGGGAATATGGCACAAAAGCGGGCATCATCGTGTGCACTTGGACAAACCCATATTAAACCCTAGTTTCGAGTATCGTCATCGTCACCGGACATTTCCAGCTCTAGACCCCTAGAAGCCGCCGCGTTCAACAGCAGCAAATTTGAATTGCCCCCCAGCGGCATATTATTACATTTAATTTAAATTTACACCAAAATTAAGCTTAAGATATCCCCAATACGCAACACAATACAGTTCTGAGCAACACTCAGTTTCTGCTGATTTTTGCGTTAATTTTCCAGTGCAAGGTGGTAATAAAGTTATGGATTGGATTCAATGATTCATAATATTTTATTTTTGTAATGCATCGTTCATGGCTTCGGGTTTTTTGGGCCCCAAAAACACGACTTGGTTCGTGTCTGTGCTCCAGAGCTACCGCCATACAAAATTGTATCAGCGATACAGTTATCAGATTTTCGGAAAATGATCAACGAGACCCCTCAAATGTACACAACGAAGCTATATTATATCCAGGTAGTGCACTGTGCATGCGTAATTATATTTGTATATTTTTTGAGCTTTTTGCTCATGACTCTGAATTTGGCAAATATATTTGTTGTTTAGGAGTCTAGCTATTGGCTTTAGTATTGAGGTGCATTTTTTTTAGCTATAATTTTAGTTCATTTATGCATTTGACTATACTTTATGGTGGTTTTGTGATTAGGATCAATACTAAGGAACTCGTCCTTTAGTGGCATTGGAGGAACACAGTGGAGTTACAATAATGGAATACGCATCTCTGTGTTGCAAAGCAATCTTTATCAAAAAGCACGAAATTTCTGCACATTTTCAGCACAAGAAGCACAGCAGAAGATGTTTGATCCTTCTGGTTCATTATCCTCTGGTGGCATTAATAGTGAAATGGTTGAGTATGAGGGTGATGCAAATGATGCTGGCTGTGTTGGTGAAAGAAAAGTTAAGATGGCTCCTCGAAAATCAATTGATTTTACTAAAATTGAAATTGACAAGCTGCCAACTGTTGTTATTATAGGACGCCCAAATGTTGGGAAGTCAGCATTATTTAACCGGTTAGTTTTTTTTTTTATTTGCCACCCATTGTAGCTGTCTAATTGTGTGCATTTTCTTTTCTCCATCCTTTAGTCTCCTACATGTAATTGTTGTGCAATTTGTAGTTTGATACGAAGGAGGGAAGCCCTTGTTTACAACACTCCTATCGACCATGTTACACGAGATATAAGAGATGGGGTTGCTAAACTGGGGGGTTTGAGGTTTCGTGTCTTGGATTCAGCAGGATTGGAAGCAGAAGCATCGTCGGGTTCTGTTCTTGGGAGAACAGCAGCAATGACTGAAAACATACTGTTGAGGTCTCAATTTGCATTATTCCTAGTAGATGCAAGGTTAGTCTTGACAATGAGAATTTAGGATGTGGATTTTCTCGTGCAATTGAAACGTCCTAATGGACAAGCAGCCATTTGTCTGACACCCAACTTGTCTAAGGACAGTTGAGCAAATCAATAACTCAGAACCATATAATGTGACAGATCATTAGCTAATCTAGTCTTACACAAAGTTGTATGGATTATTAGGAGAATGGATGATGCATTCTAAACACAGTTGTAAAACTGGTGGATCCAAATTTGATATCATTCTGGAAAATACTTGAACTTATCAGGAAATGTGAATTGGTTTTGCAAATAAAATTTCACGTTGAGTGAAAAACCACAGCCCTGCTTCATTTGATTGCCTGAAAAGCTTTGTAGTTACAATGAACAAGCACAAAGATTTCTCTAACAGTTTTAGAAAGATGCTAAATCTATATTTTGTTATGATCTTGTTTTCTCAGATAATGAAGAATAAGATATATTTCTCCCACTTCTTAAGTGCAATGAAGAAAGCACATAAAATTTCTCAAAGTCCAACAAAAGATGCTAAATCTGAGCTTTGTTATGATCTGATAGCTTCATTTTTTTCTCCATCCTGTTGTCTCTAGAGATGGACTACAGCCCATGGATTTAGATGTGGGGAAGTGGCTGAGGAAGCATGCTACTGGAATCAAGACTCTTGTTGTGATGAATAAAGCTGAATTGCTCGATGACATAAGTGGTTCTCTAGCTGCCGCTGCTGGAGAAGCTTACACATTAGGATTCGGTGATCCCATTGCTTTGTCTGCTGAAACTGGATTAGGAATGACAGAACTATATGAAGCCTTAAGGCCGTTGCTGGAGGACTATGTGGCCTGTTCCTTGAAAGGTAACAAACTTAATTGCTGAAGGATTTTTAATCATCTTGAGTTAATATTTAGTTTTTATCTTTATCAGATGCTTGAGTTAAAAACTGTAATTGTTCTGCAACTAATAGTTAGTTGCTTGATCGTTTTAATTAAGAGGATTTTCATCAACATGATTTGTCCTTTCCAACACTAGATGAGGACACTCAGAAAATTGACTCCTGTGAGGATGAGGACATTGAGTCGAAGCTCCCACTACAATTGGCAATTGTTGGGAGGCCAAATGTTGGCAAGTCAACATTGCTAAATGCAATTTTGCAAGAAAACCGTGTGTTGGTTGGACCTGAAGCTGGATTGACCAGAGATTCAATTCGAGTTCAATTTCAGTACGATGGGAGAGACATATATCTGGTGAATATCTAGTTTCTCATGCTTATAGTTTTTTCATTTATCATTCTAATGTGGATTCCTATGATCGCTTGTCCATCTAATCTGTGGAGTAACTCGGCTGAGTTGTAAAAGCATCGTTTTCTTTGCTCCAGCTTATTGTAAACTTCTTTTCTGTCTGCAGACCAAAATGTACAAACTTCTTAGAAAACACGAGATTTTCTGCTTCTCAACTTCTTTCTCATTGCTCCTCCACTGTCCTGACTTATGTTAGCTTTGGAAAATCTCGCCGTCGACATTATTGCATGTCTGCTGATATCCTGTGCATCTCATTCAAATGAGTATATTTTCGAGAATCATACAGGCATTTTTTGCCTTTTTTCTTTTTCTGCTCTTACATTTCATTATTTTGTTTCTAAATCTATTAGTTGTCATGCCTATAACAGGTAGCAGAGGCAGAATATGTTCTTGACTTCCTGTGCCTGTTGGTGATTGTATAACCTGCTTTTATCTCATAGACCTGAAAAGTATCTAATAACTGGGTAGCGGGTGGTATGTACAATTTCATTCTTATGGAGCTTGATATCAAATTTTATAAATATATTTGGTTCAGGTCGACACTGCAGGTTGGTTGGAGAGGACAAAACTGGAAAAGGGGGCATCGTCCTTGAGCATCATGCAGTCGAGAAAAAACCTTATGAGGGCACATGTGGTTGCTTTAGTGTTGGATGCTGAAGAGGTTCGTCGTATATAATGTTTTAAATTTGCAATAGGCGGTCAGATCAATTGATGATGCCAAAAAAAACCTTTAAACATGAATTAGACTAATTTATGCCTTCGTCTTTCAGGTTTTCAATCTATCACCACAGTGGATCCCTCCAAATTATTTACTCGTAGAATGAAAATTGTCCATCTTATCCTGTGTGATAGAATCTTCACCAAATAAAACTGGGTTTTAGTTTTGACTTTTGAGTTCTGTCTCCGTTTTTAACTACTGTCAACTCACTGCAAAACAATGGAAATATGACACATCACAATGACCGTGCTCTTATAGTGTGTGGACCAAAATAACCTGTTACTTTGAGTATAATCCCAGATGGTTAACTCTTGTAGTTTTCTTGAGCACATATATGGAATTTCAAACATTTAGCATAAGTGGTCATTTAGTTGTTAATTTTGTGCTGTATTGCTATTATCTTCCTACATGCACTGTCATCTTGTTGCTATTTTTCTTGTGTTTGTGCTGGTTAGATCGCAAGAGCTAGACGGAGCATGAAACATGCTGAAGTTGTCATAGCACGGCGAGCAATAGAAGAAGGACGAGGATTAGTGGTGGTTGTGAACAAGATGGATCTTCTAAAAGGGAAACAGAATTCAAAGATATATGAAAGAGTCATCGAAGCTGTCCCTGAAGAAATTCAGACTGTTATACCCCAGGTTTTTTCCGGTGTCAAAAGCAATTAAACTGCATTGTGGAACTGATTAGACAACTTGAAACTAAGTAGCTTATGTGTTTGGCAGTGTTTATAACAGGGTATGTTTATAAACAAGGAATATAATTGATGTAAATCTGTTGGCAGGTCTCAGGCATACCTGTGGTATTTGTTTCTGCCCTAGAAGGTAGGGGACGTATTGCAGTGATGCGCGAGGTTGTTGACACATATAACAAGTGGTGTCTCAGATTGCCAACAGCTCGTCTTAACCGCTGGTTACGCAAGGTTAGCCTAAGTCCTCCCATTTTGTATTTGCAGCCTTCAGTGGTGACCTTGAAGTAATGCAAACTGGGGAGCTGTCTTACGGACCCCTACTCCTTATTCCTGATCAGCCTCATGTGGATACCTCATCTGGAGGCAAAGCCTGAAAATTGGATTTAAAGAAGAAAAAGTTTATAATATCATTTATACACTGGTCTTTATTTTGTGAGAATGTTGTGATGTGCAGGTTATGAGTAGACATTCTTGGAAAGATCAGGCTGCTCAGCCCAAGATAAAATATTTTACTCAAGTGAAAGCACGACCGCCTACTTTTGTTGCGTTTGTGAGTGGGAAAACACGGTTATCAGATACAGACTTGCGGTTCTTAACAAGGTCTTTGAAGGAGGACTTCAATTTGGGAGGAATTCCAGTCAGAATAATGCAGCGGATTGTGCCCAAAAATTCTGAGGCGAAACCTGTCATCAGCAAGAACAGACAAGCTTCTGGAAAAAGGTCTGAAAGAGTAGCTTCTGAGAAAAGAAGCATGTCTATGCTCTAGAAAAGCACAACCATGTCTATGCTCTAGAAAAGCACACCCCAAAATAAGGAAAAATGAATGATCTGTTTGGTACGTTGGATTATAGATTATTGACATTTGATCTTTTTCTGTTCATTTCCTGTACACAATTATATATGTATTTTGAAGCCATGTAAATTCATGAACTATTTATTTCTCATTTATTTATGAAAACTATTGCTGATTTAAGTTTATGCAAGTTGTGGAACTTTTGGGTTTGGAATTTGGATGACCTATATTGCTCAATGTATTACGGACAGGATAATATGTTTCCCATTGACATATGGGTGTAGCTAAATGCACCCCCAATTTTTCTAAACACACCCCCAACTAAATTCATTTCCCACTTCATCCTTTCTTTTAAAATTTGTGTTCAGCGGTCACTGGCCGAACACGACAACCAAACACTCCCAACCCCCAGGGGTGTTCGGCCGACGAACACAATAGGAGAAAAAATAAAAGTAAAAATAAAATTTTTCCGGCATATTTGTGAGGTGCTATTGGAAATTGCAGCAATTTGTTGTTATTTCTGACTGTATTTGCTATGGGAAAAAATGTGGGTGCATTTAACCCCACCTTTGATATATTGAAAAGAATAATTCTAGATAGACATTTTTATTGATATTTTTAACTAATATTGTGATGTATCATTTTTTATTAGGTGGTAATGATAATGTGCATGTGATGTATATCCAAAGTATTTTTTTATTACCCAATGATAAAACACCATATCACTTAAAAATGTGTATATAAAAAATGTCCCTCTAGAATCACCTTATTGAAAATGAGAATTTGAGGAAAAGATTTTTATTAAATGATAAATTTTCTTTAGGGTGAGGCTAAATGCACCCCCATATTTTATTTGCTACACCCCCCCCCCAACCCCCAAACACTAAATTTATTTCAATTTTACCCTTTCATTTTTTTTTTTGTAGTGTTTGGTTTGGCTTGCACAGGCCGAAGGTGTTTGGCATGATTAGGCCGAAACACACAAAAAAAAAAAAAAAAAAAGAAGAAGAAGAAGAAGAAGAAACAAGAAAAAAGATGAGCCTGTGAACACCAAACAAAGGAGAAAGAAAAAGAAGAAATAAGAAAAAAGACAATGGTGATTTGGTGAAAATTGGTTATTTGGTGAAGTAAAATGATATATTTTTGCAAACAATAATGGTGTCTGAGCCTCTCTTCTTTTCTTTTTTTTCTTTTTTTTTTGCCATGTTCGACCTACACAGGCCAAACATGCCTCAAGCTGTTCGGGTCGAACATGCCTAGGCATGTTCGGCCTCATCAGGGCAAACGAAATAAAAGAAATTCAAAAAAGCACACGGTGTATTTAGGAGGGTAGAAGTTTTTTTTTTTGGTCCTAAAATGGGTGTACTTAGCAAAAGTGGGAAGTGCATTTAGCCTCATCCTTTTCTTTATTATTATTATTATTATTTTGAATAGAAATTTTCTTTAATTTTTAAATATAGTGTTTACCTTCAAAAATTATAATTCGATTAATTAGTATTCAATTTGTTTTTTTTTTTTTTTTTTTGAATGAAAGTATTCAATTTGTTTGTGCATGTAGCAACGGGTTTTTTTTAAAAAATAATTAGAGGAGTAATATGATTGAATTTTTTATGGTTTTTTTTATGAATTTTTACGTGAAGAATGAGTGAGAATGACTTGATATGGAGGTACCACTCTAATCTCTAACAAGACACTACATTGAGGAGGGGATAAATGCAGGGAAACCTCGGAAAATCCGAAATATTATTCCGTAGTGACGTAATCTTCGTCTCCGATCTCCTTATTGCAAACGGAGTCCACCTATGCTTGTTTAATGTTCTTCCTGCAACTGCGAATTCCACATAAATCATCATCATCCGCCCCAATTTGATCGAATTCACCTGTCATCAAAATGGCAAACTCCGCCAAAACCAGCAGCGCCGCCGCCAAAGTGCCAGTATGCGTCACCGGAGCGAATGGCTTCATCGGATCATGGCTAGTGAAAACCCTATTAGATTCTGGCTACACCACCATCCACCTCTCCATAATGCCTGGCTCCGACGCTTCTCACCTCTTTTCCCTCCCCGGCGCCACCAACCCCGCCGTGAGACTGGTGGTGCACGAGGCCAGTCTTTTGGACGCCGACTCAGTGGCTAAAGCCATCGAGGACTGCGAGGGTGGTGGCGTCTTCCACGTGGCGTCTCCGTGTTCGCTGGAGGACCCGATGGACCCACAGAAGGAGCTGCTGGACCCCGCCGTACAGGGTACAATGAATGTACTCGCCGCCGCTAAGAGGTTTGGCGTGCGGCGAGTGGTGCTCACTTCCTCCATCTCCGCCATGGTGCCTAACCCCGGCTGGCCTGCAGGTAAGGTGTTTGATGAAACGTCGTGGACTGACCTTGACTATTGCAAGTCACGCCAGGTCCATCTCTCTCTTTATCTTCCTATAATCATTACAAAGTCACCATTCCACAGTACAGAGTCACCATTGCACATTACAAAGTCACCATTACAATTTACACATTACAAAAACATTACTGATTGTTTGCAGAAATGGTATCCAGTGTCAAAAACATTGGCGGAGAAATCAGCATGGGAATTCGCAAACAAAAATGGGCTCGACATAGTAGCAATCAACCCGGCCGCATGCCTGGGCCCACTTCTCCAACCAGGCCTAAACGCAAGCTGTGCCGTTTTGCAAGAGCTTCTTCAAGGATCAAAAGATACACAAGAGTACCACTGGCTAGGGGCTGTGCATGTCAAAGATGTTGCCAATGCACAAGTGTTGCTATTTGAAACCCCAACTGCATCTGGTAGATATCTTTGCACTAATGGGATTTATCAGTTTGCAGATTTTGCAAAGAAAGTTTCAGAACTTTTTCCTGAGTTTCCAGTTCACAGGTACGTGTTGCCTTGTTCCTTGGTTTTATTTACTGTGGTGATTTTGTTTGCAATTGTAGTGAAGTTTTTATTGGGAATACAGATTTACGGGGGAAACACAACCGGGGCTGGTGGGCTGTGAAGATGCAGCAAAGAGACTGATTGATTTGGGATTGAGTTTCACTCCAGTTGAAGATGCTGTTAGAGAAACTGTCCTTAGTCTTAGAGCACATGGCTTTCTCGAAAAGGAGAACTAATCATTTTCAGAAATTTAATCTTTTTCTTCAGTGTCTACGTGGCACACATGTGTCACATGGACATTAAATCACTTTTGTATTTTTCTTAACGATTTGAATCGTGGTATAAGATCAATCTTAGATTATTAAAGGGTGATTGAGAGTATTTTTTAATAATTTTTAATGGTTTTTAATGTAAAGGAGGAGAGAGAATGAGTGAAATTTAATGGTGGAGATTTGTGGATGTGACGTGATGTGTGGATGTGATTGATTTAGAATAAAGAAAAAATGTATAAAAAAGTGAAAAAAAAGTGAAAAAATTTTGAAAAATTAAGTGCCAATCATGCTTTTAGTTTGGCTCTACGCATTTCATCATTTCAAGATTTTCTTGCTGTGCGTCGTTGGCTAGTCTACATGTCTCGTCCACCGAGACGTAACGTTGATGTTGCAAGTGGAATGGGGTGTCATATTCGGTTTTGTATAGATACGCACTGTGGGTATGTACCCACGCCACGTCATCCCTCCAAATTTTTATTTTTATTTAATTTTTTTTTGTATCTACGTTAAGTTAGACGAATAATACATAACTGCCTCCTAATGGTGGGGGGCTCACCCGACCCTCTACAAATTGTTTTTCCCACTTGTGGGTACCGTAACGTACCCACAAGTGGGTACTAGAACATTACCGGTGTCATATTATGTCTAAAATGATATTGCAAGTTGAATGATGCATGTCATAGTATGTCCAAAACTTGTTTTACCAATGCAGAAACATTGAACCTTGAGTGAAAATCTGAAACCAGAATATTAAATCTACATTATCTTTATTAAGGAAGAGAGTGTATTAAGTCTACATTATCTTTATTGAGGAACAGAGTAAACATGTTTCAGTTAGAAACAACAGGATTTTCTGTGAAGTAATCCATTCAAACAACGGCTTTAGAAATTTAAGACCGAGATTTGTCCATTTGTGTGTTTGGTTTAACGTTTAGCCTGTTGGGGGCACGTGAGGGGTTGGGGGTGGGGAGGTTGGGGTGGTTTTGTTTGGTGCACTGAATGTTGAGTGCAATGTGGATCTGATGCTCACATGAAGATGCAGTTATTGTGTTTATAAGATATATATCACGTTGATATATGATTATCTTGATATGATATAAATATCTTAACCTGATCCAATATCAATGTGACATGTGATAGTCTCGTTTGTAAGATTAGTCATCAGACAAATATAAGCTTGCTTTTGTTGTTAGCTTTTAGTCATTTTCATATTTATACCTTGCTCTTTTCCTGGACAAAAAGGGGAGATTCTAATTTCCAAAATAGCTGCAAAATTAAGGAGTGGGGGAAGAAATGCACATGTTGTGTTTGTGGTTTTAATTGACAGAGAAATGTAAGGAGTTTAAGATAAAGACGTGTAGTTCCAATCATGGAGGTGCTTCTGGGATAGCATGTGCTTCTATCTTTTCTTCCCAATTCATGTTATTCTATTATCTAACTCACTGTCTTGTTTAAAATTTTAAGCTGTAAAAAAAAATCTACTCGTCAAATTAGAGCTGATCTAAGACCCTACGAGGATCCGACCCATCAAGTGTGAATCGCAAGATTGGATGACATCTTCATATCGGGATGATCACATTCAATCTGAGGTAACATATTTCATCGAGACACAATAAGTCCATGCCCACATAAACATTAGATTACTTATGCTCATTGAACTTCAGCATTAAGTTTTCAACAATATAACAGTTGACGCCTTCATATGTCTCTCTCAAAGACAATCTAAGACTTGTACTTAACACTCCCTCTCTCTCTCTCTCATTCAAGAAACAGAAGGCCAACATGGCCAATAGCCCAGCAAACTGCAATGGATCCTGGTAAGCACTATCACCCCATCATCATTAACAGTCTCAAGAAAGCTCACTGTTGAATTCAACTTGTGTTCTGAGATTTTAAGGTTGTCTGATTAATGGATATTGAAGGTCGATAAGTGAGGAATCTTTGAGAAGATATGTGTTGTATGCAAGTGAGAGTTGCATTCAAGAATTACTGTCAGCTTCAGATTCAAACGGTGACGGAGTGGCAACCGATGGATGGAAAATACTTGGCATAGACAATGGGGTTGAGGTATCTAAACACCGGTCGGGTTCATTGCACACATTTCGTAGCCGGTGGTTACTTAAGTCCGTCTCTCCTCGCCAATTCATTACGGTGGCTAACGCCATCGATGCTGCTAAGGTGAGAGAAATTTAGAGTCGACTATCTGAATTTTGTTGTTTCCTTGTATTTCAATTTTCAATTTTAAGCTATTTATGCATTTTCATTATGAAAGTCTTCTGAAAAATGAAAACTGAAAATGGCTTTTGTAATTTAACCAAAGAAAAAAAAAGAAGCATTCAAGAGCAAATTTATTTGTTTAATGTTAGCTATACAAACTTTATGTTGAAGCTGCAAAGAACTTGGGTTTGAATTCCAAGAGCTACAACATTACTTTTGGTCATTCTTGTGAGCAATAAATATGCCTAATTTTATCATCACTAATGTTCATAATTTATTTCCATCGTTGGAGCAGCAATGGGATTCTGATTTAGTAGAAGCAAGATACATAAAAGACCTCGAAGAAAACCTCAGCATAATCCGCCTGCGATTCGGCGACAAGGCCAAGCCCTTGTTTAGAAACCGAGAATTTATTGTCTACGAGCGACATGAAACTATGGACGACGGAACTCTGGTAAAAAGGAGATTATTGTATTTAGTTAATTGTGAAGTCTCGTGAGTAGTGATTAAGAGTATTGAGTATTCAATGCAGAAGTCTATATCGCTTCGACTAAAGTGATTCGTGGACGTAAATATGCAGGTAGTGGCAGTAGCTTCTCTTCCGAAAGAGATAGCTGCAGGGTTACATCCAAAACAGAGTAATGCCATTAGAGGCCTACTCTTGCAGTCTGGTTGGGTTGTCGAGAAACTTGAAGATGATTCTTGTATGGTCACTTATATTGTTCAGGTAATTTTACTCACAATTTTCACAAATGGGTGGCCATGAGATTCAAATCTGTATTTTTATGATAATCTTCCGTGTATCGTTTTCCAGTTGGATCCTGCTGGATGGCTGCCCAAATTCTTCGTCAATCGGTTCAATACAAAGTTGGTTATGATAATTAAAAAGCTTAAAAAGCAAGTAGTGGCGCATCAAGATGACGACGATATTTGATCGTTTCATGGCATAAAGTTTTGGATGGAAAAATATATGCTACATAGAAAATTTATCAAATAAAGTTTTGTAATCTTGATCCAATCTCTAGAACCAAAATGTATTAGGTGTTAAAAGAGAGATGATTTCGTATTTAGTTTAATAGCGAATTGTTATTTACTTCACGCAATTTATGATTTGTGCAACAATACCACATATATCAAGCACTTAATGTAATAGCTAGATGTTTACAAGATTACAAGCGCTTAAATTCAACGTTTGAATTTAAAATTTAGTCGCACTTTATGCTTTAGAAGAGTCGCCACAACCACCAAATGTTGCTGCCCCAAACGATAAGTCAATGTAACAAATGATAACCCAGAAAAGTGCTAGTTTTGTCAATTACAAAGTTTTCTCGCTATCCGATTTTGCTATCCACTATCCACTCGTTACGCTCAGTGAAACTCCATGCCAACAACAGATATATTGGCCCATAAGATGAACACAGAAAGCACAGCCGGCGACACCGCCGACGCCGTCGTGGTGGTGGAGCTGCCACTGGGAGACGCTGCAGCCACATTCAATCTCGAGAGAGCAGTATGTAGCCATGGGCTATTCATGATGGCTCCCAATTATTGGGACCCACAGTCGAAGACTCTCCAGCGGCCCCTACGCCTCAGTCTAGATCCCCATCACGAGGATCATGAGGCTTCACTCATGATTCAAATCTCTCATCCTCTTCAGTCTCCTCACGCGCTTCGAGTTTGCGTATTTGGCACCAGCTCCCTCTCCCATCAACACCAACATTCCCTACTAGTAAGCCGTTTTTCTGTTTCTCCTGTCTAATTTGCTTTTGTTGCGTCTACACTGTTCGGTTTAAGCTTTATTTTTCTGCTCTTCAAATTCTTCAGGAGTGTACATAGATTTTATCAGGGTACAGTTTTTGGTGCATAATGTACGCCCTAGATTTGATGGTTTGTGCAGTTTCATCTAGTTTAATAGTTAATACAGAATACAAATATGCGATTACGAATGAATGTAGACATTTGATAAAAAGAAGATTTTTTTCGAATGAAAGAATTGAAGGTGGCCAAATTTTTTGTTTTTAAAAGACTTACTTGTAAATTTTCTTTAGAGGGACAAATAAAGGAAATGAAGAACAAAACCAGGATAGAATCTATCAAATACGAAATCTCCCTATCTAGTAGTAATGGAGAGCAACAACTACAGAATTAAGAATCCTGAGAAGATGAATATCCGATAAAAGAATTCATGAATTTGCAGACCTTCTAATGGAACTAATATATGGTTTTGTGAGCAATATGTTGCTTTCTTGGTTTCATATTAATTGGTCTCAATTATAGGATCAAAGTGAGGAGAATGTTAAGATTGTCAGATGAAGAGAATCGGAGGATAAGCGATTTTCAAGAGGTGCACGAGGAAGCCAAAAACCGAGGGTTTGGAAGGGTTTTTAGGTCACCAACGTTGTTTGAGGACATGGTTAAATGCATTCTCCTTTGCAACTGCCAGTGAGTGAGTTTTTATGTTTTGTTCAAGAAAGTGGCGGTCTTTTCTTCAGAGTCAAATTTCAATATTATTATTATTATTATCCACACACATGTTGTGATCCTCATCATTATACAATCTAAAAGTTAGATTTTAGCAAAATAAAGTTTACCCGAAGATACTAGTTAGAAGTCAATAGAAATTAGTCTCTCTAGTTTTGTGTTATTTGAACTTCTCTTTTGCAGATGGTCAAGGACATTGAGTATGGCTAGAGCACTCTGTGAGCTTCAGCTGGAATTGCAGCTTCGCATGTCAAATGAATCACCTGCGAACGACATTAACAAGACTATTTTTGGGTGTCAAGCAGCTGAAACTGATAAGTTAGCTCCAAAAACACCGGCAGCAAAAGAGTCAAAGAAAACCCCACGGATTCGCAAGTGTTCAATCAAGTTAGCTAACAGATTTGTTGAGGTTAAGGAAAGGGAAGAAAATGTTAACTTGGAAAGTTGTGTCCAAATACCAGACCCTCTCCAGGTAAATAGGAACCTTAGACCATGTTTGGCGAAGCTTACATGTTATCTTTCCTGAAAAGATGTGGCTGTTTTTATCCTGATTTTCAGCCTTTAGAAGAGAAAGAAGCTCCCACCTGCTCTAAGATCGGAAATTTCCCAAGCCCTAGAGAACTGGCTGGCCTTGATGAGAAGTTTTTAGCTAAACGGTGCAATCTAGGCTATAGAGCAGGTCGTGTAGTGAAACTTGCTCAAGATTTAGTTGAGGGCAGAATACAACTAAGAGAACTGGAAGATATCTGTAGTACGCTAAGCTTTGTCGAATATGATAAGTTGGCAGAAAAGCTGAAAGTTATCCATGGATTTGGGCCGTTTACTTGCGCTAATGTTATGATGTGCATGGGATTTTACCATGTCATTCCAACTGACTCGGAAACAATTAGGCATCTAAAACAGGTCTATTTCCTTCTCTACTTTTATCTGGTTCATTTGATCTTGTCTTCCTATTGTGCATAAAGCCTCTGTACTTAATTGTGCAGGTTCATTCCAAAAGTTCAACAGTTCAAACTGTTCAAAGAGATGTTGAAGTGATTTATGGGAAATACGAGCCGTTTCAGTTTCTAGCTTATTGGTATGTGGTTATGAGCAAGTTCTTTCTTTTTTGAGTTTGTTCTCTTTGTTGTTTTGTTTACTTTCATGTTTTCAAAAGCAAGGGAAGATCTTATAAAGAAAATGTTGAAAATGTGAAGAATGCATCTCTATATTCTTTCTCCACCCGAAAACTAACAACTGAAAATTGAAATACAAAGACAACAAGTGTGAAGTCTGGATTTGGATCTTTAGTTTTCGTGCTGGATTTGCTTTTGAACAGGGCAGAAATGTGGCAGTTCTATGAGGAGTGGTTTGGGAAGCTAAGTGAAATGTCCCCTTCTGGTTATAAACTTATTACTGCTGCTAATATGAGGCCAAAGGGAAAGGGAAAAGGAAATGTGAAAAATAAGAGGATTAAGATATCATTGGCAAATGATTAGTTTCGGAAGCAGGGGATAGTATGTTTTGTGCTCTTTTTTATCAGTGCATACCAGCAAGATTTTGGTGTGATATATATGTTTCTCTTATTAAAGTTATCTTTCATTGTTTATATTTCTCATGTTCTGATATGTTGTGAGAAATATCACGACACAGATATATTCTAAGACGTTTGAAACTATTTTCATGAGACTTGGTCATATGTAATCCGATTTTACTATCCTACAATGTCAATGTTGAATCTTCTGACTGCACCAGCGTGCAATTATAACCCAATCTTGTTGGAAAATAGGCGATTTGGTGAATGGCAAATCAAATGCTAGAATTAAAGTTGCACGGTGAGTTTAACTATACATTTTGTTAGCTGGCTGAAGCCTGAAGATTAATTGCCGGTGGCTCCGCTTCACCTATAAGAACAGCAGCAACTCTCCACATTTAGTCGAGTTCTTCAGTCGCTTGGTGACATCTTTCAAGCACTCGTTTCAGTTCGACTGCAACACTGCAGTTCCAGTCGTTGTATCCTAGGAAGCAAACGCTTGTGAATCGGTGGTGGGGGAGAATTTGCTTTGAGGAAATTGCGTTCAATGCAAGCCTCGACTATCGCCTATCGAGTTGTACAATAAAATTTGGGAAGAATACAAAACCAATAGGCGATAGTCGAGGCTTGAGTTGAATGCAATTTCCTTAAAGCAAATTCACTCTCGCCGCTGATTCACAAGCGTTTGTTTCCCAGGATACAATAACACAAATTGCTTTGTGTTGTTGCAGTTGAATTGAAACGCGTGCTCGAACGATGCCACCAAGATGACTGGGAGCAAAGCTTGGAAGGACTGATTATAGGACTATAGGAGGAGAGGATGGGAGCGTTTTCGATTGCTGTGTGTTGGAGATGTGGGAGGACTGCCAAAATATATATATAGGCGTAGAAATAGAGGAGCCAACATATTCAATTCGACCCGTACACAGGCAGTATGGTTCCATCTTACGCTACATTAATCCTTCCCCTAGAGGCCATTACTCTGCATTGATTCTTCACCCACTTCACCTAGAATCAAAGTTCGTAGTAGCTGCTCCGATTGATCTATCTTATCTATTGAAGCTTGCTCTGTGTTTATTGGTTGATTTCACGTAACGTACATTATTGAGTTGGTCGATAATTCAATGACAATTAGAGAAATTAAATAAACGGAGGATGAAGAACCCAAAAATACAGCGACAATAATTATGTTACCATTGATAATTTAGTCACAATTAATGTGATTTTTGAATTTGATATAGAATGAGGAAGGGATCAGGAGTGTGGTAAGTGATTGGTTTGATCCCCGCTGGTTACTTGCTATTTATTGAAAAAAGTTTTGCATGTTTTTTGGGTTTTGGTATTTTAGTTTATTTTATTTTTGGTCAATTTCATTTATTTCAAGCAGATATTTTCTTCACAATGGGATGTTGAATAATATTGTTTTACATTTATGCTGATTGTGTTGAGTCGAGAATTGAACATGATAGATTCTTCCAAAATACAAGGGAGACTTTGCTGAAATTTTTATAAACTTTTTTTTGTTACTTAAACAGTAAGAATTTTTGTACTTTGTTAGGGATTTGTGATATCTTCGATTTTATTATTATCATAATGTTAATATTATAGTCTTAGTATTAATAGGATTTGTATATTTGTTGCACATATCACCCCGTGCAATGCACGGGTAAAGTTGCTAGTATTGATAATTTGTGCTACTTCCATTGTTCCATTGTTGTCGTTGTCGTTGCCTTTTTTTTTTTTTTTTTAAGTAGGAAAACGCTTATTTAGATCACGAACTTCATCGTAAAATGTAGGAGAATTTCAAGACCGAGCTTGTCTGGATAGGGCTACCAAATTTCGTTGGCTCTTTATTAATTCTACTCTATCTTCTTCTTGTTGTATTAAATATTAAATTTTGTGTATAGTATACATAAATGTAACTCGTTTCATTACTTTGTCTCGTTACGTAAAGTCAAATTTTTGTTTCTATGTAGCTCGAGTTGTATGTTGACCTAAAGGTGTGGGGAAAAAAGGGTGTCAATTGTCCAATTTATTATGAGAAATACAACAATTTTTGTCATTACATTCCATTGGGGATGGGTTTTAAGTCCCTTTCTTTGACTTCGCATGTCCATTATCCGTGGCTGTTATTGGTCAATACATAAATTTTTGCATTAATTTCTAGTTTTTGAAAAAGGGTCAGATAAGTCGAAGACATTGATTAATACTTTCGTTATTTCAACAATAAAATCTCAGCAGTTGACTTTCAAGGAGAATTATGATAAATAAATGCTTATAATTAAAAATAAAAAGTATTTATGCTTTTTTATATTGTCAAAAATATAAAGTATTTATGCTCAATGGCGTTCTCAAGATAAGCCTTGCTCTAAGTGGCACAAACCTCCGACTGGATTTGTCAAGTGTAATATTGATGCCTCCGTCTCGCCTCAAGTTGTTGGGATAGGGATGATCTGTAGGGATGCTAATGGGGTTTTCTTGGGATGTCAGTAAGTCTCCATTGTTGGATCTCTGCCTATTAAGGAAGCTGAAACTTTGGGGTTGGTGCATGCGATTAAGTGGGTTCGAAATTTGGGGTTTAAGAAAGTTATTTTTGAGATGAACACACAGATGGTTGTTGTGGCTATTAGGAGAAATGAGGACGACGTCTCGGAGTTTGGCTCTTTGATTTTGGAGTGTAAGAACTTGCTCAAGATGGAAGACGGGTTTTCGATCCAATATGTGCAAAGGAAAGCTAACGCCGTCGCCCATATCCTTGCTCGGGAGGTTCGTTTTCAAGCTAGTCCAATCATATTTTTTGATGTACCTAGTTTCATTATCAATTATTTGAACTTTTATTGTAAAGTTATTCACTAATGATATGTTCCAATCAAAAAAAAAAAAAATTTCCGGTGGATGTGAACAATGAAGATGAGGCTAAAGACACTGAAGGAAGATCCGCTTCCCAAAAAAATCCTAGCAATTACCAAGAGTAGAATCGCCACCGCAACAATTCCATTTGTTATACTACTAGTAGATTTGAGAATCCTTTTCTCTTCTTTTTTTTTTTTTTTTTTTTTTTTTTTGGGTTTTAAGTTAGGGGACACCGTATAATTGTCAAATAATTATAAGTTGATTATGAGATTTTGTTTTCTTACATCTGATTTGATCTTATATACTGATTTTCAGTATATTTATTTTCATCTCTTCCGATTATTGAAGGATTTAGAATTAATTTCAACAGCTTTTATTATATATCCTTCCCTTTCGCCTATACTACAGATCTTTCGCTTCAAACTTTTTCTTTTTTGAAATTTACATTTGTTTTTTTTTTAAAGAAGGCTTACATATTTTGACTGGCATTTGAACTGTGTGGAAGAACAAAAATAACGAGTGTTATAAAAAGCGTGAAGATAAGAGCACGAATTTCAAGTTTAAGCATGATTAAACAGATGATGCGTAATAAAAGCACAATCAAAATACGGTAAAACGCAAGGCGTGACAAAACATGGAGTAAAAACTCCAATTTAAACGTGCTTTTTAGAATAGAGAAAATAATAAACTACAAATATGTACGAGGACATAAAACAAATCCAAATGCACCAAAATGAAAATGAGTGCGATGGCCGTGTAAAATTTGCTAATTAACATGAGTAAGATCAACCAAAGTAGTGGTGATGGAATAATCTAACAAATTAAGAACAAAGTATAAGCATTGTCAATGATGATATTACGTATTCAGTCATTACGTACATAAGTTTTTTTCATTTTTACAAATATGAATTTTGGGTGATTGGAAATATTCCATTGCCAAATATGATTTTATGAATAAACAGCTTTGTATCATTCCTTTCTCAAATGTGAAGAAAGTAACCATGCTTACATTTACAGTTTTACTTCCTTTTTTAACTTAGCCAAACATGCTCTTAGATTTGTTTAAGCATATTGTCATCTGTGCCAAACAGCCCTTTCGCTATAAAGCCACGGAAATTTTTCACAGTAAACTTGTATTTAACGGTGGGCAGGGGAGCAAAGGAGCGTACATAGATATACATAAAAAGTATCTCTTGAATATCAAAAAGAGTCATGTTTGCACAATATAATAAACAAGATAATAACGTATTATTTTGTTTCTTTGGCCTTGTTCTTTTGAAGGGTTCGCTCATTTTCGTGTAAAATATGTGGTTAGTATTGTATTGGAAAATGTGTGTTGTTGAAAATGTGTGTAAGTTGCACGGAAATACACGAACTCATGAAAAGAACAAGACTTTTACTTAATATTACTGTTTACTCTCTGTTCTGCCCCGACGCCATTAAATTCCGCTCCATCCTATGATCCTCTGTAACAATTAGTTGCACTGTTCAGCAAGATAAGCCTCACAAACAAAATAAAGGGTAACACGAATCTGAAAGAGTAAGAGTTCATTCTCTTCGCTCTTTTTCATTTTCAGCAGTCAAAAACACTGAAAATTGTCAACTTTCACGTCCTCCAGAGTCCAAAATGCTTTTTCAAACACAAGAAAAGATTTCGTGATTTTTATTATTATTATTATTATTATTTTTACCATTGTCTTCTATCTCCACCCTCAAAACTTACACCTACGTGATTTGAATTTTTGAGAAGAGCTCAAAATGATTAAAACGACCCGGGCTGGGGTGTGGGTTTGTAAAAATTTAATGCTGATGATATACCTCAAACTCTAGCCTCCGGAGGCGCATCGGGCTGCTTTCCTGGCTTGGCATCTTCAAAAGCAGGGAGTTCTTTGTATGCCCCATTAATCCTTGAAAGGAGAGGAAATTCATTCTGCACATACATTGTGAATCAACTTATCAATGAAAAACTCTCTACATATGTAGAATTATGCCTTCCAATTATGAACTTGTCCAGAAAGCAAATATATATCAGGCGAACTGAAAATTTTACTAAGAAAGGTTTTAGCCTGTTGAATTGCATGGTTACTTCAACAAGTAAATACTTGGTCGTATGTGATCTCATTTTCCTATCCTACCATGTCAACTTTGAATATTCTGACTGCAACATCAATCTGGGGAAGCAGAAACAGATCAGCCTGCAAGCATAACCCAATGCAACAGGTAAGAGTGACTAAATTAATTTTGCACACTTTGATGGAAGCTACCAAATTAGAGTAGTTTGTAACTTCGAAGTGCGAAACGCAAAATAATAATAAGCTAATAATACGTGTGAGGAAATAAACAAACCAGAAAAACTTCATTCCCTGTGGCATATTTTCCCGCATGTTTTTCTAATAGCTTCTCCAAAGCTGCATACTCACTTGGAATCAGACAAGTTGTATGTACTTTGAAAGACAACAATGGAATTGTAACATCAAAACCTCATATACTCTAATACTATGATATATTGATGATAACCTCATCAAGCATATACTACTTTTTTCTGAAGTTGGTCAAAAGAGCAAAAGGAATGGTCAACCAAGTTCACTAAAATGACAAATCAAAGTTGCATGTGCTAATTATCTTATCCATGTTTGTACATCATATAACCAATAAATAAAACACAACAACAAACGTTGTAGAAAATGTCGAAAACCAAACATAGGACTCCAAGCGGTAATAAACTAACAAGAAGTACAAGGAAAGAAAAATTTGTGTCACCTGCTCTCTTTCAAGTTGACTGAATTTTTAACGTTGGTGTCCTGCGCCTATGAAGATCTCGTCAAACTAAATTTCTCTCCATGGTCATTAGTAACAAAACTTTGGACGCTAAAGTTCATATGGCAGTTCATGTTTCTTGTAGAATACATAAATTTCCATGGACACTGGCCATCAAATTATAACGGTATATAGAAAGAGGACCACCTAACAGTTAACAATTTTGTAGTATATGAGCTTCGCAATATCCTACGAGACATGATTTTAAGCAAGACATAGGAATATAAAACAGCGAATATCTATTGATTAACGAGGTTATTTCAAAACCTTGTTTGGCTGAGATTCTCTAGAAAATCAATTTTCTCCGAATTTTTTTCAACCACAGATTTATTGGTGTGACACCATTTCGTGTTTTCAAGCCAGCACTCCACTTTTTAACTACACATTCGAAAATCTCTTCCAAAGATACACTAAATCAGACCTTCAGCCCCAAGTATGTTGCATCAGCAACTGTTCAAATTTTCATTCAGGAATGCAGAAGAACAAGATAATTTATAAGATCAACTATATCAATTAGTTGATATAAGGCTGTCTGTTACTTCAACGCATTTTTTTCTTTTCTTTTCTTCGTATAAAAGACACTACAATCAAAGCTTACCCGAAAAGCCTTTTTTTGTAACTGTTTGAGCCCAAATGACCACCTCTTCAGGCCCAAGTTTTTCCTCAATATATCCCTGCACGTTGAAAATCAATAAATATCCCAAATATATCATATTGAAATCATATGAAACTCACATATAAATCGATAATTTCATAGTAATTAATACGAATTGGAATCAAAGTGGCAGCTTGGCAGCTTTGCACTTACAACAACGGGTAAATTCTGAAGAGGCTGAATGCTTGAAGAAATCAGGTTTGCAGCCTGTGATGAGTAAAATGTGCAGAGGTGAAGTTAGATTCAAATCTTTGAGGTGAAAAATAAATAATTAATAAATTTTGTGATCCTTAAACTGCAATATACACAGACCAAAATTAATCCAAAGTTCACATCTTCCAATAAAGAACCAAAAAATTCCTCTCACATGATTCAGTGGAAAATTTTCACCTGGTAATTGAGAGCCCTTTTCTGAAGATCTCTTGGCAACAATGGATGCTGAGGAAACTTCTCTTCGAGATACTGCATAGTTATGGTCTCAAGTCATCAACGATGCTATTCGATTCCAAAGGTCGAACTATTCCAAGTCACAATTAATTCTATATTGTTATAGTCGATGGAGAAATTCACCATTAAGATAGCAAAAGAGTCTGCAACCACAATGTCACCATCTACAAGTACGGGGACATATCCAAGTGGATTAAGCTTTACAAACTCTGCAATCCAAATAAGATACAAGAATTTAACAAAATACTCCATATGATTATTGATTACAATCCATAGAAGCTAATATAGTTAGCAATACAGAAAACAAGGCAGCATGTTCGGTGAAGCTTTAAAACCGAATATGGTGCTCATTCTGGATAACTCGTGTTCTTTTTTAGTAGAAATGTTAATTTTTTCAAGTAATCTACACAGTGATGTAAAAACAAGTGACTCAGTCATCTTCATCTTAAAATATACTTCAATTTTATAATTGAAAGACTTGAGCTTAGCCAAACAGGCTCCAAAATACACGCACACTTGAACGAATTGAAGAGGGAGTGGAGGAAGGAATCAAACCAGGAGATTTCTGGTCGCCTTTGAACAAGTCAATTGCTATGTACTCGTAATCTAACCCTGTCATCAAGCACTAGTTCAGAATAATTATCAATAGTGATGGCAATGGATCGGGTTCGGATCTGATCGGTCTAATCCATATCAATCACTTCAATCCAAATCCAAATTCCTCATATCGGATTCGAATCAGATGGGATCAGATCAAGAAAAAAATCCAAATATGATTCATTGGTAAAGCTTTTTTTTTTTTTTAAATAATTTAAACATCAATTGCATAATTAAACATCCGAGAATCCAAAAAGCATAACTTAAGTGTTAAAGACAATCCAAAATAGCAAAAAGAAAAAAACACTGTTTTTCATCTCCATAAGTTCCTTTGTTTTTCATCATCTCTATTAGTTCATCTTCGTGACTTTAAAAAAAAAACTCGCCTTCATGGAATCAGAAATCAAAACCAAAAGTACCCATATTTGAGGCAAAGATGTAATAAGAACTCAAAGAAATAAATATTTTATTAAATATTCTCAAACGAAAATTAAGCTTATCACTCCCTCATCAAGTTCCTCCTCACTAAATTTAGTACAAGTATATTTAACAAAAAAAAAAAAAAAAAAAAAAAGAACAAGTCAATTTGGATGGATCAAATCGGATCAGACCTGATCCTATCCAAATCCAAATCCACCTCAAATTGCGCCGATCCGCGGATCGTCGAATCCATTGGCAGAGCTATGGGGGGCGGGTGGTGGCAGTCACCCCCAACGCAAAACTTTGTTATCCCCCCGCAAAATTGGTCTTAAAAAATTTTCCTTTGATATTTTGTGTTCAAGTTTTTTTTTGGCCCCGCGAGCTAAAATTCCTGGTCCCGCCAATGGTCTAATTAGTAAAAAATCGGTCCCATTGAGATTGGATATCCATTGAATTTGGATGGGATCAAATTTTTCTGCCATTATTAATTATCATAAACAAAAATAAAACTGAAATCAAGCAAAACCTAATCGAGAGTTCAATTGACGAAGAAAATAACAAAACCTTTTAAGTTGAGCGCAATTCGAACGCGGCAAGAAGCAGAGCTCTGCCAGTAGGAATAGAACTTCATCTTCTTTGAATCCACAGCAGTGCCACTTGCCTGATCATATTTATGACACGTTTAACTGATCAAAGAGGAAATTAAACTGAATATCTGCTGAAAGTAATGAATTCGAATAATTTACCATGATCGGGGAAAGAGCGTTAGAGCAGTACAGTTTTTGGATTTGAGTATTCGGTATTTTGTATACACACTCCCATACCTACCTCCCGACGTCAGCTAGTACGTGTTTCCCGGCAGCAGCTGATTGCGGGCGGAAATATGGATAAGTTGCAGGCTTGCAGCAAAGGTCCCAACCTATTTCCTTTTTCGAATTTTCATCCCTTATTTCTATGTTTATTTATTTATTTTTTACTTGAAAACATTTGTCATTTTAGGATCTCAACCTCTGAAAAATTGGTGGCATATGAGCAAAACTATTGTGGGATGAAAAACTATGGGGAAAAAACTAGTAGGAAAAAATTAGAGGGAAAAGAATCATTCCCAAATAATATTTAGGGAGAAAATTAGGGAAAATGGACCAAATTGTTGGACCAATTAATTCTCAAAAAATAAAAAATTAAAAAAATGAATTCATCACCAAGTTGAAATAATAGCCTTTTTTGTTTAGATATATTAGATTATTAGTTAATATCAATTTTGTTGGACCATTGGAGGGCTATATCTAAATTGGGGGCCAAATTTAGCCCCAAATTTGGAAAATAACCCCCAAAATTGGGGGTGGTTGCCCACAGAATTCATCCACTATTTGGCACGTTCTTCACAGATTAATCTCATTAAATTTCAAATACTTATTTTAACTTTCACTTTCAACCACTTATTAATTAATTTGATAATTATTTTAATTTTTTACGCCATTTTCCACCACACATTCAAACTACTTCAAAATCACTCTGTAAATTTAATCTTTATAGAATATACCATATATTAGTTTTGCTTTAATGTGGATTAAAAAGGCTTGTCCAATCCAATACAATACATGAAGTATTGTGTGAGTTGGATGTGATATACAAAAATATTATAAGGTATTATATCTATGTTGGAAAATCAGGTAGAATTAATAGTGTAAAAAATGCGAGCTAGCTCGAAATTCAGAGGTTCGACTGCAAAAAGTTCGAGCTTGAAACCAGCGATTTTCATGGTCCCCATCTTCATTGCTCGTGAGCTAGCTCGATCTTTCTTCTTAAGCTTGTGAGTTAGTTGCTAACCGAAATGAAGAACATAAAAATAAACAAAAAATGAGAATGATAGTCAGGATGGTAATTGGCGTACTTGTACATAAGAAGACACTAAGACTTATTAGCTTAGCATAATAATAATAAATATTTAATAACACAAAATAATTGAAAAAAAAAGTGAAAACTATAACTTCTTATTATTTACTTAATGCTGCTTAAAAATCGGATAAAAACAATTAAAACTTAATGTTTGAAAATTTGATGGGTAAAAAACTAATGATGGTTGGGTCTCAAATTCAACACAAAAATCTCATGGGCAAGTTGGTCCAGAACATGGCTCAAAACCTTATCTAGAAGGGCTTCCACCGAACTATATACTTTTATCCAAAATTTTTATTAGGCTCAATCTAGCCTGAAAAACTGAAATGAACGAGCTATAATACTTCGTGGACCGATCCGAGCTCAAAAACTAGTGTTTCGAGCTAACACAAACCGTCCATTTTTACACATGTAGCTAAAACTATCAGACTCAACAATTTTTAAGTTGCTAGCAAGTAAGATTCATAATGCACCATAAATTAAGTGTTACTGACGATGTATCTTGGCAAATTTTTATTTAGCTAAAAATAATTTTTAATTTTTTTAAACCAACTAATTTTTAAATTAACTAGCGGTGAAAACTACAAAATGCATTATTGACATTGATATTTAACTTTTACTAATAATAATGCTACTTAAATTTTAAGTTTATAAAAATAAAATAAAATTAAATATCGGGCTAAAAAAGGAAAAAATGTAATCAACATTGTATGTTGTGGAGGGAACCATTGGTGGGCAATATTTTACCCACACAATGAGTTCAGTCAATATAAAATCAAAGTTTTTTTTAGGACTTGTTCTATATACAATATTAAATATTTATTAAAACGACGTGTTAGATATGTGATTGAAAATTATAAAAATATATTAAAAAAATAAAATAATTATATGAGTGCTTGAAAATAATGAGAGATAAAATATTAATGGAAGTTAGTGAAAATTTATTATATATAGAACAAGCATTTACTTGTAATGTAAGTCATGATTATTAATGCGATGAGTCAAGTCTTGCATTTTCAAAACAAAAGATTCGTAAGTATAAAAATAAATACTACCTCCATCAAAAAAATATAGTCCACTATTTTTTTTTCGTCCGTCCCAAAATATAAACCACATTTCTTTTAAAGATATAGTTCAAATTTTATTTAACTTTTATACCCTCATTTAATATACATTGTTATCATCAAAATAAAGTAGTCGAAATAAAACATCTAATAAATGAGATGGCATATTAAGAAAATAATATTGAATTGTATTTTTTCAATACTATTAATTATATTTTTCTTAATCTGTGTGAAAATAAAAAAATGGCTATAATTTTGGACGGAGGTAGTATAATATTACTTATTTAAAATGATATTAAAATCGGAATTATCAAACCTATGATAATACAGTTTTATTATATGTACAAACTGCAAAAAACTTTCAAATTTCAAATAACATAGTGGCAAGAATATATCATTCACACATTATTACGTCAGTCGAGAAATTAATTGTCATAAAATAATCACATCACCGTCTACAAATCTACTTGTTGGAATAGTTTTTCATTTCTTTTTATTTTTTAAAAAAACTAGTATTTTTGCCCATGCATATTCATGTGACAAATATATTATAATTAATATAATCAACTTTTGTCTAAAATAACGAAATATTTGAATATTTTAATTAATATATCTATATTAACTATTTTTGCTAAACCAAATAATATTGAAAAACACAATTAATACATTCATGTAAAATATCAAACAATATTAATTTCTTTAATTTACAACAATTTTATATAATATACTTATTAGATATAATGTATTTATTAAACTCATTGACTTCAAACTGTAAAGTACAAAAAAATGAATAATTTCATTGATTAGTTACATCATGAAATACTAAATCGTGAAGCCAGACCGAAGCTCCATCGTAAACTGTACGAGTATTACAAGACCGAGCTCGTCTATATTATTCATGCGCTAGAGCGCTACCAAATTTCGTTGGCTTTTAATGAACCCTACTGATTCGAGGGTGTTAGCGGATGAGTTTTAATGTATTTTTATGAGTAGGAAGAGGGAGAATGAGTAGAGTTGAATGGTGAAGATTTAATGAGTGGGGAGATATATGGATGTGATTTGCTTGACTAAATTTTAAATTTGAAATAAAATATATTAAAATATATTTTTTAATACATGCTAACACCATCAAAATATTCAATCTTGTGTCTTATAAATAAATGTAACTCGCATCATTACTTTGTCTCGATACATAAAGTAAGATTCTGATTTCTATGTAGCTCGATTTATATCTTGACCTAAAGGGGTGGGAAAAAAAAGAAGAAGTGTTAATTGTCAATTTATTACGAGAAAATACTAACTTTTTTTTGTCATTATATATTCCATTAGGGATGGGTTTTTAATCCCTTTCTTTGACTTCCCATGTCCATTATCCGTGGCTGTTATTGGTCAATACATTAATTTTTGCATTAATTTCCTCTTTTTTTTTGTTGCATTAATTTATGGTATTTGAAAAAATGGTCAAATAAGTAACACACGCTAAAAGACATTGATTAGTATGATTTATATTTTCATTATTCCAAGAATTCATTCTTAAAGTTAATACTCCCTCCGTCCCACTAAGATAAAAGACTCCACTGCTTTTTCACACATATTAAAAGCATCTTAAATGTTTTTAATTATAAGATATTCATATTCTTCCAATTTTACCCTATATTGAATAAAAGTAGTGTGAACGTGTTTAAATATCTTTGGGAGATGAAATATCTATCTTGATGTTTAGATTCCAATTATCTTAAATAAAGTATTTTAAGCATGAAAAATAAATTATACATTCAATAAAGGAAATTGAATATATAATTTGACGGATAAAATATGAATACTTGCCTATCTTAGTGGGACGGATGGAGTAGAGTGTACAAACGGACAACCCTAATCCTTTGACTTTCAAGGAAAATTATGATAAATACATGCTTATAATTAAAAATAAAAAGTATTTATGCTTTTGATATTGTCAAAATTTCTGGTGGATGTATATATTGTAGAATCGAATGAAGAATAAAGATGAGGCTAAAGACACGGAAGGAAGAACCACTTCCCAAAAAAATCCTTGCAATTGGCGAGAGCAGAATCGCCATCGTAACAATTCCATTTTTTTAAAAATTAAAATATTATTCATTCATTCAAATTACATAATACATCGAAACAACATAAATTCAACACCGCTACAAACCAAAAGGGGCAAATCTGCAAATAAGCTTACATCACCCAGGTTAATAGTATGAAATGGTAAAATGTTTACAAATGTGAAAAAATCAAAGTGACCAAAATACTCATGCCACCAATTTTGCAACGTTGACGCTCAAATTTGGATTGAATCAATGATGACTCAATACTGATGTATCAATTAGAAGCATACGAACAAACAATACCGCAACAAAACGAAGAAAAATCAAAATGCTGCACCAAGACAATCAAAATACAAAAACACGATTAAAAACTCAGATGTATGTGGATAGACCACTTATTATAAGATAAGATACAAAACAAAGAAAAGAGGAAGGGGGTTGATTTCAGTCTAAAAATGGCTAAAATCACCCCCCTACGATGCAATTGAAGGTTTACGAAGAAGAGAAAATGGAGAGCGGGTTAGTAAAGAGAAACGAGTTAAGCAGTTGTAACAATTCCATTTGTTTTACTACTAGTAGATTTGAGATTTTTTGTTTTTTTTTTTTGTTTTGTTTTTTTGTTTTGTTTTTGTTTTGTTTTTTTCTTTTTCATAATCTTTTTGGGTTTTAGGTAAGGGGGGTACTGTATAATTGTCAAATATTTAATTGTAAGTTGATTATGAGATTTTGTTTTCATACATCTGATTTGATCTTATATATTGATTTTAGTATATTTTATTTTCTTCTCTTCCGATAATTAAGGCCTTGTTCTATATACCAACAACCCTTATTAATTTTTTCTTTCTTACTACCTCCGTCCTAAAATATAGTCCACTATTCATTTGTCCTCCGTTCCAAAATATAGACCACATTCCTTTTAAAGATATAGTTAAAAAATTACTTGTCTTTTATACTTTCATTTAATATACATTAATATCATCAAAATATAGTAGTTGAAATAAAATATTTAATAAATGAGACGGTATATTAGGAAAATAACTTTGAATTGTCTTTTTTCAATACCATTAATTGTATTTTTCTTAATTTGTATGAAGATAAGAAATTGGCTATAATTTTGAGACGGAGGTAGTATCATTTTTAACAATCAATTCAATTATTTAATATATTTCCTCCAAATTTTAACCACACAATCAACGCGAATACCGTGTAATTTATCCCAAGTACAAGGCCTAAAGGATTTATGAAGATTTTGGTGGCGATCCTAGTCTTAGCAAGTGCAGGGCCTTTCTTGGAGGAACTTATGAAGCACATATATTAATTTCAACAGCTTTTATTATATATCCTTCACTTTCACCTATACTACAGATCTTTCGCTTCAAACTATATCAGAGCCAATCCTGAGATTTGAAAACCCTTAAATAAAATTTTATCGAAGGCCCTTGATAAATATTCTTTCCCCCCAAAAATTATATACACTAATTCCAAATAAAAGCTTTTACTAAATAAAAATTTTCAAAATTATAGTGATGAGATAATATAAACAATTAAGAGATTAGGATTGAATTCTCTCTAACTGAATAATTAGACTTTTATAGGGGGAAAAAAAGCACCCTACCTACAAATTTTGGGGCCCTGATTTTTTGGGAGACTCTAAGCGCCTGCTTAAGTTACTTAGGTCCAAGACCAGCTCCGAACTATATATAAAGTGATTTACATTTGTTTGTGGCCAAAGTAATAATAAGTTGACATATTTTTTTTAAATTAAGCTTACATATTTTGACCGGTGTTCGACGTGCACAGACGTGAAAAATAATGATTGTTGTAAAAAGCGTAAGGCGTGGTAAAGCGTAGAGCACGAATTTCAAGCTTAGGAGTGGTTAAACAGACGATGCGTAATAAAAGCACAGTGTAAATGCAATAAAACGCAAGACGTGATGAAGAATGAAGTAAAAGCTCCAAGCTTAAGCGTGCTTTTTAGAATAGAGAAACTAATAAGCTATTAAGCTACAAATATGCACGAGGACATAAACAAATCCAAATGAACCAAAAAGAAAATGAGTGCGATGGCCGTGTATCATTTGCTAATCAAGAACAAGGTATAAGCATTGTCAATGATGATAACACGTATTCAGTCATTACGTACGTAAGTTTTTTTCATTTTCACAAATAAATGAATTTTGGGTGATTGGAAATATTCCATTGTCAAATATGAAAAAACAGCTTTGTATCATTCCTCGCTCAAATGTGGAGAAAGTAACCATGCTTACATTTACAGTTTTACTTCCTTTTTAAAGTTAGCCAAACATGCTCTAAGATTTGTTAAAGCATATTGTCATTTTGTGCCAAACAGCCCTTTTGCTATAAAGCCATAGAAAATTTTTCAGGAAAACTTGTATTTGACGGTAGCGGAGGAACAGATCAAATCCGTGCCCATCAACATGACGCTTTGTGGGAGCGCCATGTTGGCGTACAAATTATTATTATTATTATTATTATTATTATTATAATATCTCCGTTGAGTCAGATGAATGACACATATCCCCCTCTGATAGTGGGAGTCCGGTGGAGCCCATAATTTTTTTTCCCCGCATGGGTACTATGCTGAAGATCCCAACTAACATTCTTTTCATTTTGAATCACAATTGAATGTATAGAATGATGTACCATGGAGGCTTATTCATAATATATACATAGTAACACATACATATACATAAAAAACATCACTTTAATACTGAAGAGAGTTATGTTCGCGCAATATAATGAACAAGATAACATGATATTATCCTGTTTCTTCACTTAATACGACTGTTTACTCTGTTCCACCCCGGCTCCATAAAATTGCACTCCATCCTATGATCTGAAACAATTAGGTGCACTATTCAGCAAGATGAGCATGAGAAAACAAAATAAAGGGCAACACAAATCTGAAAGAGTAAGAGTTCATTCTCTTCGCTCTTTTTCTTTTTCAGCTGTCAAAAAGACTGAAAATTGTTCACTTTCACGTCCTCCGGAGTCTGAAATGCATTTTTAAACACAAGATAAGATTTCCTTTGATATATATATATATATGTTGTCATTGTCTTCTATCTCCCACCCTCAAAACTTACACCTACGTAATTTGAATTTTTGAGGGGGTAAAAATTTTATGCTGATTATATACCTCAAACTCTAGCCTCTGGAGGCGCGTCGGGCTGCTTTCCTGGCATGGCATCTTCAAAAGCGGGGAGTTCTTTGTATGCCTCGTTAATCCTTGAAAGGAGAGGAAATTCATTCTGCGCATACATTGTGATTCAACTTATCAATGAAAAACTGTGTACATATATAAAATTATGCCTTCCAATTATAAACTTGTCCAGAAAGCAAATATATATCAGACGAACTGAAAATTTTATGAAGAAAGTTTTAGTCGTTTGAATTGCATGATCACTTCAATAAGTAGATACTTGGTCATATGTGATCTGATTTTCCTATCCTACCATGTCAACTTTGAATCTTCTGACTGCACCATCAATCTGGGGACCCAGAAACAGATCAGCCTGCAAGCATAACCCAATGTAACAGGTAAGAATGAATAAATTAATTTTGTACACTTCGATGGAAGCTACCAAATTAGAGTAATTTGTAACTTCGAAGTGCAAAAATAATAAGCTAAGAATACGTGTGAGGACATAAACAAACCAGAAAAACTTCATTCCCTGTGGCATATTTTCCCGCATGTTTTTCTAATAGCTTCTCCAAAGCTGCATACTCACTTGGAATCAGACAAGTTGTATGTACTTTGAAAGTCAACAATGGAATTGTAGCAGCAGAACCTCATATACTCTAATACTAGGATATATTGATGAAAACCTCATCAAGCATATACTACTTTTTTCTGAAGTTGGTCAAAAGAGCAAAAGGAATGGTCAACCAAGTTCCCTAAAATGACTAATCAAAGTTGCATGTGTTAATTATCTTATCCATGTTTGTACATCATGTAACCAATAAATACAACACAACAACAAAAGTTGTAGAAAATGTCGAAAACCAAACATAGGACTCCAAGGGGTAATAAACTAACAAGAAGGACAAGGAAAGAAAAATTTGCGTACATCTGCTCTCTTTCAAGTTGACTCAATTTTTTAACGTTGGGGTCCTGCGCCTATGAAGATCTCATCAAACTAAATTTCTCTCCATGGTGATTAGTAACAAAACTTTGGATGCTAAAGTACAGATGGCAGTTCATGTTTCTTGTAGAATATATAAATTTCCACAGACACTGGCCGCCAAATTATAATGGTATATAGATAGAGGATCACCTGACAGTTAATAATTTTGTAGTATATGAGCTTCGCAATATCCTATGAGACATGATTTTAAGCAAGACATAGGAATATAAAACAGTGAATATATATTGATTAACGAGGTTATTTCAAAACCTTGTTTGGCTGAGATTCTCTAGAAAATCAATTTTCTCCGAATCTTTTTTCAACCACATATTTATTAGTGTGAAACCATTTTCGTGTTTTCAAACCTGTACGCCACTTTTTAACTGCACATTCGAAAATCTCTTCCAGAGATACACTAAAATCAGACGTTCAGCCCCAAGCATGTTGCTTCAGCAACTGTTCAAACTTTCATTTAGGAATGCAGAAGAAGAAGATAATTTATATGATCAACTATATCAATTAGATGGTATAAGGCCGTTTGTAACTTCAACGCATTTCTTTTCTTTTCTTTTCTTCTCTTCGTATAAAAGACATTATGATCAAAGCTTACCCGAAAAGCCTTTTTTTGTAACTGTTTGAGCCCAAATGATCACCTCTTCCGGCCCAAGTTTTTCCTTTATGTATCCCTGCATGTTGAAAATCAATAAATATCCAGAATATATCGTATTGAAATCATATGAAACTCACATATAAATCGATAATTTCATAGTAATTAGCACAAATTGGAAGCAAAGGGGCAGCTTTGCACTTACAAGAAGAGGCAAATTCTGAAGAGGCTGAATGCTTGAAGAAACCAGGTTTGCAGCCTGTGATGAGTAAAATGTGCAGAGGTGAAGTTAGATTCAAATCTTTCAAATAAAAAATAAATAATTAATAAATTTCCTTAAACAGCAATATACACAGACAAAACTAATCCAACGTCTTAAACTGCAATATACACAGACAAAATTAATCCAACGTGCACATCTTCCAATAAAGAACCAAAAATTCCTCTCACATGATTCAGTGGAAAATTTTCACCTGGTAATTGAGAGCCCTTTTCTGAAGATCTGTTGGCAACAATGGATGCTGAGGAAACTTCTCTTCGAGATACTGCATAGTTATGGTCTCAAGTCATCAACTATGCTATTCAACTCCGAACTATTCAAAGTCACATTCAATTCTATATTGTCACAGTCAAGTGTCAACGAAGAAATTCACCATTAAGATAGCGAAAGAGTCTGCAACCACAATGTCACCATCTACAAGTACCGGGACATATCCAAGTGGATTAAGCTTTAAAAACTCTGCAATCCAAATAAGATACAGGAATTTAACAAAATACTCCATATGATTATTGATTACAAATATGCTCCAAAAAACACACACTTGAACGAATTGAAGAGTGAGTGGAGGAAGGAGTCAAACCAGGAGATTTCTGGTCGCCTTTGAGCAAGTCAATTGCTGTGTACTCGTAATCTAACCCTGTTATCAAGCATTGCCTTAGAATAATTATCAGCAAAAATAAAACTGAAATCAAGCAAAACCTAATCGAGAGTTCAATTGACGAAGAAAATAACAAAACCTTTTAAGTTGAGCGCAATTCGAACGCGACCAGAACAAGAGCTCCGCCAGTAGGAATAGAGCTTCATCTTCTTTGAATCCACACCAGTGCCACTTGCCTGGACATATTTATGATATGTTTAACTCATCAAAGAGGAAATTAAACTAAATATCTGCTGAAAGTAATGAATTCAAATAATTTACCATGATAGGGGAAAGAGCAGTACAGATTGTTTGATTGAGGGAATGTTGTTATTCGGTCTTTATATACACACTCCCATACCTACCTCCCGACGTCAGCTAGTGCGATGTTTCCGCCGGCACCAGCTGATTGGACGGAAATATGGATGAGTTGCAGGCTTTCAGCAAAGGTCCTCACCTTTTCCCTCTTTTGAATTTTCGTCCCTTATTATTATTATTTTTATTTTATTTTATTTATTTATTTTTTAGTTGAAAACATTTGTCATTTTATGATGTCAAACTTTGGAAAATTGGTGGTATATGAGCAAAATTAATGTGGGATAAAAAACAGAGGAAAAAAAACTAAGGGTGTATTTGATTGTATTTATGGAAAATATTTTTCTTCATTTGAAGAAAACATTTTCCTTCATTTGAATCGCCTAAAAAATATTTTCCTACCTTTCCTTGCATTAGATTTTTCATAAAAAATGGCCCATTTGTGTATAAAATGATTGTACATCAAAAATATTTTCCTTGAAAAATTTTTCTATCAAACAACAAAATAGGAAAATATTTTTCTTGATTTGACACTTTCCTAAAAAAGTTTAGGCAATCAAACACACCCTATGAGGAAAAAATTAGAGGAAAAAGAATCATTCTCAATAATTAATGGTGATTGGGAGTATTTTTTAATAGTTTTTAATGTAAATGGGGAGAGAGAATGAGTGGAATTTAATGGTGGAGATTTGTGGATGTGACGTGATATGTGAATGTGATTGATTTAGAGTAAAGAAAGAATGTATAAAAAAGTGGAAATTTTTTGAAAAAGTTGATGCCAATCATGCTTAGGGCGTGTTTGATAGGATTTAGGAAAGGGAATTTAAAACGTTTCTCAAAACTGAGTTCCCACATTTTCTCTGGATTGAGCTTTTCCAGAAAACTACGATTTTTGTCTTTAAACGCCAGACTGGAAAAACGCTTTTCGAAAAAAACCAATCAAACACCCAAAGCTAGAAAAAATGGCTGGAAAACTCGTTTTTCAGGAAAACTTTTGTGCAATCAAACACACCCTTAATGTTTAAAGGGAAAATTTATGGAAAGTGGACTAATTTATCAGATCAATTAATTCTCAAAAAATAATAAATAAAAAAATAAATTCATCACACAAGTTGAAATAATAGCTTTTTTTTTTTGTCTACATTCATTAGATTACATTGGTTAATATCAATTTTGTGTGCCATACTCAGAGGAGTTAATATCCAAATTAGGGGCCAAATTTAGCGCCAAATTTGGAAAATAGACCCCAAATTTGGATTGTTGGCCACTAAATTCATACACTATTTAGCATGCTCTTCACATATGAAATCTTATTACATCTCAAACATTATTTCTAACTTTCAACCGATTATTTGATGGATTTGATAATTATTTAATTTTTATACTACTTTCCACCATACATTCAAACTACTCCAAAATCACATTGCAAATTTAATCTTTATAGAATATACCATACATTAGTTTTGCTCTAATGTGGATTAAAACAGCTTCTCCAATCCAATACATGAAGTATTTTGTGTGAGTTGGATGTGATGTACAAAAATATTATAAGGTATTATATCTACGTTGGAAAATCAAGTAAAAATGAACGTGTAAAAAATGTGAGCTAGCTCAAAATTAAGAGGTTCTATTGTGAAGAAGCCCGAGCTTGAAATGAGCAATTTTCATGGGCCCCAACTTCATTGCTCGTGAGCTAGCTCGATCTTTCCTTCTTAGTCGCTAAAAGTATCTAGTTTGGTCGAAGCCCATCTAAATAAAGCCTTTGAGCCAAATTCTAGACCAACTTGGCCATAAGACTTTTGTGTTGAATTTAAGACCCCACGATCATTGGCTTTTTGCCCGTCAATTTTTCAAATATTTAGTTGTAGTTGTATTTATCCGATTTTTAAGTAGCACATTAAGTAAATAGTGTTATGAATATAGTATAGGAAGCAAGGCACCCGAGGGAATTATTTATAATATTTTATTGGTGTGAATGGTATTATACCTCTTGAAATTATGTAATTACGACATTATTATTCAAGTTTTCACTATAAATAGAACTTTATTATTAATGAATTCATTCACTGGTCCTTATAATTCATCTCTCTAAATTTCATTATTTTTATACTTTTATAACACGTTATCGCAAGATTTACTTCTCTAACCTTTGAGTAATAAGAAGAGAGTATGCTCTACAATCATCTTATAGATGATCTTCAGACGTAAACCGACATTACACCAAAATTATTTTGCATAAAAATATACACAGGAAAAATAATTCATTTATGTTTATATATTCATTTCACAACCATCGCTTCAACTCCATTTTCCGCCAAACAAGTTGACGTAAAGTAAACGACACCATATCGTTGAAGTTCTCGACGAGGCGAGTCCATTGATACCAAAATGACATGAAAAGATTACCATAAGGTGGAGAAAAACAAGTTCAGAGATCAGCTTTTATGGAATAATAAAATTAGTTTCAAACCAAATTTTGTGAAGAACATGGAATTGTGGCTAATTTCTACGTATAAACCAAAAAAGGACGAAAGTATATATATATATTACTTTATTATATATATTATATTATATATTATACTTAAAAGTTAAGATATATATATTATATATATTATATACAAAAATTATATATGTATTATATACTTAAAAGTAATATATATAATATAATAATATATTAAACTATAACATTCGCTTTTCTCGAGATATAAGGAAGATACATGATCAAAATCAAATTTCTCGACTCCATTATACTTTCGATTTAACGAGATTTTGATTGACACCAATATTGATAAGGTAAACTTTCAAAATTTACAATCAAGACCCAACTTTTGAAAAAGTTACAAAAGGGTCATTGGACTTGTGAATATTTACGTATTAATGCTTATAATGTCAAAACTTTATAAAGAGATATGTGAATGACTTACACAAGATCACAGCGGCATCGCCAAACAGCTAATGCGCATGGTAGCATGAGTATGTATTAATGTTTTATAAAGAAATGTAAATGCGCACGCACTGCCAGGCTACGTAACAACAGCAATCTGGCGGCGTGACAGATATTTCGATTTACGTTACTTTGACGATAATTATATTTTGAAGAAATAGTTAGAATAAATTTCTTGCTATAGATATTTAAGTCTCGCACTTTTATCGCAATTTAAAATCTTTGTACCTCCTACTGGATGATGGGTTCAACCATCACTAAACTAAGATTTTATATATTTATGCACTTTATATGCTAAGTGAAGGATAATACCTTCTACTAAGCGAACCTACTCAAGCAAGAGTTAAATGTTATGCAATTTAATTCTCGATTTAAATTCCGTAAATTTATATTTATTGCAATAATTCTCATAAGGTAGGTTCGACCACCTATTGAGGAAATTTAATTTGTAATTTAAATTTACGCACTTTTTAAATTTCAGCATATATTTCCAATGTGGTGAGTTATATCACACGATTGGTATGCATATTTTCAATGTGGTGGGTTATACCACACACGTTTAGAATACTTATTACAAATGTGGTTGGATTAAACCCCACAATTGGATAACCTGATTTATATATGTTCGATATGAATATTCTATTGATATTAAAGAAGAGGATTTGAGCAAGTGGTGCAGGAATTTCTTGTACCGTGTATTGATGAAATGAAATTGCTCAAAGAATCCATTGTGATAAAAGAGAAAGAAAATATACTGGTGAAAAATCTCATTATGAGATTAGTATATTGTGATATGATGAGAAATGCTCTTAAAGAAGCACTTAATAAAGGAATGTTCACTTTCCCACGTCTATTGAATATCACTGATGGAAAATTGAGTAAGTGGTACACTGGTTACCATGGATAAATAGATGAAAATAAAATGCTCAATAGATCCCATGTTGATAAATCAAAGAAACTATATCGCATGGAGAGATTATATGAAGTAATCTCATCGATAATATGAGATTGTATTGATATAAGAATAAAATGCTCTTGAAGAAGCATAATCACTAGATTTTTGTATTTGAATAAAGCCAATATGATATTATTATTACTCCAGAAGAAGTACAAAACAGCCGAAGTGGAACATATTGAGAATATCAAAGATGGCAATAAACACTCGAAAATATAGAAATGTGAAAAGAAAATACATATTGAACCCATAAATGAGGGATGCGTCTCGAGAGTATAAATACTCCGTAACTGCACCCAGAACATTCGTTCATAAATGAAAGATCCAAATGATCTCTTTTTCGCTGACACCGATGGTCATGACCGATGGGTTTCACTTCCACATGATTTTTGAACATATGATTGAATCTTGATGAGTAGATTAGAAACTGTATTAGCAGAACAAGTATATTTTCGGCCAATCGAGCAGAAATAAATTTATGTTCTACACTCGATCTAGAAATGCTAGCAAACCATCAAAAATAATTAATAGTCAACAAACCTATGGGTTTGTTATGCAAAAGTTCCACTGCGCAAATGACGCTATATTGAATATTTCCTCCAAATGTTATAGCCGCCGAAAACAATAAAAGCATCACTATTGCTCATCGTACATCAAAGGCGATCGTGGATGGATTGTGTTTGTAGCATCAATCCAGTTGGACTAATGACATTTCTAACTCCAATTCGATTCATCGCTTCCAATTCGATGAAAGGTATTACACTTGACACTCTTATCCCCCATGATTGTGCGACCATCATAAGACTCCTTAATAGTTTGTTATTAGTCCCTCCATATAGTATATTGATATTTTGTTTCCCTAACTCCTTACAAGTTGGTCCGCCATATCCACATATTGGATATGACCTACTAAGTCCTGGAGCCACCAAGAACACATATGGTTTTAATCTCGCTATAAATGCTTGGCTTGCATTTGAGATGATTCTAAAATCTCTATATCCATCTCTACTCTATCTCTTTTTGCACTATACTTTCAACGTATGAACATGAGAGAGCGAATCCCTTTATTTAAATAAAAATTTTCAAACTAATAATTGATGGCACTATTTACTTTTTGACAAATATGAAAGAGAAAAATGCAGAGAAAAATTCTTGATAAATGATATATACATGCTTAGAAAAAATAATATATATATACATATATATATCTTAAAAATTGAAAAAACAATATTTACAATTACAAGAAAAACATTGATCTTAGTTATTACAAGAGCTTCCTTATATTAATATGAGAAAATTATTATACTAAGTTTTTCTACTAAATTTACAAAGCAGGATCTTCTAAAGTAAGTTTTTCAAAATTATAACGTGATTGTTCATCTTTGAATTTGGCCCATAAGACCATCAGTTCACCTTGTACATGCCCACTGGGATGTGTCTCAAGAGCACATGCTGAATATCATCCAGGCTCCTTACTCAATCCATCCTTAATAAATGCTATTTTATCTTCTCGGTTTCCTCGGACAAGTACCCCACAGATTTACATCGAGTGTCACATGTCCACCGAGCACACTTGTAGCATCCTCCTAATCTTTTTGCTCTCCGTTTTTTGAAAACTACTTTTACCCATACCAGGCATGTATTTAGAGGGAATTGAAACCTCACGGATAATCGAACCTTTGCTTCAATCAACCATCGGATATCTTGTGGGATACCCTTATTCATTAGCATCCTCAACCATTCAAGCCTACTTGATAAATCCTTTTTAGGATTTTGATCAGAGTGATGGATAGTATTTTTCAAGATTTGAGAGCAAATTATTCATTATTATATATGGACAATTATTATGGTGAATCTCGTAAGTGCCCAGGATAATTTATAAACGCCAGATGAGGTAAGGCTCAGCGTTGGAACGATTTCGAAACATGAAAGCGTATGTGCTAAGATTCCACGCTTGAGCAGTGATGTGTAATAATGCTCTGAAACATGATGGAATATGTTGGTGAGCTATACATATGATGAAAGTAATAAATCATGTTGAGCACTATCTGAGATACTAAATGAAATCGATAAAAAGAATTATCAACTAAAAGTTCAATAATACTAGTTTGCGTAAGCCAGGACCGACCATCCCGGTTTAAATAATTATTGAAATCAATATTTCAAGTGAAGAATTAAAAGAATTCTTCAATGATTGTTCTTGATAAATGATGAAATCATTACTAGCCAATATTGGAAATAAATCCCAAATATATCTGGAATAAAGGATGAGAAATATGGGTCCACTCATCCTCCATGACTACTAGATATTATGATATGGATCCACTAGATAGTCACATGTGTATATGATTCATAATTTGAAATTACTAAATATTTGCTCATGGTATGAGTATGATTTGTCAGTTAATGATAAAGCTAGTAAATGTATATCCCAATACTTGAATAAATCACTGAAGAATTGAGTATGCATACAAGTGGGATATTATGTGGCAAATTATTTAAAGTCCTCCAATAAATTGCCAATATCGAGAATAGAATGCAAACTATATAAATTCTCAGATTAAATGAATGATGAGAACATATATGAGTTTTAGTGTTCTAAATTTTCTTAGTATGAGGGGAGTATTAAAGCGTTTGAAAATGATATGTGAAAAGCATCATACTATATCCTCACAATTGAAATATGAACTTGAAGTTCAAGGATGCATGAAAGATTATGAACAATCGATATATCAATTTGAGATGCTTTGATAAGTTAATATTGTTAGAAATGTTGATATTATAAGAGTTCCCCAATCATATATATCAAAGCAAATTGTAAAGATGGTCTTAATAACGAAGCATATACTCTTGAAGAGTATATAGACATAACTATATTGTGTAATCCTACAAGAGGATTGATAATGAGATATCTCGATAAGTTATGTCGATATAGGAAAGAAATAAGATTGAAAATTTACACACAATATGAAAAGATAATACTACATACTATCAATAATAGTGAGGATATTAAAATCCATCGAAAATGCTAATCTTTGAAATATATGCCCTTATGATTAAGTTGTTCATGCACTGTTTAATGAAATGAGAATCGAAACTCTTGAAGAAGTTTCAAATGTATTATTGTATCAAGCAGATGCAGCACTCAAAATATCTACATTGATATTGTTGAGAAATTCATATCTTTGCCTCTTTTCCTCGATTGATGTTTTGTCCCAAAGGGTTTTTTCTCAAACAAGGTTTTTAATGAGCGATCCAATCTCAACTAATATGAAATCTCCATAAGAGATTTAGGTATATATCTCGATATAGTGAGAAAATGAGATCAAGCTCAATTGATTGCATATATGCAATCAATATAACATGATATTGTATAACATCTAAAATTTAATTCACGTGGAGATGAATGAAGAGTATGAACCAATGTATATGATACTCATATAAATCTATGAAAGATTTTGAAATGCTTGTAGCATACTTGTATAAAATACGCGTTGCACTCTTTTTCCCTTGACTGAGGTTTTATCCCATTGGGTTTTCCTAGCAAGGTTTTTAATGAGGCAACATTAAAGGCGTATTCACATGAATAATGTACTCTTTTTCCTTCATTAGATTTTTCCACCGCTTTTTCCTAATAAGGTTTTAACGGCTATTCATGGTATATTGAGACGACAAGAGAAATCGACACAGTGTATCTATTGGATCAAATTATAATAGAGATAATGATTTAATATCCAAATAATGATGATATTGAAATCCTTTACCAGAAGGAAGGATATCCGTCTTCAAGATATGAATCGATAGAATAGTCAGACTCTTTTCCTTCGATCAAGTTTTTCCCCAATCGGGTTTTCTTCGACAAGGTTTTAATGAGGCAAAGACGTGAATACTATTATACCACCGATGGACATCAGGGGGAGCAATGTTTTGATGAAGCAGTATATAACCACTCCAAGCTATCCTGCAATTGGTTTGAAGTTTTTTTCCCACTGGATTTTTTCTCCAAACAAGTCCATAAGACGTTTATACTAATAAATATTCAAGAGTGTTATGAATATAAGTATAGGAAGCAAGGCACTTATAGAATTATTTATAATATTTTTATTGGTGTGAATGACTATTATACCCTTGATGAAATTATATAATTACGATTGTGCCATTCGAAGTTTTCCTATAAATAGGGCTTCAGTTATTAATGAAATTCATTCATGTGAATTCCTTATAATTCATTCTCTCTAAATTCTCTCTATTATTTCTATACTTTTATAACAAATAGCAAGTTATAGTTTTTTTTTCCAATTATTTTATGTTATCGAAATTTTAAATTATTATGCTAAGTTAATAATTCTAAGTGTCTTCTTAAAAGAACCGATATACTGATGTACAAGTGCGCAACCATCCCGTCTATTATTCTCATTAAAAAAATTTTTCTATTCATCTTTATATGTGTGGTTGAAAATAAAAAATACATTAAAAAATATAAAGTAAATTTATGAGTAATTAAAAATGACGAGAGAAAAAGTTAATGAAAATAGTAGAAATTTATTATGTATAAAATAAGCTTTTACTTGTAATAATATGGTGAGTCAATAAAGGGTCGTTCTGTTTGTTTTGTATTTTCTGTTTTGATTTTCGAAAATGTTTTGGTGTTTTCTATTTTCAGTTGTTGTTTTGAGAAAATTGAAAATGCATTTGGTTTGTTGTTTTGAAAAATTATTTTCGAGAAGAGAAAATAGAAAACGTGTTTGGATTATACTTTTAAAAAAATACAATTTTGTATCATAAAAATTACAAGATGGTACTTAAACTTTTCAAGATTTGCAAACAAGCCCTCATCTTCACCAACCTACTCTCACCCACCCCTACCTCCCACCCACCCCTCGTGGGTTTGCGGTCGCCGGCGATTGATGACCACCTGCGAAGGTGGAGAGCCACCTTCGCGGGTGGTTTTCCACCCTCGAGAAGGTGGAGAACAACCACGGTTCTCCACCTGCGAAGGTAGAGAACCACCTTCTCAGGTGGTTCTCGCCTTGCAGGTGGAGAACGACGTTGGTTCTCCACCTGCGAAGGTGGTGGTTCTCCACCTGCGAAGGTGGTGGTTCTCCACCTGAGAACCACCGTTGCGGTGGTTCTCAGGTGGAGAACCACCAGATCTGGTGGTTTGACCACTTTCCGGCGGTTGGAGTTGGTGGCCGACGGTGGTGTTGGTGATTGGGATTAAAATGTACAAAAATGAAAATTTGGGACTCAAATGTAATAAGAGTAATGTTTAAAATCCGAAAACGCATTTTCGTTGTTTTCGACATTTAACATTGGAAACGCCAAAAACGTTAAAAAGACGTTTTCATGTTTCCTATACAAATCTTGAAAATGTTTTCGAAAATGGATTTTCGAAAATAACGAATGTAACGCGTTTTGATATTTTCAAAATCAGCAGAAACGAAGTTGAAAACAAAGAAACAGCGGGCCTAAGTCTTCCATTTTCAAAACAAAATATTCGTAAGTACAAAAATAAATATAATATCACTTATTTAAAAGAACATTAAAATCATAATTATCAAACATATGATAATATAGTTTTATTATATGTATATACAAACTCAAAAAAACTTTCAAATTTCAAATAATATAGTGGCAAGAATATATCATTCACACGTTATTATATCAGTAAAAAATTAACCGTGATAAAATAATCACATCACCATTTACAAAACTACAAGTTGGAATAGTTTTTCTTTTATTTTCTTTTTATTTTTTCAAATAAAAAAATTAAAAGGTTGATTCTAATAAGGGCGTGGCTAAATGCACCCAGCCAATTTCTTTGTGCACCCATTTTTTTTAGAATTTCTAAGTATGCCCTCATTTAAAAAAAAATAAAAATCATTCACTCTGAAACGGAGCGAACGCCGTCAAAACGGCGTTCGCTCCAAAAGGAGCCAACTCCCAAATGGGAGTTCGCTCCACATGGGGGTTCGCTCGTTGCGGAGTTCGCTCCGTTTGGAGCGAACATTTATAAAAAAATAAAAATAAATAATATACGAAAAAATTTTTATTCAAAATTTTTATAATTATTTTCATGAGTAATTTCTTTAAGTTTTTTTAACCACTCAAAGTTTTTTTTAATAATTATATTCAATACGAACCGGATAAAACCAATTACTATATAATTAAAAAAATTAAAATTCATCATAGACTAGTTACAAAAAATGCAAAGACTTGTCAAAATAGTTGTAAAAATTTTGAATTTTTTAATAATTATATTTGACCCTAAAGCCAATTAGTGTATCGTAAAAAAAGTCGAAATTCATCAATAAAATTAATTGTCCAAGTGATAGTAAAAAATTTAAATTTTTTAATAATTATATTCAATACTAACTGGATAAAACCAATTACTTTATCATTAAAAAAATTCTGAAATTAGTCGTTAAAGTGGTAGCAAAAATTTTAAATTTTTAAATAATTATATTCAATACTAATCAGATAAAAGACAATTACTTTATTATTAAAAAAATTTCAAAATTTATCATCAAAGTGATCGCAAAAAACTTTAAAAAAAATTTCGAAACTACTCGTCAGACTGGTTGCGAAAAATTTGAACAAAAAATTATAATAAAAATTACATCTATAAATAAAAAATCGATAAAAATTAATTATTTTTTTGCATATTTGCTGTGAATGTAGCGAACAAGCCTATGTTAACAGCCAATATAGTTAAAAAAACAAAAAGAGAGAAGGACAAGGGCAAATCTGTCTCTTACTTCTCTTTTTTAACAAAAGTGGGTGTACTCGGCAATTTGCTGGGTGCATTTAGACATGCCCTTCTAATAATGTAGAACACCCATCGGACGAACCCAACAAAGAGACCGAATCGAACCCACCACCCCGCAGCGAACCAAGAGCGAGCCGCATGGACATTACAGTCGCAACCCAAAAGGTTTCTCTATCAGGGAAACCCCTCTAAATTCTCCCTCCCAAAACCCAAAACCCAGAAACACCTTCCCCCGTCACCGGAGCAGCCACAATGGGGAGTACCACCGGGTGGCGCTTGGCGGGGTTGGAGGTTCCAATACTCGGCACCGATTCTATCAATTGGCATCAAGTTTCTGTCCCTTCTTCTTCAAATTCTAGTGCCACTACTACAGAAAACCCACTCGCCAAGGATTTCGCCTCTTGCTGTTCAGTGGGAGAACCCCCTACCTACTTTATATGGTGAGAATTAGCTCGTGTACTTGAACTTTTATGGTTTAATTCATGCTTGCAGTTGTATTGATATTGTTATCTTTGTTACTAGTCTGGACTAGCTATGCTTGTTTCTTTGTTTCTGTCTGTAAGGTGGAAGATGTCAATTTCTGGGTTTATGTTTTACATTGGAACTTTCTCTGGTACTGCTCAAGGGATTCTAGTTGATTATACGTAGAGAATCTCATTATCTGGAAGGAAAAGGAGAGTTTTGGTCCATTTGTGATTTGGTTGCAGAGAATGTTCAACATGCTGTGCATCTTTAATATTTTCTGTTTCTTATATTTGTATGGTTGTGAACTGAGTTCCGTTTCCTTTATTCCATCTGGCTATATGGAAAAGAAATTGGAGGGTCAGAGGGATTCAAATACATTTTAGATTTGTGAAGGAGATTGAAGTTAGTTTTCTGTTTTTATTGATTTTCTGAGATGATGCTATTCCTCACTAATCTGGATAGTATACTTTTTAACGAGAAAATGTCAAGCACAGACGGTTCCTAGCAATAGATATTAAATTGCGGTGGGTCTGCATCAAAGTTCAGGAACAACTTTGGACACCAGCATTATTTGTGCTTGTCTGTGATGATAAGATAATTGTTTGGTGGGAAATGGTACTTACGTGATTTTTCAGTTCTTTGTTATTGATGATATTGTGCACTCTAGTTCAGTTGACTACTTTTGGTTTGGTCTGTTGGAATTGGAGAACCACTATCTCTACTTGGAACACCATCAATGCTATTTTGATTTCTTTAGTTTTCTGTTATTTCTATAGATGTACTGTTGTGTGCTTTTGCCCTTCTACATTACACATGGTTAACACCTAATGATATCCCTGTTACAGGAAAACGTGCGAGACTCAGTCAAATATGCTCGAGATTCTAGAGCTCTCTAGCTATAAAGAATTACCAAAGATAGGAATCCAGATCATATTTCCTGATGCTATTTTTCCCTTTGCATTTATATGCAATGAGGTCTGCTAGTTTTCAATGATTTGTATCTGTTACCAGATTTTCCCCTCATCTTTTGTATGACAAGATTTTCTGTAATGCTTTCTTTTGCATGCAGGCTGAGTTTGCTTCCAGAAATCAATTACTGCTTTATGCTTTGACAATCTCGGGGGTTGCTTACCTAATCAGATTAAGGAATATTTATAACTATACATCTTCTATTTTGCCAGCCAATGAAATTCTTGAGTACAACACACAAATTGAACCACATTATGGAGCAATAACAGCAGTTGCAGCGACAGGAGGACGTCTTGTTGTTGGAAGGAGTGATGGATCTATTGGTTATTTTCAACTTGGCATGCTTGTCCCCAGTGCTCCAGGTCTATAATAATGTTGTATCTTCATTTGATACTTGACAATGTTACATTCCCTCTGATCAACTGTTAAAATTTTCTTTCTCGTTTGACAATCTGTTTCAGACTAAGCACGTGTTTGCGAACTCCTAAAATGTACGTTTAGGAGTAAAAGGAGAGAGAATGAGTGGAGTTGAATGGTTGAGATTTATTAATATACGTGGGTTCTACGAGATATGTTTTTGTAATTTCTTTGACTAAATTTGAATTTGAAAAAGTAGGAGAAAGTAAGAGAAAAATGTTTTTTGCAAAGACTCCCTAAGATGTTGATGGAAGACATTTCATAAGATGGGGGGATTGGGGGTTTAAAAGATCATGTAGTAGCATTTGATTTGTGATTAAAGATGAAACGATTAATCTCAAAATAAGAAGCTTGCTTCTGCTAGGTAAATGGCATGTAGAGATTTTCTTTTGGAACAAGTTATGTCATGGGACATGCTGTGAGATAAATATGGGCTAGACAGAAATGGTTCAGACTTGAAAATGGCTGCAGAAGGGTCATTTAGGAATCAGTAGATCAGAGGATTTCCTCTTTCATAACTTGTTTTGGGAGGATGGTTGGAGAGGTCTCTTTCTTTTGCTGTATCTTGCCAGTCTGAATGCCTTCTTAGTAAGCTCCTTTTTTATGCTCAGGTAACAAGTCCGTTTGTTGTTGAGGTGGGCTGTCCAATTTCTCTTTCTACTTTGAAAATGCTCAAGCATTTTTGTGCAAACTAGAAACTGTATGTTATTTCTGTAGTATCTTTTCCTCTGAATCAAGTTGATAATCCAAGCTTTCCTAGATTCAGATGTCTAGTGCTTCATACAGGACTATGGTGATGGGCATTTAATTGAATGTTTAACACCTGTTTGGTGCAAAAGAAAAGATCTCATTTTGCTTCTTTTTAGTGTGCGATATTGGAAGACGCAGGAATCATAATCCACTGTTGTGTGAGATCATCAGATGATTGTGGAGCCTGTTATAAATAAATGCTTGTATTTTTTATTTATTATTATTATTATTATTATTATTATTTTGGTTAGTTTTCATTCAAAAGACACAACTATTATTTGAGCATCCTGCCAATCTAGGATTGGAAAGATTAGCACATGTGAGATGGACTTGTGGGATTCTGTCTCTTTTGGTTCTAGATATTTTTATCACTTTATTGTTTCTGACCTGATAAGTAGAACAGAATAGCAGGATTTTAGAAAAAAAATGGAACAAGAATTGTACTATCTCTAGGAAGGGAAATTGTTTTAGATCTTTATTAGCTTCCCGCAGCTACAGCTAAGGAATTGAAGCCTGTTTCTTTTTTCTTTGATCCTCTCGATGGGTGAGAGTTAGATATACTAACGTGAATTAATTTTCACTTTATTAAATGAGGGTTTCTTATCCTTCCTTATTACTTTGTAATAAGTTCACGATGCTATGTAAAACAAACACATGTTAAGTATGAATTAGTGGCCTCGGTTGTTTAGTGGAATGCTAACAAGTTGTCTCCATTGTTCTCTTTCAATTATGCTCATTTCTAAGTTAAAGCTGTGTTATTTTTGAGCATCTCTCTCATTATTTACCTAGTCTAATATTTAGGTTTTGCATCTGAGTTTCGAGATGATGCTGGTTTTGGTCTGTTGTGGAGCATAATGTCAAGGTATCTGTCTTAACTTGTATAATGATTAGAACTTTCTCTCAGAGATTATCTCATTTGCTTTCTCTCATTCTTTTTTCTGTTTGTTACTTGTGTATGCAATCTATCTTTTACACCTTCTCGTAAGATGATCAACTGGCTTAAAGAATTTTTCACACGAGAAAGCATCAAGATCATATAAGTTTTAAGTAATGTGGTATTGCTATTTAGCAGTTTTCTAAAAAAGCATCAAAAAGTGTGGGTAAAGTATGCACTAAAGCTGCAAAGCGCGGTTAAAAAGTTTTGAACAGAGTGTGAAAAACAGTTCAAAAGCATAAAAAACCGTGAAGAGTCCCCTTGACTATTTTTTCAGCGCCTTTTGTTGTTTAGCAGTTCTTATTGATGAAAATTCGGATCTAAAATTATTTTGATATATAAAATGTGCAGTTTTTTATAAAAAAAAAAATTGATGAAAATTCGGATAATAAGCTATCTTTGTTCTTTATTCTGGCGCTTCTTCAATTTAGACTTCAGATTTTACTTTCCTCTTCCCAAGTGTTTGACTGATATTCCATGGGGTAAACAACCTTTACAGAGAAGAGAAGCTTTGGATAACATGCATAACCAAAATATATTTCCGTTGCACTTAATATAGTGATTAGTTGTCAAATAAGGCCCATGATTTCAACTGAAGATAATTGAACTGATTTACAATATAATTATATATCAGTGTAAAAGAAATATTTCAATAGAACAATGATGTATTTGATGAGTTGTATTGATATTATGTGCGAATATTTATATGAAATGAAAGTCTGTAAAGTCAAATGAATTCTTTAGAAGTATTGAAAAGTCTGCCAAAAACTGGCATAGAAAAAATCCATAGATGATGTTGGAAGCTCATAAAATTCGACAAATGTCATTCATGTCCAAAGTCTGTAAAGAAATATCAAAATGTTCAAACTTGACTGCTCAGACAATCCTGCACTTCCATTTACTGCCATGCATTTTTGTTGGTCATGTGTTAAATTTCTTTTTTATATTTTATATTTTAATTTATGAGGATTGAGGACAAGTGTTTTTATTGACTAGTTCCACACTTTAGTATATTGCTTCTGTAAAATAATACTTTTGTTTGTCCCCATATATAAAGATATGCTTCTTTTATTTTGTATACATCGCAAATGATACTCTACTTGCATTGTTGAATATATTAATGTTTAACTTCTTAGGGTATGTTTGATGTGGGTTATTGAAAAATTAAATTTTAGATGTGTGGTTGAGAAGTAAAGAAGTGGTATTAAAAACTATGCAAAAATTGTTGAATCAATGTATTGTTAGTTAAAATGATGAGAGGGAAAAAGTAATTTAAATTTAATGTCTATCAAACAAGGCCTTAATAACCTCCTATTTAATGTGCATCTTATCATCCCAAACAAATTACTATAATCTAATATTGGGGTAATTTTTCTGAAGTTTCGCAGAATTCTTTTCTTGTTATTTACGATTCATATTGAAAAAGTTAATTTTACTACAGTTTTTTAGTTCTTAACTGGTTGTTGTTTCTCTGTCTGTGACATGCCAATTATCATCAAGGAATCGGGCAGTTGCTGCTGTGCAGGATTTAGTTATATCGGAGGTGTCATATAGGAAGCATCTTTTTGTGCTTCATTCTGATGGAAGCTTCCGGGTCTGGGACCTTTACAGCCATAGTAAAATATTCAGTCAGGCAATGGCAATTCCAACATCGACAGGCAAGCGTGCCTTCTTCCTGCGAATTAGTATTTTATCATGATTGGTTCACTTTAGACTTGGTTTGCTCATAGTTAAAATTCTAATACTTTAAACGGCACTTGGCTTGATACACTATGAGCAGGTTTTTGTTTGCTTGGTAGATCATGCCTTGACATGAATATGGGTTACCATATGAGTCCTTTTTTCCATTATGTTTTGTTCATCTCTAAATTAACTGGAAGATCTAAACATAAAAAACAGGCTAATTTAAAATTTGATCTGCTTATTTTCCTTAGTAGAGTTGGTACTGGAAAGAATACCCACCTTGTACCGGTGGTAGATTAAGTAACGGTCCCCACCAGTTAAAAGTACAGTGTGGAGATATGACCTTACCTTTGATTTAAAAAAGAAATGTTGAAAAGTTCTATAGATGTAAATATCATTTCTGTCCATCGAAATATGTGGTAGCCTTAATCTGATAATTTCTTTTCTCTTGATAGATTAATAATTAGAGTTAACTGTATATGTGAAAGACGGCTCAGAATTAGGAAAAGAGAAGTATGATTTTCTTGCTGCTCTTAATTAGTCAAGGTACCAGAGGAAATCTGTTATGTGTACATCTGAATTTGGATTGATGGGCCAGTGTGCTCCATGGAGCTAGTTCTTGAGTTGAAGTTGTAGTGGTATTGGTTAATTTTCTTGATGATTGAAACACTGGGTTGTGAGACAGCTTTCTATTGTTAGATTTTGGTTACACGGGTTTGTGATCAATGTGCGACTTGCTCTCCTCTAGTAACTGTTTCATTTTAATGATTTGCTTAGGCATCATCTCTGATGTTTCAGTTGCATATTACTTTTCAGGTGCATTTCTAAGGATGTGGGTGGGAGAAGTTAATCTGGATACTGGATCAATTCCTCTGGCATTGCTGCATGAACAGAATGTGGTAGGAGGCTTCTAAAATGGCAATGGAATCTTATAATTGTGTATTCTTCTGTTATACTTACTTGTTCACTCTTAACTTTTCTTGTGAAGTTCGGGGCATAAGATTTTTCTGTTTCTTGATTCTTTTATTCATGAAAACCATGTGATGAAAGGTTGGAGCCTTTTCCATAACCCGACACCATGTTGACCACAATCTATACATGCACTAAACATTCTATGTATGTAATGTAACCTCTTTTTTAAGTGTACATCTGTAATTTGATTTTCCTATTCTTAAGTCAGCGAAATAAGTATAATAGCAGACTGCTGCTGAATATTTGATGGTTATGACTTCACGTAGAAGTCATGAAATAGGGGGAAAAAAAAGAAGCTCATAGTTGTTTGCCTTATGTGAATGGGGGGAGAGAGAGAGAGAGCATATGGATTTTATGAAAATAACCACTTGGTGCCTTGCATGTTTGTTTTTTCTGCTTCAGTGCTACATTATTGCATGCAGCAACAAGAAGATTAATTTTTCGATCACTGCTTGGTGATGGGCTCCTATGGTGTATGGATCCGGGTCTGTTTTAGTAGTTCTAGAAGATAAATGCCATAGCTTGGTAGAATACTAGAATATTCTCCTGAGGTCTCATTTGGACTCTGCTCCCCCTAGTTCCCCACCAAGTCCTCCCCCAAAAAAAAAAATGTTGATATCCCTTTTAAGGGAAATCATAGGTGCAGATCTGGAGTTATGCCTTGGATAGACTACTTGATAAAAATGGAAACTCACCCTTGGTGAAAGGGAGGTAGTAAGTGGTTGGTGACAGGATTATATTGATGAACTGATTAAGGAACTGAAGCTGATTGATCCGCATTTGAGCAATGGAAGATTTACTTGGTCAAATTTCAGAATTACATCTATATGCTGCAGACTGGATAGATTCCTTTTCACCAACAAATGGACAGGGTTATATCGATATATCAGACAAGAGATGTGTATTAGAGCTGTTTCAGACCACAGCCCAGTAGTTTTGGACTCTAATCCTCCTTCTTGGGGTCCTAGCCCATTTCGTTTCAACAATACGTGGTTGGAGCATAACTCCTTCAAATCAGAGTTTGAAAATTGGTGGAAAAATGCTATGGTGATGGGATGGCCAGGGTACAGATTCATGAATAAATTGAAGCTAGTCAAAGATAATATCAAGGAGTGGAGTAAACAAGAATACGGGAGTAGAAGCCTTATCAAGCAAACACTTGAGAGGAAGATGGCCAGTCTCGATAGAAAAGAGGAAACAGGCTGCTGGAATAGTCAACTTCAAGAGGAGAGAGCTGATATCAAGAGAGAATGGCACCAGATTGTGATGGAAGAAGAGAAAAGTTTGTGGATGATGTCAAAGTGCAAATGGGCTACAGAAGGAGATGCGAACTCTAGGCTATTTCATAGCTTATTAAGTGCCAGGAAAGCAAAAAACGTCATATCCAAGATCGAAAAAGAGGATGGTTCAATCAGGGTTAACGAGGCAGATATTGAGGCTGAAATTTGTAGGTTTTTTTTCCGGGCTGCATAAGTCAAAGGAGAGAGTTCTTGGTGGCATAGAAGGCATTGAATGGAATAAAATATCCGAGTTCATGGCTCACCATCTTGAGAGGCCTTTTGAGGAAGACGAGATAAAAAGGGTGGTCTTTGACTGTGATGGAGACAAGGCTCCAGGTCCAGATGGATTCACAATGGCAGTTTTTCAGAAGAATTGGAATTTGCTCAAGGGTGAGCTGATGGAAGTATTTAACCGTTTTGCAGTAGATGGAATTATCCACGGCAATATGAATGAGACCTTTATCTGTCTCATTCCAAAGAAGCTTAACAGCTGCTGCATTAAGGACTTCCGACCTATCAGTCTTGTAACATGTCTATATAAGATTATTGCCAAAGTTTTGTCTTCAAGATTGAAAGAAGTGTTACTAGAAACTATTTCAGACACACAAGGGGCCTTTGTGGAAGGTAGAAATATTTTAGATACAATCTTGGTGGCTAATGAGGTTGTTGAAGATTACAAGAGCAAAGGGAAAAGCGGGCTGGTGTTTAAATTCGATTTTGAAAAGGCATACGACTATGTGGAATGGGATTTTTTGGATTTTGTTATGGAGAATAAAGGATTTGGGTCTACATGGAGGAAGTGGATTAAGGGCTGTATTTCTTCTGTGTCTTTTTCCATTTTCATCAATGGTCGACCTACAGGTAAGATTAGGGGATCTCGAGGTTTGAGACAAGGCGATCCTCTCTCACCATTCTTGTTTACCTTGGTGGTCAATGTGTTGGGGAGAATGGTGAATAAAGCCTGCAATTCAGAACTGTTGAAAGGGTTTATAATTGGTAAAGGCAAGGTTGAAGTGAGTCATCTTCAGTTTGCTGATGATACTATATTATTTGTGAATGAATTTAAGTCCTTTCAAGTTCTGATGGATGTGGTGAATATGTTTTGTGCTATCTCTGGAATGAAGATAAATTTGCTAAAAATTCAGCTGCTTGGGATTAACATTGATAGCAATGTAGTTGAACATTATGCCTTACAGGTGGGATGTGAAGTTGGACAATGGCCGATGAAGTACTTGGGAATGCCTTTGGGGGGAAACCCAAGGAAAGAGTCATTTTGGGAGCCAGTCATCACAAAATGTGCTAAACGCTTAGACAGTTGGAAATGTGCATTTCTTTCAAGGGGAGGCAGGTTGACACTTATACAATCGGTGCTTTCAGCTCTGCCTACATACTTTCTTTCTATCTTCAAAGCTCCTAAATCAGTTACAAACAAGTTGGAGAAAATTATGCGGGAGTTCTTATGGGAAGGAAGTGATGAATCCAACAAAAGCCACTTGGCTTCTTGGGAAGAGGTATGCAAACCAAGATTTAAGGGTGGGTTGGGCATCGGGAAGATTGTAATTAGAAACAAGGCCTTTTTGATGAAATGGCTGTGGAGATTTCCAGTGGAAAGTGACTCTTTATGGCATAGAGTTATTAGGAGCAGATTTGGGAAAGCTGAGAACTTTTGGGATACAAGGAAGGGAGAGAGGATGACTTATAGAAGCCCATGGAAAGGAATTGCGGCGATGTATGAAGAATTTATAAACTTGGTTAGATATAAGGTGGGTAGGGGAGACAAGATAAGATTTTGGGAGGATGTTTGGGTAGGGGAGTGTGCACTAAGGGACAGATTCCCAGAACTGGCTACTATTTCCGAGGCTAAAAACAAATGTATCAGGGATCTTTTGGTGGGTTGGGCAGTGTGGTTAGAAAGAAATCGAAGGATTTTTGAAGAAATTGAAGAATCGGTGGATAATATTTGGGGAAAGATCAAGTACTGGGTTGCAAGTTGGATTTTTAACACTAAAGAGTTCAAAGGACTTTCCTTTCAAGATCTTAGTAGAGAGTGGAGTAATTTTTGTAGTTAATAACTAGAAATTGGGACCTCACTGCTCTCTTGTAATGCTGTATACTCGATTGTAATTCATTTTTACATCAATGAAGTTGTTTCTGTTTCAAAAAAAAATGAGGAATTATCAAGTACAGATCAGGGTTGGAACTTCAATTTTAGGAGGAATCTACATGATAGAGAGGTTCCTAGCTGGATTAATCTAATGAGCATGTTGGAAAATTTCTCTTTTTGTGATCTTTTGGAAGATTGCAGAGTTTGGGTTCCGGATAATAGTGGAGTCTTCTCATGTAAATTTGCCTTCGATGCTCTTAGGGTGTGTTTGATTCATACTTTTTTTTCCAGGAAAACTCGTTTTCCAACTTTTTTTTCTACCCGTGGCTGTTTGATTGCATTTTTTTCCTGGAAAAGATTTTCCAGCTTTTTCTCGATTTCCCTTTTTTTCCTTGTTTTGAAGGAAAACGTTTTCCTTGGGGGGAGGTGGTTTTTATTTTCCGGGAAAAGTTTGGCCATTTTTTTCTTTTTTTTTTTAATGGACAATTTACTTTAACCATAAAGATAAGGAAAATGATCAAATTTCATTGAAAAAAACACAAAAATAAAGAAAATAACATCATTTTTCAACTTTCAAATTAATCCAATCAAACACCTACAACTACTATTTTCGCTGGAAAACTTTTTCCCGGAATTCATTTACCCGGAAAACGTTTTCCTTCAAACCATTTTCCGGGTTTGCAATCAAACACACCCTTAGTTCAGAAAATTCAGATCCTACAGTGCAGTGGGCTAAATCTCTATGGAAGAGCCTTGCTCCTTCAAGAATTAAAGTTTTTGGATGGCTTTTGCTGGTGGAGAAATTGAACGTACATGTGAATCTTCAAAGAAGGCAACCTTTTCTTGTTATGTCTCCAGGTTGGTGTGTTTGCGGTATGAATAATGGAGAGACTGTTTCTCATCTCTTTTTAGAATGTACCATGGCTCAGAAATTATGGTCGAAAGTGTTTTATGAATTTGGAATCCAATGGTGCATGCCTCAAACATGCAAGCAGTTAGTGGCATGCAAGATGATGGGAGATAAAAGAGCATCAACGTTGTGGACAGCAGCGATCTTGACAGTGTTTTGGGCTGTGTGGCTTGAGAGGAATAGTAGAGTTTTTGAAGACAAAGAAGATACGATTGAAAGAATGTGGGAGAAGATCAAGTTTTGGGTGGCAACCTGGGTGTACAACTCTAAAGGATTTGAGGGATTGTCATTCTTAGATCTTAGTAGAGATTGGACTAATTTCTTGTATTAAGATTTTGGCTTGTATTTGGGCTTGGTGAGAAAGACTTTTTTTGTAAATTTATCTACATAGTAATAAAATTGTTTCTTTTTCAAAAAAAAAAGTGGTTGGCGACAGGAGAGAAGGTTGTTTCTTAAGTATTTGGAACGAGGGTGCAAGGAGCTTTACTGGGAAACCTTCTCACAAATTTTTAGAACACAACTGGTATATTTGAACTGGTAGTAAACCACATCAACAAGCTTTTTTCCTTAAACCTGACAAACCAATTTGATTAAAACAATCAGTTCTTTGGAAAACTCAAGAAAGCCACAATGTGAGGCGCTTGATCCTTGCATCTCCATGGATCCATAGAGAAGAAACCACCACTAGGCTAGCCCTTAAGGATATGTATTTTATATGACAGGTTTCTAAGCATCTAAACTTGTTACTTGTTACCCACTTTAACAAATATAATATAAAATTAATTCAAATGACTTCTGGAAATATTTTCATAATAGTGATTTGTTAATCCATAAAACATGATTAACATAAAATAACTACTAAATATCTTAGTGATGTAACAATAAGCTAATATTTCTTTCTTTATTTCTGTCTTTTCTTTTTCTTTAAGATGAAAATCTTTATTTGATTATTTTAAAATTTATTTATGCATAGTTACTTGCGAGTCTGACCAATGAACAAGTGACATGGTAGCCTTGTGTCGCATTTCCAGAAATTAACATATCCACTCATTACTTATATATATTATTATTTCTGAGAAGTTTGATAAATCAATAGTTAGTGCAATTGCATCCGACTTGATTGGAATCTCCAGAAAGACTTATCTGCAATGGCTCCACTTTTACGCTAGAAAGATATGCGTCGACATTCATATTTACTCGTTCATTTTTGTTATATGTCAAGGATGTTAGCACGGAGACAATCTTTTTGTATAGCCTTCGCTATGATCTGGGGGATGGGAGAGTGTTGATGCTGGAGCCCTCAACGAAAAACATCTCTTTACCCGAGGTGACCATTTTGTTACACTTCCCCCTGTAATGCATAAGTTATGGTTTAGTCATTTCTAAATATGACATGCTGCTAATCTACCTCCTGAATCCCGTCAGGGTGGACCAATAGATGTTAAACTTACTTCAGAGAGAGTCTGCATACTGACAGAAGAAGGACTGATAACACAGGACTTGTTTAATGGTGTGAAGGAGTAAGTTACTCGGTGCTTATGATCTGTTTGATTCTATGCATATGACTTTGGAATGAACTACCTTTTCCTCTGGTGGAAATCCTATTTTTTGTATTTTCCTCTTTACTTGAAGAGATCAAAGTGGATTTGAGATGCTTCGTTTGGTTTTTATCTCCACATCTTCATTTTCATGTTCCAGTTTGTTGTCTAGACCATTGAGAATCAATTGCTATCTGTTGGGGCTTTTCTTATGGTTGTGTACAGTTTGAATTGTAACTAGATATGAACAAGTGCATCAAGTTTCATCTTTCTTGTACCCCTTAAAGTTTGAATAGTTAGATTCAGTATCCTCTGCTAGAGTTTAGCTAACACTGCACTTTCTTATGTCAGGGAATTGGTACATTACTATGCATTGCAGGATACGTGTATTGCAGACCTACTATTTCAAAGTTCTGACCATTCTTCTGATGATCTTCTTTGGCTTGCCTATGCAACATTTTCATCTTCCAAGGTGGTTTATCCAATTTTCTATTTTTTGACTTTCTTGGTTGGTTTGTCATTTATTTCCCTGGTTTAATGCTGCATCCAAGCCCATAGCTTAGTGATCTCCAAAGAATTTGTGACAGGCTCTTTAAAAAGAATCGGAGGAAGATACATTAACTTTGAAATACGGCTTTGTTCATTATTTTTGTTTAACTTTCTGATATTTCGTTAATAGTTATTATGTTTTGTGTATAAAAAATTGAGCAACGTGCTCCTGCATGCTCGTTCATGATTTTCATGAATATTTGATTGTGTATACAGTACTTGGGAAATTCTGATATTTCGTTAGTAGTTATTATATTTTGTGAATAAATAATTCAGCAGCGTGCTCCTGCACACGCGCATAATTTTCATGACTTTTTGATTGTGTATACGGTACTTGGGGAAACTAATCCATTTTTGAATTTTGATAGACTCTAGCTTCTACGTACTAAGATGAATCTAGTATTACAAAGAGAAACATTTCTGTGATGGAAGCTTTTGATTTTTTCTTTCAAGGATGTAGGTTGGACTTGCAGGCACGTCTTCGCAGCCCACTTGAATTGAACTATCGGTTTCTTATGGTATTTCAAGGCCTCGTGTGATATCTTCTATGCATTTGTAAAGGCGCTTTATAATAAAGCAACATTATGTCTTTACTCCAAAACTTCTTCTAATCTAATTAAATAAAGCACTTTCAGGGTTCAGCAAAATTATCCAAACAAGCCTTAGTCTCAAGCCACCTTAGTAAGTCCTTAGTGTAGTGGGGATGGCTTGATTCTAAATTGAGGAAGTTCTGAAATTTCACATCGCCATTTACTTCTTAGTTTCTTTAACATGGTCCTCTCTGCTGCAAAGGGAAATTCTATCTATTTCAGTGCAAATGCCTTAGGGTTGTTTAGTTATAATACAATTGACAATACAAATGCTATTTGCATTTATTCAAGGTTACATCAGAATCTTTTGAAACATGATGGTTTTTGTTTTGCACTTGAGGTTCTCTAGTATTGGACAATTTGAAAATAAAAGACGAGGCAGGAATATTTGGATTTTATGGGTATAAATTTGTGATTTCATCTATAACAGATTAGTACATTTTATGTATTCTTTTGAGCATTCTAACAAAATACTGCTTATTTGCAGGATGAAATTGTTCCTATCTTGTCCTCCATTTTCCTACGTAGGCTCCTTTTTCCTGGGGTTCATCATTCCACAGTGCTCAGGAAAACTTTACAAGAATATAATAAGCATTTCACTGATTCAGAGTTTGATTCCTTTACTTTTGATGGGCTAAAAAATGAAATTCTTTCACTTGCTGAGCATCATCAGGTATTTTCATAATTCCATTTGATTTGTCATGAAAGCACTGTACTTTTGATTAGATACTAGTATTGCCCCCATGCGATGCACGGGAATTTTATCTATAGAAATAATTTTGATAAGAATTTGTGAAAGTTTTTTAATTATATGATCATGCCAAAAGCGGAATAATAATATGCATAATATCTAATTAATAGGTAAGGATGTCGAAATTGAAACTTTAAAAACATGCCTAAACAATTTAAAATTTGAAAAACTTATTTAAAGACCACATATATATTGAATTGGTTAATAATAGACATTATCTAAATTGGATATTTGAAAATATTATAAAGTAATATATTTAAAAAGCCTAATGTCCAAAATACAAGCACCAATTAAAGTCAAAACTTATTTTCTGATCATTGAGCCCTCAGTGCACATTACCTGTAAAAGCTATTTAAAACTATCATTTTAACATAGTAAAAATAAATAAAAAAGGTTTTTTATTTAATATTTTTAAATAAATAAAAATAATTATTTTAAACAAAAAATCGCTCCCAAGGTGATAGGTGATTCTGTACTAAGTTGACATTCCAACTTCTATTAATTATATATATATATATATATATATATATAAAATATAAAAATTGAAAACATAATATTAAAAAATTAAAATGTATACAAAAAAGTTAATTTTTATTTTTTGAAATAATTCAACCGCCCGTTCTTTTACAACTTTTAACAAATTTTTACACATTTTAACACATTCACATCAAAAGTCAAACCAATTACATCCACATTCTGGGACCCACTGTACTACATAAATCTCCACCACTCAATCCCACTCATTCTTTCTCCTATTTCACATCAAAACTCATAAATACTCATAAATACACATACACTAACAAGGTGCAAGTATCATTGTAATTTATAACTTTGACTTTATAATATTACATTTTCATTAATGCTTGCATATAGTTCATTTTAAATTATATTTATAATTCGCAAATTAAAATTTATATAAAAAATTAAAATGTACATAAAAAATCAAATAAAGAAAAAATACTAAATAAAGAAAGTAAAATAAATTAAATAAGGAAAAAAATAATAAATGTATATTTAATATTTGTTTTCAAAATAAAATTTTCTATTTTTAGTTTTAAATAAATGTGTGCCAACTTGGCACTGCCAACATAGTACAATGTTTAGTTGGCACTTCAGTTTTTTTAATATAAATATTTTTTCCTATGTCTTGCACTTGGATAGTCGGATGTCTGCCCCTTACACATTATCGTTCTTTACATGTTTAGATATCCCCTTTGAACTTGCAAGTCGTGTGGGTTCAACTTTCCTTTAGATCATGTCAGCACACGTGGACAACTTTGATTGCCAATTAAATTTATTGGGAGCATATAATTGCCTGGTTGCTGTTCTTTCAATTGAATGCAAACATAATTGTTGAAAGGCTACCAGATTTTCGACCCAGTAATTATTAGAGTGTAAAGTAGAATAGGGAGAGAGGAGGGTTTATTTCCTCTTCTTTTTCTAATTGGTTGCATATTAAATGCATAAGTACATAAATAGAATACCTAAAGTCAGATGCACATGCACAGGGGCAGCAGTAAATAAATATATGCATTTGTAATGATTTGGGGCTCAAGAAATTAAAGGGAGTTGAAATTACGTTCCATTGTAGGGGCTGTGAAAATCCAGTTTCAACGCTTCAATTTTGGAGAAATTTTTGTACCCGCTATTTCAATAATTGGTGTAAAATCAATGCGACGTGTGGTCTATTGATGGATCCAGAAACAGGTGCTGTTGGTTTAATCAGAAAACCACACTTTCTTTGTGCCGTGGTTTGGAGGACACAGAGCATCTTATGTATGGTACGTCAAACTTCGTCCTGATGAACAAAATTGTAAATACCTGGGATTTCTGGGCACACTTGTTTTATAAAATGTCCACAATTATTTCTCATGGAAACATGTCTTCAATCTTGTTCTGTCAGGTTCTTTTAATGAACTTCACAACAATACAGTACCTGGATTGCAAATCTCTGGCGAGTTCGACCGGGAGGTTCTGTTTGAGTTACTCCAGTGTGTTAGTTATGTCAGCCAGCAGTTGGGCAAAGCCTCATCGGCTCTATTTTACGAGTCACTTCTTAGCTCACCCCATATCTCATCTGAGGAGATTGTACCTCGCTTTATGAAGATTCTACAAACAGGATATGATTCATCAATTGCAGCTCTGCAAATATCGGAGTTGGGAGCAGATATTGCATGGGAGAAAGAAGTGTCGAATCACAGAAGTTTAAGAAAATTTTCAACAGACATGTTTTTGTCGCTTCATTCTTTATGCAATAGAGCTAACACCTGGGCCAAAGTTTTGGATGTTATAGAGAGCTACTTAAGGTTTCTAGTACCTCGCAAAATTGTACTCAAGGTTGGTTCCGTGGTCTTCAATGTTAATGGTTCTGCAGTAGTGCAGGCTACTTCCCAAGTTGCCAAAGTTATGTTTGAATCTGCATTGGATATTCTCATGCTGCTAAGCTATATGGTTAGCATCAGCGGGCAGGTTAGTTTGACAACGCTGCACTAGGTACTAAAACGTGCACTAATTTTTTCCCCACATATATTTTGGCACCACAAAACTTTAGGAAGAAGTCCATATCTCTTCTGATGCAATGCCATTAGACTTGTTGATATTATATTTTAATGGGTTCATCATTGTTTTTATCTCCTTCCTTGATTAATGCATCTAGGTATCTTTCCATGAAGGCTTGCTTGTTTTCTCTGGATACACAATACAGTTCTCATGTCATACTATTTTCATTTTGCTTTTGTGGGAATATATGCATACCCTGCTTATGTAATCACAATCTACCATTTTATGAAAAATGCAATGAATTAACGCAAAAATGCAAGATTACTTGTCGATTCATTAAATAAGACAAGCAGGCATGCAGATAGACTCCTTTCGATGTGAATGCATTTTGGAGCTACACTTTTCATTGTCAAGATCAGAATATTGCATGTTGGGAGACTGCAGAACCAAGAGGACATATGCTGTCATTTATACATGCCAACGAAATTCTGAAGTTATTAATCTACCTTCATTTATTTATTTTTATTATTATTATTTTTTTGGGTCTTTGGTGTTTTGGCGCTTGTTTCAACTATTATAGCAATCACTTTTGTTGTAATCATTTTCAATCACACATTCGATGACAAAATATTGTTTTTCACACTTCTCCTTTACTTCTGTCATTGTTTAACCACATATTTCCCCAAAAAATCACATCTCTTCTCAAAAAAGCTTTGCCAAAAACTCTTAGTATTTTCATTTCCTTTCAAGGACAGTAGCTCCATCTAAACGGTATCATATAAATATATTGCAAGCAGAGAAATATGGGATCATTACGCTGAGAGAGATATCTCAGCTTCTTCCAATAGTACGTATCCTAACATTTCAGTGTCTACATGAATACCAGATTATGCAAAAATTACACTATCACTTAACGTAATAAGTAAAGACATCCTGTTGAAACTTCTATTTGCCTTAAATATTTTCTCCTTCCTTTCTGGAGAACCATGTAACTAGGAGTTTGATTATGGATGCTACAAGTGTTCTTCGCCATATCCTCCTGAAGACTCGTGATTGTATCCTGATTATGTAAACCAGAGTGTTGCTGCATCTCTCTCTCTCTCAGACACACTTCACATGCAGTTAAGGCTTTGGGAAGTTGAGCTGTTTATTACACCTAGAATTTTGAAACTTTTGTCTACAGTTTTATGCTAGACTCATGCATCTTTATATGTGTTCGGAAGCTGGAACAACTGTATTTATCATCTGAGAAATTCTACCTTAATTCTTCATTTCTACAGATTAATATGTCACATGATGATGTTTCAAGAATAAAAAATGAGCTAGTCCCTATGCTTCAAGAAAGCCTTTCCGAGTGGCATGTTATCCATTTCTTTGGGACCACTCCATCTGAATCTCCTGCCATTGAAGATTTTAGTTTGCAACTTTCATCTTTACAAATTGGTAGGACTGCCTTAACTTCCACACATTACTTTTTATTTTCTCTTTTTGTCACTTTATGGCATTTATGCGAATGTTCTTGGTAAACATTAATTTTTAACAAAGATATTGTAAGTTTCTTTTGTTGTTAGTTCATTGATCTAATTGGTGTTTAGCTCTATAGTGTAAACCACATATACAAAAGACTAGAAAATCAGCATGGATGATGGAAATGTAGCATTGGGGTTTTTATTCAACTTAACTTTTTTGCATTCTTTTTAATATTATTGATTTGTGATCCAGAATTGTATTGCTTGATCCTTTTCCTTTTGGTCATTGTTAGATGGCAATGATGATAAAAGATCATGGAATGAGAGGCTTGGGAAGTGTGATTTCCCTTTGGCTTTTATCCTATTATTGAGTATGCAAAGTTCCTCCGGAGATTTGGACAACCTAAGGCGATTTTCCAACCCCAGCAGTTTAATTAGTTTAAGCCGGGAGTTCACTAGCTGGATCATATGGGGAAGAGCTGGGGAGGAATCTTCTGTATCTTTCAGCCATTCAATTAATCTTGCAACAGTCTTACTTAGACATGGCCAGTACAATGCTGCTGAGGTTTGTTGCATGATTTGCATAATATCGTAAAGCAATCTCTGCATATTATAAATCTGAAAGGTTCTGAAAAAAGTTCTTGTTTGATCTAGTATTTGCTTACTTCGGTGGATACATATTCACACAAGGAAAAGATATTTGAAAGCCTTCAGGATGTGGGTGGGAAATTACCCACACTTCTCCATCTGCTTGGATGTTGTCTTGTTGCTCAGGTGCAACGTGGATTGCATGGCTCGTTCAAAGAGAAGAAACTGATTGAGGCTGTTCGCTGCTTTTTCAGGTACTAAAATCCTGAAACAAGAAATTGTGTATATGAGAGTAAATGAACCATTGAAAGAGACCTATATTTTAGTTCCTGAACTTGTTTCCATTTAATATAAAGTGGATATATTGTCCATCTATCATGGTTTTCTTTTGAGCAAGGGTTGATTGCTCTAAGTTTATAAAATTTTGTCGGGTTATGAATAGCATATTTATTGTTATGCTTTCAAGTCTTCCTTGTGCAAATCTCTCGTTGCAGTACTGATTTAGGGCTTTCATCTTTAGCTACATTGTCGTAGAAGGGACTTCCAGTTATCAGCTATTAATATTTTGTTTTACAGAGTTGCATCTCTGGAAGGAGCTTCCCAGGCTTTGCAAAGTTTGCCGCATGAAGCTGGATGGCTGCGTGTTGGTTTCAGTATGTTAAACAGTTAAATACTTTCTTATTATTTTTCATGATCTTATACTGTACTACTACTGCACTTATAAATGTCTGTCCTGCCAGCTGGTTCTCTCTCATCTGCAGCATGGAAGCTTCAATATTATCAATGGGTGATGCAGATATTTGAACAATATAATATGCATGAATCTGCCTGCAAATTTGCTCTGGCTGCTCTTGAGCAAGTTGACGAAGCTCTTACTCCTATAGATAGCAACTCAGGGGAAGATTTTCTCGAGGAATCAGCAAATGCTATAAAGGGCCGTCTTTGGGCAAATGTCTTCAAGTTCACTTTGGATCTTAATTATTACCACGATGCATATTGTGCTATAATTTCAAATCCCGATGAGGAGAGCAAGAATATTTGTTTGAGGCGTTTCATAATAGTTCTCCATGAGCGTGGTGCTGTAAAGGTTTTGTTGCAATCTATACCTTCCCGTTTTATTTCTATTTTCTTTCCATTTGCCTACTTGTTCCCATTGCCATTGATTTGTTTGATTTTTCATATTTAATTGTAGAAGAGAAGATATAGTGTAGACTTACATTAAATTATATTTCTTCTAAAGTTGTGCTCAATTAACTTTATCTATAATTAGAAGACAATGTATATTGTGCGACAATCTCCACACTGGTTCTCTTCTCTCTCCTTTCGTTTTTCTAACATCTTATATTTCCATTGCACAAGAGTTGCTTATTGGTCTCACTCTCTCAAAACATTTCAAATCTATTGTATCCAGTTCTTTGCATTGGCTGTGCAGTTTTTTGCGTTGATATCATTTTACCATGCTTCCACTTGGAGGTTTAAATTTTGTCGGTGTGGATTACATCAAATCATTTAGGCTTTCTGAAGCTTATTTTTCCTTTTTAACTTCCAACTATCAGTAAACTCCTAGTTTCTGTATGGGTGGAGAGTTCACTGTAAGTTCCTTGAAACTAGAAAAGAAAAGCTTATGGTGTTAAATTTGGGCCTTTTTTGTTTGCATTCATTGCAGATACTTTGTGACGGCCAGTTGCCTTTGATCGGTTTGGTGGATAAGGTGGAACGGGAGCTTGTGTGGAAGGTATTTGATCATTTCACTGAGACTTGAAATCTTTTATCCTCTTTGGCAGGCAGATAATAGTCAACATATTTTTTGCAGGCAGAGCGTTCAGATCCTTCAGCCAAGCCAAATCCGTTCAAGTTACTCTATGCATTCGAGATGCACAGACATAACTGGCGAAAAGCTGCAAGTTATATGTATGTGCACTCTGTGCGGATGAAATCTGTAGCAGCACAAAAAGATCATCAGGCCAGGTCTTTGGCTCTGCAAGAGAGGCTGAATGGGCTTTCTGCTGCTATTAATGCTCTGCAACTTGTTCATCCTGCGTATGCTTGGATTGAAGCTCCAGCTGAAGAAACTTCTCTGTACAAAGAAAACTACCCAAACAAAAAGGCTAGGATAGTCATGGAAGAAAAATGTATCTTATTGTTCGCATGAACTTAATTTTTGGGAAATTGTCTATGTTGCTACCTTTATTCTGATATGGCCCTTTTGTTCTTCCCTGCTAATATCTACTCGCTGACACTATTTTGTTTTGCTTCCTCCCCTATTTCAGCTCTTGATGATGGTGCTCAGCCTCGAAAGTTGGAATCTTATTTGGATATCGAGAAACTTGAGAATGAGTTTGTTATAACATCAGCTGAATATTACCTTTCTTTGGTGAACATCAAGTGGACTTTTACTGGTAAGACCTTACATGGAAAAAACAGGAAATATGTCACAGGTTGAGTAGTTTCCTTAGAGCATCTCCAACGGCCTCTTTATTTTTAAAGAGCATATTCCATTAAATAGAGAGCATATTTAAATATAAAGAGTGAGAAATTTTAAATGCTCTAACAAGCTCTCTATTTTTAACTCTTTGTTTAACTTTTTTTGGGAAAGTTTATTGTTTGGTCTCAGTTTTAATTAATAATAATATTTTTAAATATTATTGGCCAATAGAATTAATTGTTGATTGTATTATTCAAGGAGTATAACTTTGAAACTCGTAGCCATTAAATTATAGAGAATGGGTCTGGCTCTCCAAATTTGGAGAGTCAAACCAACTCTCTAAACTAAAATTTTAATTTAAAGAGTTTGTTGGACTGAAATTTTAGAAGTTTGCTCTCTAAATTAAAGAGCATCTAATGTTTAAAGAGCTTGTTGGAGATGCTCTTACAGGTTAAGATCAAATATTTCTTTATATCTGACTGCATATGTGGTTCGACTCCGTGCAACTTGTATCCTGTATATGGACGTGTATTGACCTTTATTTTCTTTTCTCCATCCAAAATATCAGATGAATCATCATTTTCTGTATTGAGGCTTCTCATCTGATACAAAGCTGAGCTCTTTCTGTCACTCACTTGTTGCTATCTTCACAACTTTTCTTTCAGGAAGTGATGGACCATCATCTGACCTGATCGATCTGCTTGTAGACTCAAATTTATATGACATGGCCTTTACTGTCATACTTACATTTTGGAAGGGTTCTAAACTCAAAAGGTATTGCTCAATCTGCATCTTGTATCATGTATTCCCATAAACTCTATGATTCCTGATTTTCTTTGATGTGCTTTTGTATATTTTGTGGTTGTCATCCAGGGAACTTGAAAGAGTCTTCACCGCAATCTCATTGAAATGCTGTCCTGGCAGGCTGTTTCCCCAACCGCTTGTGTAATTTTATTGAACATTCACTTAGTTGCTATGTTATTGAATTTTTTATTTGTTTCTCATTTGGATCCACTAGAGGTCCATTAAAGTGGTTCATATTTGCTTTTCAGAAATGATCGTAGAACAAATGGCTTTCTGACCTCGTCAGAAGATGAGGGAGTTGCACATGGTTCACTTGATGTGGGTACAACAGTGCAACAATCTATGGGCAACAATGGCCAGTGGGAAACACTTGAAGTCTATCTTGTTCGTATTTCCTTTTTAACCCGTTGATTTCTTACAATAGCATGTTGGTATTGTGTCAGAGCAATTGTATGCATCTCTCCTCTGTGAGATGGCAGCTATGAAATGTGTCGTAGTTGTGCTCGGCCATTGGCTTCCCTTTGATTCTCCCTCTTTTTTTTTTTTCAGGATAAATACAAATCATTTCATCCCAGACTACCAGTAATTGTTGCTGAAACTCTTCTTTCTGCCGATCCTCAGATCGAACTACCTCTGTGGCTGGTTCGAAATTTCAAGGTAATCCTTCAGGAATACATTTTCTGGTTAAATTATTTTCCTTTCACAAGGGATCCACCTTTTAGTAACAGTCCTTCGTATTATGGTTCATGTCTACCTTCAAAACACCATTGATGAGTTTGAATCTACTGGGTACAAGGATCAAATATGTTTGATTTTATTGAAGCATGGTTTATTATTTTGTTGGAATTAGATTTTAACCCATATGTTTATCTGTTTCCTAATTTTCCATGGCCTCTAACAGGGTGTTAGAAAGGAAAGAAACCTTGGGAATGACTGGAAATGAATCTGATCCAGCATCCTTGTTTCTCCTGTACATTGACTATGGCCGATATGCAGAAGCTACTAATTTGCTAATTGAGTACATTGAGTCCTTGGCATCGGTAAGTTCTTTCTTCTCCTCAGTTTGGCTTTTAAAAAAAAAAAAAAAAGCAATAATAATAAAAATAATACAAATAAAAATAAATAAATAAATCATTTCCCCCCTTCTCTTCTGCATAATTTTGAACCACTCATTTCATCGATGTGATAACTTTTTCATATTCTTCAAACTTTATTTTTCAATCATAGATTCAGTATCTCTTCCAAACAAACATATATTGGCTGGGAACTGAGAGAGATTTACCATTATCTGTAGAGACCAGCAGATGTTATTCGTCGTAAAGAACAATTTGCAGTTTGGTTTCCTTACACTGCAATTGAACGGCTGTGGTGCCTTCTTGAGGAATCTGTTAGATTGGGCCACAGGCCCGATCAGTCTGAAAAGCTGAAGAAAATGTTGCATGACACATTGTTGAACCATCTCAATCTGGTACATTTCTCATCTCAACTTCCTTCGTCCTTTTTTTTCCCTTCTTTTTCCTCGAACCAGTCAATATTTACAGCCAGAGAACGACACTGATCATCATTCCGGTTCTCATTGTACTAAAAAATTTCAGCTGAAAGTGGATTCAGACGATGTACGATCTTTGATCCTCAAAAACAAGTCATAGCAGTGTGTGAATCTATGCGAGATTCCAGATCCTTTCATGTTTTCATTGTTGAGCCTCACAAATCCAAATGGATCATTTGTTTTGTGGAGGGTTGGTGTGATTCAAGATCCATCCCTGGTTAAAGTTCTCAGTTGCCAGTTTCTAGGATTCTACGTAGAAAATTATATTTGGTTCATAATTTGTGTTGTAGAAATATATAGGTTTCTTTTCTTGATGTATGACCATTGATATTCTATTTTAAGAACTTCAAGATTGAGATGATTGTGTTTACTTTGAGGTGTCAAATGAGTTGAATTGGGTTCGATGCTCTACCGGTTATGCCGTTAAACTTCTTTGACTGCAGCTGTGGAGATTAGATGTTTTTAAATAATGGAGTCCTCACATTGAAGGATGAATTCTTGAATCTTTGAGAATATTGCAGTCGAAGTCCCCGACCTGTTTACTCTTGGCTGAAACTGTGTTTCAACATTTAAGACTGTTCTTTTAAGTCCTTGACTTGGGACCAATGATGCTCAAGGATGGTTATTGGTCGAATCATCGTTAAAATGGATCGAACTGCACGCGATTTATTTTTCGATGGTGATATGGATGTTTAGCTATAATTCATTTGTGGTCCGAACTTCAGAATTTAAAATATATTTGTAATTAATTTTGCAGATACATTATTCTTATCAAGCATTTCTTGTAAATAGCATTTACTAAAAAAGATGAATAGTGATATTGAAAATTTATGATATAAAATAAAGTTTATTTGAATGAAATGGATGAATTAACGTTGGTCAACGCGTTCTAGAATGGAACGGAAGTCCACATTGAAGACGTTGATGAGATATGCTACGTTATCCAGAGAATAAATTCAAAGAGGTCACAAGGTGGACAAAATGGCCATTCCAAAAATAATAAAAAAAAATATTAAAAAAAAAAAAAAAAAACCAAAAGAGAGAGGTGGACTTCCATATTCCTTCTTTTGAATTTTATAAAACCTATAAACTTATGAAATAATTACATCATTATTTATCCGGTTAATTTACATTTACAAACAGCAAAAATAGGCACTTTTAATTTAATAATAAATAAATGGGGTAGATAAAAAATAATAGTCAACCTTCTTTTTTTGGTGTGTTTTTTAATTATAAGGCAGAGTGTAGGGGAGGAAAATTGAAACCTTGACCTAGGGATCCTAAACCGAATGTTACTAGACCATTCAAATTTTGGCAATGAGTGATAGTTTTTAGTATATAAACTAATAAAATAACGGGCATGAATTTAAAGTAAAACGAAAAAAAAAAAAAACCTAACACTCATAAAATGAAAAATTGTTTACAGACGTTAACTTCAGTCTCGATTATCATATGGGTGATTTGGCCCCCAAAAAAAAGTTACCATCCATCAACCGTCAATTGTGTAGCTATTGTAGTGGTAATACATATAACAAGAATTCGATCAATGGAAATAGAAGAAGTGATTGATTAAATCGTGAAATTAATTTCAAAACCTTGGAATTTATGCAAAATTAAGGATTGCATAGGTAAAATTTTTGAATAATTCTACTTTAATATAATTGATGCTCCGGTAAATACAATAGTAATGTGTCAAAACTCTGTAAATTGAAATATCTTTATCAATATTATCTGACATCGCGAGATCATTACACATTATATAATGTTAATAACTGTGTCAAATTAAAGTAGCAATTATTCAATATTTTTCAGTGAAATAAGGTTTGTTCTTCGTGATTAACTATAATATATTAATATATGATTATTATTGGATAGTAATAAACTAATAAGACATGAAAAAGCACAATTATATTAGAAGTAAAGGCCACGGCTAAATACACTAGGGGAATTACTAAATACACGCAATTTTTCACATATTCCAATTTTATCTTTCCTCTTTTAACTTTAAAAAATAAAAAAAATTGTTTGCCGTTAACCGGGCGAACACCCGTTCTGGTGTTAAGCACATGGGGAACTCCCAAATGGGGTTCGCCCTGATGGGGCTTAACACCCCATTAGGTGTTAAGCCCCATGTCGGGCGAACCACTTATTAAAAAAAAAAAAAATTATTACGGATGAAAAAAAAATTTACTATTATATTTGGTTAAAATTTTTTATAACTATTGAAATTTTTTTAAATAATTATATTCAATACTAATCGGATAAAGTTAATTATTGTATTATCAAAAAAATTTTGAAATTTATTATCAAAGTGATTACAAAAAATTTAAAAAATTTTGAAATTAGTCGTTGTAACAAAAAATTTGAATTTTTTTATAATTGTATTCAACACTAATCGGATAAAATCAATTATTTTATCATAAAAAATTTTAAAATTTATTGTCAAAGTGGCTACAAAAAACTTAAAAAGAAATTTCGAAATTACTCGTTAAAGTGATTGTAAAGAATTATAGTAAAAATTACATCCACAAACAAAAAATCAGATAAAATTATTTTTTTTCCCAATTTTTTAGCCTTGTTGGCTGCATTTATAGCAAACAAGTAAAAACTTGTTCGCGCTCCACGCAGCAGCGAACTAGCTTTTGCTTTGTTCGCTGTGTTGACAGCGAACAAGCTTGTTCGCTATCAACAACAGTGAACAAAACCAAAAAAAAAATAAATAAAGAAGAAGAGGAGGATATATTGATCTTTTAATTTTTTTTTTTTTTTTGTTTTAAAGGGTAGAGGTGGGTGCCAGCAATTTAGACGCAGCCAGAAGTAAAAATCAAGAAAAGAAAATATGCGCAGTCAAGGCAAGTAGGCGGACGCTTTCACGCAATTCATCTATTCAATTTTATGGATACTGTGTTTGAATTTTTGAAATCGAAAACGCATTAAGAAACAGAAAGATCCAACAGAAAAAGGAGTGTAAATCAAGAAAAGACGCAACGTTTTCCCCCTTTTCTGTTTCTCCTACTTCCTAACCGTTAACTTTACTACCAGAAGGAAAAAGTTAAACCCAACAAGAACCCACCTGGGAAAAATCGGGAAATCGAGCTATTCAATCTTCTCTCGAGTAAGCACACGGAGTTCGTGTTTTTTCTTTTTTCCATTTTGGAGGGTTCTTTTGGTTTTTGATGATATCTAGGGTATAGACTATAGAGCTTAAATGATTTCATGATTTCATTGGATTTCAAGTTATTAGTTTTTTCTGTTGGAGTTTAATGATTTATCATTTATTATTCTCCAAAAGCATGTGAGGCGATCCATTTGTTCTTTTTCCTTTTTTTTGCCATTGATTTTTCGAAGTTTATATCCTTCGGCAGTTTAGTTTTCTCATTTTTCATTTTGGATTAGATATTTTCGATGTATATGTTCTTCAGCTTGAGGGTGCTAAAGAAGGGGAAACAGTAAATTTCAAATACTTGTTGGCAAAGAGGAGCTTCAAATTTACAGGTATTCCAAATTTCCTTCAAACGAAATATATACTGTGTTGCAAGGATTCTTTGTGATCTCCTTTGTTCTGCAACTCCTGATAAACCCTAAGGTGTTCTGGGGCTTCATCTGATGACATGACAAAGATCAATTACTGTTGAAATTTACATTTATGTGTATGGCAATCACAATTCAAATTGCCCAGTAAGAATGAGAAAAGGGACAAGGCTTCCTCTTAGTTTCAATGTTTCGACAATGCTTGCTGATTAGTCGTGAATTCAAGATGTTGCATGTCTAGGTATGTGTCTATCGTGTTTGAATTCAGAGAACTTACACCTCTTTGGATACCGCTGTTTTCTGCTTGTTAGCTATCCATTTTCTCAAGCTATTACCCGCTTTTTAGTATTTTCATCTTCTTCATTTAGACTACAATTACTGTGTGGAGAAGTGGAAAACCAATGGTTCTATTATCTTTTCCTCTGTTAGTATGTGTGCAAGCAAACATTTAGTTTGTTAAAAATTAGTTTATTTTTTAGGTTGAATGGTGGTGGGAACCACGAGATGTGTGGATAATAGTTAATGGTGACATGAGATGTGTAATTAATATTGAAGTTCAATTTTGACTGAACTATACAAGTTAATTTTTTAGGTAGAGAAAAGCTAAAAAAAACACAGGCTTAGTTGATGAAACTGATTCCTTTCTTGTAGCATCAAACAAAACATTGTTTAGAACTTAGACATCATTTATATGGCTAACATACTTCTGCAGAAAGAGCTCATTACCATGTTTTTAGTTCCAGACTTGAGATACATCGAGCTGGTTTTGTCCAATCAAACTTCTGTGATCACTTACATGGTAGTAGTAGAATGTTAACGGTTTCACATTTTTTAAACATATATGATGGTACCTCATTATGTCATGTTTGTTTGTGGTTATCACATGGTAGATTACTCAACAAAGAAGTTGACATATCATGTTTCATTTGACAGAGATTTGGTGTCTCAACCAAGAATGTCAGATTTAGCTAAGGAGTCCGAGGTAAACCATGGTAACAATGGGGGTCCAATGAGGGACGACAGTGAGTACGTGAGATTGGTAATACCAAACAAACTAAGATTACCTGAACCCGAGACTTTGGAATCTCAACAACAAGCAAGAAAAAGGTCTCTTACATGGTGGATCAAGGCCATAACATGGTGTTTCATCGCTATAGTTGTCGTTCTTATTTTTGTCAAGTGGGGGGTTCCATTTCTTCTAGAGAAGGTATTCTATTTCTTATTCTCACTATCTGTGTACTTCTTACGCCTTTGTTTTTGTAATTTCTTTTTCTTAACCTTCAACAAAAACAGACATACTTTTTCGTAGTTTAGTAATGGTGATCTACCCTAAGAATTTGAATCTAATGTACCACACTACCAACAAACGGAAAAAACTTTTAGTAATTCTGAAGTATCATACTTAGTAATCTAGGACAATTAGCTCTGACCACCTACACGCAAGGGGTCGTATTATTTAGTTAATTGTGCCCTCCGAGGAGAACGTCGCTAGCATTTAGTTTAGGAGGAATAGAAATATTTCCAAATGGATGCTTGGTGATGACAAACTAGTTATTAACAACAGCAAGGCAATTCTAGACTTTGCCTAAGTCTGTCTTTATTAGAGCACGTCTCTAGCTTATCTTGGAGTTTCACATCATATCATTGTTACTTTGATTTAATAAACGAAAAAGATATGATCTCTTACTTTAATGATTGTTTTTAGGTTCTTTTTCCAATCCTGCAATGGGAAGCCACTGCATTTGGTCGTCCTACACTTGCTCTTGTACTTGTTGCTTCTTTGGCCTTTTTCCCCGTTTTTCTAATCCCGTCCGGTCCTCCCATGTGGTTAGCCGGGATGATTTTTGGTTATGGCCTTGGGTTTGTCATAATCATGGTTGGAACAACTATTGGAATGATCCTCCCGTACTTGATTGGTTTACTCTTTCGTGATCGAATTCATGTAAGTCACGAGCAACTCAGTTCACTATATTGTATAATCACTTCTGCTACTTGTACAGCTAGGTTGACAACTCTTGTTATTTCACATATGACATCTTCTCTAAATCAACACCTATATACTTGTGAGATGGCTAGTTGTCAACAGAAGTTGTACAAGTAGCATTAGGCCTTGTTCTATGCACAGCAAATTTCAAAAATTCAAATCTACTGCTTCTGTACCACTCAAACATTGATTTGACAATCTATTTATATTTTTTAATGCATCTTCTCCAAATTTCAACTACCCAATTTACACGAAATTCAAGTAAACAAATTTTGTTGTATAGCTTACTCCTTTTATTTGCCATTTCATTGTTGATTTACTTATAACCTACTCTTACTCTGTAGCAATGGTTAAAAAGATGGCCACAAAAGGCTGCTATGATTCGATTGGCTGGAGAAGGAAGTTGGTTCCATCAATTCAAAGTGGTCGCACTTTTCAGGATTTCTCCATTTCCGTACACTATATTTAATTATGCAATAGTGGTGACGAGTATGACGTTCTGGCCCTATTTGTGTGGATCAGTTGCAGGAATGATCCCTGAGGCCTTCATTTACATCTACAGGTCAGCACTCCATCCCTTACAATCCCACCCCACCCAATCCCCCACCCACAAGCACACACACATCTCTCTCCTGATATGAATAGGAAGTAACCATTAAAGATCATTGGATAGTAACATAAACCTTTTGTGAACGACTGGATGCATTTGTTCCCTAGGCCCTAGTCAAGGGAGACAAGGGTGGTTCTTGTGCATCAGCTTGACAGTGATAGGCTTGTTTGGCTTAGCTTAAATAATATGGAAAAAAGTATCTTCCAAGTTAAATCTGCCAAATATGTTTGTACAAGTTACATTTTTCTTTAAAAAAAAAATAGAAATTATTAGAGCATGCTTGGCTTAACTCGCTAAATAATGCAATCTCTGGCTAGTGTGAGCAACGGGATAATCAAACATGTTTATAAAGGCCTGAAGATTTTCCAAATTCTCTTCCGCTATTTCTCTCTGTCTATCAAAACTTTTCTGAAAATATGATTATAAATACCTTCCTATAGATAGTATTAAATTGCTTTGTTTATCTCTGTTTATGTATTCCTTGTTTAAAAGTATGATCATAATTTATAAGCACCTTCCTATACATACTTTAGGGGCATGCTTGATAGAGATTATTGAAAAAATGATTTTTAGATGTGTTGTTCAGAAGGGATGTTGATTATTGGAGCAATGACTTTTCTTTGTTTGTTAGGCTGTCTTGCATTCTCATTTAAATCTTTTTCCTGTCTGCAGTGGTCGACTCATAAGAACGTTGGCCGATGTCCAGTACGGGAACCATCACCTGACAATAGTCGAAATTGTCTACAATGTCATTTCCTTTATCATAGCTATCATCACAACCGTTGCTTTCACTGTGTATGCAAAGAGAACATTAAATGATCTTAAAGTGGAAGAGGACAACGGTGAAGGCTCTGTCTCTGGAAATAGCAATTTCGAGCTGAATAAACTTCCACTTGAAAAGCCTAAGCATCGTAGTATTTCTGTCGTCCCTGTCGCGGATTAGTTTTAGTTCGACACTTGCAGTGTAAATAATTGTAATTTTTTTTACGGTTTTGATATTTCGACTGGACAAATAGGATTGTTGATCTTGAGAAGAAATGGAAAAAGCTTTGTTAATTTGAAAATGAACATCATGTTGATATCGTTCTTCGGATTGCTAGGTATCCAACTTTGAACGGAGTTAGATGTGGGCGCTCAATTTTACATAATTAAACCATGTGGCCTCGGTTTTGATTGAAGTGTGAACTACCCGGTAATGTTTTGGTACCCACTTGTGGGTACGTAACGGTACCCACAGGTGGGGAAAAAAATTCATAGAGGGCCGGGTGAGCCCCCAATTATCAGGGGACACTCATGTATTATTTGTTAAATTTAATGTAAATCCCAAAAAATTTTAAAAAAATTTTAAAAAAATTAAAATTTTTTTTTTTCACGTCACCAGACGTGCCCACGTGGGCGTGGGTACATGCCCACGTGGGCACCAGATCAAAACCGGTGAACTACCTTCATAATTATCGTAAAATATTAAGTGTCCATGTGTGAGTTGTCCATGTGTAGCTTGATAGTTGATATGTGGCCACCCCCTCCTAATAATGGAGGGTAGAGAGGCATATATCAATCATCGACTCATATGTGAATAATTTAGTGCATATTAGTCTCCAAATTTTTAAACATTTTTATATATTCTTTTCAATTCCACTCATTTTCATTCCTATTTTACATCCACATATATGAGAATTACTTGTACTATACAAATTTTTACTATTCAACTCTACTCATTCTCTCCTATATCACATAAAAACCTATGAAAACCATTTTTACACATACACTAACACACGCTTAAGTCGCGCACACGCGGATATTGCATCATTAGTATTATTATTATTACCCCACTTTTTTCTAAAACAACCTCACTTATTTGTTGATATGTTGAATAGTTTCAACTGTTAGTATTGTATTCAACTAACATTACTCCAGACTTATATTAGGCCTAGGTGTTATTAAAATTAATTTATTATTGCCATGAGCATGACATGGATGATTGAAAAACATTTAGATGTCATTCAAACACAAAGAAATGTGTAAAAAAATTATCATATCAATGTAATAAGTAATTGAAAATGATGAAAAAATGAATTACCATTTAAAACTGTATGAAACAAGCCCCAAGTTTGGCATAATTTGTAAGTTAAATTCACAGCAGAAGACGTGACAGAGCAAACCTAACTTTGATGAATGGTCATAAGCACATGGAATTCAGTGGACCTAATTGCATCATCATCAAGAACAAAATGGTCCAAGACGGTACCTCGGACAAAAGATGGGAACTCATAGACAATAAACATATAGGATACACTTAAAATTGCCTACATGAACAAGTTGTTGATAACTAAACTGATCAAGAAGAAGGGGAAGTAGACTAGAAAAAGAATAAATAGTGGAAGACCGGCATTTACATAACTATCACTTGCAGCATTCAACTCTCTTACATTCCATGCCTAAGTTTTGCCTTGCTACAAAGATGGAATAGAGTTACCCATCATCTCCCTTTCCATTTTTTTTCCTCGTCCAATTTACAGTAGAAATACAATGTAAAATCAACTGCCGTGACCTATGAGATTAACTTGCGCCATCAACCAAAGACGGGGAAGCTACTTTTACCAATCTACCCCAACTGAACAAAAAAAATTATGCTATGGCAGACGAAAAGCAATAGCGCTCACCCGAACAATTCAGCAAAACCCCTTATCTAGTAGAGCAGAGAGCTTTCATTTATCCACCATGTCCATTTTCTTGAACCTCCCTTCATAAACAACAACGGAATAATTTGAAGGGCTTTGTTCTTGAAAAAGGGTTGTGAAGCAGCAAGTGAAGCTAATGATGTGCTGAATGCAGGGGTTTTGGTGGCACATATAATGTATCACCACACTCGATTGGAGTGTGTGTTAAAGGATTCCATCTGTCAAATACTATTCTGCCCCTCTGCCAATCCTTCCACGGTAATTAAACGAGCGTGCAGATGTGCCACTTGGGGTTGTCAAATCTGACGGAGGTATAATGCCTGCAGCTGCTAGTTTATCTGGGTCTAGTGGTTTAGTGAACAGCAAGACTGGTTCATTTGGATCCTGCATAATCATGTCAACCATCGATTTTTACATGTCGTAAAAGGGATATTGTAGATATATAGTATATATATACGTCCAAGAAACCGTATATTATTCCTCGAGGTGCACCAGCCAATTGTCAACTTTTAGTGTGTTTGGGTAAACTTCAATTTTTCTTGAATTAACTTTTCAGGTTGAATAGTTACAGGCGCCAAGAGATGCTTGGATAATAATTAGCAACTACTTAAGATTTATTCAATGTCAACAATGCATCTCAAACAATTACTCATCATTATCCAGAAATCTCACTCCCTTCAACATTATTTTAGCAAAATAAAAGTCTAGCAAACTCATGCTCCGTAAGGAATGATCTGAAACAAGTACCAGTTTGCGAAGCCAACTGTGTGGAGCATGGCGCCGTCTGGCCTCTCGCTTCATGATTCCTGCAGAAGCCATTGCCAGCTTTGCTTCTGGGAAAGATGGGTTTTGAACCAAAGCCGGTCGAGGGGTTGGTCGACTATTTGCCACATCATCAGAATCGACAAACTCGTCTTCACTTGAAACGAGCTTGTTTGGGAAGGATGGCAACCCTGGAAGTGCCAAGCTATCTTCAAGGAGCTCTGTTTCGTGCTGGAAAAACAATAGAAATTCATTTTACCACCACTCCTTAATAATGTCAATAGAACTTGAGATATGGCATAATAAAATTTGAACATCCAATAAAACAGCACTCTACAAAGTACTTATCATAAAGGTGGAAAATCAACAATATGACAGCATATCAGATTAATAAACATTGGAGGCAAAGGGTTTGAGAAGAGAATATTTGATCTTTGAGTGTCCATGGCGCTAATATGGATGGCCATCACTACTAAAATTAGAAAAGTAACTTTTTTTGCGGGGTGGGGGCAGGGAAGATTTACCCAAAGACACACTCTATAAACTATGAGAAACAACACAATGGGAAACCAGAAATGAAAGGGTGTAAGGTGTACACGTGAAAAGGAATGAGTATCATTTTCTTTTTTAAAGTGTGAAATGATTACACGAAGAAGGAAATTTCAGAATAATAATTTAATAGCATGCAATAATCATGCATACCTTATACTTCATTTGAATTCTTTGAAGGCTAACCTCACTCTCCACAAGCTCTCGTTTTTTCTCTTCCCTCTGCATTTAGCCATGGTGAAGGAATGAGCAGTAGTTATCATTGTAAAAGCTCTCATGTGTACACTGTGCAACATAAAGCTTAAAGGAAAAGTTTGAATCTTTTGAAACATAAGGGCCAATACCTTGATCAGAGCCTCAATGATGGTCTTTGCCTGATCGAGATTGCGCCTGACCTGAAGATGGGAATTGAAGATAAAGGAAACTCAGTGCAATAATAAAACATGACAAAATAGAATCACTTGAGGGGAGCACTATGATCTTACTCATTTCTGTATTTTAAAAGTTATGACATGATTATTTATAAATCGCTAAAAAATGATGCCTCATCTTTGAAGGTCACTACACGCAACTAAGCACAGAAAACAAATTATAACAAGATTCAAGGGATGAATTTAAAAAATGCTCACCTGACGAAGTTTTTCAAAGGACTGCACATTGTTTTCCCTCCTTTGCATCTATTTGTAGAACAGAAAGGGGTAGAACGGTCATTAGTATGCATTTTACTTACTTGTGTTTTAAAATAATAGCACCAGCTAATGTAATGTACATGAAAGAACAAATGAATCAAGTAGCAACTTACTCTCCTAGTATGAAGCCTGTGAGCCTTTTTCCCTTGGCCTGAACACGTTGTATGGATTGGTATCATTGACTGGTGGAGGTGGCTGAAGGAAATCACACAATAGTTACCATAAGGCACGGCGCAACACTTTAAAGGTCTATCAAATTGTAAAATCAAATCATCCTAATTCAAATGCTAAGAAGCTGGACACACAAAGTATTTTAGAATATGATAACTTGGGACAAGCTCTACGCAAAAAGTAATCTGCTGAGAGACCTGAGAATGAAAGCCAATAGTTCTTTGGACTTGAATCTATAGCAATTCCACAAGAGAATATAAAGGTCTACAAGATGCATCCCAAATTTACAGCATTATTGTTCATGATCAAGAATGCAAAGGATGGAAGCAGGAACACGGTCATGTTTATTTCTCCGGAAAGCTATGATCCACATGAGAATAAAATTCCCTAATACTTATATGTAATTGACCCAGAATCCAAGAAAGTGACACCAACAAATGAAGTGACAAAACTACCTGCAAACGGCGAAGAATCGGTTTTTGCCATCGCTCCCGCTGGTCGCAGAAAATGAAAGACAAAAGAAGGCACAAATTATGTGAGGATTGAACTCAAAAATTTTTTTTATCTACGACAAAATGAAGTTAGTGGTGAATCAAAAATCTAATGTGCAACCATACTAATAAATACCATATATGAACACTATATCTTCTCCTAGACAAAAGTATTCAATCCGTGCACAAGCATGACAAGCTGCAAATGGAAAAGAAGATATTAAAGCTAAACATCAAGTATACAATCCACTCCCACCCCCCAACTTGTTTGTTGCAACACCTCAAATGCAAAATTCTAAAGAATCATTGACACCTCAAAACCACTCCTTTAGATTTCTCTCACCGTCACTCTTCACCTCTTCGAAAAGAATTTTGAAAACATCATTGACACCTAACTACCAGTATTTGAGTCTCATATCTAATCCACCCTTTTAGGTCAGGTTTCCCTCTGTGTTTGGATACGCACCCATAGTTCTTTTCCACTGCTTAACCTGTCTGGGAAGTTCAGGAATTGATATAAATGTGTCTTCAATTTTCGGTGGTTACACAAGATATCCAGATGTGGAAGAGGAAAGAACCAACATGGATTATAAGTATTCTCATGTTAAGAGTTAAAGCAACTTATTTCCCAATTTACGCTAACATGTTGCTCATGTCAAATAATTTTGCTTTATTTACTTGTATTTATTGCATGCATAAATTCAAGTTTCTAAAAAACCTAGACTGTGTTTCGTGAGACAGGTATCATCCACCGGACAGAAACAATGGCTATCGTACAACCAGTTAGTTAACATCAAGCAAATGAAATTTCTGTTTCATTTTTCCAGAAGAAAAGTGTGGTCAGATCACAACGAAGCAATCACCAAAAGTGAAGATAAGAGAGGATAGCTAATTTACCTAGAGCCTATAAGAGCACTGCATATCTTGTGCATGCATTTCTAGTAAAAGTGATCCATACAAGAGACGTCTAGTAGATGAGAGGAATGGTGGCTGACACGTACCTTTTCTTTCCAGTAATTATAGATAGACTGGAAAACCCCATATTTGACTGAAAGAGCTTGCAAGGCCTAACATGAGGATGACAAATTATTATAACATTATCCAAAATAATTATTTCAAGAGCCCCAGATTTCCGTAGGGAAGAAAACAGAGAAAAACAATCCATTAAGTACAACGAATTTCAAATATAGGTGAACCCATTATGGTCAGTCCAAATTCTACCATTAATTAGCTCCTTCCCTTTCTAGTCTTAAATTTAACCAAAAAAGAACCCAAAGGCATAAGTGGGCAATACAGGCTTTAAAACTTTTAGCAGTGCCGTTGCAAGTTGAAACCATAGATCAAGGTGTATAATTTTACCGGACTACAGTGGACAATAATTGAGAAAGGAAAAGTAAAAAATACTGTCAATACAGTAACAGCTGACAATTAGGCAATAAATTGTTTCCTTGCATTGGTTAAGGGACATTAACAATTTACATCTTTACAATTATATCCATCTATTTGTACACGACTATATGTCAAAAACATCTCAGAACAAGAAGAAAATCAATGGTTTTGAAGTTGTTTGTTTAAGCTATTTGAACAAGCAAGTGTGATAATAACTATTGCTTCTTCTTTTTTTTTTTTTTTAAATAATATTTAACTACAACAGAAAAATAAAATTACTTAAATCACTAACATCACTTCCCATGAAACATCTCAACAAGAGAAAGTTAGAAAAGAAGATGACAAGTAAACATTAGCCACAGACTCACAATAATGCAAAATTTAGTAGAGTCAATCAGAAAAGTAATTCTTTCACCTCAACAGCAGCATCAAAAGTCAAAATTATGGGAATTGGTGAGCCAAGTGTTGGGGTGTTAATTCCTGCTCTTTCCCGAGCCTTGTGATCGAAAACTTCCAATTTAAACAGAATTGTCTCAAACCTGTATCAAAAATCAAAGAACATGAGTACAGGGCAAAACTTGACTCTAAGAAGAAATCAACAAGTCCTAAAAAGCCTCCTCTTCAATCATCCCCCACCCGTCTTCTTGGGGTTGCATTATCAATAATGTCGGGTATAGATTGGACAAAAAGGCAACCTAACAGACAACAGTTGGGCAGACTTCCTAGATAGAAACACAACCAAAGTCTTAGACTTTCCAATAGGGATTAAGATATCTTGGTTAAACCAAACCCCAGCAAGCAATCAGTTCAACAAACACTTCCACAGCTGTAACACTGAATTTTTCGATTGATATAATGCCATAAATCATGACATACAGGCATCTCAGAGAAATTTGTTCATTTTTGCATTAGATACGAGACCTTAACGCTTCCATGTCAGACAAGAAACAATTAAGCAGCAACTAAGGTACATTCGCTTATAAACTTAGAACCATGACTGATTTGCAGACAAGGGCATGCACAATTTGAGAGTAATAAAATCGGATTAACATTTTCTAGGTAAGCAAAGAACGAACTAAAAAGATAAAGAAGGATATCAAAGACAATTTTAATCACACAAGAATGGATACAAGATATAGAGAATATTACTTTTCAGCTGCAAGAGTTTTTCTTTCCTCGTTGAACTCTTGAAGCCAATCTTCATCCTCATTGTCAAGGTCGTACTCAACAAATTCTCCAATCTCAGCTCGGGCTTTCAAGAATACAACAAACGTTTTACACATTTTGTAACAAAAATGTAGCAAATACAGAATGAATCATATTGAATTCCTCACCTCCTCTTGCACGAAGATAGGAAGTTGGTTGAGTGAAAGTACGGGAATAATCTCTTTCATATGTATCTACCACCACAAACTCAGGAGTGGGTATTTCTGAAGCAATCTTTTTGCTGGGAGGTGGCTGTGTCTGAAGAGAAAATATCATGGTATTAGTTACACACAACATAATTCACAACAAAGTGAAGTGCGTGTATGGGAATTATAACATGATAGGAAGTGAATACTCTGCTTCCCATGGATATTTACTGCTGTTGTGGAGACAGTAAGCATGAAAACTTTAGCAGCAAAAAAATGACATGTAACCTGACAGAAGGCATTATTAGAATATAAAACAAACAAAAGTTTGGTATATTTAAGCCACAACAGTGCCCACAGTGATATTTAGTTCCTACTACAGCTTATAGTGTGTTTGTTTCTACTTTTTCTTTGCCTAAAAATTTGCTAAAAGTTAAATTTTTGGATGGATAGTGGTTGGGACCATGAGATACATGGATAAAAATTAGGGATCATGTGAGATGTGTGGTTGATATTGATCTTTGACTTTGATTTTTAATAGTAGAAGATTTTTAGGAAAAAAGGAGAAACGAACACACACTTAGTTATGTAAATGCATAAATTATAAATAGTGTATGTTTCAAATTTTTTCACCTAAACATTTAACTCTACACAATCAAAGTCAAACATGATATTAACCTCAGTTTCAAACTACTACTAATTATTATCCACACAATTCTGTGTTCCCAGCACTATTCGAACTAGAAATAACTTTTCGGCTAAAAAATATTGCACAAGAACACAATCAAAATAAATATCAAGACCATTACCTCAGTTGTATCTATGTCTATATTCACCTAGAGCAATATCAATGACCCAATCACTGAGCTGATCATTGCTTACCAACGGAAAAGTACTTCATTATCATAAGAACTGTGGCAAGGGGATTGAAACCCATACCTCAGCATCTTAAAATTTACACGCAGCTCAAAGACCCTAAACCAGCCCACTGTTACTCAATGTGAAAATTTGATGTCCAGTTCATTTTCATAACTAGTCCTATCTCCTTAATAGCTTATCTGCATACCACTGTTATGATGGGCTCTACATACTAATCACTTAAAATTACAAAATCTGCACTTGGATGCAAGTTGTCCGAATATTAGAACTTTGTTATTAAATTAGATTTAATATGAACAATTTAATAATTAAAATGTAATGTTAAGATTACAACTTCTACATTTTTTTAATGCCGTTGGCGCAATTGCCCTTGTTTTAATATTCCTACTTTGTGATCACGGTTATATAAAATTTCACATTGGCCTTTGATTCTCAGTTCCTTATTGGTACATTTTGTTGTTTTCCATAACATCTTTTTAAGTCATGTCCAATTTCCTGCCACTAGATTGAAGGTCAAAGTGCTTGAAATTGCAATAAAGCTAAGACTGTAAAGGAGAAATCAACTAATTGACCAAATGAATTATTTTGAATTTTGAATAAGGACCACTAACAACTCGTTGATGGGTCATTAACTTTTAACTTGCTCTTTCATATATGTGTAAGCATCGGTAAACTTATTGATCAGTAAAAATTTAAGTTCCTTGAATTGATTATCTATCTAATTGGTTCAAAGTTCAAACATCTAACTTGTGAAAGCTCTCCGGTAAAAATCCAGTATCACAAGTTAGTATTATTTAAGGGGTGATGGGGAATAGATTATAATGGTTTTTAAAGGTTTTTAATGTAAAAGAGGAGAGAGAATGAGTGGCGTTGAGTGGTTGAGATTTGTGGATATTATGAGATATGTGGATGTGATTGATTTAGGAGAGAGAAAAAAGTTGAAAAAAGTGTTTAAAACACTTTTAAAGAGAAGCCTAACGGGGCATTAAAATTAGTGCTAGTAATTTAAATTTACATTTCCGACTCGTATATCATTCAAAAAGTTTCTAGCTTTAAAAGTTATTCATTTTAATGCAATTTAGAGTTTACCAATTCTTTATCATGTGGATTCTAAGCATGATAGGGAACCTTTTTAAAAATTTTTAACTACTTTTTACCATTTTTTTATCCATTCTTTCTTTACTCTAAATCAATCACATCCACAAATCTTCACTATTCAATTACACTCATTCTCTCTCCTCTTTTACATTAAGAACCTTTAAAAACCATTAAAAACCAACCCCTATCACTCTTTATCTTAATCCCGTCTAAATCATTATTTTCTTAATGAGAATATTGTAATTGGCATATACTATTTCGTAAATATGATATGATTCAAACGAACAAGTTAAACGGATTGTTGAGGCAATGAAAATAAAATATAATACAATTAAAAAAAGATGTTGACGAACTCAGAAGATAAACTTTTAGCATCAACTTATCATTAAAAATGTTATAGTTTGCTAGTCATTATTAAATAAGTGAACCACACATACTTGAGTTTTTTTTTTTTTTAATTATAAGGCCAAAGGGAGAGTGTAGGGGACCTACAAGATGGGATATTATGCATTGAAAGATTGAAAAAAACAACATATATATTCAATAAACATGTAAAGTATTACGTACAGAATAAAATGACCTTACACTGCAAAATCTAAGTTATATTTTAATTATATCAAAGTAATTTCAAAAGTCAAAACGCATGAATATGATGAATCACGCATATTTGACTACACACTGACCCAAATTAAAAACTTATAGGCATGATATATTAAATTAGAATCTTGTGTTATAAAGGCTTCTTTATTGTAGTGAGAGCAGTGAGGTTACAGCTGTCCTGATCAGCTGACCTCAAGAAACCGTGGAAAAGTGAGAAACAGAATCAATGTTAAACCTCGAAGCCTATGATTGGATCCTTGAATTTAGTAACTACAAGTCCCTTTAATGTTCCACCACGTGATTTTATACAGGAGCCTACCTAAAATAAGAGAAAATTACAGTAACTGCCTGGCATTGGGATAAGTTAGTCCATGTTGTTCCTGTTCACTGGGGCCAAATGATAATAGGTTATTGTGACAGTCATACTTAACAAACATTCGAATTCAGCATTTAATGCAGAAAGCTTCCCTTGAGAGGTAACCAAATATGCAGTAGTTATTAAATAATTGTTTTATGCAAGATTCGTTCCTCAAATGGCAAAGGGGAAGAACATGCTATTTTTGACAAACCTCACGCATTCAGATATCACATACATAATTAGAAAAGGGAGAAAAACCGCATTCTAATCAATGTGCAGTAAATTTTATTGTGTGCTCCAAGTAAAAGCCTCACCTCATTATCAGGCTCAGGGGCAATTCGGAGCATTTGGGAGTTACGAGTAGAAGTGGGGACGTCGTCATCCTCGAAGTCCTTAACAGATTTTACAATGGGAAGCTTCTTGTGGATGTCAAGGGGTCGAGGCCTAAATGACAGCCTACTCATAGCATCAACTCATGTCCCAATTCAGCAAACTACTCTTTCAGCTGCTTACAATCCTTGGTCCTTAGTCTACAATATCGCATTTGAACATTAAAGCCTCAACGAAGAAAATCGAAGCAAAATTGAATACAATTGGCAGCATTTAGCAATTCATGGGCAAACAAAATCAGTATAATTGGAGTTGCATATGTATATTTTGTCGTTACAAAACCCGAATTATTGTTTTAATTCAAATTGAAAAATTCGCGCCCGAGGTTGCCCCGAAACCCTAGGTTTAAAAATACAAGAGAACGTGTGCAGAACAATGAAATAAGAATTACGGGAGTACCAGCAAAAAGAAACCCAACTGTGTGAGAAGCTGTGTTGGTGAATAATTGTCGATGGAGATGAGAGGTACGATAGGTGAGAGGGAAAATTAGGTTTTCCAGTCCCGAAGAATTGGGGCTGTGGTGGACGATGAATGGTTTGAAATGGGGAAACCCGAACAGCTCCAAAGTCCGAACCCGGATAGCGAACGGGCCTGACCGGATTCTATGTGTCACAACCCAAGAGCCTATGAAGGCCCAACACTGTTTTTGGTTTTGGCAATTATTTCGAAGAGCCCAAATTTCCATTTGTCCTATTTTTGGTGTTAGCTTGCGCCCGGGTAGACAGGAGACCCGTTGGTATATATAATTGTTTGTTAAGGGAATAACAATGTTTAGCATCACAACTAAACTATCACTGATGATGTGATATTCAGCGGATGTTAGGATGTATGTAAAAATAGATTTTTATGTATTTTTATATGATATAGGAGAGAGAATGTGTTGAGTTGAATGGTGGAAATTTGTATAGTACAGGTAGGTCCCACGAAATATGTGGATGTGAAATATGAGAGAGAATTAGTGGGATTGAAAAGAATATGTAAAAATATATAAAAATATGTAGAAGAACACGCGCTGAATTCACAGTAATTAATATATCATCTTAATTGTTATTTTGAATGTATGAATTAGAATAATTTATCAATTAGTGATTGATCATAACTATTTGAAAAATTTAATAGTATTACTTTTGTTGAAGTTGTCTATCTTAGGTGTGTAGTGGTGGTCAATATAAGGTTCAACAACTTCACGCTAGATCAAATCATCAAGTGACTGTTGATGTAAGTCTCAATTTCAATGAATCTCTTGAAAGTTTTGTAGGGTTTTAGTAACCGCATTATTAAGATTTGTGGGCACATGATCGAGGTATATAATATATTAGCATGGTAGTATCTCAGATCTTACCATAAATAATTCGTGGAATAGAAATCTATTTTCAAACTTGTTTATATTACTCGTGATTGGAACGATGAACATACACTTAGAAAATACCAAATCAATGTAAAATATGAAACCGTGAGATAAGAGATATACTATTGCTAGAAAATAAATAATTTTCGCAATAGCTAAACCAAACAAGTCTATGTTTGAAAGTTTCACGAAGTTTGAGGGACTAAATGAGAAATTTCCCCAAAATTACTAGTTTGAATTTTCCATGAAGTTAAAGTTTGAGGACTAAATCAGAATTTCCCAAAATTACTGTACAGGGTGCCGATAGAAAACGAAGAGAAAGGTTACAGGGTAGAAGTCTCTCTCTCTCTCTCTCTCTCTCTCGAACAACATTTATTAGTAAATTCCACTCTATTGTTTTGTTTGAATGATTTAGCAAGCCTTTGATTTGCAGAGCTTGAATTTATACTATAGCAATTGGAATGCTAGGAATTCGTGCTGTTCGAACTTAAGGCCCGACCCCTTTTTGCACAGCATTTTCTTATGGGCATAACCAGTTAGTGAAGTTGTGTTGAAATTCTTTGATTTTTGCATATCAGATCCGTTGTTTAGTCGCTAGCATTAGATTGGAAGTTTCGGAAAAATGCTTCGGCTAAGGGCGTTTCGTCCAACGAATGATAAGATCGTGAAGATTCAATTCCACCCAACGCATCCGTGGCTCGTCACAGCCGATGCATCGGATCACGTTTCCGTTTGGAATTGGGAACATCGCCAGGTAGTATTCCGATGCTTCATTTTATCACTTTTTGGATTTTTAATTGGTTAGTTGGTCAGTTGATTTGTTGGAAATTAATTGGTTTTGCATTTCCGAATGCTGATTTATCGATATTCGTGATTTTCTAATGTGCTTCTTCAGGTGATTTATGAGTTGAAAGCTGGGGGTGTAGACGAGAGGCGTTTGGTTGGTGCTAAGCTAGAGAAGCTGGCGGAGGGGGAGTCAGGTAACTGCTGCACTTTGCTAAATTACACACGTGTCACCAATATGCTTTTTCAGTTTGTGTATCTATGAATGTTCCCGGATTTGGACATCTGCTAGAGGATAGAATCGACTGAAAGTCAAACAAGGATTGTTAAGGGATCCCTTCACCCCTAGTTTATTGTTTCTGCTCAGTCTGTGATTCCTAGACCTACACTAAGGTTGATTAATGATTGTCATAGATAAAAGTGAATCTTCAGTGGTGCGCATCCTGATCGCACACATACTCTGCTTGGGGAACTCTGTGACGAGGTTTCTTTGCATAGGGAAATCTCTGTTCATTTATGGATGTAAGGGAGTGCCATCAATTTCACAAGCATATGATGTTTATTAGTTATGTGACTGTTTATTTCGTGGACATTCTAGTCTACTGCTTTTACTCCAGCATACCCTCCAATGACCAAAGCTGCAATCATATTTTCATCTGTAGTGTTTTCTAAGAGTGGAGGCACTGCTAATATTACATTTATTGTCCTTTTCTCATGTTTATAAGAGCCGAGAGGAAAACCCACTGAAGCTATACGGGGTGGCAGGTATAGTTACATCCTTAGCTCTTGACATCTTTGCTAGCTTCATTACCCCCTTTTGTTAAACCTGAGACTGGTTTATGGCATATTGTTACAGTGTTAAACAGGTTAGCTTTTATGACGATGATGTACGCTATTGGCAACTTTGGCGTAATCGTTCTGCTGCTGCTGAAGCTCCACCAGCTGTCAATAATGTCACATCAACTTTTAGTTCTCCTGCTCCATCAACAAAAGGGCGCCATTTTCTGGTCATCTGCTGTGAGAACAAAGCTATTTTTCTAGACTTGGTAACAATGCGCGGCCGTGATGTTCCAAAGCAGGATCTGGACAATAGATCACTTTTGTGGCAAGTCCTGAATCTATGTATCTTTTAAGTTGATTTTATTCTTTATAAATACAAATCACCTCTTCCCATTGCTTAGCTGATTCATGTATTCTGGTTTGTAGAAAGTCCAATGTTTAGAAATCTGTTACAGAATGGTCGAGAGGAAAATTTTATGAAATATAGGCTATTACTTAGTGCTCCTCACCATTTGATACTGGTGGTTGAGCTTCCATTATTTGGTAAAGATTGAGATTCATTACGCTGTTTGGTCATAGATTTTGGCTAATAGAGATCTGCGCATAAGAGGCTGAGGATAGAGTAGTTTACTTCCAAGAATTGATGATATTGAAAGCTGAAACTGGAATATTTCATCGGCACTGGGCACTTGCCCTTCCTATACATTTGTTATTTTTCTCAGAAACTTTAAATTTCTGTGTGTGGATCGACATCGTTTAATGAGCATTGGTGCTTATGCACCAAGTGACATGGCGTATGTATTCTGCATCAGGAACTGATATGATAAAAAACTTCTTCTGGGTGGAAAATGGAAATAAATAATAGCTAAACCTGTGGTACTTTTTGGGTAATGTTTGGATACAGAATACACAAAGGTGTTAAAATGGTCGTCGTCAATGTGGCACACCTCCTAACAGTTGTTTATGTTTGTTTTAGGATCTAGTATGAATATAATGACTGGTTTCTTTGCCATCAGTGTTTTAATAATTATGGCCTGCAAGATAAAAACTTACTATAATTGCTTATAACATTCAAAGAAACTTCAAAAGCTATTGTCATTCTGCCTGCTGATGTAGATGAAAGTATATGTAAGAATTCCTATCATAATTTTTGACTTTATTTAGCACTAAAATAATTGTCAGAAGGATCAACAGCCTTGACCAAGTTACTTATTATACCTGCAGCATGGAGTTCCTTTGCCGGTCAGCTGCTAGTGATGGTCCTCTTGTGGCATTTGGTGGATCAGATGGCGTGATCAGAGTTCTTTCGATGATAACTTGGAAGGTCTCCTATTTATAATACTTTGGTGTCTATAATTTTACTATTCAAGTTATGCTTGAAATTCCAGCCAACAGAAATAAGGGAAAGAATCCATTTTGTGACTGCAGCTTGCTCGAAGGTATACAGGAGGTCATAAGGGATCAATTTCTTGTTTGATGAATTTCATGGCATCTACTGGTGAGGTAGGCCATAGTTATTATATTCTGCACATGAATTAAGGGTTTGACATGGTTATTAATTGCAGGTACTCTTGTCATCTAGTTTTTCGCCAACCAAAAGATTTATGATCAAACTCAAAATGATTTTTATTAATTTTAAGTGGCATTCTAATTCTGATTATGAGTTAGTTGGTTTGTATGCATTTCATGTGTGCGCCTGCTGGTGGATGTTTAGGTGTTGGTTGAGGAAACGAGTCTTGCGAAAGCAAAAATGAATGGTAACTGGCAAAATGCTTTGTATAGGAGTGGTTGGTTATAGGGAATTACATGGCGCTCTTCTTCTTTCATTCCTCACAACCACTTCTCCACAAAAATTTCAATTATAACGTATGGCACCATTTTATTAGCTCATATATTTTGTTTGGTGAAAACCGCCCATCCATTTCTACCAATCAAGAAATAGTGCCAATGAAGTGATGGGACGCAGCCCATTGTAATTTAGCCCCTATTTGCGTTCACATAAAAATGCATTTTTATGTGACATAGGAGGGAGAAGTAATGGAGTTGAATGGTGAAGATTTGTGGAGTAAACGTGGATCCCACGAGATCTGTGGATGGAATTGGTTTGACTAAATTCAAATCTAGAAGAGAATGAATTAAAATTTATAAGCTAACATGCTCTTAAACTATGATTTGTCACATTATGTGTTTCTTAGGTAGATATTTTCTAAAAATGATTTTTGATTGTGTGGTTAAAGTAGAGAAAAGCCATCGTGTTGGTGAATTTGTATTTGAATCATACGTAAAAATTGTCACATTAATGAATTAATGAAATGTGTGGTTAGAAAGTATTTTGAAGAAAAATTATTTTTGAGAATTGCTTCAGTCCCTTGTTACCTGGTTTTTGCAAATTTGTCACAGGCGCTCTTGGTTTCTGGTGGTAGCGATGGCTTGCTTGTACTTTGGAGTGCAGATTACGGCCAAGATTCTCGAGAACTTGTTCCTAAGCTGAGCTTAAAAGTAACTATCTTTATGTTTGTTCAACATTTCTCCATGCTATTTAGTCTTTTCTCAAGATTCTTAGGACACATTTCTAAGCACTTAATATATGCTGATTTAAGAGCACTGTTTATTGGCATTGTTTTCAGTCTTATTTTTATTTATTCTTATTGTAATTTTGATTGTGGTTTGCCCTTCCAATGATATCAATAAGGCACATGATGGCGGGGTTGTTGCTGTTGAACTTTCTCGAGTGGTTGGTGCTGCACCGCAGCTTATTACAATTGGTGCAGATAAAACTTTAGCCATCTGGGACACAATTTCTTTCAAGGTTCCTTATGAGTTCTGAATGAATTTGTGAAATCTGTAATGAACCTTCATTATTTTAACCTCTTTCTTCTCACACTAGGAACTACGTCGAATAAAACCGGTTTCCAAATTAGCTTGTCATAGTGTGGCATCATGGTGCCACCCTCGAGCCAAATCTTGACATCTTGACATGTGTTAAAGATTCCCATATATGGTACGCACTCTCTCTCCTTTGTAGCACCGTGTAAAAGTTTTACACATTGTACATCCACTTATCCCGATTATCTTTTAATTGAGTGACAAGATACTTTGGATTGGAACAAGCATGACATAACTCGAGCATCCATCTAGCATATGCTTGTTTGAGAGGAATGTGAATGTTATTGAATCTTTTACAGGGCTATTGAGCATCCGACTTATTCTGCTCTTACAAGGCCATTATGTGAACTATCGTCACTGGTCCCGCCCCAATTACTTGCATCTCACAAGAAGCTTAGGGTATGAATATAATATCATTGCTTTTCAGTGTGTTGAATTTCATCTACAGGGAGTGGTTGGTGTATGATGATTTGTATTGGCCACGTAGTTGATTTGCTTTGAATTTACAACATCTAGGTATATTCCATGGTTGCACATTCCCTGCAACCTCATCTTGTCGCTACTGGAACCAATGTTGGCATCCTTGTATGTGAATTTGACGCAAAATCACTTCCACCCGTGGCTCCACTGCCAACACCACCAGGAAGCCGAGAACATGCTGCTGTGTATGTAGTTGAACGGGAATTGAAGTTGCTACAGTTTCAACTGTCAAACACTGCTAACCCAGTTCTTGGGAGTAATGGCTCCTTGAATGATGCTGGAAGATTTAGAGGGGACACGTCAGAACAACTCAATGTCAAGCAAATTAAAAAGCATATCAGTACTCCTGTTCCACATGAGTCATACTCAGTTCTTTCTGTGAGCAGTTCAGGGAAGTAAGTAATATTAGTGCTTCTTAGCTACCTTGAATTGAGCATGCTAATCCCACAAATTTCGTATGAACGACAGCTACTGCCCACCTGTATGGCTATACCACCATTCATTTGTTGAAATATATAATTTCAGCAACATATAATTCTACAAGACAAGCACCTAGTGTTGTCATTACCATAATAACCTTCATATTTTCCAAGCTATTTCCTCCTCCTGTTTGTATGGCTGTTTCAAATTTCCGGAATTTTCATTTTTACCATCCAAGTAATTTCCTCTGTAATTGTTGCAGGTTCGTTGCAATTGTATGGCCTGATATTCCGTACTTTTCCATTTACAAGGTCAGTGATTGGTCCATTGTTGATTCCGGCAGTGCAAGGCTTTTGGCTTGGGACACTTGCAGGGACCGGTTTGCACTGCTGGAATCTGCATTACCTCCCAGAATGCCAATAATCCCCAAAGGCAGCTCATCAAGAAGAGCAAAGGAAGCAGCTGCTGCAGCTCAAGCTGCTGCTGCCGCCGCTAGTGCAGCTTCATCTGCCAGTGTTCAAGTACGTATCCTGCTCGATGATGGAACCTCAAATATATTAATGAGGTCAGTTGGTACTCGCAATGAACCGGTTATTGGTTTGCATGGGGGAGCACTACTAGGTATTGCTTATCGAACGTCACGAAGGATTAGCCCGGCTGCTGCCACAGCTATTTCAACAATGCCCTTGTCAGGATTTGGTAATAACAACCTGTCGTCTTTTAGTTCCATGGATGATGGATTTTCACAAAAATCTTCAGCTGAAGGGGCATCTCAGAACTTCCAATTATACAGCTGGGAGACATTTCAATCTGTGGGAGGTCTTCTGCCTCAGCCAGAATGGACATCATGGGACCAAACTGTAGAGTATTGTGCTTTCGGATATCAACAATATATTGTCATATCTTCCTTGCGCCCTCAGTTTCGGTACTTGGGGGATGTTGCTATTCCGTATGCTACGGGTGGTGTTTGGCACAGAAGGCAGTTATTTGTTGCTACGCCAACCACCATCGAGTGTGTTTTTGTGGATGCTGGTGTAGCACCTATTGACGTTGAAACAAAAAGAAGAAAACAAGAGACGAAGCTTAAAGAGGCACAAGCTAGAGCAGTTGCAGAACATGGAGAATTAGCATTGATAGCAGTTGATTCCCAACAGAACACATCGCAAGAAAGGATAGCACTGAGACCCCCCATGTTGCAGGTTGTCAGATTAGCTTCATTTCAGCATGCTCCCTCTATACCTCCATTTTTGTCATTGCCCAAACAATCTAAAGTTGATGGTGACGATGCATCGATACTAAAAGAGTTTGAAGAAAGAAAGGTCAATGAGGTTGCTGTTGGTGGTGGTGGGGTTGCGGTTGCTGTTACTAGATTTCCAGCTGAGCAGAAAAGACCTGTTGGGCCACTCGTTGTTGCAGGGGTGAAAGATGGTGTTCTATGGCTGATTGATAGATACATGTGCGCTCATGCAATATCACTTAGTCATCCTGGTATCCGTTGTCGTTGTCTTGCAGCCTATGGAGATGCAGTTAGTGCTGTAAAATGGGCAAGTAGGCTCGGTAGAGAGCATCATGACGATTTAGCGCAATTTATGCTTGGGATGGGTTATGCCACTGAAGCACTTCACTTGCCTGGCATATCCAAGAGATTGGAGTTTGACTTGGCAATGCAGAGTAATGACTTGAAAAGAGCCCTTCAGTGCCTCCTAACTATGAGCAATAGCAGGGATATAGGACAAGAGGCTCTGGGGTTGGACTTGAACGACATAATGAATTTATCTTCTAAGAAGGAAAATGTTGTTGATGCGGTTCAAGGTGTGGTTAAATTTGCAAAGGAGTTTGTGGATCTTATTGATGCTGCAGATGCTACTGGGCAATCTGACATTGCTCGAGAAGCTATTAAGAGGCTAGCTGCTGCAGCTTCGGTAAAAGGAGCTCTAAGAGGTCATGAATTAAGAGGGCTTGCTTTGCGATTTGCAAATCATGGGGAGTTGACACGGCTCAGTGTACGTACTCATGTTTACTTTTCTTTCATGCGCGTGCACAACAAAAAAAAAATGTATATATATATAAATAATAATAAAATAAAATAAAATAAATAAACCTATATATATATATATAGATATAGATATATATTGCTGCTGATTTTTAACAGGTTGGAACTTCATTCTAAACAATATAAATCCTTCTGTGTATGCAGCTCAATCCATAAATTTAGATTTATTTCAATATAAGTTAACTCCTAGGTATCTTAATGTTTCTATCCACTGAATTTTTATTCCCATTCACATCATTAGTGGTCTTCAGTGGATATGGCAATGCCTCACCCATGAAAGTTGGCAGTCCAAAATATATCTTTCTATGTGTACACAGATTCTGCTATTTTATGTTTTTATTTCTTTCTCTGATGACAATATTTGCACATCTTTTTGCAGAATATGGTCAACAATTTGATTTCTGTTGGTTCGGGACGGGAAGCTGCCTTTGCAGCTGCGCTGTTGGGAGACAATGCACTCATGGAGAAAGCATGGCAAGAGACGGGAATGCTTGCAGAGGCCGTTCTTCATGCTCATGTACAACTTCTTTCACCTTATTTCATTTACAACGCAACTAAAATACACAATGTAATGATGCTATTTTTCTTCAGGCTCATGGTCGACCTTCATTGAGGAGCTTAGTCCAGGCATGGAACAAGCAACTGCAAAAAGAGATGGAGCACGCCCCGTCAACCAAAATGGACGCTGCAGCTGCATTTTTGGCTTCCCTTGAGGAATCCAAGCTCACGAGCTTGCAAGATGCAGCCAAGAAGCCACCAATTGAAATTCTACCTCCTGGCATGGCGTCACTATACGGTCCTAATCCAGGTCAATCCAATCAGAAAAAACCCACTCCCACCACGCAGAGTTTGCAGCAGCCGCCCGGGAAACCGTTGATGTTGGAGGGCCCCACAACAGCCACGACGACCACGACCGCACCGCCAAATGCATCCACTCCACTCGAGTCAGGTGCTTCATCAACTACAGAATCAGGTGCTCCACAAACTACAGAATCAGGTGCTCCCCAAAATTCAGAATCGGGGGCTCAATCTGCACCAGAGTCGGAAGGAGCTTCGTCTACTATTGAACCTAGTGGTTCGACTCCAGAGTCGGGTGGTCCAGCACCAGCACAAGCTGAGCCAGATGCTGCGGGTCCTATTGTCTCAGAGTCGAGTGCTCCTGCTCCTCCAGACGTGAACGATACTTCAGAAAGTCAGAACCAGACATCGCAACCGAGTGTTTCAGAACCTAATGGGACCGAGCAAATTGTCCCACCAGCATCCAAGAGTCCACCACCTGGACCAACCACGGCTAATGATGTCCTAAAAGAATCAGATAACAAAGCAACAAGTGTCCGTCCTGAACTTTCATTGATCGACTTCAGTTGACAATCCAACTTCAACACTGCTGTAAATCAGGCATTTCAATGACATTGTGTGTCAGATCTGCAGCTTTCGGGTTATGCCCCTTTATACAGAAGCATTACATTTACAGATATATGCTGAGACTCTCCTGACAGGACATACTCTCATATCAAGCCATTGCACTATCCGAGCTGCCTTTGTCTGCCGATGTAGATGATCTCCATAAATGCTGTCACCCGAGTGTCTTGTTATCCCCGTTGTCTGAGATCCTTGTTCTACTTTAGATTTGTCATCAAATTTTTTCACCCCTTTTTTGTGTGTAGCGTGCTTCTGTGAAACCCTGTTGATAATATTGGAGTTTATTTAAGATTCTAAGATTATACTGTGCCGGAACTGATTGAATTACTCGTGTCTGGTATTCTGTATCACACATGTACGTTTGGTTGTATCTGTTATTCATTACTGGGAAAGTTTATATGATTCTATTCAACGGAGAGTTGCTTCTTGAGTTTCGTATTTGACGGTTAACCAGGTTCAGTTAAACTTGAGAGAGACTAGTTGTGAATGCGCTTCCTTTCTGCATTGACTGGTGTCGAGGTAGCCCGTGTATCATGCCGAGATGACGTTTGTGGGTAGCCTCAAGGAACACGTTTAATGGGATAAGATTTTCCTAGAAGTGCAATAGAAACAATAAAAGTGCATGCAGAGGTTCTCATAGACCACATCTTTATAGTTTATACCAAGTCAATACAAAACCTAGGATTTCAACGTATAAAACCATAAAAGATTTTGTCTGTAGAACACAAATGACTGCCAATTACCCAAAATCATCACCATCAAAGGTAATTAACCCGACGTTACAATTGGCTGACCAAATAAAGGCTGAGTTGAAAGTCGAGCCATGTTATTGTTTCATTGTACTTCCCACGCTACCGGTATCATTAGACCAATAAAGGAAGCTAGTAAGTGTGAGGCTATTTGACGGGAACAAAAATCTGTATTCGTCTAAAAGCAGTGATGAGAGAATTAACGATGAGACTCAGACATTTAATAGTCTCTCTTAGTAGGGCACTCCGATGCCCTGTGGCCAGTACGTCCACAGTTGAAACATGCACCTGCAAAACTCCTGCTAAATACAAGGGAACACGTCATATACAGGATATATTGGTAAAAACATAGATAGCAGAGTCAGCCAAATGAAAATTATGATTAGATAGTAAACACACTTAAGGGCATGTTGTCTTCACTGTTTTCAAACTGGTTTCAACAAAAATCTTTTCTTTCAATTTGCGAAGACAGGCAAGTAACCTAAAAATAAGTTTTTGCTCTTTTGCGAGTGCTTTCAGTGAAAAAACACAAAATGCATACAACACACCATCGTTATCTCTCTGTCTTCAAAGCAAAAAGTTGAAAATGAATTCAAAACTCAAAATTAAAGGCTTTGAAATGTAACTATTTTTTTTTTTTTTAATTATTAAGAATATGTAACCTAAAACCAAGAGGGACTCGGGAACAAATAATGACATAAATGGCTATTGTATAAAGATGCTATCAATGGACTTATTTTCTTATTATGAGCATCATTCTACAATTAGCACATGAAATCACTAAAGATTTTCCTACAATCATAATTGATAACAACGTATTTAATTTTTACTCTAATATTAATCCAAAGAAATATAGCAAGACACCTGGAAACAAATTATACACACCTTTCTCTGCTTCCGAAAGACGGAGACCTGCTTGATCTCCTATCATCACTAAGCCAGTCACTCCTATTGCTTCTAGAGTTCTTGTTCCAACCAATTCCACTTCTGCCACCACGACCACCTCGCCTGAAATCGTCGTCGTCATCATCATCGTCTCCATCCAACCAATCACGGGAAGATCTAAAACCACCGCCCAGGCTTCTTGACCCTCTTCGTTGGCGCCTGTCGCTGTTGGAAAATCTGCCATAGTAATCACTTGGAGGTCCATCATCTTGCAAAGCAGGCAACTGCATACACACAAAAGAAAACATACGATATATGAGAAGGAACTATCAATGCATTGATGCAATATTTTTAGAAGTTTATGTGTCGTGTGTGTGAATGATTTCCTGAGCACTGTTCTTAGTGCCGAGCAACACTGACATGGTAAATTAGTTTATTGGTGGCAAGGGTCTTGAGATTAAAGTTGTATATGTTATCAATTAATGATTGGTTTACCAGGTCATCAGTGTTTAACATAAGGTATGGTATATATGAATTGTATGCAAACCGAATTTGGCTATACAAGGCAATATAAAGAACAGTCAGCCTAATCAGAGCTCACTTTGGTGATCTTGGTAATGGTATTTCCAGGTGGTAGATCTCTGTTCAGTAATTCTTTAGCAATCTCCTCTGGAAGATCAAACACTGCTCCTTGAACCTGACAGCAAAGCCAATTTGATTGAATACAAAACCCTCGTTACCTCGGACTAAAGCAGTAAAGTTACAACATTAACTTGCCATCTATGGCATACACACCTTTTCATCTGCAATTATGTGTATTTTTCTTACTTCGTCAGCAGCTGGAGAATAAACATCATTCAGAAACCCAGTGACAGATCTAGCAGATAAGTATCCTCGAGAATAATCAGAGTTTCGTGTCATTTGTAGGGTAACCAGACCCTGAAAAGTATTATATATTAACTAACTCTATACTAAGTATGAGAATAAAGCAGCACAAAGAAATAATAATAATAATTAAAAAAAAAAAGGCACATGGCATCAACAAGGTAAAACAACAGATGCAAAAATTTCTGATCCTATCTTACCTGTTCATGAGTTATAAGTGATCGGGATGACGGAGGTTGGGAGAAACCACTCAATGCTGCAAGGGCAGAAGCAAGAGCCTCTATTCCTTGATGTTCCATCAGTTTTTGTGCAGTCGGTGTGAAGTACTGCACAGACTCAGGATGAACTCCACTAAGGGTAGCCACCACTTGATCAGCTGATGACTCAAGAACCTCTTGAATTGATGGTGGACTAATATATTCAAATCCACAACCAACATCCCGCTCAAGAGACCTCACTGTCCTCCTCTGGTTACTAGTGAACATCAAAACAGCTTTGCCTTCTTTTCCAGCACGCCCTGTCCGACCAGAACGATGCACAAATGTTTCTGGGTCGTTTGGAAGCTCGTAATGGATAACCTAAGTAATAAAAGAAAGTGGCTCCAAAATTAACAAGAGTTCCTCAGGCTTAATCATGAAATCATTATAGATGAAATTATCAATTTCTGTCAGATGAGAACCTCATTTTCGGCCCCACCCGGTGGGATAGAGTGAGAAATATATACCCACTTACAAGATAACAAGAATTAGGAACTTACTAGATCAACATTTGGGATATCAAGTCCACGAGCTGCAACATCAGTGGCCACAAGGACTGTAAATCTCCCTCGCCTAAAACCATTCAGTGTTCTCTCCCTCTGGTGCTGAGAAATGTCACCATGCAGTGCCTCTGAAGGTATGATATTTGTTAGTGCCGATGAGACTTCATCAGCATCTCGTTTGGTTTGTGTGAAAACAATGGTCTTTCCTCCCTTTGCATAGACCTAATAAAAGGTTTAAAAATCTATATGAACATCTGTATGCAGGTATTTTCCATGCAAAAACTAAATTGGAACTCAAAAAAAATTTCTAACTCATACCATCACAAGATCACTAAGAATAGTTCGTTTCGATGTTGCTGTAGTTGGTATAGCATACAATTTGATCCCTTCGGCCAACTTCTCATCTTGGTCACCAACCTGATGAGGATAAGAAAAAGAATGAAGAAAAACATGGAGAAACTATTATGTACGTACCAGGAAAAGATAAGAGAGTCGCCGAAGAATGCCAAGAATTCTTGAACTTACTTCAGAGAAAACTAACATATCCAACTCATGGTAGAGTATATTGCAAATGTAATTTGCTCTTAAACAATAGTAGGAAATTAAATGCATTGATCAATATTATATACTGCCTAGACTGCAGTAGAGTATATTGCAAATGGAATTTGCTCTTAAACGATAGTAGGAAATCAAATGCATTGATCAATATTATATACTGCCTAGACTGGATTAGAATGTATATAGAAAACATGAAAACTAACCAAATCAATGGTCAGAGGATTATCCAGATATTTCCTGGCCAGTTTCTTTACCCAGCTAGGCATGGTAGCGGAGAAAAGCATGCTCTGCCTCTCTGAAGGAAGGTTCTGCAGAATGACCTCAACATCTTCCTCAAATCCAACCGCAAGCATTTGATCTGCTTCATCAAGGACCAAATATTGAACTTCCCCTAATTTTAGACTGTTATTGTTGATCAGATCAATAATTCTCCCAGGAGTTCCAACCACAACATCAACTCCACGAGTTAGTGCACTCTCCTGCGTGACATATGAAACTCCTCCATAGATACATGCCGTGCTCAGATATGGTGCTGATTCTTTGAATTCCTTCTCTACTTGCTTGGCTAACTCTCTAGTAGGTGCAAGCACAAGTACTTTGGGTAACCGCCGCCGCCTAGAACAAGAAAGAGACATCATTGTGACTCATACAATTCCAATTGGTTGTTGGGGTTTTACCTCGAAATTAGAATAGTTCTATTGCAAATAGGAGTGAATATAAACACTGATAACGATGCTTTAAAAGTCATGTCATAATATTTACCTCAAAGAACCTCTTTCTTGTTCACCTTCACTGAGTCCTTTGATTATTGGAATGCCGAATGCTAATGTCTTTCCAGTCCCAGTCTTTGCCCGAGCAATTATATCTCGTCCTTCCAGTGCTGGCGTTAGTACCTCTCTCTGTCACCAAGAATGTGAGATTGAAATCAATTATGTCCATAAAAGTTGCTAAACTGGTTGTCAATAGGAAGTTCTAGTTGCTTAAATTTTTCCTATAACACAGAAGAAACAACAATCTTTGTCACCAGAAATGGAGCAATAAATTGCTTATATAGATTTTTCATTTTCCTTTAATTACTGGAATCAAACACTTTCAATAAAGAAATGAAATTCAATGAATAGCCATTCTGTAAATGCTGTCCAAAGCTCCAAGTATCACGGTAAATGAAGTTCATATTTCCTCACATCTCACTGTAAAAGCCGTACAAAGCTCCTCCTTATAACAGCTCAATTCCGTACACATTTCAATTTTACAGTGTTACAGTCCTCAAATTCCTGTACCGCCTCTTTAATTTCAGGGTAAACCAAAAATTTTCAGCACAAAATAATTGAAACTGTAAGCAGAAACAGAGCGTACCTGAATGGGAAAAAGCTCTGTAATTCCACGCCTTTGAAGTGATTCCACAAGACGTTGAGGCAACCCCAGTTTCGAAATATCAAGTTGACCCTTATCATTCTCAGCTTCATTCCCAAACACTTCGCTTCTAGAGTCTTCGAATTCACTGTCGCTACCATCCGACGAGACTTCTCCGAAGTCACCAAGTCTCTTGAAGGCCTCCTCGCTCAAAACCGAAGAATTTGGAGTCACCACAGCGGATGGAACAAATGAGTTCGAATACAAATTGAGGTTCTCAGTGGAGGACTTGAGGCTGCAAAAACGCGCTGCTCTGAAGGGCTTCTCAGTGGCGCAGAAATGGAAGGAAACTGATGGAATTGAAGTGTTTCGTCTGGAGTGGTCAAGAGACGGATTCGTTGGGTATATGGAGTAAACCCCCACTGTCGATGAAGACGCCATTGCTTATTTACTGTGTTGTGCTTCGCCGGCGGAGGAAGGGTGGCTGTAGGAGGTGATAAGGGTGGGAGGAAAGTAATGTATGGTATTGCAGACTTCCAACTCGGCGGGGATGAGAGGGAACGCGAAATAGGATATTTATTTTCGATCGGATTTTTTATTTTTTCTTTTTCTTTTTCCCCAAATTAGAATTTACCTTTTCTTTTTTTTTTTCTTTTTTTTCACGATAAATTCGACCCTATCGTTTGATTTTGGTACATTGTCGGGGAGAATTTGAAGCAATTTTGCATATTTTAGTTTTTTTTTTCCAAGACGGTTTATATTTTTATTATGTCTCACATGATGACAATGCAAAACTGCTTGCACCTTTCGCTATAGATGAGTTCAAGGCAGCGATTTTGAGAGTGCACCCAAACAAATCTCCACGCTCTGAGGGAGGTGCGTTTATACGCTTGTTCCGTTGTTTCTTGTGATATTTGGAATTGTATTGCAAAAGCTATGACGTCAACATGTAATGATCTGTTGCGTTAATGACGTATTTCTTAAAAAAAAAAAAAGAAAAAAGAAAAGACTTACAAATTGTATGTCGTGTTCATTCTAAAGTACGTAGACATATTAATATAGATGCTCACTTGAACATTTTCCCAAAATTTTGATCCCTATTGATTACTACCACATTTTCTTGGGTGGCTATGCTCTCTAACAGTAACTTAAGATCATTGTCAACTGAGTGATTAACACAATAAGCAATCAATCACCGATATGAAATCAAAATCTCGTTTTGCCATGCACTTCATATCATGATTGAGTTGACCCATTTGTATGATTTCTTGAACAAAGTCTTTCCTTCTTTTCAACTTCCACTTGTAGTGCAAACTTCGACTTCTTTTTGCAACGAAACCCGTGTCATCCTCTTTCGTTATATGAGCTGATCCATGTCTTGTGTGTACCGTGAGTTTGGTCGGTTTGTTGTGTCTTCTTATCGGTTCAATTGACAAGTTTGTTCAACATTTTTGTTGCAAACAATTTTCAATGGTTGATTATTAATGTGACAAAATAAAAAAAAAACTTCATGAAATGATTCCAAAGCAAAAAATTAATGCCTCATCGAATATTTTTAAAATATTAACTATAGATATTGATGTTTCACTTTGACAGAGTATATTAAGATTTGAGATTCCATCTTAAAAGGTCTACGTATTAAGAGGAGTAACCCAAATCCTTTTACATTGGTTTATAATTTTTTATTCTTTCTATATGAGATTTATCTCTTAACATGTTCCTGCAAGATGTGGCTCATTAGAATAGACCAATCTTAAAATCCGTGTGCTTATTTTTTAGTTTTAATTGGATCGATTGCTCGTTTGAGCTTACAGAGTTCTGATATCATATTAAAAGTCGGGGTTTTATATTAAAATATCAACCTATGAAGATGAGTAACACAAGCCCTTTTACATTAGTTTATAATTTTGTATTCTTTGTCAAGATTTGGGGTTCCGTTTTAAAAGATCAATCTATTAAGAAGAGTAGCTCAATCCCTTCTACATTGATTTATAATTTTGTATTCTTTCTATGTGGAATTTATCCTATTAAAAATTTATTTCGTAGTGGAAAAAAGTGCAAACTTACACATCAAGAAAATTTATTTCGTAGTGGAAAAAAGTGCAAACTTACACATCAAGAAAATTTATTTCGTAGTAGAAAAGGGTGCAAACTTACACATCAAGAAACATGTTATTCAACAATCATGAACTTTTTGATTGATAATTTCTCTCTCTTCTTTTTCTTCTTCTTTCTTTCCTTCCTTTTTTTTTTTCCATCTGTTTTAATTTAAGACAAATTATTCAAGAGGCAAGAGAAGTGTTCCTCATTCCTTCTTCCCTCTCTTTTTATTTTTTTGGGTGGGGCGGGGGGATGGGTGGGTGGTTGTTCTATATATCAAACTAACTCCATCAAAAGCACCTGAAAATAAAAGGAAACCTAAAAACCGAGATTAAGCCCTTGTTTGGATTCATATATGAATGCATTTTTATGAGAAAATTGAGAAGAAATGAGTAGAATTGAATGATGAAGATTTGTGTAATACATATAGATTCAAAAGATATGTAGATCAATTGATGTAATTGATTTGACGAAACTCAAATTCATAAGAGAATGAATTAAAATAAGGACGCTAAACACAGCACTTCTAGCAAAGAAATCAATGGATACTACAAAATATGCACAAGAAATAGGCCGGATTCATTTTCTTACATGGTCTATGATGTATTATTTGTAAAATATACACCTTGTTATCTAAAAAAAAAATCAATATCTAGGAAGTCCACCCAAGTGACCTTTGGAGGATAATCTAGTCATGAACATCACATAGGATTTTTGGAGGCTTGATTGAAACATATTATTTTGTCTCACATTTACCTTAGGAAGATGAGTCTTCTTACTTTGTTTTGTCACAATTCCATGTTGCTGCTCCCTTATTTGATCAGGTTCTTCATTGATGGTTTCAAGCTTCATCTTCAATATTTCGTCTATATCCAATCCTGATTCCGTTCTTAAACATTGTTTGTTTCTGCAAGATAATACCCATAAAAATTTTCTCGACCCTGTTCTCATTCTTTTTCTTTTTTTCGAGAAATCCTTTGAAAGGTAGTGACACTGCGAAAGACTTCAACTTTCATAAATAGAACTTAGATTTATTGACTTTTTGGTGTTTTGATTTTTATGCCGGATGGATTCTCATATTTATGGTTGGAATTTGGCATGGTGGATGAAGATGAGGTCAAAGGGCAACTTGATCAATACAATTTTTTTTTTATTTTTTAAATTTTTTTATGTCATTTTCATATTAATTAACAAGCTTATCATTTACCTAATCTTAGACCCATTGTGCAAATAAATTAAAATTAAGAGATATACATGGTCAATGTCAACTTCAGTTTGCACGAGCTTTATAATGGTCTTTCAGAACAGTGTTGCTTGTTGAATTGAGCTTGTACTTGTGATATATGATATCTTTCAATACTTCAATAAAAAAAATTTTTTTTGGGCAAATGACCAATAAATACAGCCCAATGCTAATCCTTGCCTACTAATTTTGGACCATCTTTTTTTGTCCATTAACTACAACATTTTATAAATTTTTTACCAATTACTTAATTGCATATTTTTGTTACATTTTTACCTTTATTTTAAATCTACTTCTCTCTTCCCATCTTTCTTTTCGCACACTTTCATTCTCTTCCTGGATCTCACGTCTCTCCCTCTCCTCTGAATTCACATTCATGCCAACGATTTGATGAAATTATCAATTGCCAAATGCGACGATGATGGTGATATGGAGAAAATCAACAACGCATCTAAAATCGAAAATCCCCACCGGTTGCAAAATCCTCAATCTGTTCTTGAATAGCTACTAAAATCACTAGTCAATATGGAAATTTCCTCAAGAACACTAGTATTTTGGATGATGCACGGTATCAATTTGTTCTTGAACAGCTAAAATCCAAAATCCAACAGGTTGCAAAATCCTCGTCGTCTCACGATCGAAGTTCCCTTGGTGGTGGCAACGGATGTGCAATTGTTGAAGCTGAAATTGAGGTCAAAATCTAGTGAGGATGAGGCGGTGGGAGGCATAATTAAATCTAGAGGCGTGATTCTAGTGACATGTTTGGTTGACCAAAATTTTACAAAGAATACTTATATTTTACAATTTTTAATTTTAAAAAGAGATGTGCATGATTTGGTTGGCAATTTTCCCCATATGTGCAGTTATTGATCAAATGCCTTTTTTTTGTTCTAATTTATTCGTAACTCCCATCTCAAACATTATAAATATAAATCTAGTTTGCTAATAATAAAATACATAGAAGCACATGCTGCTGCGTGTATGAGCAAGGCAACTTCTGCCGTAGCTGGGGATGCTACCCGTTGGAGTCTGCTACGTGCTGCGGTGACAACTCAGGCTACTGCCCCCATGATTACCCCATTGTCATCTTAAAGCTGGAACTTGCCTAATGAGCAACGACAACCCGGTGGGAGGGAAAGCGTTGAAACGAGGCTGTGCTAAGGCGAACTGGACGCGTATTCTTGGTGATAGGAGAAATTGAGAAACCATGAAGGCAGGAAATTAACTAGGCGGGTGTTATTTTACTACTTTTTACATATTTTTTTAATCCCACTCATTCTCTCTCCTATTTTACATCCACATATCTCGTGGGGCCTACCTGTACTACACAAATCTCCACAATTCAATTCCACTCATTCTCTCTCCTATATCACATAAAAATTTATTTTTATACACATCTTAACACGAACTAGATATTTACCCCGTTAGCAAACCCTTTTTACTACTTTGTTATCCATTCTTTCTTTACCCTAAATTAATCACATTCACATATCTCATCACATTAACAAATCTCCACCACTCAACTCTACTCATTCTATCTCCTCTTTTATATTAAGAGTATGTTTGATTTATAATAAATTTCCAAATCAATGTCTCTCTCATCTTTTTCAATCACTCATATAATTACTTTATAGTTTTTAATGCACTGTTTCCAATTTTCAACCACACAATCTATACGCAAATCGAGTAAATTAAACAAAATTTACTCTAACTTTGTAGTGAATGAAACATACCCTAAAAACCTTTAAAAATCATTTTAATTTATCCGCTATCACCTTTATTATTAATACGTTACATCCTTGTAAATAGAATTTTTTTTTATTTGACTAGCTCCATTCAAAAATTGAAGTATTATGTTCATTGTTTTGCTAATCCATCCAATGTTGTGAATTTGTGATCTTATTTACTTCCCTTCACAATATCTTTTTTATTTGTTTGTCAAACTTATATATAACTCCATCATACAAGCATTAATTTAGAATTAAAGAAAATGAAATGTAAAGACTCGAGATAGTACTTTTAATTTAGTGAAGAAAATGAAATCCATTGATGACACAAAAATTGTGTACAAGAAATGGATGAAATAGCTATTTGTAAAATATTCAACCATTCTCAAATAATTCAATATCTAGGAAGTCCACCCAAGTGACCTTTGGAGGCTAATCTAGTCATAAACATCACATAGGATTTTTGGAGACTTGATTGAAACATGATATGCTGTCTCACGTTTACCTTCGAGACATGTGTGCTCTCCCTTTCCCTTGTCACAACTCCATGTTGCTCCCTTATTTCAGGTTCTTCGTCAATTGTTTCAAGCTTCATCTTGAGTATTTTGTCTATATCCAACCCCGACTCTGTTCTTAAACATCGTTTACTTCTGCAAGATACCACCCACAAAAATTTTCTCGACCCTCTTCTCATTCTTTTCTTGTTTGCCGAAAACAAGTGGTAATATTGTGGAGGACTTCAACTTTCTTAAACAGAACCCTGAATTTGTTGGGTTGGTATTTGATTCTTATATCCGCACTTAAGTCGAATGGATTCTCATATTTATAGTTGGTTGGAGTTTGAAATGGTAGATGAAGAGGAGGTCAGAGGGACAAGTTAGAATTGATCAATACAATGTTTTGTATATCTTTTTTTATACTAACCAGTTTATCATTCAACCTAATCTTGCAGTGTAGTAATCATATATGCAAGAAAATTAGTATTATGTAATATTTATGTGTAAGATAAATTGTGAACTTTAGTTTGATTTTTGAACATGCATTTCAAAATTTAAGAACACTGTTACTGGCTGAGTTGAGCCTCCAGTTGTGATTTGTAGGCTTGTAGCTTGTGATTTATGATAGTTTTCAAAATTTTTATGATATTTATAGCATATCTTATGTTAAGTATTTTTTCGCTACTTTTTTTCAGCATAGAGTAAAATTTAATTTTGATAATTAAAGTAAATTAATATTCGACACAATTCATCCTTTTAACACGATAGTGTGCGACAAAGGCCATTATAGAATGGGGTTGGCATGTACCCAACTACCCGGTACCCCCTCCGCGTATAAGCCCAAGATTATTTATAACGTACTTTGTTAGTATGTGTTTCATCTCTTAACATATTTTTATTTATTGTGTGTTTCATCTCTTAAAATATTTTTATTTATTGTGCACTGTAATCATGATTGTATGGAGTTTTTCTTAGCAAGGAAAAATTAACAATGACACGCTCAAGTAGGACAAAATGGGACCAGTATCTATTTAATTTTTATTTTGTTTTGTTTTTTATTTTTCTCCTTATTTTGTAGGATTTTCCATTATAATAATTAGGTTCCTGAGTTCATTAGGAGTTTAAATCCTTTTTCCCCCTAATTTGATTTAACTTCCTTGTTTAGGTAGGATTAGGGAATATCAAAATTGCGCTTTTGTTCTATTGCTCACAGGGGCACGTATCCATACCCACGTGGGGAACTCTGGTGGTGCCACATCACTAGAAAATTTTTTAAAAAGTTTTTTTTAGTATTTACATTAGATGAAATGAATAATACATAATTACTTACTGCCCTCGATGATTGGGGGATCAACCGATCCCTACGAATTTTTTTCCCACTATGGGTACCAGATCTTTTCTGATCAAAATTGATCCAAAACCAACACTATTTTTTTGTTAAAAAATAGGTTCTGACGTGGCATTTGACAAAGAAAGAGTTATATCGGCGCCAAAAATAAAAATGGGAATTCCTTTTGCTTCCATTTGACAAACGAAGAGTTTTTAATTTAAGGATTTTTGTTTGAATTCCCTTTGCTTCCGTTATGGTATGTTTATTTTCGCCCAAGTTCTTTATCCTTTCCGTTTCGACCAGAAACTCATAAAATCTTGTCTCACGCAAATTCTACTGCAAACCACTGTACACTAGTTAGATTATTTCAGGCAAATAAACGTAGTTTAATTTGAAAAGGTAGAAATAAGTTTTACCTTTTTGGTTTTACCAATATTAGTTGCACTTCACAATTTGTGCAAAATAAAAAGTAGCGTTGCCTAACCCCAAGAGGGGGCCCAGCAGTTAGGACGGATCTGTGAAGTATAGTTAGACGTACATCCTAAGTTTAATTCCCCGTAGCATCAAGCTCGTTTGTATTTTCTTCTTGAGGTCACTGGGGTGTCTCCTAATCAGAGCGTTAGAGCTTCGTAGAATTAGTGGGGGTAGGGCCCCCGAAACCCTCGGTTATCAAAAAAAAAGTAGCGTTATCTCTACATAATGATAAATTTCAACAAAGTATTATTATCAAAATATTTACATAAATATTACTTTGGTGCCGATCTATTTGTAACTTGTATTTAGAACCCTATAAATATGAGTTTATGTTGATAATAAAATACACACAATTCCGATTCTTTCTCATATTTTTATTTTTGAGTCTAAAATTTAGGGCTTGTTCTATACCATAAATTTTTACTAACTTCCACTAATTTTTTCTTTCTCATTATTTTCAATAATTCATACAATATATTTTATATTTTTCAATATATTTTTTATAATTTTCAATCACACTTCTAACACGTCGTTCAACAAAATAAAAAATAGAAATAATTACTTGATTATCAAACTATATGATGTTAATTACTGAAAAATCAAAAGTAATTTTCAAATTTTAAGTTTGTCAACATTTTCAAATCGAGGGTCTAAAATACCCTTTACAATATTTTAAAAAAAACTTAGAATCTAGGATATGGGATCTAGGACATCTTTCATACTATAACAGGGTGATGTGTAGTCGGAAATTTTGCCATAAAAGATGAAGTACGCCGGAGAAAATGAAAATGCATCCTAAATCCTAGGTTCTAAGATTTATTTTTGTGAAGGTATAATCGTCTACTCAACTTTAAAATATTAATATTCTTGTAATTTAAATTAAGCCCTAATTTAATTATAATTAATATATTTTAATTTGACAATTAAGTAAATCAATTCAAAAAATATCCTCTATAAAACAAGTGCATATATAATGGATTAATCTTTTTGGGCTTAATCATCTCGCCCAATCACCAATCGGATCTGGGTTACATACCCGGATTGGAGTAATCTTATAGGATCCGTCAACTAATCCGTGTCACAATTAGGCTGAACCCGCTTTTTTCTTACAGCGTAAACCTTCTGCGAAATTTATCTAGTGGCAGCCCCATTTCCGAGCTCTCTCACTGACGCAACACAAGATGGAAATGAAGTTATCATTCGCCGCCGATGCGCCGCCGCTTGCCGTCCTTGCCGCTGCCAAAATCGCCGGAATTTCTATCACCACCGATTCTACGCTTGCTACTGGCTCTCCTCCGGCTCTTCTCATATCCAACGGGTAGTTTATCTAGCTAACTTCTTGCATAGTTTAAAAACCTGATTTTTTTGTTAGGATGGTACAATGATAACGCCATACATCGATGATCTTGTGTTATGGACGTCTGTAGATTCTTTGGCAGTTGACAGTATATCCTGAGGGGAAGGGTTCTAGGGATTTGGGATTTTGTTCCTTTTCAGTAATTGATGCATTGGCTCTGGATTATATCATTTTAGGATTGCAAGACCTTGATTGGGATTTTAACTATCGTTTTGTTTTGTGGTTGTTGATGTTTCTTTTCTTCTCTGGTTGTTTATTTCGATCTCTTCTGTATTCCTTATTTGTCCAACTTTTGTATTCTAAGCACTTATTCAAGATACTTTCCTTGATAACTTCTGATATAGAGAATTTTAGTATTTGCTTTTTTCCTTATCCTTTAGCATATGTATACCGAATGTTTTAGCATGCTAAGTCAATCAATTTTCAGACAAAGGCTGCAGGGGACAAATGTGCTTTTGAGGTATGTTGGTCGAGTTTCCAGCATTCCAAATTTCTACCAGAGGGATCCATTTCAGTCGAGCCAGGTGCTTTTTCTTTTTTGTTTATTTTTCACATTCCTTTCTTGAAAATGTTGAGAACGAGTTCATCCGTGAAGTTTTGAGAACTTTGTAATCAGTCTCTTTGTTTTTTTTTTTTTTGCCTTGGTAGATTGACGAGTGGCTGGACTATGCAACAATATTTGGTAATGGATCTGAATTTGAGGGAGCTTGCACCTTCGTGGATCAGTACTTATTGCAACATACTTTTCTAGTTGGTAACAGCTTGTCAATTGCAGATATAACAATCTGGGCTTGCCTTGCTGGTAAGTGTTTGTAATTTGCCTTATTGTGTGTCTTATTGTTGATGCATCTTACTCAAGTCTGTTTCCTTTTGCCTGGTGATCTTTCCTGACAAAAACCACCTCTTCCAGCTCTTTCAATGTAGCTTTGTCGTTGTTAGTTGTTACAATCATTTTCCAACTTAAAATTCATTTTTATCACTGAAATTCGAACTTCAATCTTAATCATTAATACACTGTTATTCACACATTTCGTGGTCTTTATCGGAAGTAGCTCTTACCCAAATTGCTTTTCCACGAAAGACATTTATATTTTAGATTTTTCTTGTACTTGCCACATTGGTTTCGATCATTCAATAATATTTCCGTAAGGACAAGGGTTCTCTAAAATATTTACCTTTCTACAGATACTCAAATGTTTTTGTGAATATCCTTGCAGGGACTGGCGTGAGATGGGAAAGTCTAAGGAAATCCAAGAAGTATCAAAACCTCGTTCGGTGGTTCAACTCAGTTTCTACTGAATATGATTCCACATTGAGTGAAGTTGTTAAATTATATGTTGGGAAGAAAGCCTCTGGAAAGTCAGTAACATTGAAGTCGAAAGAGCCTAAAGCTTCTAATGCTCAGTCAACTGTTGTGAAGAATGGCGACACATCAGGAAGCCGATCTTCATCCGAGGTAGATCTTCCGGAAGCTGAGGTTGGAAAAAGTGAAGTTGCGTTTGCTCCTGAACCCAGTGGCTTTCTACATATTGGTCACTCAAAGGCTGCATTATTGAATCAGTATTTTGCAGAGCGTTACAAAGGTCAGGTGATAATACGCTTTGATGACACAAACCCAGACAAAGAAAGTAGTGAGTTTGTGGAAAATCTTCTGAAAGATATAGAAACCTTGGGGATTAAGTACAGTGCCATAACACACACATCAGACTACTTTCCCCAGCTCATGAAAATGGCGGAGCAATTGATTTCTGAAGGTAAGGCCTATGTCGATGACACATCACGGGAGAAAATGCAACAAGAACGGATGGAAGGCATAGAATCAAAGTGCAGGAATAATAGCGTGGAGGAGAATTTCAAGTTGTGGAACGAAATGCTTTCAGGTTCGGAGAGGGGGTTGAAGTGTTGTCTTCGTGGGAAATTAGACATGCAAGATCCAAACAAGTCGCTTAGAGATCCCGTGTACTATCGTTGCAATTTGACTCCTCATCACAGGATTGGGTCTAAATATAAAGTATACCCAACCTATGACTTTTGTTGTCCATTTGTTGATGCTGTGGAAGGTATTACACATGCACTTCGATCCAGTGAATACCATGATCGCAATGATCAATATTACAGAATTCAGACGGATATGGGATTCAAAAAGGTTCATATATATGAGTTTAGTCGGCTAAATATGGTGTATACTCTTCTTAGCAAGCGCAAGTTACTATGGTTTGTCCAAAATGGAAAAGTTGACGGTTGGGATGATCCTCGTTTTCCTACTGTCCAAGGAATAGTGCGCAGGGGTCTCAAGATTGAGGCATTGATACAGTTCATTTTGGAACAAGTAAGTTTATTCCAACAAGACAAGTGCACTTGTCCTTCTCCCCCCCGCAATTTATTATTATTATTATTATTATTATTGAGGTAGCTTTTTAATTGCTAACACTCGAGGAAACATTAGACACCCCTTGGTTAAGTGTGTGACCTGTTCCTAGCTCTATGTCAAAACATGTAATTGAAGATAATAATGTATGAATTAAAAGTTTGTGTTAAAATAGGCGTGTCCATGTGCTACTTCCTCAAAAAATAAATCAGCTTTTGCTGTCTGCGGCCATGCAAATAACTTAAGTAAATTTTGAAAGGAAAATACCTGTTTAGAGCGTTTCTGGAGTCTGAATCTCTTTGATTTTTATTTAGGGGGCGTCCAAGAATCTCAATCTCATGGAATGGGATAAACTCTGGGCCATCAACAAGAAGATCATAGATCCTGTTTGTCCCAGGCATACTGCTGTCATTGAAGAAGGACGTGTATTGCTGATTCTATCTGATGGCCCCAAAGATCCATTTGTGCGCATTTTGCCAAAGCACAAGAAATATGAAGGTGCTGGGGAGAAGGCTGTTACTTATTCAAACAGAATATGGATAGATTATGCTGATGCTGAGTCAATATCAGCCGGAGAGGAAGTAACTCTGAAGGATTGGGGTAATGCAATTGTGAAGGAAATCAAGAAGGATCAGGGTGGAAAGGTGTCTCAGCTAGTTGGGGTATTGAATCTTGGAGGAAATTTTAAAACAACAAAGTTGAAGCTCACTTGGCTCGCCGACACGAATGAGCTTGTCAGGCTCAATTTGGTGGATTTTGATTATCTGATTACGAAGAAAAAGGTGATATTTCTGTAGTAAAAGAAATTATTTCATTTCATTACATTGTTTGCAAGTCATGTTCGTTTTCATTTCCTTTTACTCCCTAAATAATTTTGCGCAGTTCGGCTGGATTTTAGTGCTTGTTTGATTTCCATTTCCTCAGCAATCTAATTTTTCAGATAATCATTTTCAACGGCAGAGTATGTGGGCTACATCCTTTTTACTTTTCAATCACTTTTCAGCTGCATGTCCTCCCACAAAATCATTTTTCAGCCCAGAAGAAAAGGAAAAAAATCCAAACAAGCACTAAGATTCATTCCTCTGACTGTGAGCTGAATAGTAAGCTTTCAGATTCTAAGATGGTAGATTTCTCATTATATTGTTGTTTGTAATTGCAGCTTGAGGAAGATGAGGACTTTGTTGATGTGGTCAATCCCTGCACGAAGAGGGAGACTCTTGCACTTGGGGAATTTGATATGCGAAACTTGAGACGCGGAGACATCATACAGCTTGAGAGAAAAGGTTATTACAGATGCGATGTTCCTCTTGTTCGATCTTCGAAGCCCATAGTTCTGTTTGCCATTCCAGATGGCAAGCAGCAAACTACAACAAAGTAATGTTACATCCGACTTGATGAATCATTTGTCTTGGAAGCCCATAGTTCTGTTTGCCATTATACAATTTTAACACACTTAAATCATTTGTCTCTGGTTTAAACCAGTTGTTAGTTATGCAATTGTTGTCTTGATGAATTTCCGTCTCTCTCTGTGTTAGCGTTTGTGATGTTTTGAAGACAGTTTTTGGTAGTCTTGCTTTAAGCAATTGCTGCATAGATTCTTTTCGATTGAAGGGTCCAACTAAAGAGAGTAATTCTGCATTGATATTTAAAATTATCAGTTTTAAGTGACATGGCTAATGTGGGATATTCTTGTTGGGAAATGATAAGCCATATATGCACAGTGCACTTCTCTTTATCCAATAAATCAATGGCATATCAGAATGTCGTTTAAAAATATCAACTTTAAATGTCTATGTAGAGTTATTCAAATAACATGCTGGGAGCTTGTGGGCATTGTTAGAATGGGCGTGAAAAAGACAGGCATAAATATGCACATTTGATTTTGCTTTAGCTAGTCTTTAATTTTGTTCAATTTGTGTTGTCCTATGAGTAATCATGCAATAAAGACTTTGTTAACATAAGTAGGTAGACAGATTTGGTCGTGTACTTACCTAAGGTCACTGATCAGTCACATAATTAATGATTAATAATTAGAAATAATGGAAATTTGTTGGGTAGATATCATAAACAGAACTAATCCCCTCAATAAATTCCTTCACTTGTAAAAGCATGAAAAGTTGGTATGTCTTCTTTATCTTTCCAGACTAACATTCGCTTTAAAACTAAGTTAACTTTTGGATTTTTGGTTGAGTTGTCAAAACTTACACCAACTTATATTGAAAATAAGTTTCTTTCCTTTAATAATTAATAATTACTAACAAAATTTATTATCTTAAAGAGGGATTGCAGCATGGGATGCTGACAAGTGTCAAAGCATTTTCAATATATTCAATAGGTTGTGATTTACGTGATGAGTTAATAGGCGGACTTCTATTTTAAACAGATTGTTGAGTCGTAAATTGTCACAAGATTTCTTGATATTGAAATAGTACCTTGCAAAGTCTATAATTTTGGCGAGGCATTACATCAATTTCGAATGACGTTTCGCGTGTTTTTGTCATTGCTAGTTAGGGACAAGTGTGTGACATAGAGATTATTGTCTGAAAATTTGAATCTTATTGTTGACAACAAAATAAAGATCCTAAATCAAAATATCAACTGGACACCACCTAGCAACACATGCCTGTCTTATGTGTGGTGGAGTAGATTGGACATTCAAGCGACAAACAGTTTACAAAATGAAAAAATAAGTTAAAAAATTTCATTCATCTCACATTAATAATATCTTATCCACTGTGTACCATTTCCATGTCTTTTAATGCTAATAATTTATTTCTTGGGTGCAAATCTGGACTTGATTTTCTCAACTTCTTTGGTACCAACTTGGAACGCCTTTGTCAAAACATTGTCGGGCACCGGCGGTGACGCCGCAAACAATGTGGCGGCTATCGACTGAGTTCCGGGTAGTTGGCTATTGAATGCAGCGATAACGGCGGCAGGGACTTTGCCATTGTTCTTTTGGAAATGGACTAAGCCTTTAGGAAATGTGAAAATTTCACCTTTCTTGATGGACTTGGAAATTAGTACATTGCTTGTGGTGATGAAGCCCACATCTAGTTCTCCTTCGAGGACGAAAACTATCTCGGTGGCGCGTGGGTGGGTGTGGGGTGGGTTTAGGCCACCCGGAGCATAGTCGATACGTGAAAGGGACACTCCCAGAGTGTTTAGGCCCGGGATTTTCTCGACGTTGGCGCCTGTTACGATTGAGCCGGTGGTGGTGTTGGTGGCCCCCGGCTTTGCTAGCCCGGCGAAAAAGAAGTCATCAGCTGTCACATTCGACTTGCATACAAATCCATTTACTTTTACACCTATATCAGATATCGAGATAGAATTAGATTTGGAGGGAAAAAAAGGAAACAAGAACCACGACATATAAAAAAACAAGAGCGATAATCCTTTTTTAACAGTTTAACCATCCTACGTGACACTATACGACAAGAAATTATCAATAGCCGATCAACTTAGGACAGTGGGACCGTCCCGCAAAGCAATGGTAGAAGCCAATTGAAGAAGGGTAGGTGTATAATTTAGTAGCACACACCATCCTAGCTGGAAACAAATTTAATATACTACATACTCACACGCAGTACACACATTACACGCACTACACATACCAGATTTGAGATCAGCAACACAAATGTCTTGAAGCAAATCTGGATCAGCTGAAACTATGCTTGGCACCATCATCATTACAATCACCACCATTACAAAACCTTCCATTGTGTAATGTGTTTGTATATATGTAATGTAATGTATCGGTAAATCTATATGTATTGTAATTAAATGAGTGAACTAAAATAAAAGCAAATAGAAGGCACAAAATGAGATGAAAAGTAGGTGTTGGAGTTGGGGAAGAAAGCAAGGCTTTGGTACAAGGGAAAGAGAAAAGTGATGTGTAGATTATTTATAGTTGAATTTTGGGGTGGGGCAACTTGTACATGAAGATGAAGATTGAGGGTCATATGCTAAAATGGGCCCGTTTTGGGCCATTCGTGCCGTGGACGGGACCGGGTCCAGTCAATTATGACGCATTATAAGAAAATGATTAATAAAGTAGTAATAAAATATTTGTCTCAACTTCCAAAGATCCATAATCTGGCATCTTCTTTTACTTTTACCTACTTTTGAGTTTTGACCAGCTGGAAAAAAAATGTTTCACGGTTTCACCATTCTGAGTAGTTGGATGGCCAAATTGTGTAGCAGAATTGAGGAGTAAATTGAAAATAATGTATACCTTATGATTAAACTGGCGCTTTTGAATAGATGAAGGACCAAATTGACATTTTTATGTGTCTCTACAATAGTTGGAATAGAACTTGATAGTCCCATTGAATAGCTTCCGCCCCCAAAAAGGATACCGATGCGTGCTTCAGGCCCAAAATTTCAGATTGTGGGTTTATATGGCCGAATTAGATGGTCCAATCTGTTACTTTTGCTTGGCAGTGTCTGGGTTTATATGGCCGAATTAGATGGTCCAATTGTATTTAGGCATGCGTTGCATGGGAAGATAATTCGTCATAGAAATTGTGATAATATTTATTATATTTTACTCATAAGATTAAATCTTATAAATATGAACTTAGAAAAATATCATTAAATGCTATAGTTAGCAGAATTACCATACTAAAAAATCTTCTTTTGTAGAGGCTAAGAGTTTCTTCAATAAAATTATTCTTTACATTCTATTAAATACAATTGTATACATGTGCAATGCACGGCATTGACAATAAATATGTAAATAAGTATTTTTTAAATTCAATTACAAAATATAATTAACATATAGTTACAGAAATAGCAATGTAGCGGATACAGTTCAATAGATCACAACACCTCATTCCTACTCCGTTGGGAAACATTTATCCTCGTCCCCACTACATCCTCATTTAATCGAGACCGTGCGAGTATGATATAAGAATTGTAATAGGATGAGAACTCTCATTCCTCGTCGCCGCCCCATCATGATCGTTTAATCGGGATTTATGTTTTTACTTTTTAATATGTATTAATGTTTTCGAATTTTTTCAATAAACACGTTCTAAACATACTAATTTTAATTATTTTTTGTTCGTTTAAATAAGTTATATTTTTCTCTTTTAGTAATATAAGTAATTTTGATTAATTTTCGTCTAATGAAACCGTTAACCGTGTCCAATTAAATTTTGGCAATATAACCATTTTTCATTTTTAGTTAATTATTTCTAAAACGAATTAATTATCTCTGAAATAATTAGCTTAATAGCTGTAATTTTAATTGTCACGGCCCAAGTTGACACGTTCTCCATTTCCCCTCGTGGGAAAAAGGTAAATTAGGTCGACCACTAGCCCCATTGTACCATCTCAAGTCTTTTCAATGTGTTTTATCCCCACTCGCATGCTCCTCGAGAAAACTTCTCAGGGGGTCACCTATCCTAGAATTATTCCAAACCAAGCACGCTTAATTGCGGAGTTTAAGCGGTGAGGACCGGAAAATAAGATGTATCATGATGGTATGAGTAGTACAAATTGACCTATTTTAGCTCTCTTGGTGGGTTTAGGACACATGTCATGGCAGGTTGTTCCTTTAATAATTGTATGAATCTAATTTTGGAGATGACTTGTAATTTAAAAGATGAGTCCAATTAAATATTAACAATGTAATTAATTTTAATTAATTGAAATATAATTAACGTTAATTAATTTTCATTTTTAGCTAATTATTTCTAAAAAGAATCACTTATTACTAAAACTATTAGCTTAATATTCGCAGTTTTAAGAATTGTATGAATTTAGTTTTAAAAATATCTTGTAATTTGAATGATATCCTGAATTTTAAAAGATTTCTTTAATTTTTTTAGGGGAAATATTGTCAACCCGTACCAATCTAATTCATTTTATTGTATTTTTTTAATTAATTATATTTTTCCCTTTTCGAAATATAATTAATTTTTATTAATTTTTATTTTTTAGCTATTTATTTCTAAAAGGAATTCATGATTTCTAAAATAATTAGCATGATAGCCACAATGTTGAGAATGATATGAATCTAATTTTAAAAATAATAATTAATGTATGGTTGGCAAAATCAGATTATTAATTACCAATTACCAATATTTTGTGACCATTTATTTTTTCCTGGGATACACACCTCTGCTCTAACCTTTTTTATTATAAAATGAATGTATTTCTCCACTCTAAACATGAAAATCATTCAAGCAACCAACATGAAAAACTCTTCTTTATTACTCACTTTTTTGGTGTTTTCATACGTCCTCTCATTTGGTACAGCTAATTGTCCCGGTGAATATAATCCCACACCTTGCCCATCAGGAGTCGGGTATGTGGGCCCATCATATCAAGATTGTCTTCAAAAGTGTAATGTAATGTGCAAAGACAATAGATGCGGCAGCGGAAGTTGCAAAGAGGAAGTATGTTGTTGTGAAGGTTGTCCATGTATGGTTAATAAATAAATGTCGTCAGTTGTTCGGGTCATTGCAATAATAAACGCCTGATGTGATTCTATTCGAATGCAAACCTTTTATTTTTCTCTAGAAAGAAAGTACGTAACGTCATGATAAACATGCTTGTTGTTTTGGTTCTCACATGCTATTCAAATTGCTACTTCATATCCAGGTGATTAGTCCTCACCCTTTCAAGTCATTTGCATCGGCAACTTTTTCCTTTATTTTATTTTGGGAAATTGGAGCAAATGATCTAAAAAAAGTATGATGAGTACGTATTTGGTCTAAACTAAAAAAAAAAGAAAAAAATGTAGATCAAATGGTTCAAAAAAACCTTTAAGTACGCAAATGGTCCATTTGGATATTTTCAATCCAGTCAAACTGTTAGTCAACTCAAATTTTTCTATTTTATCCTTTTTTAGGGGGTATTTTGGTCATTTGGATGTTTGGACTAAACGTGCAACTTGGTTAATTTTTTTGGACCATTTGCGCCAAAATCCCTTTATTCTTTTTATGGTTGTTTATGATACATAATTAATTTGATACTGATTAAATAGTTTTTTATCAAAAAATTTTCAATACAGTAATATTTGTTCACATTAGAATCATAACTTTCGAAAATTTTCTTTAACATCATCGACGCACATATTTTGATTTTCACTTTTATCTATAAAAAATTTAATTAGAAATACATTGAATAAAAAATTAATAAAATCAAATAATAAAAAATAAAATAAACAAAAAAAAAAAAAAACTCGCCCACGCCCCACGCCCACCCTCCCCTACCCCCCAGACCACCACTACCACCATCGCCAACGGGGGTGGTGATGGTGGCTGACCACCACCGAATCACCATCAAATCGTGTGGTGGTCAGCCAACTCTAATCACCAGCTGTTGTTGGTGGTTCGAATTTGAACCATAAAGAATAGTTGGTCGTTAGCTCTAACCACCACCTGCTGCTGGTAGTTCAAATTTGAACCACTAGCAGTAGTTGGTGGTTCGAATCCACCACCACTGGATCTGGGGGTGGTGATCTGGTGGCGGTCTGGCTGTAGGAGAGGGTGGCTGGGGATGGGGGGTGGGATGGGGTAGGTTTTTATTTTTTATTATTTTATTTTATTAATTTCTTTCGATATATTTCTAATTAAATTTTTATAGATACAAGTTAAAATAAAAACGTACGCGTTGATGATGCAAACGAAAATTTTCGAAAGTTATGATGCAAATGTGAATAAATATTATTGAAATTTTTTTGATAAAAAATTATTTAATCAATATCAAATTAATTAATAAAATTAATTATGTATCATAAACACCCATAGAAAAAATAAATGGATTTTGGCACAAATAGTCCAAAAAATTAGTCAAATTGCACGTTTAGTCCAAATATCCAAATGACCAAAATACCTTGTAGAAAAAGACAAAATAGCAAAATTTTAGTTGATTAACGGTTTTACTGGGTGGAAAACATCCAAATGGACTATTTGTGCACATAAAAGTTTATTTTGGATAATTTGAGCTACATTTTTTTATTTTGAACCAAATGCGCATTCAGTATACTTTTTTTGTGCATTGACTCTCGAAAATATGCATCGCTTGTCCAAAAGATGAAATTCTATTCGGGTGTGTTTGATTGCAAAGTCGGAAAATGGTTGAAAGAAAAACGATAGAGTTGTAGGTGTTTGATTGCATTAATTTACAAATTGAAAAATAGAGTTGTTTTCCTTATTTTTGTGTTTTTTCATAAAATTTGATTATTTTTCTTATCTTTATGGTTAAAGCAAATTGTCCATTAAAAAAAAGGACAAACTTTTCCAAGAAACCAAAAACCTCCCCCCAAGGAAAATATTTTCCTTCAAAACAAAGAAAAGTACGGATTTCGAGAAAATTTGAAAAACGTTTTCCTGGAAACAAAGATGCAATCAAACAGTCAAAGGTGAAAAAAATTGTGGAAAATATGCTTTTCCTGGAAAAGTTTACCCAATCAAACACACCCTTAGTTATTCTGGTAACTTTTTTTTTAACTCTTTATTAATAAAAGAAATGTATTTTAATCAATTAACATCTATTTGAAATCAGTATATTATTAAAACCACAAGAGATTTTGGAATATTTTTCCTGTCAAAATCTTAATTGGCTTATTTATTTAAAAAATATATTTTTTTTGGAGATTTGAACCCATGACCTTTTGTGGGCTGGCAGAAGTCGGGGAACCTTCAAAGTGTATCACCAAACAGGGACGGATCTAGCCTTCAAGTCCAAGCTAGAGCGGCCGATTACTGTTGACCGTTGACAAAGGTTGACCGTTGACGGTCAACAACCGTTGACCATTGACAAAAGTTAACCATTCACCAGTAATTATGACATTTTATAGTTAACTAATGTTAAAGATTATAAATATGTATTTAAACACACCAAAATATAGATAAAGCATAAAATATTAGAAATATCATTCAATACAACTCAAAATAATAAGTGCTTCGTACAATTTCAATTCGTAAGCTTAGATAATTGCATCCTACGAGGTCTCATTATGAAAACGTTGCAAAATTATCTCATTTTCAATTTTTAAAAATATCTCCCGCTCAATATACACCACCAAATTGTCATTCAACCAATCATCTCCCATTTTGTTCCGCAATTCACTCTTAACTAGATTCATTGCAGAGAATACCCTTTCAACGCTTACGGTTGCCGAATATCAAAACCAATGTGATAAGCCTATAAACCAAGGGAAAATAACATTTCATTCTTGTTTCCACCATCTTCCTGGCTTTGCAAGATATGCTTTTAAGATTAAAAAATGCCTTATCACTTCTCACAAGCATAACAAACTTATCAAGTTCGGGTCTAAGTAACATGATGTCTTCATTGCCGAATCCAAATGGTAGAATCCGAAATTTAGATGTAGATCTTCGCCACAAAGAAGCAAATAATCAAATTAACAGTAAACTAACTAACTAAGCTAATATATTCAACCCTAAATTAAATATTGATCAACAAATAATCATAATTTGTTCTATTTCAAATTTAACACTACTAAACTAGTTAAAAGATTAAAAGAATTAAATGAGTAAAGAGTAGAGTACCAAACCCAAGATGAAAATAATTCATCAATCATCAATTAGCGGTGCCACGGTGAATCAACTAGTGGACACGGCGGTGATGGACTAGTAGTTGACGTCCGATGAGGCGATGAGCCGATGACGATGAGCAGAGCCACAGCCCGCAGAAGACCAGAGGCGTCAGATTTTCTAATTTATGATTTCAGTTCACGTATGCTTCAAGAATCATCCTAATACTAATTGGGTTTGGACTTTGGGCCCTTGGGTAATGGGAAATGGGTAGTTCTTGGGTTATTAAGTTAATAGGTAACTTATGGGTTTGACTAATGAGTAATGACTTAGGCCCAAAACACATTAGTCAAAAACAAAGTCCAAATGTATATAGCCCAATAAGCCCATTCCCGTAGCAAATACTAACCAGGCACTGTTCTTCTGTCTTCCTCGTTTTGTCGGACTGCTGCGCAGAAAAAGGGTCTTCCAACGACGGCAACTCGGCGGCTCTTCCGGCGGATCCAGCACGCGCGGCCGCGCGTGCTCGACGGGTGCTGGATCCGTCCCTGTCACCAAAGACGCAGACAGAAGCAATGATGACGTGGGTAACCATACCTAATATGATATGTTTATTATTATATATATTAAGATCGATGTCTACTACTGAACTACCAATCTCATAGTAGAAAATACGATTTATAGATTTTAATGAGTTTAAGTAGAAGTTGGATAATTAAAACGAATATTACACTTTCTCGCGGAAATTTATGTCTTTTGATATTTCCAACGGAAAATACTTGCCACAGAAAACATCCGGCGAAATTTTGTACGGATTCTACTTTCATCAGAAATTTTCGAAGGATTCTATTTTTCATCAAAAATCTGTCAGAAATTTATAATGGATATAAAAGCATGGTAGAAAATTTTTGACGGATAGATAATTCGTCAGAAATTACGTTGGAAAATATCGACGCAATATGAACCTCGTGAGAGATTATTGGCGGATTATCTGACGAAAACATTAGCGCCTTTTCAAGAGCCGCCATGTAATTGTCTTTGGTGGTCTTGTGGTAGTGGTCGGAAGATTTATGCGATGATTCGCTATTTTAAATCCTACGCGCATTTAAACAAATATTTCAAAATGACAATCTATTACATATTGCCACTTAATTTTTCTTATGGTGGAATTACGTGGTGTATGATTGCGTACTTGATGTTATATTCATTTAGTTTTTTCTTATGGTGCATCATTAATTAGAATCTCCAATATAATTGATCAGTGCTTGAGCTAGCTAAAGTACAACAGTCATTAGTCGATCGATCATTTGCCGCTTCTTCGATTACACGGCCACCCTTGGGATCTTTTCTTTACTTAATTCTTGAGAGCATTCGCTAGCTAGTTAGTTTATTCCGAATTATTTCTGCAATTCAGTTACATTATATTACATATATCTAATTTTCGTTCACATTTTGCAGTACAAAAATGAACTTTCTTGGGATAGAGGTTGTTGAGGAAGCTCGAGTGCCTCAACATGAGACTGAAAGAGACGAGGCTGCACTACTGAGGATAGATGAAATGAAAAACAGCTGGCGGCTCCCAGCGCCTGTCCTATGGTTTTTATAGCCCGAGGCGAGACATCAATCAGGCGCCCTCGTGCAGTCCCCAAAGAACGAAATTTTTAAACGTCTTTCTAACTATTAATTACCAGAAAAAGATCACATATAAGTCGATAAGGCGACATTTATATAAGCCGACAAGGCTATATTCATGCAAACCAACCGTGAAAAATTCATATAGGCTGGCAAGGCCACATTTATTTTCAATAATTTATTAAATGAGTAATGACAAACTATTGCTTACGCCAAAATAGAGACATTCTGATGAGTAAATGAAAGTGGTGATTTGTAACAAATCACTTGTCGATAAACATCTATTATCCATTACAATAATAAGCAAATAATTTATTAGTTAAAACTCCATAATAAAGCAATAAAGTATATAAACAGGCTTCTAAACGAGTCATGAATTTCAGAATTTGCTTAACAATAGAATACAGTCATTTAGTCAATACAATAACCAATAGATTAGCATTATACATATACATATAGTCATATACGTATAAATACACATATATTTTCCTATGAATATGCATAAATTTAAGAACACTATGAAATTTAAATTACATATGGAATTATGAATTTATGATAACTATGGGTAAATCTAATCACATCATACAATGACACAAAACATTAAATCATCTATTCGGTGGCTATTCCCAAATCCCAATTTCCGTTGCTCGGCAAGAAAGGATATCAATTATCATCATATGAATTTTAAAATTACAATAAGATTACAAGAACAAAATTAAGATTACAATTTAAAATAAGAACAAGAACAACAAGTTACAAGATTAAGATTAAGATTTAAAGGAATTGAGATTGCCATTTGCAATTGCAACATACCGATACCAAAGGCCAGAGGGGAAATCTGAAAATTCAAGATTAAAAATTAAAAATCTTCTTCTTGCAATTTGCGGCTTAAAATTGGGTTGAATTGGTTGATGTTTGGCTAGCGGCGGTTGGTCGACAAACTACTCCGAGTGATGGAGGCGACACCACAACAGTCTCAAGCGCAGACATTACATACGGAAGAAAAAATATCTCTGTTGCCGGTTGGTGTGGGCTTCTAATTTTTTTTATTGGACAGCTGATAGCTGAATGGGCCAACCCAGATTGCGCCTGTGGCGCCTGAGGCGAAGGCCTCAATGGCCTCTACATAAGGACCGGCCTCACCAGAGAGACAGGAGAAAGTACGAAAGAAGAAGAATTACAGCCTCTCCAGGCTACTATATATCCCTTTTCATTGCCTTCTTGGCCGTAGTTCTCTTGGCTGAATTTGCTGTGGTGGTCAAGAAGATATCTTCTGATCACCACCAGTACCACAAGGGCACCGAGGATAATTACACAGCGGCTCTTGAAAAGGCGCTACTCTTTTTTGACGCCCAGCGCTGCAAGTTCTGTTTATTACTTTTGATTATATTAAGTCTTATTATTTAGGATCAGTTAAAATATTATATTATTTATTTAAGCATTGCCATTATATTAATTACTGCTTATTCGATTATATTAAGTCTTACTACTGGGGACTTTGTACAATCAATAGGTAGCTAATTGTTGCAAAAGAGGGGTAATTAGTTCATGGGGCCAAGATCCAACAAATTTTGCAAGCTCTTTCTAGTTCGTGGAATTGAGCATAGAGATCAATAGTATAGAGATTAATTTAGAGAGTAGAATTGAGCAATGTGGAATTTACTGCATATATATTGCATTAAATTATAGAAATCAATTTAGACAATAAGTTTGATATGCATAGTTGGTACTTAGATATCTACACCTTCATCAGATCGTGGCATGTAATTGTAAAAGATATTTACGTGGTGATGAATTTTAGCTATTTCTGACGGAACATACTCGTCATCGAAAATTTTCCAAAATTTTGCAAAAATATTTTGGAGATTTTTTATGGATTCTACTTTTTGTCTAAAATTTTCAATTGATTCTATGTTTATCAAAAGTCCGTCAGAAATTTCCAATTGCTGTAAAAGTATTGTCAGAAATTTTCGATAGACGGATAAACTGTAAGAAACCACTAACTAACAATAAACTCCGATGGTATACGAACTCTATCATAAATCACCGATAGATTTTCGATCTGTCTAAAATTTTCCATTGTTTGGGTCAATTCAAAGTGGAACGATTTCAACACTATGCTAAGAGTGACATTCTATTTGGTCCCAAATAGAATGTGATTAATTATTTTTCCATTTAGCTCAAAATAACATATGGGAAAGTTAATTAAAGATTACTTTGGTGTTTATTGTTTGATCATTGTACAATTACAAAGCAAACAATACGAAAAAAAGGAAAATTTTGTGCTCAATTGCTTTCTTAACTCTGACTTCGTGACATGCTAAGAAATGCTCATGGTCATAAAAATTAATCAAATTGCTTTTTTTTTTTTTTTGCCAAAAGTTCATTGGAACTAATTATGTTATTCAAATAATGATGTGTGTGTATATATAAATATACGTACAAATTTCTCAGATTATTCTCATCACCATTATTTTTGTTGATCTCAGTCTCGTATATAGCAAATGATACACGGTCATCACATTTAATGATGGATCTGAAAATTTTAATGATAATAAAAGAAAAAATAAATTCAACTAAGATTACGTATATAAAAAAATATCGCTTAAAAAAATAATAATAAATTTTGTATCCAAAACTTCGAAAATAACCCCTACATCCATCCCTGACATTAATTATCTTGTTGGTTCATTTGGATTTGAAATTTGAACAATGTTTAGTACGTGTAGATGTTACGATAATGACATATTATAATTGCTATCGCGGGAACTTTGCGCCTCGATACTGCATTTATTTTCTGTTGGAGTTTCATAAGGAGATAATAATACCCAAAAGAAACAAAAAATAAAAATAAAAATAAAAAAATCCAGTAAGCTTTGTTACTCTATATAATTTAATTAAAGAGTTCATAGTACACGTAATTATTGTGTACTAAGAAATGAATTTCTGACAACCATTTTAACACGTGTTTCTCCTAAGTTTTAACATATTTTTACACACAAATCTGGTGGGACTACCTGTACTACACAAATCTCCATCATTCAATTTCACTTATTCTCTCTCCTATATCACCGGTTTGGCTTCCCCACAGTGGGGAACAGAAGCCAATACCCACGCCTACCACCTGGCAAGTAAAATTTTTTTTATTATTTTTTTAAAATGTTTTTTGGTATCTACACTAAATTAGATGAATAATACATAACTGCTCCCTGATGGCGGGGGGTCTCACCCGACCTCCATAATTTTTTTTTCCCCTGGGTACCAGAGCCAAACTCCCTATATCACATCAAATCATATAAAGATATATAAAAATACACATCCTAACACCCTTTTAGTACCAATTAAAGTTTGTCCAAAAGTGGTACAAAATGTATTCCGATCATTTAAATAAAAGAATTTTTAGTCGCAGAATTTAGAAATGTAGGTGTGAATATGGTTTTGCTATTCTCCAAAATTATTTACTTTTAGTTTAAGCACAAGCACAGAAAATACACTCAAATTAGATGAATTTTAAGTATTTATATGCTACATATAGTTTCTGTTTTTTTTTCTTTTTTCTTTTCCCTTATGGGATATGTTTGTTTTTACACTATATTCTTATCAGCCATTTTATGGTGCAGCTGGCCTATCTTTGGCCTCTCTCACAGCCCCGCGCCCCCTGCATTTTGGCTTGTATCTTGTGCCGAAGTTTGGCCACACCAGAAAATTGCCTGAATTATCATATTGTTAAATTTAATCATCTTACAATTAATTATGTATTTATATTCCATTTTAATAACTTGAGTTTTAAGAGTCACCCTGCCCGATCCAAGGGGTTTGGTCTAGTGGTAAGGTACATTCTTATCGATTTGTCTCTGGTTCGAGACACTCCACCCCACCCTTATAATCCCTAATTTGTATTAAAAAAAAAAAAGAGTAACCCTGCCCGACTTTGCAAACTTATCAAAAGTGTCCGTTTCTACTTCAACTATTCAATAGTATCAACTCGTGTAACTATATAATAGTGTCATTTTATCATCACACCGGTCAATAATGTCAATTTTTGCTTTTCACCTAGTAAAAATGGTCAATTTGTACTTCAATTGCGAATGTGATATGGAGGAGAGAGATAGAGAAGATGATTATTTTATTTGAAATAAATAGAAAGAAGTATAGGAAAAAGAGTGAAAAATAAAAAAGATGAGAGACATCAAAATAATTCAATAATAATAATAAAATAGCAGTAAAATAATTCTAGACGATCGTCTATTTTTAGATGTGACACGAAAATTTTTGAAGAAAAAGCGAGGAAAAATGGAATAATTGACATAAAAGTCATAAAAAAGAAAATACCAAAAAAATCGGGGACCCACGACTTGTCTTGTGTCTTTCTCTCTCCTTAGAAGAAATTGGCAATTGAAGGTTGCATGGCAAATGGGGTGTGTGATTATCATTTTATCTTCACACCGGTCAATGCTATCACAATATTTACCAAAAAATCGGGGACCCTTTTGCCAAGGCCGAACCAAAAGCCAGCTGGTTGTTGTGATGGTTGTCCATCTAAGGTTAATAAATAAACGCCGACTGTTCCGATCATTACAACAATAAATAAATGCAGAATGTTATTCTATTTGAATACGAACTTTTTATTTTGGGTGGGTTTCTTCCATTTTTCACACGAATTAATATTTTCATTAGGAAAAAAATATTGAAAATGATTTTTTACTGTACTCTTATTTAGTGAGTCTAAAAAAATATAAAAACTATCAAATAACTTTAAGGTGTGTAACTTAAATGAGAATATAATAATAGATGAAAAGGTTTATAATTATTATCTGATATGTTACTCGTCAAAATTGAGATTGGGCCTTAGCAATTGTACAAAGGGTTATTGGGCCTTGATCAAGCCCAATCCACGTCTCGGCCCACACGGCCCATTTCGTCTCTATATAAGGGTGATGTGCATTTATTTAAAAGGTGTGTTCATTCTACATCCACGGATAAAAAACCCGACTTTCCTATACTTTCAAGCACTTTCGGCCACTGACTTGACAGTCAGAGTCCCCGCCGCCGCCTCCGCGGTGGCCCGGGGCTCTAACGGGTTGTTGTGTGTACAGAGATGCAGGGTCAACATCAGATTCTGATTGGCGCCCATTTATGGAGGTCGGCTGTCTCGACTCAGGGAGAGAGATATCGGCATTCATTTTTGGAGGTCAACATGATACAAAAAGCAAAAATTATCCGGTGCCCACCAGAAAGAAAGAAAGAGAGGGGGAAAAAGAAACTGACCCGATGCATTAATATTTTTTGAACCATGCTACAATACCATAATAGATGCCATAATAATTGATATAATGGATATGTAGTATGATCCTACAATTTCAACCATTCCATCACTTTTAGATGGACGGTTATTAAATATACCAACTACCATTATATCAACCATTATGACATTTATTATGATAGTCTAGCATTTTCCATATTTTTTATACATGTGAAAAAAAATGCTTATATAATTAATTAGGCCATAGAGAAAGTACCTATAGTAGTATATATATTTAAGACCCCACTAATTAGAATAATAATTGAAACTTTATTATAATAATAATAATATAAATTGAAGGACACTTTATTATAAAGAATTGGTGAGAATATTATCGTGTAAAATATTACAGATATCGCATTCTTGTTTAAAACCTCCCACAGTCTGTCAATTTTGGTGGGCATTATCTATAATATGAAAACAAAATAACATTACTGTTATAAATAATTCAAAAGTTGGATGCATTATTGTGAATGAGTTGTGAATGACTATGAAATCATGTGAGGATGAAAATAATTGCGAATAATTGTCTGGCTTGATTGATAATCGTGTGTAATATGACTCATCATTTTTATTTTGATTACTACACATTGATGGTCTATAAATAGACCTCGGTCGTGAATTGATAAAATGAAGAAGAAGGAAGAAAGTTCAATATATTTCCCTCTATTATAACATGGCATTTAAGGTATTTTTACTTTGATTTTACAACCGTTATCGGCTGGTCTCTACACTAGAGCTCACTCTTGTAGTAAAGAAATATCTTTCTACTGATTCATCTTATAGATGACCTCTGTATCAAGCCTAATTATTACAAGATAATCACGATTTTTACAAGAAATTTTATTTTATTATTGTGTACAAGTACTAATTCAAATTTCAAAACAAAATATACTAAGCTCATCTAAATTTTTGAAAATGTCGACACAAAACTTGATTTTGTCGCTCTTGATATTTACGTGATAATTATTCATCATGGACACTTGATCTTTGAGATTCACTTGATCTCAAAAGGGTTAGGTGAAACAATAATCGAAGGAAATGAAAGATCCCGGCGGGATCGTGCAGTGACGTTAATTTTCGCTTCGGCGACACTACATGCATCTCGATGGTAGAATACCTCACGATCAAAGATCCATCATTACGTGGAAAAATTTAAAGACGGTCACGATCACCAAAATTTGTCGTCACGCCCAGGCGATATCGATGGATGCACTTGCGCTGCCAAGATTTTAAATCTGTAAAAGGTGCAATTCCGAATTATTAGAATCGTTACGAATTACTTTTCTAATGGTGAAGAAATTGCCGAGCAAGATATGTTAGAAAAACTTTTCAACATTCCATGCCTCGACGTGCTCTGGCTGATGCTCGAGCGTGAATTTCAAGCGTGTCGGAACTTGTATCTTGCTTATTAGTAGCGAGAACAAAATAATGACTACTCATGAAAAACCGGGATCGTCAACAGGATCACAAAGCGATACGAGAAACAAATGGAACTATATGGCCTGAGGTAAATGCAGCGTTAGGAAAAATAATTCAGGCGTGGGCGTGGGCGTGGGCGTGAGCGCGTGGGCGTGGGCGTGGGCCGCGTGGGCGTGGCGAGGGTTTAGGCGTGAATTCAACATGATAATGGAAAAGCTCATTTCGATATAATGGCGAATCGGCAACATAATAAGCGAGGTTCAAATTTGGAAAAATAATGGAAATGATTCATTTGATAAAAGCGATGTGTGAATGCTATCGATGTGGAATACGGGCATTAGTCCGTATATGTCGTACACCAAAGCATTTGGTGGACTTATATATAAGCTTCGACCAAGGGAAAGAAAGGAAAAGAAAAAAGTTGAAACCAATTTTCTTGATTGGGATGGCCGGAGTCAATGGAACTCATTTTGATACTCTCACTTTTTCCGGATCCCAGATCATACAAACATTGGAAGTTTGATGGAAAATATCGATTAAATAATTCTCTAATGAAGTATTATTATATTTATGGTGTATTATGTGTGAAATATTTTCTATAATGCTTTTGTGTGATAAGTGTGGAATTGTTATCTTTATATTTGTATTGTTATTTTCCATTAAGTGTTATATGTAATTGTTGTTTGTTAAGCTGGTATGAATTTTATATTTTAAATTTCTTTTGTAGACCATGACAAATTGCCAAGATATTTGCCCCTGGCTGATAGCGCATTCATACTATTTTACAAGATAAGAAGTTTTTCTTGGATTGTGACAATCTGAGAAAAATTATGTCTATACAATTTACAGTGCATCAAATATTATTGAAGGCTCAGAGTAGGGTATTATCCACCAAATGATACACAATTGAATATAGATGATGCACTTTATTCTAGCAAATCGAGAAGAAAATTGCTTAGTTTTAAGGATATGCAAAAATGGATATCACATTGAAACAATGGAAGAAAATAATAAAGAATATCTTTACATAAACTCATTTCTATACTGGGCATAAGCGGATTAAAGAAAAAACTTCCATCCTTCCATCCTGGAATGTATTATACATTCATAAGAGCGATTGAGTCTAACAACATCATAAAATCAAAATTTATTGACTCAAAGGTTCTTAAACTTTGTACGATAGATTTGGGCACCCGAGAAACGACTATGATGCAACGAATAATTAAAAGCTCACATGGACATCCTTTTAAGAACTTTAAGACTATTTTACCAAATGAGTGTCCATGAAGCTTGTTCACAAGATAAATTAGTCATCAGGACCCTCTAAAACAAAGGTAAATGTTGAATCGCCAGCTTTTTAGAAAAGAATTCAAGGTGATATTTGTGGACCTATACACCACCTTGTGGACCAATTTCGTTATTTTACGGTCTTAGTTGATGCATCTACTAGATGGTCACATGTTTGCCTACTTTCAACTAAACGATGCATTTGCTAAACTATTAGCCCAAATTATAAAATTGCGAGTTCATTTCACTGATTATTCGATCAGTCCATTCGATTTGATAATCTTGGTGAATTTAGATCAAAAGCATTTGATGATTATTATGCAGCTATGGGAATTGAAGTTGAATATTCTGTTGCTCATGTCCATACACAAAATGGATTAGCGAATCATTTTATTAACGCCTCAATTTATTGCTAGGCCTATGCTTATGAGGTCAAACTCCAGCAACTTCTACTTGGGGACATCTTTGTATTACATCTTTGCGGCATTGATACGTCTCGGACCAAGCGCATATCATCAATACTCCCCTTTACAATTAGCATTTGGTCAAGAACCTAATGTTTCTCATCTTGAATTTTGGTTTTGTGAAATGCTGTACCAATTGCACCACAGCGTGCAAAATGGGTCCCCGGCGAAACTTGGAATTTATGTTGGGTTTAATTCATCAATCATCATCGGTACCTAGAACCTTTAACGGGTGATCTATTTAATGCATGCTTTAATGATTGTCATTTAATGAAATGAATTTTCCAACAGCAGGGGTACAAAACTACATCTGAAAGAAAAAATGAACTTTCTGGAATGAAGACTCTAGCTCACTTTGATCCCGAAGCGATAAATGTGAGAGAGAAATTGAAAATCTTATTCATTTGCAAGAAGCGCATATGAAGCGCACGATGCATTTGTGAATACAAGGAAAGTCACCGTCGCATATCTGCATTAGAGAATACATAGGCAAAAATTGATGTCCCCTTGAGGACAACAGTTCTGACAAATGAATCTAAAATCGCCTGGAAGCGTGAGCCGACGATTGGTTCCAAGGATTACATGCCTAGAAAGAGAAAGGGTACAAGACATAAACCAACAAAAAGAATCTTTGCAGTAATGATAAAAGCGATTGATCAATCAAATAAAATATTTAAAGTTCCAAGAGGAACGAAGCATCCAAGAAGATTGAGGTTCCTTGAGAACGAAGTATTCGAAAACCATGAGATATCAATAGATTATTTACTATCTAATAACTTATGGGAGCAGAAAGCCTTATTTGTAGATGATATATTCTCCTTTAATGTTGCTAGTAAAATTGTGCAAAGTGAGGATTACGAGCCACAATCTGTTAAAGATTGCGAAATAGAAATGATTGGCCAAAATGGAAGGAAGCCATACTGTTTGAATTAAATTCTTTTGTATAAACGAAGTATTCGGACTGTAGTTCAAACACCAAAAAATGTAATCCTGTAGGATACAAATGGGTTTCGTAAAGAAGAGAAATGAGAAGAAACGAGAATTACAAGGTATAAAGCAAGGCTTGTAGCGAGGATTCTCTCAAAGACCGAGGAATTGACTATGAAGAAAGCGTATTCTCCCATAATGGATGCTATTACTTTTAGATTTTTGATAAAGTCTGGTGTGAAAAACTTGACATGCGTCTTATGGATGTAGTAACTGCATATTTATATGGTTCATGGCAGTGATATATATATGAGAATTCCCGAAGAATAAAAGTGCGAAGCACTTAGTGCATGCCCAAATAATGTGTTATCAATTAAATTGCAAAGATCACTATATGGTTTGAAGCAATCAGGAAAAATGTGGTTCAATTGCTTAAGTAATTACACATTAAAAAGGGATACAAAAATGATGACATTTGTCCTTGTGTCTTCATAAAGAAAGCGGATCTTTGGATTTGCAATCATAGCAGTCTATGTTGATGATTTAAATACTCATTGGAACTCACGAAGAGATTAATGAAGCATTGAAAGTACTTGGCCGAATTTGAGATGAAAGATTTAGGCAAAACCAAATTTTGTCTAGGTTTCACAGTTGAACATTTCCCAGAAGGAGTTTTGTTCATCAATCTTCATATCTTTGAAAAAGGTTTTGAAACGATTTATATGGATAAAGCACACCCTCTAACATCACCTATAGTCGTTTGAACACTTGATGTTGAAAGGGGACGCGTTCACCACCTGAAGATGGGGAAGAAATCGCTTGGTCGTCACAATGCAGTATCTTAGTGCAATTGGAGCATTACATTATCGACAAATTGCACTCGACCAGGACATAGCTTTTACGCAAATCTCCTGGCAAGATATAGTCATACACCTACCAAAGACATTGGAATGGTATTAAACACATTCTCCGATTATCTAAAGTACGTCCCGATTTAGGTTTATTTTATTCACATAATTCTCGATCTACTTTAGTTGGATATCTGCAGGCCGGAGATACTTATCAGATCCCCATAAAGGCAAGTCCCAAAGCAGGATATGTATTTCTGGCGTGGAGGAGCTGCTATATCTTGGAAATCTACAAAACAAACTTTGGCGCAACATCATCAAATAATGCCTTTGAACTCATTGCAATTCATGAGACAAATCGGGAATGTATGGTTAAGAATATGACTCATCATATACAAACATCATGTGGGCTATCCAATAAGAAAATCAAGCTGTGTTGTATGAGGATAATCGACTTGCATCACACAACTCAACAAAGGTTACATCAAGGGAGATAGAAGCTGCATATCTCTCCAAAATTTTTATACACATGACCGCCAGGAAAAGTGGTGAAATTGATGTTCAATAAATTCGCTCAATTGACAATTTAAGCGGATTTGTTCAGCGTTACCAACATCAACCTTTAGAAAATTGGTGTACCAAATTGGCATGTGGCGACTTAAGGACCTTGAACAATGTCATTATGAGGAGAATGTTGTACTCTTTTTCCTTGATCAGGTTTTATCCCGTTGGGTTTTCACGACAAGGTTTTAATGAGGCGACATATTTATACTCTGTGGTGAACATCGGGAAGCGGTTTGCTCTTTTTCTTGATCGGGTTTTTATCACTTTGGGTTTTTCACGACAAGGTTTAACGAGGCAACACATGGGCACCCACAATCAATTTTTTTGTATAAATAGTCATTCAAGGGAGTGTTATAAATAATTCAAAAGTTGGATGCATTATTGTGAATGAGTTGTGAATGACTATGAAATCATGTGAGGATGAAAATAATTCATGAATAATTGTACAACTTGATTGATAATCATGTGTAATATGACTCATCATTTTTGTTTTGATTCTATACTTGATGGTCTATAAATAGACCTCAATTCATGAATTGATAAATGAAGAAGAATGAAGAAAGTTCAATATATTTCCTCTCTATTCTCTTGTAGCATTTAAGGTATTTTTTTACTTTGATTTTACAACAATTACATCTTTATTTATTATAGAAAATTTTTAACTCATAGTTCTGAAATAAAATATGAATTAAAATAAGTAATCCAAAACTACTAAAGAATAACTCGAGAAAAAGTTATATCCATACTTTATATAAAAACTAATAGACAGTTTACGAACATGCATACTCTTGTATCAACCATAAGCATGACATCCTAGTCAGTAGATACATGGGGTGGGTGTAGTCGTATAGAGTCCAACGTGGACCCATCCATTCTTACTATACATCGTGTCAGCCATTAGTAGGAGAGTATTTTTTAAACAATTTCAAAAATAGAAAATAAATTCTCATTTCAAAAGTTAAATAAGCAAATAGTACGGAATCAAACATTAATTTATTAATATTGCAATCAATGTCATCGTGACATGCCTTTATTATTTCAATCACCGTGATGTGGACAATCATCACAACAACATGTTCTATCTAAACAGTTACCGCTCTTGCATGTAAGGTATTTGCAAAACTTATCGCACTCTGCAAGACACGCTTCTCGCGATGGAGCCCTGTAACTAAAATTACTTAGACAAGGATTTTCTTCCATTGTACCTGCAGTCATTATTATAAGTAAATATTAATTATTATCTAGCATTTTTGAGTTTTATGGGAATTTACATATACTACCCTTAGCAAGAAGTAAAGCAAATGCATGCAGGAGACAGTGTAAAAAATTACCAAATGTAAGGAAGCTGGAGAGCACCAAAAGAGTGAGCCATAAAGCAAAGATTTTCATGATAGTCGATTGAAGAAGGATTTTTTTTTTTTTTTTTTTGGGGTTGGGAGAGCATTCATTTATATATAATATATAGTAGTAGCTAGTAATCTAATTTTGTATATTATACATTACAATATATTACGGTAATCTGAAATTTGATTCTGTATCGATAAAATCTTGTAAATTGTTATAGTCGATATATAACATGCATTTTCAAAGATTTCAAAACTTCTCTAATGTTCATCTTGAATAATTTATGATTTTATTTCCAAATATGTTAAAATCTCGTATTTATAATTTATGATTTTATTTCCAAATAATGTTCATGTTGCGGAAATCATGCATGGACTCTGGGTGATGAAGGGTTTTTGCTTTTTAATTAAGTCAAAGTACAACTCATGTTTGGATGTGAAGATAAGTCGACCCATCCAAATTTATAAGTCGACGGAACCAGCTGTTGTGCCTTGTTTGGAGATTCGGATTGTGCCATATTCGACCTTCATACTGAAAGCAAACTGCTGTTAGGTAGACATATATATATATATATATATGTTCAGTTCTCCTACATTCATATAAAATTCACATATTCTTTAAATATATATATATATATATCATATATGTATATATAAAAAATTCACATATGGTGACCTAATATTCTCATATAATTGTCTCGTGATCAATATATTGTAATTCTGCTAGCTAGCTAGCTAGCTAGTGCATGATTAGGATCAGTTAGTATCATTTACTAAATTATTATTACTTAAATTAATAGGTTGAAAATAAACATATAAATATTTCCTCACGCTAATTAATTAGTTTATTTTTTGGATGTGATGACCTTTTTTTTTTTTTAAGTTTAAAGTATAATCTGTATCGTATTGAGAAATTGAATTTGAAACTCCTAAGTTTGAGGACTTCAGCCTAGTAAGTTTGGGGACTTCAGCCTAGCCCCCTAACCAAACGGGGCTAGGCCTCGTTTGCTAGACACGATGACTTATTCAACGTAAAATGAAGTAATAAAAGCCCCTATGTATTGTCCACATGTGAGGACTTCGTGAAGATTAATTAATTACACATAAAACAGACGTATTGAAGAACAGAAACCAAATATATTTTCGTACAATTTTTGGTTTAGTAAACCTTTAGAAAAAGTAGTACTACTTTAGAGACGAAGATTGACTTTTCAAGAAGAATGGCGATATTTACAATCATAGTTTGTCGATCATCCAGGGTGTGTTGAAGAGCATAAACTATTATATTTTATTAAAATTAATTCTAGTTTAGAGGACATTTACACGAAGTAGTATTTCCCATGCGGAAGTTGACCTTCCAAGGAGAATAAAGATATCATGTATCATTTGTCGATCTTCAATATTGCAATATATTTCGTTAGCTTACGTGATTTCACCATCTTCAATGTATATTAAATGTAAGATTTGATAGAAAATCAGTTACTGATTGATTGTTAATTATTATTATTATTTATTTATTTATTTTGAATTACAAGGGGGAGTGTTTGTGGGGGATGGGAGAGGGGGATTAAACTCTTGATTTAGGGGAATGGAAAACTAATCCGAATATTATTAGGTCATATGAATCTTGGCAAATCAATTACTGATTTAATGTCACATCATTTCAGGAAAAATATATATACTGTAGCCAACATTTCCTAGACAACTAACAGATAAACATTGACTAATGACGCCCATTGATTAAGGCTCTTTACCTGTTGTACGATTATCAATTTTGTTCTTGCATCATGTCAATATAAAATAGCGGGCTCTGTTAGCAATTTGAAGATTTTAAAGACTAAAGTCAAGGCCTAATCAACATATATATATATATATATACACACATTGAGTTTATCAATTCTTGCATTGGGTAAAGTTCAAATTCGGTTTGTGTTACGCACAATGAGTACTAAGGTATGATAATGTGGCACCATGTATATGTCATATGTGCATCCCACAAACCTACGAGGTTTATTTCTTGATTTTATTGTAATTTCGGTGGTCGTTGTGTGACAGAAAACTGAACTCAAGGTCGCCATTAACTGCGAAAAATGCAAGACTGAAGTTCTTAAAGCTGTTACCAAACTTACAGGTATGTCATCGACTAACATTACACGTAAGTTGTACGTGCAAAACAACAGCATAACCCATAACTTGATTCGATAATGTTTCAATCATTGTCCATGGGTTATCTGGTTATTTCGCAGGTTGTGTAAATCCATCTATAATGAAATACTTGATATACGTATACTTTTGAGCAAATGTTTCTGCCCACACATGGGCATATGCGAGGCACGTACCCCCCTCCCCCCATAGTGAGGAGGGGCGGGTGCCGTTCATCCACCCATGTGTGGGTGCCCACTTGTGAGCAACAGAACAAACTCTAGTCTTTTGTGCCTAGCTAGTTACATTTATCATCTCGACTGTATATCAAATGTGAATCCCACACGTTGGAATTTCTATAAAAATATAAACTAATGTGAAAGGAATTGAGCTGCTCCTCTTGATGTATAGGCATTGACGAGGTAGCCTTGGCTGCTGATAAGGGCACATTGACTGTTGTTGGGACTGTTGATCCTGTGTGTATAGCTACTGCTATTAGAAAAAAAGGAAAATATACAGAAATTACAAGTGTGGGCCCACCAAAGAAACCAGATCCTCCGAAGGAAAAGGAAAAAGAGAAGGAAAAGAAAGAGGAGCCTAAACCTTGTCCACCATTACCTGCATGTTGTAAGCAATGCCAACTTGTAGGTTTTAGCTATGTCACCTATGATAGTCCCCCTTGTACAATTCTATAAATATTAAGGTGTGATTCATTTGATCATTGCCAAACTTGTTGAAATGATGTTTGGACCATGTGATTTTATCATGTCTGATACTCTTCTTGTTCTCCTAATGTGTTCATGATATATTTGAAGCTAATGATATTGTTATGAACTAGAATTTTATGCTTTGAGAAGTGAGAACCAATTAATGACATTTGTTACCCCAATTGATCTCTTCCCAACGGATCTCTTTTCCAGCGGCTCCCAACACCTCTTCCCCCCTGATTTGGGGGGGGCTCTTGCTCTCTCTTGCTGGTTCCAGCAAGAGCTGGAACTAGATCTTCTCTGCATTTATTACAATAGAAAAGTAGTTTGAAAGAATAATAGGGATGGATTTATTGAGATTGTAATTGTTGATATATTTGATAAGTTAAACACAATACAACTAATAACAGAATTATGGTCGAGATTTATAGATGCAAGATGTGTCTAATTTGTCTGTGCATGATTCCTTTTTCTTTATTTATTTATTTATTTGTTTGTTTTTTTCTCTTGTGTGAAACATATATACAAGAAAGGCATTTACATTGACATTTACAAATAGTAGATAATTAATAAGAACACAAGTATATACATGCACCTCAAGACATTTTTCCGCACCATGAAACAGATAAAGCTCGTTACTTAAGAATATTTTTATTAAACTTCTCAAATTAAAAAAAAGAATATTTTTATTAAAGAGAAGATGAGAAGAAAATGATATAAATCCACAAACTTTCCATTTATTAAACATTGGTCCTTTTCCATCTAAGTATATTTAATTTCGTCAACTTCAGAGCATGCACAGTATAAATTGGTATATATCTGACAAATAGAGTGAAGGGTGTAGATTGAAAAAAAGAATTAATTTCCGGTACAAACTGGCTTAGAAAGAGGGATATACATTGAGGAGGAATAATGAAAAAACTATAAATTAATAATCATGTTTGATATACCATTTGCGTCTAAACAATATATGTTAGACATTATCTATTTAACTTCAAATTTCATGCAAGCATCTTTATGCTGCGTGACACTATTTGTAATCCAGCAGCAATTGGAATGTTCTCCTGGCCTTTTATGCATTTCTATAACAAAAGTGGCCCTATATAGCCATATAGGTAAAATCACCATTAAATAATTATTAATACAATATTTATAAAGTCATGATCATGAAATAGAGGATTGGTTTCTCCAAAGTTGATAGATTCTAATTTGATAGTAACATGAAAGGTCCATTGTAATGAAAATGGTCGGATTAGAGGATATACTTGCAAACTGCTAGAAGTAGATATATCCCTGTACAACTTTTAGTCTACAGGATAGAAAAAACGTGTATATTTATCTTTTTTCTAGATTATTCTCTGATTATATATTAACTAATACATAATTTCTTTGTGGTTGAATTCCACTATACAGACAATTTTTACAAGAAATCGATAACAACATTAGCTAGAAATAGATTAAGGGACAAAATGTGCAACTCCTATGGTAGTAGAATCAAGATGACAAACATACATTTACGTTTTGTCCCCTTTATAAGACAAAAGACTCCCTACGAACTACAGTCTTGAGAAATTGAGAAATAGAATTATGTTAAGACTTACAATAAACAGAAACATAACCAACTAATAAATTGATATGGTACATCATCACTGCTTAACATAACCTAAAGTCGAACATTCAATCTACAAGAAAAAGATATATCTGAAGAAAAGAGCCCGTCTTTAGTAATCTATCGAATAATCTGTATTAATAATTTCGGGAAAAAAATTGGGCGACTCAACATGCATTGTAGTTAAGAAATGCCATCTTCCTGAATTAAAGTTTATCAATGCAATGTGCATGATGGTAATGGAACTGTTCTAAAGGCAACTTCAAGCATAAAGGGTCAAATATTAATCACCAAAGCATATTTAGGATCGAAAGTATATCTTGGTTTGTATAAATAGAAATATAAATAACAGAGTGACAACAAGAAGGCGATCAATAAGATGCCAATGGACGTTATATACAAAGACCTTGCTATCCTATATGTATGATTAAACCAAACCCTCCTTTCGCATATTCACATTTCCCTCTTAAAATTAGTCTGCTAATTAGCTTCTCACAAGGCTGCCAACCATGGTATGTATTTCTAAGACCTTCACTACCACCTATGATTTTTATCTTCTAGAGTATAATATTATGTAATACTAAACATGATTAGATAGTACGACTAATAGAATTTTAACAATTTTGTGTTAATATCATCGAGTGTTGTCGTGTGTTAATCGAATATGCCACTAAGCATCATCATGCAAGCAGGCAGAAGAAGTGAAGACAGAATACAACACTCTAACCCCACGGAAACTACAAGGGAAAGGGGGATTTAAGGCAACTTCTTTCATTTACGGTATAGTCAAATAATACTGTTCATGGTTATCGAAACATCTTTTTCTGATCAAATAATGAGACTACGTCTATTTGTACGCTGTATCTAAATTATGTATGTATAAAGGTATGGTGGCATTGGAGAACATGGGGTTTATTGCAAACATGGTGAGCTTGGTGCTGTATTTCTGGCTCAAGCTGCATTTTGATCTTTCGGGTGCTGCTAATACTCTCACAAACTTGATGGGATCAGCTTTCTTGCTCTCAGTTGTTGGTGGATTCATTTCGGATACCTATATAAACAGATTTCACACATGTCTAATTTTCGGGGCAATTGAGATACTGGTTAGTTTCTCTCTCCCTGTTTTCCCCATCTGTCTAAGTAAGGCAATGTTGTGTTTAACTTGTTCTACCTAAAAATACTTCTCTTTAGTCAAAGTCAAACTTCAATATTAACAACACTCGTTCCAGTTCTACTCGGTTCCTCTCCAAGTGGGAAGAAGACCTTATTCTCCCTATAGCTAATGTGATAGTTGAATATTGGTTTTGAAATAATAAGGTATCGCCACATGGAAAGATTTTATCGGGTCACATCAGCAATGAGGAGAATAACATCACCAGACATGGGGAGTACAACGGGAGCGTACCCACAAAATTCAATTCTCAAATCACCATTTATTATTATCCACACATAATATAAGTTTACCTAAATACACGCTTACTTTCATACTCGATCCCAATTAATGAGGTGGTATTTATGTATTTCCTTAGGCTCTAGTACTGATGACAATTCAAGCCCATGACGAGAAGTTGCAACCAGAGGCTTGTGTTGGCAAGTCGAGCTGTATGACTGGTAAACCGGCGATCATGTTCTACTCATCCCTTTGTTTATTGGCACTGGGATCAGGTGGAGTTAGGGGGACTCTCCCTGCACTTGGAGCTGATCAGTTTGATCAGAAGGACCCAAAGGAGGAAAAGGCTCTTCTTGGCGTTATTTCAATTGGCTGTGTCTCAGTACAGTCGTTGGTGCACTTATTGGAGTCACTTTCATAGTTTACATTGCCACAAACAAGAACAACAAAAACTGGTGGATTGGTTTTCTCATAACCACTGTCGGTACATTTGCTGGTTTCGTAATTCTTGCCCTCGGAAAGCCTTACTACCACCTTCAAGTCCCCAGAGGAAGCCCCCTCGTAAGAGTTACACAGGTATCGCTCGTCTCTTCTATAATTATTGAAACCTTTTAAATTTTCAGATTCAATTTGTACAACCAAAAAAAAAAGAAAAATCAGATTCAATTTTTCGTTCACGAGAAAAATTTAACTCTGCATACATGGAACGCGGATGATGTCAAGCCCGAAGAAAGGAAGAGTCCCTTTTTAAGTGAAAAAATAAAAATGAAAGGTCACGAGCCAGACCTTTGCTAATAATGTCAAGATTTATCCACAACTATGAGTTGGTGCTTGTTTCATCTTACTACTTTCCATTCTACTTTTCCCATATTCAATTTTCATTAAAAATTCTATGAGACTCACAATTTTTCATACTTTTCAACCACTTATGAACTACACAATCTCTAGAAAACTTAAAAATATGCACTTATTGGATTCAATTTGGCCAGGCCGACGTCCAGTTTCAGAGAGGCCTAGAATGGCTCACTTATGTGTCTGTGCTGGCCCAGGTTGGGTTTTTGTTGAGGGGCCACACGGACTAGAAAAACAGCATGGACTTTTTTCTGTTTATGGTCATGACTTGTATATTATTTCACAATTTTAAGATTGTAAAATGAAATTCACAGGTCATTGTTGTGGCAATAAGGAATAGAAAGTTGCCACCTCCGGAGAGCCCCAGTGAATTGTATGAGATTAATGAGAAAGAATTAGATTACACAGAGGTCAAGATTGCTCATACTGAACAATTCAGGTACTATTTATGTATTCACGACATTTTAGCAGTATGTAAATACTTCACAGAATAGATTTTTCTAAAGGAAAATGTTCTTTGGGGGGAACTCTCGTGACTTAGAAGTAGTGGAAAAGTAAAAGATGTTATAGATCCACTCTGTACCTGGTTGAAAAATGAGTTTTTTAAAAAAATGGCTTGTGAAGAAACAGATTCCAAACAAGCATTTAGTGTTTATACAAAAGTGCGGTTGAAAATGATTATGAAGAAAGTGATTTTTGAAGAAATCTTAACCAAACAGGCCCTTACTCAGTAGGCCAGAACTCGAAAACTTATTGAATAAGATTTTCTCTGATCTCGTCACATAAACTACAGCAATTGCATTGTAAAACTGTGTGGTTTTAGTATGATCTCAAATTTTGCTGAAGCATGAGACAGCAGACAAATCTTTGATATTATATTTAACCATGCAACTTCAAATCATCACAAGAATCTTATAGACTATGTACCTGAATGCATTCCTAATAGCTAAAGACTTCTTGACATCATGGCTGATCCAGGTCACTTGACAAAGCTGCAATACCTCCCAAAGATGTTGAGCCTTTACCCTGGAAGGTCTGCACAGTGACACAAGTTGAAGAAGTTAAGGTTCTAACAAGGATGTTACCAATCATAGCCAGCACAATTATAATGAATACATGTCTGGCCCAACTACAAACATTCTCGGTCCAGCAAGGTGACGTAATGGACCGTTACCTGGGCTCATTTGAAGTCCCTGCTGCATCAATACCTTTCATTCCTCTAGTCTTCATGATCATCCTTCTTCCCATCTATGAATTTACTTTTGTGCCATTTGCACGCAAAATTACCAAGCACCCATCAGGGATTACTCAGCTTCAACGCGTCGGGGTCGGTTTGGTCCTTTCAGCCATGTCCATGGCAGTTGCAGCTCTTGTAGAAGTAAGGAGAAAGCACCAATCATGGAAGAATCCGTTACAGCCCATTAGTCTGTTTTGGCTATCGTTTCAGTATGGCATTTTTGGAATAGCAGATATGTTCACTCTAGTTGGGCTGTTGGAATTTTTCTACAAGGAAGCTCCTTCAGGGATGAGATCCCTCTCGACATCGTTCACATGGATTTCACTGTCGTTTGGCTACTTCTTGAGCACCATATTTGTAGACATCATTAATTCGGTGACCAAGAGAATCACACCTAGCAAACAAGGGTGGTTGCATGGACAAGTATTGGACCAGAACAATTTGCATCTCTTCTACTGGTTTCTGGCGATACTTAGTGTCCTTAACTTCTTTAACTATCTCTATTGGGCAACATGGTACAAGTACAAACCAGAAGACAAAAATTTTCCAACTGCCCCCAAGTCAATACCAATGAGTGGTGTACCATTTCTCAAGGCAGGTGATGAAGATGTATCTAAGGCCACTGAACGCGGTGAAGAAACCAATGTGAAGAATTGACAAACTGGTGGTGTCCAAATTACATGAGCAAGAAATGGAAACTCCATGCTGCTAAAATACACATATTCTGTGTTGATAGATGATGGTCTTTGTTGCTGGCCTTTCTATGTTTTGGATATAATCTTTCTTTTGAATGTTTTTGACCTAAAATTGTTGGACCCCTACTAGATGTTGCAGTACACTTAATAAGACTGTAAAGATTTGAGTTCTTGAGTAAATTCAAAGGATTTTTGAAATTTTGAAATGGTATATGATTGGTCGAAAGGACTTGGATGCAAAGAAAGCTGGACGAAAAATATTTTAATGTTTCGAAATTCGACATTTAGAGAGAAGTCCGCCTCATATCATTTGAAATAGAGTTTGAGAGACTCTTTTCGTTCCAATTTCCTATCCAGTATCCAATCACTTAATAGATGGAGCAGGATATTGACCAATGAACCAATGTTGGATAGACCCATTAACAGGCAAAAAAATTGCCTATGATCTCATAGACAATTACATCTAGACATCAGATAGGAAAACATAAACGTTCTCCTGTAATAAGAGAATAGATGAAGAAAATGAATTTCGACATAATTAGGTTTCCTTCAACATTAGAATCAGAATAAAACATAAATATATAAATAAATCAAATAATGATTTCTTAAACTGGAACTCAATCTGTTAAACAGACTCAAAGAAAATCTAGTCAGTACTCAACCAGCATTGATATCAACACAGGACATGACAGCTTACTATTAAAACCTAAACATTTCAAAACCATTTTGTAACCGATTAAATTAAAATCCAAGCAAAAGGCAGGATTAGCAGATAATAGGATTCATATATATACATTTGAAACTGATACACATTGTATCTCAATTTGTAAGGGATTCAAGAGCCATTCAAATCCGCATAATTCATTCATATGTGAAATATACTTGATCAGCTTAAGAGTAGATTAAACTTTACCATATTAGCTAACACTCTAATTCTAATCAAGCTTGCCATTGATTCTCTCTATTACAGTAATAAGCCCTTGAGTGCCAAGCTTATCCTCACCATTAGCCACCATACCTGCAAACAACTGCTTTGACAACGCAGCCCCAGGCAAAACCACCACATCATCTTCATCACCCTCCTCCACATCCACTCCCATTCCTAAATCCTTCACCATGTACTCTGCAAATCCCCCTGGCCTAAAATCCCTTTCAATCATCCTCTTCCCAAACAACTCCATCACCATCGACCCAGCGGCTCCACCCCTCACCGCTTCTATAAACTTCCCCTTATCCAATCCCGCCTTTTCTGCAAACACAAGCCCTTCACTCAGTCCTACTAAATTCGCCCCCACTGTGATCTGATTCGCAATCTTACAACTCTGCCCCTTTCCTGGTCCGCCCATGTAAGTCACCTTCCCTAGTGCATCAAACAATGGCGTCAACCACTCCACCGCATCCTTGTCCCCACCGGCGAAAATTGCCAGTTTCCCATCTCTAGCTCCGATGTCGCCCCCAGAAACGGGGGCATCGATTGAATAGCATTGCTTCTGAAGGGCAGAATCGTAAATGTGCCGGGCTAATGTGGGGTGGCTACTAGTGTGGTCAATGATTACAGTGTTGGGATTGAGGGAAGGCAAGAGGGTGTTGTAAACAACCTGTTTGACGTCGGAGGGGTGGCCGAGCATAGTGAAAATCACGTCGCTGACGGCGGCGAGCTCCGCCGGGGAGGAAACGAGACGAGCGCCGTGGGATAGGAGAGAGGTGGCTTTTGACGGATTGCGGGCGTAGATACTGACGGCGTAGCCGGCGGAGAGGAGGCGGGACGCCATGGCGCCGCCCATCACACCTATGCCAATCCATCCTACGCGGGTTTGATTGGGAGCTATGGGAATCGGGTACTGAGTGTCCATTGTTGCTGTCCTGTGCAATTCTGTGCTTCCCAGAAATCAGCAATCTCCTACGAGTGTACTAGTGTATTGAACTCGTGGACAAATGACGATTCTCTGTTTTTGTTGCCTTCCCCTCACATTTTATGTCAGCCCATGTTAAGATTATTTTTCTTTTTAATGAATTTTTATGTGGAATTGAAGAAAGAAATAATGAAATTAAATTGTGGAGATTTGTGTAATATATATATATATATATATATATATATATATATATTTTAAAAGATAAAATCTTTCATTCTAACATGGCCCCACCATCTAAACTCTAACATTTAATTGGAACTAATGAGAAATGATAGTCCCGTTTGGCATCGTGAAGATCCAACAATCTTTTTTTATGAAAAAAGATAGTAAGCTTGGGTGAGGCACTCACCATCGCTTTAATTATGTATTGTCATTTCACTGACGTGAATTCCAAAAAAAAGTTAAAAAAATGGTGGTGCGAGTATATGTCACCTTTGTCAACATGTTGTCACAAGCTTAAGAGCGATCATTCGCCTGAGAAATGATGCTGATTATAATCAACGATATTGTGATGCAATATTGTTTATTATTGTTCAAGTGCTCATGTACGCACAACAATATAAGACACATATTATAACATTAGTCAATATAAAAGTGTCATATAATTAATTCATCAACATGTGATTTATAAATAGTAACTCCAATAGTAAAACGATTATGTATCTCTTTTGCCACTCTAAGAATTATCAAGAAATCCAAATAACTAGACTCTCGACTTTCTAGTTCTATATAGACATAAGGGTGTGTTTGATTGACCAAAATTTCCATGGAAAATGCCTCGTTAAAGAAAATATTTTCCCACTTGGTTGTTTGATTGCATCATTTTCCATAGAAAACAATATACAACCATTTTATGTATGTATTGGATATTTTCCATGGCAAATTAATTCTAAGTCCCCGAAGAATTACCCTAAAAAATTCTATGGGCTGTGACAATTGACGATAATGTAACATTTGATCATTTATTATTGTTCAAGTGCTTATGTGCTAGTTATTCGAGATAGAAAATACAGGACTTGCCAATGTCAAACCACGGCACGACTAATTCATAAGCAGTGCTTCTAAATAACAACACTTGAAGAATGTTGATCAACATCATCCTTTTTGTTGTATCCAAATACATAAAATGGGTTTAGGGCTGCCCTTCTATGAAGGATGAACCTTTTTGGGCTGAGAAGAAACAGCTTTGATTGCAGTTTTCATTGAAGAAGAAGCTGATTTTGCTGCAGCTTCAATATACTTATTCGAAGCAAAAGTCGAAGCCCTCTCCAAAGATTTTCCCTTTTCTCTTTCACTCTTAGCCACACTCACCAAGCCGTCATGCTCAGCCATGGCTATCCTATTCATTTCCTCCTCGAAAAGCCGATATTCTTCCATGGCACTCTCCATTAAAGAATCCAAATAGTCCTCAGTCTTCTTCATGTAACTCTGAGCTTCTTCGACTTCACTTTCTTGATCCAGCTCGGCTCTTGCCCAAGCCGTGTAAACCTCGACTTCGAAGAGTCTGATGAGGGTTTCAATGGTGGATGGGTCGAAATTCTTGTTTTCGAGAGATTCGTCTGAGAGGAATGTGAATTCAGAAATGAGTGATTCCATTTGATTTTTCTCTTTCTGCTTGTGATATGACCTATGAGTGGTTTTTTTTTTTCCTTTTTTGGCTGAGTGGAGCGAGTGGGAATCATATAAAGAGATGTTATTCCAAATGGATTGGTTTTTTTAGCTCTATTTTATACCTCTCTTTTAGCTTACTAGAGTTGAAATATTAGGGCCACGACTTCATAAAGTCGAATTAGATGGTATGGTACAGTAATGATCCGATACCCATATATAAGGCACTTTAAATTACCTATACGCGGCTAACGATCATACGCCTATCAAGCCCCTACCATCGTGATGGTGCATGACTATGTACCTATCAATCATCGGATCTTTAGTGCTATACGGTACTAGCTAGTATGCAAATTTTTAACATTGACGTGATTATAAATTTTCCAATTAATGATTGACATACGAATAAGAACTGCTAAGTTTTAGACGAGCAGATGAAGAATTTGAGAAAATAGCAGAAATATGCTTTTTGAAGACGATGCAAATAATCCCTCCCACTAGTCTCCCACGCCATGACCTCCCTCGACGAGGCCTCAAGAATCAATCCTCTTGAAGACAAATTGTAAAGTGTGAAGAGCTTCATTTATAAATCATAAGTTGGAAATCTTTTCAAATAACCTTTTTTCATTTTATTTTTTATTTTTTATTTTTTGAGAGAATTAATATATATTATGTGATGAAAATCAAACTTCAATGATAAATTACACGTATTTTAAAATGATATTCATCATTAGATACAAATTTAAGATTTATCACTATTTAACTTTAAAAATTCTTATTATTATTATTATTTTTTTTTTTTAATTTTTTTTTTTTTTTTTAACTTTTATAGATATACATGTGTGAATATCTTATTGTCCAATACGGGAATGGGTTGTCTTATCTATTTCATTAGTTGGGAATCAAAATTAGTGGAGTGGGCCATTCGTGTGGCATTTGTCAAAGGCAAGATGCTATTCCAATGTCTTACCTTAACCATGAATTAACCTAGGTAGATGGGCTTTGGGGCTTAGCTTTTACGGTGGCTATTTGATAGCCATGATCTATAAGGAATCTTTCATCAATAGCATCAAAATCAAACACTCGTTGACAGTAGCACCTTCTTAAGATTTTATCTGCATTGAAAATCGACACGTATATAAATTTTGAGAGTAGAGACTAGTGATAGCACGTTCTAAAGATTTTATCTACATTGAAAATCGACACGTGTATAAATGGAGAGTAGAGTCTAGTGACTAATCATATTCACAACAAAATATACAGCGACTGTTGGTGCAACACGTGTAATTTGTGTTGTAATATATTTATAAAAATGAAACTTTAAAACATTTATATTTTGTTTTTATTTCTTATACTATCTTTTATTTTCAGTTTTGTTTGATTTAACAGCATCTCTACTGTTAAAGTGGATTTCTAAAATAATGTGAGAGGAAGAGATAGAGAAAAGATAATTATTTTAATAGAAGTTGAGTGGAAATGAGGATTTAAAAAATGAGAGGGAAAAGTGAAAATAAGAAAAGAGCCATAAATAAATTTAAAAATAATAATAAAATAATAATATAAGATGTGTAATTAAAAATGTGTGATTTTGGAAATGGCACTGGAAGTAATTAAAAAAAGTGAGAAAAAAATGAGATAATTGAGAGAAAAATGATTTTAAAAAGTTAAAAATAAAAAAAAAAATGAGACCCATAAGAAAAAATATAGCTTTCTTTCTCTTGATAGAAATTATATTATAGTGTAGAAAATAGCATTGGAGTTGCACTAACGGTGTTAATATTGCTTATTTTTCATACCTTGCCTTTTAATATCATGCATGCGCCAACGGCCAATTTTATTGCTACGTATCCAACGGCCAATTTCAATTACCACCACATGTCAACGTCCAAATTCAATCAATGAATTTCAAACGGCCCAATTCATGATTCAATCTGCATATGTGGCTTATGAGTTATGGCGTCTCTTGGACATGGTGAAAAACCTGCAAATTCAGAGCAGATAGCCATTTCTTGTAGTGACTTTTCTCGATCATCATTTCATGTTCGCATGATACTAGACAGCTTACTTTGATCATCACATATACACATCACTATTCCACACATAATTTATATTATTTTGGCAATTTAATAAAGGTTCGTTCTACACTTCCTGTGATTGTGCTCATAGATGGAGTATTAGCTAAGAGCTGGTGGTTTTATCATGGAGCCGTATCATACCACTAATACTAGTAGGAGGGGAGGCCAACACCACTTTCGAATAATGTCCTTGACCCGATTCTCCTAAACCGGTCTTTCTAACTTTTCTCTTTATTTTGATTAATTTATTCGAATTATATTTTATATTTATCACACAAATCATATATTTGCACCAATAATTTGTGCAACGAAAATCTTAATTCACAATTATATGATAAATAACAACAAATAGTAAATAAAACAAGAGAGTGAAATGTAAAACCAAGCCTTTAAAGAAGAGTTGTGTCTAGGACATTGTCCTAAAGTCATAATTACTCTCTTTCATGTGGGTGTTGTTGGCTCATATGGTCCCAAGATAAAACTCCTTTTAAGTTCACAGCAATATCTCCTACCATGCATATGACCACGGAAGAAAATCAAATGAACCTCTATCAATCTCAAGAAACAGTATAATATATATATATATAAAATATAAATTTTACGTGTGTGGGTGGGGTCTTGGGAGAGGCTGGTGATATATATACACACATGGGGCAAGTTCACTCAAATCGAACTTGAGGGAAGAGAAGCCATATGTTACCGCCATTCTTCAAAGGAAAAGCAAAATGCACATGATAGGATGTGTGTAAAAAATTTTTTTATGTGATAAAGAAGAAAGAATGAGTCGAGCAGTGTAATTGAATGGTGAAGATTTGTGTAGTAAGAAGTAGAAATCTGCGAGATATGTAAATGTAAAATATAAAAGCAGAATGAGTGGAAATAAAAAATGTAGAATTATTGTGGTCAACCATATTCCCATGGATGTACATTAATGAAATATAATTTCTACATCTAATCTAATCTAAGTATTAACAAAATTTGAAGTGACACGTTGGTAAAGTGTCGTGTTGGCAGTGCCAGCATGGCACCTCTTTGTAAAAAAATATTTATGATTTTGGAAATAAACTATATATATAATTTTCATTTTTAGATATTTAATTATGCATGAATTTAAAAATTAAATGAAATTGTATTTTTGTGTGTAGTGTAAAAACAATTAGGATTATTCCCTTTTTAATATTTAATTAATGACTGTCAAATATTAATTAACCATGCAGTTAATAATTAAGCATTATTGTATACTATTAATTGTCTAATTATTAAATTATTAAGGAATATAGTTTCAAAAATTAAAAAAATATTAAGGGATATCTTTACTAAATAAAAAATAAAAAAATCAAATTTTGGAATCCAATTAAGATGTCATTGCTTTCTTAAAAAAAATAATAATTTGTATTCCTAATCTCTGCCCCAATCTGTTTGCTCAATTAACTGAAAATCAAGAAGCAATAGAATCTCAACTACCCATTTTCAATCATAATCTTATTTGTTCTAGCAATCAATCCACCTATTCTATTGCTCCATCACGCTCAATCTTCTCTCCTCCTTTTTATTGATTCTAGCTAAAATCAGTTTTGAAAGGACTTCAGATAATTATAAACAAATGAATTTTTTCAAGACAACATACAATGTCCAACTTTGTTGATCAAGAGTTTATTGCTTTAAGTTACCATCTTCGTCAAATGTTTTCTTTGTTAGAAAAGAAACAGATCCATATATCACGTCAAGAAAAATAATAATAAAGAACCACATTGATGAAAATATATAATTAATTCAAATTGATCAGCAAATAAAGACTACATAAGCATATATCTATAGTATCTCAAACTCTAAGGCATTATTCTATACACCATTAAATATTACTAACTTTTTTCTATGTCATCATTTTCAACAATTCGTTTAACTACTACTATATTTTTTTAATATATTTTTCATCAATTTTCAACCACATGTCTAACGATATTTCCAAAGTAACAAAATTTTAATGCGAAGAGAATAAGGCCTAAACATACCAAAGGGCAAAGAAATAAAATTTTCGACTGAAATTCCTTCATTTGCACATATTACTAAGTACAAAATTGAGGCAGGTGGCGTTGTTTACACTTAGGGTGGCGTTTTTGATCGCCACCCAAACCAATGACATTTCCAAAGTCACCTAAAAAGGTTGAAAAACGCCACCCAAAATAGATTTCGGGTGGCGGTTGTTAAAACAACCCACCCTTCTTTTTTTTAAAAAGGACTTAGGGTGGAGTTGTTGGGCCACTTATATATATATTTTTTAAAAAGAGCAGGGTGGCGGTTGTTGGACATTAATCAATATAAAAGTGTCATATAATTGATTCATCAACATGTGATTTATAAATAGTAACTCCAATAGTAAAACGATTATGTATCTCTTTTGCCACTCTAAGAATTATCAGGAAATCCAAATAACTAGACTCTCGACTTTCTAGTTCTATATGGACATAATAGTAAACAATTAGACCTGCATTACCCTAAAAAATTCTATGGGCTGTGACAATTGATGATAATGTAACATTTTATCATTTATTATTGTTCAAGTGCTTATGTGCAAGTTATTCGAGATAGTAAATACAGGACTTGCCAAAGTCAAACCACGGCACGATTGATTCATAAGCACTGCTTCTAAATAACAACACTTGAAGAATGTTGATCAACATCATCCTTTTTGTTGTATCCAAATACATAAAATGGGTTTAGGGCTGCCCTTCTATGAAGGATGAACCTTTTTGGGCTGAGAAGAAACAGCTTTGATTGCAGTTTTCATTGAAGAAGAAGCTGATTTTGCTGCAGCTTCAATATACTTATTCGAAGCAAAAGTTGAAGCCCTCTCCAAAGATTTTCCCTTTTCTCTTTCACTCTTAGCCACACTCACCAAGCCGTCATGCTCAGCCATGGCTATCCTATTCATTTCCTCCTCGAAAAGCCGATATTCTTCCATGGCACTCTCCATTAAAGAATCCAAATAGTCCTCAGTCTTCTTCATGTAACTCTGAGCTTCTTCGACTTCACTTTCTTGATCCAGCTCGGCTCTTGCCCAAGCCGTGTAAGCCTCGACTTCGAAGAGTCTGATGAGGGTTTCAATGGTGGATGGGTCGAAATTCTTGTTTTCGAGAGATTCGTCTGAGAGGAATGTGAATTCAGAAATGAGTGATTCCATTTGATTTTTTCTCTTTTCTGCTTGTGATATGACCTATGAGTGGTTTTTTTTTTCTTTTTTTGGCTGAGTGGAGCGAGTGGGGAATCATATAAAGAGATGTTATTCCAAATGGATTGGCTTTTTTAGCTCTATTTTATACCTCTCTTTTAGCTTACTAGAGTTGAAATATTAGGGCCACGACTTCATAAAGTCGAATTAGATGGTATGGTACAGTAATGATCCGATACCCATATATAAACACTTTAAATTACCTATATGTGGGCTAATGATTGACATACGCCCATTGCTCCCTACCATCAGGGGGATGGTGCATCACTATGTACCTATCAATCATCGGATCTTTAGTGCTATACGATACTAGCTATAGTATGCAAATTTTTAACATTGACGTGATTATAAATTTTCCTACTAATGATTGACATAAGAATAAGAATTGCTAAGTTTTAGACGAGCAGATGAAGAATTTGAGAAAATAGCAGAAATATGCTTTTTGAAGACGATGCAAATAATCCCCTCCCTATGTGGGGAAACTCCCCACGCCACATGACCTCCCTTGATTGGAAGGGGGGCCTCAAGAGGAATCAATCCTCTTGAAGACAAATTGTAAAGTGTGAAGAGCTTCATTTATAAATCATAAGTTGGAAATCTTTTCAAATAACCTTTTTTCATTTTATTTTTTATTTTTTGAGAGAATTAATATATATTATGTGATGAAAATCAAACTTCAATGATAAATTACACGTATTTTAAAATGATACTCATCATTAGATACAAATTTAAGATTTATCACTATTTAACTTTAAAAATTCCTCTTATTATTATTTATTATTATTATTATTATTTTTTAATGTATTTTTTTTTTACTTTTATAGATATATATGTGTGAATATCTTTTTGTCCAATACGGGAATGGGTTGTCATATCTATTTCATTAGTTGGGAATCAAAATTAGTGGAGTGAGCCATTCGTGTGGCATTTGTCAAAGGCAAGATGCTATTCCAATGTCTTACCTTAACCATGAATTAACTAGGTAGATGGGCTTTGGGGCTTAGCTTTTACGGTGGCTATTTGATAGCCATGATCTATAAGGAATCTTTCATCAATAGCATCAAAATCAAACACTCGTTGACAGTAGCACCTTCTTAAGATTTTATCTACATTGAAAATCGACACGTGTATAAATAGTGAGTAGAGTCTAGTGACTACTCATATTCACAACAAAATATACAGCGACTGTTGGTGCAACACGTGTGATTTGTGTTGTAATATATTTATAAAAATGAAACTTTAAAACATTTATATTTTGTTTTTATTTCTTATACTGTCTTTTATTTTCAGTTTTGTTTGATTTAAGAGCATCTCCAATGTTAAAGTGGATTTTCAAAATAATATGAAAGGGAGAGATAGAGAAAAAGATGATTATTTTAATAGAAGTTGAATGGAAAGGAAGATTAAAAAAATAAGTGAGAAAAGTGAAAATAAGGAGAGAAATAGAAATAAATTTAAAAATAATAATAAAATAATGGTAGAAGGTGTGCAGTTAAATATGTGATTTTGGAAAGACACGAGAAGCGATGAAAAAAAGTGAGATAATTGAGAGAAAAGTGATTTTGAAAAATTAAAAATTAAAAAAAATATGAGACCTATAAGAAAAAATATATCTTTCTCTCTCTTGATAGAAATTATAGTATAGAAAATAGCATTGGAATTGCACTAACGGTGTTAATATTGCTTATTTTTCGTAACTTGCCTTTTAATATCATGCATGCGCCAACGGCCAATTTTATTGCTACGTATCCAACGGCCAATTTCAATTGCCACCACATGTCAACGTCCAAATTCAATCAATGAATTTCAAACGGCCCAATTCATGATTCAATCTGTATATGTGGCTTATGAGCTATGGCGTCTCTTGGACATGGTGAAAAACCTGCAAATTCAGAGCAGATAGCCATTTCTTGTAGTGACTTTTCTCGATCATCATTTCATGTTCGCATGATACTAGACAGCTTACTTTGATCATCACATAGACACATCACTATTCCACACATAATTTATATTATTTTGGCAATTTAATAAAGGTTCGTTCTACACTTTTTGTGATTGTGCTCATAGATGGGGTATTAGCTAAGAGCTAGTGGTTTTATCTTGGAGCCGTATCATATCACTAATACTAGTAGGAGGGGAGGCCAACACCACTTTCGAATAATGTCCTTGACCCGATTCTCCTAAACCGGTCTTTCTAACTTTTCTCTTTATTTTGATTAATTTATTCGAATTATATTTTATATTTATCACACAAATCATATATTTGCACCAATAATTTGTGCAACGAAAATCTTAATTCACAATTATATGATAAATAACAACAAATAGTAAATAAAACAAGAGAGTGAAATGTAAAACCAAGCCTTTAAAGAAGAGTTGTGTCTAGGACATTGTCCTAAAGTCATAATTGCCTTCTTTCATGTGGGTGTTGTTGGCTCATATGGTCCCAAGATAAAACTCCTTTTAAGTTCACAGCAATATCTCCTACCATGCATATGACCACGGGAAGAAAATCGAATGAACCTCTATCAACTTGCCAAAACAGTATAATATATATATAAAAAAATATAAATTTTACGTGTGTGGGTGGGGTCTTGGGGAGAGGCTGGTGATATATATACACACGAGGCAAGTTCACTCAAATCGAACTTGAGGGAAGAGAAGCCATGTTACTGCCATTCTTCAAAGGAAAAGCAAAATGCACATGATAGGATGTGTGTAAAAAAAATTTTTTTTATGTGATATAGAAGAAAGAATGAGTCAGAAGTGTAATTGAATGGTGAAGATTTGTGTAGTAGTACAAGTAAATCTCACGAGATATATAAATGTAAAATATAAAAGAGAATGGGTGGAGTTGAAAAAATGTATAGAATTATTGTGGTCAACCATATTCCCATGGATGTACATTAATGAAATATAATTTCTACATCTAATCTAATCTAAGTATTAACAAAATTTGAAGTGACACGTTGGTAAAGTGTCGTGTTGGCAGTGCCAGCATGGCACCTCTTTGTAAAAAAATATTTATGATTTTGGAAATAAACTATATATATAATTTTCATTTTTAGATATTTAATTATGCATGAATTTAAAAATTAAATGAAATTGTATTTTTGTGTGTAGTGTAAAAACAATTAGGATTATTCCCTTTTTAATATTTAATTAATGACTGTCAAATATTAATTAACCATGCAGTTAATAATTAAGCATTATTGTATACTATTAATTGTCTAATTATTAAATTATTAAGGAATATCGTTTCAAAAATTAAAAAAATTAAGGGATATCTTTACTAAATAAAAAATAAAAAAATCAAATTTTGGAATCCAATTAAGATGTCATTGCTTTCTTAAAAAAAATAATAATTTGTATTCCTAATCTCTGCCCCAATCTGTTTGCTCAATTAACTGAAAATCAAGAAGCAATAGAATCTCAACTACCCATTTTCAATCATAATCTTATTTGTTCTAGCAATCAATCCACCTATTCTATTGCTCCATCACGCTCAATCTTCTCTCCTCCTTTTTATTGATTCTAGCTAAAATCAGTTTTGAAAGGACTTCAGATAATTATAAACAAATGAATTTTTTCAAGACAACATACAATGTCCAACTTTGTTGATCAAGAGTTTATTGCTTTAAGTTACCATCTTCGTCAAATGTTTTCTTTGTTAGAAAAAGAAACAGATCCATATATCACGTCAAAGAAAAATAATAATAAAGAACCACATTGATGAAAATATATAATTAATTCAAATTCAGATCAAAACAATAAAGACTACATAGCATATATCTATAGTATCTCAAACTCTAAGGCGTTATTCTATACACCATTAAATATTACTAACTTTTTCTATGTCATCATTTTCAACAATTCATTTAACTACTCTATATTTTTTAATATATTTTCCTCAATTTTCAACCACATGTCTAACACATATTTCCAGTAACAAAATTTTAATGCGAAGAGAATAAGGCCTAAACATACCAAAGGGCAGCAAATAAAATTTTCGACTCGAAATTCCTTCATTTGCACATATTCACTAGTACAAAATTGAGCTTAGGTGGCGGTTGTTTTACACTTAGGGTGGCGTTTTTTTGATCGCCACCCAAACCAGCGACACCCAAACCAGCGACACCCAAAGTCAGCCAAAAGATGGCGGTTGAAAAAACGCCACCCAAAATAGACTTCGGGTGGCGGTTGTTAAAAACAACCGCCACCCTTTATATTTTTTTTTTTAAAAAAAGGACTTAGGGTGGCGGTTGTTGGACACAACCGCCACCCTTTATATATATTTTTTTAAAAAAAGGACTTAGGGTGGCGGTTGTTGGACACAACCGCCACCCTAAGTTTTTTTTAAAAAGCACTTCGGGTGGCGGTTCTAGTGCAAAACCGCCACCCAAAGTCCACTTTTTTTTTTTAATAATATGAGCAGAATGAGTAGAATGAACAATCTAAGAACACACGAAATAATTTTTAAAACACAAGAAATAATTTTTATTCAAAACCAATCACATCCAATTACAACAAAATGAACAATCTAAGAACAAAAACACAAAATTATAAGATGAAAAGCTAAAAATTGCGTTTTGAGGCCTTAGATGACCTCAGATCGGCCTGAAACATGGGGTCACGGCGATAGCGGTGAGTGTCGTAGATCTCGTCGCGACGATTCCGGAATATACTCGTGGGCTGAAAACGGATATCGTATGCAAAAGTTATGGCCATTTAAAGTTTACAAGCTCAAAAACTCGAAAAAAATTTATATTAATAATTATACAAAAATAAACGAGATTTACGTGACCAAAAGATCAAAGAAGCTTACCTTACTTAAATTATGGCACCAATTTGTGAAGAAATTGCACTTAAATCTGATTTCAAACCATGAATATTTGAAGAAATTTCGTAACATTTTCAAAAGAGGAAAAACTCATAAGCGGGAATACCAAATCTGATGAGTTGGTGGAATATTTAAAGAGAAAGGTGGCGGTTGTAGCAAAAAACCGCCACCCAAAAGTATTTTAATAATAAAAAAATAAAAAAACGGGTGGCGGTTGTTAGCTTACAACCGCCACCCTATGTACTATTTTTTTTTTTTTATTTATTTATTTTTTTTTTACGTTGGTTTTGGGTGGCGGTTGTTTTACACAACCGCCACCCGTTGGTACTAAATTTTTTTTTTTTACGTTGGTTTAGGGTGGCGGTTGTTAATACAACCGTCACCCGAAACCAACTTAGGGTGGCGGTTGTTTTACACAACCGCCACCCGTTGTTCTTTTTTTTTTTTTTTTTTTAACGTTGGTTTAGGGTGGCGGATTTTTGCTATAACCGCCACCCTTTCTTAATTCTGAGCATCAATGGTGGCGGTTTCAATGAAAACGCCACCTAATGGGCGCCACCTAATATCACTTGTGTACTAGTGATTGTAATTATTCAGGTAAGTGTCATGTTATTTCAGTTAATTATTTATTGGAAGATGAGTTGACTTTGATTTTCCGTTGTCAACCATAAAAATAATATAATGTCCATATTGGTTGCATATTCAACTCCGGCCATGTCCGTGCTCTATTGAATATGTACTGTATAAGACACTCAATGAATTAAAATATTTATTGAAAATTCAATTACTAATTCTACTAAGCCTCTGGCTAATTTCATTTTTCAATTAGATTAGGATCGCATGATCTGTTTACATAAAGAAAAAAGAAAAAGAAAAAATTGCATGATCTAATAAGAAATCTACAACTCTTGAAACATTTTTAATGTCAAGTTTCGGGATATAGGATAACTCGAACTATCATTAAAGATAATGACTCTACCATGCATCGCCAGGGAAATACTAGTAAAATCACAATTCACCTTTTTTTTTTTTTTTTTTTTGAAGCGACAATTCACCTTTTTGAATAGTTACATAGTGACCGTTTGGAATATAATACTCAAAGAATAACCGTTTGCAATTGTTATATTAACCAATGTCCCTTTTTAATGATATAACCTCACGCATAATTACAATAAAAATGAAAATTATCAAATTTAATACAATTGTATTAAGATAAAAACTAAATATTAAAAAAATAAGCAAATTGAAACTTTTAATATTTTAAAGTTTCTTTAAAGTATAAGTTATAGCAGTGACTACGGATCTAACACTCTTTTGCTTTCTTGGTTTTATTATTCCGTAATTAAGTGACAATGAGCATATTTTATTAAAATATTTATAAAATTACTTTTTCATATTCGTTTTCAACTTTCCATTACAATAATAAATCATTTTTCATATTTTGTATAACCTTATTTCTTTAGCTTGTAATTACATATTTTTCAAAAAAAAAAAAGCTTCTTCAAAAGGGAAAGAGAATTTGTCAAACAACACACTCAAATTTTTTGAATTAAAAAAGGGGGGGAAAGAAGCATTTTTAATTGGTGGTTTAGCTTACTTCGTAGCTAAGCTATTTGTCAATCCTTTTCTTTTTGCAACTTTTGGAAAAGTCCCTTATCGTGTGAGTATACATTCTTTCAGTACGTTCATGTATTCTGCTTACAAGATGCATATGAGCACATTATTTCGGCATTAGATGTTCTCGCCTCAATTATCATTTAATGTCTAAATAATATGTATTCTACAAATACAATAAATTGTGCCCATGTACATATTAGAAGACCACTTCTGTAAGTTACGTTTTATATTTAACACTTGTTTCGTGTAGTGTTATTTTCTTTTTACATAAATAATTTTTCGAAGAAATGTGCCAATTGAATCTTATTAAATTAAAAAGTATAAGAAGTTATAAGTCACATGTGATTGAAATAAATGCAAATTAAATTAAATACTTAATAATGTACGAAGATAACATTTGATATATATATTATCTTAATTTATTAGTTGATGATGAAAAGCTATCTTATCCATTGTTGTAATGATATATAAATTCTTTTTCACATCATCAATCAAATTAAAGTAGTTGGAGTTTGGAAAATTTTCAAGAAAAGCATTTACCATAACTGTAATTTTGCTGAAGTCTGCATGCAATGCCAACTCTATAACTGGAAAAAGTTATCGATATTGCTGAGCTAACTGTCAATTTTGAAGTGGGAAAGTTGGTAAAAGATCATGAGTTATATTGTCATTAAGAATATATCAGTTACATATCAGTCAGAAATGATTAACTGTTAAATGATAAAAAAATAATAATAAATAACAATTACAAAATAAAAATAAAAGGGGGTCACTTTCGATAACGGGCTTGAATATATTAGAAGAGCTCTCGTTGTCCAATCTTATGAATCAATCACTACAAGGTACCTAATGATTTTGTTAGCACAACATAATTATGAAGTTTCATTCTTTGTCACTTTAATTTTGTACCTAACTTGACACTCACTTAAAACGCATTTACAACGTGGATGCGAGTGAATGGGTAACTTTTTGACAAATTGATCATGACCAATCGAAGTATAAATTCAAAATAATCAAATCTCAACTTTAAAGTTACTTTTTAAAAAAAAATTGACTTGCCTCCCAAACTAGATATCAATTTAATTAATAATTAATAATTGTAAAGAACATGGAATAGTATATTTAAATGACAATGATTACTATATTCACGAAACGCCTGTTTTCTCAAAATTGAACAATGTCGAAGAGATGTTAGTCAAAGAGATGTGATCATATCGTATTGAAGTGGTCATATCTAATAACCAGATGATATATGTCATGTGAATATATTAAGTCGTGTCAACATAGGTACTAAATCAGTTGTGATATTCTAAAATCTTGAATGTTAAATAACTTTCTGTAAATAAGACGTTCACATGTGTTTAAAATTGAGCGTTTAACTCATTTCCCATTAATATATCACTTTTACAAAAAAGAAAATTTAATAAATTGTTTCAAATGTCCATATTCTCAAGTCATTTTTTGTTAATCTTATATTACATTTGCTTCAATTTATTTATTTTTTTCAAATATTATTATCGTTTTTAAGAATGACAGGCGAAAATCACAAAACAAAGAGAATATTCAAATTATTTTGAAGATGGCTTTTTTTTTTAAAGTCCCAATAATTACATCGTCTACGATCTCGGGGAAAAATAAAAAGAAAAGAAAATTGAAAACATACAAAAGAGGGAAAGTGAAAGGCATATAATGGGAAGGGGAAAATGAGTACAAGTACAACTTGTTTGGCCTCATTGTGAACGTTAATAAAGGCTTCAATTTTTGACCCCTCTCTCCACATATCTCTTTCGCCTTTGCTTCTCCTCAACGTTCGGTAGCCATTAATTATATCATTATTTTTGCTCCTCATTAATTAATTGACATAAAATAATTACAATGTCTATGGAACCCCATTTGCCACTATATTACATTGAAATCATTTCTAGAAGTTTAGGAATATATTATCTCTTTAAAAAAAATGGAAATATATTATCTTACTTATCTGTATTGTAAGTACTCTTAAATTACAATCTATATTTTTATTAAAATTAATTATATATTTAAGACTTTTAGTCATTCAACTGCTGTTCAAATTAAAGAGCGTAATTTTAACTGACTAAACTTTTTACGATTATTACCATTTTTTACACAACAAACTTTTACATGCAAGTATGCAACCACATTGCTTGAAAGATTATGGATGTAAATTTAAAAATTTGATAATTAAGGACTTTGTTTAGAAAATGCCTTTTAAGAATTCATTCTACCGAACTTATCGTGGAACTCAACACCTTGTATGTTTTAATTGCACTATCCCAAAAAACAAAAAAAACAAAAAAGAAAAAAAGAAAAGAAAGAACTCATTGTTATTTAAATATATGTCTAACAAGCACCAAAATGCCTATTATGCTATCCATAATATTTAAGTATCAAAGTATGTCTGATAAATTACTATTTATTTCGATAAAATTTTACTTGTAATTTGAATTTAATGGAGATCACTTAATATGTGATAATAATGGACTTTTATTTTAACATTAAGATATAAGTAAACAAAATTCTCTTCAATATGTTTTTACTAAATAAATTTAATAAACAATGAACTTTTAAATTAAAGTAGTGACATCTCAAAGTTTGGTAGGTTAGTAATTATTTCAACTTGAAACCCATTGATTGATGTTATTAAATTGATCCCACGTCTACCCTATTTTAAAATTTGAATTAATAAATTTTAAAAAATATTATGAGCATGGAGTATTAAGTCAGTCTTTGTCACCATAAAACCATAAAAAGGTGATTTACTAATATTTATCAGTTATCACAATTAGGATTTCTTCCAAAACCGTAAAAACATGGTTTACTAGTATTTATCATGATTAGGATTTCTTCTATTCTAATAAAATCTTATCAAATTAAATTTAATTTTTCTCGCTCATCTTTTCAAATTATTCATATATTATTATTATTATTATTATTATTATTATTATTATATTATTATTATTATTATTATTATTTTTAATAATACCAATCCTTCGATTTTTACCTACATCTAAAAATAAATTCACCTATTCTTCTATATCTTTTTATATATTTTTACATATTCTTTTCCATTCCACTAATTCTTTCATATATTTCACATTCACATATCTCGTGAGACCTACCTGTATAATACAAATCTCCATTATTTAACTTTACTCATTCTGTCTCCTATATCACATAAAAACATATAAAAATTAATTTTTACACACATTCTAATACCTGCTTAATTTCACCCAAAATCAACTTCACCATTCACACTAATCATAAAGAGGAGAAGATGAAGCAAAGCATTCGTAGTGCACAATAGCAAAATCATATATTTTCACCGTCATAACGACTTGTGTGTCACTCCTCCCAGCTCCCAGTTGTCGCCACGCTTTTTAGAGAGAGAATCAAATTCACTCCCTCTTCTCCCCTCCCCAGTTACATACAAAATACACCGATACATAAAACTCTGGAGAGAGAGAGAGAGAGAGAGACGAGAGAAGGAGATTCAGAGAGAGACACAAAGCACCGTAAGAATCGATGCTGTGGTGGAAATGGGGAAAGTCGATAATCAACGACTACCAGTGGTGCAGCAGGGGCAGCGGACTCAGAATTCTAGAACCTTCTTCGGCGGTAGATGTTCGGTGGTGTTTTCTAGAATCTTCCAACAGTTCAATTTCAAGTGTTTTATCGTTTTGATTCTTAGCGTAGCGATTTTTCTCTCCGCCGTGTTCTGGATTCTTCCTCTACACAATAGGAAAACTGGTTTTGATGCTAAAGACTCCATCAAGCTCAGTGGTAATATTTATGATCTCCTTAATTATCCTTTTCGCGTTTGGGATTTCTGTTGGTGGGTTTTGCCGTTGTTTTCTGATTAGGGTATATGTTTGCTTCATTGCTCTCGGGCATTTAGTTTAGGATTTGTGATGATTTATTTATTTATTATTATTATTATTATTTTTTTTTTTGTGTTTATCACTACTATTTCTAGTGTTGTGGAATATTCAAGTGGCAATCGGAGGTTTTGGTGTTCCTCATTTTTTATTTTCCGTTAATTACTTCTGGATATCAGTTAGCTTTTGCCTTGGACAACTTATTCAGTTCCCTATATTCACTGTGGATTTATTTGAATCATACATAAATTATATTAGCCCTCCTTAACCCAAATTTGAATTTTTATGTATTTTTTCTTTCATCCACAAATTACGAACGGTATATGCAATCGTCCAATTACAGTCTTCATGACAAACCTGTTTCTATGTTCTTCTTCTTCTTCTTCCCTGTTCATCATCACCTTCTTCTTCTTTTTCCTGTTTTTGCCCCTCCTTTATTTCATTCTTTTTTGGCATGACAAAATGTTACAATTGCCCAAGTCCAAAAAACTAAGCTGGTGTTTGATAGGTAATTTTTTGACGAGCGACTTTCGCAATTTACCATGTAATCAAGCACATATAGAGGTAACTGTTTACACTTGTATGTATGCATTTTTCTGTTATCGAAGTATTGTCCTTAAAGATGAACCTCTTTTGTTGAAAGTTGAAATATTATGATAGTAACGGATCAAGCTTTACTTGTTGATGCAGTTCGAATAAAATCAGTTATGTGACTTTATGAGATCTTAATACTTCCCTCAACGCATTAAGGTCACATGGAAGTGCATGTTGTTAAAAGGTCTTCAAACTTTGATTATTGGAAGTTCTTTAAAGTGAACACTTCTTAAACAGGACTGTTAACTGTCTACACCAATGTACTGATTTTCCATTCATCAAGATTTGTGCATCAGTGCTGCAACGAGCTTCAATTTCGTGTGTCAAAAATATGAAAAGAAATGCAGGAGTTTTCTTCTTTCTAGAATGTTTGTTGCCCTGTGACCATCTCATTGTATGTCCGTTTTGTGTATAGTTTGAGCAAAAGACATAGGAAGTCTTATTTGTTTTTGAATTGGAACTGTTCTTTTGGAATCTAATTTTTCTATTAATTGTACAAAATTTAAGAGGGCCTTGTATAAATTTCTCTATATAAAGTTACACTGGGTAACAACCTCCCGTCTGTGAAGTGCAATTTATCCCCATTTGTGAGCATATTTTGCGCTAATGTTGGGAAACTTATACTGGTGGCATTAAAACACCATTTTATGTGGTGATAGTCAACACATGATCAATGGGATCCTGCGTCCTTAAACTTAATTGAATTTATTGTTAAATGCCAAATGTTCTGCCACATAGTCTGGTGTTTAATTCCATTGGCTTCTGTCTGAGATTCCTTTACTTCCTACTTTCCACGACAATGATCGAGCTTAGACATACTGTCGCCTCATCTTCTAGCTCTTGTTTCTTTTTAAACTTCTCCATATTAATTTTCCCGTGGTGACAAAAATGTAGATAAATATGGTTTAAGTGTCATCTTTCTGTAATTTTTCCTTGAATCTTCCTAAGGCTTTTGTCTCTGGAAGGGTCACAGGGAGGAAAAATAGAAATGAAGATTATAATATGTAGCTTATGGACTACTACTTCGATTTTCCATGTATGTGCTTGGTCCTTATTCTTTTCTTTGTTTTCTTTACAGCCACTGCTCAAGCATATTTAACTCTCTCCAGACCAGTTTCAGATCTTGTTCCCTACATTCCAAGACTAGAATATGATATCAATGACGAGATCGGTGTCCCTTCTGCAAAGGTTGTTTTCAACTTCAACATTCTAGAGACTATCTGCCTCGTGTATTTGACTAAGAGTGAGATGTGATTTGTCAGGTTGCTGTTCTGTCCATGCATCAAGCGTCAGTATCAAACTGGACCAACGTGGTCTTTGGATACCTTCCTGATCCAATGGATACCTCAATAAATCCGGTGTCATTGAGTGTGTTGAAGTCATCTTTAGTTGATGTGTTTCTTCAGCAATCCAATTTAACACTGACCGCGTCAATTTTCGGACAGCCATCTTCATTTGAGATTTTGAAATTTCCAAATGGAATCACCATTGTTCCAGAGCAATATATTCTGATGTGGCAGATAAATCATGTCCTCTTCAACTTCACTCTCAATAGCTCGATATTTGAAATAAAGGAAAATCTTCTTCAGCTGAAGGAACAACTAAAAGTGGGTTTGCATCTGAAGCCCGAGGAGGTATATCTTTATTTATGTTGGAGCTTGTTTATATTTTCGTTGATAGTAGTGGTTATATCTTGGAAAAATATTATGTAGCTAAGCTTGATCAACAATTTTTTCAACCATGCTTCGGCATTTATGTTTGCTAAGTGTTTCATGTAAAAAACATGTTTAGAAATACTTGCATATTTCTTAAACCATTTCTAATCCAAATTCATTTCCTTACCACTTCTCATGCATAGAGCAGCTCAAACCTGGTGAATTTTATTTGAGAGAATCTAGGCAATTAAAATGTCTTGCAAATTCAGAAACGTTATTTTTTCGTTCTGAAAGGTTTATGTTGATGGAGGTCATCAATGTTCTAAGTCGGAGATGGTTCTCAGATATGGTCCATTACATTATGTGCTATATTCTGAAATTTGAATTCTCAATTGTGAGCGTGCTCTGTTATATTTTTTGCCCTGCAATGTAGCAGTCATTGACTTTGAGTTTGACCTTGCTGTATTAATTCACATCCCACGAAGTACATTCTTGTTCATTAATATATCTTATAAAAGAATTTTCTGTATGCAGAATGCGTATATACAGGTGACAAACAAGATTGGCTCAACTAAAGATCCTCCAGTTACAGTTCAAGCTTCGGTTGTACAAAACGTAGGGAGCCTACAACCTGAAAGATTGAAACAGCTGGCTCAAGTAATTACCCGTTCTCCTCCAGCAATGAATCTTGGCCTAAATCATACTGTCTTTGGAAAAGTCAAGGAAATCAGCCTATCTTCCTTCCTTAACCATTCACTTGATGCACTAACTCCAACTCCAGCTCCATCTCCAGAGGGAAGTTACAATTTGGTGCCATCTCCATCGCCATCTTATTCTCCAGCCACCGCACCGCTACACTGCCCTGACTGTTATGCCTCTTCACCATCGGATCCTAGCCAGACTTCTGCCCCCAGTCCCCAAAATGACCCCTGTGGTTCCACGGTTTCACCAAGCCCTTCAACGTCTCAATCTGATCGAATGAGTCCTGATTTATCACCTCATGCTGCTGTTCACCCACCTCTCAGAAGTCCCGCTAAGCCGATTTATCCATCTCAGCCTCCAAGTACTGCATACAGTCCTCAGGGTGACAAGAAAAGGCTGGTTTTCGTATCCCCCCAACATGATTCACTGCATTCATTGTCATGTAAGTTTCTATATATATGTAGATACACTCTACTCTGTTTTAATGTTGGAAACTAGCTGATAAGCTCTCCTCTCATCTATTAAATAATTTGGATACATATTTATGTCCCCAACATTGGAATTTCATTAAAAGAATAGAAGGTAATCAATAAATAGTACCAGCAATTTGAGCAGGGTTAACGGCATCGACATGATATCCCGAGGGAAGAAATGCTGTCTCCAAGTTTGTTAATATTGGATTTTTATATGGGAAATCATGGAGCATGGTTTTAGTTCTTATATTTTTGAATGAGGGTTTGAATGATGAAAAACGTAATGAAAGTAAATGCAAATAGTGTTGGTGAAAGGAGTGAAGAGTGAGATTACCTTTACTTCTTCTGTAACAACCATTTAAAGGTTAGGAAAGAATAATGTTGGTTAACAAAAGAGCACCTAATAAGGACTTTATGCATCATCAACCATTGATGCTACTATCCATGTGATGCATGTTAACTCCATCAATCCAAAGAGGGAACATTGAGAAACTAGTTACCTGTTCCACTATCTATTTAGTGCAAGAGTGATTACCCTAATGGCCCCTACAGTTTTTTAGAAATTCCAATTCAGCCCATGATACTCAGATTTCAATACACTAGACCATAGGGGTTTTATACTACATTGCTATTGAACTTCATCCCTTCTCTTGACTTTTCAGCAAAGGGAAAGATGATGAAAGTCTCGTGCAAACAAAAGCTTCTTCAGTCCTTTCCTACATCACGCTAATTTTCTGCCATCCCATGATTGTTTACTGAATCTGTTTCATCTCATATACTTGTTTACTTTTTGCAAAATTTCATTTGCTGGATAATAACACACTACATTCCTTTGCAGCTTTTGCTTTGTGCCGGAGGATCCCGTGGTTCTTCCAGTTGTTTGGAGTCCTAACATTCTGTCTTCTCTTTCGGATATTTTGAGATTTCTTTTGCACATAATCCCAACATGTCTCATCACAGTTTTGCTGGTCAAGTGGGTATGATAAGCTATACAAGTGTATATGAAGTAGGAAAAGAAGTTGCAGGTCTAAAATCAAAAGGTGGAAGGCCTAAAATGGGGTTGTCTTCCCAAAGGGGAGTATTTACTTCTTAATACAGTGTCACCCTAGAGTTAATGTGCTTCCTTGCAGTTTTCAGAAAAAATGTCAAAACTGTAAAACTTTGTTGTGTTCTTTCTGAACATTTGCAAGGGGGATGATAAAAAAGAATGTTACGAAATATATTTTGTTTCATGGAAATATGCTTAATTTTGTTTAAGAATCATTACGTGCATTATCGTCAGGGATACAGAGAAAGATAACATACTAGATACATTTTTGAAGTAAACTACGTACAGCAACTCTTTTCACCATTTTTGTTCCAGTCATTGATACAGTAATGCTGTACAAAGATAGGTCTCACTGTAGTAGCAATAGTGGTGGACCCGTTGTTCTCTTATAAGTGAAAGTTACACTTCCGTTCGTCAATGTTCATGTTTCTCCAATGCAACAGATGAAGCTAGTGAGTCAAAACAGCCTTTATGAGCATTTACTTGGGATGTCTCTTGATGAGGGAGAAAATTGGTGCTTTGTCCGTAAAAACTCTTCGACCATTGCGCGAAACAGACTCCAGCTTCCATGCAGGGCCAAGAAGCCAAGATATAGAAGCTCCTCCTATCAAGCCTCCTGCCTGATAAAAACGATCAAATTGGACCAAACATAAGTACAACAAATGAAGAACATACTGACACGAGACTGAGCATACACATTAGCGTGCACTCGATAATTTGGGAATTTGAAGAGAATCCCAAGTAAAACGAGGATTGCACGGCAAGAGCAAGTTAACTATTCTTACATGCCCCCAGTTGTCAATGCCTTTAGATAGAAGTCCAATACCCTGCATTAAGGAAGGTCAATTTCATTCAGTGAACTGCAGTAGCAAAAGTTGGGAGGCCAATGACAAGCTGATAACGAACATAATTACCGCAATTAAAACTTCAAACCCAATCAACTCTAGCAGATTCAATTAGACGCAAACTTACATAGAATAGAATCAAATGGATCCAAAAAATTCGCAATATTGTCAGACAGAAGAATGGAATATGACCATGTCAAGGTTCTTAAGATGCACAATGGTTTGGACATATAGTACGTGGTTTCAAGGTCTTGATCACATGATTGAATTACAACAGAAATCCATGACTTTGTACTCCTATACAGTGCCATACGTTTGAAGAAATAAGAGGGGCATACCATATTCAACACGATCACTTTGGCTATATGTTGTAGATCTTCCTCACTGCCTTTGACCATGTTCCTGTGCCTCAGGACAAACACAGCAAAGGATCCTACCTGATTGAGCAACCAGATTTAAGAAATTAAACTACTGCAAAAAGATGAGGAGAAACAAGGATAATTACCAGAGTGGGCAATTGCGCAGTTAATGACTTACCAGCCCGAAAACAGCTCCCGATGAGCCAACTGCAGGTGCTTTGCTGAACCAATAACTCATCGCCGAACCTGATTTTCTTTAAATGACTTAATCCAAATACTTGGGGAGCTTTTGAGATATGAAATGCATTGTCTATCATAATCAGATATCAGTATTTACTTGCTATTGCAGAGGTGATGTATATCGTAAGGTATCTTCTGGGGCCACATATTTTCTCAACGGTAGGACCAACAGAGTTTAAAGAATAACAGTTAACCTGAAAAGGCAAATTTTCTTTTCAATAAACACGTAATGTCATACACTTGTACTAAACAAGCATTTCATTTGTAGTAATTCAGATCAAACCATCAGATGCACAATATTTGCATGCAGAAAGGATGATGTAGCTAGCCTCCACAACTGCCCTTTGTTGATTAGACTATTGATCTACAAGCATATAGGGCCCCATAAGAATAAGAATCTATGCAACAAAATTCTCATTGTGAAAGTAAATACTGTAGCATTGCAGTTTCAACCTTGGCTCCCCAAAATAAGAGCTTGCCTTCTGTAAGGGTTTGTGCTACATATACTCTGCAAGTAAATTAAGTAACATAACTTAACTGCTCGTAATTTGGGGCAAAAACTCACGAACAGAGATTTATTAGGTGGTGATGCTCACAATATATTGGCTGCAAGAAAAATATTGGTCCACTGCCTATTGTCAAACAAGACCCCTCTAGATTTATTTGAGTATGACTTCCCAATGTCTTTAGAATCACTTCTACTTCCATCTCCACTGAAAAAACATAAGCACGAGAATGGCAAAGCATTGTTTGACCATTGAAAACCATTACAACCTGTAAATTGAAGCGCCTTTTTATACCATATGTCCTTGAACTGAAGGACATATCCGAGGCGATAAATATTCTGCACAACAAGCAAATTTGAAGTGAAATTCTTCCCAGTTTCAGCATTACAACGAACTACAGAGTCAAAAGAGTATGAGTTTAGATCACAATAGATGATCTGCTCAGTTTGTTCACAAATCACCTAAAGTACACCAGCAACAGAAAAACCAGAACTGAAATCATGGCGCATTAAATCGATTAATTTAAGTCAATGACAGCACATACAGATGTTCTCTAATTCTTCTCTTTTCATTTCACGCGTTTCGTTAAATTTTTTAATTGCAAAATTATGAAAATCTCTCTTAATCCATAAATCTCACTGGTCACATAGTCTAAAATAAAACGCACCAGCATAATCTAACACCATACATACCTGATCCGCTGGAAAAAAAGAAGGATAAAGTAATTTACAACAATTGTAAATCTAAGAGCGAGATAATATTACCATGAATTGATGAATTACGGTATGTCAGAGTAGTTATTCCTGAAATGTTCGACTGGAGTACCTTGAGAGACGAATAAAGAAGGAACTGAAGATCAACGCGGCGGCGGTGGAGGATAGTATTGCCAAGGCGGAGAGCGGCGGCGGCGCTGAGGTGAGTGGGTGTAGGCTTCACTCTGGGGACGGACACAGAGAGCTTTGGATTGGACGGCAATCCACCCATTCCCTGTAATCTCCTCTCTCTCTCTCTCTCTCTCTCTCTCTCTCTCACACACACACGAATACAAATACAAATCCAAATACGGGCCAGCTTTAATTCCACCCGGTTTCAAAGTACAAATCTAGCAGCGGTTGACGTGTCTCAATTTAATTGGTTACAGGAAGGGACAGTCTTGTGCAAATAAAAACATTAAATTAAAAATAAAGAAATAGAGGGGAAAACTTTTCTTTTAAATGGTAGATAGCATTTCCTTTTTATTTTCTTGTTCAATTATCTTTTTTTTTTTTAATTATTACTATCCTAGTTTTTTTAAAGAAGAAATTGGGATATTGTATAGTTTGTGAAAATCAAAATCACTCGAGTACAAACTTTTAAATTCCTACAAAGAATACAATGAGAAGTTAGGGAAAATAATAGAAAAACAATAAATATAAATCTTGTAAGAAATACATAAAATTGTTAAAGAAGTTAGAATGAGCAAAAAAATCAAACACGACTATTATCTACGTATCAAACATTATAGATGGATTTTAAAAAAAAAATTATAGATGAATTTACAAAATCTACAAAATAGAAACATAACTCATGACTTATTTGAAGATTCTGCAAAATACTACAAATAGGTATAATACTTTGTTTATATACAGAATACTTTTTTAGATTTTATAAACCCAGTTTTCATGTTTCATGTATATGTTTCTCTTAAAGAAATAACACATATATGAAGTTTCATTAGATAATATGCCCCCTCCAATTTTTTTTTTGTTGAATGGTAGAGCCAATTTTTATGCAATAAAATGCTCGTTACATTTTAAATTACATTTTTTTTATTTGTATTGATTTTATTACTGCTAAAAAAATTATGTAAAATTCATTGAATTTGTTGTGGTGAGTAGTGTAATTGCATAGTAAAGTGGTAGAAAACTTACCTCACGTGGTAGAAAACTTACCCGTTAAAATGGAATAAAGCGTTTCTTCGATTCTAAATTATAATAATATCATATATATGTATATTGAAGGCGCTTAGGAAGCAATCAATCTGTCAAACATATTGATTTTCGTTGTTAATAAGATATGAACCTTAGGAGACTGAATTGAAAACTATTCATCAATAACTAAACATATTCTTACCTCCTTCATGAAATGCGCTACTTATTGCACCATCAAGAAATTGAAGACAAAGGTTAGCCCAATTCAACACCATTCCAAAAGGCCGCCTTAGAGACGAAAACCTAGTCCATCTCCAATAATCTTCACTTCTCCCCATCTCATCACTATCATTATAGTTTTCTTCAAATATGTTATTATGATTCCCATTTAACAATCCTTGCAACTCATATCGACAAACGGGACAGGTATTGTGCATTTGGAGCCATGGTAGAATGCATTCTGAGTGGTAGAAATGTTTGCATGGTAGTTGTCTCACTCCACTTCCAACCTCAAATTCATCCTTGCATATGGGACATACTGGATCGATCACCAGATGGTCGGCCGTGAGTGTCACGACCGGTAGGGCCTCCAAGGTGGAGTTGGGTGTCGGAGGTGGTACATGATGCGGTGTGTTGTTTTGAGCCAGTTGTTCGACAAAGTCATTTGAGTTCCTATATTTTCCATAGTAGAAAGTTTATTCCGTTTAAGACATGGTATTATCACGAGTAGTCTAGGTGGCAATTGACCAGAGGTCCATGGCCACCTAGCCACAGAATGCTATTTTAACAAATAAGGTGACAAATAGATTGATGAACAAATGATGTGGAATTGTAGTGATTATTGATTTTGAAAATGATGTGATATTATAATATGCAGAAAATCAATTTTTGAGATAGATATGGATTTTGTCAAATTGTGATAACAAACGCAAAATTGAAACACAATAGAATTAAAAACATTTATCTATACTTACATATCTTCATGTGGAGAAACAGGTCTCGATGGCTGATCAAGGCCGATGAATTGAAGCAACACAAAAGCACGGTGCCTTGCACGACTTCCATCCTCAAGATTTTGTGGTTGCCTAGGTGGTGGATCGAGCATTTGAGCCAAGGAATCCAATATCCGAGCAGCAGAGGATGGTTCCATTGAGGTTTCAACCCTAAATCTCGGCCTAGACATGTCAAGCTCGTACCTAACTTGTCCTAAACAACAAGGACACAGTATCTCATCTGGATTAGTGGTTGTGGTTCTTATGCTTCGTTGACACTGTCGGCACCAGTAGTAATGATACGTTCTTAGTCTTTGGACCCCATTAATGGTAACACGTCCACGATTAAGACTAGTTGACATATTTATAAACACGAGCGAATAACACAATATGAACTCTAATTTCAAAGCTTAGGATGGAGAAGAAAACATGTTATGTGAGGTTTTATAAGCAGAGATAGATTGTGAGAAGGAGAAAGAAAGGGATGGCTTTTCAAGGATTGAAAGTCTCATTTCTTGATTCTTCATGTCTCCTCTATCTAAAAGTAAAGGATGAATGAGAACGTGTGACATGGAAAACTCATTTTCAGCAATCCTTCTTGTTTTCAGCCCCAGTGTACACGGCAAAAAAACTTAAATAAATAAAAGAAAAGAATAAAAATTTTCATCACCAATGGAGCTTTTTTCTGAAGTAGAGTGACCATATCGGAGCAAGCCCTAAAGTTGAGTGACTAATTACAGATAATTTTACCGGTAACAATTCAACTCGCACATAACGTTCTAAAAGGATTCTGAAGATAAATAACACACACTACTAAACGAGTGACGGTCCATATCCGCCTCCTATTCTTTACGGCGGCGCGTGATGGACACACTCTACACAGCCGTCCACTACTGGTTAGTTGACCACCCAATCATCAGCCAATACGAATGGATCCCCGGCAGAACCGCCGGCGCCACCCTACTCTTCGTTATCCTCACCGTGGTTGTCTACCTAACTCTGACCCTTACCTTCCACCACTTCCCCCTCCTCCCAACTCTCCCCTCCGCCGCCCTCCTCCCCATCACGGCCACCCACAACCTAATCCTCTGCCTCCTCTCCTTCCTCATGGCCCTCGGCTGCATTCTCTCCACCCTCCACCAGACGCCACCCAACAACCCCACCTGGCCCATCTGCTTCCCCGCCGACCACACCCCACCTAAGGGCCCCACCTTCTTCTGGGCCCACGTCTTCTACTTCTCCAAAATCCTCGAATTTGTTGATACCCTCTTGATCCTCCTCAGCGAATCCCGCTCCCGCCGCCTCTCCTTCCTCCACGTGTACCACCACGCGGTGGTGGTGGTGATGTGTTATCTTTGGTTAGCCACCGCGCAGTCGCTTTTTCCGGTGGCGCTGGTGACCAACGCCTCCGTACACGTGGTGATGTACGCCTATTACTTGCTGTGCGCAATTGGGATTCGGCCATGGTGGAAGAGGTTGGTGACGGATTTTCAGATAATTCAGTTCATTTTTAGCTTCTTGATTTCGGGTTTGATGATGTACTACCATTTTACCGGGTCGGGTTGCTCCGGGATATGGGGATGGTACTTCAATGCAGTTTTTAATGCTTCACTTCTGGCACTTTTTGTTAACTTTCACCTCAAGAATTATGCCAAGAGAAAGAATAAGGATAAATCGATGTAATCTATTTCCCCCATTTTTGTGTAATGTTGTTTGTGCGCACCGGGTTCACTCATAACTACATCCATGTCAAGTGTTACATTCGTGTAGTGAGACGTTATGATCATTAAACAAAAGATTAAATGTCGATTTATTGGCAATTTAAGCTGTTAATATATTGATCGATAATTGACACGTAACATCATTTCCCATTGTGGAGGCGGGGGATACGTTTCATCGATTATGTATTGGCATTTGATCATGAGTGATCATCATTATTATTTTCATTTATTATCTTAATTTACAGAATTTTAATGTATCACAGGTGGATAATCCAATGCATAAACTTATGTCTAGCAGAGTTGTATTTTATATAATTTTTAAGGGTATTTGCTAGTGTAATGAAATTTACATTTTCATATGGTACAATGTGTGCGTAAACTGAGAAGAGTTCGGTCGACAGTGTCTTATCTTAAATTTTAAAAGTTCCATATTTGATGTAGATTATTGAAAAATAAATTTTAAATGTGCAATTATTAAGTGGAGAATATGTACTAAAAAATGTGAAAAAAATGAAATTAATGTATGGATAGTTATAAAGAATTAGTACTTTCACCATGTGCATCATACGGAAGATATATGTTTAAAATATAATTTAAAATCTTTGTAAGAAAAAAATGTATAAGATGTTCTAAAATTTACAATAGAATTTTTCCTATATTTCGTCGCTATGTTACCAATGTGGTGCATGGGAAAATAAATCTAATATAAAATTACTTTGATAATTTTTTAATTGGAATATACCTACAACATCGTTGTAATATGCTCGAGTATGTAATTCTATTGCAATTAAATTCTTTCGTCGCAATGGGATTTTCCATTTATTGCAATAATATTTTTCGTTACAATAATTGATGATATTGCTATGACAAATATCGTTATAATAAATTGGAAACTCTATGGCGATGACATCTTTTACAATTACATTCATCATCGCAATATCTTTATTTAATGGAATGATTTCTGTTATTGTAATAGAGATTTTATTTTCTTAAAAATAATATTCATACCTGTACCGTAATAATTGTTACTATTAATATTTATTATAATTTATTGATTAATTTAATACTTCTATTTTCGCATATTAACAATAATAATGAATATAAATAGAATTTACTTAAAAAACATAATGTAGAATTAAATATTTAAAAATATAAGATTAATAGAGATCTAGTTGAGATATTTTAAGATTGATCCAGATTTAGGCGAGAAATTGTAGAAAATAAATAAGGGTGGGAAATAAGAATAAAAAATGAATTATTCAATTCTGAGGAATATAAATTTGAGTAAAAAAATGATTTTTGTTATGAATATAATAATAATATTAATATAATATAATTAATGAGGGAAGTGAGGGAAATAAATTATTATATTTTATTTATATGAATGACTATTATACCCTTGGATTTAAATTACGAATTACTTATCAAGGCTTATCTCAAGCTTCCCTATAACAGTGCTTTCAGCTATTAACTAAATTCATTCCTCATAATTCTTTATAATTCATTCTTCTAAATTCTCTTTATTATTTCTATACTTTTATAACACGTTATCAAGACGTAGCCTCTAACCTCAATAATACGAAGTTAAGATGCTTCACAACAGATCTTATGTATTTATCTTCAGACGTAAACTCGATTATTACCAATGAATTAATTTATTACAGGCATTATCTCAGAATTATTTTGTCATCGTAGTCGATAGCCATCAAATACTCAAATAATACGTGCAAATAATACATGCACAATTCCTTCCTATCTCTAACTTTGTCTATCTCTTCTCTCACCTTGTTTCTCTCTCTCTATCTCTCTCTCACACACACAAAGAGACACACCGCCACCAGTGCTTTTAGGTTTTATCCAAGCGATGAAGAGCTTGTTTGCAAAATGAACAACTTCTAAAGGAAAGTAAGCTAGGATGATCTCGCCATAATCTGGCCTATTCTTCTCTCTCTAGTTTTCATGATATATACATATACATATCATATACTCATGAACGCATAATGTGAAAGCATTATCATATATTTGATATTTAAATCTATCTTTTCTTTGGATTGATCACTTAAATTATTTTGAAAACAATATTCTAAAACATACACAAGTTGCCATCTATGCACATGTACTTTGATGATGTAGTGTTTTCTAAAGTCTTTATTTCCTAAAGATAATAATAATTGAACTTTAATTCAAAGAATAAAAATTAATAAATTAGTGCTTTTGAAATCAACACGTAATCAACAAAGTTGGCATCTTGCACTATTTATCTTATTTTTTTATTTGTTAATTGTCATTATTATGAATTATGTGATATGATTAATGCCTGATTGTTCTTGATAATTGTGTAACTAATTTTATTATTTGACAAGTGGTTTAGTTAGTTTTGATGGCTCAATTATCATCACTCCTGCATTGAAGATATGAATATATGGAATGATTCGAAAGAGAAAAAGGTAATCATATTATTTTATAATATAATAATATATTAAATTATAACATTCGCTTTCTGAGATATAAAGAAAGATACATTATCAAAATCAAATTTTCTCGACTTCATTATACTCGATTTAACGAGATCTTCAATTGACACCAATATCGATAATATAACGCTCATTTTGAAATATATCAAAATTTATAAAGTAGTATCCAAACTTTGAAAATTAAAAGATGGTCATTGAACTTGTGAATATTTATGTATTAATCCTTATACTATTAAAATTTTATAAAGAATATAAGATACAAGATTCTTTCCAGCGCAAGATCACACGCAAGAATCGTAGCTAAGCAAGAATGAGATGTATTAATGTTTTATAAAGAAATATGTAACGCCACGCACTCGCCAGCGCATCGCACGCCTCCAGAATCGGCTACAAGCAGCAGATATTTCGATTTACTACTGCTTACTTTGACAATAATTATATTTTGAAGAAATAGTTAGAACAAATTTGATTCTATAGATATTTAAGTCTCATGACTTTATTTATTGCAATTTAAATATCAGCAATACCTTCCCTACCGATGATGGATTCAACCATCACTAAACTAAGATTTATATATTTATGCACTTTATATGCTAAGTGAAGAGTAATACCTTCTACTACTGCACTCTACCCTCAAGCAAGAAGCAATGTTATGCAATTCTAATTCTCACATTTAAATTCGTGAAATTTATATTTATTGCAATAATTCCCATAAGGTAGGTTCAATTCACCTATCGGAGTAAATTTAATTTCGCAATTTAAATTTACGACTTTAAATTCGCAGATATATTTCAATGTGGTGAGTTATATCACACGATTGGTATGAATATTTTCAATGTGGTGGATATACCACACGCTTAGAATACTTATTACAAATGTGGTTGGATTAAACCCCACAATTGATAATCGATTTATATACGTTCGATATGAATATTCTATCGATATTAAAGAAGGGATTTGAGCAAGTGACGCTGACTTACCGTTGTATGTATTGGATTAAACGAAATTGCTCAAAGAATCCCATTGTAATAAAAGAGAAAGAAAATATACTGTGGTGAAAAATCTCATTATGAGATTAGTATATTGTAATATGATGAGAAATGCTCTTAAAGAAGCATTTAATACGAATGTTCACTTTCCACGCCTATTGAATATTGATAGAGAAAATTGAGTAAGTGGTATCCAAGGTTACCATCGATAAATAAACGCTCAATAGATCCTACATGTTGATATATCAAAGAAAATATATCGATGGAGAGATTATACGAAGTAATCTCATCGATTTATACGGCATTGTATTAATATGAGAATAAAATGCTCTTGAAGAAGCATAATCACTAAATTTCTATATTCGAATAAAGCCAATATGATATTATTATTATTACTCCAAGTTAAGACAAACAAATTAAGTTTTAACATATCGGTAATATCAAAGCATGGCAATGATTAACTCAAAATATAAAAATGCTAAAAGAAAATACATATTGAACCCATAAATGAAGGGTGCTGAGAGTATAAATACCAGTAATTCGCTACCCTCAACATCGTGGTTCATAATGAGATATTTAAAGGATCCGACTTTTTCGCTGACACCAAGTGGGTCCTCATGACCGACGGGACTGGCTTCCATGCATTCTGAACATATGCATGAAATTTGATAAGTAGTTCATCAACATTTAGCAGCGTAAATAAGTATTTTTCTCGCCAAATGAGAGATAAAACTTATTATCTACACTGATCTAGGAACGCTTAGTAAGCCATCAAAGAAATTGTTATTCAACAAACCTATTGGTTTGACATGAAAGTTCCATCGTACAACGAGAATATATTGAATATTTCCTCCAAGGTGTTGTAGCCGCCACGAAGGACAATGAAAGCATCACTATTATTCATCATATACATCATGCAGCTTGTGGATGGATTTGCGCTTTGTAGCACCAACCCCGCCGACCCATGGTAGAACTGCTCCACCCGAGTATTAGATCCAACTAAATGGAAAGGTATTACACTCTAAACTCTTATTCCCATGATGATGCGCCATTATAAGTCTAGCTAAAAGTTTGTTGTCGTTCCTCCATATAGTATATTGATTTCTTATCTCCTAACTCTTTACTTAGCCTCGGTTTGCCACATCCACGTATTGGATATGACCTACCACCAATTTAGATCCACCAAGAATAATACATACGTTTTAATCAAGCAGGTAAAGGCCGATCAGATGAGATGATCTCTAAAATCTCCATATCCATCTCTACTCCTATCCTCTTTTGCACTATACTTTAATGTATTTGAATACGAGAGATATATGAATCCTCTATTTAAAGAAAATTTTCAAACCAATAATCATCAGACTATTTACTTTTTCGACAAATATGAAAGAGAAAAAGGTAAAAATTTTAATAAATGACATATACCTATCTGATTTAAAAATAATATATATATACATATATATATATATCTTAAAAATTGAAAACAATATTTACAATTACAAGAAAACATTGATCTTCAAGTATTACACCTAACTTCCTTACATTAATATGAGAAAATTATTATACTAAATTTTTCTACTAAATTTACAAACAGGATCTTCTAAAGTAAGTTTTTCAAGACTATAACGCGATTGTTCATCTTTAAATTTGGCCCATAAGGCCATCACCACCTTGTACGTGTCCACTAGATGTGTCTCAAGAGCCGCGTTGAATATCATCCAAAGGCTCCTTACTCAATCCATCCTTAATGAATGCTATCTTATCTTCTCTACATTAGACACGCACTTCACAGATTTACATCGAAAATCACATGTCCACCGAGCACATTTGTAGCACCCTCCCAATCTTTTTCTCTCCGCTTCTTTGAAAAACTACTTTACCCATACCTGCATGTATTTAGAAGGAATCGAACCTCACCAGATAATCGAACCTTTGCTTCGATTAAACATCAACATCTCCTCGGGACGCCCTTATTCATTAAAGATCCTCAACCTTTCGTTTACTGATAAATCCTTTTTAGGATTTTGATCAGAGTGATGGATAGTATTTTCAAGATTTGAGAGCAAATTATCCATTATTATATATGGACCATTATTATGGTGAATAATCAGAAGCTTCGGATAATTTATAAACGCAGATGGCGTAAGTGCCCGCGTTGGAACAAGATGAAACATGAAGCGATGTGCTAAGATTCCACGCTGAACAAAGGATGTAATAATGCTACCGAAAACATGATGGAATATGCTCTGAGCTATACATATGATGAAAGTAATAAATCATGTTGAAAGACTATACGATACTAATAAATCAATATAAGAATTTACTAAACTAAAAGTTCAATAATACTGCTTACAGTAACCTGACCTGACCATCCCTGCTTAAATAATTATTGAAATCAATATTTCAAGTGAAGAATTAAAAGAATTCTTCAACGATTGTTTCGAGCAAATGATGAAATCATTATTAATATTGGAAATAAATTCCAAATATATCCTGGAATAAAGGATGAGAAATATGGGCCCACTCATCCTCCACGCTGTGGACTACTAGATATTATGATACTGGATCCACTCAGATAAATACATGTGTATACGATTCGTAATTGAAATTTATTTAAATATTTGCTCACTTCAGATGAGTATGATTTTTATTTAATGATAAAGTTTAGAAACGATATCCCAATACTAATAAATCCCTGGCTGATCGAGTAAGATACAAGTGGGATATTACGCAAGTAAATTATTTAAAGCCCTCCAATAAATCGCCAATATCGAGAATAGAATGCAAACTATATAAATTCTCATATTAAGTGTTGAATGACGAGAACATATATGAGTTTTAGTGTTCTAAATTTTCTTAGCATGATGAGTATTAAATAAAATGATATGTGAAATGCATCATACTATATCCTCACAATTAAAATATGAACTTGAAGCCTTCAAAGATGTATAAAAGATGCTATGAACAATCACATATATATCGCTTAAGATGCTTTGATAAGTTGAAGACGCCGTAAGCGCTGATATTATGAGATTTCCCAATCATATATATCAAGAAATTATTAAAGACTATTTTAATAATCTGAGGCATATACTCTGAAGAAAGATATAGACATAACTATATCAGTGTAATCCTACAAGAGTGATTGAGAATGAGATATCTCGATAAAGCTTTATACGCGATACTGGTAAGAATAAAATTGAAAGTGTCGACACACTACGAAAAGATAGCGCTACATACTATCAATAATAAAGTGAGGATATTAAAATCCATCGAAAAATGCCGATGTCAAATATATGCCCTTATGATTAAAGTGTTCATGCATGGGTTTAATGAGAAATGAGAATGAAACTTCAAGAGGTTTCAAATGTATTATTGTATCACAGATGCAACTACCAAAATATCTACATTGATATTGTTGAGAAATTCATATGTCAGATTTTTTCCTTGATTGATGTTTTTGTCCCAAAACGGGTTTTTCTCAAACAAGTGTTTTAATGCACTTAATCTCAACTACTATGAAATTCCGTAAGAGATTTAGGTATATATCTCAATATAGAGAGAAAATGAGATCAAGTCATGATTGCATATATACACTAAATATAACATGATATTGTATAACATCTAAAATTTCATTCACGTGGAAATGAATGAAGAGTATGAACCAATGTATATGATACTCATACAAATCTATGAAATATTTTGAAACGCAAAGATACTTGATAAAATACGCCGCACTCTTTTTCCTCGATCGAGGTTTTATCCCATCGCTCCAAGCAAGCGTTTTTAATGAGGCAACATTAAAGCGCGTATTCACATGAATAATGTACTTTTTCCTTCATTAGATTTTTCCCACCGGTTTTTCCTAATACGCTTTAACGGCGATATTCATAAGATATCGAGGACAACAAGAGAAATCGACACAACAGATCTATTTGGATCAAGTTATAATAGAGACAATGCTTTAGATCCAAACAACGATGATATTAAATCCTTTACCGTAAAGTGATATCGGCCTCAAGATATTTAAATCGACTTTGAAAGAAATTGCACTCTTTCCTTCGACAAGTTTTTTCCCCACGCTTTCCACGCTTTTAACGATAAGAAGACGTGAATACTCTTATACCGCTGATAGATATCGTGAGCAATGCGTTAAGCAAGATATAACCACCCAAGCCTATCCCGCACCTAAGTTTTTTCCCACTCCAGCTTTTTTCTCCAAACAAGCTTTGTAAGATATTGTATTAATACTATTCAAGTGAAATAATATAATAATAATATTAATATAATATAATTAATGAGGGAAGTGAGGGAAATAAATTATTATATTTTATTTATGTGAATGACTATTATACCCTCATTTAAATTATGAATTACGATCACGCTTATTCAAGCTTCCCTATAACATGCGCTTATTAATTAAATTCATTCCGCATAATTCCTTTATAATTCATTCTCTAAATTTTCTCTATTATTTCTATACTTTTATAACAATTTTGGTTTATTTATATATATAGACAAGGCGAGAAAAACTTATATTTCAAACAAGTCCTAAAAGTATTGAATGGAGGCAATGATATCCCTGTATCAATGATGTCAAACGCATCACACTTGGCTACACACTCGAAATCGTATCTCACTCTTGACCATACGCTGCAACTGCAACGGAAACCCACACTAGTCACCGCCACCACCCTCCACCACCGTCGTTCTTTGAATTCGATGGCCATATCCTCACTCTCTCCGCCGCCGCGGTTCCTCGCCATCCCCTCAACCACACTCCCCAAACTCCTCCCCTCCGCCGCCCCCAACTTGTCATTTCCTGGCACCGGTAACGCCGGCGGCTTCTCAACCACCACCAACAACAACTTCCCGCCAGATTACAGTAAGTGGCGAACCCACGTTTCCTTCTTCCCCGATTTGTTCACCAACAAGACGAAGACTGCAGAGAGCGTCAAACAAGAGCTCCTTGAAGCAATTACGCCACTTGATCGCGGGGCTGAAGCCACCGTTGATGATCAGCAAACAGTTGATCAGGTTCGTTTCTTTTGCTTCTCTTTCTCGTCAACAATTTTCATTTAATTATTATTATTTATTAAATCATTATCGATAAGATTTATCCATCATTATACATCTTCCTCGGACTTTGTTCTTAGCTAGATAGCTCGCAAACTCGAGGCAGTCAATCCAACAAAGGAGCCACTGAAATCCAGTTTTTTGAATGGAAAATGGGAACTCATATACACGACTTCGAAATCAATTTTGCAAACACAGGTATACATAATTGAATTTTCTTGCTTCCGAATTTATTATCAATATCATTGTTTTTTACTACATTGGCCCCAAAATTAACATTTTGAGCAGCGACCCAAGTTCTTGAGATCAAGAACGAACTATCAAGCAATTAACGCCGATACACTCAGAGCTCAGAATATGGAATCATGGCCTTTCTTTAATCAGGTATCTCGGCCGTTTGAGATATAGTGAGATACTATCCCTTCATTCTATTCTATACAGAGCTTGTTTTGTAAAGCTTCAAAGTAAGAGAACTTATGGAGAAACGTGAGAAATAATTGAAACATACCATAACACAGACATAGGATATAGGAAATATCTGCCTTCTTAAATCTCTAAGAGCATTTTTAGTATGCAGTATTAAGGTAGACAGTACTATAATTTAATGGCTAATCGCCAATGCACGGTTTGCTACTTTTCTTACCTTTTTCTTCGAACCCGTGATTTTGTAGGTTACGGCTGACTTAACGCCTTTGAATGCAAGAAAGGTGTCTGTAAAATTTGATTATTTCAAAATTGGAGGGCTGGTGAGTGTTTATTCCTTGTTAGTACATTGTTCTGTGTTATTTGTTGCAATGTTGGCTTTAAAGCTTAATGTTTCATGTGCTGTGCTAGTAGATACCAGTGAAAGCTCCTGGAAGAGCTCGAGGCGAGCTGGAAATCACTTATTTGGATGAAGAGTTAAGGTGAGTCGTTGAACTGGACGTGGTCGTCTCAAATTAGATCTTAAAACCAATGCTCGATAACTTTCAAGCTTCTTGCATGTCTTCCTTTTGTTGCCGGTGGGTTGATGAGATAGGTTTATATGCCTGAGAGAATGTATTCGAAGAGGTAGAGGAAGACCTAAAGGAATATAGTGTGTTTTTTGGCTGCATGTACAAACACATTCATAATCAAGAATCTAAACAAGAATCTGTTATTTCACACATCAATGTCTCTGAATTCATTCTTTTCCTTTTAATTGGTGCAGAGTCTCAAGAGGCGATCTGGGGAACCTGTTTATCCTAAAAATGGTGGATCCATCATATAGAATCCCTTCGTAACGTGTCGTGCTGAAATTATTTGATTTTGGGATTTCTTTTGTGATCACTCAATAAACAATATATAGTACCAAAGTTTGATGTATATTAAATTGTTCATCCACACAGAACAATGTGATTACAAGATTGATATATTATATGTTTAGCAGGTTTACAATAGTGTATAAGCATGTACAACATTTGTAAATCAAACCACTTTTTGGGCTTTGAATTTAACAGCATTGATGCCAGTTAAAGAGGTACTCTATATGTTGGATCAACCATTTTCAATATGAACAAGTTCCCTCGATTGCCTCTTGATATCCTGCAAATTATCAACAAACAAATCCCTAATTAAACACTCTGTCATTCTAACAGAGACTTGCATGTAACTAATACCATGTCTAAAGAAACTTGGACCGAGCTTGTTTGACGACGCTTTCTAGAGGTGAAAAGTGATACTTTTGAGATGTGTGATTAAAAAGTAAAGATGAAAATCTTTCTCAAATAAGCTTTCCACCAAACATTCTTCAGAAAAAAATTTCATCTTCCTCACCGTAACTCTTCGTCTAAATATGTAATTTCCAGTTGGCCACGTCCGCTTCCACGATTCTTGATAGGTATCTAAGCCACCACGAAGAAGAAATATTCCAATAACTAACCTTTCCTCAGCAAAGAACAAAGATATCTTTAAAGCTAACCTTCAAGGCAAGCAATTAGCAAGTCTTTGTTTTAACCATTTTTTGTCTTCTCATTTTTACTTGAAAATTTAACTCCTACTGTTGAATCAAAGTCAAACTTCAATATTAACCACACATACAAAACGGTTATTCCTTAATATCCATATATTTCACGGGATCCAAGGTTTTAGCAAGATCAAAATTTATTTGAAACACGCGCAATGAATTTCAGAAGCACGATTTGACTTACCAGAGCTGCAATTTTAAAAGCATCAAACTTGACAGCCACTCTACTTGCACTTAGAGGAACCAAATTAGCCGTTGCCTTGCAAAGATCCAAGAAAACTGATAACAAAATTGATAGGAGAAGGAAGAAAAAACCCTACACCTGATTTTTCTAGCAACGAATTTTCTTGAAATAGAACAATATGAGCATAAAAATTTAATGATACTGTTTAAATTTTTGACACACTGTGTGTGATCGCTCAAGATCCTCGGTCTCTACCCAAAATGACGCAAAAAAGGGGCTAACGAGAAAAGTCTCATGAAAAATGAAGTTTCTTTTGTTCCAAGATCTTATATCTTAGTGATCTTTCAACGTGCGATCTATCCTAGTTGGTGGCTAGTTTCAACACACCATTCTTGAAATCCATGTACCTGTTTCAGTATTATTTGAATCAAATTGCCCGTTTGAGCGTGATGAGCTTTGACATTGTATTAAGGTTTGGAATTCTATCTTAAAAGGTCAACCTCAGTAACATTAGTAGTCCAAGGTCTTAACATGATCATATCTAGAGGAATAAGAATAAGTGCGGTATGTAAGAAATTATAGTTTCTCTTGAAGTCAAAAGTTACCTGATTGAAAAATGGCCAAGTTTCCAAATTTTGAGCCCTCAATGTATCCACATTAATCGCCTGGTAGATTTTCCCATTTGGTCTTAAAATTTCGGTCTCTGCCACAATTTAATTGAAGACAACCATCATTTTTACAGTTAGAACTTAGAAATTAACTTTTAATCACCAAGCGCATCTTAAAGAGAACTAGAAATTACTGACCCCTGTTTGCAGAATTGATTTAGAAGTTGTGTATAGAAGTTCCCATTTCCCATTAAGAAGGCTCGATTTGAGAGGTTGTTTCACCGTATTAACTGCCTCGAGTTCACGAGCAATCTGAAAAGTAACTAACTATATCTAAAAATCGATATGCATAACTCAAGGTTAAAAGTTAAAACAAACATCTTACATCTAACACCATCCAAACAAGTAGAAGTTGTGCCCCCTCCTCCAATAGAAAATAGTTATTCATCTTAAAATGGGCTATTTACAGAAAGCCCAAATTATCTTTCAAATTGAATTAATTGAAAACCCCACAAATTAACCAAAATATTAATCTACCACGGGCTTACAATTCACAAAATCAAACGATTCAAATAATCATCGATCGATAATCCAAATAAGCAAATATAAGATACTCACCTGATCAATACGCTGCTGGTCCTCAGGAGAAGCTGCTGCACCGCGGTCTAGAGGAGCAATAGCTTCGAGAAGCTCCTTCTTCAGGCTCTCTCTGTCCTTGACCAAGAAAGATGGAGATAAAGAGAACCCTAGTCTCCTTTTCAATGATTTGGGCCCAAGAACTGTATGAGTATCAATGAATTTGCTGTTTTTGTATTTATAATTGGGTAAATGAAGAAGGGATTTTGGCGGGATTACAGCCCTTTGTTGAGTATGAGACGCGCAATTGTGCGATAGTGTGGGAGATGAAGAGAGTAAAAGAGCAGCCATTTGAATGTCAGTTTTGGTCCGTTATTATTTCAGGTAATTGTGGATAAGATCACAAGGGGGAATGTACTATTTTTTCTCTTTTTTATTTTTTATCGAACAAGAGGTAATATATTATAGTATTCGTGCCAGCTAGTTTCTAGTGCTTTCGGAGTGATTTTCAACCTTATACGACTTCCGTTTTGAAATCCGTGACTAGATCTAGGTCCAACTAGACGAAACAGAGTTCCAACAATTCAGAAAATTTTCCAGTGACACTGTGGAATGCGATGGCGGGCGGTTAAAGTTTTTTGCCATTATTTGGATCAAATTATGGCCAAAAAACTTTAATCGGCCACCACCGGCCCAAATTATTGACCGGCCGCCACAATGTTACCGGAAAATTTTTCAAATTGCTAGAACTCTGTCTCATCGTACCAGATCTAGATCTAATCGCGAATTTCAAAATGGAGATCGTATGTGGCCGGAAATTACCCCGGGAGCACTATAAATTACGGTGCTCCAAGGAACAGTTGAACATTTCCAGTATCAATGCATAGATAAAGTTATTACTATTATTCTTCCTTTGGTTCTTCATGCATACATATTTCTACCTATTTGTACTAGTTAAAACTATCCACCTACACATTATATTATTGGCTTAATTATAGCCAACATACAATTTTTATTGACCAAGAATGCTCAACTTTGAACACTTCAAGAGCACTAGAAATTTTTCATATAAAATTATGGCAATGCGACTCACATACTTTTTGGGGGGGGGGGGGTGTTGGTTAATTAGGGAAGGGATTAGTGTGTTTCGAACCAAGTCTCCTATCTGAAAACTTGAGCATCCAAGTGATGCAGTACATTCGAACTATAATGTCACTTGCATGCATGAAATAGGGGTAAGCACAGTTCAATCTTCATAATTTGGAATATAGTAGCTTAAGTCAAACTTATTTTTAGCAATAATTCTGTTTGATTTGAAGTGTTCTAAACGATTGAAACCTCCATCAAACTATTTTAATTGGTTTTGACAATGTTGGAAGGCCTACGTGGATCATTTCAATTCTTGTCGCGGGTTGATAGTTGCTTTGCTCTCGAAAAAAGGTATAGCAGCCTTTATTGTGCGTACTCGATACACTTAAATTATCACTATATATATATATATATATTGGAGTATATAATTTAAAAAGTATTGTCATCCTAATCGGGTATTGTTGGAGGTGGAATCTATAAATAAGAGAATTGGAATTCTACCCAATTCGAGCGGAGAACAAATATAGTAATTTCAATTGAAGTGGTTAAAGGTTTATTGAATGGAAATTTAAGTTTAAAGTGGTACATAATAGTAGTTATATATTATATTAGAAATCTATCACAATAATCTATTGTGTATATATATATATATATATATATATATATATATATATATATATATATATATACACATATATACTATAATAGTTGAAGGGACCAATGATAATAGTTTATACAATAATAATAATTTAATTTTGTTGCAGTCGAAATTCTATTATTTAGAGTAATAAGTAATAACAATAATATTACATTTATCGAATTTCACAATGTGTAATTTAAGTGCTGTTGGTTGAAAGGTTACATGTGATTTATATAAATTTATGTGAAATAATAATAATAACAATGTTTAAAGTAAAAAAGATTTTAATATTAGATCAAACAAATTATTCTTCAAGTCATAATCATATTTTATATTTTACATTTATTTTCCAAAGTAATATACACATAGAAATTTCATGTTACTGAAATTCATTGGAATTTATGATTGATAAAAGCAACATGATGCATTAATAGAGAAGAAAAAAAATATTCAATTTAATAAAAATGTATTAAAATAAAATTTATTTTTTGGGAAATTTTGCATTGGAAAAATAGTTATTTCATATTTAATTTAGTATAAGTCTTTTCGTTAAAACATTTGAGTTTTAATTTAGTATGGTTTTTTATGTTTAATTTAGTATAAATCTTTTTGTTAAAATATTTGGATTTTATATGGTATATATAAGCATTTTTTATATTGGTGTATTGATGCAAAAGTATTGGATATATATATAAGCTCGGTTTAATAGTTATTTATTTGCCAATAAATTTATATATTGACTTTTGGGATAGTTATAAGAGAGTTTTTATTAAGGCCTTGTTCTATACTCCATAAAGTTAATATTGAAGTTACTCGAATTTCGTATAGAATAGGTGATTAAAATTTGGAGAAGATATATTGAAAAATGTAAATAAATTGTCAAATCAATATTTGGGTGGTGAAAAGCGACGAGAGAGAAAAAGTATATTTGAGTTTTTAAATTTTATGGTGTATAGAATAAGGACTAAATATTTTTAGGAATATGAAGTTGATTGAAATGCCGATAATTCCTGATTTAAGAGAGCTATGTATGATATTTTTCTTATTTAGTTTTGAATTTGATAATTATTTTAATGCGGAGAACGTAGAATCTAATTTAATTTTAAACAAAAATTTGGTGAAACGTATTTACTTTTTTAATAACATATTTATTAGTGATTTTTTTGTAGTAAAAGTTATAGATTAAAAATTAAAAAGTTGCATTGATAAAAAGCCATACATGATTAAAAAGTTAAAAATAGAAATGCTCACGTGCAAATGATAATTACATATACGCACATCATGCAAAAAAGTAAGGATATTAAATTATGTACTATTTGAAAAAATTCGAGAAATTTTTACTTTTTTCATTTCAAATTAAATAATTAATTTTTTAGTGGTAGTTTTTTTAAATAAAAGTCGGATATTAAATAAAATTTAAAAAATCGCAAATAGAAAAAGCGAGATTTGATTAAAAAAATTTACAATAAAAAGACTCGAAGAAAATAATTGAAAATACATATCCGCAATGTCAACCCATCCCCGTAAATTAAAATATTTTTTTATGAGTCCATTAAGTATAACTAATAATGGTAGTTTAGTGTTTCCTTAAACTATAAATGATTTTATTCAATATTTTCATTTTCGCGAATTGAAAATTTTGATTTGTTACAAAGAAGGTTAACCAGAAAACTCAAATATGATTGTGGTGTTCAAAAAAGTATTTCAAAATTTAAAATGATATTTTTGATTTATAATATTTATATGGTTTAAATGCATGCCGTCATAATATTATTCTACATATTCATATTAACTTCCACTGTATGCGCGTTACGTTATAACTATTTTAGTTCGATTATCATACAATATTGTTCAACTATATCTTTATATCTAATGTGAGAAATGTCATAAATATTTAATATTAATTTTCTAATAATATTTATTTATTATTTCAATTATTACAATTGTATCCAATGTATATTATTCAAAAATATTTTCTTTTTCTATTTATAAAATGTGCTTTTTAGAATATTTTCATTCCGTGGAACGCAAGGGTACAATACTAATTAAAAATAAAGTTGAAAAAATATTTTAATTTTCAAGAGATTCAAAATGTAAAAAACATACCCTAAATGTATAACCATAAGTCGATACTTTTAATAAAAGGTTAAATTTTCATTAAAAATAAATAAAAGGTTAAATTGAAGTGGGATACGAGGCGACAACGTAATAATGTGATTACATGGTTAGAATGTGATTACATGGTTAGTGGTAGACAAATGGAAATCCATTTTGCACTCGTCCTAATTTGCCGCCGCAAAAGTCAAAAGAGAACCATCATATCCCATACCAGAATCATAGGTCAAACTAAGCTTAATTAGGGGTTTTTTTTTAAATATATTTTCATCTTCTTCATTTGGTCAAATGCTCTCAATAAACACATCTTATAATTTTTATTATAAATAAAAATACTGTTAGTCTGAACACGACAACACGGATTATAATTTGACATGTTATTTGTGAATTAAATTATAATAATATATGTTGTCACGTTATGATTTGGGCACGTTAAGGTATTCATTTAGGCCACTGGATCAAAATTATATATTTCATTTGAATTTTATTTTTAAATATTTCTTGACATTTTTTTAAGTGATGTTGATTACAAAGTAATTATAAATTAATACTTTGTGGTAGTACATATTAGTTAATATTCAGCTTCGAAAGTTGGTGTATATTGCAACATTTTTCTCTTTTCAAAATTAAAATATAAACAAATAAATAAACCGATTTATTTTGGCCGGGAAAGTTGACTTTTTTTCAATGCATGTTTTGACTTTTGAACCGTGAGTGGCGGGTTCTCTTGCCGGTTGATCAATCCAACACGCCTATGATTTTAACTTCTTGCATGTAGCTAGGATGATGCTTGATAGAAACATATGCCCGTCATGAAAATTGCAATTCAAAGCTTATTTAACAAAGATGTTTTTACAATTACATTTTTCTACATGCATTCATACACTACAAAAACATTCCTTTCATATTTGTTTCATAAAAATTTCTCACTTGAACATTATCTTTAAATTAATCATGATTTTTCTTTCAGAAAACCCTTTAACCATCACTTTCGAGTGTGACGCATGTAATACATAATCGCTTGCGACTATGACACGCGACATGCAACATCTTGAATATTGAGGAAGGTGTTTGATAGAAGACATGCTCATCAACTATACATGCATGTTACTCATTTCATCAATATTCTGAGTGCGACGGGTGCTAGAGAATTGCTAGTGATTATAACGTACAACTACTAATTTAATGTTACTTGAGGGGAGATGAATATTGTAAAAAGCATTCATGCATGTGTGGACCATTGCAAACTATCAGTATCGATCTACTGTCTATTAGCACATGGTTATTGAGTCTACAGTAGATATACGTAATCTCATTGATATCATTCAATGTAAAATTGACATGCATGTGTTATTTGAACTCAATAAATTGTGCCCACGTAGACATCGATCAAATTACACATTTGTGTTGCACATTTGAGGGCGACATTCGACTATGACAAGTAGCGTGCAAACATAATATTCTCGTATGTGTTTCTCGAAACCAACTCGATTTTTTTTTTTCACACAGTAAAAGTACTGTGAGATCTCTAAGGTGTGTAAATGAAGAAAAATAAAGAAGAATGAGAGTGGCATGCATTATAACCCCACACACCGTACAAACACCATGCATGCGTGCTCATGCATGTGTCCTCTTTCAAGAAAGGAATCCACTACTATATTCCAAAAAGTTACCATAAAATTGGCATATCACCTATCAACTACATCCCTAATATTGTCTGTCCCATTAATTTTCTCTCTCCAATATAATTAATCTCTCTCTCTCTCTAGGGTTTCTCAAGAGTAACATTTGCAGAGCTATTTTGGCATTCTGTCCACCTCCGATCCATCACAAACTCTGAAAACGAGAGAAGAAATTTAAATTTTAACCATGAAAGTAAAATTTGGAGGTGGCCAGCTTGTCAAACGAGCTCTGGAAATTTCTCTATGAGAAACTCGTGAAGATTTTCCAAGTAGAAAACTCGCGGAGAAGTTGATTGCCAACATTTCCTTCTTATAAAGTACTGTAAGTTCTTTTTTTTTTTTTTTTTTTTTTTTTGCGAATGAGTCATTTGTCTTTCTAATTTTTACGTTTAATTTCTAGCATACTTCGAATTTTCTTTTTATTGTTTTTTTCTTTTTGTGGTGCTACTATAAGTAAAAGTCTCTTGAAAAAATCAATTTTGCAGTATTAACTAGAAAATATAACTTTTTTTTTAAATAACTAGAAAATATAACTTAAATTAATTGTTGTTATGTCAACCACTTCGTAGTTGCCAAATTGGAAATGACTTTTGATAGATAAGTTAATCATATATGTGATTTACATTTTAGTGTTTTTGAACAAAAGCATGCAAAACTTAAGTATGAAAAGGATTAATTCAAGGAAAAAAAAAGTGCTTATAATTAAGTTTTGAGATACACATGTCATGGTTTTTTTACTACGTGATTGTTTTAGCGAGATAGGGAAGCTAATAGGAAGGAAATTTGATTTTCTTTTTTTTTTCCCTGTGGCTAAAAATCAGGGTATATTTGATAGGGATTATTAAATAAATTATTTTTAAAAGTGTAGTTGAAAAGTAAAGAAAAATTATTAAAATATTAAAAAAATTATCAAATCAATTTAATGAGTAGTTGAATATGATGATAGAAAAAAAATTCATTTTAAATTGTATCAAAACAAACTATGAATAATAAGGTAATTATGAAGAAATATATGAAAATAAAGGTGTGAAGGAATGATATAAAGAATAGGTTAAACATACTCTTGACTGATAAGCAGTTTTGTACCCTAAAACTGATCTAAAAGCATTAAATATTGTTTGTCAAAATGTCTTTGCATGGAAGTCAACCACTTATATAAACTTTTTAAAGTTGAAAAGTTGAGTACATCTGTTCCTGATTTTGTTGGATCATCATTTGTGTGCTGGGAGCACTAACGTAATTGAAATACAGGTGGACTGATTTTATTGGTTTGGAGCCATATAACTGTATGATACTGGCATTGGATTCTTTCCAACATATAAATTTGCTTTGAAATTTGACAAAAAGTCACGGCAGGGCAATATTAATTTAGTAGATTGTAATAGTATGATGTGCAGAAAGTTTCCAACACCATCGATGGTGTTGGAATTACGGCACCATTAATATTATTTTGGGGGTCGATTCGATCCCCGTTTTTAAATTTGGGATCGATCTAATCAAGGCATGACGATGAGCCTGCGAATTTTTCCGAATTTTTTCCATCGCTCTATACCACAAGCGATCACACAAAGCTACAATATTTTCCGATTTGAAAATGGGGGAATCGACTTCAATGAGATCGATGGTGCCGTAGGTACGGCACCATCGATGGTTTTGGAAAATGATTGGTATAATGTGATACAAAAAGCGATGACCAAAATTGTGCAATTATGATTATCCTCCATATAAATTAAGGACTGTATAGATAAATATTTTTGGGTTTCACGGTTTGCGGAACTTTAATTGATTATTTGTATATTGCAAGGAAAATAATTTATTTGACCTGTAAGTATTTTTTTAACCTGTAAGAGTATCTCCAACACACTCTTTAAAATCAAAATACTCTTTAATTTAAAATTTGATGTCCTAAAATAATACTCCAACAGTCTCTTTAAATTAACTTTTTAATTTAGAGAGTAGGTTTAGCTCTTCAAATTTGACGAACCAAACCCACTCTCTATAATTAAGTGCATTAAAACAAATTTCACTTCTCAATATCATTCTCTCTCTATTAATTAATTTCTATACAAAATCAATTCATTCAACTCCTATCACCGTTGCCAAATGCCGCTGTGGAGATTAAACCTCCATTGCCAATCTGAAAGTCCACCATTCTCATATAATTGAGAATCTATCATCAGTACATAACATTTAAAGCCCGTTCTTTTACATATTTTTACACATTCTTTTCAACCCCACTAATTCTCTCTCCTATTTCACATCCACATATCTCGTGGACCTACCTTGTACTATACAAATCTCCACCATTCAACTCCACTCATTCTCCTTCATCATATGATTCTCTACATCTTCTTTTGAAATTTGTTCTCTGAATCTTCATTGTTTCTTTAATGGCATGAATTTTCAAACTGATAGGGACAAAAATCAGTATAATATCGCAAATGAAAACGCACCATTCTCATCTCAATTGCCAATCTTCGACGAATCGTCTCATTTGACAAATGAAGATGAGCCTTGACGTAGAACTCGTCTTCTCGTATTGCGCAATTGACTATCTACATGAAAGGAAGGAAGAAGAAAAGTAAAATTTTCAAGGATGGAATATGCGCAGGTGGTTCCTAAATTTATGGAAGAAAGAAGAAAATTGGTTGACAAGAAAGAACAAAGATTGGAGGAAGACGTGTGAAAAAAAAAAGGAGGAAAAAACAATTAATGCTCTTCAAACAAAGTAAAATAAAGAGGAAAATATAAAGAGGTTGTTGGAGTGCTTTTCAAAAGTAACTCTGTAAATTTATAAATTCTCTTTATAATATGAAATTTCCTCTCGAAATATAAAGAGTTTGCTGGAGATGCTCTAATATGATTCATATAGAAATTTCATTTTTATTAGGAAATATGCTATTCATGTCAAGTTTGATTTATTAAAGGAGATTTTTTCTAATTATAACTCTATTTTGATGGATGGTTGAGATTAAATCTTAAAGAAATCCTAATTGGAATTCAATTCCCTCTCTACATATAAATAATAAATAATATGATATTTTATTCCATCATAAAGATCAATTACGAATAATTCCTATGTCATAATTATATTGTTCACAATCTTAGGATTCGTATATATAATTCCTATTACATATATATGATAGTTTTTTATTTCATCTATCAAATTAATATCCTTAAAATCGGTGCATGTAAATTTCTCAGTTCTCACACCACATATTTCCGTCAAAGTTGTACAAGTAAATTAATCCCCAATGTTTTGAGATTGGGCCAACCGATATATAAAACACAGCACGAAAACTCGAAAACTTTGACGAGATCAACATGGCTGTTAATGTTAATCGTGATTGAAATGAATTTATATCCAGTCTACTGATGTATCATGCATAATGAACATATGCTTTAATTTCTTCTTAATTATATAGTCAAGAAAGTCGGATACACTATCGAGACGAACCATGCTATATAGCCATAATCTGGTTACCCATAATTGCCATAATGAAAATTTTGATATTTTTACCCCTACTTACACAATCAGGTATTTTGATTTTATTAATGGCAAATTAGTCTGTTAATTTTATTATGGTCAATATGTCACTTTAAGTATGGCACCGTAACTTTTTCCCTATCAAGATTGAAACGAATAAGGTTGTGAGTGATTTGTGCCTTCTAAATTTCTCTCCTCTTGATTGAAAAGCATAAAAAGTTCATTTCCTTTTAAAATTAAAATACTTGACTTAAAAGTATCGAGAAATAACGCTCATAAAATAAAATATGTTAAAAAGTTGACTTTGATCTCATTTAAGTAAAACCTAGGCAATGTCAAAGGCAAAAAAAAAAAAAGAAGAAGAAGAAGAAGAAGAAAGAAGAAAGGAGTACTAAAACCTAGGTTTTGCCACATCTTGCATTTTTTCACTCTTTTACTTCGCATTCTTACATCCGTTTAAATTTATACATGAAGGCTTGAAACTTACTTGTAGCTTAATCACACTTTACATTTTTTTAAAAATACTAACCACTAATACTCGATAAAGGGAGGCTATCTATGAAAGATTCACATCATGCATCGAGAATCATTCATCGCTGAAACCTAAATAATTGGAGTGAAGAAATCTCACCTTGCTTAGGAAAAATATATCCATTCTTGTCTAAGGTTGCTCACTTTAAACAAAAATTGTTTTTCTAATTATCATTTTTAACTATTAATTTGGCTGATTTTTATTTTTTATACAAATTTTCCTCACTTTTCGACCATGTATCTAATAATTATTGTTAAAAAAAAATCTTTGTCAAATACATCCTAAATCCTGGGATTTCATCCCAGTTTTCAAGCTGACATATGTCTCACAATAATTGGACAGAAACAATTAAAATGAAAACGACACGCCTTTTAATCTGGGAACAGTGTAAAAGCCCATTCTTCACTCCATATTAGGGCCGAAAGATAGATTGAGCCAAGATGTAATGAAGATTGAGCCGAAAGAAGTTGGGCCCAAACAGAATTTATGCGTAACATACTGAAAAGCCCAACTTTTTAACTTTCAAATGTAAAATCTCGATCCCTAATCCACGTTACAAACACAGGTGCTGCTTGCTCATTGTACGAGTTTGTAATCCACATCCCGTCGTTTGTAATGCGGCGAAGTAAATGTGAAACTAGTGAATAAAAATCAATCTTTAAGATTTTATTATTATTATTATTTTTTTTTACTTTTATTTTTGGACCGAGGAGGTGGTGGAATAGGGCGAAGAAACACACTCTGAACGAGTTAAATATTGTCTACGACAATTTTTAACTAGCAGTTTAGTCAAATATCAGTCTTGATTTAATGTTTTCGTAGACACATGATCATTGTATCCACAAGTTATACCTAACTTAGACATTGGACGCATTTACTATAACACGATATATGTAATTATCTTAACAAAATCTAATACCAAAATAACAAGAAATAATTTTTATCTTGCACTTTAGTCAAATATCAATCTTGATTTAAAGCTTTCGTAGACACTGATCATTATCTTCACAAGTTATATCCAACATTGACGTTAGATTTATTTATTACAATATGATATAATTATCTCAAAATCGCTCAATACCCAAATGATATAAGTATCACTTGGACAAGGCAAAGAACATTATATGGGTCAAATATTGGCCGTGACACATTTTACAGCAATTTAAGGATATTGTCCCCATGTTGTCCCGTGACAAATACTGTCCAATTTAAAGGACAGGAAAACGAGTTCTCGCCCGCCACCCCCCGCCCTCCTTTTTCTTTTCTCTGACGTTATGAATCCTTATCCAAAAGTGGAATGCTGACGATGAACTTGTCTCTACCAATGGCCATCAGAGCTGATCACCTGTTACGGTGCCCACATTTTGAAGAAAAAAATTCACGGGGGATTTGTGAGACGCCCATCATCAGGGGGATAATTATGTATTTTTTATTTAATTTAATATAAAAATTAAAAAAAAAATGGCTGACATGGCACCACGAAATGGCACTACATCAGCGTGAGTTTACCTTATGTTGCCCACAGTGAGCAACAGATCGGTAGCCGAATTGCCATAGCGATCTATAAAATAATATGTTTGCTACAATCAATATTTGAAATAGTTTTCGTTATTTTCTTTAGGTAAGTTTTTAAATAACATTTTGTAGAAGAAATAAAAAAAACATCAAATATCAAGTATTCGTTTAGGTTCTCAATATCCGAAGGCCAGTCTTTGCAAAATACTAGTAAGATTTATAGAACCGTAAGTGTAATACAATTCGATATCTCGTCAACATCTTATTAATTGTTTATTCATTCATAATATTGTTACATGCCACAACTAGTTAATCGATCATATTGCATTGACGGCTATCTTCATCCCAGATTGACAATGGCCTGGAACATTGCAAATGAAGAAATTTGGTCCCTTAACAAGTTTGATCTGATCACTCCCCGTTCGGAACACCTTGGCCCCGCGAGGGGTGGTGCAACTTTGATAGCCACCGTTGCCCACCACCACCACGTTGTGAATCGCTTTGTTATAGTTGAACACTGGAAGGAGATCGAGTCAAGCAAATTGTGACAACGTGATAATTAATTAATTTGCATATTCTAATGTTGTATTGCGTGTGTTTAAGTAAATTTTTATTTTAGGAAGAACTTATAACTTTTCGAGTTAAATAATAACAGTAGAGATCACGAGTTGTGTATTGATGTATAATTAATATTGAAAATTGATTTTTTATTGAATACTACAAATTAATTTCTAAATGTAAAATTTTAGAGCAAACTTAATTTTTGTTAGCATGCACTATTGTTTAGTGATGTGGCTAATGTCTATAAAATTAAACTTAGATCTTGTCTAATATAACTTTCTATAAAAATAATTTTTCCCAAGCATTAATTTCAACCACCAACTCTATTTATGTGAAAACCTTCTTCTTTATAATTTAAAATAATTAACCACATTCTATTCATGTATTTAAAAATCTCTAAGAGACGTATTGTTAATAGTTGGTGTTCAATGATGAATATAAATATGTAATCTAGATTGGAAAGGATGTGTTTACCAAGTGTGTCGCCGGCTCTAAACCTCTTGCCTCTAGGCCAGCCGGAGACATTAAAGGTCCAGCCACCACGGCCGCCAACGACGTAGGTGGCGGCTTGAGCCACCTCAAAATGGAAAAGGTAGCACTAGACACAACATCATAGTTGTGGTAAAAACTGCACTACCTCTTCTCTGGGACACCATTCTGTATAGTTAATTTTGTATAGGAGAGTTCAGTGTGTGTGTGTGTGTGTGTGATGAGATGTTACTAACATGGAACAATTTATAGATGGAGTCGAGGGTGGGGTTGAGGGGAAAGGAGTGGAGGGCAGGGGTTGGGAAGGTAGGGGACTAACAAAAATGAACCCGGTCCCACCTGATTGGAAGGTGTGATCAATTGAAAATGGATATTCATACTATATATGTTTACATTTATTTTGTACACTCCGGGCTCCGGCTTTATTTCCCGATAAAGGATTGAACCTGCCAATTTAACCTAGTCTTCTATCAAAGAGGTGTCTGCATTAATTAGTGTTTAAATTGGGTGGATACTCATATATTGTGGATAATGTTAGAGAAACGATTAATTTGTATAATTAGGTGTACAATCCTTTAATAGAGAGTTTTACATCTCATTGTATATTTTGATTATTCATCTAACATTACTCCGTATATTCCATTGACAATTGTCGGAACGAGTTGGGCCGAGGGTTGGTGGCTTTGGGTTTGAGGCTTTGGAAATTGGGTTCTACGGACCGGTTTTGGCTTAGAGCATCTCCAATGCTAAATTGGATTTCTAAAATGATGCAGAAGGGAGAAATAGAAAAAAGATGATTATTTTAATAGAAATTGAATGAAAATGAGAATAGAGGAAAAATGAGAGGAAAAAGTGAAAATAAAGAGAGATAGAAACAAAGTTAAAAATAATAGTAGAATGTGTGTAGATGAATGTGCGATTTTGAAAATGACTCGGGAAGCGATGAATAAAAAGTGAGGAAAAAGTGGATAATTGAGAGAAATGTGTCTTAAAAAAATTAAAAATAAAAAAGCATGGAACCCATAAGAAAAAATATATCTCTTTCTTGATAGAAATTGTAGTGTAGAAAGTACGATTGGAGTTGCTGTTTAGTGAAAAAAATAAACATTGTAAATAAATTGGTTAAATTGCAGATGTAGTCCCAGAACTTCTTATTCCTATGACAAACAAATTCGAACATTTTAGCTTTCACGGATTCCGTAATCTTTCGCTTTTGATGCAAAGCATCGATTCTAGAAGGTTGCTAGTATGATTATTCTTCGATCAAGGATACGAGGTTGGATGCAACGGTTGCTTGGTGTATTATGCAAGAGGAGAAAAATTCATTTTTCTGCTCTTCTTTATTTATTATTTATTTATTTTTTAAATCAATTTTGTATGATTCCATTAAGTCTTTCATTCGAAGATCATGCATAACCCGCCCACATGGGTTAAAAACTCAGACATAGTTAATGTAATATCCACGCAATATATGTCACTTTAAAAATGTGATCATATGTGTTAATATTATTCAATATTGAAATAATGTGTGAAACAAAAATGGATATCAACGTGATGAATAAATCACTTATATTATGGTAACGGAATTGCTTAAGTGAACTTATTCAACTAATAATCAAAAGATTGAGGATGTGAAATGTCAAACTTCAAAAGTCTGGAAAGGGGGGCTAGAGGCTGCTCTTTGATTCATTCAAACGATGGTGGATCCACAGAGTGTAAATAAAATAATGATAAATGCGGAAATAGTTGTGGCTTTAGCACTTTGTCACACAAAATGGAATTTGAAGTCATGCACATCCAGAATGGTGTCATTAAATTTTTGAGCTACCAACCCATTAACGCAGGAGACAGCAATTTTTTTCCAACTTCAACTCAAGACTTTTGGGGTCATGTACTTGAATGCTTGGGCCAGACCCGGCATTCATTCTTCAATGAAAAAGGAATATCATATTTTTCTGAAAAAATTATAGTTGAAACGTAAAGAAATTTTAAGAAAAAAATAAATCGGGCTTACGTAATACAATCACAGTGGATAATATGTGATATTCGACAGTGATAACGTATTTACTCAATTAATGACAGTCGAACACAATCTATCAGTATAATTTAGTTTATAATTGACCAAGACTCTACGTAGATAATAAATTGTGCTTATGTAGGTATTAGATTGTTTTTGCACCATCTGCAGGACAACATTTATTTATCCATATATATTTAAGTTAGGCGGTTTTCCAATTTTGTCAACATTACTTTCAGTTTCCTGGGACCTTTCAGTCTGGTGACTCTGATCCAAAGAGTTTGTCAACAAAGTTAGATCAATTTTCCATTTCAGTGGGATTTCATTTTCACCTCCTTAATCTTTATTTCTTTTTCCTCAAGCATGTTCAATCCAGTAGATGATGTATAGCAGTGATAAGTTTCTCCGAATCAGTGTAGTGAGATTGACCCCGTCGCATCGATTATGTACATTTGTCACTAATATTGATCACTGACATTTGAGAGGTCATGTAACCAAGGTTTTAAAAGGTGAGAGGTGGGGTAAGGTGGTGAGGTCAAGCCTCAAGCCTTAAAAGTTTAGGCGTACAAAAACGTTTTTAATTTTTTATTATTATTTTAATTATTCTAGAATAATAAATAAGAAAAAAATTCATATTTGACAAATTTTATACAAACTTCAAAATTTTTTGCGTTTTTCCAATAAAAATATAACTTTTAAAGTATTAAAAACTATAAATACTTAACAAAATACTATCAACTCCTACGATTAGATTACAAAATGACACACGAGCGAAAAATTATTTTTTAATTATTTGGCCAAACTTGAAAAACAACAACTGATCTAACCAACGAAAAGGATTGCGCCTTTTCATGCCTTGGCCTGCCAGGTTATGGCCAAACACTTTGATCACAGTCATGGTGCCAATGAAAAATTTTCCAAATCGTTAAAGCTTCCCCGCGTCATGCTAAACCTAAATCTGGTTTCGAATTTCAAAACAAAAGTCGATGTTACCAAAAAGCTATGACACTAGCGCTTGTGCTAAAACATTACCCCATTACAAACACAAGTGCTACTTGTTCATTGTACATGAAGTTTGTAATCCACATCCCGTTGCTTGTAATACAGGCAATAAATGTGAAAATAGTGAGTACAAATCAGTCTTTAAGAATCTTTTTCCTTTCTCTTTTTAGGTTTTTTTGGGGGTTGGGGGCCGGTGTGCGGACGATGAAACATAGCCCGAAGGAGTCAAATATTGTTCGCAACAATTTTGGTCCGGCACCCAGTCAAATATCGATCTTCTTGATTTAATGTTTTTGTTAACACATAATCATTGTTAGTCAGGAATACTAAATACTAATTAATAGTCGAGAAATAGTTTACATTGTCATCGCATAACAAAATGCAACAACGACAATTGTACCAACGTCTGTCAAATTTTTCGGAGTATGATTCATCGTAATTGAAACAATTTTCAACAAATTTTCCACTGACATTGTAACGGCTTCCTTGTGCTATGTAACCAGACCATTTTCTCCCTTTCTAACCAAAGATAATAACCTCACTTAAAATGATAGATGGGGGTTCTGTTTAAAGATGAACATACACGTTGAAAAATATTCATCTCGAATAAGTTCGTACGGTCTATCACAAGCCACAGCAAGCATAACATACCATTGCACATTTGCACTTGAAGATTTTACAAAACTATATAAATGCAACAAATTTCCAATTCAAAAAATCAAAATTGCAAAGAACCTATGAAAAGAGCAGGTTGCAACAACGCAAAGGACTACATAACGAACCTGTCTCGTGCAACTTAATCAGGAAGAGGTCAACCCCAGATGACACTATTCCTCAAATCCTATGAGGATTCCACGTCTGAGTCTTCCAATCCTTCCCTATAAACCTCGAAGTCCTCAGAGCTCCATCTACACGTTAAGTAAAGTTTGAAGGTGGCCATCTTTATACCCAATAGACGCTGCTCAACAAGACATCAATCCCATAGTTAGAGATTCTCTTCTATTAAGCAAAATCTCCCTAGTATGCCAGATAAAACCATATTCTATATTCTTTATCATGAAGAAACACAGAGAAATAAGAAAGTGGTCAACATATAGTTTTCTGTTATAACCACCAATATCAATGCAATACGGGATTTAAGGTTTTGAAATGTTGGACCAACCAGTATGCGAGCTGCCTCTGGTGATAGTGGCTTCCCTTCTTCGCATACAACAAAGTCGGATACAAGCTCCACAACACCTGTCAACCACAAATAGTATATGAAATGTCAAAATACTGCTAGACAATGAAGAGACATACCTCGACTCATGATAACAAGAGAAGAAAAGTTAACTTAAGGTATACCTTTGTTTAGCCTTACGGGCATCCCCTGCTTACGCAAAAAGGGTTCCATCTCATGCGTGAACTGATCAAGAGGGCCTTCATTAAGCTCCACCTGAAGAATAAGGACACATAGCAGCACAAAAAGGTCCAGAAATTGGATTAATATCAAATGCAGAACCACAGGTGAGAAAATAAAGTCATAGTATGGTGGCAATTCAAGTAGGACTTTATTGCACATCCGTGGACACTCATTGTCTCTAATGGCAAAAATTTTGTATAAAAGCTGATTGACGTTTATCCTTTCGGCTGGAAAGATTCATTTTCTCTAATGCCTATTCGGAGAGGTTCATGTTTTGGAGATTGTGTTGCTGAAAAGTGATGGAAGAGTAAAAGAAGCTCTACGTCCAATTGATGTGCAGTTGAAAAATCATTGGTTTTTGGCAAAGTGGATTCCAGACAGTCATTGAACCCAGGTTGAGATAGTGCATGGAAGAAATCATGACATCATGCTCACCTTCTCTGTTGCAATGCTTCCGGTTCTTGCAAAATCAGAGTCTTCATATTCATTAAATAATCTGATGAGTTTTTCCAAAAGAATGAAAAACCTATTAATATTTATACGAAACAGATAGACATAAAGAAACAGTAAAAAATGAGATCTTCCAGTGCTGTTCTTTACTTCAAAAGTAAATAAACCAACAAGAAGCTAGCATAAAGCTTTTTTCAAAACGAGGTAAACAATAAAATGACACAGTAGATTTAATTTTTTGAAGTTTCATATTTATGGAATAATTTAATTTGCCGACAACACCTAGCAGAAAACAACTGTCTTTGGTAATGAACTCCAAATTGAGAACTATCACAAACTTAATCCATCACAATATTTCATAAGAGTAGTACATTTTCCAATGAATATGATAATAATTGAATAAAAATTAAAAACATAGGAACACTTTTGGGGAGTGCTTAAAAACAAATAGAAATGAGTGATAAATGAGTAGATAGTACTTATGGGTCCTATTAGGAGGGTGTAAAAAGTGGCTCGATATTATTTGAAGTGTTCATAAAATGCATGTCTAACATGCTCATAAAACTACAAGCTCAAGTAAAAAGGTTTGCTAATTCCTTGCACATGAAGCCATACAAAGTTGCGAAATCATTATATAAACAAAAAAAAGTAGTATTTACGAGATGACAGATAAATAATGATGAAGGGAATTTTTGAAGTGATGTCCAAACAAGAATATCAATTAGATTCCCCAACAGGCCCAAACCCTTAAAGATGTGAAGCTTGATAATGTGCATGCAATATTGTCTTCATAATAAAAGAATACCGTAACGCCACACGAAATATTTAATGCAGGCAGTAAAATCCTCATGCAAGTCCTATCTTACATCGGTTTCATAGTCTACGTGTCTGATATGGATTATATACCAAGGGTTCAAGGACATACCTCTCCACCTCTTCCTTTGGTAAGCTAGTAAAACAAAGCCCAGAATCACCACGTAAAAGCTGAAGGAAAATAATATTCAATCACTACTCAACAAATAAAAAGGAAATATTAAAGTAATAAACAGTAGTTCAGCGTGAAATTCAGACCTTGGAAATCTTGTGAAGGCCTGGTCGGATCTCATCAGCAACAGACCTTCCGAGGGCAACTTGCATGACTTTGTTTGATCCAAGAAAAAATCTGAGCAGCAAATAAAATAGGTTAATAACTGTCTGATATAAGTGATATTGGTTAGAGTAAAAATGAAAACGGCCTCCAAAATAGAACAACTTTCTTTGCAGAAAAGAGGAAACTATAAGTAAATAAAGACTGCATAATTTTAGTCATAAAATAAACAGGCCACTGTAAATTTCATTGGAATCAAGGGGGAATGAAATGGTTTCACTCTGTAGAGCCTGAGAAACAAACAGTTAAACTCATGACCATCAACTGATTTCTCCAATGTTTATCACAATTATTAGCAGTCCTAAACACCTGTATGCCATTGATATCCTGGGCAACAAAGCTAAAATAATACTTGCGATTTTAGGTCCTTTTAATTGGTTATGCATCAAACAGTGGATTCAAATTGAAGTTTTTTCTTCAGTACTTGCAAAATCCTACTCGATCTGTAGTCCAATAACACAGCTAAATTTAGAAGACAGGGGAGCTCCTGAGCAATAATCTAAGCAATTACGTTCTCCTCATTCCACAGCAAAATGAAAAAGATTTTAGCTTTCCAACCTGCTTGAAGACTTGAGCTGGTCTCTAAACTCTTTGAACTTTAGATTCCTCATATTCTCGAAAGAGAAAACATAAACTGAATCGTATTTCTCGACTGATTCACGAATCGCATTCACTACATTTTCTTTATGTTCCCTCCCTTTCTTCTTCGTCTTCGATAGAGTAACTGCACACCAATTACCAGATAAAATCAACAATACAATAAACTTTTTTTGAATGCTACAATCTCTGATACACTCTAGCAAGTAGACGGTAGAAAAATTTAACGTACCTTGCCTATTACGCTTAGATTTCGGCATCTTGTTAGAACCCTAGAGACAGACAGACAGACAGAGAAAGAGGATATTGCCAATTGGTTCTGTGCCGCTTGGCTCTGCAAAAATCGTTAAAACCCTACTTGAGCCGTAGGGGAATTTTATTGGGCCGGTTTTGTAATGTCCACTTTGTCTACAGTTGTGCAAGCGAGCCCAGGCCCAAATGTGAACACTAAACTAATTATTTTATTTTATTTTAGCAGAGGCGGGAAAGATGTGAACAAAATCCCGAAAGGAGAGAGAAACGGCAAAAGTCCAAATTGGTTCAGACGATGAGAGGCGCCGGTCGCCGCCGTGCTCCAGAATCCTTAGCATCGGACCGACGTCCCCCACCACCCACACCTACCAACACAGTAGACCCATGGCAACATCTGTCTACCCCGGTCCCTGGCCGCGACTCCGACGCCAGTTTCTGCAGCAGCCGCCCCTCAATCGCCTCCGGCAGCCGCCCGTCAACCGCCTTTCCAAACACATCTGACAAATCTCAGCAACTTGCTACCGTCAATGCCTTTCTCGCCTCCAACTCACGGGAATATCTGAAACCCCCTTTTCCCTCCGCCAAAGACGTCACTGAGACCATCAAATTCCTCTTCCAACTCCTAGGCTTTTCAATGGAGAAGAAGTTAGATGAAGACCTTGTCATGAAAGTCTTGAAGCAACTGAAATGTCCCTGCAAATTGAACAAATCTATACTAAAAAGCCCCAATACCCCCCATGCCTGGCCTAACGTGCTTGCTGTCATTCACTGGCTTGTTCAGATAGTTAAGTACCATGATCATTTGCTTAACTCCCCATCGAGCTTTGGAGATAATGTCTTGTTCAAGTACGAAATAGATAGTTATTTGAGTTATATTAGAGGGGATGATCTGGCTGTGGATGCTCTGGATGAAGAGTTTATGAAAGAGTTGAAGGACGAAAGAGATAAAATTGAGGAGAATGTGAAGGCTGTTGAAGAAACTGCCAATGAATTGGAGGCAAAATTGGAGAGTTTGAAGAAGGCACCGAGCCAGATGGAGGCTTTGGAACAGGAGAAGGCTTTATTGGAGAAGGACGTGACTAAGTTTTATATGATTATTGAGCAGCTGGACGGTCGTTTGCTGGAGGTGCAAAAGATGCATGAGGAGAAGGAGAAGGAATTGGAGGTAAAAGTGGCTGAAAGGAAAAGGATTTGTGAGGAGAATGAGGAGTTGAAGAGAACTATCGAGGAACAGCGTATTAATGCCAGGGATGCAGAGCGGATGAAGAGGGAGTTGCAGGCTGTGGAGAGAGAAATAGAGGATGCAGATGCTTCTAGGAATGGTTGGGAGGAGAAGACATGGGAGCTTGATTCTGAGATTGGGCATAAGTTCAAGGAGCTTGAATGGTTAACAATCGAGTGCAACCAAGCTATCAGGAGGTTTCCTCCTTGTTCTCCTTGCCCTACTGTTGATTATTTATTGGATTTAAAGAAAAATCATTGGATCCCCCTTTTTTCTTCACAATTATGATTTGTATTTATAGCTAGTAATGAGAATTTATCCTTAGTGTATAATCTCTGGTAGTATTAACGATTTAGGTGCAGGGAATTAAGTTCATTACTATGTTGTGAAAAGTAGACAGTTTGTGGTAGGACTTTATGTTAATTATGTTGTGAACTTCTGTAGGTTAGTAATAGACTTGCAAGAAAGATCATATTAAACTCTATGTTGTCAAACATATTAACATTAAGTCAACATATGGTGAATTTTTGCACTATGCTTGTGTTTGTTTCTTTATCTGCTTCTCAAATTATTCAGAATTGCTGAATCGTTGATGAACAAAAGCAGATCCGCATTCACTGCATCATAGACCGACTTCTTCAGATCCCCTTATCTAAGCAAGTATGCTTACATGTTGAAAGTGTCAAAGATACATTTCATTGCATATTCCTTCTTTGACCTTGGTAATGTTTGCCTTGACATGCATATTGGCTGGATGCTTCAGAACCAAGTAGTGTTTAATCGTAAAAAACCACCACACCAACCAAACCAAGAAAGGAAAAAAACAACAAAAAAGGGACAAATGTATACATTTATTTCTGACTTTGTCAAAAAATGGAATTAACCTGCTCGATCACTGGTTTTTAGATATATCTTGAATAGCGTTCTATCCATTGAAAATATAAATGTATATCTCATGGACTTGATGCCAACTTATTCATTAGGTTATGGGCGTAGGAATACTTTTGCTGTTTAGGAACTCTTTTGAACTGAATGTATCATAATAAATTTATTTATTACATTTTACTTTTTATGAAGTTGTAGAGAAAGAGATAGGAAATTGACTCTTCTTTATGTTTTGATCTTTTCATTAATAGGAATGTTGTAGACACACTTTGTGCACAGCAACTATATTCTTGTTGAATGACTAGACAACTATAAACTAAGATCTTTGCTGAAGGTGCATTCCCAATACTATGTTGTCCATGTGTTAGTTATTATCCCTGGTTATTTTCTGTGTGTACTTCCTTTGTACACAATTCGTGACTGGTCTTTCCATTCTGGAGATAATTACTCAAATTTGTTTCTAGGTTAAAGCTTGGAATTGGATTCCAATATCAGTTGAATGCCAAGGGGTCCACACCTGTTGATATACTTGGATCAGATTACAAATCAATATTGAAGCCTGCACTTACCTCATTTGCTGAGGAGACAAAAAGAAGTTCAGTCGAGAAATGGGAAGAATTGATATCTCTCCAGCAACAGTCAGGAGAGAATGCTGCTAAGATTGAGGAGAAAAGAAATCGCATCTCTTCCCTTCAATCCTATATCGATGATGTAAGTGCCGACAACCATCAGATAATTGCAAATTCTTCTTTTTCTTCCAAATTTAAGTTCGTTAAAAATCACAAGTTATGAAATGGTACCACGTGTAATCTGCATGAGGTTCGCCAGATTACAATTTTAAGTAAAAGGTTGTCCAGTATGACATCGGCTATGTATTTGGAGAATCTCGAGTAGTTTTTGATCCTTTACTGCATAACTCCATGGTGTAATTGAGAATATCGGCTCAAACGCAAGTGCCAGATCTCCCTGTGTTCTGACGATGAAACTCACAACATCATGCCTCATTCATGAATTCCCTATTTCAACTCTGCAAATGACGGCCTAAATTTATTTTAGTTACACTATACTATTTGACTTTTGCCAATGATCCATTTCTAAAGTAAATTACAAATGCCACCACTATAGCATTAGTGCATTACTATAACCTAGCAGCAAATCTGGATTTCCTGCTCCTTTTTTTTTTTGGTTGTGTGTGTTTTGGTGTGGGGGTTTCCCGGGGTGGGCGAGGGGCTGGGTTTGCGGAAGGTTTGTTAGATATGATGATGGAGACCTCATAAAATAATTTTCCCAATTCGCCCTTATTGAGTATTATATATGCTAGTAAACTATAAAATTGGTTACAAGTATGCAAAGTTAAATACAATAAATACTACTCAATATAGAAACATGACTAATTTTTTTTTATAGAAATATGACCATATAAATGGGACAAGTGAAAAAGGAAATAGAACCCATATAAAGAGGGAGAAGGAATATATAAAACTAAAGTTATTGTTTTACACAAAAGCTTGAATGACTCCATCTTTATGGTGGATGTCTTACACTCGATCCTTGACTTTGTGGTGATGGCCTAGGATATTCCTGAAAAACCGCTTCAATGTGTTTTTCAGTTGTCCCAGCCAGTTTTATTTGATTTTAACTCGATTTTCATTTGTAGTTGTGGGTTTTCAGTGGTTCAAATGTAAACTGGTCAATGAACACCAAGCATATTTGCCAGAGACATGATTTTTGGTTGAAGTGGCTGCTGTGGCGGTTTCAGCATTATGTTCGAAGTGGCCTAAAGTTGCAACTTTTTCTCGTCAGATCATGATTTGCTTTGAGCATTGTTGTTGTCGTGTACACAGAGAATGCCAGATTGCACAGTTATTTTCTAACTGGACTCCCTTATCTTGCTGAATTAAAATATTACATGGAGAATTGTATGGCTTTTAGATATATCTTAACCTCTGGGGTGTTTACTCTTCCCTTTCCTGTGACTCAGTAGCCTCATAAACCCGTGCACCTGAACTTTTGCTATTGTTATTAATTTCTTTGAGAGTTCTATTAAGTTTATCCCTGTCTGCTACATTTGAATACATAATTTTTTTGACAAAAAAGGAGTAAAGAACTGTCAGGTTCTGTATCTCTTTAGCTCCTCAGAAGCAGCCTCCCCTGTTCAAAAGTTATCCATTCAGTTTTATAACAGTAAGGAACTAGGCTTTGACCTTCATTTATGCCAAAAAAAAAAATAAATAAATAAATACTTGAACATTCATGGAATCATGGTAATCTGCTGTCCTTGGATTAGGTTGTGGAGCTTGGACTGTTGAGCTTTAAACATGTTCAATTCTAGTATTCTACACACTGCAGATGTACCATGTAGCCTAACAGGAGAATTGCATAGAATTCTTTGGGAGTAGCTGATATCTAAAACACCCCCTTTAACGTTTTGGCGATAAATTTGTAGGTTGGAACTCAAGTTAACTTAATAAGGAAGGAAATGCAGGAATATAGTTCTAGATGTGCAGCAGAAGCCAGAAAAATGGTGGAGGAAATTGAAGCTGAGGCTCTCAACATGGATGTTGTTGAAAAAGAAGCATCAGAATATTTGAAGGTAAGTCCATCCTTGTTTATGCTTTGCATATTAACCCCCAAATTGGTCACATCATAACACTAATGTAAGTCCACTTCTTTGTAGAGGTAGTTTACCCATAAATAAGCACATGATTTCCTTTTATACCATTGAATTTCAAGTTGAGTGACTTTTTTTCTTTCGCTTGTCATTTGATATGGCCCGTTAAAGACATCCAAGGCAAAGTATCAGGAAACCGTTATGCAATGTGAGAGGGAATTTCAACTCTGTGTCCAGGAACTCTTCAGTCTGGTCGATTCAGTTTCACAATATAAAGAGTACATGGGATCAAAAATTGCAGACATGAAGAACAATCTTCTACAGACGGCTGCTTTTGTGGCTGATATTCATAAAGGTTCTCGTCCATTGGCGATGGTTAATGTTCCAGATTCAAGCAACTGACATATTATGCAGGCACACATAACAAAAGAAAAGTAACAAAGTGAGTTTAACTGTTTAAGTATGCATACCAATTTGATTATGGCTACTTCTTGTAGTGTTTCCTTTGCTACAACAGTGAAGCAACGTTTTCAGAAGATTATCCTCTACTGCAGTTTCTCGTTTAAAGACGTTTCTCTTGTTTAAAGACTATGGCTTAAGAAACTTTTTCATGGTGTTTAGATGTTTCTCTCTTTTACATCTTTTCTGTATTTGTTGATTGTTGATAAATACTTCAAAGATTGGGATACTTTTGTATGTTTTCTATCACGTGATAATCTTATTTACTTTTTTAGTAATGTTTGATATACTGGACTACAGATTATACCTGAATTTGTTGTCTTCGATACTTTCAGAATTTTAAAATGTGAAAATTGCAGTATAAATTGACAATGTCATGTTTGATGCTTACGTATAGGCCTTGTGACATGTTGTATCTAGACCCAAGATTTTCAAGCTTTCTAGCTGTTCTAGGAGTTTTTTTTTTCAATGATATTATTGAAATATCTTTTATTGTTTTTCAAGTATCAAGTCAATCTTTAAACCATTGAATCGATCCTTTTTCAAGAAAGTATGAAGTCAAGCTTTCTAAAAGGGGAGAAAATTTTGCACATTGAAGTCGTCTGTGGGTAAATTTTTTGTCAAGAAAGTATTTTTAGTGCCATTGCTCCCCTGCACACACAAGGGGTGCGTGCGCGCGCCTGACATGGTGCCCATATCAGCTCGACATGGCATGTTGGCCGTGTGCACGCTCCTCTGCCCACTGAGCAAGAGTCGTATTTTTAGTTTTAATATTGGTGGGAGGTAATAATAAATAATAATATTAAATGTGTACCTAAAATAAATTTTAAGTTTTTATTATTACTAGTATACTATTCTTTAGGGGTGAAATCCGACCATAAAATAAAGCTTATTTAGTGTTAGGGAGTATTAAAGGTTGAATTAATATTTTAGAATTTTTTAGAAAAATTGGAGAGATTTTAGAGAATTTGAGGTTTTTTTTGACATTGAATTTTGAGTGTTTTTGGTTTTGGGGAACATATGTATATTTCATTTTTTGGTGCGGTCGGTAATTAAAATTTAACTTTTAAATTTAAAGAATTACATAATAAAATTTTAATTTTAGTTTTAATTAAGTAATGAAATCACTTTTTGGTATAGTTGGTGATTAAAATTTAACTTTTAAATTCAAAGAATTACATAATTAAAATTTAATTTTAATTAAGTAATGAAAACTTAACATTTAAGGTTTGAGCCACTTTGATTTTCGTAGCCTTGGTCAAATGCACAATTCAAGTACGCAGCGCAGCCACGATCCAAAGGCACGTTTGAAGTGTCGTTTCAATTTTCAAAGAATATATGGAAAAGTATTAAAGTATTAACAGTAATAAATAAACCGGAGTGTTCTAAAATGCGGGAAAAAGCATTGCCTAGACCTGAGGCGGCATGAAACGCCTCGCATAGTAGGTAGGCGTGCAAAAAGGTGCCAAATGTGTGAAAAGTCGGGCCTAGGCGTGAAAAGGCGAGGGCTTTTTAATTAAAATCAATTAGTTTTTTTTTGTTTTTTTAATTATAAATATTGAATCATTTGTACTTGTTATTTTTGAAGTTGGACCAACTTATGAAAAAAAATATTTTCCAGTTATATTCGTTTTATAATCTAATTGTAGGAATTGATAAGAATAGTTATATTCGTTTTATAATCTAATTGTAGGAATTGATAAGAGTTTACGAAGTGTTCGAAATTTTTAATACTTTAAATACTATATATTTTATTGAGAAAATAAAAAATATATTGAAGTTTGTATAAAATATCTCAAATATATATTTTTTTTTACTTATTTATCACTTAGGATAATTAAAATTTTAAAAAATAAAAAATGCCTTTCTACGCCTAGACTTCTAAGACTTGAGGCTGTGCATTTCCACCTTGCCACACCTCGCGCCTTTTAAAATCTTGATAAACAGTAATAAACATTATTATTATTATTAAGTGAAAACAAAAGGGATAAGAAGCATTATTTTTTTGAGGGAAAGATAAAATTACCAACTTAGTTTTTGTAAATCCCATATATGTTAAATTACTTTTTATAAGACATATATAGCGAAACTTTCATATGCTTTGTTGGAATTACCCCTACTTTGATGGCTATGACTGAGACTTGAGCATTGTTGATTTTTACCGTTCTGCAACCCTCCTTTCTCCTTTTTTTGGTTACCATTATCAATCTCTGCAACTATACATACACTCTTTGTGTCCATGTTTCAATCTTTTGAAAATAAATCGAATTTTGCTACAAAATTAGACAGAATTTTTACATAATACGACCTTTATTAAATTCAAACAAGCAAAGTAATGCACTCCGCAGAACACTATAATATATATATATATACATATAATTGTGTATTTCTTCTCTCTCATAGAGTCACAAGGCTTTTAGAGAGACGAGAATTCATTAAAATAATTTTTGTCTGCTTCGGATATGGATTGAATTTTTCCTAGCATGGAGATTTCTTAAACAACAAATTAGGATTCCGAAAATATAAATCAATTGTTGGAAAATATAAACAGTTGTCTATTCTATACTCTATAATATAGAATATAGGCATTTTCTGAAATTTCAATAAAAAAAATTTCGGCGACCACCACACTGTTAAGCTTTTAGCTACTGTCATAAATATACCAGTAAAAGATGTGGCATAGGATTCATCGAACTCAATGAGATACATCCCTAAATTGAATTTTGAATTTTCAAAACTAAATGTGGGCTTCAAATTCATTTAGAAAAAGAAAAAATAAATAAAGACATAAATTATTTGTTCATGATGAAAGTTGAAAGTTGAAGTCAAGCATGTTGATGTTCATTTTCATGTTTAGGTGTTCACCTTTCAATTATAGTTGAAAAAACTTGTTTTGAGTGAAGAAGATTGTTGTAAGAGATTATCCAAACAATGCCCTAAAGAAGATGAACCAAATAGTGCCTAAGCATTTGAAAAATGGAACCGGTTTCCAGGTCTGACAAGGAAGTCAATTGGGTCAATGTGCATTAGGGATATTTCTGTAAGACCAATTTGAAAATGCTGCTATTATTGTCTTTTAAAAATGTTTTTGGCCGATTTTGTCTTTATATTTATAAAGGTTGCCATACTAGGTATTTTCTCTATTTTTTTTTTATGTAAAGAAGCATTATTATTGGTGGGTTATTGGTGTAAATTAGGGGGAAATTTATTACTTGTGAAGTACAAAATATTTGGTATTTTTTTTATTGTTATGTTATATGTTATATTATATATTGTTCACTTTATTTATATATTGTTATATAAAGAATAATAGATATTAATTTTTCTTTATCGTAATCACTCGATTTCATTCAGGGTGTGTTTGATTGTAAAGCCGAAAAATGGTTGGAAGGAAAATATTTTCCGGGTAAATGAATTTAGGAAAAAGGTTTTCCTGGGAAAATGATAGTTGTAGGTGTTTGATTGGATTAATTTTAAAGTTGGAAAATAGTATTGTTTTCATTGTTTTCGTGTTTTTTTAATAAAATTTGATTATTTTTCTTATCTTTATGGTTAAAACAAATTGTACATAAAAAAAGCGAAAAAGAGATAAATTTTTTCCAGAAAACAAAAACCATTTCCTCCCAAGGAAAATATTTTTCTCCAAAACAAGAAAAAGTACAAATTTCGAAAAATATTAGAAAATGATTTTTGGAAAAAAAAAAGAGCAATCAAACAGTCAATCAGGGGAAAAAAGTTGAAAAATAATTTTTTTTTAAGAAAAAAAATGTGAATTAAACACACCCTCAGTGTCGTGTCAAAATGATAAGTATTCAGTGAACAAAGTGGCTCTATGCATGCAATGACATTAATCATTTTTGTTTGATAAATAATGTGAAATTTGAAGTATAAATAAACAATATTTATTAACTAAAATATATCCACGAATTAGACTAAAAGTGAATTCTTGCCAAATTAGGGTTAGTTGATAAATTGCAGTTTTTTCGTATTACGATTAGCCGATTAGAAATACTAATAATCATACTTTTTTATTTATATTCTTTAGAAAACAGAGACATATAAACCCAAATTTCTTCAAAACATTCACACAATACATACATACAAAATCTCCCTTCTCGCAATACATACATACAAAATCTCCCTTCTCGCATTCAGATAGATAAAATTTCTCCATAAAGTACACAGTGAGCCCCAAAATTAAGAACATCATAGCCTTTTTGCTAGAAAATTAACGCAGATTTTAAAACGTCAGTTAAAGTCGGCGACTAAAGGAACTAGGGTTTTTTTTTTTTTTTTCCTTGTTTGTGTTTCCTTATTATATAAGAAAGAAGATTTTCGGGGCATATTCATTTCGTTATTATTGATTCGAAGATAGAGGGGCAGTATATTTATTGATATTTCATATATACGGACTGTTTCCTGAGATTTTTCGCTGCTACAAGGGTTCAAATCTTAAGAAATTTTGGGATTATTTTGTTATTGTGGGAAGTTTGGGAGTCTAGGGTTTCATTAGCTCCCGCTTTTCATCTCAGATTATTGTTTTGTCGAAGTGTTACACTGGTTTGAGATATTTTCTGCAACTATTACGAACTTTTGTGGGATGTTTATTGAATTTTACTGGTTACTGAGACCATTCATTCTTTTTGGTTTGGTATTCTTGAACATTAAGGCCTCGACAAGCCATTGTTGATATGGCTTCTTAGCACCAGGGAGATTACAGAGTTTAGTTTTTCAATGACTTCATTAGATTTTTCTCAACATTGATCGTGTAGTGAGGGAATTCAAATTTTTTCCATTGGAAGCATTGTTCTTCTGAGGAATTGTTGAGGGTTTTTGCTAAAACTGGCTAGTGAGCTTGCACGGTAACAGCTTTGGCTTAGAAAAAGTGGGATTAATTGATAGGAAACTTTGAAGATACTGTAGTGTGGATTTAACTTTGTTTTGAGCTGCATTCATCAATCAAGCACGGGCAGTGGACGCATGGTCATTAATTTAAGGAAGGCGCTCCAGATTTCTTTCCATTTATTTATTTAATGATAATGTTTGGTACTAGTTATGGAAAGAAGTGAGCCTACATTGGTTCCAGAATGGTTGAAAAATGGTGTAAGTCCGACTGGTGGCAGCGCCACATCACATTCAGGTATTCTTTATCATAATTTCGAAGCAATATCTTTATATAGCATTTGTTCTGTTTTAATTGACTTAATCTAGTTTTAAAAATGCATCTCTGTTTTGTCAGAGGGATCAAATCTTGCAAGAAGTAAGTCATTTTTGCATAATAACGGTCATGATTCAAGGCGATCATCTGGTTCCGATCGAATCACATCCTCATATTTCCACCGGAATTCTAGTAGTAATGGTTCTAGTCGTTTGAGGCCTTACAATAGTTTTAGTAGAAATAGGGACCGAGATAGGGACACATATAGGGACCGAGATAGGGACACATATGATTCTCATGACAGAGCAAAGCCAGTTTTGGGTGACTATAGGAACCAAGATTTTCCAGATGTCCTTGGGAACATCTTGCCCAGTAAATATGACAGGGACGGGTTGAGGCGTTCACAGTCTATGATCTCAAGGAAACTTGGGGAGACATTTCCAAAGAAAAACAGCAATGGTTTGCTTACTGAGGGCAGTCCTATTGGTAGTGCAAACAAAGCCACTTTTGAAAGAGATTTTCCATCTTTGGGAGCAGATGAAAGACCAGTTACTCCTGAGGTGGGAAGAGTTCCATCTCCTGTTTTGAGTAGTGCCATTCAGAGCTTACCCATTGGCTCCTCGACTGTGGTAGGTGGGGAAAAGTGGACCTCGGCATTGGCAGAAGTACCTGCCTCATCTTTGCAGCCATCCACTTCTTTAAACTCTTCATCTGGCACTTTGGGAGTAAGTTCTGGTCTCAACATGGCTGCAACTGTGGCTCAGAGTTGTTCTCATGCTCAGGCCACAACCCTGGTAGTTTTTACTTCTCCTTTGTCTTTATGCAATGAAACAGAAAGGTATATGGTTAGTTGATGTTTTATGTTCTGTTGTAGTCATCTGCTGGAACCCCGAGACACGAAGAACTGGCAATCAAACAATCTAGGCAGCTAATTCCTATGACGCCGTCCATTCCAAAAACCTTGGTATGAGCTATACAAATTCTTATACTTGTTAATAAACTTTTATATGTTCTACAGTTGTGTTCTATCAGCGTGATATGTAGGCCTTAAGAATTATAGTATTCCAATTGGGTAAAAACAAAAGGAGAAAAATCCTTAGATAAGAAGACATTTATTATTAGTGTGGATGTAGAAATTACAGAAGTATAGAACAAGATATCTGGGGGAACATGTAAACTCGCTGAAAGGATCATGTATTCATGTTACAAAATCTTTGAATCTTTCTAGGATCATTGCAAATCTAGTGGAGCTAAAATGGAAGATATGCTAGAAGCTTTAACACATAAAGATAACAGACTGCCTTATTCCATCATTAATTAATGCTGAGTTTGTCTTGTTTCCATGTGGGAACTATATATTCTTCGCGTCCATCCTGTAGGTGTGGCAGTTAGATAGCAGGTTCTTCTATTCCTAGTAACCGAAAATGAGAGGAGAAATTGAAAACATATCGCTAAAATAAAAGATAAAGATGTGTTGATGGAGTAACTAAATTGGGACATTCTTGTCTCCTGTAAACTCCAACACAATTGTGATAGGAAACATAAAGTTGTTTCAGTGTTCACGGAATTAAACTTTATCTTACTTGTTTCCCCCATTCTTGTGCGCACATCGATATGCTAATAAAATGCCTTCAGCCCTACTTTTATCACCATTTTTGTTCAACTAACAATGATTTCTGCTAACATGAGCGGATGAATTATCATGAATATAAATGTACATAGATAATTAAAATAGTCCTTTTTAGTTATTGCCTTGCAAGCACTGGTGGTGGAAATTTCGTGTCAATGTTTCAGGCGAGAAAAGTCGATTCTCCTATATCTCATTTTAGGAATCTTTGCGTACGCTGTAGCAAGTTGAAGAAGAGATTTTATTTGTCGTTGGTGGAGGGAGAGTGGGAGTATTGACTTATTTTTTACATTGATACTTTGATGTGTATCCATCTTTACATTATTATCGGTTGGAATATTTTTGTTCACTATAACCCATAGAAACACTTTAAATGTTAGTTGAGGAAAGTTAGAGAATATTTGTTTATTGAAAGAACCGAAAAGAAAGAAAGAAAGAAAGAAAGAAAGAAAGAAAGAAAGGCGGGTGGTATTTCTTGAAGCGGAACTGCCAAGTGTTAAGAACAAAAGGACATGATTATGAATGATATAGTTTCTTCTTGATGTGCTTGCATTACGTGTTAAATAGTTACTGAGTTAAAATTGAGGTGCATGATATGTAGCTTGCAGTCATATGATTTTTAGGGATTTGATTGTCCTTTGTTGGACAAGTTTCTGTTCTCTCGCATCATTCATCTATGTATGTAAATATGGCTAATAAAGTTCAACTTTTGATTCAGGTCTTAAATTCTACAGATAAGCAGAAAACCAAGGCCGGCCAACAGCATACACTGTCATCATCTGCAGTTCCTCTTCACTCTCCGCATGGGGTTCCTGACAAGTCCGATGTTTCAAAGACATCTAATGTCGGAAAGCTCCATGTTTTGAAGCCAGTGCGGGAGAGAAATGGCGTCTCCCCTGCTACTACGAATAATTTGAGCCCAACGAGTGGTAGAAAAATCTTGAATTCCTCTGTTGTTGCTCCTCCTTCAGGTACTGGACCTCCCCTGACTAGGGGCCCACCAAACTATCCATTGTTTCCTAGTGCCAACCGCAAGCCTGCGTTAATTGTTCCAGAGAAGAAATCTACTTCTCAAGCTCAAAGTCGAAATGAATTCTTCAACCTCATGAGGAAGAAATCTTTGGCAAACTCGTCTCCCGTTCAAGATCCAAGTGTGGAGAACTCCTCAAAGGTTCTCGCTCAAGAATCTACAGCATCACCTTCTTTTTCAGATAAGCTTGATGAACCACCAATGGTGGGGGCTTCTAGTACTACTGAAGCAGGTGATGCCCCCTCATCCGTCAGTTTGAGTGAGGGTCGCTTGTCTGTGGAGAGAGGTGACATGACCTGCAACAGTGATGCAAGTGATGAGCAGAGATTGGATCCTGTAATACCAGACGAGGAAGAGGCTGCGTTTTTGCGCTCTTTGGGCTGGGAGGAAAATGCTGAAGAGGGTGGTCTCACCGAAGAGGAAATTAATGCTTTCTACAGAGATATAACCAGTAAGGTACTCGATTATGATGAAATTAATGTTTTCATGTTTTTCAAATTTAGTTAATATTAATACATATTTTTGAACTCTTTGTGGTCATATGAACTGCAGTACATCAATCCAAAGCCATCTCTGAAAATTTTACGAGTACAGCCAAAGTGTTTATTACAGCTCGACTCACAAATTGGGACTGCTGATGGCATTTCTTCTGGATTGAGTTCCTCTGACACTAATCTTGAATCTTGATTTACTGAAAATATATGCTACCGATGATCGATGTTATTCAAGAATTTATGAAGCTCAGGCGAAGAGTCATAGAGAATATAGAATAGGTTTTGATCAAGCTCTCTCTGCTCTCTAAATGCTTTTGTGCAAATTCTAGGCATTTAACAGTAATTATAGGATTTTGAATAGTAGAACCTCTGGAACGGTTGGTGGCTTCTTTAGTTGGTTAAAGATAGAAAAGAAAAATAATTTACCGTCTTCCTTTTCTTTTCTCGATTGTTTTATCTTTTTCCTCTCATTAAGTTCGTCATTTAATTTATATTGAGTTTATCATTTTATGTGAAGGTTTTTCATGCTCTATAAGTCTATATTGATTGTAAAATTTCTTGACGCATTTGCATCATGTGTTTATTGGTTAATGAGAGCTGGATAATGCTATTAGTTTAATTTATATAGAGTTCATGGGAATTTTTCTCATGCTCTAGAGTGTCTGTAAGATTCTTGACGTATTTGCGTCATGTGTTTAATGCTTTTGGTATAATCGATTTCCGTAGAGAAGTTGATGTTATCATACTATATTCTTTACAACAAAAAATCTTAAAAACGGTAATTTCTATAGAAGATTTGAAAAATAAGTTCTTTACTCATGAAAAGTTAGATGTCAGAAATAACCGTGTATAACATGGAATTTTCTCTTCATTTCTAAATGAAATAATCATCATTTAAATAAAATATCTGCTTCTAGTTCTAGAATCCTAATAACAAATTGGCTATGATCACAGTAATATTGTCGTATTTGCCACCGTGATGGACAATTCCAACCACACAGAAGCAATTCGATTTTCACTTTGTTTTCGCACAAGCTTGGGTATCTCTTCAGCCAAACGCTGAAGCGTTACATTTCGTTGCTATCCCGCCATCTCTTCCGATTTCTTCTCGTTGACATTATTAAACAATCCATCGGTCCCCGCGACAATATTCTCGCCTTCTTTGAACCTATAAATGTACACATCGGGGTCTTCTGGGCTATCTCCCCTTCTTATCCTCCCAAGTTGATAACGACAATTAAACATCTTTTGCTGCACACGGCTTCAAACCACGACCTGACCTGCATGAATCACTACAAATTTGCTATCTCCTTCCTAGTAGAGGTTTTTTTTTTTTTTTTGGAATAAAGCTCCTCGTAGAGTTATAATGCAAGCAGTTGATGAATGTTCTATGTTGGTCTTGTTGAAAGCTTCCAACAAAAGCGTTTAGGGTTTAACGAATCCATTCGTCATGTTTTGATTCCTAGCGGAAACCGATGCCTGGAACATTAATCTTCGTGCATATTCGCTAGCGTCTATGCCCCGCTTTCTACGTCAAAAAATACAAAAATAATAATTTCGTGAGCAATCCGTGTTAGTAGCCATTGCTCTATAACAATCTAATAGAAACATGCATGATGTATTTTGATCAAAGAGAAAAGAAAATGATTGTTTTGCAGAATTCGGCTCAGTTAAATTTAGGGTTTCTATATTATCCCTTATACGATTAAAAACCTGATTTGTTTTTGAGTATATATTGAGATTTTATGGGTGGGGTGTGGTCTTTCGAATTCAGATCGAATCTGCAAGAGAACATTTTACTATTATGCCAAATCCCTTGGACGGCAAACCCAATTCTCGATTACTATATTACCTCAATTTATTTAATTGATGGCGTAATAAATTAGTTATCTGAATCGGCTAGGACCCAACTCAAGGGCTCTAGCTCTAGCCCATGACAAGCTAGCTCTACCCAAACAAGAGCGGGCCCGAAGCCCATCACAGCAGAGCGGCCAAAAGTCAAGTTACTGTTTAAACTATCTCCTACGATTACAGGCAATCGTAAGGGTTTTGCAGTGCACGAACACGCATCTGAAACAATGGGTAGCACAGAAGTAAGGGAGAAGACAGAGGAAGACCTTCGGAAAGAGATCGATGAGCTCCAGCGCCAAAGGCGCGAGGTATCGATTTTTGTGTACTTATTTCGTTTGTGTAATTGCTTATATTTGGGCTCATATTATTGAGTTTTTCTCTGGTGACGTTTTCTCCTCCTTGAATTTAATGCGCACAGATTACTGAGCGGCTACGCGATCCCAGGGGAATTCGTCGCGGTGGTTTATCGGGAGCCGGACCGAGGAATTTTTCCGCCAACGGCGGACGTCAGCGTGGTTTCGTTCGACCGGTGAGTGCTTCATCTCAGACGCAATCAGCTACTTGTATGGTAGTATTTGTGTTTTGTTCATCGGTGTTTTAATTGGATGTGTAGGCGGAGAGAAATGATTCCGAGGACCAGCCACCGGCAAAAAGGAGACTTTCTTCAGCTGTTGTGAAGGTGTGAGGAAAGCCTAATCGTTGAGGCCCTTGAGTTAATCTGAATGCGTTTTCGTATAAAATTTGAATATGTTTTTTGTTGATTTATTTCTTTATATATTGTGGTTTGAAGATTGATGATGGGGAAGTAAGTGGGGAAGGTTCTGAAGCCATGAAAGACGGGAAAAAGAAAGATATAGCTGTGGAAGGAAGTGGTAGCGGAGAGAACGTGAGCTCAAGTGTGGGTGAGAAAACTTCATTAGATAGGCCTCGTGGTGTTGGTAGCCAGAGGCCATCCAGGACGGTAAATATTATACATATATGCTTCAATATTTTTCTTGGAATTTCTTGGTTTAAAATTATGCTGATGCTATGTGGGAAAGTGAATTGAATATTGTTTCTGGTTTTGGTGTGCTTCTTTATGCTACCAGGACTTCGAAATTCCTCCAGCTGACCATATTCCTAGGGTGTTGCCAAAAAATGAGGATCCTAGTTTGGTTAAAAGGAATAAAAGGATGTTGGGGCAGCTTCTTGGAACTTTGGAGGCATGTCCATTTCTTAAGCTTCATTTTGTTTTTTTTTTATTTGCATATTATTTTGAAGATTTGAGCATCCTTTGTTTGTCTCCAATAAGCTGATAGTGCATCCTCTTTATGTTTACATAAGTTACAACTAGTTTGTTTAACTTGCCTTTAGGGGTTGTTTGATTGGGGATAAAAGTTATCCGTGCGGTATTCCGTGTAAAATGTGTGGTTAATATTATATTGAAAAGTGTGTATGTAGTTGAAAAGAGGAGAGAGAAGAGTGTGGGATAAAATTTATCCCGGATAGAACAAGGCCTTAATCTAGCCACACAACTCCTATAAACTGGTTGGTGGTTGGAAACAATTGTGGGGAGAAATGATTTTTGAGTGAAGTTGAATCAAACATGTGCTCATTTTACAAATATTTATTGACCATTTTTGATTTATCAGATACCCTATGAATGATTGCATCATGTCTATGACTTTTAAATATAACTGATTCTGAAAAATCATTTAAGAGGAAACCATTGTGGCATGGCCTCAAATTATTTTGACTCTTGAGAAGTACATGTTAAGGGCATCTCTTGAAAGGTTTTGTTTCAAAATATATAAAAATTAATGGGAGTAAAGTGGGTAATGTCAAATGTGGGCCCTATAAAATGAGTGGAGAAAAAGTGTGTGGTAGAAAGTGTTCAAAAATGTTTTTGTTTAAGGAGGAAAATTTGGAAACGAGTCCTTAGTTAACCATTGAATGAAAATTCTTGGATCTGGCACAAGTAGAAGAATCTTAAAATTTCAACAGCTATATATTCATTTAATGATTTAAATTTGTATAATATAATATGGATGTTTGTGCTTTGGAGAAGGTATCATTCAGCAGATTAGTCTAATTTCTGCTCTGGTGTGAGGGTGAGGCTGCTGGACTTTGTTCGGCTTCCCCTTAAATTATACATCCTTTCTTTCCGTGATGGTTATGAGATATATCATTTTGAATTCTATTGATTACTTCAGTAATACTATCACAAGAGCATTCTTTGCTCTGTCTAGTTTCGTCATTTATCTTTTCCCTGCTTGATGGGTTTTACGTATACTAGATGTTCTTGGTCTTTATGTATACTGCTAGATGTTCTTGGTCCAGGCAAATAAAGTTAATTAATGAGCTGTTAACTGTTTTCCAATGAAATGCTTGTATAGTGAAGTTTTTTATGGATGGTTGGAACAAGGTTATATCTTTAGCTATTGCATTGGATGTCTAATTTCCCTTTGTTTGTGTGATACATTTGCAGAGGTTCAGGAAAGAAGATGTGCAACTGTCAGGTACTGAAGCATACATGCGGAGATCTGATTCCTTGAAAAGGGTGAGCACTTCCGTGTGTTTCTACAGCATATAATGTCCTCTTGTGTTGCATCATGCCCTCACCTCCCAAACCAGCCCCAAAAAGTAACTCTCCCATCCGTTCAATTTTCTTTGAAAAACCAAAATTTGAGATTATTAAACAGGTTGAGTGGAACAAAACCATCCATTCTTGTTGCTACATGGGTACCCCGTGGAAACACTCCTCTCGAAATTGAAAGTTAATGGAACTTGATGAAATGAACTAAAAAGCTGGAGATTTCCATTTATAATTTTTTGTTATAATTTGTTCAAAATAGTAACGCTTCGTTTTTGTTAGATTTGTGCAAATACTTGCATGTAACTGGATAAGAATTTGAGGGTGCACTTGAATTTATGGATTTCAGTATATTCATGGTTGTATTATCTGGGAGCTTTTGGAATGATATAGGCTGAGCAGAGGGCACGTGAAGAAAGTGAAAGGTTGAGACAAGAAGAACGTGAACAGATTGCAGAGAAGCGGAAGAGGGATTTGGTTTGTTCATCTTGATCTCTGCTGTGTTTAAAATGACATTTTATGTTACTGGCTCTCGATGTGCAGAAATATTTTTGACTTCCTGAAATTGTTACATTTTTTATTGCTCTTTGTCAGACTCTGAGAGCACGTATCGCTGCAAAAGCAGAAGAAAAAAAATTGGAATTGCTTTTTCTTCGGTGGAGTGAGCACCACAAGAAACTTGGCAATTTCATAAGGTATATCTCACTGACATTTTGTCATTCTTGCTGTATGGCTTTGTAGATCTTGATGGCTGACACTGTTATTCTCTTTCTGGTTCAGGTTATTTCTAATTTGGTCCAAAAGTGTCGATATTCACTATTTTACTGACACAAAGATAAGTTTCCAATCATGTGCAGAATGTTGAAGACCCTAAATGATTCTCAGTTCCTGCATAGCAGGACTTTACGTTAAAGAACCTATTTAATTTCTATTTAATATGTTTATGACATTTCCTTTATCCCTGTGCTTGCATTTCTTCCAGGACCAAGGCTGAGCCTCCAATATATTACACGTTCGCCAAACCTATGGAGGACAATGCAGCTTCACGTCAGCAACAGAAAGAACAGGTGAGTTTCCAGTGTGATCGGATTCTAATAAATACAATTTATTCTGTTCCATCATAATGACATTTGTGGAGGACAGATGTTTCAAGAATGGAAAGCTAAGAGGAGAGAGGAATTGTCTCAATATCAGAAGCAGATTGCAGAGTGGTATGTGGGAAATGTCGACCAGGAGCTTGAAAGATGGCAAAACGGTAGGAAAGGCCGCAAACAGAACAATGACATGGCAAACTTACAAGAAACAATGGACAAAGAATTGGAAACTCATCAGCTTGAGCATGGCCCCAAGACTCGGAAAATTCCCGGTGGAAGCAACAATGAATATGAAGATGACGTGGAAGATATAAATGCTGGCGAGGATGATATGATGGACGACGTGCTGGATGTTGAGGAAAATGGGAGGAGAGCTGATGAAATGGTGAAAACTGAACCAGGTAATGGTAGTCCTCGGGAGGACAAGAAAGATGAGTAGTCCTTAACTCCACATGTTTTTACAAGCTCAAATTCTTATTAGTTCTCTGCCTCTACTGGTCTACCACTTAATTATCCCCCATATTTATGCCTGTTTTCTTAAAAGGTTATAATATGACTGGTGTGCTTTTTGGGGATTTTTAGAGTCTTGTAGTTCATCAATTTGTTGTATTTGCTCTATCATTTGGACTAATGGGGCTGTATGATTTGTTTTCATTTTTAGTGGATCCATTTTCATTTTATGGTATTACTCCAATCTGAGGCTCAGATAAATAGGTTGGTAATTTAATTTTTTGTCTCAAAGTTTTCCTTGTGTGGAAGACTATTGATATTTTATGAGTGTTGATACGTCTGTGGTTATGACATATCAATACCGGAAATGTGTAAGGATGCCTATTTGTATCGTGGGGTGTTTTGCACCAGATAAAAAGCGGGTGGCACGACCAATTTGTCCTTTCCCTTATTGTGAAAAGAGGGATACACTCCTCGGTACACAAGGCTTCCATGTAGCATTTTTAGTTGGCATTACGGTATCTGTATGCCACTAGCTTGTGGGTACTATGTTAATTTATACAGTTGTGTCGCATCTTTGCTAGTGCAATTAGCATCAATGACAAACACTATTCTTTGTAAAGTATGTGTAGTTTCTATTCAAATCTAGCATCACTGCTAGTGCAATTAGCATCAATGACACGCACGCACGCACACACAATTCTTTGTAAAATATGTTTACTTTCTATTCAAATCTCTGGCATCGCTGCTAGTGCAATCAGCATCAATGACAAACAATGCCATTCTTTGTAAAATATGTGGACTTTCTGTTCATATCTCTAGCGGCTTAAGCTAAACAAACGATGTTACTAATTTGGGGGTTACAATCTCATGGTGCGTTATTTTCCATTTTGGAGTTGCTATTTGTGAGCAGTATTGACATAAGATTGATTATGTAGTATTTTAACATTACCATTTTAGCAAGAATGTAGCTTCCACTTCAAACATGCAACATTGCACTGAAATTCCCCGAAATTGAGCGATAATTTGGAAACAAATAAAGTCCAAATACCTGGAGAAAATTGCACTAAATGCTCCAAGGAAACGAAAACAGAATTATTTGGAAATAAAACTACTGTAAGTGGAAACGTTATCTCGTGAAAATTCAGATATTAACAATTTTCAAATCAAATACTAGACGCCACAATTTCCTAATTCCTACTCAAGATTTTAGCAACAATCTTCGTAATCAGGATGCATACTTCATACCTTTTCAGTCCAAACCTCCGACAAAGTGGAATCGAGTAGCTGATCTTCCCTTTCTTTTTCCTCTTCATCCAACCCAAGATAGTCATTTTCTTCATCCGGCCACAATAGGTCCAATCCAGGCGGCGAATAAGACATGGGATCGTCGGGAAATCCTAGTAAATCCTCAGAGCTCTTTGATGAATCACTCTCTGGAAATCTGAAAGGATCAGTTGGTTCAGACATCGGAGATTTGATTGTATTGTTATTTAACCCTTTAGAGGTAGAATTTGCTGGGAGAGGTGGCGCAGAGGTTCCGTTAACAGCTGGTGGAAAAACGCTATGATTGCCGGAGAAATTCATCGGAGGTAAATATCCATCGAAATCAACTGGTGCAGGCACTGGAGAGTCTTCTGTGTTACTATCTAAGCATCTAGAGGTTGGTGGCTGAAGAAAACCGGCAATATCTGACTGTGATGGTGACACCAGACTTCCATAAACAACCGGTGGAAAAGCCCTACCAATGTCACGAAAAATCGCTGGCGGAAATTGAGGTGAGGGAGCTGGTGAATGTGTACCTAGAACCGCCCGTTGTGGCACCGAAGATGGTGGTGGATCAATAAACTTCTCTGACCGTAGGGAATATTCCGGCGGACTTCCCGGTGAGTAGTCACCAACAGCTGGTTCAGGCGCCGGAGATTCGGTTATATAGTCCTCTACCAATCCAGAGCTTGACGGCTCAAGGAAATCAGTTAAATCAGACGGAGGTGGCGCCGCCACAATTGGGTTGAGAACCGGAGGCAAAGCGGGAGGCTCAGTCGGTGCTGCAGATGGAGTATCATGACCCGATCTAAAATCAGGATCCAAGCAATTCAATATACCTCCCAATCCATGAACCGCAATATCGCGGCTGTAAAACAGCCCAGGCAAAACCACATCCACCCCATTCAAGTTGATCGCATCATCAAACTGGTGGCGGATTTCCACCGTGATTGTGTGGTTCATGACGAGAGTATCGAGGCTGTAAGCAGAAGGCAGGCGGCGGAGCTCGCCGAGATTGAGGCGGAGAGGGACGACGTGGCAGCGGAGGACGGAGGTGTAATCCGACGCCGTATTGATCATATCTGTGGCGAATAGATTGGAATCTGTGGGGGCGAAGAACGTGAAGGAGCTGTTACTGTTGAATATCTCGTATTTTATGTCTGAGGTCGCGATGGCGTTGCTGAAGAGAACGTAGCCGCGAACTCGGAGGACGGTGAGCATTGACTCCAGTTCGTCTTCCTCAACGCCGGTGGTGGTGGTTGCAGCCAGGAGGAGGAGGAAGATGACAGCGGAGCTGACATGTTGGAGAAAACTTGACGCCACCACCGCCATTGATGTGGAGCACTGGCCGGCTGAATTCCTTGATTTTGGCGGCCTTTATTGAATTTCTCAACTAATAAAATTTGTTGCAAATGGAGGGACTTTTACCCTAGATGCCACTTAACTTTCAAAATGCACGCAAGATGCCACCAAACTTTAAGATATCTCCAAATTAACACTGAAATTTTAAAATATGTATCCACCAAATTTTCAACCTTTTCTTTTCCCATATGTGGCCCGATTACTATTTTCTTTGCATAAATTAGCCAACCCAACCATTGCTTACGACGTAGGGATCCTAGTTCTTCTCGATTCGTAATGTTTTAAGTTTCTTTTCCTTTTTTTTTTCCTTCATTTTTTCCGACTAAATACAAGTTAAATATTAACCTTTTTACAAGTTTTTATATATTTACAAATATATAGCGATATGGTACACTTAAATGTGTTTCATGCTACTTTATACGTACTAATCTTAACATTGAATATTCCATTTATCTCTTTATTCACTTCTTCCATACAAATTAAGGAATTATGATTAATATTCTTAAAAAAGGTACTCCATTTTAGAAATTTCACGGGGAAATCCAGAGACATGACATTCCTATGTAAATATCTAAAATTATATTCACAATTGTGTCATATTTGGAAGCAACTGATTTTTTATTTATTTATTTATTTTTTTTGCTTTTTTGAAAGAATACACACAATACAAGCACACAAGGTATAAAAATCCAACACACCAGTACTCAAAACCATGATAATTTTGAGTACTGCGGAGCCGGATATATACCACACACTCTCATTGAGTGAGCAACATGGGACATAGATTAGAAACTGGATACCACAAATGCAGCACGTAGCCTATAAAATTACGTCGAACTTGGAAAGAGTTCAAACTACAAAATTATATGCACAAATTCTGACATTCAGGAAGTCATATCTTTTATCTTCATTTTAAGCCACATAACTTCGTCAAAATATTCATACGCAACAAATCGATTAATATCACAATCAAAGAGTGCAATAGTCACACAGGTAAGTGACAGTAACCATAATCCAACACATTCTCCTTTAGCTTCATTCACGAACTTAATGAATTTTTGCAGAATGAAGACGATAAACAAGCAAAAGCAATGAACACAAACTTCACAAGCACAAAACAGTGACACACAAGCAATAACTCAAATGCTGGTTAAGATGAATCTGTACAACAAGAAATGAAATCACAGTCAAGTTTTACAACACCATTAGAAAATTATTCAATTTCTAGCCAACAAAAGGAGGAAACAACCATAACCAGACAACCAAAGTACAAGCATTTATGTTAAACACTTATGTCTTGACGATATGCGGGACGTCTCTATTCACAAGCCAATTTGGTATCAAAACTGCTCAAGCAGATAGCGAAAGCCTGAAATGCAGAAAGGGGATATCGATAATCCATGGTGAACATATCTTTACTCACCTTCCCAAATTGGAGAATGATTTTGTCATGGTCCGACTGGGCCGGCTGAGATGCCGTTGGTCCCGTAACTGGCCCGTTAACCGCAGGTTGAGTAGCCGCAACCAACTGAAAGTTCTTGACAGAAGCAACGGTAACCCGTCCACGGAAATTAAGACACCAGCATTGTAACTGCTCGTGCCACCTGGGCGCCTTGTTCTTGAGAACCAAAGGTCTCATTTTCCCATCATCTTCCTCGTTGGACAACCCGACAATGTCTGAAAACCTGGAGCTGCTAAACTCGGTCGAGTGGTCGAGAGATTTGGAGAAAGAGATGCTTCGAAATGAGTCCTCGAGGGGTTTGGGCAGAAGCTCGGGCTGCCCGGGAACTTTCCCGCCTGGCTCGAGGGCAGAGATGGGAATTGAGTGCATTACACAGTTCATCCTGCGTGGGCCCCGTGTCCCGAGCACATTCAGCTCATATTTGATTTGAGCTGTGCTGTAGCTGCCACTTGGCAGTTTTGGAGACACTTTCTTGGAATTGAATCGACGGCTTGATCTACCAGGTGGAGAGGTGTGTGAACAAGTATGTGCGGGCTGCGTGTCATATATTATGAACTTTGTACCAAGAAAATTTGATCTGCAGTAAGGAGTAAGTTTCGATATGAATAATAATAAAGAAATAAAAGCATGCAAGTAAAGATTTAACACAAAAGGAAAGTAATTATCTAGAAGTCTTGAAGCCACTATATTAAACCAAGAATCTTGACCAAGGGTATGAAAATTAAGAGCTCAGTTTAATGATTTTGTAGAAATAACAGGTTAATGACAGCTTTGTAAATGGTAAGCTAAACTATACACAATAAATTCGGACAATTCTCAAGAAATAACAATGTAATTTGCAAAAAAAGAAAATAACATACAAAGGCACGCACGAGTCGAATGAAATTTGATCAGACATTACCTTAATTTTCCAATATAAGTGCTGCTCGATCTAGAGATGTTATCTGCGTCCATTGAGATCACATACTCCGTACAGGTAGTCCTACGAGTTCTTTTCGCAGACAGAAGAAACTTCCCATTTTCAACTAGCAACGCTGATAAAATTAAATAGCAACTTACATGAGACAAGCTTTTAGAAACATAAAAACACACACAAGACATATGGACCCACTCTTTGACTAAAAGGTAACAAGTTTTTAAATGTAGCTTTATAAACTTCATAATATGGAAGCAAGGTTACACAGAAACAGGAAACTTCAATAACAACCAATAAATACAGCTGCATTTAAAGAAGTCGGAGGAAAAGGATAAACAACCATCTTACAGTCTTCCTATAACTTTAAGTAACGTACTATAATACTTGCCAGGCAAGAATGAGATCTCATTGGCACAAATTGCTAGATTAGTTACCATAAAACATTAAAAATAACAAGCCCATGAAATAGAGAAGTAGAACCCAAAAAGGTTGGCATGATACGCACCAGGACTAAGACACAAGAAAAGACGGTAAGTTAAATTAGATTTATCCCTCTTTATAAAGCACTGGATAGTTCCATCACGCGACCCTGGCTGCATAGACAAACAAAGTAGATTAATCCTGTGTTTGTTTCAATTTTTCCCCATCTAAAAATCAACTTTTACTACTCAATTAAAGTAAAAAATTCAATAATAACCACATATATCAAATCAGCATTCATTATTATCCACACATCTCGTCATCCCACCAGTATTTACCTGCTTTAAGGAAACTGGAAAAGTGAGCTTCCCACAGAATTCAGGACATTTGACAAGTTCCGTGCACATGCTCCTCCATGACCGACAAACTGCAGCACAAGCAACTACATTCTTCCTAGAGGGCCATTCACTCTCACTCTCTTCCAACCTTCTTATGACATCATAAAGAAGCTCCGGTGGGAGATTAGCCCATCGACTACTCTGAATCACAAAAGGCTCACTGAAGTCGTTAAACGAGCCATGTGATTTTCCCCTATGATGACCAGTTAGCCTTATGCTAAAACTCCGCTGGGATAAGCTCCCTATACTATCTCTTATATCCCGAGCTATACTGCGGAATGACATTTAGCCCCTCTTCTGTCAAATTGGAAGTAAAAATGGAGTTAAATATAGCTCGTTTTCTCGATTCTTGAGATTATAAGAATCGTTTTCAATTAAATTAAACTTCAGAAACTATAGACATATACAAAAACAAAAGGCAAAAAGGTAATAAAGAATTGGGGATAAAGGAGAAAAAGGAATTTAGAGGTGAAAGATACCAAAAGAAATGAAAAGAGAATTTAGAAGTGATGTGAATAGAAAAAGAAAGTACCATATGGACATTAAAGTAGAGTAGATCACATCACTTTTATCACATATAACTTTTCTAGGTTCGACTATAGAAATTGACTCGAAAAATTTCAAAGCAAATGATCGTTCTTTAGGTTTACCGGGACCCTTGTATAAAGCTAAAATTGCAAGAAACACAGAGTAATGATCGGAGCTTCGAATATGATTCTGGGCTTGTGATTTTCAAGGGGAAAACACAAAGTACATGTTCTAATGCTAAATGATTTTAAAAAAGAAAAACAGACCAAGTATTTTTCATCACACAGTCTATTACCATCTAATACTAGATATCAGATATTTAGTAACAGAGTAAACAAATGCAGCAAAATTTATAATCATCAGAGTAGAGCGAAGCTTCGTATCTCCTATTGACATCTAACAACACAGCTGAAATAGCATAAATTTCACGGAAATGTCACGAGATTATCTTCCCACAAATCTTCAAGGCCACAGTGTTTACAAGAATTTCTCTCCAAAATCAAGTCCTGAGTATATCCCCCAACAGAAATTGACAAAAAAAAAAAATTTGAACAAAAACAAATTAGGGTAACACACACACACACACACACACAAAAGGCTCCGAGGAAAATCAGACCCAGAGAACTGAAAATCAAATGAAATCAACCAGAATTTGACCAAATTTGGCAATAAAGATTAAGCAAAACAAAATGTGAGAAAAAGTTTGACCTCCTATACAAAAACATCTGAATCACGAACAAGCAAAATGAGATCAGAGATCTATACCTCAAAAAAATCATCGAAAATTTTGGGGAAAAAAGAGCCCAACTTTACATTAATCAAATATATGTTTGTAGTACACTAATATCAGACCCAAAAATCAAGACGAGTTTTTAAGCAGAAAAAAGCAAATCAAGAGGACAAGGGACACAGACATCACTTACCCTTTCACGCACTAAAACAATCACAGAGGGGGGACTTTTCCAGCGGGTCAGATACTCAGATTGGCGTAAATCTAGTACAAAGGAAACAGAAAGAGGAATCAGAACAAAAGGGAGTACTAATTTTTTATTTTTTTTTCCGCAAAGAAAAAATGTGAATACTTTATAGTTGTTCGGTTACCGGGTTGAATGAATAATGGGGCTTATTATATTGGTCACTACATCACCACATGACCACAAACACGGTACGAAGCAACTACCGGGAGATGGGAGATTTTGACTTGGTAGTCTTCTTTAGAAAAAAGAGTTACTCCTACTTTTTTGTTTTTGTTTTTCCATTTTTGTTTCTTTTGAACTTTTTTTTATTGAGGGACAGGAGGATGAGAATCGAATTCTGGCGCCCGTGGTTCGGTCAGATTTTGCCACTGCACCACCCGAACGATCTCAAAATAAAATGAGCAGTTAAAAAAATAAAAGGAAATTTAATAAATTATGAAAAGATTGTCATTAATCAAATGGTAATTGAACATGATTATTTTGGAAGATTTTTACCAAATAAGTTGAAAAGTAAAGGCTTTGTTTGAAATGTCTTTTCATAGACGTAATTATTTATAAAATATGTAGAAATCTTAATATAATAATAATAAAAGTGCCACTTGGTGGTAGTGTTATATTTGGTATTAGTTTTTAAAGAATGATTATTTTCCTCATTTAATTTATCTTATTTTTTTATTTAGTGTCGTTTTCCTTATTTTATTTTTTATATGTATTTTATCTTTTCTATCTGTATTCTAATTTTCAAATTAATTTATAGTTTTTTAATTATTTTATATTTAGTGTTGCATGAATTAATGTAAATGTGATAATAGATAAAAGTTATAACTTACAAAACATGTTAAATTAAGTATGAAAATGAGAATTATCATTTTCTATCTACATTTTAATTTTTGGATATTGCAATTTAGTTGTTTTATATACATTTTAATTTTCGAAGTAATTATATAGTTGAAGTATAGACTTGGCATAGTGCGACGTTGGCAGTGATAATCTGTTTTAGAAACAAATTCACATATTTGAAAAATTAAATAAAAATTCTCTTTTTTTATAATTGTGAAGTTAAAGAGAATGAAATCAGCTAACTGCATTTAAGCTAAATGTGGTACAAAATCAATTTAATATTTATAAAATTTATATATGTATGTGTAGGCCTATCGTAAAATCACTTTTAATCGTATTTAAAGTATATTTGAACAGTTATGTATGACTCATAAAACATGTTATTTAGGTTTTTATTCAAATAAGTATATTATTTAAAATTTCTTCCCAAATAGTATGTTTTTGCCTAAACCTATCAATTGTGATAATATTTTGCGCTAAATTTTATAAACTGATGTTGAAATCTATAATATTACATATGTTTCATTATTTTTGTTATATATTCATAATAATGTCTTTTTATTTTATAATATTATTTTATATAAATATATCATCTTATTCGTTGCGTGCAACGTACGGAGATAATACTAGTTAGTAGTAAAATAGTAGTGTGAAATATAGAATAAAAATAAATTTGATCGAAAGTGTGTATCAACACTTCTCGAATAAGTTCAAATGAATTGTGTTGATTTTTTTTTTTTTTTTGTGTGCGCTTAAAGACAAATTTTAAGTTAGACAAGTAAAGAATAAGTATTTGAATAATGCTCCATCCATCCAGATCATATGATCCACTTTATTTTTTCACAAGAATTAAGAATGTGTTTAAAAAAGTAAATTTTGTGAATTATGTTCCTAATTTATCCTTATTAATGAGTGTTTAAAAAGCGCCTGGCGCGCCTAACGCCAAACAGCTTATGGCATAAAGCGTGTAAGCGGTCAACGGTTTTAGTTGACGGCTTAAAGCGACAAGCGCGACTAGTCGCGCTTTATAAAGCTTAATCGTGTCTAGTCGGAAGGCATGAAACAAGTTGGAGATTGAACTCACTAATCATGTAATCACTAATCACTAAATATCATATGGTATTGAGATTTGATACCATTTTTTGTTGGGATGTATGAAGTACTTAATCCCAATTAATCTAGTATGTAGGAATTATCCATCTTTTGACTTTTGAAAATTATAAATCATATTTTAAATTTGTTGAAATCATGAAATAGATAAAATATTTATGATTTTAGTCCTTTTAGATGTATTTACAACTTTAATATACATTATTTCAATCATTTAATAGTTTAGATCAATCAAAAAATAAAAATAAAAAAAAAAGAAGACAAAAAGCTTTTTAACGCCTAGGCGTCGCTAAGGCGCGCTTAAGCTCGCAATGCCTGAAGCTTCAGGCCCACGCTTTTCCACGCTTCACGCTTTTTAGAACACTGCTTATTAAATGATGAATTTTTAAATTAATAGTTATAACTATTATAACTATAGTATTAAATAAGGCCATGTTTGTAAAATAACAACACAAAATAAACTTTGAATATACGAATAAGATCATATAATTGGGACGGAGGGAGTAGCAAATAGTGATTTACTATAATATACTGTCAATAATAAAATTTGAGTTTGAATAAATGATAAAAGTTAAAACAAAGAAGTTCGGAAATTGGTTGAAACACAATTTTATGAGCCACTTTTGAGCAATAATATTTAATAACTTCAAAGTGTACACAAATGCTTTTGAAGTTGAAGTGTATGCATTAACTTACCAAGAATGTTGATCGTCCACGACGTGGTAGTCCAGCATTGGTCAAAATATTAATCAATACTAAAGTGTAGAGTCTCATGTATCTATTTATTATCACTAGTATTTCCCAGTGCGTTATACTTGAATTTTATCCGTATAAGTAATTTTGCTAAGAATTTGCAAAAGTTTTTGAATTATATGACCAAATCAAAAACGAAATCATAATATGCATAACATTTAAATAGATATGAATGTCGAAATTGAAACTTTAAAAAATACCTAAACAATTGAATATTTGAAAAATATCTTTAAACATCTCATGTTTATTAAATTGGTACCAATTAATAATAAATATTATTGAAATTAGATATTTGAAAATATTATAAATTAATATATTTAGAAAGTTTAACATTCAAAACATGAATACTAATTGAAGTTAAAACTCATGTTGCCATCATTGAACCCCCAATACACATTACCTACAGGCTATATAAAATTATCATTTTAACATGGTAAAGTAAATAAAAAATAGTTTTCCTTACTTAATTTTCTAATAAATAAAAATTGCTTTTTAAAAATAGAAAACCCCTCCCAATTTTCAATTATATACATAATTGAAGAATTAAAAGTTATATAAAAAATTGAAATAAGGAAAAAATGATAAGTACAAAAAAATTAAATAAAGAAAACAAAATAATAAAGAGTGTACTTGATATTTGTTTCCAAAATGAGATTTTCCTTTTTAATTTAAAATCGTGAGTACCAACTTGTCACTACCAACATGACGTGGTGCGTAGTGTGCACTTCTCTTATTATAATATTATAAGACAAGATAAGATGTGGATTGTAAATAAATTGACCCTCACAAGAAGATCACCATAAGTGTTTAGGCCATATCTCAAGGGTTCAAGTCTAGTGCCCTCTGAACAATTTATAATATTTCAATTTCTATTGGAACAAATTTGGAGAGTCATCCCACCCTCTATAATTTAATGGTAACATATTTCTATGTGGTTGTTCTCTTGCACACCAGTGTGCAGGAGAAGCATGCACACGGCCGCATGGCGTTACTTCATTCAAAATTTTTTTAAGCTATATTAGGTTATATGAATAATACATGATTGTCCCCTGATGGTGGGGGCCAATGTGGCCCCCACAAATTTTTTCATGGGCGTGTACACATACCCCTACACACACAGTGTGCAGGGGAGCAAATCTGCATATTTCAATATGCTTTTCTTAATTCGACCAAATCATAATTAATCTTATTGGTAAAAAATAACAAAATATCATAATAATTATTCCTTAATATAAGCAAAATAAATAGTATAATTAACGAGATTGTTGAAGTGGATTAAAATTTTTTATTCTCAAAATTTAAAAATTACTCTTTACAATGCGAAAGACGATATTTGAAAATTACACCCAAACGCGAAACTACATTTAGTGACGGTACGTTTTCTTGCTATATTAGTTAAATACCAAAAATCTCCTCTCAGCTATATTGTCGTTTTCAAAAATATATTTTTATGAACTAAAATATTTCGTAAACAATTAATGTGCAAATATAAAATTAGTTCCATCGCTATAAGACCAACTGGCCAAAAGAGCCAAGGCATCATAAATGAAGAAAACGAAGGGAGAATATTGTGAGTATCGATTAATTCTTATATATATATATTGCATTTTATGGGAAAAAACATAAAATTAAATTGTTTCGTATTTTGAACAAAAGAAAACAGAGCATGCAATCAATTAACGACAATAATTTTTATAGAAAATAATAGATGAGCAGATATATATGTCAATTTATTTATATTCCTATTCCCATTATTAATTAATGAGTCACAACAGATAACTCTAGTTAGAAACGAAATTTGCTAACGAGATTTACTTAATATTCATAACAACTTAAAACGGAACATTTTTTTAGCGATTCTTCTTCTTTCTTTTTTTTTAGAAATAAATTTATTGCTCTTTCGAAATATTAAACTCATACAAAGAGAGACGTTTAAAAACGTGGGAGCCTCATTCCACATAATAGGACTAATATGTCCCCTAGACGATCTAGCTAATTCATGGGTAAGGATGTTGGCATCCCACTTGATAAAAAGAAACTGCAAAATCTTGACATTGGTATAGCAAGCTTTTGCAATCTTTAATAATAGAACCGAAGTGCCAAAAGTCATCCCTATCTTCATGGATAGCATCAACAACAAGCTTGGCTTCCAGATTGAATATCATTATATTAATTTGCTCTTCCTCTTAATCAATTAATGGTCGAAAGAGATGAATAGGTTAGGCCCAGATATGGGTGGGGTGGAGTCTACTGTAGATCACACCCTCCACTTGCAGTGGGTTCACAAGATATTTTACAAAACGGGAAATGTTTGCCTTGGCTCAGTAGACTTCATTACAAATCTTCTTATATATATAAAAAATTACTTTATAAAGGCAATAAAATTCACTTTGTCTTTTCTCTTTTTAGTTGAAAATAAATAGTCCTGTAGAACAGGAAACAAATTTGACATATCATTAAAAGAGTATTTCCACAAAAAGGGGGATGTCGCTTTCTCTGTAGCAAGGTAAATATTGTCACACATTTATTATTATTATTATTTGAAAGTGAGTATTATTATTATTATTATTATTATTATTATTATTATTATTATTATTATTATTATGTGAATAGGTTGGTACACATTTTTTATTTATCACAAGTTAGAATCTTATCTTAATTCTTACAAAATCATATATTATTATTATTATTATTATTATTATTATTATTATTATTATTATTATTATTATTATTACTAGTTTATGACATCCCCACCATACGCAGCATTACACGTATGCCTGTATGGATCGAGTGGGTCAACTAGGCAACTACTCCCCCATTGACTTCCGTGATTTGGATTTTGCACTAATGCGTGAGTTTTAAGTTCCTAAATTTTTTTCCTTAAAAGTTGACTTATAATAATTTTGCAAAATCATGTTTCATTATTAATCAAACATCTTAAATTATTGCTTTTGATTATGCACACATCTCGTCATAGGGATGAGACGTGGCGGAAGGACAGGGAGCATAAATCCTTAAATCAAATTTACCCCTCTTGGCAAGGAAACCAATTCTCTCAATTAAAAGTATTCACACACATTGAAAGCCACATATATTTACTTAATTATATTCTTTTTTTATAAAGGTGATTAATAGTTATTGATTAGGATTCATAATTTTTTTTTTTTCGAAATAATTGATTAGGGTTCTTCCGTATGTGACTTCTAGATTTTTTTTGTTTGTAAGATGTTAATTTCAACGAATGAGAAATACCTTACTAGTTATACAACAAAATAAAATGTCACAATAGAGTTGAGCAACACACTACCATCAATTTATTATATTTCTACGAGATTATAACACATTATATAATTGTACAGGTAGAAATTTGCAAATAAAAAAGAGTTATACAGAGCTACACACACTGTTAGTGTGCAATAGAACTGTATAATTCGACCACGGGAAGTAACGAACATTCTAATATATATAACTTACAACACAACACTGTTCTTCTGTATAATGCTCACACAGAAGAGTATTAGTTGACTCCTCAGCAACACAAAGATGCATTTGGCCTGAGATGCATTGGTCGAGTGAACCTCAGAGCTTCAGTTTTTACTAGCTTCGAGTCCTGTCAATATCAAGAAATAAATCAATCAACTTCACAAAAGGCTATTTAAGTATCAACAAACAGTCAAACACATTGCAGGTTCCACCGACACATCAGTATGGATTTTGTTTCAGATGGCTCATTAAAGGATTAGCTATCAATCTAACATTCAATTCCGTGAGAAGTTAGCTATATACTCGCACGTATTTTATCAAATTTTGAGATGGCAGGTTATGGCAATAAAACCTGCATGACAGCATTGAGCTCGATACAATAGATTTTATAATACTGGACCATAATTATGTATAATTTCTTTTAAGATAGTGAGGTGATTCATGATTGACCCAAATCATTTACAGATTGCAACTTTCATTTTCGCCTTGCAGAAAAAAGGGATTAACAGCACCGTATATTAACAATGTTTGCACCTAATAACTTGCCTTGTGATATGATGACGATGATGATTCAATGTAGTTGTGCCAGGTTGGAAGTTTAATAAAACATCAATAGACTTAAAACTTAGTGTCGATTTCTAATTGGCCATATCACAATCTTAATATCATATTCTGATGAAAAACACATCCAACATTGGTGGAAATTTTGGAAAGCTGAACATAAATCTCTGACTGCAGGGATGGTGGATGTGAGGCTAAGCAATCTAGGCGACAGCCTCCAATCCAAAAGATTTTTTGTTCATACAAAAAGGGCTCCCAAACTCTCACACTAATAGATAAAAGGCCCCCAATACTAAGTCTTAGCTAGGGCCCCGATATCTTTGGGCTGGCCCTGCATCTAAGCTTGAAAAACTTCAGTAGATCTCTGAATGGAATGACAATAGAGGGTTTACGCTGTCTTTCACATTATGAGTTTGTTTGATAAACCATTTTTCAGAAGAATAGAAGAAAAGAATTTTTTGGGAGAATGTACGGCTATGGGAATATGGAAAATGTGAAACCTCGAGAACTTTGTAGTTGAAAGTGAGTATAACAAAAGGGTAAGTTTTATTTTAAGTTATGTAACATGCTCTATCTTATACTAGCATCTTAAGCACTACATAGATTGTTTGCTCAAACATTGGAACATTTTGCTAAAAGTTTGAGATTGATTCTTATTCATACCTTCCAAGTTTATGTTTGAAGTTTACTTGTACATATGCATCTATACATACGGACACATAGAACACGTATACATTCGCATAATAAGGAAGCCGTTTGGCAACCTGACTGCAGAACATTCAGTCATTGTAATCTATATGGTTGATTACACCATGTGCTAACCCACTGATAGCACAGAGTGAACAGGTAGATACAGAAACAATGCTCTACAATCTGATGAATGAAATTAAAGCGCCTACATTACATTCACAGGTAGCAGCCACTATTTTTCTTTCGTAGAGGTCGGAAGTTTCAATGAACAAGCCAATAGACTTAAATCTTCCAGTTTCTCAAGTTCACCTAATCATAAACAAGGTTGATTACAGATTTTTCACTAAGCTCGAGCAACTCAGTCTGTAATCTAAAGTTCAAAATAATAAACTGCATCCAAGCCTATCCAAAGACACACAGCCTAATCATCCCCCACTACACACCAGATCAAACAAACTGATAGTGATAGTAGAGAATATCCACATTAATTATTCAAACAAAGCAGAGCACATAATAGCGGTTCAAATGTAGAAAAGCGAAGCACATCTTAATTGGGGAAAATACCTGGACTGCACCGTATCTGGCATTTTCGTTCGCAACGCTGCTGAAGTCTTACTGAATTTTACAGAAAAAAATCAATGTAAGTATATAGAGAACAGACAATAAAACATTTCCATGTTCCAGTTAAAAACCATAGAAATAGAAAAAATCACTAACTGTCAGGATTGACGCAGCCGGTTGAACACGAATCGTAGCAGTTGACGCCTTGGGCTTCGACGCCCTCCATATTGGCTGAAAATACGAGCAGAACCGCTGCCAAAACTATTATGAGCATCTTCTTCTCCATTCTTCCCAACGGTACAATCTAGATCTTCACTGCACTTTCCAGTTTCTGCACACGGAGCAGTGAAATGTTTCGTTTTTATAGACGTAGTTTGGGCGAAAATTTTGACTGGTCCAATTAAATCAAAGTCAAGAAAAGCTGCAATTGGGCTTCTGGTTGAGCCTCCATATGCATGAGCTGTTGATGGACCAGGTGTAACGCCCCGACTTCTAAATACTCGGAACGCCACGTAATCATTTCTAACTAACATTTAAAATTTTATAACGGAAGCAACATAAATTTCTTCATAAATTAAGAATATTATTCCAAATAAACAACGGTAAAGTTTTCAAACTGTGACTGTCACACCATAATTATTCTGAATAAATAACAAAATAATAATAATTAGAAGTACTAGAATTTGGAAATGAATTTAATTCTTTTATTTATTTTTCGTAGCCACCGCCTTGCGCTCCGTCGTCAACTCAAAAATCTGCATTAAATCATGGAATATAAAACGTGAGTATTTAAAATACTCAATAGGCTCCGCGCTGGTTAATTAAATTACATATCATTGATATACACATGCTCATGTAAAATAATCTGGTGAACTGTCAATTAGGCTAGCCTCATTCAAATAATACATGCAGTGCGTGGCGCACATTAATCATGTCTAGTGCAATAAGCACAATCAAAAACAACTGGTGCAAAGCACATGATTTTCTGTCTTGTGCAAAGCACATAATACTCTGTCTGGTGCAAAGCACTTACTTGTCTAGTGCAAAGCAAATAATTTCTCATAGAATAATTGTACTCGGATGTATCATAACATGTAATTAATAACCAAGCGCAATTTTAAATAAAATCTTAAACTTGAAATTGGAGCCTACCTCAGTTAGTTCTTGGGTTGAGCGAAAATAATAAATCCTTTACTTTTCTCGCGCCTCGTCTAGCCCTAAAATATGTATAATAAAATAAATTAGCACTTATACCACTTGATATCTTAAAATATTAAAATGTACAATTTGGGACTGTTTTCGTGCAATAAAAGGCATCCAGGGGCTGATTTAGGAAAAAGGCCAAACTTTTAGACTAACTTAATTATAGTGTTGAAACTTTGGGACTCAAGGATTAATTTTATCAATAAAAATCAGATTTGGGCTTTTTATTCTCTTCCTCAAACACAGACACGGGTCCAGAGAAGGTCACGAGAGAGAGAAGAACACGATGAAGGTAAAAATTGAGCGAAAGGTGATGAAATTGATCAGATATTTTGAAATTGCAGGATATTCTAGCGATGGAGAGCAATAATCAACTGTTAATTTCGGTCAATAGAGGTTCGATCTGAGTGGAGGTTTGTTCGCTGGAAATAGGAAAGAAGTGACTGAAATTTCATCGATGGTGGTGTTTCTATCCAATATTCTACCCCTTCTTCTTCTATTTCTTTGATTGTTGGTCGGTTATGGGGGTCTATGTTGAATATGTGTGGTGTTGTGTATTGGTGGCCGTGTATTTGTGCGTGTATATATGTATCTATATATGAATATATATGTATGGCATGACTGTGCGGATGTGTGGAAAAGAAGATAATGATTTGAAGAAGGTTTACCGAGCAACTGGGTCGTTCGTGTTGAGTTTCTGTGATTTCCTTCAACTGTGCTAATCAAGAATGAAGTAGATGGTAGAAAGTTCTGTAAATTCAGGTTGTGTTGAATGTTTTACGTGATATTTTGAGAGCAGAGGAAAAACTTTGTATTGTTGTGAATGTGGAGGATTTGAAGAAAATGTAATGCGTGAGTCTTGTGAGCGAGATCCAGTAATTATGTGATTAAGAAAAATCTTTGAAATTTGTGTGCGTGAGTTTTGTGAGATTTGCCAAAATTGTGTGCGTGAGTTTGTGAGAAATATTTGCTAATTGGTTCTAATTAGTCTGAATTGGGGTGTGAAATTAATGTGATTAGGATATTGACTGAATGATGGAGCAGATTTTATGTTTGTTTGTTTTGTAAAAATGGAATGTCAAATAAGAGTAAAGAAAGCGTGTGTAATTTACAAGTTTTGGTGGGATGGAGACATTATCTTGGATCAAAATTTTAAATGGGCCGATTAAGGTGAATAGATGAGTGTTTAAATTGGGCTAAATAAGTCGAGTGGGTTAAGAAACTTTGAATAAGTTTTAGATAAATTTTAAGGAGGATTTCTAAATTTGGGCACTCGAGAATTCGGTTCGAAAAAATTGGGCTCGTATGAAATTTCATAAAGTTATATGGACTTATATTTTAAAATTTAGCTAGACGAGCGCGGGTAGATTGTAATGTGACCGTTAATTTGGAGAAGTCGTAGCGGCCAAAGTTCGTTAAACAAACTTTTAAAATTTCAAAAATTCTTGGTCGCTACACCAGGAGAAGATGCTTTTTGTTAATGGAGAAATTGGCTGTCAGTCAAGTACTCCCAATTTAGTGCCACTTGATATGGTGTAAATAGCTCATGTGATGTAACTTGAATCCGCGAATGCCAAGGTGACGTGGCTCATACGGTGCCACATCATCATCAAAAATTTTTTTTTTTTAAATATCTATGTTAAGTGAGATGAATAATACATAACTGTCACAGGAGGGCTTGTGTGGGCCACGATTTTTTCCCCCAAAAAATAGGGATATTGGCATGATATCTACTATTGGCAGGAGATCTTTTCCGAACTTGAATCATGCTGAAGATTAGAAAGTAATTGATGTAATATGTTTAAATCGCCCCACGCCAACCGTGTGCATTTGATCCGGTGCAAATATCTCACCCCAGATCTGTAGCAGCGAGTTAAGTGTCAAGATTTGAGATTAATATTTTTGAGTATTGCCACTAGATGGAAAAAGATTCTGTTTGAAAGATAATTTTGTGTCATAAGCTGAAGCTTGTAAAATTCCCGCGGAGCTAGCGTATGCAAATCTAATTCTTTATTGTATCGGTACTACTAGCTTTCGGCTTCTCACTATGTCATAGGAGATTTCTCCTTGAGAGCACATAACATAGCAGGTTTCTTAGGGTGTGGGAGGCCAAAAATTAACAATCTTCGGCCTTTCTCACATGGGGCGTGGGATCCCCCACCCCCTACATTTCGGGGCTGTCCCTGTGGCCGAACTTTGGTCGAAGAGAAGGAGGCCGCACCAGAAAACTTTCGCATAACATAGAGCCCCATCTTTCTCTTTCTAAAAGACTGGGGGTATCCAAGGGTCCAAAATGTTTGTTTATGTAGCGTGTATATCGTAAAAAGTGATGGTAGTAATTTAATTTTTTTAAAAAACTTCAAATCTATCAAATTGAATATTGGGAAAATGATTTCTATATAAAATTGCGGCAAACAAGGTCTAGCTTACTATTTTGTTAAAATCAATATTACAAAATTCAATATATAAAAAGCCTTACAAATCCAATTTGAAATCAAATCGTTTTTATTACTTGTAATTCTACACAGACATTCTACTTTGATATTTTTAATTGACAAACATACTTATTATACATTCATTGGATATAGATAAGTGAATTAAAATAATAAATCGGCACATATTTATCACTCAATCAAAAACTGATACATTACCATATCAATTAAAAATGCATATCTAGAATTATTGTTTTATTACACTTGTTCTCAACACAAAGATACAATTCACCAAGCGATGTTCATGACATTCCGAGATGCATTGATTGAGTGAACTTCACAACTTTAGTTTTTATTATCTTCGAGTCCTGCCAATGTCGATAAAAACACCAATCAACTCCCCGAAAGGGCATTTAATTTATGTATAAACAAGCGCATTGCACATCAAACATACTAATAAGTAATAAACTCATAATGATATTAGCGACGAGAGCATCCATAATTCCACATTGATAACTATCACAAAGCAGCGCAAAAGATTCAATACCAATTTAATTATTTGCCGATGATTGACATGTGGCCACCCCTGATAGTGTGGCAAGAGGAAGGAGGGGGGCACGTGTCAATCATTGGTTATGTTGGCATTGGATCATTAGTGCACAAAGTAGAGCGAATAATAAAGATTCAAATGTAGAAAAGGAAAACAGGTCTTGATTGGGCAAAATACCTGGGCTGCATATTATCCTGCATTTACCATTGCAACGCTGCATAGTCCTTACTGAATTATACAGAAAAAAGAAAAAGAGAAAAGAAAAAAACTTTCCATGTCAGTATATAGAAAATACAAATTACTTCCACATCCCAGTTAAAAAGTAAAAACCATAGAGAAAAATCACTAAACTGTCAAGAGTGATGCAACCCATTGAACAGGAATCGAAGCAGTCAAAGGCTTGGGATTCAACACCCTCCATATTTGCAGCAAACACGAGTAGAACTGCTGCGAAAACCATTATCAACATCTTCTTCTCCATTCTTCTTAACTGTACTATCCAGATCTGCACTGCACTTTCTGAACAAGGCTACGGAATGCTTCGTTTTTATAGAGGTAGTTTGGGCCAACATTTTGACCTCCATGTGCAAATCGCCATTTAGTCAAACTCAAGAAAAGCTGCAATTGGGCTTCTCCATGTGCACGGCCTGTTGCTGCGCTTGGAGAAGATGCTTTCGTTAAGTACGGTTTAAGTAACACATTTTTTTTTATGGATGATCAAGCTCGGGGAAGCTTCTCTGTAAAACATTCAAACTATCGTATTAACCCTCACGTTTTTAAATTGGTATGGTATCTGTTTTTGCTTATTTTTATCTAATTTATAATTTGATTTGATTATCCCCGGCCCGTGGAAGGACTTTTGTAGATTCTTATTTACGTCTGTCCTTACATATAAACACTCCATCTTCTATTGCTTCCAAAACTCAGGAAAAATTTGCCATTTTTCAACTAAATCTTGATCCTTGGATCGTATTTCACTGCAGAAAAGCGGTATACTAGTATATTATAAATATAATTAACCCTTTAGTACCCATTTATTACTACTCAATTAAATTACACATTTGTTAATTTTGATTAGTATAAGTAATTACATTTAACGTACGCTCCACTAAATCAATAATTAGTGTGGCAATGAGGTCAATTTCGATTAGTGTGGTAAATTGTAGGTTTTGATATTGGCAATTGTAGCTGTCATAACACATTTATTAATTGGTATTTTAAATATTTTCAAGCATTTAATTGCAATCATAAATAAATGGCTATTCAACAATTTGTAAAGGATTATGCAGTTATGTTCCAATGCCCACTAGTGGGCATGCCCGCATGCCCACTAGTGGGAAAAAAATGTTTGGGGCTACAAGAGCCCCCGCTTCAAAAAAAATAATGTATTATTCATCTAACTTAACGTAGATTTTAAAAAAAAAAAAAAAAATTTTTTGCGGCGTGGCTACTAATGTCAAGATGACATGATCACACTTGACTAGCAAGGTGATCATTGGCGAAGGATTATGTTTATATGATATTGAAATATAGGCAACAATGTAATAATATTTACATTTACATTCAAACTTAATATATATATATATATATATATATATATATATATTACTATTAATTTTCAATTTTATTTTAAGAATTCTTTACAATATAGTTTTAATATCACGTGCAAAACACATGCTACTTATTAGTTACTTAAAAAAAAAAATTGGATAGTCATTTTAATTATTAGTATAATTTAAAATGTCTATCCAATTTTTAAAATAAGGTCGATAATCATGAATGCATAATGCTTACCCACCATTAATGGTAAGGCGACTAGTTAATTATAAATAATTTGTCAACTTAACATGTAGATTCATTCAAAAACTAAAACTAAAAAAATGTAGAATTCAATGTATAAATTAATTAATATCACATCATTAATAGTAATTAGTAAATCATCAAAACTTATTAAAAACAATTCTTTGGCTTTTAATACTGACAGAAAACTACAAAATGTATGAATAATAGTAATTAATAATTTTGTAATTCTAAAACAAAATAATAATTAATAGTTTTGTATGTGTACTAACTTTTATGGATAATAGTACAAGTGAATGAGTGATACTACTTATAGGCAGTCATGATCAGTAGGCGTTGATCTAATATTAATTCATTTATCATATGAAATACTACATTTAACATGGTAGAATTTATGGTAATACATTAAATATTGTCAGTTCACTTCCACATTACTGATGATCGATAAATAGTTTTAAGAAATATCATTATTCCAAGTTGAAGTGATTAAATTGTATTTTTCTAAGTGTGATTAAACTCAGTGGCAGAGCGAGGAATTAATTGGATTGGGGACAAAAAAATTTTAGCGTGAGATGTTGAAGGGGGATTGCCCGCTTCTCGTTATCTAATATCATTGAAATAAAAAAGTTTATGTTAGTTTAATTTTAATACGATTACAAATTTCAAATATGTCCATTTTAATTAAGCAAATCTAAGTGTCTAATGAAGAAAAAAAAAGACTATATGCAATAAATATTTTCATAATTTCAAATCAATTACCTTAATTAATAACGTATATATAAAAATATTTTCAAATTAAGTATGTCTAACAAACTCAAATAACTAATAGTATTTATCATAAATACTAATTGGACAAACATTTGTGTGTGAACACCATTAGATTAATACTGATGAGGTCTAAATAATCATTCACAAATTGTTCACACACAATCACCTAATTATAGAAAAGAAAGAGAAGGGGAAAAAAAAGGAAAAAGCAAAAAAAAAAAAAAAAAAAAAGAGGGGGATCAGTGGGGCCCTAAGACCCCAGGCCCCTATGTGGCTCAACCATTAAATTGTATTAATAATGATAAATATACTGTTGAAATAAACATTCAACTTTAAGCTTTGTTATGAATAATAATTGAAGTGTTATGAATAATTGAAAATAATTTGGTGGTTATGAATTATGAGGAATAATTTGGTGGAGAATAATTTGGTAAAAGATGTAATTATTATATGTGAATATTATTATACCCTTGATGAAATTATGTAATTCACGATTGTCTTGTTGAAGTTTCATATAAATGAGAACTTAGTTATTAATGAAATTAAATTCTGAGAATTCCTTAGAATTCATTCTCTCTAAAGTCTCTACATTGTTTATCTTTTTATAACAGCGTTATCGGCCGAGTCTACAAGCCCTTTGAGTAATATGAAAAGAAGTATGCTTTCTGATTCAGTCTTATAGATGATCTTACATGTCAAGCGGATTATTGCAAATGAATTAATTCATCCCAATCAATAAATAACTCTCTCTTTGCAAATCATCATTGAAAATTCCTTTTGTTCATATTCTTCTCCCACAATTATAATTCTACATGACTGATGGAGATATCTGAAATTCCAAAGTGGAAGAATGGAGTCCAAGAATTTTCCGATCATATCAAATGGATTGCAAGTAAATCTCATCCATGGAATAATTAGAGAAGGAAAAATTAAATCGTATGATTTTATAATATAATAATATATTAAAGCTATAACGTTCGTTTTATCGAGATATAAAGGGTATACATTATCAAAATCAAATTTTCTAAACTCCATTATACTTTCGATTTAACGAGGCTTGATTGACACCAACATTGATAGGGTAATAAGCTTCGTTTTGAAATATGTTATTTTCAAACTTTCAAAATTTACAAATAAGTACACCAACTTTTGAAAAAGTTACAAAATAGTCATTGAATATTTTGATATTGATAAATTGAAGTAGAAATGAGATAATTTTCCAATCGTAAAATATTGATAAATATTTTTGACAATTTTACCTTTGCAATTGGAATGGACAATTTTACCCTTAGGGTAAAAGCGAAGCCTAATTTTTGGCGGCAGTGAAAAATGGATAGAATATTCATGAAGAAATTCTAAATCCATTGATTATATAAAATGGCTTGAAGTCATTTGAGTTAAAAGATCGAAATATTAATGTAACTCAAGAAAGACTTCACATAATGTACTTATTCTAGAAGGATAAGTGTCTTCTTGTAAAGTAATGAGTATTTGTTCTGAAGAACAAATTTGCTCTAGTAAGCAGTTAAATATTTAAATTCCATGTGACTTTATTTTGCAATTTAATTCTTGCAATACCATATATGATGATGGGTTCAAAGCTCACTAAGCGGAAGGTTTTATATATTTACGCACTTTATATGCTAAGTGATGGGTAATACCTTCTACTAGCGAATCCTACTTTCAAGAAGTAGTTAAATATTATGCAATTTAATTTCTTGCTATTTAAATTAGTAGATTTATATTTATTCAATAATTCCCATAAGGTAGGATTCGACCACCTATTGGAGGAAATTTAATTTCGGCCAATTTAAATTTATGCACTTTATAGTTTGAGTATATTTCAATGTGGTGGGTAATACCACCACGATTGGTGTGCATATTTCCAATGTGGTGGGTTATACTACGATTGGTTATACTTGAATCTACTCAGAAAAAGTAGTTGATCAAATATTCTAATCATGCTCTCGAAGAAGTAGGCGATGAGAATAAAATTACTTCTTCATATATACGAATATGAATGGAGAAAATTGAGCAAGTGGTACTTGAAGTTACCATTGGATAAATAGGCGAAAGTAAAATCTTTGAATAGATCCCATGTTGATAAATCAAAGATAATATATCGCATGGAGAAATTATATGAAGTAATCTCATCGATGATATGAGATTGTATTAATATGAGAATAAAATGCTCTTGAAGAAGCATAATCACTAGATTCTGTATTTGAATAAAGCCAATATGATATTATTATTACTCAGGAAGAAGTACAAGCAGTCAGTGGAGCATATTGAGAATATCAAGATGGCATTAAACACTCGAAAATATAGAAATGCAAAGAAAATACATCTGAATCCATAAATGAGGGATCGTCTCGAGAAGTATAAATACTCAGTAACTGCCTTGTCCATCAACATTGGGATTCATAATGAAATATTTAAAGGATCACAATTTCTTTTTAAGCTTGACACGTGATACCTTGACCAAACGGACTGAGCTTCCATGATTCTTGAACATATGCATGAAATTTGATGAGTAGTTCATCAATGACTATGAAATAAGTATTTTTCATTTGAATGAGAGATAAACTTATTTTACACCCGATCTAAAGCAGCTAGTAAGCCATCAAAGAAATTATTAATATTCAACAAGCGCTATTGGTTTGGCATGAAAAATTCCAACACTTTGTGCCAGCAGGCTATATTGAATATTTCCTCCGATTGTGTTGTAGCCGCCTGGAAGGACAATGAAAGCATCACTATTATTCATCATATACATCATGCGGTTGTGGATGGATTGCGCTTGTAGCCCCAACCTGCTTTGGACCCATGGTAGAACTACCTCCAATTCGAGTATTAGATCCAACTAGATGGAAAGGTATTAATCAAAACTCTTATTCCCCATGATTATCACGGCCATTATAAGTCTAGCTAAAAGTTTGTTGTTGGTTCCTCAAGTATAGTATATTGATTTTCTTGTCTCCCTAACTCTTTACGAGTTGGTTTGCCATATCCACATATTGGATATGGCCTACGTTAGATCCACCAAGAATACATCACCGTTTTTAATATGGCGAGGTAAAGGCGCTTGTATGAGATGATTCTAAATCTCCACATCCATCTCTACTCCTATCTCTCTTTTTGCACTATTTACTTTTTAACAAATATGAAAGAAAAAGCAGAAATTTTCTTTAGTGATATGACATATAATTATCGATGATTGAAAAATAATATATATCTTAAAATTGAAAAGCGATATTTACAAATAAAAGAAATATATTGATCTTTGTTATTACACGACTTTCTTACATAAATATGAGAAAATTATTATACTAAAATTTCTACTAAATTTACAAGCAGGATCTTCTAAGTAAGTTTTTCAAGAGGCTATGCAGCGTTTGTTGATCTTTGAATTTGGCCTATAAGGCCATTAGCTCTCTGTATGCGTATCCACTAGGATGTGTCTCGAAAGGCTGTTGAATATCATCCAAAGGCTCCTTACTCAATCCATCCTTAATGAATGCTATTTTATCTTCTCGATTTACGGACAAAGTACCCCCTGATTTACATCGAGTGTCATATGTCCACAAGGCACACTTGTAGCATCCTCTAATCTTTTTGCTCTCTGTTTCTTTGAAAAACTACTTTTACCCATACCAGGCATGTATTTTATAAGGAATTGAAACCTCACTTTGAGATAATCGAACCTTTTGCTTCAATCAAGCATCGGATATCTTGTGGGATACCCTTATTCATTAGCATCCTTAATCTTTCCGACCTACATCGATAAATTTTTTTAGGATTTTGATCGGTAGTGATGGATAGTATTTCGAAGATTTGAGAGCATATGATCCATTATAATGTATAGACCCTTGTTAGGATGAATTTTGCAATAATTTTGATGATTTATTTATAGAATAATACGACGTATGAAATAAGACTCGATTTTAAATAAATAATATGAAGCGTAAGAGCTACGATTTGAATTAAATAATAGTCGGATGTGATGCGTATGGTTTGTAACTCAGTGTTTGAACAATAGTAGACAATAATGTCACCAAAGATGATGGAATATGTCTATGAATTGTTTCTATGATAAATCATGTTGAGCACTATCTGGATACTAGTAGAAATTGATATAAGAATTTCTTGAACTAGAAGTTCAATAATACTCGTTTGCAAAACCAGTTGACCATCCCGATTTAAATAATTATTGAAATCAATATTTCAAGTGAAGAATTAAAGGAATTCTTCAATGATTGTTCTCGATAAATGATGAAATCATTGCTAGCCAATATTAGGAATAAATCCCAAATATATCTGGAATAAAGGATGAGAAGTATGAGCCCACTCATCCTCCATGTGGACTACTAGATATTATGATATGGATCCTTAGATAGTCACATGTGTATATGATTGAAATTCTGAAATATTTGCTCACCGGTATGAGCATGATTTTCGATTTAATGATAAAGCTAGTAAATGTATATCCCAATACTTGAATAAATCACGAAGGATTTGGTATGCTTAGCATACTGAAGTGGGATATTATATGTAGAATTATTTAAAGTCCTCAAATAAATTGCCGATATCGAGAATAGAATGCAAAGCGGTCTAAATTCCCCATATTAAGGTGAATGATGAGAACATATATGATTAAAATCATACCAATTTGTATGAGTTTTGGTGTTCTAAATTTTCTCGGCATGAGGGAGTATTAAAGGTTGAAAATGATATGTGAAATGCATCATATATATCCTCACAATTAAAATATGAACTTGAAGTTCAAAGATGCATAAAAGATGCTATGAACAATCACATATATCAAGTTAAGATGCTTTGATAAGTTAGCCTTGTGAAGCGTTGATATTATGAGATTTCCCCAAACATATATATCAAAGCAAATTATAAAAGATAGTCTTAATAACGGAGGCATATGCTCTTGAAGAGTATATAGACATAACTATATTGTGTAATCCTATAAGAGGATTGATAATGAGATATCTCGATAAGTTATGTCGATATGGGGAAAGAAATGAAATTGAAAAGTGTCGACACGGTATGAAAATGTAGCGCTACATATGATCAATGATAATGAAAATATTGAGATATATTGAAGATGATAAATAGTGAATGTGAAATCCTTAACTTATGAGATGATGATGACTAATGCTCAAGTTTAAAGATAAGCATGAGTGGTCATTATATGTTGCATGCTCATAGAGGATTAAATTACCGATCAGTGTGTGTAGTGAAAAGGAAATTAAAGGATCGGGTGAGCTAAGCCAGTGTTTATGAGTACCCTAAAGGGTGAACTAAGCCCACAGGAATGAAATAACCTATTAAGTGAGTATTAAATGTTAAATGATATATTTTTAAATGTTAGTTAGTTATGAAGGTTTACCTATATGTTTACATGTTTTACAATGGAATTTATATGCTTTAAATTGTATGTTTGGAGACATGTGTTCATGGTGAATGTTTTTGTAGTTGTGTACGAAAATTGATGCACTCTAATTGAGCAGAAAGAGTACCAATGTATATATTACTCATACAAATGTATGAAAGATTTTGAAATACTTTGCATACTTGTATAAAATCTAACGTTGCACTCTTTCCCTTGAGTGAGGTTTTATCCCATTGGGTTTCCTAGCAAGGTTTTTAATGAGAGGCAACTTTAAAAGGCGTATTCACATGAATAATGTACTCTTTTCCTTCATTAGGGTTTTTACTGGGTTTTTCTAATAAGGTTTTAACGAGGCATATTCATTGGTATATTGAACGATAGGAGAAATTGATCTGGTGTATCTATTGGATCAAGTTATAATGGAGCTAATGCTTTAGATCCAAGCGATGATGATATTGAAATCATTTACTGGAAGTAAAGATATCGATTCTCAAGATATGAAATCAAGCAGACGAGTATACTCTTTTTTCCTTGATCAGAGTTTTTTTTTCAGGTTTCTGTGAGGTTTTAACGAGAAGCGTAGCGTGAATCTTTCATATCTGGTGATAGACATCGGGAGGAGCGAATGTTTTGATGAAGCAGTATATAACCACTCCAGCTATCCGATCGTTTGGAAGTTTTTTTTCCTGGGTTTTTATAAAGCAGTCAGGAAGGCATTTGTATTAATTAGTCGTTCGAAGTGTTATGAATAATAATTGAAGTGTTATGAATAATTGAGAATAATTTGGTGGTTATGAATTATGAGGAATAATTTGGTGGAGGAATAATTTGGTAAAAGATGTAATTATTATATGTGAATGACTATTATACCCTTGATGAAATTATGTAATTACGATTGTCTTGAATTCAGTTTCACTATAAATAGAACCAGTTATTAATAGAAATTCATTCACGATTAAGTCAGAATTCATCTCTGAAATTACTATTGTTTATCTTTTATAACAAACTGACATTTTTTTGAATAAAACTTTAACTGACAAGTATTTATTGCCAAACCAAACGCAACGTCTTTTCTTTCAAGGGATTATCCCTTTTCAAAGGATAATTAAACAAGTTACCCCTTTTCAATAAATAAATAAATAGGCTACCAATTTTTATTTGTTTTTATATATTTATTATTATTTTTATTATGGCTGAATTAAACAACTTGCCTTTTCATCCACTACATGGAAATTGTTTACTCACTCACACCTCATAGACGGAAATAGAAGTAACATCTAATGGTCCAAGGGTTTGGCGCAGTGGTAAAGCGCCTGCTACTGAGAATTTTCTACCGGGTTAGTCTGCCCATTCCCATGATCAGGTTTGTCTTAAAAAGAGTAATATCTAATGAACCATCAACCTTGTGATGCTCCAGTCTAGTGATTCATTTTAAAAATTTTCCAGTACTCTGAAAAAATACCATCCACTCGGTACTTTCGGTCAATAAATACTAATCACTTACACAAAAAAAAAACCATTATTAGATGAATAATTTGACCTCCATTAGTTTGAAATACCGTACTATGCGCATTTAAAGAAATAAATTAGATAATAAAAACAAGGTAGTTTTTCAAACCATACTAAGAAGACTGCAAGGCACAAAATATGCCCTCGAAACTAGACGTTTCAACCTAACCATCGACCTAAACAACCTATAATATGATAGGATTCATAGAAAACATTACTAATAAGGGGATCCCACAGGCCACAGTGTTATTTGCAATGCTTTTAAAAATTTGCTATATCACACACCCTTGGACAATGAAAGGCAACCTTGTGTGTAAACCAGCTTTGCAGAAGTAACATTACTACAAGAGTATTTCATATGGTCAAAGGCCAAATAAGAAGCATAAAGCATGTAATGGCAAAAACACCATCATTTAGGCAACATCCACAGTTGATGCAATCAAAGTTCAAGCAAATACAGAAAACACAGAATTTTTTTTTTAGTACATATTAATCATCAATGTAACGCATAAAAAAGAGGGCAGAAAAGGAAAAAGAACACTCAAGAATATCCCATTACACATCATCATTTGCGACCACCGAGCGTCCATTTTTCCGGCATGAAATTTCAAATTCCAAGTGCTTGATGTCAAGCTTCAACAACTCGGTATCTTGCTTAACTTTGATCAACTCCTCCTCCTCCTCCCGGCAAGCCTTGAGCCACTCCATCTTCTCCTTCTCCAGCTCCAACATCTCTCTCTCCAATTTCACCATCTTCTTGTTCAACTCCAGCGAGCGAGATATGAACCTCTGTGCCTGTTCCTCTTTGACTATGCTATAATCTGTTTGCAGTTTTTGCCTCTTTGCAGCTTCCATGAAATATTCATCCTTGACTTGAAGAGTAGAAAGCACGAAGCTATGAAGAGCCTCATCGTGAGGAAGAAAAATTTTGTTCTTATTATGATAAGAGAACAGTTCACGATAAGACAATTGTTTGCAACTTAGAATCTTCTCAACCTCCTGTTTTTTATGATCACAAATGTCCATCATTTCCATAATTGTGGGATTATCAACAACCTCCCACGCCATTCTCATCCCCAGAATATCATTAAGTCTCTTGCACTTCTTGTTCATCTCATGAAATTTATCCTCACATTGTTGAGGAGACACCATAAAGCCTCTTTCAACCAAGCTGCACGAAACAACCCTCCACTTACCTTTCCTTGGAGGAAGAAACTGTTTCCTTTTTTCTCTGCCATTAGCATCAGAAAAAGAAAATTCTTCAACATAAGAAGCAGCAGTGATCAAAAGCCTAACCATTTCATTAGTCCATCTTGTCCGCTGCCACACAGGTTCCCTTTTCTCTGCAGCCACATCATTCTGCTCATTAAGAGCGCCTTGCTTATTTGGCCATTGATCTGTTCCTGAAAAATTGTTATACGCCTTCCCTTCAAGCAACGGCATAGGTTGATAACTGTTTTGCGCGCCCCCAACCTGAAAAGAGAAAGCATCTGGAAGTTGCAAGAGAAGAGCAGCTTGTTGGTAATTGACTGGCATCACATCATTCGAAAATGATAAGTTAGCTTCCATTTTCTTCTTTCACAAAAGCGACCTCAGACTTTGGAAAAATCACCTATAAAGGAGAAATTAACAGTGTTAATTCATGTATAAGAGAAAGCAATTGTATGAACTCATTGCAAAACAAACTATTTGAATGAATAAACTAAAGCTAAGAACCAAACCTCAATTTCATAATTTAATCACCTTTAGTTCACCGTTTGAGAAATCTATGTAAGTAGTGGATATCAATGTATGTTACATGGGTAAAGGATGGATTGTGAAGCACAACAGAGAAACATGGGATGCAAAATATTGTAAATCATGTCCAATGATGGTTTGCAATTTAAAGAAAATAGAGATTTCCAGAGAAACAATACGCCCACAGAATTCTAGATTTTTCGAATCAAAAAGAAACTTTTTGTAATCGCTGGCACAGTAAATGCAATTTTCTCAAATGGGAAAAAGGGAAGAAATGTGAGTAAGCATTACACGTCCTTCAGATAACCACAGTGTTAAGATCGACAAATGGGAGTACCAGACGGATTGACAGATAGGAGAGAGTGACACTGTTTCTTTCAAACTGGCCAATGCAGAGCAACCAAATGGTTTAAGTCGGTTTGCTTCGGTTTTTCTTTCAAAACTGGTCAATGCAAAGCAACCAAATGGTTTAGGTTGATTTTCTTTGGGAGTGGGAGCCCATTAAAATTGCATTTAATGTGCCAGACTGCAAGTGATGACAAAAGGTTTCCTTTTGATTCAAAAACTCTAGAATTCTGCGGCGTATCGTTTCTCTGGTAATCTCTGTTTCCTTCAAATGGTATACCATCACTTTACATGAGTTACAATATTTTGTATACCACGTTTCTCTATTGTGCTTCACAATCCATCCGTTACCCATATAATGTACATTGATATACACTACTTGCATAGATTTATCAGACGATGAACTAAAGGTGACTATTTGAGGTTTGGTTATTTGCTTTAGCTAATTCATTGAAATAGCTTGTTTTTCTATGGAAGTACCAAGGACCCTTTTATGGCTTCAAGGACCATGCCCTTCTTAGTGCATGTGTGCCAACAATTGAGATTACTTATAAGCTAGTTGACCTTTATTGTTCTCTCATAATCGTATGACCTACAAGCTTTATCCTTTCTTTTGAACCACAATTTCCTTAGGACCTACTACCAATAAGCACTAAAAAACTTAACCACACAAGCACCTAATCTTCATTAATTTGCTTTTTAGCAAATTGTCCACTTTATTTGGTAGTTATCTATCTTATTTTTCAGGCAAGAACAAAAGGTCAAGTCCACACTATATGCTATCAACAGCAACATCAGAGTTGTCAAATAGAATACTCATCGGAGTAAGAAACAGCTGGTGCAAGTGATGCAGAACATGTCAATCAAACTTTCATCATAACATAAAGACATCCTCAATAGGAAACAAAGTAATATATTCAAGTGCGTGCATGTTAACAATGATCGATAAATTCGCAGTGTCCAATCTATTAAAGATTCTTCCTAAATGGATTTAGATCTTCCGTACTTCACAGTATAAAGCCTACCACATAAATAACCCATATTGATGCATAAGAAAGTTCCACACACGTATATGATGTATCCATGAGACCATTGGCAATTCAAGCATAAGAGTATTACAACAACATCTACTTAATAGCAATTGTAGAAAAATGATAAAACAGGCCAGTGTATCCTATATTTGAGTAATACCTCGTTGACCCCTGTCTCAAAGCTTGCTAACCCCATCCATCTGGTTGCTGCTTTTCCAACTCCGGCATTTTAGATTGATCTTGTGATTTCTGCTTTTCCATCCAAAGGCCACAAGACATAAACCATCCATTCACAGTCATTATAATCACAAACTCACGAAATATTTCCACTGCAACGGTATCTTGGTCACAAGTAGCAGATCATACAATCTGAGAATCAAGTGCTTCCTTTGTTTCGTCCTCTTCCCAAACACAATGCATTAAGATGCTAATATGAAGAATTTAACTTGCAAACAATTGTTTTATCGTGAAATGTTCTCTTATCATAATAAGAACAAAATTTTTTCTTCCTCATGATGAGGCTCTTCATAGCTTCGTGCTTTCTACTCTTCAAGTCAAGGACTATTATTTCATGAAAGTTGCAAGGAGGTACAACCTGCAAACAGATTATAGCATTGTCAACAGGCACAGAGGTTCATATCTCGCTCGCTGGAGTTGAACAAGAAGATGGTGCAATTGGAGAGAGGTGTTGGAGTCTAGTGCTTCCTTCATTTCCTCCTCTTCCCAAACACAATGCATTAAGACACTAATTTGAAGAATATTTGATTGTTTTATGGACATTTGTCTCATCTAATTCTTCATTATCCATATGGTCGTATATACAGGTCTGAATTCATGAAACTCAAGAAAATTGGCCCATTGCTACTACTCATGACAGCCTATATTGACTTATGAAGGCGAAATCTACAACATATTTCCGTTGCTATACAAGTTCTCGCGTATAAGAAATTGAAGCAATCAAATCTTTTACCTTTAGATCATCCATTTCCTGAGATGCTTACTCTCTTTTTCTCTCATCACAACTATTTTTCCCATCCTCAAATGTAAGCTCATATGCTTACATCTTTAACTGTATCTTCTAGCGAATCATCACTGATTAGATTGTATTCTGAGTTGAGATTTGTGATGCAATCATGTAAATCGATTAATAAAAGAAACCCTCTTGGCTAGACGACAAACTGTGAGAAATTCAAGCAGTCACGTTCAAAGTGCAAACCCGATTAGCACCCACTGGGCCGTGACAGTGAATCGGCCCATTAGCGGATCGAATCTATTCTTTTCTAGGACATTCCATTTCTACATCCGAAACCGCACCTTGTGCTCATTAATCAACGCCGATCTCCGGAACCTCGACATTCATTCTGCCGCCGGCGTCGAGATTCGCCACTTCGCTCTGCTGGTAAATTACTTTTTTTTTTTTGGTTTACATTCATCCGTGTGTTTTCGAATATTTGGTAAATCCATCTATCATCAACTTGCAATGCTTTTGTTTTATGCTCCTTGAACTGATTATGGGAAGAACTATTGATTTTTTTTGAACAGGTGATTTTGCTGCGTCGTTTGCAATCATTGAACCATGTGAGTACCATGGACCCTTTTTCCTTTTTCAATCAGTTAAATCTCGGTGCTTTATTACTGTCCCAAACATTATATGATTTCATCATTTCCCTTTGTGCTACCTAATTATAAATCGTAATTAAATCTCTCTTATTTCCGCCCTTTTGCATCAGTCTACCATTTTTTTAACTTTCAGAGATATAGTTGTAGGATTACGAATAAAATGCTTGGTGACTGAAAGGGTAAGTGTAATGAAGGTTTTTAATGTGCCTTAACATGTTGTATATTTGAGTCCTTTCTAGCTCGAGAGAGGTAGTTCGTCCACCATCCTTTAAAATGTCTAGCTTATATTGTTGCTTGAATCTTCTGCAGTCTTTCTTCTTGCTAAATAAACTAAATTGGCTTTTTTTTTTTTTTAATATAACTAAATAGGCATTCAGGCAAGTAAATTATCGATTATTTGGTATTCAGTCATTATTTCTTTCTTTCTTTTTTCGATGTTGTTTTGTAAATTATCTAGTGTATTGACTCATCCCTTGCTGCACTCTACTTTTGGTTTTGGAATTTTTTGGTTAACTCTGTCAGTACGCCAGAGTTGGTGGAAAGTTTTTTTTATTTTGTCCTAATTGAACCCTTACTTCTATAGGAGTGAATAAAGAAAAGGAACGGGTCTTGAGGAAGAGGTTTTGGTCCGCTTCCTTTTTGTCTTTTGAACATGGTCGTCTTAATTGATAATTTGTTTGCAAGCAGAGGCAATAGCCTTCCTTTCTTCTTTAGAAATTGTGGATTCAGTTTCTCCCAGAGGAGGATGCCCAGATTGATAAGTATTCCGTCTGTCTTTATCCAAGTTGTCATTTTATTATGAGTTTCATTGGGTTTTACAGACTTCTTTGCGTAAGGTTCCAATTCTTCTGTAGGAAAGGAAACGTTTGTCTTGCAAACTTTTCTGAAGTCCTTGACTTTGAGGAGTCTGATCATTTTTGAATTGTTTCCTTCTGTAAACAAAAGTTGAGATAACATTTAATTGATCATTCTTTTTTCTTTCCCCTCCCTCTTTATATGAGGTTGGGGCACATATCAGATCGGATTGTATTCATGTTTTGGGGAAGACTTTGATGATCTAGGATTGAGGGTAGTACTCATCCATGTAATATTCTCATTATATTACAGCAATTCATTAAGAACAAGCATCCAATTCCAGATTCTAAGTCTTCCTTTCAAGATTAAAAGAATTCATGGTAGCACAGTCAAATAAGGCAACTAAAAAAGTCAGATAGCAATTGAAGAATACAGGACCACCACTCCAAGTTTGTTTTTAGTACAGAAAATAATGGATTACTAAAATTGAGATGCCTTTGATCTCTTAAAAGGAAAGCATTTGTATATCTAATCCTAATCTAAACAAGGGCCTTGAAGTAAACCTGTATGAAGGCATTTATGTTTCTTCCTGTAGTCTTTGATATGAAAATAGCTCAGTTTGAGTTAATTGATCCTTGATAGGTAAGGTTTGTTTACAAATTTTCATGGAATAGTGATGAAGAAAGTCAAATTTAGGGTATATAGATAGTACAATATTAATTAGTTTTCTTGGTACTGTCCTGCTAGACTTGAATGTGATTACTTTTCTATTTGCTCATCCCTATCTGCTTGTGTAATAAGTGCCTCATTGAAGGTTTTATTGGTTAGTTAAGGACTATGTATGTGTATAGAATAGTTTCCATCCATGAGCTAAGGCCTTAGAGGTAGGACTCTGCTTTTGATATCAACATTTAGGTGCAATAGATAGATTACAACAATAGATAGATTTCAAAATAGTCGAATTTTTCAGTTGTTCCATAAATCATCTCGCAGAAGAGTTATAAGAACCATCCTCGTCAAATTTCTGGGGGAAGAAAGACGAAGAATACTTACATAACACATCAAGCTGTAGCTAGCTGGAAGCCTGGAGTATTTTTGCCTATCCTCAACATGAATCAACAAAATAAATATAAAAATTATAAAAACTAAAAAACTTATTCACAAAGTACACGTAAGACACACGGAAAACCCAACCCACTTCAACAAAATATAAGTTTGCGTTGTTACAACAAATATAAAATGGATAAGCATAGTAGCAGAAAGTAATTAGGAATAGTAATCACATTACATTACAACTAGACTACAATTATGAGACAATTGGTAAAATGTGACCAGCTATTTTTAAGATATATAAATACCAAATAAATAATAGAAGATTGGACCTGTTGAGACTATTAGAAATTAGCCAATAATAAAGGGCAAGGAGCAAGCTCCAACAATTTGGCCGCTAGAGGCTTTTGCCATATAGATTCAATTTAGTAATTAAATTGGTATATGCCCCAACAAAGAGGTTCATTGAACTTGCCTAAATATGCAATATTCCTACTGTTTTGAAATCACTGGTTAAGCGTCTACAAAGAGATTTGGCCTCTTTGTAATGAATGGCCCATGAAACATTGGTAGAGAATACAAAGCATAATCTCACTCTATCTGCCAACCTGTTTGTTGTATTGTCTTTGCAGGGCTGATGATGAGCCTGTAGATCCAAAGAAGGAACTTGAAGAGAGGTGTAAAGCACCATGTACACGCCCACTTAGAGAGTATAAGGTATCTTTAACTTGTTAACAGGTCTATTCTTTAATGCATTATTTTGTTTCTTGTTTCTTGATTGCAAATCTGATTTAATAATTTTGGCAGGCTTGTGCTAAAAGGATTCAAGGCGATGAAACTGGGCACAAACACTGTACTGGACAGTACTTCGATTATTGGCGCTGCATTGACAAATGTGTAAGCATCCATCAATTCCTATTTCTACATATATATCTTTTCCTCCACCTTATCAAGGCAATAGTTGAAAATTTTTGTTTGTACTGATTTCCTGCAAAATGGTTCTCGAATGCAGGTTGCAAGTAAGCTGTTTTCCTATCTAAAATAACAAAGTGCAAGAAGACCACATTGGTATGCAAGCACCATATTTTCTCTTTTGATATTCAAATCCAAACTTTCGGTATTATTCAGTTTGCAGTGCAAACTAAGTTTGCTTGTCACTTGTCAACGTCCACTTAGGCTCTGTGGAATTTTTGAAATATGAAGTCTGCTATGCTTTTCTAATGGACCATCTATTCTTCATCGTGCTGCAAAGTTGAAATAATAAAGTTCTCATTTCTTTGTTCATTTTCCATTCATTAATAAGTAACCAATTCTTGGTCAGTACTGGTACACAGTACTGATGGTCTCATCATGGTTGGTGGGCATAAAAATAAATTATTCTAAGGTGTAAATTGGGAGCACTGGTAAACGCTTTCCCGAATCAATTTTGTAAGGATATGTTTGTTATGGATTATTTGAACAATATATTTTAGATGTGTGTTTGCTGAGGCGCGGCCTAAGATATTTGGCGCCCTAAGTGAAATGTAATTTTGGGGCCCTATGATCGATATTTATAATTGAATTTATATATATTGTGAAATTTCAAATTGTGGGCCTTTTATATTTAAAAAGAAAAAAAATGACTTTCAAGACTTTTTTGGGGTCTCAGGTGGTTGTCTAAGTCGCCTATATCTCGGATTGTCTCGTCTCTGTGTGTTTGAGAATTAAAGAAAAAGCATTAAAAGCATTTTAAAAATTATCAAAACAATGTATGAATGATTGAAAATGATACAAAATAATTTAACTTGTATTGAACAAGCCAATCTTGAGGCAATAAAAATAAAAATGTCCATCAAATATTTCATGGACTATCGCTTTGCCTTTAACATCTTATGAGCTATTAATTGAGTTTAGATGAGCCTTTTAGGCCTTGTTTGATTGGGGGTTTAGTTGTTCCGCGCGGTATTCCGTATAAAAATGTGTGGTTAATATTATTTTGGGAAATGTGTGTATGGTTGAAAATGAGTATGAGGTATACGGAATTGCGTGGGGATTTGATTAACACCAAATAGAACAAGGCCTTAATCGCTTGTTTCCTTTGGCTGGAATGTGTCTTCATGGATGGCAAACCCAGCAGATTAGTTAATTACTATGAACTTCCTCTCTACTCACATTTTTACTAAACTAGTTTAAAACACGTGCTTAGTCGTGGTATTATAACATGTCTTTTATACATTATATTGTATTAATCTAAAAAGCTAAATTCACCATATTTACTCTTTGAGGCTAATATAATTTTAGAAAGTAATTGTATTATATTTTTGGGATTGTAAAAAATTAAAATTAAAGAAAGCATCTAAATTTGAAACTTTGTTTCATTCCACTTTTTATATAACTGACTATATATATATACCATTAAAACGTGTAACGATCCCGTAATAAACCATTTAAGCTAATTTGTTGATTGACCTCCTTGTTTAGAATGTTACAAAACCAAATTGAACAATTAAAACATCAAATAAAGAGAGATATTAATGAAAAATATAAAAAAATCAAGGATTAAATTAACAAATTACAAATATAATTTGGACTTAATTTAACGAAACATCATATATTGGTTTTTTTTTTTTTTTTTTTTTTTGGGAAATGAAAAACATATAAGCTAACTTTTACCTATATGCTTTAGTGCTTATGAAAAATAGTATGTTCAAATTAGCATTCGAAAGTGAACCCGTATCAATTTTCAACATATATGAAAAAATCAAAGGAAAATGAAAATTTTTTTTCTTTTAATTAATTAACTAGTAAGGGCTAATTAGAAATTATAAAATATATGCAATTATAAATTAGGAAAACCAAAAATTTCCAATCATTCACCATTTTATATATTAGTGATAACGAAAACTATTAAATAAAACAGCCCACAATTTCCAGTCCCGAGTGATTGTTGAAATATCAAAACGTAAACCAACTAGCGTGGAGTGATTTGAAAATTTTTCAAATGAAACCAAACTATCTGTACAATTCAGGTAAATTAAAGAGCCCTAATTAATCGGGATGCTCATCAACTTGATATTTGATTTTTGAAATAACGTACGATACGCAAACCATTATGGCTAAAATGCTGAAAGCATGAGTACTATAACTAACCCGTAGACAGACCTAAGAACCTTTTTAAATTGCCTAAATTGGTTGAAAAGACTTCTTGCACGTCAATGGAAAAATGGTTTTGAGGAGGGTACCTCTTCAAGAAGAATTAAAATTATTTTCTTGTTGAATTAACTTTATCAAATGTTATGCCATCACGTATTTATTATATTTTTTAAAAAATAAATGCCACTTCGATATTGAATGATATCAAGATATCTGCCAAGATAATCACATTTGATACCGAATTGATGTGTACTTCGTAAGTTTAATAAATCATATTTACATGAATATTAGATTAGTTTCAATTTGGTTTCATTACTATTACTTAGCGCGTCTAAAAATTTGTCTATAGCATGATAGAGAATTATTTTTAAGTTTTTAACCACTTTTTATCACTTTTTTTATCCATTCTTTCTTTACCCTAAATCAATCACATCCACATATCACATCACATCCATAAATTTCCATCATTCAACTCCACTCATAAAAGAAAACCCGGCCCATAGAAATGGAGCGTAGGTATAAATTATTATTATTAATATTATTATTATTATTATTATTATTATTATTATTATTATTATTATTATTATTATTATTATTCAGTGATCCTCTGACCAAAACTTATTTAGTGGAGGCTCTTTAAAATCAAACTTTTGGCTTACTAGGCCTTCTCTTAATTTAATTCTAAAGTAGTCTATACCAAGTGGCAAGTGTGAACGCATTGGATTCCTCTAAATAAACCGTTTAATTAACTTTTAAATTAAACTGCCTGTAAATTGCCCCTTTCCTTGGCGTGTGTCCTCCACACTTCACCATATACATACATTACAAACCCTAGTTAGCTCATTACAATAATCTCCTTAATCTTCCCCAATACGAACTTTTTTGCGATGGAAACAAACCATCCACAAACATCCCAGATTGAAATCAACCAAATTGTCACAAAAGATGATGACATAGAAATGCAAGAAACTGAAGAGGTTGAAGTTTATGATTACTCAAAGAGAGCACAGTGGCTCAGAGCTTCAGTTTTAGGTGCAAATGATGGACTGATATCAACGGCGGCACTTATGATCGGAGTCGGGGCGGTCCGGCGAGATGTTAAAACCATGATCCTCACTGGATTAGCCGGTCTGGTGGCGGGCGCCTGTAGTATGGCCATTGGGGAGTTTGTTTCGGTTTACTCACAATATGATATAGAAGTCTCTCAAATGAGGAGAGAGAGTAGGGTTGAAGAAAGTAGTGACCTGGAGGCCAAGAAACAGAAACTGCCAAGCCCTTTAAAGGCGGCAGCCGCTTCGGCCGCCGCTTTCACGGTGGGGGCATTAGTGCCTTTGGTGGCAGCGGTTTTTGTAAAGGATTACTGGGTGAGGGTCGCTGTGGTGGTCGCCGTGGTGAGTGTGGCACTAGTTGGGTTCGGATGGTTGAGTGCGTTTCTAGGGAGGGCCCCACCGGTGAAATCTTCGTTGAGGGTTTTGATCGGAGGGTGGTTAGCCATGGGAATCACTTTTGGTCTAACCAAGTTAATTGGTTTCACCGGTCTTGATTGAATTCTTCGTTCTACCGATCGTTCGATTTAATCTTATATAATATGAACTGAGTGAATTAATAACTCGACCACAACGAGATTATTATAAGAAAAAGAATTTATTTTTAACAACAAAAATTTTATAATCGGAGTTCATTTTTCGATTACTTAGTTGATAAAGATAAAATTGAAGTGATCTTTCCTTTAATTAGTGATATGTTATTGATGAAGGAATAGATGCCTTTTTTCTTTTTACTTTTTTGTAATATACTCTTTAGTAGTTTCTTGTAATATGAATTGTAATAAATTAAAATAGTGCAACACTTTTATATATTTATGTAATGTACAAACACATGCTCTTTGAGATGTGAGTTGTTTAAAACAAACATATATATAAATATATAGATATATATATATATATATGTATATATTTGTTACGTAAGCTATTTGATATATCTGACTAACCATTTAATTTTTGTTTTTAATTTAAATGTGATCGTTTTATATATCTACAACAAAATCCAAAGAGTTTGCAATTTTGCGGTTGTAGCTATCCGAATTTGTGTTTGAGATGACTAAAATTGAGTTAGAGTGGACGAAATTTGTGACATGGCTAATGAAATGTGGAACCAATATAATTATCACACGACAACATATTTTGGAAAATGAAAGAAGCATGGTTTCTGTTTTTGCATGAGAGTTAACGTGACTGCAAATTAAAAGCATGAAAGAGGCACCCCCAATGGAATATTAATGAACTGTAAAGAAAGAGCGAATTTGGAAAGTGCACTAAAAAGCCCATAGACACGTAGTGGCATCAAATGTGATATTTGCATCAATAGTCGTAATTAGTAGATGCTTATAACGTGTTCAAACCTAATCCAACCATCCAAAATTGAGAGTTTTGATCGGGTACCCATTGTGGGTACACGCCCGCCCACTCAGAGAGTATAAAGGTATCTTTAACTTGTTAACAGGTCGATCTATTCTTTAATGGATTATTTTGTTTCTTGTTTCTTGATTGCAAATCTGATTTAACAATTTTCGCAGGCTTGTGCTAAAAGGATTCAAGGCGATGAAACTGGGCACAAACACTGTACTGGACAGTACTTCGATTATTGGCGCTGTGCTGACAAATGTGTAAGCATCCGTCAATTCCTATTTCTACATATATATATATATATATATATATATATATATATATCTTTTTCTCCACCTTATCAAGGCAACAGTTGAAATTTTTAGTTTGTACTGATTTCCTGCAAAATGGTTCTCAAATTAATGCAGGTTGCGAGTAAGCTGTTTTCCTATCTAAAATAACAAACTTTCGGTATTATTCAGTTTGCAGTGAAAACTAAGTTTGCTCGTAACTTGTGAACGTCCACTTAGGCTCTGGGGAGTTTTTGAAATTTGAAGTCTGCTATGCTTTTGTAATGGACCATCTATTCTTAATCGTGCTGCAAAGTTGACATAATAAAGTTCTCATTTCTTTATTCATTTTCCATTCATTAATAAGTAACCAATTCTTGGTCAGTACACAGTACTGATGGTCGGTGTGCATAAAAATAAATTATTCTAAGGTGTGAATTGGGAGCACTGGTAAACGCTTTCCCGGATCAATTCTGTAAGGATATGTTTGTTGAGTTTTGTTCTGGTACCCGTAATGGGGGTACCAGAACAGTAAACACTACAAGGCACAAGGAGGACCAAAAATTATAAAAAAATTGTGGGGCCCCCCACTTGCAGGGGGAGCTGTCTCTGGTGGGTATGTTCCCGTCACGGGAACTTGAACAAAAGTGTTCAATTCAGTCGCTACTTCTAATTTACAAATTTTTAGACTCTCTAAGACTAAGTAATAGTAATAAAACAAATTGAAACTGATCTAATATGTGATGGTATAACATTTGATGAAGTTAATTCAACAAGAAATTAGTTTTAATTCTTCTCAAAGAGGTACCCTCCTCAGTCCTCTCTGTGCATTTTATTATACTATTATCCCTTTATTTATTTATTTTATATGATTATAATAGTAGTTATTATATTATATATCACAATCTCAGTCTTAGAAAGATGCACCAGTTGAAAGCAGACACATATTAACCACATAACCCGCATTTGCGAAAAGTAAGAAAAAGAAAAGAAGGGCATCAAACTTTGTCTGCAAATAATTCTCAATGTGAAAACAAAGAGCTAGGAAACTCCTATGTTGATAGCAAAAAGTGCGAAGAGTGAATCTCTAGAGTGAACTAAGATCTCTTAAATGACCTCTCCAAACAAGCCCAAGCTTACCATCAAATGTCTCTTCTATTGCTAAGACCGCCCGATCATGGAGGTCGTGAAGCTTATCCAAGGGATAATAATAATTGTTATAAAAGTATAGAAACAATAGAGAGAATTTAGAGAGAATGAATTCTAAGAAATTCTCAGAAAATCAATTTCATTAATAACTGAAGCCCTATTTATAGGAAAACTTCGAATGGCACAATCGTAATTACATAATTTCATCAAGGGTATAATAGTCATTCACATCAATAAACAAATAATAAACTTTTCCTCGGGTGCCTCGTTCTTGAATTATATATTCATAACACTCCCCCTTGAATGACTATTTGATTGTCTTCTAGACTTATTTGAGAAAAATCCAATGAAATTTCCAAACTGATTGTAGGAGAGTTTGGAGTGGTTATATACTGCATCATCAAAACGTTGTTCCCCCTGATGTCTACCAGTGGTATAAGAGTATTCACGTGCTGCCTCATTAAAACCTTGTCAAGAAAACCCAGTGGGAAAAAACTTGATCGAAGGAAAAAGAATGACATTACTCTATCGATTTAAATATCTTGAGGACGGATATCCTTACTTCTGGTAAAGGATTTCAATATCATCATTGTTTGGATCTAAAGCATTGTCTCTATTATAACTTAACCCAATAGATACATTGTGTCGATGTCTCTTGTCGTCCTCAATATCCATGAATATGCCTCGTTAAAACCTTATTAGGAAAAACCTAATAAGAAAAATCCTAATGAAGGAAAAAGAATACATTATTCATGTGAATACGCCTTTAATATTGCCTCATTAAAAACCTTGCTAGGAAAATCCAATGGGACAAAACCTCAGTCAAGGAAAAAAGAGTGCAACGCGTATTTTATACAAGTATGCTGCAAGCATTTCAAAATCTTTTATTCATTTGTATGAGTATAATATACATTGGTTTACACTCTTCGTTCATTTCCACGTCAATGAAATTTCACATTTCAATAATATTTATCACGTTAAATAGTATCGTGTCATATTCAGTGCTTATATGCAATTGATAATCTCATATTTCCATTATATCAAGATATATATAACCCGAATCTCTTCTTGAAATTTTCTATTAGTTGTGAGGCTGCCTCATTAAAAACCTAGCTTGTTTAGGAAAAAAACCATTTGAGATAAAAACCTCAAATAAGGAAAAAATATATCTTACGAATTTTCCATTACAATTCCTTTGAGCCATTACAAGCACTGTTATATTTTCAAGAGTTTTATCATCGTTTTTCTTATCAAGCCCGTATATTATTTATTATAAGAGTGTATATTTCAATATTAGTCTTCAATATATCTCAATATTTTCATTATCATTGATCATATGTAGCGCTACATTTTCATAACGTGTCGACACTTTTCAATTTCATTTCTTTCCCCATAATGATATAACTTATCGAGATATCTCATTATCAATCCTCTTTTAGGATTACACAATATACTTGAATTTATATACTCTTCAAGAGTGTATGCCTCATTTATCAAAACCATCATTAATTATTTGCTTTAATATATATATTTTGGGAACTTTTATCAATACTTCGGGCTTATCAATTCATCAAAGAATATATAGCTAGTATATGAGATCGTTATATTTCAAATTCATATTTCAATCATTATACATTTCATATATCATTTTCAACTATTAATACTCCCCCTCATGCTAAGCACCAAACTTAATACAATTTGTATAATTTTCATCATATACATTTTCAGTATTTAGCTTTAATGGGGAATGTATTCAATCTGTATTTTGTTCTCGATATTGGCAAATCAATTAGAGGACTTTAAATATTTTGCCAATTATATCCCACTATATGCGCATATCCAATCATTTACGGTCTTATTCAAATTATTGGGATATATACTTACTAGCTTTATCATTAGATTTGGAATTCATGCTCATACCGTGAGTAAATTATTTCGTAAATTTTCAATTACGATATACACATGTGACTACATTGTGGATCCATATCATATTATTTAGTAGTCCACATAAAAGGGTGAGTGGGCTCATAACTCTCATCCATTATATATATTCTAGATATATTTGAGATTTATTCCCAACATTGACTAGCAATCATTTATCGAGAATAATCACTTCAATAATTCTTCCGGTTCTTGATTTCAAAAATTATTTACATCAATCGAACCGGAATCTATATAGTGCTCAACATGATTTATTACTTTCATCATATGTATAGCTCGCCGACAAATTCCATCATGTTTTGGTAGCATTATTACACATCATTGTTCAAGCGTGGAATCTTAGCACATACGCTTCATGTTTCGATACTGTTCCAACGCGAAGCCTTACCTCATACGCGTTTATAAATTATCCGGGCACTTACACTATTCACCATAATAATGGTCCACATATGATAATGGATAATTTGCTCTCAAATCTTCGAAAATACTATCCATCACTACCGATCAAAATCCTAAAAAGGATTTATCGATGTAGGCTGGAAAGATTAAGGATGTTACTGAATAAGGTTATCCCACAAGCTATCCGATGCTTGATTGAAGTAAAGGTTCGATTATCTGATGAGGTTTCAATTCCTTCTAAATACATGCCTGGTATGGGTAAAAGTAGTTTTTCAAAGAAACGGAGAGCAAAAAAATTAGGAGGATGCTACAAGTGTGCTCGGTGGACATGTGACACTCGATGTAAATCTGTGGGGTACTTGTCCAGAAACCGAGAAGATAAAATAGCATTCATTAAGGATGAATTGAGTAAGGAGCCTTTGGATGATATTCAACAGGCTCTTGAGACACATCCTAGTGGACACGTACAAGGTGAGCTGATGGCCTTATGGGCCAAATTCAAAAATCAACATGCACTTTATAGTCTTGAAATACTTACTTTGAAAGATCCTGTTTGTAAATTTAGTAAAATAACTTAGTATAATGATCTTCCCATATTTGTATAAGGCAAATTTATGTAATATAGAAGATCAATGTTTTTCTTTTATTTGAAAATATCGTTTTTCGATTTTCAAGATATATATATATATATATATATATATAATTTTTCAATCAACCGACAGCTATATGTCATATCACTAAAATTTTTCTGCATTTTTCTCTTTCATATTTGTCAAAAAGTAAATAGTGCAATCAATTATTGGTTTGAAAATTTTCCTTTAAATAGAGGGATTCATATATCTCTCATTCATTCACTGAAAGAGAGAGATAGGGGTGGAGATGGAGATGGAGATATTAGAATCATCTCATGTAAGTCAATCTTCACCTCGCCAGATAAAAACTATATGTGTTCTTTGTGGCTCCAGACTAGTAGGTCATATCCAATATGTGGATATGGCAGACCAACTTGTAAGGGAGTTAGGGAAACAAAATATCAATATACTATATAGAGGGACTAATAACAAACTATTAAGGAGTCTTACGATGGCCGCACAATCATGGGGGATAAGAGTGTCAAGTGTAGTACCTTTTCATCGAATTGGAGGCAGTAATCGAATTTGAGTTAGAAATATCATTAGTCCAACTGGATTGATGCTACAAACACAATCCATCCACGACTGCCTAATGTACATGATGAGCAATAGTGATGCTTTTATTGTTCTTCCAGATGGCTATAACACGCTGCAGGAAATATTCAATATAGCCTCGTTGGCACAGTGAAACTTTCATGTCAAACCAATAGGTTTGTTGAATATTAATAATTTCTTTGATGGCTTACTAGCGTTCCTAGATCAGGGTGTAGATAATAAGTTTATCTCTCATTCAGCGAGAAAAATACTTATTTCTGCTAGTACTGTTGATGAACTACTCATCAAATTTCATGCATATGTTCAAGAATCTGTGGAAGCCCAGATCCATCGGTCACAGACCACTAGTGTCAAGCGAAAAAGAAATTCGGATCATTTAGATATTTCATTATGAATCCTAATGTTGATGGTGGCAGAGTTACAAAGTATTTATACTCTCGAGACGCATCCCTCATTTATGGATTCAGTATGTATTTTCTTTTCGCATTTCTATATTTTCTAGTGTTTAATGCCATCTTTTGATATTCTCAATATCTTCCACTTTAACTTGTTTTCTGCTTCTTTTAGAGCAACAATAATGACATCATGTTGGATTTATTTAGATACAGAAGTCTATTGATTATGCTTCTTCAGGAGAATTTTATTCTCATATCAATACGATCTCATATCATCACTGAAATTATTTCATATGATCCTACCATGTGATATATTTCTTTTGATCTATCAATTGGGATCTATTTGAGCATTTTATTTTCATCTATTTATCCAATGGTAATTTCTGATACCTCTTACTCAATTTTCTCCATCAATATTCAATAGACGTGGAAATGAACATTTCTTTATTAAATGCTTCTTTAAGAGCATTTCTCATCATATCACAATGTACTAATCTCATAATGAGATTTTTCAACACGGTAGATTTTCTTTCTCTTTTATCACAATGGGATTCTTTAAGCAATTTCATTTCATCAATACATACAACGGTAAATTCTGGCATCACTTACTTAAATCCCTTCTTTAATATCAATAGAATATTCATATCGAACATATATAAATCAGTTATCCAATCGTGGGGTTTAATCCAACCACATTTGTAATAAGTATTCTAAACGTGTGGTAAATGGCCGTAAGTCGAAATATCTGCTGCTGCCAACCGCTACCAGTTGCCGGCGGCAGTGCCGCTTGACAGGCGCGTGGCGCTACGCATGCCTCTTTATAAAGTTTTAATATTATAAACATTAATATGTAAATATTCACAAGTCCAAGGACCATCCTTTAATTTTTCAAAGTTTGGATACTACTTTATAAATTTTGAAAATTTGATATATTTCAAAATGAACTGTTATATTATCAATATTGGTGTCAAATTGAAGATCTCGTTAAATCGAGTATAATGGAGTCGAGAAAATTTGATTTTGATAATGTATACTCCTTATTTCTTGATAAAACGGATGTTATAGTTTAATATATTATTATGTTATAAAATAATAATATAATATATATAATATATTCCTCTAAGTCCTTTTGCTTGGGGTATTCATCAGAGTGTTCAAGTGTGCTCTCCATCCTTTTGCTTGGGAAAGAAAGAATTTTATGGTTCTTAGAGTAAGAAAAGCCAGATCATGGTTCTCAATTCAATGATTGATTACAAAGCAAAAAGAAAATTCAACATGCTGAAAAAGTGGGAAACGTTTAATTTGTTGAAGAAATTCAATAAGTATGGTGTTCTTATTTGTGCTTATGCATATGAGAAAAGAATGAGAAAAGTAAGAATTTGACTTGAGAGAGAGAGAGGAAAAATCAGAGAGGATTCTTGAATATGAGATCTGATAGAAAAATAAGGTTTCTGATACAGAGGTTCATCAATAGATGCAACTGTAGAGTATACTTTCTTCATATTACTCAAAGGGTTAGAGACTCGTGCTGATAACGTGTTATAAAAGTATAGAAACAATAGAGAGAATTTAGAGAGAATGAATTCTAAGGAATTCTCAGAAAATCAATTTCATTAATAACTGAAACCCTATTTATAGGAAAACTTCGAATGACACAATCGTAATTACATAATTTCATCAAGGGTATAATAGTCATTCACATCAATAAACAAATAATAAACTTTCCCTCGGGTGCCTCGTTCTTGAATTATATATTCATAACAATAATAGTAATAATCCATTTATATAGGTAGATTTTTTTCGTTGTCCTATATATACAATTATTTAAGTATAATACATTTTAATTCATTTGCTACTTCTAACAAATTTTTAGACTCACCAAAACTGAGTAATCTATATATATATATATATATATATATATATATATATATATATAATATGAGATCATTTTCCCGCCTAAAATTTTATTTTTCTGAATTAAAAAAATATTATTTTATTATTAATTAATTCTTAATTGTTAATTGTTATTCTTAGTTGTTATTTAACAATAAAAGAAATTAAGTGCAATCACAATCTATCCAAATCTCTACAATTCTCTCATATATATCTCACGTGTGATCATTCTCAAATCTTCCACATGTATATCATTCAAATTTCCTTCTTATTATCCTAACTCATCATCACTCTTATTTCTTCCATATATAATTCTAGATTTGCAATTCATTCATTATCGCCTACGTACCTCTCTTTTTATGTGCCTCACACACAAAATCGTCTTTTACTATTTTTTTAAAATCTTTTTCAATTATCATTTTTTTTGCACCAATCTATCTATCTATATAATACTAGAGGTTTTTCCATTTTGAAAAATTATTTTCTTAATATTTGTGCTCATTTAATTTTTAATAAAATTTTTAATTATTGTTACTCCCTCCGTCTTACAAAGATGGTCCATTATATTATTTTTATCTGCCTAAAAAGACAGTCCACTTTTCTCATTGAGATGTAATTAATTTTTCTTTTTCATAAATGTCCATAATCTATCTATATATAAATAAAATGAGATCATTTTTCCGCTCGAAGTTTCCCTTTTAAGAATTAAATAATTCATTTTTTATTTTCATTTCCCCTTTCTCATTTCCTTTTTTACCCTTTTGTTTGTTTCCTTTTTTTTAGAGTATTTTTAGTATTATCATCACTGTAAATATGGATAAAAAAGATTTATACAAATCAGCCCGCGATCTCTACAAATATTATCGCTATACTTTTTAGTTTATTTTTTGAAAATCAATTTTTATTGATAATCACCAACACTCAATCTGTTTAATTTTTTAATTGATCTCAAATCTCCTATCCTGATTTTCTTCAAATCTTCTAATTCACATTTAATGCATCGTCATCTCCTAATCAACGCGGCTATTTCGCATCTTCTTTAATTGCTTCGACTTAGTCGTCACCTCCTACCCTGTTTTGAATTGGCTTTCTCCTTAATTTTTTTCAAGTGAATGATGCATGGTTTTTACTTTTTATTACTTATTTAAATGTGAAAATATTCTCCACTTCATCGAAAAAATAACCATATTTAAATTTTAAGATTACAAATTGAAAAATAAAAACCAACGCATCGCATGAGTGATTGGGAGTGAAAATATATTTAATGAAATTATTAATTTTGCTATATTAGCTACTTAATTTTTTTTTACTTCTGCTATAAGTGTTAATATATTGGATTTATATGAAATATGAAGGGAAACGCTGTCAAAAATTTTAAATAATCTTTTGCATTTTTTCTAACATGGGTTCTAAATCGTATCTTCAACATACGTTTTTCCGTGCAACGCGCGGGTGAAAACACTAGTAGTAATAAAACCAATTGAAACTGATCTAATATTCATGTAAGTACGACTAATTAAATTTACAAAGTACACATCAACTTGGTGTTAGATGTGACTATCTCAACATTCATCTTGATATTATTCAATATCGAAGTGGCATTTATGTTAAATTTTTTTTGTACAAGTGCGAGGGGTTCCACCTTAAAAGGTTAACTTCCAGGATGAGTAATCCTTGCACTTGTATTTATATTGGTTTTTTTTTCTTATTTTCTACCGATGTGGGATTTCCCACTTTTACTCCTTTCATCATCCCCCCCTCACGTACAGGCGGGATCTTTCCAAACCTTTGCACATGAACCATCTTTTCGGCGACCACTTTTGGCCGGGGTTGGCGCATCTGAGCATCGGTCCCGGGTCATCGCCCGCTCTGATAGAGGTTAACCTTTTAAGGTGGAACCCCTTGCACTTGTATTTATATTGGTTTTTTTCTTGTTTTCTATCGATGTGGGATTTCCCACTTTTGCTCTTTTCATCACGCCCCCCTCACGTGCGGGCGGGATCTTTCCAAACCTTTGCACATGAACCATCTTTTCGGCGACCATTTTTTGCCGGGGTTGCCGCATCCGAGATTGGGAAATCCCATATCGGTAGAAAAAGAAAAAAAACCAATATAAATACAAGTGTAAGGATTACTCCCCTTGGAGGTTAACCTTTTAAGGTGGAACCCCTTATATTTATACAAAAAAATTTAACAATTTATCTTTTAAAAAACACGATAAATACGTAATGGCATAACATTAGATCAATTAAGTAAGGGAAAACCATTTTTCCATTGACGTGCACGAGGCCTTTCAACCAATTTAGGTAATTTAAAAACATTCTTAGGTTTGTCTACTGGTTATCGTACTCATCCTTTCAGCATTTTAGCCATAATGGTTTGCGTGTGCTAAAATGGTACGAGTATCGTACATTATTTTAAAAATTCAAATATTAAGGCCTCGTTGTCCTCAACATAAATCAATACAAATTTTATAAACTTCTTCCATCTCATCATTTACAACCACTCATTCAATTATTTAATATACTTTTCTCAAATTTCAACCACACATTCAACACGTATATCAAAAAAATTAACTTTATTATCAATCAAACATACCCTAAGTTGATGAGGATGGAGAGTAGGGCTCTTTAATTTACCTGAATTGTACAAATAGTTTGGTTTCATTTGAAAAATTTTCAAATCACTCCACACTACGTTTTGATATTTCAACAATCACTCGGGACCGGAAATTGTTGGTTGTTTTGTTTAATAGTTTTCGTTATCACTAATATATAAAATGGTGAATAAGTGGAAATTTTTGGTTTCCCTAATTTACCCTTGCATATATTTTATAGTTTCTAATTAGCCCTTACTCATTAATTAATTAAAAGAAAAAAAAAAACTTTTCTTTTTTCCTTCGATTTTTTCATATAAGTTGAAGATTGATACAAGTTCACTTTCAAATGCTAATTATGAACATACTATTTTTCATAAGCACTAAAGATTATGGGTAAAAGTTAGCTTATATGTTTTTCATTTTCCCAAAAAAAAAAACAATCTATGATGTTTTGTTAAATTAAGTCCAAATTATATTTGTAATTTGTTAATTTAGTCCTTGATTTTTTCCCCATTAATATCTCTCTTTATTTGATGTTTTAATCATTCAATTTGGTTTTGTAACATTCTATACAAGGAGGTAAATCAACAAATTAGCTTAAATGGTCTATTGTGGGATCGTTACACATTTTAATGGTATATATAGTCCGTTATATAGAAAGTGGCATGAAACAAAGTTTCAAATTTAGATGCTTTCTTTAATTTTAAATTTTTACAATCCCAAAAATGTAATACAATTACTTGCTAAAATTATATTAGGCTCAAAAAGTAAAAATGGTGAATTTAGTTTTTTAGATTAATACAATATCATGTCTAAAATACATGTTATAATACCACGTGCAAAGCACGTGTTTTAAACTAGTTAAGTAAAAATGTGAGTAGACAGGAAGTTCATAGCAATTAACTAATCTGCTGGGTTTGCCATCCATGAGGACACATTCTAGCCAAAGGGAACAAGCGATTAAAAAGCTCATCTAAATTCGATTAATAGCTAATAAGGTGTTAAAGGCAAAGCGATAGTCCATGAAATATTTTATGGATATTTATTTTATTGCTTCAAGACTGGCTTGTTTGATACAAGTTAAATTCTTTCGTATCATTTTCAGCCATTCATACATTGTTTTCATAATTTTTTTAATATGCTTTTAATGCTTTTTCTTTAATTCTCAAATACACAGAGACGAGACAATCCGAGATATAGGCGACTTGGACGACCACCTGAGGGCCCAAAAAAAGTTCAGAAAGTCTTTTTTTTTTCTTTTTTAAATATAAAAGGCCCATAATTGGAAATTTCGCAATATATATATAAATTCAATTATAAGTATCGATCATGGGGCCCCAAAATAACATTTCGCTTAGGGTCCCAAATATCTCGGGCCGTGCCTCAGCAAACACACATTTAAAATATATTGTTCAAATAATCCATAACAAACAAATTTTTATAATTTTTGGTCCTCCTTGTGCCTTGTAGTGTTTACTGTTCTGGTACCCATTACGGGTACCAGAACAAAACTCCTGAATTGAAATGTATTATTCTTAAGTAATTGTATATATAGGACAAGGAAAAATATCTGCCCATATCAATGGAGTGTAGGTAGTATTATTATTACTACATCCGTTCCAAAAATATAATTTACTTTTTCTTTTTTGTGTGTCCCAAAATATAGGCTGCATTCTTTTTAAAAATGTGGTTAATATCAAACAAGCCCGTCTTGAAGCAATAAAAATAAATTTCCATCAAATATTTCATGGACTATAACTTTGCCTTTAACACCTTATTAGTTATTAATCAAGTTTAGATAAGCCTTTTAATCGCTTGTTTCCTTTGGCTAGAATGTGCATGTCTTCTACATTTCATAGATGGCAAACCCAGCACTATGAACTTCCTCTCTAATCACATTTTCATTTAATAACGAAAACCATTAAACAAAACAACCCACAATTTCCAGTCCTGATAATTGTTGAAATATGAAAAAGTAAACCAACTAGCGTACGTGGAGTGGTTTGAAAAATTTTCAAATGAAACCAAACTATTTGTACAATTCAGGTAAATTAAAGAGCCCTAATCTCGATCCTCATCAACTTGATATTTGAATTTTTTAAATAACGTACGATACTCGCACCATTTTAGCACACGCAAACCATTATGGCTAAAATGCTGAAAGGATGAGTACTACGACCAGAAGACAAACCTAAGAATGTTTTTAAATTGCCTAAATTGGTTGAAAGACTTCTTGCACGTCAATGGAAAAATGGTTTCCCTCACTTAATTGAGGAGGGTACCTCTCCAAGAAGAATTAAAATTATTTTCTTGTTGAATTAACTTTATCAAATGCTATGCCATCACGTATTTATTATATTTTTGAAAAGATAAATGCCACTTTGATATTGAATGATATCAAAATGACTGCCGAGATAATCACATCTAATATCGAATTGATGTGTACTTTGTAGATTGAATAAGTCGTATCTACATGAATATTAGATTAGTTCCAATTCGGTTTTATTACTATTACTTAGTGCGTCTGAAAATTTGTAAATTAGAAGTAGCAAATGAATTGAAATGTATTATACTTAAGTAATTGTATATATAAGACAAGGAAAGAAAACCCGCCCATATATATGGAGTGTAGGTATAAATGATTATTATTATTCAGTGATCTTCTGACCAAAACTTATTTAGTAGAGACTCTTTATAATCGAACTTTTTATTATAAAATTATAAAAATAATAGAGAGAATAAATTCTCAGGAATGAATTTCATTAATAATTGAAATCCTATTTATAGGAAAACTACAAATGACATAATCGTAATTACATAATCTTATCAAGGGTATAATAGTCATTCATATAATATAATTATTAATAATTGCATCATCGCATGAGTCATCCATTCCGTCCTTTATTAATTATTTATAACACTCCCCTTTCAATGACTATTAGGACAAACGTCTTCTAGACTTATTTGGAGAAAACCCCAATGGAAAAAACTTTCAAACTGATTGTAGGAGAGCTTGGAGTGGTCATATACTACTTCGCCAAAACATTACTCCCCCTGATGTCGATCAGCGGTACAGGAGTATTCATGTGCTACCTCGTTAAAATCTTATCAAGAAAACCTAGTGGGAAAAAACTTGATCGAAGGAAAAAGAGTACAGCTCCATCAGATTTCATGTCTTGAGGATTGAAATCCTTACTTTTTGTAAAAGATTTCAATATCATCGTTTGGATCTGAAGTAAGGTTTCTATTATAACTTGATCCAATAAATACATTGTGTTGATTTCTCATGTAGTCCTCAATATATTATGAATATGCTTCGTTAAAACCTTCTTAGGAAAAACACAGTGGAAAAAACCCTGATAAAGGAAAAAGAGTAAATTATTCATGTGAATACGTTTTTAAATATTGCCTCATTAAAAACCTTGTTAAGAAAACTCAATGGGATAAAACTTTACCAAAGAAAAAAGAGTGCAATGCGTATTTTGTACAAGCATACTTCAAACGTATCAAAGTCCTCAGGCATTTATATAAGTATCACATTTATCACTGTGTTACATTCAATGCTTATTTGTAATAGACAATCTTGATCTTATATTCTCACTCCATCGAGATATATATACCCGAATCTCCTTTCGAAATTTTCTATTAGTTATGATTAAACTGGCCCATTAAAAACCTTGTTTAGGAAAAATCCTTTGGGATAAAAACTTTAAACAAAGAAAAAGGTACAGCATATGAATTTTTCTTCACAACAACATCATTTCTTTAGGTCATTACAAGCATTGTTATCTATAGTCTTTTCGAGAGTTATATCTTCATTTTTCTAATCAAACCTGTATATCAATACATTTATTATAAGAGTGTAAATTTCAATATTATTTTTCGATGTATCTCAATATTTTCATTATCATTGATCATATCTAGCGCTACATTTTTATAGTGTGTCGACACTTTTCAATTTCATTTCTTTCCTCATAATGATATAACTTATTGAGATATCTCATTATCGATCATCGTTTAGGATTAGACAATATACTTGAATCTATATATTAAGAGTGCATTTCTCCTTTATTAAAATCATCTTTCATCATTTGCTTTGATATTCATATTTGGGGAACTTTTATTAAATAATATCAATGCTTTGGACTTGCTAATTTATCAAAGCATATGTAACCGGCATATATATAAGATCGTTATAGTGTTTCGTGCATCCTTAAATTTCAAATGCATATTTCCATCATTATACATTTCATATATTATTTCCAACTATTAAAATTCCCACTCACGCTAAAAACCAAACTCAATACAATTTGTATGATCTTCGTCATATACACTCTCAATATTTAACTTTAATGGGGAAATTTATTCAATCTGTACTTTGTTCTCGATATTGATAAATCAATTAGAGGACTTTAAATATTTTGTCAATTATATCCCTCTCGTATGCGCATATCCAATTAATTATGGTCTTATTCAAATTATTGGGATATACATTTACTAACTTTATCGTTATATCTGGAACTCATGCTCATATCGTGAGCAAATCATTTCGTAAATTTTCAGTTACAATATACACATGTGACTATATAGTGGATCCATATCATTTTAGCTAATAGTCCACATCAAAGATGAGCAGACCCATAACTCTCATCCCTTATATATAGTTCAGTATATTTGGGACTGATTTTCAACATTAGCTCGTAATGATTCATCATTTTTTGAGAATAATCATTTCAATAATTCTTCCGGTTCTTGATTTCAAAAAATTATTTACATCAATCGAACCGGGATCTATATAATGCCCACATGATTTACTATTTTCATCATAACTCACCGACATATACCATCATCTTTCGGTGGCATTATTTCGTATTACTGTTCAAATATGGAATCTTAACACATACGTTTACTGTTTCGTCACTATTCTAATGCGGAGTCTTACCTCATATGCGTTTATAAATCACCCATGTACTTACAATATTCACCATAACAAGGGTCCAAACATTATAATGGATAATGTGCTCTCAAATCTTCGAAAATACTATCCATCACTATCGATTAAGATCCTAAAAAGAATTTATCTATGTAGACTTGAAAGGTTGAGGATGTTAATGAATAAGGGCATCCAACAACCGATGGTTGATTGAAGCACGGGTTCGATTATCTGGTGATGTTTTAATTCCTTCTAAATACAAACCTGGTATAAGTAAAAGTGGTTTTTCAAAGAAATGGAGAGCAAAAAGATTAGGAGGATGCTACAAATGTGCTCGGTGGACATATGACACTCGATGTAGATCTGTGGAGTACTTGTCCAGAAATCGAGAAGATAAAATAGCATTCATTAAGGATGGATTAAGTTAGGAGCCTTTGGATGATACTCAACAAGCTCTTGAGACACATCCTAGTGGACACGTGCAAGGTGAGCTAATAGCCTTATGGGCCAAATTCAAAGATGAACAAGCACGTTATAGTCTTGAAATACTTACTTTAAAAGACACTGTTTGTAAATTTAATAGAAAAATTTAGTATTATGACTTTCCCTCATTGATGCAAGGTAAATTGGTGTAATAATGAAAATCAATGTGTTTCTTGTAATTATAAATATCATTTTTTCGATTTTTAAATTATATATATATGTATATATATTTAATCATTGGTAGGTATAGGTCATTTCACTTAAATTTTCTGCCATTCTTCTTTTGCCAAAAAGTAAATAGTAAAATTAATTATTAGTTTGAAAATTATCTTTAAATAGAGATATTCATGTATTTTTTATTCATACGTTGAAACTTTAGTGCCGAGAGAGATGAAGGTGGAAATGGAGATTTTAAAATCATCTCATGCTAGTCAATCTCCACATCGCCAGATAAAAACTACATGTGTTCTTGGTGGGTCCATACTGGTAGGCCATATCCAATACATGGATATGGCAAACCAACTTGTAAGAGAGTTAGGAAACAAAATATTAATATAACTGTATGGAGGGACCAATAACAAACTATTAAGAAGTCTTTCGATGGCCGCACAGTCATAGGGGATAAGAGTGTCAAGTGTAATACCTTTTCATAGAATTGGAGGTAGTGATCGAATTGGAGTTAGAAATATCATTAGTCCAACTAGATTGATGCTACAAACATAATCCATTCACGACTGCATAATGTCTATGATGAGTAATAGTGATGCTTTTATTGTTCTTCCAGGCGACTATAACACGCTGGAGGAAATATTCAATATAGTGTCATGAGCACAGTGGAACTTTCATACCAAACCAATAGATTTGTTGAATATCAATTATTTCCTTGATGACTTATTAGCGTTTCTAGATCAAGATGTTGATAATAAGCTTATTTCTCATTATGTGAGAAAAATACTTATTTTCGCTAGTACGGTTGCTGAGCTACTCATAAAGATTCAATCATATATTCAAGAGTCCGTGGAAGTCCAGGTTCGTCGGTCACAAACCATTGGTGTCAAACGGAAAAGAGATTTAGATCATTTGGATCTCTCATTATGAACCCAGATGTTAAGGGTTGTAGAGTTACGGAGTATTTACACTATCGAGACGCATCCCTTCTATATGGGTTCAATATGTATTTTTTCGTCTTTCTATATTTTCAACTATTTGTTGTCACTTTAGTATATTCCCAATTTGTGCCACTTTAAGTTATTCTGTGCTTCTTTTAGAGCAATAATAATGAGATTATATTGGCTTTATTCACATACAAAAGTCTAGTGATTATGCTTTTTCATGAGTATTTTATTTTCATATTAATATGATCTCATATCATCAATTATTTCATATGATCCCACCATGCTATATATTTCCTTTAATCTGTCAATTGGAATCTATTGAGCATTTTATTTTCATCTATTTATCCAATGGTAACTTGTGGTACCTCTTATTCAAATTTCTTCATCAATATTCGATAGACGAATTTTTTTTAATCAAATGCTTCTTTGAGAGCATTTCTCATCGTATCACAATATACTAATCTCATAATGGGATTTTTTTACCATGGTATATCTTCTTCCTCTTTTATCACCATGGGATTTTTTTAGCAATTTTATTTTATCAACACATATAGTGGTAAATTCTGGCGTCACTTGCTCAAATCCCTTCCTTAATATCAATATAACATTCAAATTGAATATATATAAATCGATTACTCTTATTTAGTACTAATCGTGGGGTTTAATCCATTCATATTGGTGCTATGTATTCTAACTGTGTGGTATAACCCATTACATTGGAAATATTCATTCTAATCGTATGGTATAACCCACCACATTGAAAATATTCAATTCAATCGTATGGTATAATCCACTACATTCGAAATATGAAGTACATAAACTTAAATTACAGAAATTAAAATTTCCACAATAGATTGTAGAACCTATCGTATGGGAATTATCGAAATGAATATAAATTTAAATTTCAATAGGCAATATAACCAACCATTTGGAAATTATAATAATAAATGTAAATTTGAATTTCAATAGGTGGTAAAATCTACCATATAGAAATTATCGCAATAAATATAAATTTACAAAATTTAAATTGCGAGAATTAAATTGCATAATAATTAACTCCTTCTTCAAGAGTATGGTCTGCTTAGTAGTGCCCATCATTTAGCTTATAAAGTACATAAATATATAAAACCTTCCGATTAGTGATGGTTGAACCCATCATCATGTAGGAATTGTTACAGTATTTAAATTACAATAAATTAAATCCTCCAAATAGGAGTTTCAAGTCACCACTTGGGAATCATTGCGATAAATAAAGTGCGAGAATTAAATATTGAATTGCTTTTACGGGAGCAAATTTGTTCTTTTAGAACAAATATTCATTGCTTCTACTAGAGCATATTTGTCTACTAATTTTAGAACAAGTACATTGTGTAATTGAACTTCTTTGGAAATCCCAATCAGATTCTGACTTTAACTCAAATGGACTTCAGGCCATTTTATCTAATCAATGGATTTAGAATTTTTTCGGGAATATTCTATCCATTTTTCGTTGTCATCAAAATTAGATCGGTTCTTCCTTTTACGGTCAGTAAGGGTAAAATTGTCTATTCCAGTCCGCAAAGGTAAAATTATCAAAAATATTTTATCAATGTTATATGATCGGGGAATCGTCTTTTTTTTTCACTTCAGTTTGTAAATATCAAGATGTTCAAGGACTATTTTGTAACTTTTCAAAAGTTGGGGTACTGATTTGCAAATTTTGAAAGTTTACCACATCAATATTTGTATCAAATTGAAGTTCTCGTTAAATCGAGTAAAATGGAATTGAGAAAAATTGATTTTAAAAATGTATGGTCCTTATATCTCGAGAAAACGAATGTTATAGTTTAATATATTATTATATTATAAAATAATATATATATATATATATATATATATATATATATAACTTTCTGTCATTTTCTGGTTTTCCTTCGCTTATTTTCCGCCTACAAATGGTAAGTGAAGTTGGAATCGTTTGTTAATAGTATGAACACTGAAACCCAGAAGCAGCTTTACAACCTCCACTACCGATGTTTCTTCTTCGCAATCTCCCATGCCTAAGTTTTCGTTTTAGATAAGAGTTTGATGATGATTATTTAGATAAGACAAGCAATTCACTAATTGGGAAGTACTTAATCCGATTTCTGATACAGAGAATCATCGTTAGATGCAACTGTAGAGTATACTTACTTCATATTATTCAAATGGCTAGAGAATCGTGCTGGTAATGTGTTATAAAATTATAAAAATAATAGAGAGAATTTAGAGAGAATAAATTCTCAAGAATGAATTTCATTAATAATTGAAGCCCCATTTACAAGAAAACTTCAAATGGCACAATCTCATAATTATATAATCTTATCAAGGGTATAATAATCATTCATATAATATAATTATTAATAATTGCGCCATCCCATGCATCATCATTTTCGTCTTTTATTAATAATTCATAACACTTTTGGCTTACTAGGCCTTCCCTTAATTTAATTCTGAAGTAATCCATACCAAGTGGCAAGTGTGAACCCATTGGATTCCTCTAAATAAACTGTTTTATTCACCGCGTTGCTAACTAACCCACAGATATTCCTAGATTATTATTATTAATTAACTTTTAAATTAAACTGCCTATAAATTGCCCCTTTCCTTGGCGTGTGTCCTCCACACTTAACCATAGATATACATTACAAACCCTAGTTAGCTCATTACAATAATCTCCTTAATCTTTCCCAATACGATTTTTTTCCGATGGAAACAAACCATCCACAAACATCCCAGATTCAAATCAACCAAATTGTCACAAAAAGTGATGATATAGAAGTGCAAGAAACTGAAGAGGTTGAAGTTTATGATTACTCAAAGAGAGCACAGTGGCTCAGAGCTTCAGTTTTAGGTGCAAATGATGGACTGATATCAACGGCGGCACTTATGATCGGAGTCGGGGCGGTCCGGCAAGATGTTAAAACCATGATCCTCACCGGATTAGCTGGGCTGGTGGCGGGGGCCTGTAGTATGGCCATTGGGGAGTTTGTTTCAGTTTACTCACAATATGACATAGAAGTCTCTCAAATGAAGAGAGAGAGTAGGGTTGAAGAAAATAGCGACCTGGAGGCGAAGAAAAAGAAACTGCCGAGCCCTTTACAGGCGGCAGCCGCTTCGGCTGCCGCTTTCACGGTGGGGGCATTGGTGCCTTTGGTGGCAGCGGGTTTTGTAAAGGAGTACTGGGTGAGGGTCGCCGTGGTGGTCGCCGTGGTGAGTGTGGCACTAGTTGGGTTCGGATGGTTGAGTGCGTTTCTAGGGAGGGCCCCACCGGTGAAATCTTCGTTGAGGGTTTTGATCGGAGGGTGGTTAGCCATGGGAATCACTTTTGGTCTAACCAAGTTAATTAGTTTCACCGGTCTTGATTGAATTCTTCGTTCTATCCGTCGTTCGAAATAGCATGTTAGTGTATGTGTAAAAATAGATTTTGATATGATATAAGAGAGAGAATGAGTGGAGTTGAATGTGGAGATTTGTGTAGTATATATAGGTCTCACGAAATATGTGGATGTGAAATAGGAAAAAGAATGAGTGAAGTTGAAAATAATGTATAAAAATGTGTAAAAATTTATAAAAATGAGTAAGCTAACAAATTTTTAATCTTATATATGAACTGAGTGAATTAATAACTCGACCAAAACGAGATTATTATAAGAAAAAGAATTTATTTTTAACAACAAAAATTTTATAATCGGAGTTTATTTTTCGATTACTTAGTTGATAAAGATAAAATTGAAGTGATCTTTCCTTTAATTAGTGATATGTTATTGATGAAGGAATATATGCCTTTTTTCTTTTTCCTTTTTGTAATATACTCTTTATTAGTTTCTTGTAATATGAATTGTCATAAATTAAAATAGTGCAACACTTCTATGCACAAACACACATGCTCTTTGAGATGTGAGTTGCATATATATATATTTGTTAGGTAAATTATATGATATATCCGATTGACCATTTAATTTTTGTTTTTAATTTAAATGTGATCGTTTTATATATCTACAACAAAATTAAAAGAGTTTGCAATTTTGCGGTTGTAGCTATCCGAATTTGCGTTTGAGATGACTAAAATTGAGTTAGAGTGACCGAAATTTGTGACATGGCTAATGAAATGTGGAACCAATATAATTGTCACGCGACAACATGTTTTTGAAAATGAAAGAAGCATGGTTTCTATTTTTGCATGAGAGTTAAAGTGAGTGCAAATTAAAAGCACGAAATAGGCACCCCCACTGGAATATTAATGAACTGTAAAGAAAGAGCGAATTTGGAAAGTGCACTAAAAAGCCCATAGACACGTAGTGGCATCAAATGTGATATTTGCATCAGTAGTCGTAATTAGTAGATGCTTATAACGTGTTCAAACCTAATCCAACCATCCAAAACCGAGTCTTGATCGGGTAGCCACTGCATGTGGATACTTTATGGTATCCACAGTGGGGGAAAAAAATTTCGTGGGGACCGGTGAGGCTCCTCACCATCAGGAGGCAATTATGTATTATTCATCTGACCTAAACGTAGATACCAATAAAAAAATTAAATTAAAAAAAATTGTTGATGACGTGGAGCTACCAAAAGGCGCCATGTGGCGTGGGTTTTATACACACGTAGGTATCCAATCAAATCCAACAAAATCAATACGGTAATTGAAATATGTACTGATATTATAAACTAAAAACGCTTTTATTAAACGAAAACTTGCAAAGACTTAATTTTAAAGAAAACTTTCTCGATTGACTTGGGGGTGTTGGACCAGATTTGACAACATTAATTGGTAAATACTGTGAACATTTGTGTCTCTCTAATACATTTTTGTTTAACAATGTAAACAAATAAACAAATTAAAAACCCACAAAAATCCCACTCTGTAGAGCCAAGTAATTAATTAGTGATTTGAGACATTAAATGTATATACATATAAAATAAAAATCGAACGGAACTACTTTTAGTGTTAGGTTTGGTTTAAAGAGCCCTAATTAATCTTGATTTTGTCAACTTTTTTTTTTTTTAACGATTGATTTTGTCAACTTAACGTAGTTAGTTTTTGAAATAAAGATACCTATACGGCTATACAATTTTAGTGCATGAGCGCCAAACGTAAGGGATCACGCTTAAAATGCTATATAGAGGGTGACTATAACAAGTAGTAGACAACCAATTAGAGTACTTAAAGTAACTGAATTTAATATTACTATAAAAAGTTTGGTGCACATCAAAATGTACAAATGGAGTTTTATTCATAGAATTGATTTCATCTACATATATTTTGCTCATTACAATAATCATTTTCCCAAATTACAAATTTTAAAGATGGAAATAAACCCACAAAAATCCCAAATTGAAATCAACAAAATGGTTGCAACAAGTGATGATATAGAGATGCAAGAAATTAAAGTATATGATTACTCAAAGAGAGCACAATGGATTAGAGCCGCACTTTTAGGTGCAAGTGGTGGGGTGATTTCCACAGCATTGTTGATGATCGGAGTTGGGCTCATCTTGCAAGACACTAAAACAATGATCCTCACCGGATTAGTCGGTCTGGTGGCAGGGGCCTGCGGTATGGCCATTGGGGAGTTTGTTTCGGCTTATGCACAAATTGACATAGAAGTCTCTCAAATGAAAAGAGAGAGTAGGGTTGGGAAAAGTGGTGACTTGGAGGCCAAGAAAAAGCGGTTGCCAATGCCAAGCCCTTTAAAGGTGGCTGCCGCTTTTGTGGTGGGTGCATTAGTGCCTTTGGTGGTGGCGGCCCTTGTAGAGGAGTATCGTGTCAAGGTGGCTGTGGTGGTTGCTGCCGTGAGTGTGGAACTAGTTGGGTTTTGCATGGTTGAGTGCATTTCTAGGGAGGGTGTCGCCGATGAAATCATCGTTGAGGGTTTTGATCGGAGGGTGGTTGGCTATGGGAACCACATTTGGTCTAACCAAGTTAATTTGTTTGATTGATATTGGTTGACTTCTTTCTACGTACATGCTTGGTCGATCTGTTGTCAATTAAATCAATATAATAACTCAGTTAAATCAAGACCATTGTTGGAAAAAAAATATATCGTCGAAGGTGATTTTGAGATTACTTCGTCAATAAAATTAAAATGATCTTTCTTATAAATATGGATGAAGTAATAGTTCCTTTGTTCCTTTGTATTTCTTTTTATTTATTTATAATTTACTCTTTTATTGTTAGTGATTACTTGTAATATAAAGAGTCATAAAATAGCTAGTGTTATGTATCCATGTATGTATATCCATGTATGTATGTAGATGTACAAACAAACATGGTGATCAAGATGTGATCAATTGTTTATTTACAAGAAACATATATCTTTGGTTATATATTGTGAGTTATCTGATATACGTGATTAATCATTAGTTGTCATTTAATTTTTGTTTTAATTTTGTCTACGACAATTTGCAAAATCAATGAATTCGCAATTTAATTTGTTGCTCTAGCGCACTGGCTGAGTTAGGTGGGGTCCTGTGGGGACACAGGACCCCATTCACTCCCCACCCCCTGGTTTTTATGTTGCTCAAGCTTTTTCCTTTTTTTTTATTAGTTAAAAATTAATTGTTCTCATGCCTTAATTTACTTTTTCATTGTGTTTCACTCTTTACTCCTACAAAATGCGACTCAAACATAAATTATACCTTGATTTTGTATTTTGCTTCTTTATTTTGTCATTTGCTCTTTATTCTTTCCGGATTCTTATCAAATTTGGCTATAATTTGATATAATTATAAATTATTTTCTAGAAAAGTCTTTTTGATAATTAATATGTGTCCCCATTGGACTAACTTGCTGGCTCCGCTAGTGTTCTAGCTATTCAAATTTGAGTTCGAGATGACTAAAATTGAGTTAGAGTAGATGAAATTCGTAATAACGAACGTGGGACCAATCACGACAACATTTTTGGAAAATGAGAGATGCACGGTTTCAGGTTTTGCATGACAAAATGACTACAAAAGCTCGTAATTGGCACCACCCAAGGTATATATATTGAACTGTCAAGTAATTAAGAGGGAATTTGGGGAGTGGGCTAATTAAAAAGCCCATAGACAGGTATTGGCATCAAATGTGATATTTGCATATCCATAAGTAAGTTTAATTGCAAACCCTAGTAGCTAGGTTCTTGACCGATCCGATTGTGGGATTGGGAGGGTTAGAAGATCGATTCGAAATGGACATAGTGGAAGGGTTTCAATGGTCAGCTGACTGATTTTCACCTGAATTGCGGGTTTCTAGGTCGACGTGGAAGGGTTTGACAACCATTAGTGTCTTATAAAAAAAGTATTTTTGGTATTCAAGGGTTCATTCAATACTTTTAATTTATTTATACATAGAGAACCATTTCTATTACTCTACGTCAAAGTGGTAAATATTTATTTTACCTTGACGTACCTCCGGTTACTTTATAAAAATAGTAGAAATTTTTCCTTTAGTGTACACTAATAAGTAGATATTACATCGCCAATCAATTCCTCAGTTCAATCAATCGATTTCTTTTAAGTAATTTCAGCAGTATTTACTATTATGTATACACATATTTTAATTTATTTAAACATTTTAGGACTGATATCCAATTTTTAGGTTGAATAAAGAACGACACGGGTATTCACACTCGATCTTTCGTAAAATGAGAATCTTGAAATGGAGAAAAATATAAAACTGGCAACTTTTACTTTTCTGTAAAGTGTAACAAACCTATGCCACCGTCAGAAATCTACTCGTCCTTTTTGTGATTGGGTGAAATTATAAGTTACCGTATGATATTAGTCAGTTGCACAACCTTTCCGGAACCACCAGTGGTTCTTTATTTAAGAAACCATCGAATCATTTTGAGGGTACGTTCAACCTCTATTTTCCAATTTGGGATCAGATTTAAAATCAACATGACGAGGGGAAACTCCAATAATTTTAAAAATTTTTCGACGACACGGTAGCCAGTTGTATGTAGTTAATTATACATTTTATAGAGCAAGTTTAAATTTGTTGTCTTAATTAATATTTTCTTATATTAAAATTATTTTGATTAGATCCTACAATTAAACAGATAACAAATCTAAACTCCATTTTATAATATGCATAAGAAAACCATTGATTTTTTTGGGTGTCCAAATTTCATTGCTAAAACCATCGGCAATTTAGACTAAAATTAAAAGTAGATAAATAAATGCTTGTCTTCGACAACTTGTCAAAGATTTAATGGCTAAGCATGAATTCGTTCTTACTGTGTTTAGCTTGATTAGTAGTGAAGTGCGTAAAATGTATGGATAATAGCGAATAATAATTGTTGATATGTAGTTAATTTATGTTTAAATTTTAATGGAATTAGTTATACAGAAGCACAAAAAATATCGAGACAGTAGTGACCTAATTTTTGGGTTACTTGATCTTCCATTAAAATGTATTTGACCTAATGTATATATTCCGCACATATACCTATGAAATATCAACAATAGACAAGATATATTCATGCTATGTATGGTAATATGGAAGCATAGATATGGGGAGCATAACTTAGTGGTGTCACCTTGTGTACTTTGTGCAAGTTGGGAGTCATCCTAATAGAATGAAAGAATTATTTTGCAATAATTCTAGTTAGGTTCCTCAACAATCGATCCATTTCGCGCAAATACCGACATTGTTTAATGTTATGAGATCCTTTTAGAATATATATGGAATGACGACGAAGTCTAGAGGCCAATCTCATGTGCGTTTTTCGTTATTCATAGCATCTCGTGTCACACATATATTGTAAACTGATAAAAGATTTGATGATTGAATGAATGTGACAAAAAGAGAATAAGAAATCATACACTAAATTTAAATTTACATAAAATATCTTTTTGTTTTCTTAATTTTTTTAAGGAAATATCTCGACCTGAAAATCCAAGCTCGAGATAGGGATTTTATTCAGCAAAAAGAGTTTCCAGACTACCTAACATCATTGATTGTGTGCACTATTTTTTCCAATTAAATAGTGAAATTAAACAATAGAGGGCATTCTGTGGAGTGCACACTCCATTGAGTAACTTAATGAAAAATCTTCCCACTTTTGTGTGGAGACTCCAATTTATATTGAGTGCTCTCCTAAACAGCAATCCATTTTGAGGGATGCTACTTTTGATAGAAAATTCAAAAAAATAGAAAGAACGAGGGACTCAACGAATTCTGAATAATAAAAAATTAAAAAATTTTTTAAAAATAATAATAATAACAATAACAACTGTTAGTTATTTCGCCCATTTCCTTTCAGACATATAAGTTGATGCATAAATTCTTAATATTCCAAGTGATGGCAAAGTATAATTTTTAATCATGTATAATATATAGTACTCGACAGTATCAGTTATACATAACAATTGCATGATATCTGTTCGCTTGGATTTTCAAACGAGAGTAATTATATTTAAAAAAAAAGAAAGAAAGAAAAAAAAAACACAAGTTGAATGATATCTATGTGTTTATGTAATTTGTTAATCTTGTTTAGTGTGTTAGTCCACCTACAAATATTAAAAGAGAAGTGGCCTTCTTTTTTTTGATTTGGCATCAATAATAATTCATTAATTATTCCTCCAGATATGAATCCCATCAATAGTTCTTCACTATTATATATAGCCCTTCATTTATCCATGCAATTGTGTCTTCAAGAATCATACTCAACATTAGTTAAAACATTCTAGCTAGCTACGGCACAAGCTCATTCTTCATGGCTGCCCCAAACCACGTCCAAATTGTAATCCCTCAACAAAATATTGCACAAGAAAATCAATCCAATTTACCCAAAGATGAAGACTTTGATTACTCACAAAGGGCACAATGGCTAAGAGCCGCGGTGCTTGGGGCCAACGATGGACTCGTCTCCATTTCATCATTAATGGTGGGAATTGGAGCTGTTAAAAAAGATGCCAAATCAATGGTCCTTACGGGATTTGTAGGGCTATTCGCCGGTGCTTGCAGTATGGCCATTGGAGAGTTTGTTTCTGTCTACTCTCAACTAGACATCGAATTAGCCCAAATGAAACGGGAAACCAGAACAACGACAAATATACAAAACGAAGAAGAAACGGATAATGAAAAACTCCCCAATCCTTGGCAAGCGGCCTTGGCCTCAGCCCTCGCGTTTTCTTTAGGCGCCCTTGTGCCAATACTTGCAGCTGCATTCATAGGAAATTATAATGTGAGACTAGGAGTTGTGGTGGCGGCTGTGAGCTTGGCTTTGATCGTGTTTGGTGTTGTCGGGGCGGTGATGGGTGGCGCACCGGTGGCAAGGTCTTGTTCTAGGGTGGTGGTGGGTGGCTTAATGGCTATGGGGATTACTTTTGGTCTCACTAAGTTAATTGGGTCAAGTGGCTTGGACTTGATGCGATAGCCAATTGTTGATCATATGATCTTGGCATATGATCGATCTTTGTTATAACTTTGTTGAATTAATAAAACTAGGGTTGTGGACATAGGTTGTAACACCACCACCACAACAAGAAGCGATGGAATAAAGCTAGAAGTACACACACATTTTTGTGTGGCAAATGCCACACCCTAATAGGGTGTAGTATAAAATTAACATATCACCCCTCTGAATGTGGGGGCCGAAAACCCTTATTAGAGTGTGGCATTTGCCATATACAAAAGTGTGGGTACTCATAACATAATTCCTGGTGATGTATTATATTATATCATGTATTTAGAACTACCTCATTTCACCACCATATGTACAATACGTTTGCTACGTTAATCTACTCGCCGCGTCACGAGATTTATTTTACAATTTTACATTTTTTCTTAGAATTCTTTTTTCTCCTCGTATGTTCTCGAAAACAAAGTTCACTAGAAAAATATTCAAAAAAAATTTAACTCTCTAATTGCGTTCATTTTAAAATTTTCTCATTTAGAAACACTCTATTCATGATTAATTACTTATTTTAAAAAATATATATTAGTCATTATTATCCACCCATCTCGTAATTCTGGGACTGTCGTCTTCCATATTCTTCTTTTTGTGTTACTATGTTTTTTGACAAAAAAAGTTTTTAATTTGATTGTTTAGTTATATTTACTCATGAGTCCCTAGTTTTGTTTGCACCCGTTTCTCCATTTTTTTAGGCCATAAAATATGAAACACGGGTGTTAAATCAAGGGCTTTGTTCTTTGCATAATATTTTTTATTTACTCAAACGACGTGTTAAATGTATGTGGCTAAAAATTAAGGAAAATGTATTAAAAAATATAAAATAATTGTATTAGTGATTGAAAATGATAAGAGAAAAAAAGTTAAAAGAAAATTTATTGTGGATAGAACAAACCCTGAAAATGTCAATGTGAACTTTGATACTAGCTAACAAAATAAATGTAACTATAATCTTACCACTTGTAAAACAGTAAAAGTGTTTCAAATTTTAGAGATGAAATTCTCAATTTTAGTTTTTGATTTTTCACCAATATAACCTAACTTTTCTCAATCAGATCAATATTTTATTTTATTTTTATTTTTTTTACCGGCACCGAACATTCCCAGTAAAGGGTTGAGTCCCTTGATCCCCGTCGATTAAATCAATTGAGTCTTTAATAAAATCTAAAACTTTTTTTTATTTCATTTAATTTAGTCCTCAACAATAATAAATTCAAATCGAAGCAGCGTTCTATTATTATTATTATTATTATTATTATTATTATTATTAAAAATCATTATTATCACCATAATAATAATTGCATTATTGTTACTTTTAATACAAATGGGTCCATATTTTCATTTTACCTTTTTCTTTCCATTTTTATAATATGAACATTATTTTGAGACTGGAAAAATATGTAATATATATAGGCCTTAAATTAAAGATATCAATGCAAACTTTAATATGAACTAACAAGATAAACATAATTATACGAGCTAAACCTTTGTAAATTAGACTAATTAAATCCTTAATTCTATAATTCTTATTTCTACAATTTGTGAATTGAGTGCCTTGGACTCTGGCTTGCGTTTTTGCTTAGAACATGGAATCCAGAATGTTTGGGTGGAACTAGATTCACTTCTTGTGGTTAATATGGTCAAAGATAGTAGTCATGGTCCTTGGGCTACAGCCTATCTTCTGGAGAAAATAAGGTGCCATCTCAAAGCTCTCACCTTTCATTCACATATATGGCGCGAAGGCAATAAGGTTGCTGACTACTTGGCCAACCTGTGTTTTAAATCCAAAAAGAAGCATTTCCTTCCACTAGCAGACTTAGACAAAGAAGTTAGAGCTCTATCTAGGCTTGATAGATTTGGTATTCCGAGCATACGTGTATAACTTTTTCTTTACTTTTCTTTTCCGAATTAACTGCTAAGTACTAGCTCCTTCATACTTATTTAAGCGAGACGGATTGCTTTTGCCGCCACTATTTATCATCTTTGGGTGGCTAGGAACAAGAAGATTTTTGAAGATCACACTCCCTGCACGGACTTCACCATAATAAGAATCAAAACACATGTATACAAGGTTATGTATATGTTGTATCCTAATGTTTTGATTCTTCCTTCTTCGTTTGCTAGGGTTGTGTAGCATTTCTTCTTTGTTTTGTTGTATGCCGTCTTGATTAGCTTGGGTATGCCCAAAGTAGTTGTACATAAACTTTTCTTGTGATTAATACAACATTTACCTTACGATCAAAAAAAAAAAAAGATTTGTATTTTACCGGGAGGTATTGGTATTACGCCCCCCCTATGTACTTTATATTTTATCAATAAAAGGGTGGGGGAATCCAAACCCCCACCAAACAACTAGCACGGAGGCGTAAAAACTACGTTAAGGTTGTTTGGTGATTTAAAAAATAATAATAATCATAATTAAATTCTTATTTCATCTAATTTGGTCATCAATAATAAATTTAAATTTAAATTTGACTTTATAATAAAATTATACAAAATATATATGTAAAACACAATGTTGTGCTAAATTTAATTAGTAGAGTACATCTACATACCAATTTATTTCTCTCTCTCTCTCTCTCTATATATATATATATATGTGTGTGTGTGTGTGTTTCGTCGTGTCATACTCACTTTCGTTCAAGGAAAGAGTGCTAATATGGTCACATAAATATATTCATACTATAACGCGAAAATACTTTTCCAATGACTTGACAAGGAACAATTTAAAGAAGGGTCACATGCTCGTCTAGATAGACATTCACCCTCAGCACTTGTTCCTCAAATATATTGCAACTTCATTAATTCCATGCATGTCGCTATCTCAACGCAATGTCACGAAGGTAATTTACAAATTTCTTCGAAATTGGCGAGACCTAAAAGGTACCAATATGCACCCACTAACTATCTTCTCAATTTTAAACAGAAAGGCTTGCGGGCATTGTGTGGAATGCACACTCCCTTGAGTAATTTATAGTGAAAATTCTTCCCACTTTTGCGTGGAGAACACACTCCCTTCAATTTTTTATTATTCCATTGAGTGCTCTCCTAGGCATGAATCCAATTTCCAGGCTAAGTTGATAAACCCCACCTAAAATTTATTATTATTCAAAAAAAAAAAAGGAAGAAGAAATCTTACACGCTGAACAAAATTAGATATGACGAATAACAATTATGTATTTATGAAAGTTAATTGAGGAGTCATGCTAATCCACCAACAAAATATTAAGCGAAAAGTGCTTTAGATTCCTAATTTACTTGGACTCACAGTGCACCTTTTTCTCTTCTTTCTTTATTTCCACCACTTAGTCCTCCATGCATCCCCATTTATAGTGATTATACTTCTAATACCCCTAGCTCTCAATATAAATAACCTTTCATTCAATCATCAAGCATTGTGCCTCAACAAACATCTTCTCATTAGTATCATCCTAGCTAGCCACTGCATAGTATAGTCATCATGGCTTCCCTAACCAGGTCCAAATTGTGATCCTTGACCACAACGCGCAGCAAAATGAACGCAATTTCCCTGAAGAAAAAGAATTCGACTACTCAAAAAGGGCACAATGGCTTCGTGCATCGGTGCTAGGAGCCAATGATGGATTGGTCTCAATTGCATCGTTAATGATGGGAGTTGGAGCAGTCAAAGAAGACCCCAAAGCAATGGCGCTCATCGGATTTGCAGGACTATTTGCTGGTGCTTGTAGCATGGCGATTGGAGAGTTCGTCTCTGTTTACTCCCAACTAGACATTGAATTATCCCAAATGAAGAGAGAAAATAGAAATACAAGCAATGAAGAGAATTGTGCAGATACGGAAAAGGGTAAACTCCCAAACCCTTTGCAAGCAGCAATGGCATCGGCATTGGCCTTTTCTTTAGGCGCCATTGTGCCATTACTTGCAGCTGCCTTTATCGGAGACTATAAGGTGAGGATCGGAGTGTTGGTGGCTGCAGTTACTTTAGCATTGATTGTTTTTGGAGTTGTCGGGGCAGTGATGGGTGGTTCACCGGTGGCAAAGTCATGTGTTAGGGTGGTGATTGGTGGTTGGATGGCTATGGCTATCACATTTGGGCTAACAAAGTTAGCTGGCTCTAGCGGACTAGACATGTAATTGCTAAAAGTGTACTTCCATGTCCATCTTTCCTAAATATATCTATCGAATAAAACTTGTACCATGTTAAAGAAATCATTGTTGTTTCCACAATTTCTCCCAAACTAACGTAATAAATGAATTGTCTTTTCACGTTCACTGAGAATAAGATCGAAACTATTTATTTCTTCAAAACCTTGAGCTACGCATGTCATTATTGAGACGTAACAAATATGGCGAATTTCTTAAAAACTCATTGTGACAGTGCCTAGTGAACGCCAAGATAAGAAAATACTGTTATCATCCACTGAATCGAAAAACTTCAGCAACCAATTTCTTTTAGAGAGAATGACAATGCCATAAAACAAGGGTTTGCAACAAGGGAGGAACAAAACTAAGTTCCTTTAAACCTTTCTATGTCCACCAGAAATCAACTTTTACCACATAATCAAAATCACATATAATATTGACCACACATTTTACATCGTTACTCATTAATTACATATCTACGCATCCCATAGTCCCACCATAGTCTTACCTAAATATTTAAGGTTACCCGAACCCACACTTTCAACTGTGAAGAATCTCAATAACATGCAGTTTTGGAGAACCCGTTAAATAATAATTTCGATAAAGCACAATCCAAACAAAGGATGGATTGGGAAAGTTCTTTAGTTTATCAACATGAAAGGAAAGAGGCGGTTGGACTTCAACCATAGACACCAAAAACAACATAGATTAACATCCCCAAGCTATGATCCTATAACAAAGACGTTTGATTATCTTTCCTGTTATGATTGTTGAGCAAAACTAAACTTCTCCCCAGAAAGTCACATGCATCAAGTGTTGTTTCTGTTACAACAGAGTAATCCCACCACTCAGTCCTCCATACATCCCCATTCATACTTAATAGTGATTATTTCTAAAACCCATAGCTCTCAATATAAATAATCTTCATTCTCAATTATGAAGCATTGTGTCTCCGAGCCTCAACAAGCAACTTCTCATTAGTAACAACACCCTTGCTAGCTACTACATAATACAGTCACATGGCTGCCCCTAACAATGAATAATACACTGTCTTCGACTACTCAAAAGGGCACCATGGCTTCAAGCCTGGGTGCTAGCAGTCAATACTGGATTGGTGTCAATTGCATCGTTAATGATAGGTACTGGAGGAATTCGAGAAGACCACAAAGTAATGGCACATATCGGATTCGCAGGACTCCTTGCAGGTGCTTTCAGCATGGCAATTGGAGAGTTCATCTCTGTCACCTCCCAACTAGAGATTCAATTGTCCCAAATGAATAGAGAAAATAGAAACACAAACGATGAAGAGAATTATAATCTCCCAAACCCTCCTTGCCTTTCTTTTACGCGGCATCGTGCCATTACTTGCAGGTGCCTTTGTAGCAAACTATAAGGTAAGGATGGGAGTGTTAGTGGCATCAGTTACCTTAGCACTAGTTATTTTTGGAGCTGTTGGGGCAGTGTTGGGTGGTACACCGGCGGGAAAGTCGTGTCATAGAGTAGTGGTCGGTGGTTGGATGGCTATGGCTGTCACATTTGGGCTAACCGAGTTCCTAGCTCAAGCCTAGGTATGTGATTGGAAAGTTCCCATTCCATTCTATCTTTCCTTAACATATCTATCGAATAAAACTTGCACTACATTAAGTATCTTATGCTTCGTTGTGTATGTATAGCAAAGCCCTGCAATCTACGAGTTCTAGACAATGTATACTTTTCTCTCTCATCACTTCAGGTTGAAAAATGCTTTCTTTTGTCATCAACCATTAAAGAATTTTTCCTTTTTGGTTGTAGTTAATGTCTATTTTGTTAATGTGGCTGATTTTTTGAAGCACTTCACGTTGCCCTCGAAGGTGCTCTGAAGATGATAGGAAGCCCCGAATTAGCAGCTGTCAAGTGCTATAGTATGTCATGCACGTACGAACCTTTACCCATTTCCCCAAATGAAACATAATCCCAAGTCATCGACAAGGCTTAATACTTTCAGTTAGACCTCTATGTCACCAGAACACCAACTATGCATCTAGCGGTACCACAAATAATAATTTAGTTTCAAGCAAAAGAAAAGTTTACCCAAACACTAGCCTCACAAATAATAATTTAGTTTCTAGCAAAATAAAAATTTACCCAAGCACACTTGTTCAATTGTCCTGAATATCAATAAAATGTGACATGGAGAACTCACAAAAACAATTTCGATAAAGCACAATCCTAACAAAAAGTGACATGGTAAACTTCTTTAGTTTATCAACATTGAAGGAAAGAAGCCATAAACACCAAAAATAGCAGGAACTAACATTCCCAACTGAATTATAAATGCTACAAAACCGTAAGAATGAAATAGATTTACAAGATACACAGGCCCTTCTAGATAAACCATGAGAACTTGCAAATCAATCGATCTATGTACAATCTGACATATATATTAAGTAGAAATTGACATGGAAGTCTATAGAGCGTTCAATTCCGACTAATGCATCTTAACAGAAGACAAAATCTCGTACTCATGGTTTACAAAGGTAAAAACATTTGACGAGACACTTTTTCAGCAGAAAGAGAAAATTTGAACACTCTACAGGCATTATGCTCAACATGTTACCAGGTAACAATCACAGGAAAAGGATTTTGTACCTTCAAGAAACTGTCTGCTCTGGACAATCCTCAACGGAACCATGAAGCTGAAGTGAACTGCGGCAAATTGACCCTCCTTCCCAGTTGGAAGAACTGAGTAGCTGACCAGAAACACTGAACCAACTCAAAGAAAAATCAACAACCACATGGGAAAAGATGTCCTAACAAACAGAAAACTCTGAACACAGGAAGCTCTCCTCATACATCGCCAAGGGAACTTGAAACGAGTTCGACGTTAACTCCAGGTCTCTCAGCTACAGAAAAGAGGACAGGACAAAAACATAACAAGAACTCTCCCCAGACAGGTCAGAACATAACAGGAGACAGCAGTTGCTGAACTCTTGCCGATTATCTATTGTGCTTGCCCATTCTACTAGGAACAATGCAACTCTTCATTCAGTGCAATGTGTCACAATCCAAAAGCCTTTTCAAGTTTATTATGTTTAAATGTAGCCAATTAGCAAAAGCAAGCCAATCATCAAGTTTCCAAAAAAGCCATTTAAAATCCAGGCTGCCTGCCAAAATTAACAATATTAATACTGCAAGAACTCGAAACGAAGGAGTGATTAGAAGAGTAGATAAGGTTTAAATAAAATAGAACAAGAAAAAACATAATCTAATTACCCGGTTCAGTTGTTCACTCCAGTTTAATGATTTAAAATCTTAGCCTCTATATTTCGATTCACAAGAACATATGATTGTGGCTCCATGTTTAGTAATCATCAATTCCACAATTTGACCATCATTCTCAGTACCATTAACTCCACACAAACTGCATCGAACAGTTTCCACGCAAGAAAATATATGAACCCAGCAGCACTAAACGACAGAGTAACCAAGAAGCAGACAACCAGCAGCAATAGTAGCATTCAGAGTATAAGATCAGTTTCGTTGCACATCAAGCAAGCAAAGAACTGCTACAGACCAAAATATAGAACATTTAAGGGAACAAACATAGTAGATTATTAGAGCTGGTTTCTCAAAAGAGTGATCCATTCTGCTGAAATGTCAAGAAGAGATGACGTAAGGTCCGGCATAACTTCATAACAACAGCTTCCAGGAGCCACGGGAACACAGAGTTTTCAGCTGTAAAAATATGCACATAATACATTACCAAACAATTTGTTGAATGCTAGAAAGTTGAAAATCAGTAAATATTATATATAATATAATGGTTTCTGTCAAATTACCCAGATCGGAATCCCCCAGGACCTCGGCGATCATATGGGCCAGCACGATCACGACTGTATCTGTCACCTCCTCCACGTCCACCAGCATCCCTGTTGCGGCCACCAAACCGATCACCATTCCGGTCAGGACCATAACGGCTTCCACCTCTGCCACCACCTCCACCTCCACCATACCTATCATCCCTTCCTCCATACCTCCCACCTTCATTAGGACACTCCCTAGCGAAATGCCCTGGCTTACCACACTTGAAGCACTCCCCACCACCAGATCCTCGACCACCTCCACGAGGACGATCACGATCACGCCCTCGGTCACGGTCACGTGAGCGATCATTGTCGTAGTCTCTACCTGAACCTTGGTTAGGCTGAGCTCTGTCTACTGTTATGGTCCGGCCATCTAAATCCATCCCATGCATTGCTTCAATGGCCTCGTCCATCGCTTTCTTTTCATCGAAAGTGACAAATCCAAAGCCACGGGAGCGGCCAGAGACTTTGTCAAAGACAACCTACATGGGGGACATTCTGTTGTGAGAATCCCTTTTTTCTCATTTCGTGAATATAGTCATAATAACATGAATTTCAAGGAGCCTAAAATGATAAACTACTCAGCAATTAATTTATGTTACTACATGATTCAGAAAAACATTTCTAGTCAGCTGATAAAAAATTATCTCCCGGTTATCAGTCCCAGCAAGGCAGAGGCATGATAAAATATTCCCTAAAATAGCAGCAAGCGAAGACCAGATTGGTAAATTATATGAATAAATAATTGCTTATTGTTACAACTCACACCAAAACCTATGAACCAAGTTTCCCCTTTGGAGATATTAACTCTCAAACTCAGAGACATATTTGTTTGAGGAGGTTAGCGGACATATTGCCAGGTGAAATTTGACATGATAATATGACAGCTGATCATCAACAAAATGTGTCCAAAGCATGCATTTACTCAAAAGAACACAAATCAACAACAACTTATGAATGTGGTGCATGAGTGGGTAGCACTCGTGGATCCAACAAGTGTAGATAAAAAGTCATTCGACTCATTTTAAACAGTTCACGAACTGGAACTTAAGTTAATTGTCTAAGCCCGAAATAAATGATCATTGAAAGCAATCAAACTTTTTATGACCTTTGCCTCAAGGAGATGACCAAATTTCTCAAACGCGTCACTCAGACTTCGATCAGTTGTTGACCAAGATAAGCCACCAATAAAGCAACGATACTCAGCTTCGTCCGACATGTTTCAAACTGCTTTTCAACCCAAAGTGGAGAGGACAAGTAAGAACATTAAGCGAAGATTCAGTGATCATGAAAAATATCAACTAATGGCATGGCAAATGAGATGAACAACTTTTCGATTATGATAGCTCAACCCAGATCTAATATGCGTCATAATGGGCTTAAGAAAAACTGGTAAAAGAAATGACGTTTCAATGACGATGTCATGAGACAAAGTGACCATATAATGCACAAAATGTTCTCAACAACCTTTAATCATAAAAATTATTAATCAGTTCAAAGTCTAGGCTATGCCCCAGCAACTTTCTGCCCTCTTATGCCATTCTTTGTTACATCAATTTCGTAAGTCTTGATTAACACTACCAACATCTCAATACAACAGAAAGTAGCAGTTCATGAAAATTCTATCACTCTCAGTCGTCTTCATCACTTCCGTGTTGTTGGAAAAGCGATTGCAGTCCACTGTTTGCATCAGTGGTGGGTCCTGTCTCCTGATTCTGCGACACCTTTGCTGGCCTGTGACTATCGGAATTTAAATGTGTTTTCTTCATGACAGAAATTGTGACCGAAGGAGACTTGAAAATGAATTTTCCATCAGAAGTCCCCAGTATATTCTCTCTACTGCGAGCAGCGCCTTTTGTCAAAGAATCTGTTGGGTTAGAAGATTCCTCTGAAACCTTTCTTCTCTTCAAACGATCAGTAGATGTTCCTCCTTCATCAAATGAAAACATGGGCAAATCTTCATCATTATCATCAAAATCCTCATCATCAATCCTTTGTATAACAGCAGGCTCTCACGACCCCTTGAAGACAGACTTTATTAAAGCTTCATCGGCTTCTTCTAACTTACTTTCCTTTGCCTCATTTGAATGCTGCAAAGCTTCAAGCATTGCGTCTACACTCACAGTAGCATGTCTCAACTTCATAGAGTTCATTTCATCTAAAGCAGCAAGTATATCCATTTCTCTCTGAGTCCAAAGTTCTATTCTCCAATGATTTCATGGCATCTCCCATCTCTTCAGCATTCCTTTTCTTCTTCTCTTCTTCTAATACCTCATCCTCTGCACGCCAAGGTTCATAACTTCTACTTGCTCCGGACTCCACGACATAATCAGAATTCTGAGGATCCGTCTTAAATGTTACTTCAGCGGAGCATTTAGTGCATTTGAAATAGAACCTGAAAATTTGGATTCCAAGGTAGGTCTCTCCAATCACATCGTCCTTGCAGGAATTGAACTTGGTACCCTTATAATTTATAAATGTAATTTCCGCAAGTCCCACAGCGGATGCTCATGGGAAGCATCATGCGAACCTTTATTTGTTGATTCTTTGGCTGCTACCGCCAAGGAATCTTTGCCGGGTCAAAGTCCGGTGAGTAGTATTTGTTCAACACTTTTCTCTCTCCCATCTCTGCTTTAAATCAAATCGCTAACTAACTGGGATGAACTGCCTCGCAATTAATAAAAACAAGCCCCCCCTAAGGAATCCGATATTCATGAAATTGACAAAAAACACGCTTAATGATTGCGCATGAAATTTGAATTCTACTTCCAACTTTGCACCAAATACCAAAATTTTTCCTTTTCCACCCAATTCTACCCCATCAAACACACCCTAATTTATGCATAGAGAAAGATCCAGATGTCAAGAATAACGGAATCGATCTAAATGAATTCGAAATTATCAGAAAAACATCAGCTATTAGGTCAATCAACTTCATAATTATCGCAAAATACAACTATCAAATCACTGAGGTCGAATTAGATCAAAGAATCACCATCAACGGAGAGATGGGAGACTGAACAAATTGATCGTACCTTCGTCGTAGACCGCGGTCCGCGAGATAAAAATATTACAGATAGAAAAGTAGCGTGAAGACAGAAGCCTCTATTATGTACTTTAGTAGTAGAATTTTTCTTTTCTAGTAATCTGATGGACAAATTCGAGCGAATCTAGTTGTAGAATCGGGTCACATGCGGGTATTCGGTATTCCACTAAGAAAATATTAAAAATAAAATAAAGTGATTAAGCGTGATTAAACACGCTTAAGCGAGCTTAAGCGGGGCTTAATCGAAGTTAAGCGTGATTAAGCGATTTTTTTTTTTTTTAGAAAACCCAAAAATTTAAATTGGAAAGACCAAGACCATTAAAGGGAGAAATTGTCTAAGAGCAAATAAAATTTTCAAATCTTGAAAACATGTAAATTAAATATGATAGTATTTCCAGCATTAAACTACTCATTTATATTCTATGATAAGTTGTTTTCTTTCTTTTTTTCTTTTTTTCTTTTTTCTTTTTTCTTTTTTTTATGGAGTAAAAGTTTTTGTTTTCTTCACCACTTCAATAACGTGAAGTTTTAGAAGGTTTTGTAAAATTATTTAGAGGCTATTGTGTTTGTCTAATTTTGGCCTTTTGGAAATTTAAGAATGTTTAGTGGTAGAAATTATTATTAAATATAATATTTAAAATTTTATATGTGTTTGGTAGACATTATTTTATTTATTTCATGATTTTAGATTAATTAGAAATTAAAAATAAATAAATAAATTGAAAAACGCTTTTTAACGCTTAAGCTTCGCTTAAGCGCTTAAGCTTACAAAGCTTGAAGTTTGAGGTCGACGCTTCGCCACGCTTTACGCTTTTTAGAATACTAACTAAAAATAATAAATAATAAATAAATAAAAATAAAAGGAGACGAGAAACCAAATATGCATTTTTCTTCTCCTTTTATGCTTAATGTTGGATTTAGTTAGTATTTTTTAGGTTTTTATTTGAAATTTATTTTTTATTACTCACTTAAAATTAAAATTAAAATTTAATATTAACCATATATTCAAAATCACGACTCCCATTATTAATACATTTCGAAGATTCCATTACTATTTGACTTACAAAATTTGTTTTCAAGAAGAAAAATATTTTATTCTTTATATCCCTTTTACACTGTCGCTCCTAAAGAATTATTTTTCTTCTTAAGAAATATTTTTCTTCTTAAGAAATCCTTCGTCAAACAAGCACATAGTAGTATTAAAAGGGAAAAAATATTTTATCCAAAAATCAAAAATAAATGGAAAGGGAAAAAACTTGAGTTCCACAGAATAAAAATAACCTTAGGAAACACAATTTACAAAACAAATCCTTAATTGCAATTATGTAACATAATTAATTAATATAAATTGAATTGTGTTTTTTTTTTTTTTTTTGGGCATGGACTTAAATTGAAGTTAGGACATTCAATTGAAGAGAAATTAAAATTTACTAATTTAGTGACTGAATCGAAATTTTGCTAAATGTTGAATGGCCGCAAGAAATCTATCACCAAGGGTTTTGGGTTTTAGAAAGCGCAGCCCAAATTGTTACCAGGCTTAGCGTCGCCTCTGTTCACTCCACGCGCCACCACCTTCATCACCCTTAGCCACCACGGTCGCTTCTCTTGCACGGTCGGTAACCGGCGATATCACTCACCATTTGCAGAAGTATAATTCACCAACTTACGGTACAGAATTGCAGTTCTAAACATGTGGTATCTATGCGTTTTCTACCATAGATTACTCGAGTACAGAAAACCGGAGTTCGAATCTCTCGCCGGACTATTTGGTGCTTTCGATGGAACCACTACTGGATCGCTGGAGTGGAGGCTTCCGGAGGACCACCACCGTGATTCACCTTTCCATTTAGTCAACGTTCCTTCTGAAGAAATTGCTCGAAACATCGCCAGTAGAAGTAAGCATTTTGGTGCTTATTTATGCCCTCGCAAATCCTTATGCTGTGTTTTTTGCACGATATTCATTTATCATCTTTGAATTAGAGTTTGCTGATGTTTGGGGTTGAACTGAGAAGAAACCTAGGCTGGTATTTTGTGGTGTTAGCTGAATATTCTGGTACTGGGGAATGGCTAGGATTTCTTCCACTCTTTGCATTTACAGTTCGTGCGATGCTGTACCGTTGTGCTTTCGTCTTAAGATGAATTCTAGAGTAACTGCTCTTGCTAATGTGTTTTAGAATAGACTTGAAGTTAAAGGATCAGTAAGTTAGAAGACAAGCTCCGAAGTTTTGATTCACGAGTGAAATCCAAGTATACTGAGCATAAGGATTAGCTCTTTACTGTATACAATGAGATAGAAGTGATTCATTCTATATATCTGTAGTTCAAGGATATAGGCTGAATTATTACCTTGGGGAAAATAGATCTTAGTAACTGCTAGAATATATAAGAATTAAGAAGTTGCTTGAATCCTTTAATTCAGCATTACTGATTTATCGTCTTGCCATGCGATATTCTAAAGAGTTTAAATCTCATGCTTTGGTTGCTTTGAGTGTGCAGGTATTCTTGTGAAGGGAATATATGAAGTATGGGGAGAAGGACAAACTTTTGAGGAATTGGAAGAGTCTATTGGAAGCTATCCTGATGAACGAAAGTTGCCGTACTTAGCACCTGATGGTACTTTCAAGATTACTATTGAGAGCTTTGGGAAGGTTATCAGCTTTCAGGAGCAAAATAACCGCATTCAAAAGCTAGCATTCATTCCTTTTAAGGTTTGATTCGGTTTCATACTATCAAGTTGAAGAATTGGTAACTTAATGTAAATAGAGTAACTCAGAAAGTTAACATCTTCAAGGCAAGAGCTAAGTAACTTTAAATATGGAACCACTAGAAGATGACTTGACTTTGAAATGTTGTTGAACAAGACTTCAATAGTTTGAAAGTTATATACTTCCTTTTTTGTCTTTGTGATGGAGATAGGTTTTTCTTCTCTGTTTTGCAGTTTTATTTCTGTATGTTCTGATTAAAAGTTCATGGATGTCCACGTTCAGATTTTTAAAGTAAAATTTTCTGTTTGGCAAAATCAGATAGTTACCTTGAGAAGAGAGGAACTTTTCAATAGATCATGTTGGATATTAAAATTCTTATAGCTTGATTGATAAAGCCTTTTCCAAGAGGAGCGCACTGCTTTTTGGTTAACAAAATGGTGGTTGAAAAGTGAGGAAGTTTACCAAAATGTGGAAAATAACATTTTTTAGAGTGTATCATTGAAAATGAGTGTAAGAAAATTTGATTTTTCCTAAGCTTTGTCAAAGAAGCTCTAAATTTGCTAACAAATATTTCAATATCTTCCAGGGGCGGGTGAATTTGAAAAAACCTGATCACAATTTCTTTTTGATGGATAATGATGATTATGGATCTGAAAATGGGCTTCCACCCATTGTGCGTAGGAGAATCTTTTTTGGGCGGGAGATCGGCACTGCTGACAGGAAGATATTGCAAACATATCAATTGAAAAGCCGCAAATATCTTGGCCCTACAGCAATGGATGCAGAAATGGCTTTCCTGATGGCAAATCAAGCACAAGTCAGAAGTGGGAAATTGGTCTATGACCCTTTTGTTGGAACTGGAAGCATTCTGATTGCGGCAGCTCATTTTGGAGCAATGACAATGGTTTGTGATGTTAAGCAAGATATTTAGCATTAGATAGATTCTCATCACTGCTTGCTAATAAGGAAGATTGATTAATGATTATCAAACAACTCTTTGCAAAACACACCTGTGAATGACCAATAATGCACTAAAAATGTTATATACTATTATTTCTCAGACATTTGGTTAAAGCAATTAGTCATGGCGAATTATGTTCCCATTGCACTAATGTGAACATTTCAGGGTGCAGATATTGATATTCGGGTAGTGCGTGATGGTCGTGGTCCTGATTGTAATGTTTGGAGCAATTTCAAGCAGGTTATTTTATAGACTGACTGTCTCCACCTTTAATTACTGCTTTCTTGGAACTGTTTATTGTAATGTTATGTCACTATCTTCACATGCAAATGTTTTCGGCAGTCCTCAATGTCTAATGTATAACAGTCTTGATACTAAATTTGTAAGTGTTATGAGGGTTGACAAAGAAAAGTCATCAAATATGTGAATGAGATAACATTCTGCTAGCTTATTGTACTAGGCAATTAGTCACTTCCCATACCTGAGATATATGTTTCTGCTGCTTTGCAGTATGGATTAACAATGCCATTGGCATTGTTAAGGGCTGACAATAACCTTCCACCTTGGCGATCTGGGTTAAAAGAGGTAATTTATCGACTTGCACTCACAATGTAGGTTGTTTCCTTGTTTCATGTTTCTTCAGTACATATTTGTGTACATCGTCTGACTTTCTGATGTTAGAGCTTCAACTCCGATTGTTTCAAGAGTAACATCCTATTACTTCTGCTTATTACTATTTATATTCTGCGTAATGAGCCATCTACATATATATACCAGAAGGAAAGAGACGGTCACACCTTGACATGGGTTTAAGTATTTTGAGCTAGTTGTTAAACTATGTCAAATTCTGTGTTTTTTTGGGCCAAATTCTCTAGTGCTTATTCTAGGTATTCGATGCGATAATATGTGATCCTCCATACGGTGTTCGTGCGGGGGGACGTAAATCTGGAGGCCGTAAACTTCTGAAAGGTGTTGTTGCCCCATACACGGTACCCAACGACAAGAGAACTGGCCACATACCATCTACAGCCCCTTACAGCTTAGTCGAGTGTGTACACGATTTGCTCGACCTTGCTGCTAGGATGCTTGTACCAGGGGGACGACTTGTCTACTTCTACCCCGTCCTAAGAGACAACGACTCAGTACATCCCAGTTTCCCCGAGCACCCATGTTTCAAATTGGTTGCTTCGTGTGAACAGATCCTCAGCTACAGGTACAGCAGGGTTTTGCTGACCATGATCAAGGTTGCACCATACACCGAAGATATTGCTGAGGCAGCTAGGATAAAGCATTTGGAGTTCAAGGAAAATCACTTGAAATGGTTAGAAGATGGTAACTTACATTCAGCAGTTTTTGAACCTGCTGATGTTCAGAGTAATGGCTCGGGTGATGCAAAATTTAGTACAAAGCCAAAATACAGGGGAAAATATGTGTAGGTTTGATATTCGACAGCCAATTTTTAGGGGCTCCTCTTTTTCAAGTATTGTTACTGTATTAGTAAGGATACTCCAATACATGTTTAACCTTGTCAAACGACCTTTTAATCTTTAGGGAGATGGTTATTTATATCCTGATCTAATTACACAGCATGCTTGTTTTTCGATTTTGTTTTTTTCCTTTATTGTGATTTCGGAGGACATTTTTACTTATGTTTTTCTTCTTTTTCTTTCGTTCAGAATGATGATGACAAATTCTTATTTTTTATGTAGTTTGGGTTGAGTAAATAGGAAAAATAAACTTATTTTTGTGAGACTGAAGTATTTATAATTCAATACTATTTTCCTTGTCAAACAAGCCTTGAGACATGTTAGTTTGTGTGATGAATGAGAGATTTAGCAATCATTGTTTTCAGTCTATGCCAAACTAGTGCACTTAACATGTCATTAGTCTTAATCAAAAGGAATGGTCATGCTAAATCATCATGCAAAGAAAAGCAAGTAGAAAGCTTTGGTTTGTGTCCATGTCAATAGAATACCCTTCCCCTTTCTCTCTCAATGTTATAATATGATGTCTCTATCAATGGAACTAAAAACCTTTACAAACAAGTTGAGATTGGCCCATACGAGGCATGTCTTGTGCAATCATAATGACTTGCAATTGGATTTGGTCTTCTCCAAGCAAAGTCCCCCAAAAATAAATAAATAGCAAAAAAAAAAGAAGAAGAATCGTTTCGAATTTGACACCTCTTTAATTTTCTTAAATTTTCTGATATCCTTTTTGCCCTTGCAATCTTCTCTTCACTCCTTAATTCGCTCATGGTATTAGTTCATTATCTCTAACCCCAAAGTGTTTAGCCTTGCAAAGCAATCTTGCTGATTCACAGAGATTTCACGTGTTCTATTTATTCAATTTAGAGTGTTTGCTTTAGAGTAGAAGGTGACACTAGACAATAAAAATTTAAAAAAAAAAAAGAAAGAAAGAAAAAAGATACTGACTTGTTTGATTTTCACTATAAGTTACTGAATAATTGTAAATCTTATTCATATGCAACTAAAATTAGAGTTTAACTTTGAATTTCTTTCTTTCCTTTTTTTTTTTTTAAGTAGATTATAAAAATTTTGACTTTCCTTTGTTCACAATTAATGAAGCACACAGTGTACATTATTGTCTCCATCTCTCTCATGCATGTGCTGTTGTTGTTTGTAAATGCCGACGCTGTTCAGGTCCCAGTGCTTACGAGCTCATTAAGCAATCAAATAGTTTTATTATACCAACCAAACCTTATGTTTACATGAGATTCTTGTCAAACCATCTACTGACCATGAGAATGACAGGTTTGTCATCTCGTTTATCTAGATATCTTCAATTCAAATCTTTAAAATGGTGTAACTTTCCTACCATGTTGTGAAGTCGTCTCCAGTCGATCAACATTAGATTTCGTAATAAATAAAATGAGAAAATTGAAATAAAGAAGAATTTATTTCTCGTGTAACATGAAATTTGGTGCTACAACTTTTAGACAAAGTATTAGTGATAAGTTATCACAATCTATGCAAAATCAAAAATATATGTTTCTAAATATATGTACCTGATATGATTGAACTATTCGATCATAGTCAATGCAAATGAATTATCGGTTTTTACAATTTTATGTCCAAATTGACATACTTCTGAATTTTACATGCCTTATAAGGTCAATCTCAATCTACGTTGTCGAACTTGCGTCACAATTTTGTAACATTGAGGAAACTACCTACAATTGGGTTGTCTAGAACACCACAAGGATTAGTAATGATCAGCATACCTCGGCGTGCCATAGTTATGGTACTCTCGGGTGTTTTTCTAATTACATACGGTCTCCGTTGGGAAAATCCAGATCAGATCTAGGACCTGCATGATAAGACGAGACTCCAGCAACCCGAAAACTTTTTCGGCGACGTCATTTGCTCAAAATCAAAATTTTTGGGAAAAATTTTGACATTGATGAAAAACTTTCACTTTGAGCAAACGGCATTACCGTAAAATTTTTCGAATTATTGGAGCTTCGCCTCGCCATATTGGGTCTAGATCTGATCTCAATTTTTCCAACGAAGATCCTATATGATCGAAATATATCCGAAAATACTACTACCTCCGTCCCACAAAGATAGACTTGTATTCTATTTTTATCTATCCCAAAATATAGATCACTTTCTATGTGAAAGTCAAACCAAACCTATCTTTATGGGACAGAGGTAGTATAACTATAAGTCTATAACGCATCCAAGTGTTTTGAAACATTCCTGGCACAAGGATAGTTTATTAGAAAGTTACATCAATAATATAAAGTTTTGTTGGTTAGGTCTAAGGATCAGGGGAAGGTAAAAAGCACAACCTGTAGTACTATTTTTCAGTCAATTTACTTTCTGTATAAAACGTTAAAAGTCCTTAAGGACCAAGGGAGGTAAAAAAGATTCAATACAGTATTTAGTAGTTTAATTAGTTAATTTTGACCAATACAATTTGCAATGGCCACCATTAAGTTTGACATGCATCATGTGGAAAGCAAGTTGCAAGTATGGAAGCCTCTTAAAATTTTTGAGAAGTGCTTTTCTGTAGGTTTCACATTTGACAGGTTGAAAGCAACTTGCAAGGTTCATTTCGCACGTAGAAATCGAGTAGTGGGGCCGAAATTATATGGGATAAAAGATTTATTTTAGAGTTTAGATTTACTGTTTCAATTCACGTTCTATCAATTAATTCATTCATTCAAATCAGTCCGCATGCATACATAATCAAATATATTGATGCAACAACATAAATTTTTTTTTATTAGGCTAAATAACAAATTTATAAATTGTTTTTCTTCACCTTCATAAACAGTGATTCAATAATCTAATAAAATTTTATGGCATCTCACCACATAATTCAATTACAATCTTTATAATTTATCCAACTAGGTAAAATCAGTAGTAGTCAACCAGACAAAATAGAAATGATTGATTTTGAAGTTTATTTGAAATGTTATAATAAGCAAATTGCTATTAATGTTCCGCAATATAAGAATTAGGACAAAAAGGATAGATTATATTTTCAAAAACCAAGAATTTCATGCTTGCGTCACAATGACTTAATGCTTCCCTAAGCAGCCACCAATAATAAAAGGAAAAATGTTCCTTAGCTTTCTGATACAAGACAACTACCAAATTCCCATCATATATCATATAAAAGCCAAAAGGACTACTTACAGCATATGAAGATCAAGAATGCCAAATGGCACCTTAACCCCCACCCCCATCCCCACTACCTACCCCCTTACCCCCAGACCCCACAGAGTGGTTAATGGGCCCCTCAAATCCAATAATCTATGCACGTGACAGTCCCCCCAACAAAATCATGAAATTACAGAATTTTGAAGCAATATAAGTTGTGTGGCACATCAGTTTGATCCATCTTATCTTCATTTGCAATTCTTGTGTCTGATGACTAATCTCCACGTGTCATTATTCAAGAATTCTATGTCACCATTCACCATAGTTGATACACAATACAAGTGAAAGAAGTTCAATGTATCATACTCAATATGGAATAGATATCATATATATATGTAATGTAATTTTTCATTGGAAAAGTTACATTTAATTGATCACAACATTTTACTAAATTGGCATTACATTCTACATAGAGAGTGAGCCAATTTTGGCCCCCTAATTACTTTCTTTCTTGGATCTAATTAATTTGGCAAACTAATTTCGTCGAGATCATCCAACGACAAGAAAACTTCGTCTAAGCATGAAAGTCCTCCACTGTCGTCATCATCTGTATTATTGTTATATTGCTGAACTCGGCATAACACCCATTTACTATATTCCTTCAGGAAAAAAATCAAAATAAAAGATTAACAATTAATCAATAACTCAAATTAAAGAAAATAATTATAAAAAAAAAAAACCCCATCAAAATTTAATACATGCAAGACCAAATTAATACATCAAACGAGCTTCAAGTTGTTCTTTAATATTATACTGTCTAGGACTGTATGTATCGCTTAGAACTTTGTGTATATACACACTTACCTTCTTGGAATTATTTCTTCTTGATGATGATCTACTTGACGAAGACGAATCAGAGAGTCTATATTCTTGCATGATCCAATTGGTCTTAACACCTTGAGTAGATTCACCCATGTAGAATGCATAACATTTCTTCATGCCAACTTTTTGGGAAGCACTAGTGTATATTGGTTCATCTACACCCAAAGACTGCCAATATCCACTCTCACTTATTCTACTTGATGTCCTCCTACTGTAGTAGTACCATTTGTTACCTTCACACATTGCTTTGCCTACATGCAAGCTCAAAATATTAAATTTTTTTTTTCTTTAAAAGATTATTACATGGAGACGTAAATAATAATGAGTAACAGTACTCTTGAATGATGCAACAGTATTATCATATCATCGGGATTCGGGAAGCATGGTTTTATCCTACTCCCAGTCCTGGTGGATAGGAGATCACTTCTCGTGACTATAAAAGTTTGATTTTTAAGAACGATATTCAGAATATATATAACGAAAGACAAAACGAGGTGTATATATGTACCATCTAAATCCCATGGATCATAGGGATAAAGATCAAGATCGGGGATGACGTCGGGGTGACATGGCAAGAGAGACGCCTTGCGATGAAGGAAATGGACAACAAGCTCTTCGTCGCTCGGATTGAATCGAAAACCCGGTGGCAAGTTGAAGTTGTTTTCCCCCATCAAGAGTGAGTGTGTGTGTGTGTGTGTGAGTGTGTAATATGCAGAGAGAGGTGAAATGAAGATGTGGGGTTGTGGGAAATGGGATATATATATAATTTATGTATATATTTATAGAAACATGTACGGTGTGTTTGATTGTAAAAGTAGAAAAAGAATTTGAATTCCTTGTAAAATGAAAAATAAAAATCACCTCACTCATTCCATGAAATATTGGAATTAGATAAAATAAAATTTTAAACAATTGTACCATAGAATTTAAATTCTATTTCTATCTTTACATCAAATATAAAATGAAAAAATTTTCATAGCAAATACATATTCTCGTTTTCCATCAAATTCCATACAATCAAACACGCCCGTAGGGATAAAGGAAACGTGAAAGAGAAGGTGTGTTTGATCATCGGCACCATCAAGATACAAGCGTGGCCATATTAATTTTTATTTATATTTAATGAGTGAGTGGTGTGCTGCCTCAATTCCAAGGCGGCGGGTAACAAAACATTGGATATTTTCCAAGTAATCTGTTGGCATTATATTGGGTGCGGGGTAGGGGTAGAGTATGCATGGGGTAATATATATATATATATATATATATATATATATATATATATAATAACGTATATATATATACTAGAATAACGTATTAGATGTGTGATTGAAAATAAGAAAAAATATATTAAAATATATAAAGTAATTATATAAATAGTTAAAAATAATAATGAGAAAAAATATCAGTGGAAATTAGTGAATTTATTATGTATAGAACAAGTTTTTATATCGTAGTGCATGTATTATCAAGTATATATCATGTATCTTTTTTCTTTTTTTTTTTTTTTTTTTGACTTGGGGAAATCGTGGAGGGAGGGATTGTAGAGGTAGGGGATAGGAATCAAACCCAGGCCGAGGGCCGTGAAACGTAAGCGTCGTACCACTGCACCATTTGCTCTATTCCTATGTATCTTATATTTGAGAATTTGGAAAATCAATTATTTATTTATTTTGTTTGATATTGTGATAATGTGAGTCATCGATCATCACACTTCATGCTTATATCATCACTCTTGAGTCTTGGGCAGTTTAGAAATTTACTATTTATACATATGAGTTTATAGGGTTGCACTGACATAATTTGTCAAAATCGTATAACAGAAGATAATAATGATAAAAACATTTTATTTTACAGAATTTTAATTTTTCATGTAGATATAATCTGGTTAGTACAAGTAATAGTACTCATTGTTTGTCAATTTTATTTGAAAAGTTGAAAATAGTGAAGCAAAATGAATTTTTATCTATCAAGCGTATGATAAATAAAAAGTTTGCAAGTATATAAGTGGGTGAAAGGTGATGGTAAAATTAAATTTGACAGCGAGTTGTGCTCTGTTTTTATTCGATTCTGATATAACTATCATATTTAAAGAAACAAATATGAATAATATAATTTGCCAACTTCTTTTAACTTTGAATTATTATGCAAATATCCCAACAATTAAGCCTAGCAAAATTGGATTTGGGTTTGTGGGGGCATATGAACTTAGGTGGAAAGTTCCACCTAATGGAGTGCCCATAAACCAATTATATATAATCATATTCCTAAGATGTATATGCAAGCAATTGATGAGTTCTTAGTTTTATCACAAATTTTATTTATTTATTTATTTATTTTTAAATGGCCCCATTAGTTTTGATTCTTTGGTTGAATGTTAATCTTTTTCTTGTGATGAAGAATGAGTTTTAATTTATTCATTTTGTAAACCACTTATCTTGGATAATGATGACGGAGTAGGATTGATTAATTGATTCAATGGAAGATTTACCACATATATAAATCAACCAATGGGAGATTATAGTAAGTATTATTCTTATCTAATTAACTCCAATGAGAGCTTCACTTCAAAATATGAGATCAATGGAAAAGAGAAATCCAAATCGGATTCTCCATCCTCATCTAGCTATTAGACACTTGGGGCGATGAGAAGAGAATTCCAGAAAAATATAACATTTTTAATTCTCCTAGTGCGACAGTGGTTTTATGTTCATATAGTTTTCTTACAATTAAAGAAAAAACAAGCGATTTTTGTTAAGATTTTTTTTTTTTTTAAGAAATGACTTTAAAAACTTTAATCAATTAATATTTTCAAGATTCTAAAAATATCATTACTATTTCAAACATATCTCAATATAACCATATATAGCACGAGCTTGTGATGCTTAATTAGTAACATCATCATACATCTTTGACAAATAAACAAATCATAGACCATAGTTAACGAGATCAAACTACAAAGAACAAAGTTATCACATTGCTTGTATATTCTTGCCAACCTAAACTTGTAGCTAACATGTTCAATGATAAATCATCCAAACATGGAGATGACTTGAAATTTTTTCGTGCTTATGTCACCAATGTATTATGCTTATGGATATATGCACTAGTATAATTGCAACCCCACAAACGTCATGTCCATTATTTCTGCTAAGCCCTGACAAGTGACAATCCATATTGCATAAATTTTGTGCCCAGATTCTCTCCTTGCGCTTCCCATCTTATCCCACTAATTCTTGGAGTTATTGTTGACACCTTGTGCATAAAATTTTGTGCACTACCAAAAATAATAAAGCTTTTAGGGGCGATCTGTTATAAGTTTATGCATGTATCGTCGCCCAAAGCCTACAGTCTGACCCATAGGAACGCATGTTCGCCTCTAAGGTTACCGCTTGTTGCAGTGTTGTGAAATAAATGAATGTAATATCATGGCCACTATTTATGTATAAGTAGTAACTTGATATAAGATTCTCAAAATTTTGTACATATATATAAATCTCGAGCTCCTTATATCAGAAAATATTATATGAACACCTCACGTATACTGTGGATGTATAAAATGGTTGTTTCACCATTCATGTATCAGTACAACATACACACTATACTGTAAGAGTATCCATATATATATATAATATTTTATAATTTTCAAGATTTTTTCGATGTGGTCTTACACTAAATGTATTTTTCGTTATTTAACTATCATCACTACTCACAATGAAAAAGTAAATTTAAACTTTGAATTGAATTGACAATCACTTGCTTGGATAGTTGATTTATAATTATCTTACCAAATTCTACATTGTTCAAACCCAATCCTCACAATGATGATTAGAAGAGTCAATGTAATTTCCATGGGGGATTTTGCGGGTTCAGCCGCCAAATGCTTTTGTATAATAAGACAAATCTTAAGTATTTTTCAACATCATTTTTCGACTTGAAAAGAAACTAGTAGATTTGTTGTATCTCTTTCAAAATTATTTTAACTTATTCGTATAGAAGTAGGATGTTATTTTCGCATGCAATTATAGTCATAAACTCATAATAGTTTTTTTGTTATTTCCTGGTAACATTATTTTCATCGAGTCTTTTGTTGATTGAACTTGATTTGACCTGTTGGTAACAGCCCATAACAAACCGGGCCTTGGTTACCAGCTTCAGCCGGCCCATGGGGAGATCTGGCCCACAGCACCTCGATGCTGTAGCGTATTAGTCATTTGGCCCAAATCCTTAAAAGCAAGTTGCATTAAGTAGGCCCATTAATTTGTAGCTCCGAAATAATCGACCTAGTTCATCAATCAAGTACTCCACACAAAAATACAACCCAAAGCCTTCACACAGATTAAAAAACTATCATTAGTATTGATGGAAATTGAATAACTTTTACTTGAATTTAATTTTCAATTAAACATCTGCTTTAAAAGATTATGTGCATGTTCTCTTACAAGTTTTAACATATTTTTACACATATTTACACACAAATCTCGTGGGACCTACATGTACTCTACAAATCTCCATCGTTCAATTCCACTTATTCTCTCTCCTATATCACATCAAATCACATAAAAACACACATCCTAACACCTGCATATATATTTTATTTGCATTAATAACAAAATTCACACTAGATAATGTTATAGTAATGAAGTGAAGAAATTAAGTACTTATCACATAAAAAGCGGTCTATATTACAAATCAAGAATATGATCTTTCTTCCTTTCTCCTTTTTTCTTTTGGGGTGGGGGTTTGGATTGGGGAGAATAATTAAAAACCTAATCTAAATGCCAACAAGAAGTCTTGTACGTGTTGCATGCAAATATAAAGTTTCAAGCTTCCTTTTACTTCATCAATCTACACTACAATAATGGTTTCCACTGGTTACTCCAAGTACTTGTTAATCTTGAGCAACTCTTTTAGTTCTTGTGTCTTCCTCATCAAATCAGCAAAGCATTCCAACCCCAAAATTTCTTCTTCCTTACAAACTTCAACAAAAACAGGCAACCTTTTCTTCAAACATTTTCCATAGAGAACACCCTGTATGTAACAATCCACGTCATCTCGCGACAGATTCTCCATCGAAACACCTGGTAATGTAACCTCAATTCCATCATCCATAGGTACCCAATCAGGTGACGTAAGTGTACCATAAAAAACATCATCATCATCAGAAGCTTTTTCGACTTCGATGGCCACCGGAGTCGGAGGGGTAGAGTCGTCGGATGCGTACGGGTCGAGGGGGTCGATGTCGTAATAGCAGTAATTGGTGACTATGCTTTTCAGATTGATTCCCATAACTTTGGAGCTTAGTGCACTATTCATCTCTGGAGGTTTGAATTGTATGATTCTTTTTTGCATTAGTGATGGCTTAATTTATATACAGAGCAGTTAAAATAGGTATTAATCATAATCCCACTCGGAATCAACTATTTATTTTTGTTTTAATTTATTTTAATTATGTATTTTATGAAAAGAAAAGGAAAATCTAGTTACCGTTGCCACCAATATGATCTATTTATGGAAATAAACAGGTTATAACTTGGGAATAAAGTTATTTTTGATTTTATTATCTCTTAAACTTTCCATAATTAATTATCCTTCCCCAAGTTGGATTAGTAAATCTTTCCTTCTACAAATTCAACCTGCCCCAAATTGCCTAAAACTATAAATACAGAGTTACATACTACTCTGCTACTCGTCTCCTTAAACAGAGTTTCAAAACAAGAAGAACTCGGAAAAAAAATTCTGACCCAGAAAAAAAAAAAATTCAACATGTCTCTACCAGTTCGAGTAAGGCCAGTTTGGCATCACAACTTGGTGTATGAATTTCAATTGATTCGATCGGCTCTTTCGGAGTATTCTCACGTGGCATTTGATACCGAATTTCCCGGGACGGTTTACGATCATCCGCCGTATCTTTCTCCTATGGAGAGTTATGCGATTATGAAGAAGAATGTCGATTCGACGAAATTGATTCAACTCGGGCTCACTTTATCCGATGCCGAAGGACGTTTGCCAGATTTCGGGTCGGGATTTTGTTACGTATGGGAGTTCAACTTCAGAGATTTCGACATCGAAGAAGATGTCCACAACCCGGAGTCCATTATCTTGCTTATGAAACAAGGGATCAATTTCTTGAATACCAAGGAATTTGGTATTTTCTCGTGTGATTTCGCCTTCTGTTGTAAGATGTGTGGGCTCACACTGCCGCACAAGAATCGTACGTGGGTTACTTTTCACAGCACGTACGATTTTGGTTATTTGATCAAGGTTCTTTATCAGTGTGAACTGCCTGATAATCTATCGGACTTTATGGATCTCGTGAAAGGGTATTTTGGGAATCGAGTGTTTGACATGAAAGAGATGATCGGGTTTTGCGGCCTTAAAGGTGGTCTCGACCGAATCGCAAAAAGTTTAAACGTCGACAGAAGTGCCGGGAAGAGTCATCAAGCCGGCTCCGATAGCCTACTTACGATGCAAGTTTTCTTGGAGTTGAAGAATGTTTACTTCGGTGGTACGACGATTAAGCTACTAGACGAGTTCAATTATGCCTTACATGGATTAGCTCCATTAACTGATCATGTAGTCGTATGATTGTATTTGTATTAGATTTGTAATTTGTAATTAATTTCTAAACAAGCAATAAAATTGTTTTCTAAATCTCGAATATCTGCTGTATCTTGGTAATTCTTGTCTTCTTGATTCTTGTTTGTAATACAATTGCTTGATTGTTACGTTCTTCAACGGTTTGTTTCTTCACGGTAACACAAGATTACAAATATCACTAATTACTATCACATCTCAGATATTAAAAAAGGTGAATGAATTGGAAACTTTTGATGTTCATATTTTATCCTTCATATGTTTTTAATTCCTAAGTTATCCTTAATTCATTAATTGAAAAAATAAACTCTTCGTTTTCCTTTATCTTTTCTTTTTCTTTTCAATTGTCGCTCACACATTTTTATTTTGAAAAAAAAATATCATAGTTAAATCAAAAAGTATGCAATATGAATGTTAACTCAAATGTATCAAATTAAAGTTTAATATGAACTTAGTTTTAATATCAATTTAAACTTAGTTTTAATTAATTTATTACAAATTAATATCCCCTAAAAATCAATTAACTCCTAATTATTTTTACATTCTAATCTCAATCAATTCTATCTATAGAAGTGACATTTTCATTTTGATTATCATTTGTCTGTTATTTTTCTCAATTATATATTTTTTCCAAGTTTTAAATTTGATAAACAATCATATTGTGTAATTTAACAATGGCAAACTATGGTTATCGTATTTCATTTTGATTATTATTGGTGAGTTGTTTTTCTCATTTATATATTTCTTCAAAATGAAGATCTAACAAACAATCACGTTGTGTGATTCAACAAAGATAAATTTTACTTAACAAGCTTTTCAAGTATTAATCTATCTAATTTTTCCACAAAAAGATATATGCTAGTCATACCAATCACATTGTTTGATTTAATGACTAGGAGCATGCCTGTGGATGTATGGCCTATCAGATATGATATTTATTACGATAATCTATAAAAATCAATTCTATTTGAGTGTCACGTGTTGAAAACATTTGTGGACAATGTTTAAAAAAATTGTAAGAAACTTATTAGAATAAAACTATTTGAAAATAATCAACTTACACATTACACGTTATGCTACATGGGCCAATTACATAATAATGAGAAAATTGCGAGCAATAATATTGTTAAATCAATACAAACTTGCGAATTAAGATTTTTTTGGTTTTTGCACATTCATTCAAATATTTTATTATTATTCATGTAGTCATTCTTAACACAATTTATTACAATCAATTTCTATTATTTTTTGTGAAAAAATATTGACATAGTACAATGTGCGAAGCACAAGTTTGTAACTACTAACTAGTATCAAAAAATACTGCTTAATCCCTGTTACTATTTAACTAAAAAAGTGAGTCAACGTCAAAAAGTTGTAAGGTGGTAATGCATTGCTAATTGAGTCCCTCAACTATGTGCATATATATAAACTAGGCAACCCTGATCAGGAACCGTCGTTGGCTCCTGACTGATTCCTGATCAGTATTGATAAACTAGGATCACAAAAGGCTTCAAGGTTTGGACCAGTGTAAAATTCCCTCAAATGATTTTCATGTGTTGTCTACTGGGCCAATCGAGAAGGACCCACAATGAATGACCTCGCTACAAAACCCAAGAATAGAAACAGGGCCCTTTTGCCCAGCTTCAGGCCCATGGGCAGATGCAGCATATAACTAGGGAGAATAAACGATAAGAATGGGAGTTGTTATAAAATCAAAGTAAAAAAAATCGTTAAATCTTCTGAGAGAATAGAGAGGAAATATATTGAGCTTTCTTCCGTTCTTCTTTATTCATCAATTCATGAATTGAGAGTCTATTTATAAACTAAGTCAGTGTAGAATCAAAAAGCAAAAATGATGAGTCATTAATCACCAGCGTGATTATCAATCAGGTTGTCTGATTATTCGTGAATTATTTTAAATCACTCACATTTGATTTCATAGTCATTCATAACTCATTCACAATAATGCATCAACTTTTTGAATTATTTATAACGCTTTCACTTGAATGACTATTTATACAATAAAGTTGATTGTGGATGCCTTGTGTGTTCTTTCAAAAATTCGCAACTTGTCGAAATAGCAGGTGGGATAAAACGATCGAAGGAAAAAAGTACACAGCTTAGCTTCCCCGATGTTCTACAGGTATAAATATCTTGCCTCTTTCATTAAAACTCACTTGTCGAGGGCCGATGGGATAAAACGATCGAAGGAAAAGAGTCTGACTCCTCCCTCATGCAATGACATTGTTCAAGGTCCTGAAAGTCAGCCGTATGCCAATTTGGTACACCAATTTTCTAAAGGTTGATGTTAGTAGCATGCTTGTGACACAATGAACAAATCATAGCTAAATTGTCAATTGGCGAATTTGTTGAAACATCAATTTCACCACTTTAAAGTCATGTGTATAAAGAATTTTGGAGAGATATGCTTATGCTTCTATCTCCTTGATGTAACCTTTGTTGAGTTGTGTGATGCAAACTTTGCATTATCCTCATACACACTGTCTGATTGATTTTCTTTTATTGAGGATACTACACGTGATGTTTGTATATGATAGAAGTCATATTCCTTAACCACATACATTCAGAGCTTGTCTCATGAATTTGCATGATAGGTTAAAAGATTATTTGATGATGTTGCGCTCAAAGTTTGTTTTGTAGATTTTCAAGATATAGCAGTTCCTCTCACGCGTTAAATACATATCTGTTTGGAGACTTGCCTTTATGGGGATCGATAAAGTATCTGCGTCTGCACATATCCACACTAAAGTAGATCAATTATGTGAATAAATAAACCTAAATCGAGCGTACCTCTTAGATAACGGAGGAATGTGTTTAATACCATTCCAATGTCTTTTTAGTAGGTGTATGACTATATCTTGCCGAGGAGATTTCTGAGAAAAAGCTATGTCCGAGTCGAGTGCAATTTGTCGAGATAATGTAATGCTCAATTGCACTAAGATGGCCTGATGCCGGACCAAGGATTTCTTCCCCATCTTGAATTGGTGGTGAACGCGTCCTTTCAACATCAGTGTTGAGCGACCATAGGTGATGTTAGAGGGTGTGCTTTATCCATACCAAATCGTTTCAAACCTTTTTCAAGTATATGAAGATTGATGAACAAAAAACTCCTTCACGGGAAATGTTCAATGCTTCTGAAGCTAGACAAAATTTGGTTTTTGCCTAAATCTTTCATCTCAAATTGAGTTTTCAAGTACTTCTTTGTATTAATCTCTTGAGAGTTCCAATGAGATTTAAATCATCAACATAGAATTGCTATGATTGCAAATCCGACATCCGCTTTTCTTTATGAAGACACAAGGACAAAATGTCATCATTTTTGTATCCCCTTTTTAACGGGTAATTACTTAAGCAATTGAACCACATTTCTTCCTGATTGCTTCAAACCATATAGTGATCTTTATAATTTAATTGATAACACATTATTTGGGCATGCACTAAGTGCTTAGCACTTTTATTCCTTCTGAATTCTCATATATATATCATGTCCAAGTGAACCATATAAATATCACATTACATCCATAAGGCATGTCAAGTTTTTTCGTTATTCTGATGAGACTTTTATCAAAATCTAAAAGTAATAGCATCCATTACGAGGAGAATCGTTTCTTCATAGTCAATTCACGGTCTTTGAGAGAGAATCATGCGCTACAAGCCTTGCTTTATACCTTGTAATTTCGTTCTTCTCATTTCTCTTTCTTACGAAAACCCATTTGTATCCTCGGGGATTACATTTTTGGTGTTTGAACTACGAGTCAGAATAACCGGCGTTTATGCAAAGAATTTAATTGACTGTATGGCTTCCTTCCATTTTGGCCAATCATTTCTATTTGACGCAATCTTTATCCGGATTGTTGCTCACAATCCTCACTTTGCACAATTTTACGGCAACATTAAGGAGAATATATCATCTACAATGGTGCTTTCACGTTCCCATAAGTTATTAGATAGTAAATAATCTATTGATATCTCATGGTTTTCGGAATACTGCATTCTGCCGCGAACCTCGATCTTCTTGGATGCTTACGGTTCTATCTTGGAACTTTAAATATTTTATTTGATTGATCAATACGTTTATCATTACTTACGCGATGGTATTCTTTTGTTGGTTTTGTCTTGTACCCTTCTCTTTCTAGATCACAGAATCCTTGGATCCAAGCCCAGTCGACCACGCTCCACGGCGTATTTTGGGATTCATTTCTTCATGTAACGAGGTTGTCCTGCAGGGACATCAATTTTTCTTGGAAGTGTATTCTCTCCAGGTATATCTGACAGTGACTTTCCTGTATTCACAAATGCATCGGGCGAGTTCATATGCTTGATTCTTTGCAAATGAATAAGATTCAATTTCTCTCTCACATTTATTGCTTGAGGATCAAAGTGAGCTAGAGTCTTCTCATTCAGGAAAGTTCATTTTCTTTCGGGATGTAGTTTTGTACCCCAGTGTTGGAAAATTCATTTCATTAAAATGACAATCATTAAAGCATGCATTAAATAGATCACTGTTAAAGGTTCTAGGTACTGATGATTGACCCAGTGAATTAAAACCCAACATAAATTCCAAGCATAGTTAGGGAAATGACCATTTTGATACTTATTTGTGGGGAAGGTGCAATTTGGTACATTCGCACTTCACAACCAAAAATTGAGATGAGAAACATTAGGTTCTTGACCAAAATGCTAATTGTAAAGGGGAGTATTGATGATATGCTTGATTAGTGCATGCTCGAGGCGTATCAATGTTTCTTGTGACATGTAATATAGCATGTCCCCAAGTAGAAGTTGGGAGTTTGACCTCATAAACATAAGCCTAGCAATAAATTGGAGCGTTTAATAAATGATATCTCGCAATCCATTTTGTGTATGGACATGAGCAACAAAATATTCAACTTCAATTCCATATTGTACAATAATCATCAAATGCTTTTGATCTAAATTCACGACAAGATTATCAAATCAGATGGGACCTGGATCGAATAATCGGGGAAATGAACTACATGATTGCATTTTATAATTTGGGGCTAATAGTTTAGCAAATGCATCGTTTCTAGTTGAAAGTAGGCAAACATGTGACCATCTAGTAGATGCATCAATCCAAGACCAGAAAATAATCTAAATGGTCCACAAGGTGGGTGTATAGGTCCACAAATATCACCTTGAATTCTTTTGAAGAAAAGTTGGCGATTCAACATTTACCTTTGTTTTAGAGAGTCGATGACTAATTTACCTTGTGAACAAGCTTCACATGGACACTCATTTGGCAAAATAGTCTTAAGTTCTTAAAAGGATGTCCATGTGAGCTTTAATTATTCGTTTGCATCATAGTTTGCTCAAGTGCCCAAATCTATCATCATGCCAAAGTTTAAGAACCTTTGAGTCAATAAATTTTGATTTTATGATGTTGTTAGACTCAATCGTTCTTATGAATGTATAATACATTCCGCGGATGGAGCGATGGAAGTTTTCTTTAATGCGCTTATGCCCGGGGATAGAAATGAGTTTATGTAAAGATATTCTTTCCATTATTTTCTTCCATTTTTTCATTTATTTATTTTTAATTTTATTTCATCACCATTTTCATTTTATTTTTTAAAAATGCACTTATTTTATTTTAGATTTTTGTGATCAATCAATGCTTATGAATGTATAATACATTGATGCGAGCGATGGAAGTTAGACAGAACTATAGGATTGTCAAATGAGTTTATGTAAAGATATTCTTTATTTTAGTTCCATTGTTTCAATACTGGATATCCATTTTTGCATAAATCGTAAGCAAATATCTTGGCAATTTGTCATGGTCTACATAAAGTGCATCATCTATATTGAAATTGTGTACCATGTTAACAAAATGTCTGCTAATTACATATAATATTTGATGGACATGAGCAATACAAATATACCTTCAATTCCCACACTTATCAGGAAAATGCTTTTGATCTAAATTCACAAGATTATCAACGCTATGGACACTATAAATATAATAATACTTGGCAATTTGTCATGGTCTACAAAGAAATAAAATATTTCCATCAAACAACAATGTTTGTATGATCTGCCAATGGAAAAAATAACAAATGGTAAAATGAGTGTATATTCCACACTTATCACACAAATTCTTTCAAAAAAATATTTCAACATTTACCATTACTTCTCATTAGAATTATTTAATATATTCGCATCAAACTTCCAATGTCTTGTATGATCTGCGGGACTGAGTCGTAGTATCAAAGTCGAGTTACATTGACTCCATCTAAGAACCCGATCAATAAATTTGATTTTATGATGTTGTTAGACTCAATCGTTTTATGAAATACATTCCTTGGTCTGAAGTTTTTCTTAATCATATGCCCAGATAGTTTGAGTTTATGTAAAGATATTCTTTATTATTTTCCATTGTTTCAAATGTGCATTTCCATTTTTCACTAGAATGATCATCTATATTCAATCATTCGGAATTCCATTATCATGAGTCATGCATTTGACGCACTAATTAGACATATTTCGTCTCCGCTCGATCCAAGTCATACATCACATATTTCTTCCCCAAATTAAAAATAATATTAAAAATTAATTAAATTTTAAAAATTAGAGAAATTAAAAAAATTAAAAATAAAAAAAGAGAGCCTCGGCGATGCGATGGCCGAGGCTCCTCAAAGGGGCCTCGGCCACCATTGGCCGAGCTCCTCAGGCTCCTCGGAAGTAAGATACGAGCTCCCTTTGGGGAGCTCGGCCATCCCCGGCCGAGGTATTTTTTCTACTCCGCACACCTACCGCTACCGTATTACACGAGGGCAAAATTGGAAAGCCGAAAAAAAGTGAGTGCGAGGGAGTAATTACGTGGGTGTGAATAGTAACACTCTAAACGATATGAATGAGAGTTGAATTGTTTTATAAGTAAAAAATTGATTTCCATAGGAAAAATATGGTGGAGAATAAACGAAGGATAGATTGAATTACTTGGATATTGATCGAGCTTGTCCTCTTTGCGACACATTGGAGGAAGCATCACAACACTTATGCTTCCAATGTTGTGTTAGCTCGAATATCTAGCAACATATTAAAAGTTAGATGGGAATTACAAGAAAAATTATCACTATTATTAGTGCATTAAAGTGGATCAAAAAGGAGGCCCGGGGCACATGTTGGCATAGCAAGGCAAAGAGGATTGCACTCGTTGCTACAATCTACCATATTTGGAATGCATGAAATAGGAAAATTTTTGAAGATCAACATCTTGACTCAAGAAGTATTATTGCTAGGATTAAAACATATGTGCACAAGTTATTTTTCTTTTTATCCTCTTGTTTTAGTTCACTACGATTCTCGTATGAGTGGTACTTAGTTTGTGTTGGCACTTTTGCATGATTCATGTCATTTGCCTAGCCCGGATATGCCTAGTATACTTGTATAGGACTTTTTTTTATCAATATATATTTACATTTATGCATTAAAAATGGTGGAAGGTGTAATTTCCACTAAAACTAGCCTATATTATAGCACATGTGCCAGAGCACTCCAATGAGTTGTTTCAAAATCTTTTCAAATGATAAAAATTATATGGACGATACTAGAGTACTATAACTTTTAACATGATTGATGATATAATACCAGTAAAATTCCTATATAGTCATTAATGACTGATTGATACTTGAGATATAAGATATTAAATTCATTTTATCATATTATAGTATTATTTATGGCATTTGATATGTCATTTTAGCGTAGTCGAAATAATAAACTAAACACATTTTCTATATTCACTTTTCGAAAATAGTTTTCTAAAATAATAAAAGCAAACACATTTTCAATTTTCTCAAAACAATTCCTCAAAACAGAAAATACAAAAATATTTTCGCAAATGAAAACGCAAAACAAACAGAACGCACCCTTACTAGTTTCGTCCCAAAATGATACTCTCATTTTGACTTTCACATTAATTTTGAAAAAAATTGTAACTAGTGTTAATCAAAATATAAAATTTATTTATATTTTTTCTAATATACCAATATACGAAGATACTTTTACTTAACTCAATCCTAAGCCTATACATTGTTCCCAAAATAACGGCCAAAAAAACTATTTATTTTTGTTTTGTCTTATTGCATTTTATTTTATTTTATTTTATAATAGACAAATAATTATATTATTTAAACTGTGAAAAAAAATGTGAAAAAGAAAAGGAAAGGAAAAACTAGTTACCACGCTACTAAAAAACTATTGATTACCGACGGAATATTTCCGACGATTAGACATCCGTCAGAAATTTCCGACGAAAATGTAAAAACTGTCAGCAATCTCTTACAAAAGAGTAAAATCCATCGGAACTCTCGGATGGACGAGGATGACGTCAGTATAGTGCCATCGCTAATTACGGACGGTCCTAATAAACCGTCGAAAAATTCCGACGACAAGTGAAAATTCAATCAGAGATTTCTTACGGTCAGTGCCGCCATCGGAAATCTCTGACTGGAAGAGCTAGTCGTCCGACATTCCTAATGGTGGGATTACCCGTCGGAAAATACCGACGGACTTGCTATAGCCGTTGGTAAATTCTGACGACCACAGCTAAGTGGTCAGTAATTTCCGACGGCTTGGATTTGCTGTCGGAGTTTTTCGACAAACTTGATGTTGCCGTACATAAATTCCGACAACGTTGAAGCTAAGCCGTCGGTAATTTTCGATGGCTTGAATTTGCTATGTGAAATTTTTGATAGCTTTGTTAATGTTGGTAATTTCAATACCATTTCTATTCATGGTCAAATTTAAACTTTTTTCTTTCTCGGAATACGCAATAATTCTGTAAGAGTGACTTCATTAAGAAATTATTATATTTCCCTGTGAAACCATAGTGTATCGGTTTCAAAAATCTATAGATAAAAATTTTTAAAATTTATTTTTTATTGTTTTCATAGAATAAGTATATGATTGGGATTGTTTTCAGTATAAAATACCTTTCTCATTCCGTTGAAAAGAAAAAATTAATAGTCACCCAATAATAGATAATGTAAAATATAAATTTTAATAATTATTATGGGAATAACTTTCACTCATTTATTAATTTTAAAATAAATGTCAATATGATTCTATGGCTTAAAATACATTTGCTCATGCCCGATTAAAAATTAAAAAAAACTTACATAAATCATTGAAATGGTTAAATAAAAAATAATTATTTACATTTAATTATTAATTATTTTAATTTCACCAATTCCGACCATTATTTTTTTATTTTTAAAAATGAATTGATAATTTTACTTTAGATTACAATAACAATATAATAGTTTAATATGCAAAAAGACTTTAATTTATTTGTTTATACTTCACAATGACAAAACTTAAAACAATGGAATGCAGATGATACAGAATACAAATATCATAAATAATACAATTTTTAATTAAGTAGTGTTTTAATATATACAATGTTTTCCTTTGAGAGGTAAGGCTCATGACATCTCCCTTTCATTTTTGTAAATTTTTATTAATTTAGCAATAAAATTGTATCTTGAATATGAATTTCCGAGTCGAGATATTTGGTAAAAAAAATACACAATGTTTTAATTTTTTTTTAGTAAATTATGCCCCCGTTAGTGTATGTGTATTTATGAGTATTTATGAGTTTTGATGTGAAATAGGAGAGAGAATGAGTGGGATTGAGTGGTGGAGATTTATGTAGACCAGTGGGTCCCAGAAAATATGTGAATGTAATTGGTTTGACTTTTGATATGAATGTGTTAAAATGTGTAAAAATTTATTAAAAGTTGTAAAAGAACGGACGGTAAATCTAGTAAATGAATATATACGATGTTTTAATAAAAATAAATTAATTTTAAAGTTAGAAAACTATTGGAAAATATAACAAATATATTATAGAGACAACAAATAAACAAGAAAGAAGGTTTTATTAAATACTATCTTAATATACATAATGCTTTGATAAAAATAATTTAATTTTTAAATTAGAATACTACACAAAACATATATAATAAATACATTGTAAAGGAAAGAGATGTGCAACAAATGCTATTAACGGCCTGGTGCCAGGTTCGAGTCCATGGTCAGCCGGGTATGGTGGCCCAAGTGGGCTTGTGGTTTAGCATATGGCTAGCGGGTTGGTTGGTTGGGTTTCTCAATACTAAAAATTAATTTTTATTTTATTTTTCGAATATTGTGTTGTCCGTCGGTAATTTCCGATGGGTTGACGTCGGAGATGACCGACGAAAATGTCTGTCAGAAATTACCGACTTAAGGATAAATCCATCACTAATTACTGATAACGCAATCACCGATTCACTTTCTAATAGTCTCATAACCGCCAGTCTCTTTTTCTTACGGATTTCATATTATCACCAACGTATTTTGTTGTCGGTAATAGCCTTTATGATCTTTTTATGGAAAAAATAACATCAGAAATAAGGAAAGATAAAAAAAATAGACGTAATTCACTGAGTTCTTATCACAAAGGGTTACTTGGCAGTAAAGTTATTTTCCATTGTACCTCACAAACTTTCCATAATTAACCTGATAATCCTTCTCCTAATTGGTTTACTAAATCTTTTCGGCTTCAAATTAACTTACCTCAAATCACCTATATATATTCATACATACTACTCTGATACTCCGTCTCCTTCATCAGATTTACGAAACAAGAAACTCTAAAAATTCTCAACCAGAAAAATAAAGATACTAAATTCTTTCTACAAAATTCAACATGTCTCTACCAGTTCGAGTAAGGCAAGTTTGGCATCACAACTTGGTGTCTGAATTTGATTTGATTCGGTCGGCTCTTCAAGAGTGTTCTCACGTGGCTTTTGATACTGAATTTCCTGGGACAGTTTACGATCATCCACCGTATCTTTCTCCTGCAGAAAGTTATTCAATCATGAAGAAGAATGTGGATTCTACAAAATTGATTCAACTTGGGCTCACTTTATCTGATGCTGAAGGACGTTTGCCGAATTTCGGGACTCCGTTTTGTTACGTTTGGGAGTTTAATTTTAGGGACTTTGACGTCACTGAAGATGTTTACAACCCTCAATCGATCAACTTGCTTATGCGTCAAGGGATAGATTTCTTGAAGACGAGGCAATTCGGTATCTACTCTTCTGATTTCGCATCGTTTTGTAAGATGTTTGGGCTTGCATTGCCTAACGAAAACCGAACATGGGTCACTTTTCATGGTACTTACGATTTTGGTTACTTGATTAAGGTGTTGTGTCAATGTGAACTGCCTGATAGTCTGTCAGAATTCATGGATTTGGTGAAAGGGTATTTTGGGAAGAAAGTATTTGATATGAAAGAGATTATGGGATTTTGTGGACTTAAAGGCGGCCTCGAGCGAATCGCAAAGACGTTAAATATCTCTAGGACTGTTGGGAGTAGTCACCAGGCTGGCTCCGATAGCCTTCTTACAATGCAAGTTTTCATGGAGTTGAAGCGTGTTTATTTCAGTGGTACGACGACTGAGCTACTACACGAGTTTAATTATGCCCTTCACAAATTAGCTCCGGTGGGTCATAGTCATGTAGTCGAATGTTTGTGTTAGTATCAAATTTTGTGATTTGTAATTTGTGAGACAAACAATGAAACAATGTACATGTTTTGCGGTCTTAAATATTTGATGTTTCTTGGAAGTTCTTGTCTTCTTCATTCCTTGCCTGTTTGATGTTTTTCAACGTTTGATTTGGTTCGCTTGTTCACATCAATACAGGATGATAAAAGTAGCGTTTAAATTACAAAATATGCATTTGATTTTGTAATGGCTTATAGCCCTGTTTAAATTACAAGATTAGCTTAGTGGCATTTTACTTCACAATATCAAAAGGACTTATGCACAGCGACAGAATCAAATGTTTTACTGCCATTGTCCGAATTTGACAAACTAATGACACAGAAATAATCAGTAGGAGTATTTGCATTACATTCATTTCAAACTAACATTACATAGTACAAGTCAGAGACGCGGAATGTGTGCGATCAAACGAGCCTTCATCCCGGTCAAGTTTGAGACGGCCGAAGCTATGTGAATGCGCCTTGGCCAAAATAGACGGTTATGCCCTTCCAATTGCCCCTCACAAAATTTTCTTCAATCTATCGTACAAAGATTCATGAAATCACAAAAGAACAATATTGTGGATATGGATTCTTATATATTTGCACGAAGAACCTGTACCTCGATTTCCAGAGGTGGAGACGACAACCACGAAAGTTCAGTTGCTTGGAGTACATCAACATTTCGAGGCAAGAACATAATAATGTTAGGTGTTATCGTTTGAGCAACTTGAAATAGGGAATACCTGCGAAGATGGTAAATTATTTCCATTCATTATCAAGACTTTTGCCGAAGAATTGCTAGGGAAAGTAGATGTAAACGTGTGTATCATCAAATAAGCAAAACGAATGTATTATCCTGTGTTCAACTTGAAATACTTTGTTACTTAAAAAATTAATGCCATTATTCAGTCAAAGCCAAATATTATTATTAAAAGCACATCTCACATCACTGCTCATGATCCGCACATCTTTTAGTCTCCACTACCATTCAAGTTCAACGTAAAATGCTAGTCAATATCAAATAGTTGTAAGTTCATAACCCATTGCTACTCAGGTCCCTCAACTATATGCGTCTGTATAAACAAGGCTCACAAAAGGCATCATCACATACCCATCTTTTGGCTTGAGAAAGTCGAGCGTAAAATTTTCTCTTTCTTTATAAGATGGGCCTCCCCAAGGCGGTGCAAGGAACACCACATCGCCCTAAAAACAATGAGCAGGACTTTGAATTTAGAGTAAGATTGATGGAAAAAAGAAAAAAGAGAAATTATGTAGCTTATAGAAATAATAGTCGTAAAAATAATCAATGTCACAGCAGCAACAAACTTATGCTCTATATCTTTGCCTAAACAATTAACAAAGAATCCATCCATTGCAAGAAAGTAGATCCCACCAAATCTTAGAGCTTGTTTGAAAGAGCTTGTTCCAAAAGAAAAGTGATTTTTTTTTTTTCAAAAGATAAAGAAAAAGCAAGAAAAATATTATCTCAATGATGTATGCTTTAAGTGAACAAAAGACAAAGTGATTCTACATTACTTTGTTCTTCATCAAACGAGTACTAATATTGGAATGATAGTGACGAGTACCTTCAAAGTGGGAGCAAGTTGAAAGAAGTCTCCTACAATGAAATCAATATAATCTTCTACACCATATATCTTCGCATTATCAAACGCCAGCTTAACCTTTGCTGGGTCAATCTCAACCGCAATAACACGATGACACCTACAATGGCAACGAAGTGTCATTGAACCTCCATTCTGCTCTATTCTTAGAGATTTTCTTGATGCATGGAGAACAAAGTAGAAAAGTTTCGAAATTCTCGTTCATATAACTCTAAACCACCTATGAAGGGCCTGAAGAATTAATCAACCATACAATATTCAAGTCATTTTCAACTCATCAAGGAGCTACAAAATGCATCTTTGTTGCTCTAACACAGAGTTTAACATACACGTTGATAAAATACGTATGTGGTGCAATCCTAATCGACTACCACACTTGCATGTCATTTGTGTCCTAAATGCAACTAATATTTACTAATGACAATGGTAATTAAAAGTAAAAGTAAAAGCTTGAAGTTCCGTTCCATCCATAGAAGCCCAGAGTAAGAGCCACATTATTTACCTCTTCTCTCTTCAATTTCTTAAAGTCATCAGAAGGGCTACTATTCTCTTTGTTGTTTCTAAGATGTTTTCAATTTCTTAATGACTTGATAGCATTTACAAAAATCAGGAAAAATCTTTGCAAGACTTCTCAAACCTACAAAAGCTTTGGGTGAAAATGCCTCAAAATATTGAAAAAGCGAAAAGGGCGCCTTTTATTCGTTATCCATTCTACTGGAATTCGAAGCTCACAATTGAAAATTAAAAGGCAAAGAGAATGGAATAAATTTAGAGGAAAATGGGTTTTTAATCATCCATTTAACTTATAAGTAATCCAAGTTCCTAGTTAACTTACAGCTGCGCAAACTGAATGGCATTACCACCGACGCCAGCAAAGGCGTCAATGACCACTCCAGCGCCGGCGCACCGCCGTGCCTGCTGGGCCGCGATTTCCTCCGGCGTAACGGAAAACCAACCTTCTTCATCCAATCCGATCCCCTCGTCGTATCTCGAGAAAAGATCGTACCTCTGAAGCCAGTACTTCCGAACAAGCGGAGAAACATTTTCTTTTGCCTTCTTCTTTTGTGCAATTAGGGCTCTCCTCTTTGCCTTGATTTTAACTGTTCAAACACCAGAAAACATGAGAAAAAAGAAAAAATATAAATCTATTAATGGGTCAATAAATTGGGTATGAAATTGGTACGTCGTCGTTTAAACAACTTTCGATTTCTCCCCGTGGGTGCCAATATGGATGAAGAATCTCTGGAAGGAGACATTTGGACTAATTTTCACACACTGACACGCAGTGGCAGTGGCACCGGCACCGGCATTGATTTTCAAGCGGAAGAGACGAACAAGTTAGGGGAGGAGATGGTAAATCGCGCTTTACAGAATAGCTATAACGCTTTACTGAGTCGCTCCTTCTCTAAGGGTTAATTTTCGACGTAGCTCATTGAAGTTTTGCTAAAACTTTAAAATGGCCATTTAATTTAAAAGATCTACACTGATAGTCCCTCAAGTTTATGATTTCTATTTATGTTGAAGATTTTTTTTTTTTTTTTTTGGAATGCATGAGTATGACTAGAAGCCATTTTATATTTTTTTCATACACGTGGATGGCTATTAATTTACAATATGTATTTCTTCCTATTTAAATTATGTAGGGATTTTCAAGATTGGTTTTGTCATTCAATACTTGAATAATGGTTGATTCATTTTTCAAAGTTATTAGAGATTTTTTTTTAACTGTGCAATTCTTGTCTTGATTCTCCTTGTCAATCTTGCATCCATTCAGATTCAAAAGTAAAAATACATAAATATATTCTACCTCTGTGTGCTTACGCTCAGAAAGGCTTAAAAGAAGCTACTTATCAATTTCTAATAAGAACAATAATACTTATTGAAAAGGAATAAGCTAAAGGCAGCCATATTCTAGTTTTACTTATACACACACACGCGTTTTCTTCACTGGACTAATTATTTTCTCCTCATTCATCGGTTTAACTATTATATATTTATTGTAAAATTTAAAATAACAAATCAAGTAATGTTATAATATGGACAATTAATCAATAGTATTCATAATAAAATTAGTCTGTTTAAATATCGACAAAATTGCAATGTTTACATTGTTTCCAACAAAATCAAGAAACAATTATAAATATATACTTAGTTTTGGCTTCTTTAGTTTCCATTTCAATTAATCTAAATAATCAAAACAAAACTTTGATCCTATCGCCATGTCAATTAACCATAATAGTAAAATTGGATTCCACAAAGTACACTAACATTGGCATTTTGGCCACCACATGAAATAAAAAAATTATATAATAAATATTATTTATATCATTGCACTGTATTGTTCCCAATATCCCGTCATCCTCAACTGAGTAATCATAGAAAACAAATAACTAAAAACCAACCAAATCCCAATATTTAATTCCATGTTCTTGTTAAGATTGGAAACCAATGACACAAACCAAGTTGTACCCCATGGTTCTTTTTTTATTTTTTCTTTTTTATTTAAGGAAATGTTATATGACCATTCGCGTCTACTAGAGGGTGTGTTATCCCCATCGCCATAGAAGAATTAATGACAAAATAATCATTTCATCTCATTGTGTTTAGTACGATACATAAAATTATAAACAACATATATAATTTAACTTATCAAACATAATATAAATAGTCTATTACTAAGCATGTGTTCGCCTCATATTTTTTTCACCTAAAAATCATATACTACCAAAAACCAATATCAATCACACATTTCACATTATCACTCATTATTATCCACACATATCGTGGTCTCAACCACTATCAATCCCAAAAGTTAGTTTTTAGTCAAATTTTAGACAAAAAAAATACACGAACACGTGTTAAAATCGTTCTCTTACATATTATGAGGATATATCTTATCTACCATCTGAAGTAACAAGCACGCATACGATCATAAACGAGATACTTTATCTAAAACAATGAACGAAAATACTCTTTTCGTTGTAAATAGGAAATTAGGTTCGTATTACAAATCCGGAAGAGAGGGAGAGAAGAAAAAGAGCACGAGAAAGATTGGATTCATTGTAGGTCTTTTTCAAAATAATGTTAATTAATTTCTTTGAAATAATTATTATTATTATTATTATTATTATTATTATTATTATTATTATTAAAATAGGACTTTGGCAGGGTTAAATGGTAAGAGGCACACAATGTCACAATCCACCAAGGCAAAATTTCTAGGAAACTTATATTGTTCAATACAAGATAATTCTTATTCAAAAAATATATATATATACAAGAAACTTGCCGAGATCTAGCTGGCTTTTGGTGTGAATTAAAACAAAATTTCATCTAAATAATTTAAGCTTACATTGAAGAGACATAAAATATTATAATTGAAATGGTCCTCCACCACTCATATTGATGCCAATATTTTGTTCCTTTTATAGCGTCATTTCATGAATGCCTCATAGACTTTAAATTAAAAAGTGAAAATTAGGCCAAGCCTCTTTTATCGTAAAGAATAAGTGTTAATAATTTCAGTAGCTTTTAAAATTGATGACAAATTATATTAATCAACATAAGCTACAGAGAAGTTATTTCCTATTTTATAGAGACAAAATTAATTATACTTTCCAATTCCAACGACATAATAGAATCACATTACTCATGTATCACTTCTAATAAATAAAGGATAATATAACAATGTGATGAGGTATCACTACAACGCCATCAAAGGGAAAATGCAAATGTAGGGGGGCTCACACGGATTGTAGCCCCGGTGAGCCCAAAAAAATTCGAAATTTTATATAGAAAAAAAAATTATGTATAACTTTAGTTGAATTAGCTTCTTCTTTTTTTTTTTTTTTAAATTTTGAATTCGCCCTCATCAAACCGTGTACGCCCCCATAGGAGTAGAATGTCATTTCTTCTGGATTAATTTTTTTGTTCATGTTCGTATACAAAAGAATGATGTCCGGTATTATTCTTTAAAAAATAAAATTAAATTTATTAAATTGAATTAAAAAAAAAGAAAAAAAAAGAAAAGAGGAATGATGTCCGATTCCAAAAAGATCTACTACATCCCGAGTATCGTTGAAATCACAAGCGATATTGAAGGGGACGTTGGACCCACGGGTCATTAATACGTCATTGTATATGTTTAGGAAGTCACTTTCTAACACGTGTCACTAGCATGGCTTTTTGCTCCACTAAACATATATACAAATGCAATTAATTTTTTTCTTTGTTTTTCTTACACTAATATTGCATAAAATAATTCGCTCTATACATCAAATAATAATAATAATAATAATTCTCTCTATTTTTATTTTTATTTTTTACGAACCATTCAGAAATTATGTTTTCATAAAATGCCTCCAGACGATCACTAAAATATGGCTAAATATATTCTTTTTGTTCTATAAATCTATTAATTTGACTTTCTTATACATTAAGAAATTATAACTAATATTAATATTATTAAAAATATAAAATTTAGTTGTACTTTTTTCAAATATACTATAATGTATCTTTATTAGTAAAAATACATATGAACCAAGGGCATAATTAAAAAAAGGGGGGAAAATTAAAGGGTTAATTTCACTAACAGTCACTCAAGTTACACAAAAATAAAAAAATAGTTATTAAAATTTCAAAGTTTCACCCGCGATCACTGAATTTTATATTGCTTTTGCAAATGGTCATTGAGGGTTGAAACAGTTCTAAATAATTTCCTTTTTCCTTTTTTTTAGTCTTTCTTGATTTGCGCTACTTATCCGACTACTGAATCGAAAAAATCGAACCACCACATACTCAACTAATTATTATACTCCATTCGTCCTATAAAGATAGCCGACTAGTTATTTTCACACATATTAAGAAAATAGTAATTAATTAAGTTGAAACATTAAATTTAATATTATTTTTTATATATACCCTTATATATTATTAATGATTTAAAAATATTTTCAATGCATATGCAGTTAAAGGCACATTAATAGGTAGAAATAAAAAATTAAAGAGATGATAAATGTGGTAAGTGGATTATCTTTTTTAAACGAATAAAAATAGTAGACTTAGCTATTTGTGTGAACGGAGAGAGTATACATGGCATAATGGTTGAATCATGGATAGTGCAATCCCATGGATGGTTAAAAAAAAATATAATAATAGTAAAAAAATAAAAAATAAAAATTCGAAATCAAGAAAATCGAGAGATTGTAGAAATCGAATCAGACAAGGAAAGTGGATTACATAGCAGAAATACATGAGGTCTGATGAAGTTTTCAAGGAATTTGCACGCAATTTAGAGAATAATGATTGATAAAATTCACTGTTAATTCTCTTGAAGAAAATTATTTGGTTGTTATAGACTGGCGTGAGATTAATATGTCTGATAATGCACTAGAAACATGTGCAAGTTTCTGGTGCAGTTTCAGAAGTGGAGTCATGATGGTCGGATTTTACAAATTTGACAGTCGGAGAAGCATTGGTGGTAGTGACCGGAATTATGAAGACGGGTGCTTACCGGTGCTTCGTTGCAATTTAACTTTTTGATATATATTGCATTTTTGGTACTTTAAGTATTGTTTAAATCGGTTGGGATTCTCAATGACTATTAGTGAAAGTAAAAGTAACTTGAGTGACCACATGTAAAATTTTGGAACTTCAATTATTGTTTCGTTGTTTTTGTACATTGTAACTTCATTGACCATTTGTGAAATTAAACACAAAATTAAATGTGCAAAAGTATAGAAAATTGTCTATATTTTGATATGGATTAGAACGTAATCTGAGTATATTTTTGTGGGACGAATGACATAATTTCTTTTTTTTTTTTAATTAATTTTAAAGAAAGGTTTAGCAAGCAAGGAAGGGGGGAGGGGATTGTAGGGCTCATAAGGTTTGATCAATATGAGGGCGACACGTTTCATTCAACTAGATCAACGAATAAAGAAGTAAAGTCGTCAATGCAGCGAATGGAGAGGAAAGAAGGAACAAATTCTATATTGGCAGCTGATCCGAGCTTTTGTCAGCTCAATTATTTTCTTATCTTTCCCTTTTTTTGTTTTTTTCTTCTCTCTCTCAAAAAATACTTAAAACCTATTTAAAATTATTGTATCATGAAAAATTATTTCTTTTTTCAGTTTGTAATCAAATAAAAAAAATGGAAAACGGATCCCTTAATTTGATATTTTTCTGAAAATCTTTTACCAATCAAATACACCCGAAGTATAAAATATAATTTTTCTAGTCTTGTAGGTTAGTATATGTGTAAAAATATAAAATGACAAATCCGCCGAGTGATCACGCCTCCCGAGATGAATTTCTCTTGGGAGTGTTTTCTTTCTTTCTTTTTTTTTTTTAATTTTATTTTAACGGTCTTAGGAGTCAAGATAACATTATCGAAATAAATATATTTCGTCTCTACTTTGCGATAAAAGGTTGGCGTTGTCCAAAACTCCAAACCCCTCTGCAACTCAAGGCAGTCCTGAAACGCTACCAAGTACCAACAATATCCTGGCGTCATCCAGGGGTATTATAGTAATTAAGCACCACTAAACATTCATTAATCAACAATTAGGGGGCGGGGGTGCCCAAATCAAGTTTTTCTCTATTTAACACTGCGTTAGCCTAATTAATATTTTCCTCTTTTTACAATCTCTCTTTATTCACATCGATGAAATTCATAGTGTCACTCTCTCTCTCTCTCTACACCAAGCTACTGATATTATTCGGATGTTCTACAAATGCCTTCAGCTAAAAGTTGACTTCTTTCCATAAGTTTTCTTTCAGGAGTAATATTCTCTGCCTTTTTCTTTTTGGTGCTGTCTCTATGATATTTATTTATTTTCTTGATTTTTGGTGAATTATACGGTAATATGCGTATTTCGCTTATCACTGAATTGGGTTTGTAAATAGCTGTTATCCCTGTTTTGGATGAAATCGATGTCGAAAAATTACGGTTGTCTTCCAAGCGTTCGACGAATTGCCTGACTGTATATTTGGCTTTTCATTTTTTGTTCTAACTTCTAAGGTTTTCATCTTGCCGTTTGTTGTTAATTTGTTATTGTTCTGTTTATCCATTTGAGATGCATGGATTATTACTGCAAGCTCTTTAGATGTTATGTTAAGTTGCAGTTATTTTAGATGTGTTTAACTCTCTGGTTTTCTCGTTTCTTGATTTGTCGATCTTCAAAACTCCGGTCGAATATAATAAAGACATGAATTTTTTTGCCTGTAATGAATTACCCGTCGATGATCTTGAATCGGATTAATGATCGAGGAGTATGTTATCTTTACCACTCTCTAAATCTTAGCAGCCTTTAAAGTTGGTTTTGATTTATATTGTGTATGATTCTGTTGATTTTTGTGGATTTCAATAGAATTCGTCATGTGTGTTCTTTCCGTTAGTTTTTTGGTTTAAAAGCATATTGATTTACATCTTTTGGGTTTAGATTCACAAATTCATGAGTTGAATTAGTTGCTTAGTCGTCTATTCACTTCTGGTGGACTTCCTCTTCGTCTATCTGAATGATTACTATAAGCCTAAGCATTAAGTTCTTCCTTAATGTCAGGTAAATATATGAAGACTCAGTACCAAGAAGTGATAACCAAATGTCGATTTCGATTGCTCCTAGATTGACCTTAAAAACATTGTTCTAGGTTTTCTTCATGAACACAGTGTTTTGAGGTTCTTATCAGTTATTGGTCTATTAGTGGAGGCAGATCATACAATGGACAGGTCAGATACGTCTGGTTTTGTGAGTGGTGGAGGTCGCCCTTCAGGATTTCTTCGTGTTTTTTTCATTTTGATCTATAAGTTTACTTATTAGTCCATTATTATAACCTTCTGCTGGCGAGAGTCTCCATTTATCTCAGAAGTACAGTATGTTTTCCTCTTTCGTCGACAAGCTCTTGAAGAACAATAGCACCAGGGACACCTCTTTACAGTTGAATTGCTTAAGCTATGGAAGGCCTGAAATTTCCAGGGTCGAGAAAGGTCGACCCGAGGGAGTTCCATGTATTTACGGAAATGCCCCTGATGATGGGTGCAGGTTAGTGCTCGGATTGGGACCCGCCCCTAGTATACACTCAGATGATTTCTCAACTTCACGAGGCAACAAAAGCAAAGGACTCTCAACCGGGCATGATTCAATTCTAAAGCTAGGTCTGTCGGGGGGCACTGATGAAGTTTCCAGTGTGCTCGAGTTTTCCACCTCCACAGATTGTGCTTCTGATCAGCTATCTCCAGTTGATAATGGTAATTGTAACAGACTTGTGATCCCCGCTCTTGAAGAGGGTTCAACGACGGGCAAGAAATCCTATGGCTATTTAAGTAACTTTTCTTTGGCTCCAAGACTGGAAAAGGAAAACACTGATATGACAGAAAGTTCTAATTACTCAATGATGAGTATCATGACTGAGACAGCAAACCCTACAGTATCTTCACAATCTCGAGCACACAATATGAAGAGATGCAAGTTTGTGGAGTGTACGAAAGGGGCCCGCGGGGCGACGGGTCTTTGCATCAGCCATGGCGGTGGCCAGAGGTGTCAGAAACCCGGGTGCAACAAAGGGGCGGAAAGCAAGACCGTGTACTGCAAATCCCATGGGGGAGGAAATAGGTGCCAACATCTCGGATGCACTAAGAGTGCCGAGGGCAAAACTGACTTTTGCATAGCCCATGGCGGCGGTAAACGGTGTGGTCATCCTGAAGGCTGTACGAAAGCTGCACGCGGAAAGTCAGGTCTTTGCATCCGACATGGCGGTGGGAAGAGGTGCAAGATGGATGGTTGCACTCGTAGTGCCGAGGGGCAAATCGGTCTTTGCATCTCTCACGGTGGTGGTCGACGGTGTCAGTTCCTAGGTTGTACAAAGGGGGCTCAAGGGAGTACCATGTTTTGTAAAGCGCATGGTGGTGGTAAACGGTGCACTTTTATTGGTTGCACTAAGGGCGCCGAGGGAAGTACGTCTCTTTGCAAAGGTCATGGCGGTGGAAAACGGTGTTTATTCAATGGTGGTGGGATATGTCCTAAAAGTGTCCATGGTGGTACAAATTTCTGTGTCGCCCATGGCGGTGGAAAGCGGTGTGCCGTCTCTGGTTGTACCAAGAGCGCACGGGTAGAACGGATTGTTGTGTGAAGCATGGAGGTGGAAAAAGATGTAAGTTTGTGAACTGTGATAAGAGTGCACAAGGTAGTACAGAATTTTGTAAAGCCCATGGTGGTGGAAAGAGGTGTAATTGGAGTGACGGAAAGTGTGAAAAGTTTGCTCGGGGAAGGGGGCTATGTGCTGCACATAGCAGCCTAGTTCGAGCTCACGGGAGTATGATTATGACTATGAATGGACATACTCTCAGACGAGGTCTCTTCCACGGAGTGGTGGATCCTCTTGACAAACGGGCCCTATCGGACGGAGTGAGCGTGTTATCGGAATCCAGCGACTCTTTCGACAACCGGCCGGCGAAAAGACGGCAGCTCATCCCACCTCAGGTATTGGTTCCTCTGTCAATGAGAGCCTCGTCCTCGTCGGTTGGTGGAAATGTGTTTGATAATCTTGTGGGGCCCGAGGGGCGGGTCCACGGCGGAGCACTGATGTCGTTGCTCGGGGGAGGCCTGAAGAACAGGATTAACGGGGTTTAAATCCCTTTTTTTAACGAACCTTGTATTTGTGATTTCTCTGTTTGTAAACACTGGAATATCTAGCCAAAACTTACTTGTGTATCATTGAATAAATTTGTCATATTATGCTGTATTTTCTCTATACCAGCAGCTCTGTAAAAAGGTATAAATACCCCATGGTGTCTACGAACTCACATTACTGCAACACTCACAGAATCGGCAATGAAAGCACGCTCCATAAATATTTCCCCTCTTTGTTTGCTTTCTATGATCTAATGACTTGATTTGATTTAACGTCAGGTGAATTCATCAAAATTTATGATCGTTATTTAAATCCTGTCACGATTGTTCTTCGAGTTCGATCATTGATCATGTACTTGACTTTATTGCTAACGATTGGAAGCGCAAAAGATGAAAATCATCAGTTTTTTCGATCGGATATCTTCTACGTGAAATTGTCGATTATCGATTGTGATTATTTCCATTAGGACAATACATTTATACAGTTCGCATTTACGGAGTTTATGAATTAATGCAGAAAATAATAATGGAAAACCTTCATAGTTCCAAAGCTCCAAAGATGAAGTCGCAGTCGCTAAACCGCAATGTTGTGGATATCAATGTGCAAAACATAATCCGTCGCTATCACAATTCTGTCTTCGATCCGTACGCATCTGACAGCTCTGGCTCTCCTTCTCCAGTGGCGAAGTACTTCCGCTCAACTGCTCCGCTGTCGCCGATTGAGAATCTGCAGTCGCCGCCGACAAAGGTGTTCAATACGCCGGTGAAGGTCGAGGAAGACGTACTTGTAATGGACGGTATTCTCATCGACACGTCTAGTAAGAAGAACAGTGACAACGGTGGTTTCAGGATGAGGTCATCATCAAAATCGTCTGATTCTAACAGAAGGAGCGGAGGAAGTTCGAATTCTCCACTTTTCTCGTCGTCTTCCTCGGCTGGCGACGGCGCCGAAGGGAGCGAGAATAAAAATCACAGCCTCTACTCCTACAAGGCTCAAAAGTGTCGGTCGCGGGAGAATTCTGGAATATGCATCTTCGGATCCAACTGCCAGGTCCGTACAATCACTTCTTGTTCGAATAATCATAATCTCAACAGTGAATAAGATTCATCGACCTCTGTTATTGATGTACTTCATTTCTAATTTCCAATTCAATTTCTGGTCTATGACTACGCTTATGTCATGGAATTGCGAATTGCAGTTGGCACACGGGAAAGAAGAGCTGATCCCACCGAAAATTTCTTCACCAAGCAAGAACAAATTTGAGGTATATAATTAAACCCTCGATATCAGTAAACACTGAATTCCAATTAATTACTGTGAAAAAGATTCATCGACGGCTGTTATTAGCAATTCTTCATGTTCCCTTATAAAGTACAAACTTTAAAACACGCTGTACATCATTATATTCCTGCCTGAAAGAGTTGTATTTAATTTATAATTTCCGAAGTCAATTTCTGTTCTATGCTAATATAATGGGATGAATCATGTTCATCAAAACAAATAGTATAAATTATAAATTTCTCTCTCTAAAAGCCTTATGATGATGTTATGAAATGAATGATGAATCAATGAATTAGTTCTCTGCGTTACAACCCTAACTGAAGGGGTATATATATATATATATATATATATATATATATATATATATATATATATATTAGGAAATAGATTATTTAGAATATTTTGTTGTAATCATAATATTTGCAAATTATAGAATTTGACCTCGTGTAGACTTCTTCCATATTTCATAGTGTTATGTACGGTAGGATTCCCATATACTTTAGTATTAGTACAGGTTCATTCAATCTCTTGTATAAATACCTAGCAAAAAAGGAGGCTCCTTGATATCACAATCCTCGATTGATAATCTAACTGCAAGTAGATGGACTCTAACTTGGTTGAGAATCGCAAATATCGACCAAAAAGACCAGATGTATATCATCATAATGTAACTGCAATTCGTGAACAGGTCGCACACAGGAAGGAAGAGCTGGTCCCTAGGAAAACTTCTCGGTCAAGCAAGAACAAAGTCGAGGTATAGTTACATTCTTCTTCTTCTTCTTCTTTTTTCTTCTTTTTTTTGTGGGTTGAAATAGAGGTATAATTACGTTCTTGACGTCAATAAATAATCAATGCTAATTGCAGGTATTTTGAATAACTTTCTCAAACTATTTAATTTCAAATTTTTCGTAGGCACATATCTCCGAACCATACAAAACTCCAGGAGGATCAAGTGTGCAACAAACTAATGATGTTGTTTCTCTTTTTAAACCCTCAATTGGCACCCTTACTGCACCTAATTGGTCACCTCAGGATGATGGAATCGAGGTGACGTTACCTTGTGGTTCGACTGGAATACAGAACCCCCCAAGAGATGACGTTGATGAGTATATTCAAAGAGTTCTCTATGGAAAACGTCCTGAGGATAGGTGGTCTGTTTTCACTGAACTTTGCACAGAAGAAGATTGAGGTTTGGATTGTTTTTGCTGAAGAAGGCACTACTTTTCAACTGCATATGACTCAGGTTTTCGTTACAGAACAGAAGTAACAGTTACATACTATTAGTTAGTATTTTGAAGAATTGTCATTCTCTTAGTTTTCAGTTTCCTTTTTCCGAACAACTTATATGCTTATGATAGAGCTTGAATTGAATAAACGCTGTAAACCAGCTTTAACCTTTACACTAGTTTCATATTGTGAAATTTTACTTCCAAGTGTCAATGAAATATAAAGGATGTTTGGAAGTTTTATATTTGGTTTGCGACGTGAGCAAGCCTTCTGTCTTGTTGGGTAAATGTTAGTTCCTGTGCATTCTTGTCGATATGGTCACGATCTGTTCATAAATGACTCTTTACTTTTAGCTTCTTGGATTGTTTTATTGTCATTTAGATTAGGTTTTCAATTAATCTCTTTGGAAAATTAGGATTTTTAAACCCTTCATTAGAGGGTTAGTCCTTATTCTAAATCATGTGATTAATTAATACTTACATTGCTGCATTTGAATCTTCTCAATTTTTCCAACATAGGTTTGAAATTCTGATACTCCCCAGTCCACCTGGTTGTTTTCTTCTCACCTTTTTCTAAATTTACTGATGGTAGCATTGCTCACATCTCACTTAGGCTTGAGCAAATAAAGCACGTATCTAATGGAATCAACTTAAGGACATATGACAGAATTCTAACATGTGGTGTTTCAACATCTTCGTACTCAGTCAAGCATGTCTGCTAGTCCTTATCCCTGACCTCTTCTTAGGACTCTGTATCTTCAAGTCCTATGTCTACTTTTCAAGTCAAGGAGTTGAGACCAGGCCTAACTCTCTATTTAAAGAGCGAGATATTGATGCAGTTACAAGTATGAAAGGTGTGAAAAATCAATTTGTTTATTAATAGAATAGTAAATTGAATGATATTATGATGAGATCCTTTGGGATTGAATTGAAATCTATATATAAATATGGGTTTCAATCGTAATGTTGACTCACTAACTAAAGTTTTTAACTTTTTATATCACTAAACGACTGATCTAACTACGTAATTCACTTTTTTTACTACACATAATGGACCATTATAGTGTTCGTCCGATATAATCCATGTCCTAATGACAAAGATTGTCACTGTACACATATATATGACAAATTGTTGTCAAGAAACAGACCACAACATCTAAATGATGTCTAATACACCTAGGCTAATCCATGTAACACATAATTGAACTTGTGTAACACATAATTGAACTTGTGTAATAATTGGGTCGTCGAACAACTGAAGCAAAACTTCTTCGACTACATAAAAGTCATTATTATAGCTTATAAGAAGGCTATCAGACCACCTAATGACTTTTTCCAAATAATCTGTCGATGTTGAGGCTCTTGCCACTCGCTCAAGGCTGCCTTCAAGTCCGTAAAATCTATCATCTCCTTCATATCAAACATTCTCCTCCCAAAAAACTGTTTCACCAAATCCTTAAAATCCGATAGATCATCTGGCAACTCGCTTTGACACAATACCTTGATCAAGAACCCAAAGTCGTATTATTAAGCTGTATACTTACTGTATGAATCCAGAAAATAATCTAGTTAAGCTGCTATTATTAAGCAGTGTACTTACTGTATGTTCAATGTATGAGTAATCGATGGCATTCTTGTAGATACGTCCAGCAAGCGCAAAACATCGTCAGGAAGCCTAACATTGCAGGAAAAGGTAGTTTTTTTTTTTGCTTAACTTTGCATAGAAGAATGCTTGGATTTGGAATGCCTTTGTTGAAGAAGACAGAGTCTTCGGTTTCTTCACAATGGGCATACGTGGCCCGAAGAGAACTCTCAGCCCTGTCCACCCTATAAATGTTGGGCTACGATTCAGCCCAGCTGGCCAATATTGCAACAGATTCAATACCCAGAATCCAAGTAATTTTGCAGCCCAACAAACCCTTCTATTTCTAAGCCCAGTTCAACAAACCACTGGACCAAATCTGGTGTGCGAATGATGCCCAACTCTCTTACAAATTTTCCTACTAAAATCACTTTCCGATACATGTTCGTATCACGTACAAATATTACTCATGTTTCTGCCATGTATTCATTTTTTAAAATGATATTTATCATGATTGTTTATTTATAATTGGTGATATGTCAATCACTGACTCATTTGATAATAATTAATTTATTATTTTTCTAAATATATAATTTAAGATATCAATTAATTAATGTTTCATATCTGGTCACATCTAATAAATGAGCAATGATATTCACAAATGGTGGACGGTGATGACCAATCAACATTAAGATGAAAAATAGATTATTCTTCATCTATGGATATCTAACTATATATAAAATTAGAAGAGCCACATAATCACTTTGTCTAGGTGCCAATGCCACATTTGGGATTGATTTTTAAGAATTAATTATTTTTGTCATTTAATTTATTCTACTTTCCTTATTTGATATCGTTTTCCTTATTTTACTTTTTTATATGTATTTTATTTTTTTATATGTATTCTAATTTTGAATTAATTTATATAATTTTTGTTTATTTTTTTATATTTAGTGTTGCATGTATAAATGAAAATGTGATAAGAAATCCAAGTTATAACTTACAGTGCCTATTGAATTAATTCAAAAAATGAGAATTAACATTTTTTATATACTTTTTAATTTTTAGATATTACATTTTAATTACACTTTCAATTTTTGTTAATAAAAAGAAGATATATATGGCAACTTGGCATAGTATCACGTAGGTAGTGGTTTTCTATTTTAGAATAAAAATATTTTTAAATATTTAAAAAATTATATAAAAAGCCTCTTTTTAATGTTTATCACGTTAAAATGACAATTTTAGATAGTTTTCATAAGTAATGTGTATTAAGTGGTTCAAGTAGCAGGTAATTTTTTTAAGATCAAATAGTGATTAGTTAAATAATTAAATTTATAATGAATAATTAATTCATTAGAAAATAAATAGAAAATGATAACTTTCATGTCCCATTTCATCATGTCATAAGCTACTTAAAAAATAATTGTTAAAATTATCATATACTTATCTATTCATTTTTCGTTAAAACTTATATTTAGTATTGCATACATTAGTGATGCTTTATATTTTTTTCTTAATTATTTTGCACAAATTTTTGTAACTGAAAAATCAATGTGTGAAGTTTCACTCTTGAATATTTTGCATAGAAATCTTATCATTTCATACAATATACAATCTACATAGTATAAATTCTCCAAAACCTAATATTCAAGAATCCGAGTTCAAAAATATCGTCGTGACTTAATTACTTGAATGACGTTGATGATAAAAATTTTGGCAAAAATTTTAAAAAGAGTATTTCTTTTTGTCTAAATTTTGATCTCAAATATTTTGTTATTACCTAAAATTATTAATGACAATAACAATTATAATAATTGATATGATATTTTTTCTTATAAGATAATGGTTCGGATCAAAATTTGTAAATTATTATTGAAATCTGTAATATTATATATTTTTTATTTTTATTTTGTATTAATTTTTTTTATATAAATAAATTATTTTAATCATTCCGTGCATCGCATGAGGAAAAAATTAGTATGAAATAAATTATTTCGTTCATATATAAATGTAATATATCTATTCATTGGTTGAATTGACAAGGACAGCATTGCAACCAATGGCTAAAATAATTGAACATTTAATAACAAATTCATTTTACAAATAATGATTGATCAGAAAGAATATATGATCTCATGTACTTAATTAACGTCTTGTTCGAGGTTTATTTGTATACATATGATGGCCAACAACTTTTAGCAATTCAATAAAGACAATTTGCGTGTCGACATAAAGTTTAATTAATTAAATGTAAGTCATTTTTAGCAATTCAATAAAGAAAATTTGCCTGTCGACATAAAATTTAATTAATTAAATCTAAGTCATTTTTTTCTTATTGTTTGTTCAGATTTGTCCTCATTATTTAGCAGTTACAATCCGGTACCCACAGTGGGTACCTTACGGCACTCACAGTCGGGAAAAAAAATGATAGGGGTCGGGTGAGGTTCCCCGCCATCAGGGGACAGTTATGTATTATTCATCTAACTTAACGTAGATGCCAAAAAAATTCAAAAAAAAATAAAAAATAAAAAAATTTGGTGTGATGACGTAGCGCCACGTGGTGGCGCCACGTGCCCACTGTGGGTACAATACGGTACCCACTGTGGGCACCATACGGTACCCACTGTGGGCACCATACGGTACCCACTGTGGGCACCTGATCAAATCCGCATTATTTAGACCCGGAATATTAAGCTTGGACGACGTATGTAGAATTTACCAATGCTTGTACGTTGGCAACTTAAGTTATCCACAAGTATGCATTAAATCATTAGTGCATATTTATATGCTGAATTAATTTATGATTTGGAATTTGAAAATATATTTATTATTAAGTGATTCTACAAGAATATTGGATAAAATAAGATATATACATTAATTAAGTGATAAAGACATATGCATCTTTTCATTACCCAATGAAAAAATGACATATCAAAACGTCTATCAAGAATTATTCTTTACTATCTGAATATTTAAATTGGATAAGATTGGATTTGATGGAGTTATTATTTTTGCTACACGATTGTCTTTCCTAAATTAATTTAATTTAATTTAAAATTGTTTGACATATTATTAAAATTTCTTAAAATAATCTGTTCACAAGCAATCTTTCTCGATCGTATCTACCTGCCTTTGCAACTTAAAATCGGGAAACTTGACATTTTTTAAATGTTTTAAATATATATTATATTGTTAACAAGCAATCTCTACCACTCATTTTTATACTTTGTTTATAGAAAATTATAGAAAATGTTTTTTATAATTTCCAAACACTTCGAATAAGTTAAGGTTTTTATTTTTTATTTTTTCTTTGAGTGGATTGAATAAGTTAAGTTGTTAAAGCTTTTGTTTGCTGAAAAGTTGATCACATGTACACTTCATTTCCAACTATATACATTGTATTGGATCCATAATTTTTATCAAACATTTATAGAGAAATGATAAGTGATTAAATTAAATTATTTAAAGAAAATGTTTAATGACTTGTATCCATAACTTTCATCAAACGTTTATTTATAGAAATTATAAGTGATTAAATTACTTAAATTAGATTATGAAAAGTAAGTAAACCACCGGATCGAGTTAGGTGCCTAGAGCTTATTATTTGGTATCGCATAATCATTTTTGCAGTATCTTTTTATACTGAAAATTTATAAACTTTTCAACTATACAAATTTGATTATTTTCTTAAAAATCTCTCTCCAAATAAATTAAATATGAGTAACTTACACACATCGTGACAAAGACCAAAAAACAAAAATAAATTAAACTAAATTTATGTCTATTTTCCCTAGAGTCTCCCACTTACAATATATATATATATATATATATATATATATATATATTGTATGGATACCTTCTCACATAAATTTAGAAGATAACTCTAAATTAAACAAGATTGGATTTTATATATTAATCAATTAGTAACCCGATCGATAGTATAATAATTTGAAAATAACTATGAATAGACAATATATTAATCCAAATACAACGAAATAACTAATTGATCCACATTCTATCTCCTACATCCAAAAGGTGTCTTGTGTTTCTGCAGAACTCAACAGAAAGCAAACTTTCTCCAATTCTTTCCAGTTGAGGGTTTCTACTAATTTCTTGATCAACTGGTAACCTTAATTAATTATTAATACATAAAATAACAGTGAAGACGTACATTTTCAACGCATTCAGATTCATCGAACCTGGACGCCATTTGACAGTTGATACGTACATAAATTTCTCCGATCCTATTTTTCAGTTGTCCAGGTCGTGCATTACTAGGTTACGTATGTATGCGTATCTGTATATTTACATTTACATATATAATAATATGGTTTTTTTATTTAATTCAGTATTTTTTATTTCATGGTTTTGATGGTTCTAGTTTTGTATATGAATTTGTATATCTTTGTCAGAAACGGAGGTGATGATGCGAAGAGGCGGGTGAAGATAGTGGCTTCCATGCAAAGCCCTCGTTGACCTGATTAATCTATTAGGGTTTCGACATAAAGGTAATTAAGCTCTTTAGTTTCCAAAAGGTCGTTCTAGAATTGTGCATCTTGATTACTACATACCAATATACAAAATACAAATACATATGAGTATGTGTTATATTATCTTTGCCTACTGTCTTACATGATAAGTCTATAAGAATCTGAGACGTAAGCTCAATGATTGAGAGAAGATTTACTTTCAATCAGGTGGATTTGTCCATATAAGATGTGAAAGATACTACCGTGTTCGGGTAATTTTTTTTTAGCTTAAAACTAAGTTTGGAGTTAAATACTGATGGGAACTACGAGATGATGTGTGGATAATAATAAGCGATGGTGTAAAGTATAGTCGATATTGATGTTTGACTTTGACTGATAGTAGAAATTAATTTTTAGGTATAAAACAGAGGCTAAGGGAAGCAGAGATGCTAAAATTGGAATTCACTTTGAAAGTGATGTTATGTCCATATGGACAAGGACTTATTGCGTTCGCGTGACACGTGTCGTCTAGGTATGGTCACATCGACGTGATCGCATTCAATATCGATATGATATGTGTCATTTAGATATAATTAGTCTCTTAAAAAGTATACTAAAGTGTGAAGTGTAGGTGAAAGGGGTGTCAAAGCACAGAAAAACATGCTTAAAAAAAAGTGCAAACTATCTATCAATATTTTTCTGCATTTTACGCTTTCTAGAACATTGATAACAAGTCAGTGTCCAATAGAGACAGTAGCTAGGTCAGTTTTCTTCAACTTCTCCGCTTTCATAATTATGATTGCATTCAACTCTCTTGAATGAGAAAAAGTAAAAGTGCACTTCCAACGGCTATCCGCCGCGAATGGAGACTGTAATTCCACACCCCACCTTTATTTTGTTAAGTATGAGCCATTATTAGAGGACATTACCAGAGTTTGGCACGAAGACAACAGCCTACTTAAAGTAAGCAAAGTGGGCTATAAAGAATATTTTCCGAGACGCTAACCATTAAAGTCAACTCATGGCCTATTTATTTCCTATTACTATTTTATGCAATTATTCATGTTAATTATATGGCTTGCATTAATTAAGTACTGTTTACAAGTCTCTAGGATTATGAATGTGATTGTAATGAGATCTAGATTCATTCCTACATCCCGTTGTACTTGGTGCAGTCCTATTCATTTGGTACTAGATATACAGTATTTTTTATTTTAACAGTCATTTTACTTGCAATAAGAAATTCAGTAATGATGGATTGGAGACAACTTAATAGGATAATCTAAACATTACACCATTTCAAAACCTATTAGAAAAGTCGTGTCATGCGCTAGCTTGTGTATGTGTGTGCATATATATGATAAGGGCTAGTTCTCTAGCTTTTCTCAGAAGGCATTCTTGGTGAGTGGTGATCATAGCTCTCTCTCTCTCTCTCTCTCTCTCTCTCTCTAGTCATCACGCCATATTCTTTCATTATTTCATTGATGAGCTTATATATACTGATCTCTAGAAAGAATTCATGCAGTCGACTCTGAAATTTACATGTCATTGTTTAATTATGTAGGTATTATCGTCCCAAAATGAGTAGCCACCGTGTTACAAGCGATGAAGACATAACTCACACAGCTTCTTCTCGTAGGCATTTGGAGAACTTGCCATATGTTCACAAGGTGGGAGTTCCTCCCAAGCAGAGCTTGTTCAAAGAAATAACATATACTTTAAAAGAAACATTCTTCCACGATGATCCCTTGCGCGAGTTCAAGGACCAAACAGGGACCCGAAAGTTGAAGCTTGGCATTCGAGCTATTTTTCCCATATTGGATTGGGGAAGACAATATAATCTTGCCAAGTTTAAGGGTGATCTCATTGCTGGCCTTACGATTGCCAGTCTTTGTATTCCTCAGGTAATCAAAATCTCAAGAATCTTCATAAGTTCATATACTAAGGTTGTTGTCTTGTTTGTGTTTGTTAAGGATTAAGCCCTACTCTCTTCCTACGAGAATGACAATATACAAAGAAACACATGCATGCTATATCAAATAAGAAAACTACAAGGTTTTCTCAACCCCTCAACTCAAGAAGATCATCCTTCTATAGAACCCTTAAGTAGAAAGATTTTCTTGAATATAGGAAAACAGTGATGTCCTCAGATAAGACGAACTAGCCAACTGCTTGAGTCCACCTATGATAAATTTCTTTTCATATAAAAAAACGGTCCTTAAAAATTGAACTTATAGATGAAAATGTCTCATATCAAGTTTCGTCCAAGGCCCTCTAACATCTCAGGATCGACCCTGTAAGTATATAGTATGAATTTCTCATGTATCTTGGCTTTCCATTCCAGGACATCGGATATGCAAAACTAGCAAACTTGGACCCTCAATTTGGGCTGTGTAAGTTCATTTCTTGATCAATGAAAGCCTACTGAATATACCACCCCACGAAAAAGTTGACTAAGAACCTCGGCTTTCGCTCATAACTGCAGATAGTAGTTTTGTACCACCCTTGATATACGCCTTCATGGGTAGTTCACGAGATATTGCCATTGGACCTGTGGCCGTGGTGTCTCTATTACTAGGAAGTATGCTTCAAGATGAGATAGACCCTAAGAACAAACATGAGTACCGTCGACTTGCATTTACAGCCACATTTTTCGCTGGAGTTACTCAGTTTGTACTCGGATTTTTCAGGTATTGTCTATTTGTCTATGTTGCATGTCACTCGACTCCTACGACGAACAATTTCTCATTTTTTAACTATGTTTTTTCACAGATTGGGATTCTTGATTGACTTTCTTTCTCATGCTGCCGTTGTTGGATTCATGGCTGGAGCTGCAATCACTATCAGCCTTCAACAGCTTAAAGGTCTACTTGGGATAAAGAAATTCACAAAGAAAACTGATATTGTCGCTGTTTTGCGCTCTGTGTTCACAGCCGCTCATCATGGGGTGAGATTAGTAACTTCCATATTGTTTTGGTCTTATTTGTTTAGTTCATTATCAAGTTCTCAACCTCGGCCTAGGTGCTCAGTCAACATTTTGACCTCGAGTCATGTTACTCGGCCCTTGGCCCGACTTTTATGTGGGATGTTTGACCTTTGAGAACGATCTTATCCTCCCCATCATATATAGACGGAGGGTGACAATCAGAATTGTATAAAACTAATTCTCTCTTTTTATTGCAGTGGAACTGGCAAACTATCTTAATAGGAGTCACTTTCTTGGTTTTCCTTCTCTTTGCTAAGTACATAGTAAGAACCTTGTAGTTCTTTGAGCTTCCTTTATTAAACTTTGACGCATTTAGATCGTTATTATTTATGGAATATTTCTACGAATAGGGCAAAAAGAACCGGAAATTGTTCTGGATTCCAGCCATTGCTCCATTGATTTCGGTCATCATTTCAACTTTCTTCGTCTACATCACTCATGCCGAGAAGAAGGGTGTCCAGATTGTGAGTATTCATATCGCACACACGAAAAAATCATAGTATTATCATTCACTAAAACTAGGTTATTATAATGTTATATGTTAAAATGTTATTTGCAATTTTCAAAGGTGAACCATATTGATCAAGGCATCAATCCTCGTCTGTGGATGAAATTTATTTCACCGGTGACTATCTCGCAAAAGGTTTCAGGATAGGGGCTATTGCTGGCATGGTAGCATTGACGGTAAGCAAGACACAAGACTGCTAAGGGAGAAATCCCATGTCGAAAGAGTATAAAATAATAAACCAACATATAACTATTTGGCCTACTCCCCTTACAGGAAGCAGTAGCAATTGGTAGGACATTCGCAGCCATGAAAGACTATCATCTAGATGGGAACAAAGAAATGGTAGCATTAGGAACAATGAATATCATTGGCTCAATGACATCTTGTTATGTAGCTACAGGTTCAACTAAACTGCGTACTCTATCTATATCCTGGATACCAAACATGTACTTATCTTTTTCCTTCGCTGCTAATATTGTAGGGTCGTTCTCACGTTCGGCTGTAAACTACATGGCAGGATGTCATACGACGGTTTCAAACATCATCATGTCAGGGGTTGTACTTCTAACACTAGAAGTGATCACCCCGTTGTTCAAATACACCCCGAACGCCATATTGGCTTCAATTATTATATCAGCTGTGGTGGGCTTATTTGACATAGATGCTATGGTCCTTATATGGAAGATTGACAAATTTGATTTTGTTGCTTGTATGGGAGCCTTCTTTGGGGTGGTTTTCTCATCTGTCGAAATAGGCCTTCTGATTGCCGTAAGAAGATTGAACTTTTTTTTTTTTTTTTTTTTTGTGGTTTGTATATGAATGTGTCTCTAATTCTTGGAGGTGTGTTTTGTATGCCCAGGTGGCTATATCGTTTGCGAAGATTCTCTTACAAGTGACAAGGCCAAGAACAGCTGTGCTAGGTAAAATTCCAAGGACTAATGTTTATAGGAATGTTCAGCAATATCCAGAAGCAACAAAGGTTCCCGGTGTTCTCATTATCAGAGTGGACTCTGCAATCTATTTCTCCAACTCTAATTACATTAGGGAGAGGTATAATGTTATTTTCATAACACATTCATTCATAACTGATTTAAGGGTCTGTCTGGGACAGCTTTTGAACCAAAGAATTCGATGAATGTTTAAGTGAGATATATACTTGCAGGATCTTGAGATGGCTAACTGATGAAGAAGACCAACTGAAGGAAAAGAATCTACCAGGAATCCAATATGTAATTGTCGAAATGTCGCGTAAGGAACTTCTAGTATCACTATTTTCCAAACTTTTTCCAATCAAATTTTAAATAAACCTAGACTCATACAATGAAATCTCGCTCTTGCAGCTGTAACTGATATAGATACAAGTGGCATTCATGCCCTTGAAGATTTGTACAAGAGTCTAAAAAAGAGAAACGTACAGGTACCACACAAGTTTCTTACGAGATTCTATGTGAAATAATGATATTTATCATGACCATTTATCCATTATCAGTTACGTGTCAATTAGTTAGTGAGCAATAATTAATTGTTCTAACATCAATCGATCATTGTCATATAATTGATTACGCATCATCATTGCTTAGCATTACTCTTTTCGATGCATTGGACCAGACTGAATACGAGACCATTGTATCAAATTTGCTAGTATTTCTCATTTGTGAAAAATTTACCTTCATCTTGTGTTTGTTCCAACAAAGCTCGTTCTAGCAAACCCGGGACAAGCTGTGCTCGACAAGCTCCATGCATCGGATTTCGCAAACATGATAGGAGACGACAATATCTTCCTCACAGTTTCGGATGCTATTACTACTTTGGCTCCTAAGATGGAGCCTTGAGTTCAACCCCTCGTTGGCCTAACCCACAAAGTTACATGTTTCTGTGTGTGAAGGTGCATTTCAAAAAGGCAGAGTATATGGATACCGAGGAATGTCGATTGAAGATGATGAAATATTATAACTCATGGAGGATAATGTAAAGTTGGGTTTTTATGTTAAGAAACTCTTGGCATTTATACTTCGGCTTTGTTTTCTTGATATGTGGTTCGTTTTATTATGGGTTCTCTTAACTAATAGAAGGATATTATGTTTTATCACGGGTTCTCTAAACTAATACAAGGATACTATGACAGCATTGCACATAACACAAAATTCATGATACTTTTCAAATGACTTCTGATTTTTGCCCTTCTTTCTACAAAATTTTCATTTAGATTTATAATTGGCCATTAGAATCATCAGAATCTTTAGATTCGTTATGATCTGTAGAATCTGACAATAAAATTATAACACTAACACAGATTAAACAGAAAATTATCTACTATCAACTTATCCCAACAACATTCTCAAAATCAACAAACACAAATCTAAGTGGAACCGCGATTAAAATTAAGGTAGATCAAATATTGGAGTTAAGAACGTGTTCGATAAAACTAAAACGATATAGCTAAACATCAATCCTATGTACCAATGACTCAAATCCAAAAGGCCAAGTAACAGAGAATGCCCGGATAGTTAACGCAAACAAACGCATATAACACAATCTCTCTGGTGATCCAATCTCGTAATGAAAACCGAGTATCGAATGATCAAAACATAGCGTGTGATAAAGCGACTAACATGGTGATGAAAAGCATTCCCCAGGACACGACAAGTCCACAAGAACCAGAGTTTCCGAGAGCTGGTGTAGGAGCAACTTCGTTAGCAGGCACGTGCGAGCTTGGAGCACCTGCAACTGTGCTTGGAGGCAATCCTAATGGAGGAAGAGCTGCAAAGACACAGAAAAATACTTACGAATAAATCTAATATATGTAAAAATGACGAGAAGTCGAGAATAGTCCTCAAACAATGAAGAAGATGACAGAATAGTCCTCCAATTTCCTTGAGCTACTTTCTAATTCTGGAAATTAAATCATCTAATCAAGTTTTCTCCCATCCTATCCCAAACACTCCTTTACTATAATTTCACTAAAATTTAAAAATAAGATTAAAAAAAAATGAAAGTAGATACAAACGTATATATAATTAGGCTTATATGATCAGATCTGGTTTTGTTACCTGGAGCAGTACCAGTTATGGAGCCAATGCTCACTGTACCAAACATCAAAGAACAAACAAAATCCATCAAAATCAATACAAATAATTAGAAATTGCAGAATGCATTTAAACTGCTACTATATTCACTGTCAGATGACTTTAAATTGTGCAAATTAATTACAATAGTAGTAAAGTAATACTAGAAAAGAGACATTTAATACTCACAGCCACAGTTACTAACAGAGGGAGCAGAGACATGGCATTCAGAGGGAAGAGCCAAGGCTTTAGTAACATTGAGAGTGACGCCAAATTGTGCGCTGTTTTTAAACCCTTCACAGAGGCACTGAGCGTCTGTTTTGAGCACGGTTTTCAGACCGGAACAGCAGGTTCCTTCCGGCTTCTTCGTGGTGCTTCCGGCGGTCACGAATGACAGACAGTCCGCCATATTCAGCACCAGGCTGGAGCAGTCCACGGCAGGCGCCGGCGCCGTGTGGGCGGCGGAGTCGGCTGTGCTGAACAGAGTGGCCCACAGTACGGAGAGTGTGATCACGGAGAAGAGCAGTGGGAGTTTTGTAGGTGTGCTCGTTCTGAAGGACAACACTGCCATTGTTGATGAGGAATATTGTAGATTTAGAGGCTCTCTGTGTTTGTAATCGCTGTGTGTGTGTGTGTGTTTTGTGGGGGTTGATTTGTTTATTTTGAAAATGAAAGAGGAGGCGAGGAATATGAAGGTTAATGAGGGGTTATTTATGGGTGGAAATTTTGAGGGGTGGGTGGGGGACTGAGCAATGGCGTTTAATGATGGGATCGAGTGGAGGGGGGCGAGTGTACTAGTGTAGTGTCCTAATTCTTAAATAATAATTTAAGGGTCTCTTTGAAATTTTTTTTTATTGGGAAAACATTTTTTAAATTTGATCGAAAGTCTCTTTTTTCCTTGTTTTGCTTTCATGGAAAAGTTTTTTTTTTAATGGATAATTTGCTTTACCTATAAAAATAAGAAAAATGATCAAATTTTATTTAAAAAATACAAAAATAAGGAAAATAATATTATTTTCCAATTTACAAATTAATGCAATCAAACACCTACACCTACGACTACCATTTTCCCTAAAAAAACCTTTTTCCCAAATTCATTTATCCGAAAATCATTTTCCAGCTTTCTAATCAAACACACCATAATTTTCACTTCTAATTCAGATTGATTATTTCCATCAAAACTAATACATCGATAGTTGATTTAAGCATGTGACGGTGAGGTTTAAATTCAACGCATTAGTTTTTTTTTTTTTTTGACAAAACTTTTGCATGTTTTAGTACCATGTTAAATTAGTATATTTCTTTTCAACTGTTAAAATCGACGGTCAGAATTGGAAAGAACAATTAAAGAAGACAATGATAGTAAAAACGGACAGAAGGAATGACGAACAACACTTTATTCTTTTATATGTAATTTTATATGTAAGCAAGAAAATCACCTTACAATTTGTAATTATCATGCCCACTATTAAATACTTGATCATTTGCATAGATTACTTAACTTAATAACTTACGTGAGTCAATTCTGGTGGAACAAACCCAACTTACATGAGTGAACGAGTCAAATTTATATATTTAACTACTATTATCGCCCTATACTGGCTGAATCAAGTATAAAAGTATAAAGCGATAGAGAGAATTTAGAGAATGAATTAAGGAATTCTCGAGGAATGAATTTCATTAATAGCGGCGCATTTATAGGAAAACTTGAATGGTACAACCAGTAATTACATAATTTCATCAAGGGTATAATAGTCATTCACATATAATAATTACATCTTTTACCAAATTATTCCTCCACCAAATTATTCCTCCACCAAATTATTCCTCATAATTCATAACCACCAAATTATTCTCAATTATTCATAACACTCCCCTTGAATAGTATTAATACTGAAATATGTACAGACTTTGTTTATAAAACCCAGTGGGAAAAAACTTGGCTTACCGATTGCGAGGATAGCTTGGAGTGGTTATATCTTCGCTTCATTAAAACATTGCTCCCCGATGTCTACAGTATAGGAGTATTCACGTCTTTGCCTCGTTAAAACCTTGTCAAGAAAATCGATGGAAAAATTTGATCGATAAGGAAAAGAAATGCAATTTGCTCCGTTTGATTTCATATCTTGAGAAGCGATATCTTTACTTACGGTAAATGATATGATCATCGTTTGGATCTAAAGCATTAGCTCCATTATAACTTGATCCAATAGATACACGTATCAATTTCTCCTCTCGTTCTCAATATACCATGAATATGCCTCGTTAAAACCTTATTAGAGGCACGGGAAAAACCAGTGGGAAAAACCCTAATGAAGGAAAAGAGTCATTATTCATGTGAATCACCTTTAAAGTTGCCTCATTAAAAACGCCTTGCTTTAGGAAAACCCTAATGGGATAAAAACCTCGGTCGAGGAAAAAGAGTGCTGTGCGTATTTTATATCTGGTATCGTAAGCATTTCAAAAATCTTTCATACATTTGTATGAGTATCATATACATTGGTTTTATACTCTTCGTTCATTTAAAGTGCATCAATTTTCTTACCTAACTACAAAACATTCACCATGAACATATGCCTCCAAACACACAATTTAAAGCATATAAATTCATCGTAAAAACATGTAAACATATAAGTAAACCTTCATAACTAACTAACATTTAAAATATATCATTTAACATTTAATACTCACTTAATAGGTTATTTCATTCCCAGGGGTTTAGCTCACCCTTTAGGGTACTCATAAACACGAGCTTAGCTCACCGATCCTTTAATTTCCTTTTCTCTACACACACGATCGGTAATTTAACTTTCATGAGCATGCAACATATAATGACCACCATGCTTATCTTTAAACTTGAGCACTAGTCATCATCATCTCATCATCTCATAAGTTAAGGATTTCACATTCACCATTTATCATCTTCAATATATCTCAATACTTTCATTATCATTGATCATATGTAGCGCTACATTTTCATATCGTGTCGACACTTTTCAATTTCATTTTTTTTCCCCATATTGACATAACATCGAGATATCTTATTATCAATCCTCTTGTAGGATTACACAATATAGTTATGTCTATATACTCTTCAAACATATGCCTCCGTTATTAAGACCATCTTTTATAATTTGCTTTGATATATATGATTGAAATATCAACGCTTTCAAGCGTGCTAACTTATCAAAGCATCGTAGGTGATATATGTGATTGTTCATAGCCTTTCATGCATCTTTGAACTTCAAGTTCAGTATTTCAATCAATGATATAACATGATGCATTTCACATATTATTTTCAACCTTTAATACTCCCCTCATCTTTGAGAAAATTTAGAACACCAAAACTCATACAGTTGGTATGATTTTAATCATATATGTTCTCATCATTCGACCTTAATATGAGAATTTAGACCGTTTGCATTTTATTCTCGATATCATTAATTTATTTGAGGACTTTAAATAATTTGCCATATAATATCCCACTTGTATCACGCATACTCAAATCCTTGAGATTTATTCAAATCATTGGGATATATATATATTTACTAGCTTTATCATTAAATCTGGAAATCATGCTCATCTGGTGAGCAAATATTTTGTAAATTTCAAATTTCGAATCATATACACATGTGACTATCTAGTGGATCCATATCATAATATCTAGTAGTCACATGGAGTGATGAAATAGACATATTTCTCATCCTTTATTCCCGGATATATTTGGGATTTATTTCTAATATTGGTAGTAATGATTTCATCATTTATCGAGAACAATCATTGAAAAATTCTTTTCATTCTTCACTTGAAATATTGATTTCAATAATTATTTAAACCGGGATGGTCAATCCGGTTTTGCAAAAGCAGTATTATTGAACTTCTAGTTGATAAATTCTTATATCGATTTCACTAGTATCACGTATAGTGCTCAACATGATTTATCATAAGAAATAATTCAATCGAGCATATTCCATCATCTTTTGGTGACATTATTGTCTACCACTATTCAAACACAGATTCTGACTCATACGCATCACATCAGGCTATTATTTAATTCGAAATCGTAGCTCTTACGCTTCATATTATTTATTTAAAATCGAGTCTTATTTCACACGCTGGCGTCGTATTATTCTATAAATAAATCATCAAAATTATTGCAAAATTCATCCTAACAAGGGTCTATATACATTATAATGGATCATATGCTCTCAAATCTTGAAAATACTATCCATCACTACCGATTAAAATCTTAAAAGGATTTATCGATGTAAGTGGAAAGATTAAGGATGCTAATGAATAAGGGTATCCCACAAGATATCCGATGCTTGATTGAAGCAAAGGTTGATTATCTGGTGAGGTTTCAATTCCCCTCTAAATACATGCAGTAATGGGTAAAAGTAGTTTTTTCAAAGAAACGGAGAGCAAAAGATTAGGAGGATGCTACAAGTGTGCTCGATGGACATGTGACACTTGCTCGATGTAAATCGTGAGGTACTTGTCGTAAATCGAGAAGATAAAATAGCATTCATTAAGGATGGATTGAGTAAGGAGCCTTTGGATGATATTCAAGCGTGCTCTTGAGACACATCACAATGGACACGTACATAAGGTGAGCTAATGGCCTTATGGGCCAAATTCAAAAGATCAACAAAGCGCGTTCTGATCTTGAAAAACTTACTTTAGAAGATCACATTTGTAAATTTAGTAGAAAATTTTAGTATAATAATTTTCTCATATTAATATGAGGAAGCTCGGTGTAATAAGATCAATGTTTTTCTTGTAATTGTAAATATTGTTTTTCGATTTTAAGATATATATATGTATATATATATTATTTTTCAATCATAAACCAGATATATGTCATTTTCACTTAAAAATTTTTACGCATTTTTCTCTTTCATATTTGTCAAAAAGTAAATAGTGCACTCAATTATTGGTTTGAAAATTTTCTTTAAATAGAGGGATTCATATATCTCTCATGTTCATACATTAAAAGTATAGTGGAAAAAGAGAGATAGGAGTAGAGATGGATATGGAGATTTTTAGAATCATCTGCATAAGTCACTTTACCTCGCCATATTAAAAGCAGTATGTATTCTTGGTGGATCTAAATTGGTAGGCCATATCAATATGTGGATATGGCAAACCATTTAATAAAAAGAGTTAGGAGACAAGAAATCAATATACTATCACGGAGGAACCGACAACAAACTTTTAGCTAGACTTATAATGGCGCATAATCATGGGGAATAAGAGTTTGGCGTAATACCTTTCCATCTAGTTGGATCTAATACTCGGGTGGGCCAGTTCTACCATGGGTCCAGCGGGGTTGGGGCTACAAGCGCAATCCATCCACAAGCTGCATGATGTATATGATGAATAATAGTGATGCTTTCATTGTCCTTCGGTGACTACAACACCTTTGGAGGAAATATTCAATATAGCCTCGTTGTACGAGTGGAACTTTCGTATCAAACCAATAGGTTTGTTGAATATTAATAATTTCTTTGATGGCTTACTAAGCGTTTCTAGATCGAGTGTAAATAATAAGTTTATCTCTCATTCAATGAGAAAAATACTTATCTCTGCTAGTCTTGTTGATGAACTACTCATCAAATTTCATGCGTATGTTCGAATGCTGTGGAAGCCGAGTCCGAGTCAGTCAATACCCTTGGTGTCAGCGAAAAGAAATTCGGATCACTTTAAATATTTCATTATGAATCCTAATATTGATGGTGGCGAGTTCACGAAGTATTTATACTCTGAGAGTGCCTTCCTTAATGGGTTCAATATATATTTACTTTTCGTATTTCTATATTTTGAGTATTTATTGCCATCTTTGATATTCTCAATATGTTCATTATTTGTTTTGTACTTCTTACGGAGTAATAATAATATCATATTGGCTTTATTCAAATCACAATCTAGTGATTATGCTTCTTCAGAGCATTTATTCTCATATTAATACAATCTCATATCATCGATGAGATTACTTCATATAATCTCTCATGCGATATATTTTTCTTTGATTTATCAACATGGGATCTATTGAGCATTTTATTTTCATCTATTTATCAATGGTAATCTCGGGTACCACTTACTCAATTTTTTCTCCATTAATATTCGGTAAATATGGAGAATAAATTTTATTCTTATTGTCTACTTCTTCAGAGTAGGATTAGAATGTTTGATCAACTACTTCTTACAGGTAGGATTAGATTATAACCAATCGTGTAGTATTACCCACCACATTGGAAATATATGCAGAAATCTAAAGTGCGTAAATTTAAATTGCAGTAAATTTCCTCCAATAGGTGGTCGAACCTACCTTATGGGAATTATTGCGATAAATATAAATTACGAATTTAAATTCGCGAGAATTAAAATGCATAATGATTAACTACTTCTTGAGTAGGATCTGCTTAGTAGAAGGTATTACCCATCACTTAGCATATAAAGTGCGAAATATATAAAACCTTCCGTTTAGTGACGGTTGAACCCCATCATCAAGTAGGAGGTATTGCGAGTAATTAAATTGCGGTAAATAAAGTCACGAGAATTAAATATTGAGCTAACCCCTGCGGGAGCGATTTGTTCTTCTAGAGCAAATACTGCATTCTTCTGAAGCATCTTATCCTTCTAGAATAAGTACATTATGTAATTGAATTTCTTGAGAGTTACATTAATATTTCGATCTATTAACTCAAATGGACTTCAAGTCATTTATATAATTAATGGATTTAGAATTTCTTCATGAATATTCGATCCATTTTCCTTTATCGTCAAAATTAGGTCGGTTTTACCTAAGGGTAAAATTGTCCATTCAATTCGCAAGGTAAAATTGTCAAAAATATTTTATCAATGTTTTACGATTGAAAATTATCTCCTTTCTACTTAATTTATCAATATCAAAATATTCAAGGACTATTTTGTAACTTTTTCAAAAGTTGGGGTACTGATTTGTAAATTTTGAAAGTTTACCTTATCAATATTGGTGTGAAATCGAAGATCTCGTTAAATCGAGTATAATGGAGTCGAGAAAATTTGATTTTGATAATGTATGATCCTTATATCTCGAGAAAACGAATGTTATAGTTTAATATATTATTATATTCTAAAGTAATGTATATATACATATATATATTTTTACCTTTGTCCATTTCTGATTCGTGTTTTCTTCTTGCTTTTGCTCACCATCTCCCAAAGTTAAAAATCCACATGGAATCTTGGTAATTAGTGCACAAAACATTTATTATCACAGTAGAAGGAAAAATCAACTCGACGGTGGAGACTCCATAATTTAATTGGATTTCAAATTGTGAAGTTCTTGGAGTGATTGTTCTAGGTTTAATAGGAGTTGAGGTTCATAGCTTCCAATTCTCTCTCGCTGGTATCATATTTTTGATTCTCGAGACCTAAAATTAAATTTCAGTGAAAAAGGATCAAGGATGTTTATAATATTTGCAGTAAGGGTTTCGTGGAAAAAGAGGAGTCGTTTGAGGACGACACGAAAGTGTGAGAATCATGTTCGGAGTTTGGGAAATTTCAGTATATTTGTTAATAGTGTTCCAAATAATAATAATTCGGTTTACGTGTAAGATCATCGTTAGATGCTCGTAGAAAGCATACTCCTTCTTATTACTCAAATGGCTGAGACTGTCTGATAACGTGTTATAAAAGTATAGAAACAATAGAGAATTTAGAGAGAATGAATTCTAAGGAATTCTCGTGAATGAATTTCATTAATAATCTGCTCTATTTATAGGAAAACTTGAATCAATAAGTAATTACATAATTTCATCAAGGGTATAATAGTCATTCACATATAATAATTACATCTTTTACCAAATTATTCCTCCATCAAATTATTCCTCCACCAAATTATTCCTCATAATTCATAACCACCAAATTATTCTCAATTATTCATAACAGGAACAAAAGCTAGGCTATTTGTTCAAACTTTTATAAAACCACCTTAGAAGTCTATATTTTATTTACATTTACTTTCTTTGCACACTTCTGAAAATTATTTCTCCACTGCTCATTTATTTATTTTATAAACCTGTAGTAACAAAATTACAATGTTTGTTTAAAAGTGTTTTTTTTTTGTTTTTTTATTTAGAAGTCAAATTCTATTACTTTAATAAATGTCAATCCATTAATATCAACAGTCTATATTTTATATTATCATTCACTATTATCCACCTATCTCGTGAACTTTGTCATTCACATTATTTAGCTTATAAATTTAACATTTAATAAAATAAAATATTTTGATCAGGTGTCCACAGTGGGCACGTGGTGCCACCACATGGCGTCATGTCATCACACCAATTTTTTTTTTAATTTTTTTATTTACGTTAAGTTAGATGAATAATATATAATTGCTCCCTGATGGTGGGGGGCCTCACCAGATCCCTATAATTTTTTTTCTCAATTATAAATACCGTAAGGTACCGCGGTACCCATAGTGAATACCAGTTCGTACTGCCAAAAGTAATTTTTAAACTACCTCGGCGAAACGTGACAAGACAGCATGAACCGTGAATTTAGCCATGCATTTTGGTCAATGGTAGGGATTAGACAGTGGATTCCAGCTTCAGAAATGATTGGTCGAATCCCTGCTGATTTGATCTTTGTTCTTTATGCGGCGCAACTTCGAATTTTGAGTCATACATTTTCTCAAACGGGACGATTTCACATCGAAGTGGCATGATGCATACGCGAATGTGCAATTATTTTATCATATTTATGTAACACATATTATTTTAATATTTGAGATAGTGAGTTAATATTAAGACGATGATTTCAATTATATTTAAAATGGATAATATCATATGTAATTGTTCTCCTGTTCATTATGCAATTAAGGATGCATGTATAAGCCCGACATAGCATACCACACCGGACACATGCCGGACGTGGCACCCACATCAATTTGGCATAGCACTCCACGTCGAGTGTGTATATGCTCCCCTGGCCACATAGTGAGCAAGGGAGTAGAAGCTCAATATCATATATATATATATATATATATATATATATATATAAAATGATTTATAATTAGATTTTCAACCAAAATGCCAAATTACCAATTCGAAATAGCTATTTATCTTTTAATTTTACTTTCATTTTCAAAGTGGTACATGCTATTATAATCATCCCACCTGACGAGTCTAACATTTTCGTTGATCGCATTTTCAACCAATCTAAACTCTAATACCAAATGTGACGCCCTAATTCACTTGGGATTAGGTCTATTCATTTTTTAATTTTATTTTTTATGTGTTTTAAATTATAAAGATAAATTTCTCATTCTATTAAATTTTACAAAAGAAAATAAATTAGTAACGATCTGGTACCCACTGTGGGTACCTTACGGTACCCACAGTCGGGGAAAAAAATTTTGGGGGTCGGGTGAGACCCCCCGCCATCAGGGGGCAGTTATGTATTATTCGTCTAACTTAACGTAGATTCCAAAAAAAAATTCAAAAAAAATTTCAAAAAAAAAAAATTTTGGGTGTGATGACGTGGCGCCACCATGTTACGTGACGCCACCATGTGGCGCCACGTGTCCACTGTGGGTACCGTAAGGTACCCACTGTGGGCGTCTGATCATTTCTACACATTGGTATTTAACAAAAATTCTAACTCTCTGCCACTGCCCACTCATTTCTTTTTATTTATTTACGAAGAAGTTCAAAAAACAGTTCATTCTTTACAATGGCATGCGATGATTTTGATTGATGGATTCCCCACAAAGCAATAATTGAATTGTAATCAAATGCGACGAAATGGTCCACCATGAAAGCCAGAATCTCTAATTTTTTACCATGTCAACATGGTAACTTTTTATCATAGACCGACTTTTTAATCATTGTGTCAGTTTTTATAATTTTTTTTAATCTTTTTTTTATCATAATTTTTAATTTATATCTGAAAAATTATTTTTTGATTTGAATAGTAATCATAAAGAACCCAAAAGAAGAGCGTGTTTTAGTAGAAAATACACTTTCTTATCAGCATTTGACTCAAGTTCAAAATATCAGCCTTTCCATACAATCCCCAACTTATTTAAAAAAAGATAATAATAATAATAATAATAATAATAATAATAATAATAATAATAAAATACAAAAAATGTGAAAAAAAATGAATAATATCTCCAAAAATGTTAGGCTTAATTATCTACTTTCGAAAAGCAAAAGGGATTCAAGAATAACAATTTATATGATTTGCTGGGACGTGAAACGTGGTCATAATTTTATCTAAAAGCGTGTTGTTATGATTTATGCTGGTGGGGATCAATCCTTGGGACGTATTATTTTGATCCAAAAGCGTGGTTAGCAAAGGGCCCCCAAGGCACGCCATACATGAGACCTTTCGGTGTTATCCCCTACAAGGCTACAATTAATAAGTTCAACTTCTTTGAATCAATCACTATAAAGTTCTTACCGTTACAATCTCATGCGACAACTTTTCATTTGTAATTTTGTCTTGTAATTTTTTTCCTTTTCCTCCTTACATGCAATTGCTTTGACCAACGTGTCTTGGGTAAATTTTTTTTCGTGGGACCTTCTTTTTTTTTTTTTTTTGGACCAATACTTTCTCTTCTTCAATTAATACAACTTTTTTTTATTCACATTCAATTTATTTTCTCTCTTTCGTTTTTTAAACTATTCATACATTGATTTGATAATTTTTTATAATTTTAATATATATCTTTAATTATCAACAGCCCATCTAAAAGTAATAATTTGATCAAATTTAATGTGAAAAAAAAGGCTCTAAAAGGTAAAGTTGAGTAAAATCTGAAACTCAAAGGGACTAACTTGCACAATCTGATAACATTAGGGACCAACTTGCACTTATAGAACTTCGTGTGCAGATTTGCTATTGGGCAAAAGAACTCTCATACATACCCAATACAGGCAAATTAGCCCAATACGGCCCAGTTAATACCCATCAGGAACTGCACGGGACCAAATGCTGCATGTCAGACCCGAATTCGACTGAAACCGAGGCCCGCCCCGCTTCTCTGCCACGGCCGTCGCCGCGGTAATGCCGCCGCGCCGTAGTGCATGAATCTCTCAAACAGTTCGTAATTAGCATAACTGGTTTACAATGTTCAATCTCAGATCAATCATTAAGCGGTAAATTTGCATCCTGCATGTAAGCCTTAATTTTTGTATATCTAGATTTCTGTGGATAATAATCGATTCCCAGCTGAACTCGGCCGTTTCGAGATTATTCAAGAAATTATAAGTGAAATGCAAATTTGACATGCTCCATTGATCATTATGTGCTTGTTGTCGCTTAGACTTCCGTTATCATGTAACTTAGGTGTTTGTAGAAATGTCTCAATGTGCTTCTCTTCTTCATTTCGCATGCATCAGCACTTGAACTGTTTTCTTTGCTCTTGTTTGATAAAATCATTCTTGGTTTTAAGCTTTAATGCTTCATGATTGGTATTGTGTCCTTATGCAGAGAGTCTTTGTTTTGGTATGATTGGCTTGTAAGAAGCACTTCAATTCTTTCACATTTATCAGAAGTCACTTCATTAACGGGTTCTATTTGCCATGGTGGATGTATTAACTCGAGGAACTATCATTCGACGAAATTTCTTCCACCATGTACCTATGGATCATTTCTTTCGAAGGCTTCAACTGTTAAACAGATGCATGGATTTGAGCTACGTAGTTCTTGTTTGAAGCCAAAAAATGGTAGACATATGAGCAATTCATCAATTGAGCTGAAGACAGAAAATGATGTCGTCAGATTTAACCTTGGAGACCAGATAGCGAAAGGGGGATCTCAAAAGAAAGGAAAGAAGACCTCAAAACGGTTTAAAATCTCGAGGAAAGCTAAGCTAAATGAACTTAGATTCTTCAGACTAAAAGCAAAGAAGAAAATGAATTCTCCAAATCCAGAAGTAAGAATAAGATACAAGCTTGAAAAGGTCAGTGAACTAAATGCTGTTGATGGGATGAAGTTCTTCGATTTTGATTCCTGTTCGTGCCTTGATTTTATGACTAAGACCCAATTTCTTTTGTCAGGCGAAAAGAAAGGAAGAGTGGTTGATCGAGAAGTTGAGGAAATATGATGTACCAAAAGCTCCACGGGAAACGTATGATCCCGAGATATTGACTGAAGAGGAGAAGTTTTACTTAAAGCGTACCGGTGAGAAAAAGAAAAATTACGTTCCAGTGGGGAGACGAGGAGTATTTGGAGGTGTTGTTCTCAATATGCATCTTCATTGGAAGAGGCACGAGACAGTTAAGGTTATTTGCAAACCTTGTAGGCCTGGGCAGGTTCATCAGTATGCTGAGGAACTTGCTCGGTTGAGCAGGGGTATAGTTATTGACATAAAGCCAAACAATACCATAATATTCTATCGGGGAAAAAATTATGTTCAACCAGATGTTATGTCACCTCCAGACACCCTTTCAAAAGACAAGGTAGTGAACTCTTTCCATCAGTTCTATGTTGAACAAATGTAGTTATCTGATTACCCCTAGGGGTCAATTTGGATTTGCGGCTTAATCGCCTAAAGCGAGTTTCGGATAGTCGACTTCAAAAAGGTTATATGATAGCTGATTAAAGTTTAGCCTAACATTGACAGGTGTCTTGTTTGTTTTGCATGAACAAACACAAAATATATATGCACAATCAAGAATTTACAGTATAGTTTTATAATTTTTACTTTTAACTGCAGGCTCTGGAAAAATATAGGTATGAACAGTCCCTCGAGCACACAAGTCAATTTATTGAGAAATTGGAGAATGAGCTTGAAGAGTATCATAAACATCTTGCTCGGTATAAGAAAGAGGAGGAGAATGTAACAAAGGAGGTAGGTCTTAATACCTGAGGCTATACGATATTTGTATTTACTTCGTAATTTGATTATTTTGGCTGGTATAAAGAATATATTTGTTGGCATTGCGTGTTCCAGTTGTTTATCTACTCCTTTCTTTTTCTCCCATTACTTGTTTTAGAGAGTTAGTTAATACATGGTGATCTTGATGTCATAATGATCTTTGTGGTGGTTTAAATAAGCTTTGTCAGTTTAAGGCACTCTAAACCTGTGACTAAATGTTGAGAACAAAGCTACAGCGTCATGCCCAAACTTTTCCAGTAAGAGCATCTATTTAATTTCCGGGAAATAGCGTTGCTCTGTCCCCTATGATATGGTAGATTGTGGAAATAATCGAAATAAACTAATATTGTAAATATTTAGTTTCCTTTCACAATTAGAATTCCTTGTACGATAGGTAGGTGTAGTCGAGGTAGGACTCTTACACGTTGTACCCTATATTAACACACGTTTGGTGTTAGTGAATCTATATACTGGAAAATTATTCTCTCAGTCTTATGTCTTTATGGTATCAGAGCTAGGGTTCATCTAGCCGACCATGACGGACGAAAGGGAAAATACAGAAGCCAAAGAGGCCAAAGAGGCCGTGAACTCACACGGCCTTGACTCCTCCTTCCAGTTTGTAGTTGAAAAATTCAACGGGAAAAATTTTCTTGAATGGGCACAATCCATCAAGTTGGCAATCGACGGCAAAGGGCGATTGGGGTATCTTACCGGCGAGACAAAAAGACCACTGACAGAGGGAGCACAACAGCAGCGATGGAAGTCCGAAAACTTCGATGGTGATGGCGTGGTTGATCAACTCAATGGTCCCATCCATCGCGAAAACGTACCTCTTCCTTCCAACAGCAAAAGACATCTGGGATGCACTAAAAGAGACGTATTCATACCCAGAAAATTTCTCCTATCTCTTCGAATTGAAGACGCGACTGTGGAATTTGAAGCAAGGTGATAGGGAGATCACTGAATACTACCTGGAGATAAAATCGCTGTGGCAGGAGCTAGACCTTAACTGCGAAGAAACGTGGGAATCCGCAAACAACAGCGCTAAATTCAAGAAGAGGCTTGAGAACGAACGAGTGTTTGAGTTTCTGGCTGGCTTGAATTCGTCATTGGACGATGTTCGAGGGAGGATCCTCGGAAGAAAACCCCTACCGACGACTCGCGAGGCCTTCGCAGAGGTCAGACGAGAGGAAAGCCGCCGATCGGTGATGTTGAAGGAAGGAGAGGGGCCAGGCTAATCGAGGCTCGTTGCCAACCGAGTGAGGGCTATTAATGGACTGAATGGGCCGGCTAAAGGTGGTAGTCAAAATGTGCCAGTGAATGGGTCTCTAAATGGGCCAGCAGCTAATTGGGTGAAAGGCAGTGGAAGTAACACGGGTTCGAGTCAACAACGAAAAAGGCCTTGGTGTGACCATTGTAAAAAACACGGACACAGGAAAGATGAGTGTTGGGAATTACATGGGAAGCCAGCTGATTGGAAGCCCAGACGGTCAGGGAAAAATCACAGCTACCAAGCTTCAGTCGACAGTTAGAGCAGCCAAATTGAACAACCAAATTTTATGTTTAATCAAGAACAGATGGAGCAACTCTACAAAGTGTTTACTAGCTTCCAAAACTCCAGTAAGCCTCCCAATGTCCCCTCAGGTACATTAGCTCACAAAGGTAATATTTCCGAAGCCCTCTTCACTTCGCAAATTAATCTCCCTTGGATATTTGACTCTAGTGCGTCAGATCACATGACCGGATCACATAAAAAATTTTCCACGTATTTCCCGTGCGCTGGTAACATGAAGGTGAAAATTGTAAATGGGCCTCTCTCTTCCGTTGCTGGAAAAGGGAATATCACCATCTCCAATTCTATCACCTTAGAATCTGTACTTCATGTTCCCAATTTAACTTGCAATCTTTTATCAATTAGTCAATTGACAAAACACTCAAACTGCTCGGTTAATTTCTTCCCCTCTTATTGTGTTATTCAGGACCTATCATCGGGGAAGACGATTGGTCGTGCTAAAGAATATGAGGGGCTATACTACTTTGATGATGCTGCCAAGAATAAAACTGCAATTTGTGATTCTGTTTTCCTTTCTAGTAATAGTGATATCATGTTGTGGCATTTTCGAATGGGCCATTCTAGCTTCCAGTATTTACAACGATTGTTTCCTCATCTTTTTTGCAATAAAGATATTTCTCAATTACATTGTGATGTGTGTCAGTTAGCCAAACACCAACGGACGTCGTACTTACGATCTAACTACCAACCTTCCAAACCCTTCGCCGTTATCCACTGTGATGTGTGGGGACCCTCTCGTATTCCAAATCGTAGCCACACAAAGTGGTTCGTCACTTTTATCGACGATCACACACGAGTTTGTTGGGTTTATCTCCTCAAAGAAAAGAATGAAGTAAAAACCATATTTAAAAACTTTCATTCCATGATCCAAACACAGTTCAGTGCCCAAATACAAATTCTACGAATAGACAACGGTACTGAATATTTCAACTCTATAATGGGGGATTACCTACGCAAAAACGGGATAATCCACCAGAGCTCTTGTGTCAATACCCCCCAACAAAATGGGATAGCTGAACGGAAAAATCGACACTTACTTGAGGTTGCCCGGGCCCTTATGTTCACCACTAGCATGCCCAAAATTTTTTGGGGTGACGCCAATCTCCCCTGTCATACTGGAAAATTATTCTCTCAGTCTTATGTCTTTATAGATTATATTCAAAATATAAAATGTATTATTGTTATGGTTGCCAACTCTTAATCATGGATTATAGCAATGAAAACAACAAATCAACTGAAATTCGAAGATCCAATCAATAATATAATTGATATATTAATGTATTTTCGGCCCCAAGTGGGGAAATTACAACTGATAAGAGAAGGGAGGTGAAGGGGAAGGTAGAAAAAGGGGTTAGAGGAGACTCAGAGAAGAAAGAAGTAGGGAAGAAGAAGAAAAAAGGGGGATCGAGGAGAGCTCAGAAATCAGAAGGGAGAAGACGAAGCTTTTGCCAAATTCAATCTGCCGAGAATGAGCTGCTCTTACGGCTTAAAACAGCAACCACAGCATTGGGCCGACATTTGGACTAAGCCCAAGTACCCCAACCATATTGGGCTTCTATTATCCATCTCATGACAATTATGTTCGATAATTTGAGCTTTTTTGATGAGTTGGTTCAGGCAGACGAACCGGTAAATTGAAGAAGACAAGAAAAGGTCCTTAAGTGAATCTATTGAGTATAGATCACCAACCTTCTTATCCTGAATATTATTTCAATTGAAGGATACAAAGAATTGCACTTTATTTCCTTGTCTGTAGGAATTCAAATTTATGCATTTGGTTTATAGTTTGATTGCCCCTTTCTTTCTCTGTACATTTTACAGTGATCCAGTGTGTACAATTTTTTAGAGCCTCAAGGGACCAGTTACCATGGGGATGGTGAGCAGCATGAGTCTTGAGGTTGGTATCAAGTGTCTTACCACGGCGGCTGCGCATGAATTTTTTTGAGTTGTGGATATTCCAATTCGGAGCAATGAGTGAAGTTCCCTTTAGCCAATCTCGCAAATGATATTAACATGTGGGAAGATTGAAGTTTCTTAAGGAGTATGGATTTTCTTTCCTACTCTTGACTGGCAGCTTATCCTGGCCAACGCAAGCAACCGTCTATCTCAACAGCTGCAGGATAAGCTATGGGAGGAGTTTCACCTAAAGTTGAATCATGAAGAAACATCATGTTCGTCATTTTGGTAGTTGATTGTGAAGGAAGAAAGACAAAATTCTGGCCGTAAAATTGAGGCCCTTCAACATTGCATTCGATCATAGTCTCATTCAAGGAGTTTCTTTGTTGCAATTTCTTGCTTCCGATTTATCAAAAGGTGCTTGGAAATCTTTGCCAGACGCGTACTTACAAAGAACAAAATTTCAACTTTATTTTCCTATTCTTAGCGTTCGGTCTTGTTTGGCCTTGCTATTTGAGACTGAAAATCAGATTTTATGACTCAATTTAATCTCATATTTGTTACCCCTTTTGTTTTTTTTTTTTTTTCTATGAAGCATTTGTTGGGTACTGATATTACTAAAATTTCATCCAAGGAGAATTTTAGCGTTGGTCTTTTTGAGGATTCTATTTTCCGCATTGTTCAAATTTGAACAGGTCACTGCCTTTTCATTTTGAAATAATAGTACAACTACTATAGCTATCTTTAACAATTTCTTGAAATCTCACTACAGCTTTTTTTGTCTTATGTAAGCAACAAAATGTTGATCATCATTTCCTGTAGAATGACTGCAACCCTGAGTAATGCAACCGTCTTACTTAAGTTTTTCCCGAACAAGCCAGCAGTAACAAACCAAAATTACAAAGCAAACTAACAACTAAGAGAAGATCTACACACAAACATTCTTCTATCAGCAATCAGCGACCTATAAACACATATAACACATAACTTATAGGAAACCGTTTCTGAATTGGACGAAGCATCATGGACTCAGAAAAAGTAAGCGCGCTATTGAGCGATCCACAGAATTTGTATCAGTGTCCATGTTCACAGATCCAGTGAACCTAAAAACAAAGATCATTCTCAAGAATTATCTAACAAATTCAACAGACAAGCAAAATGCATAAGCTTTTGGCAGAATGCCTGAATATTTGGAGGACTAAGTAAAGTATAAAATGACATACTTATTTGCTGCTTGAGCCATAAATGTTTCACTGCCATCTGTTTCATATCCACAGTTACTGTTCAAGTTTTCAAGGTTTTGTCTTTGTTCAGCAGTCTTTGCTAAACGATATAAACTGTCCCTTATGCATAGCTTCGTTGTTGAGTCCAACTAAACAAAAAATGTTAACAGCAATCAGTGTTGGATACGCGTCAAGGCATGGATCTCTATAAGAATGATAGGCAGATGACATAGGGCATGAAACCTCTTAAGATCTATTGAGTAGAAATAACAATTGAAAAAACAAAAACAGAAACAAAAAAAAAAAAACAAAAAGCTAAAGAAAAGAAAAGATGTAACTTTAGTTTTTGTTACCGTGACAGGCCATGTGCTTACAAGCTTTTACAATGTATGTGTGCGCATATACCCAGTGGACAATTTATCATGCCGGTCCCTTTCTCTCATTTCACTGCTATGGAAGAGGGCCATAGAATGAAACTATGAATCACTGTGCCCCCTTGAAAGCTCTGTTACCCACAGATGAGAGAGATCAGGGAAGGCAACGGAGAGTGAATTACTAAATATTCCAGATATATTGAATCACTGATCTAAGAGCTTAAGGAAACTATTCAATTTTTAAAAGCTCAAACTTTTGGTCAATAGCATGCCAATATGAAAATAACTTGATATTAATCATATGACAAAACAACGAGGACTTGCACACAGTGATTTTTAGTCTTGGACATGCCATATAAATTAATAGATAAACTACACCTTAAAGAGTCCACGGCGCATTAACAAATTTCAGTATACCAGAACTCAGAGCTTGAATAATTTTGGTTCCCCTAAAAATATCCAGAGAAGACATTGTACCTGTTCTGTGACATGTTGGAGCTGGCGAATCCCAACTGCTTCAGGTGAAATATTATCGCAGTCTAGTGCATCACGTGACAGCCCATAAGGATCTTGACCCAAATCTGGCTGTTGATGTCGGATGTCCACATATTGGAAAGCTGGACTAGAAGCATCTTCGTAAGGACATTGAATGACTTCACTTGTCAGGTTACTGAAATAGCTAAAAGAACTACCGTTTCCAAAGTATTGTTCTTTTCTCTTTCTCTCAGATGGGTTCTGGTTCTTTGAATGCATCTTGTACTCATCAATCTGCGAAGTTTTTCACATTGTTATTGTTTACCTCGAGCACAACAACAATTAAAGTCTCTCATATGGGTTCAGGTTCTTGGACCAAGGAACTTTCACTTGTTTAAATAACAATTAAAGTCACTGACCTCATCGTTAAGAGCAAACTCGTCTGTGTTGTCTGAGCTTGAAGGTCCAATAGACAGAGGAGAATCAAATTCATCTCTGCATAGATGCAAAGAACTTTCTTTTGGTTTGACTGGTGTTGCTGAGGCTGGATTATTAATACTGCAGATTGTGTTCGGTTCTGGACAAGGAAACTTAAAATCTGACTTTGGCGAATCTCTAGGTCCTCCTTGAGCATCGGGTAATGAAAACCAACCAAATTCATCGTCACTGCTTACTCCAAGTCCAAATGTCGAATCACAACTTCTTGAAAACGGGGATCAGAATATTAGCAAAATAAATGATGCAGCGGAAATTACAAGCACTTGATTCCAAAGGAGAAGGCAGTTACCTAAACATCATGTCAACATCTTCAAAATTATCAAAGAAGTTGAGATCACTGTCCATTTGAGGAGTTTCCCCAAGTGGATGACAGTAAGAGTGGCCATGACCTGCAGTACTCTTCTCATCATGTATTGCATCATTTGAAGAACATGTAGTACCAATGGAATCTGCATTATTGTTACTGAAATAATGACCTGATGTTTTTGGATTATCAGATATGAAACCAGGGGCATATCTGATTGAATTGCTATCAGGAAACAAGCTTTGTTGTGTGGGGAACAACGAGTCATTTTCCAACATTGTCCTCCTTCTACTGTATGCTTTTTGTTCTCTTTCCAGATCAACATATTCATCACTATATCTCTCTTTAAAATTACTTGAAATATGACTCACGCCATGGGCAGGTTTCTCGCAACCATCGCCGTGAAAGGAAATTCTGTGGGACCGTTTGTCACCGGTTTGGGGCACTATATGGTCATCAGGATCGCAATATTCATCCCAAACTCTACCTTCAATCTGTTAAGAGCAGTTACAAAAGTTTATTATAAAAACTGCAGAGTATAATTTATCAGGCTGTGTAAAATATTAAAACAGATAAGTGAATGATGAACTCCTGAATCCTGAGTGAATAACGATCTCATGAATTAAGCAACACTAGGCAGTTAGGTAAAAGATGTTCAACCATGAACTCAATCCCAATTGCATTAATGATCATTCCCAACCTAACTGACAGTTAAAGTTTAGCATATCAGTAAATTTTATCATCAATATGAGTAATCTCAGCAGAAGTGTAAAAATTCACAGACAGAAGAAACTAATCTGCGGGCACAATATTGTCTTGCTTCTCAGCAGTTAGGAGATATAACATTCACGAATTCATGTAGAAGGAACTTATGAGTGATTTCTGTGATCCTTCCATTAACACTGTTCAGTTCTATGTTCTCTTCTCTTCCTTTCTAGAAAGTCAGATGTTAATGAGTTTCCAATTAGACACAAATATATATTGTAAGCTGCATCGAAGCTCTTGTCAATACGTTTTGAAACCATTCTTATAGAAACATACTCACATACTACCAAAAAAATAAAGAAAACAACATTTATTTATGTAACAAAAACACGTTACAATTTTGTCTTAATTAAATTGGTAAATGAAAAGCATAATAATATTAACAAAGGGAAAAAGTAATCCGGCTGTCTAACCAATTGAAAATTAAGCCCTACCTTGTAGGTGCACAAGTCTGACATTTCTTCAGCAACTGAACTGCACACTGTCTTTGTGTTTAAAGTCCAACTCCTTCCTTCACCTTCCTTCACCAATTCCAGCAAAAACACAGTAACAGCAAAACGCATTAATATTAACACAAAATCATTGTCACAATTGCATCTATATACATTCAATCTCCAATCTCAAAATTTTCTTAACGGCAAGAACAATCACAAGTCGAAGAAACTATTGTCTTCCCATAAGCTAAATGATCAAGTTTTATCAACATGTAGATCAAGTCCAGACATGTAAAAGTTTCATAATAGAAGGTAAAAGAAATACGAAAGCATGGATGAAGAAAAAAATAGTGCCTCGAGGAAGGGGAACCCCCCCAAAAAGGCCCAAAACACACAAAATCAAGAAATTAGTGACAGTAAAACACTCAAATCAATCAAAAATAAATAAGAATAAATAAATAAAAATAAACATCCGATTTTCCATCGGAAATAATGAAAGGCTTGATTCACGAAATGAATCGCAAATTCAAAACAATAAATCGACCCAGTTGACAGCTAAAATCCGCAAATAAAATTAACAGCGAAGTTTACAACAAGATCTGGCCTGATAACTCACCAAAAATTATAGAAACGCCGCAAAAAGAATATCAGATACAATGATTTAACTCCAGAAAGCTAGAAGTAGAACCGCAGAAAATTTTTACTGAATTAAAATCTCGGAATCGGAGGTTAGACCGAGAGAAAATGGCCAAAGATGATAAGAAATAGTATTTGGCGATTTGTTCGGTGAATATAAGGGAGTCGGGGATATAGCGCCACGTGGCTGAGGAAGCCAAGAGGATCAAATTCGTGGATGAGAATGCATGCGATTTATTTCTTGAAACTTATTGGTCCAAGCGTCGTTTAAGTTATGGAGAGTGACACGTACGCTCTATGAATTCTTGGATGGGGTAGTAGGGACTGGGGAGAGGAGTGAGAGAGGGCTTTCAGCTTTGGTGCCTTGGAAAAGGCACGTGGCACTAGTAGTACGGTTGTCTCTTGGCCTTTGCTTTTGCCTAACTACGTAAGGAATAATTCTTCCTGAAAAATGGTGTCTCTTGTCCTTGGCATTTTTAAGTGATATTAGAGCATTTTTTGAAATATAAAGAATATTTTTAAATTCAAAGAGTAAAATTTTTTATTTTAATATACTCCTTATTTTTATATATTAATTATATGTAAGAGCAAAATTTATATGGAGTAAAAATTTAAATTTAAATAATTTATGAATTTAGGGTCCATAAGCTTAAATTTGGGGGGGTTTTGGCCTCAAATTTAGAGAACAATCCCTCCCAAAATGGTCCTATGAAACTTGAAATTAACAAATAATGCAATGATATAGTGGATAAAAAAAATTACTCTTTCAACTTTTGTGATGAATTCATAATTATTATTTTTGTTTTGAATTAATTTGGCTCATTTTCAACCTAGTTCTTCCCTCTCAAATTATTTGAAAATAACTTATCCTTCCATAATTTTTTTCCCTTTTGGAAGTTGTAAAAGGGTAAATAAATTAATATTGTTGGTAGTGTAAAGAGCATATTCCAAGTGAAGTATGTCTTGAAGATGCTCTTAATGTTTCATTTTTTTTTTTTCATTTGATGATAAAAAAGTTTCCATGTGTTTATCATTTACATTAATAAAAATGTATCATGTCAATTCTGTCACTTAAAAATATCAATTGTAACTTTAACAGTATATCAAGATTAGTTAATGTTAACAACCAATACTTAGAACATTCGCAATCTTCACATTACACTTGAAGCTACAACTACACACAGTTGACAAGTAAAACGTAACAACACTAAACGCTTACACAGTTTAAATGAACAATTGAACGTGATTGCAATTTTCACAGCTTAATGGATAGGATTGTAATTTTCCCAAAGGCAACACGTATAGAATAGCAAATAATTAAACAACTACATTATTATTAAGAAACATCCCAATTTCATTAGTACAGTGCTGCAAGAGAAAATCCTGTCTACACACACAGTGTAGTAATACAGAGAAAATCCCGAAGGAAAAGGAGATGGAAATCATCCTGAAAGGTACATTGACAACATACTTAATTTTGTACACCAACTCTTCGTAATTTAACCAACTAAAAGCACATATGCCAACCCTTTACACTAAAAGGCTAGCTATTCAATTATTTTTCCGCAAAGAATGACAAAGCTACGGTGGCTGATGCTCGTGGAGAGACACGAACTAACCAGCAGGATAAAACAACAACATAATTCTGAAAGACCATAAATCATTTCCTCAAGAGCTTGTGCGAGAAGATCCTCTTGGAATAGGGACTATTTCGCGAGATTGCCTTATGGGACTCAATTGCATCGACCAACGAATTGTGAAGTGGGCCCTGGTCAAATGAAAACTTTCGTGAAGGCCATGTTTGGTAAAGTGTTTTTAAGAAACAATTTTTAAAAAGTCAAAAAAAATGAGAGATTGGTATTTGTATAGAAAAAACTAGACACACAGTTTACAGAAAAGTTGTGGCAGTTTTAAGTCATTGATTTATTCAAAATTTGTGTAAATCAGAACTCCCACACTAGCTTTGTACATTCTGTACATATTTCATCTGTACAAGTAGATTGGTTAAAAAATAAGTTGTAAAGAAGTGCTTATAGGAATATAAACGACCAGTACATAGACAATTTTAAAAAGCACATAGACATGTTCATAATCATACCAGTATGCCTAGCAACATGTTTCTTTTGGCAGCTCCAAGAAACGTCTTTAAAAAAGTGAAAATGATTTTGAAACATGTTTGCAGAAAAAAGTGACTTGGACAACAATTTACAGAAACAAATCAGTAGAAAAACAGTTTTAGAAACTGATTGCCAAACATGAGCTAAATCTTTCATATGAGTAGATGTAGATGACCTCTTAATGTGCTTCATAACCAATCCTTCCAAATAAAACTATAAAAGTCAAAACTCCACGCATACAATACAAGTTCTCATACAAACACTTGGCTAAAACCAAGAAAAGTAAACCATAGGAAAACGTACCTCTGAAACCCGAAGAGCTGTTTGAACGACATAATTTGCATGTGGATCTTGAAGCAACTGCTCGAAATAAGTTGCAGATAGCAATTCATGGACGATCTTTGATCGAGTTTCATCATTACACATCACGAGACACTTTTCAACAACATGACTACCGAACTTTTGGGTCGAGAGATGCACATAGTTACCCTCAAACTGAGATGTCAACTTGGCCGCGGCAGAAGGAATCTGAAGTTCTAAAATAAACTGAACAACATAGTTTCTGCAAGCCAAACATATTTTTGAGTGAACCATGCCAAAATATTAAATATTTAGTAAACTTGTATATGAAAATACAAAGTCAAAACTGAAAATTGAAATGTAAAAGTAACAGCAGCTAAAATTGGCAAAGTGACATTAGTTTTTAATATGGTTACCCAAAAGCGTCTTGAGCAAGGAGGAGCCCATTTGCAGAAATTTCTGCAACCAAGTTATCCCGGTGTTCTCCGGTTGCATGGCTGATGCATCGCTGGAGAACACAGCATCCATGTTGATGTGTTGCTATATCAACACAGTAATTTGCAGCAGCAACAAATATGAACTGCAAATAAAATAGATTAAATGTCATTGAGACATGATTAGGATCTTGATTGTTGCTTAAAAGTAACTTAATGTGCTTAGCCAAACATTCTAACAATCTCTAGGTTGTTATAAATAGATGGATTTGAGCCAGGGGATATGGAAACAAAATGTTCCAATTTACGAAGGCAATTCTTATGGTTGTAAAAGTTGAACACTTGAACTATTGTCATAGGTTTGCAAGATCTGACAACAACAATTATCATAGCTTTTGTGCAAGTATTGTTAAGCGTCAATTTCAATTTCTTTGAGATCGTCCGATGATTAAAGAAACAAACCAAAACCGAGAGCCAATGAGAAGAAGACTTCAAAAGACAAATGGGACACCTCGTTTATTCACATTGTTAAACTACCAGCAGTAGATGATAACACGTTATTGGCAAAGAAATGGGAAAACCATCTAACTTGTAAATGTGGGTTTTTTTTTTTTTTTTTTTTTTGTTGGGGGTGGGAATATGTGAAAACAGTTTATGAGTTGGACGGGGTTGCGACAAAAGTTCTCACAACATGTTTCTTTGGGTGTTTCTAAACAATAATTTTTTAAAAAGTGAAAATGACTGATAAAAAAGTAATGTTGAAAATCTGTGGCAAAAAGCATTTAAAAAATTATATAGAAATAGAAATAGTATAGAGAAGTTTCACAAACGAATCACATAGAAGCCTATTCGGGATATTTCTTATGTTTTGGCTTCAACTATGAGTCTATGAGTATTTGATATAAATTGCCACGGCTTGGTGTGAGGATGAAGGTCCAGTGAATTAAGTTGATAATACATGACACTACAAGCTTAACCATATCGACATGAGAATTTCTTTTGTGCGAAAAATCAAGATCAAAGTATTTCAATTCACAATGCAAGATTCCATTCTTCAAGTTCAACAATTCTATATTTCAATCTACAATTGACAAATCTTCATGGGAGGAAATCATCTATGTAGGACCTACACAACAAAGATCTCTATTAGTGATGACCATAAAAGGCGAACTAGATGGCTCTCTATGGGCCCAATGACAAGAACTTCTTAAACAGAAAAAGGGCCCCAAAAAGTTGAACTAAAAAGAAACAAACCCTCACACATCGCAGGGCAGTGTATGAGGTGTGTTGCAAATTTTGCTTTGACATGAATTTGAAATTACGTGTTGCAAGCAATAGGGTATTGACCTGTTTCACAGAGAAATTTTAATTTGAGCCGAGGAATAAAGAAGAAAGCCAATACCTTACTATCTTCATTGGTAAAACATTGCAAGCATCGCTGGACAACATGGTTACCATTTAGGTCTTTGATGAGGGCAAGAAAGCCTGGTTCAAGAGCCGCAATAACTAAAGAAATTTGCTTCCTTGTTCTCAAAGTCTCAATCAATTTCTGGACCACTCGAGTACTGATGAAAAAACCAACACTACGTGTAATCAAAACGCAAAACAAATAAAACCATAGCAAAATGTGGACAACTTACCCATGTGTATTTAAAGAGATCCTAACAAGCTCCGCTGGCTCCTCAGTGACCCTTAGCAAAATCTCCATCCTTTGTTCTTCATTACACACTTCCAACAGCTTCTGCATAAGGTAATTGCCAAAGGGATTCATCATAAGCTCAACCACGTGATCAATCACCTCACTAAATATTATCTGCACATCTCGTGAAGTTCCTTCATCAAACATCCTTTGCAAGAATCGACAACCATGTTGATCCTTTGCTATAGCATATATATGACCTTGCACTTCAGCTAATGAGCCACAATTTGATGGCACTGAGAAAGGGCAATGTGACCTTGCCCCTTGGCCACTTTCTTGGATTTTCATCACGTTTGGACGTCCATCTAGTTGTAATCTAGTTTGTTGGGGTACTGAGTGTTTGGTGTTTTGTCCTCCCTTAAGACACCCATATCTTCTTCTCATTGAGTTATTTAGATCTTCTCCTTGAACGATTAGGCCATCTTCTCTGGTTAAGCCTTGGACGGGCCCTTCATGCACACGCGTAGGTACTTTGCTCCTTCCATTAGGCACCATAGGTTGCTGATAATGAAGTAAATTTTGTGCACTAAATTGAGGGATTAAGTGAGTTGATTGAAGAACGTTATTCGACGAAAATGCATCTGTTCCATCAATCAGATTCGTCCCATTCCGTGAAGCGTAAATTGGAGCATCAATCCTGTTTAAGGTGGATGAATTCACAGCTGAAATTCCCATGAGGAAATGATTGCTTGCCTGCATATTATTGCTTCTGTAGAATTGAGAACCAGTAGTAGAATTATCACAGTCTAATTGAACAAATAATCCTTCCAGATCGAACAGGGAATACCGGGATCCTCTCAAAGTTCCCAATCTGTAATCCTCTTGAAATCCCACATCGAAATTCACAGGATTTCGTTGAACATAAGAATTAAATCTTCCCCAATCTGAAAACCCCATCCCATAATTAACAGATTCCCCATTCTTATCAGAATTGATTCGAACTTGAATCCCATTTGGGCTTTTCTCATCAGTAACGCACATTTTACTGAAATTTCTCACCAAATTCTGTTCATCAGCCGCGATTTTATCACTAGACCTCTTAAAATCGGAGAAAAATCCATAGGCAGAAAGGGAGTGCGGTGGGGTGGGTGATCCACTATCAGAGAACGAACGCCCAGCAGAGAACAAGCTCGATGAAGAACTATCAGATTGCAGAGAAAACCCACTCACTGGAGAAGAAATACATGCATACTTATGCTTTAACATTTCATCACCAGACGTGCCGTGATCACGACCGTTGATTTTCCACGGCACAGATGATGGAGCATTACCATATCCATGATGCTCAACATTATTGCGAGAATGATGATGATGATTATTATGAGATTTGGCGTGTGTGATTTGAATGTTTAATGAAGATGTTGCATGTGGGATCTCACCCAATAGCATTTCGAGCTCATCGTCATCCTTCATGTTTTCTACTCTCTTCTCGATCTTCACTTTCTCAAACATTAGACGAAAATTACAACAGACACGAGATTTAACACCACTAGCAATGAAATCAGTGAAGAAAATCAGAGGAGTTTCATCTAGAAATAATGAAAACCGAACAGAGATTACCACTTTTGAGCATCTGGGGCTGGTCAGTCCAATTGATAAAAATGGAAAGAGAAGAAGAAACGGCGAAATTTCATAACCATTTCAATTAAACAAAATTTTCATTTAATTTAAGAAAAAAAATGAAAAAGGCAAGAAGATTAGAAGAAGAAGAAATTGTTTTTGTAATACTCATTTGGGTTTTGAGCGAGAGTTGGTGAAGCATGCAAATATGAATGGATTAGTTTCATACATACATATACATATACATATAGTGTAGAATATACACAAACAGAGTAATCTGATGCGGTCTCAAGCCATTAAACTTGGAGAAAAGAAACGGATTCTCTCTCACTCTCTCACACACACAAACGCACACTCTCTCTCTCTCTATTCACACGTCGGATGTGTACTGAGTACTGAGGGAGTTTCTAGAGTGAGAAATTTGTTGAGAAATACACTGATCCACGGATACATACATCCATGATACGCGCGCACCATTGTTACTGTCAAAACGTTGTTTGTGCAAATTTTGTCATGCTAAAATGCAATAAAATTGATGCAAATTTGCAATATTAATCCCCAATTTATCGTATTAGGTTAGTGTTTGATCTCTTATTACAATTGCAAAAATTAATGATTAATTAACAAATTAGTCAAATTTACGTTACATAGTCACATGGATTCTATGTTAGTTCAACGCGTTGTCCATGTAACTCTTTTGAATTTTGATTTTGTTTTACGGTGTGAGCCATTGTCTTAAGAAACTTGAAGTGAAACTTCGTTCACGCGGATTACTTGACAATTTAGGTAAAATCTAAAAGGTGGTGATTTGGTCATAAGTTAAACGGGCTGTGGCAAGAAACTGAAAATGGAAGAAAAAAGAAATAGATAGGAAATTGCACTAGAGGACTAGAGGTCCCTAACCTTTTGAGTGAAGTAGCATGCCTACTTCTAACCCTTTTTTTTTGTCCAATTCTTTGATGAATCAGGAAATACTATAAATTGTGTAAAACAATAATATTAACCTTAGTAACTTACATTAAGAAAATAAAAATAAAGTATTAAAAAAAAGAATAAGTAGAGAAAAAATTCTTGATTTACACTATCCAGAGATTTTCTAAAATTTTGCTTATTAGAAACCGCAAGTCAAGAACGCACAATATTGAGCTGGTTTATCAAAAAACTTCGTTAAATTTTGATTATTAGAAGCCGTGAGTCAAGAACGCACAATATTGAGCTGCTTTATCAAAAAATTTAATTGCACTTTTCCATTTTTTTCATTTTTGTTTTTATTAGGCCTTTTCTTCTATTTTATCACTTTTTTTTCTTTTGGGTTGCTTTAGTTACAAAGTATTTACACAAAGTTAACGTAACTTTGGAAACTCATATCAACAAAGTGCATTTGCTATTTTGTTGTGGATTGATATCACAATTTACTATTATTAACACAATAATACGTTGAGGACTAACTTGATCCATTTCAAACATTGAGGACCAACCTGCTATTGAAGCGACAGATTGAGGACCAGAAGTGAAACTTCATGATATACTTCTAATTTCAGTTATTTATGTCTAATTGTCACTAATAATCATCATTATATATTGTAGCAAAAAGAATAGGTCCACCTTGAAACCGTTTAAACTAAATTACTTTTCCCATTCAATAATTTTATCGATTTTCTCCACGTGGTAAAAGGTTTTACTCTCCTTTCTGTTAAGATAACTGCCATATTAGCATTAATATAATAATAATAATAATTCTTAAATACTTTTCCTTTTTTCCCTAAAAGTTTAGATATTTGTCGAGTGGGCTTGGTCTAGTAGAAGAGGTATTCTTTTAGGGTATTTGATCCGAGTTCGAAACATCACCCCACTCTTACAATCTCCAATTTGTATTTTAGATATTTGATTTTGTCAAGAAATATCTTACATTACAAGAATCATCATTAAACAAGAAAAGATTTGTCCAAATTCGTTATCCTAATTGTTGTAAACTTAAAGTATGTGGTTGTTTTGTACATTTTCATCAACTTAAATTTGTTGTGTATATATAAATCATTTTATATAGAGATACACAAGGAACTAATAAGATTGTAAGTTTTATGTCAATTTCGATACAAAAAGCAAGTCACATACAAGCCTAATATGATGTATAATAATAACAAGAGCCTTATCGAGTCAGAGAACGCAATAAGTTAATCAGACTTTTCGATACCATCTCTTGGGTCAATTCTCGAAGTTGAATTGAGTAGCATTTGGAAGTCAAAAGATTCGGAACTCCATGTACTTTGACCCTAGCTTGTGACACATTACAAAAACGTAAATGAGTGTGAATTGCTCGATTAGAAGTCAAATACATAACTAAGAATTCATTGAAATTTGTCGAACTTGTTAAAATATTATGGGCTACTTTGGCACTATTATTGAATTCTTGGACCATATTGTGTCACAATCTAATTGTCATATTCAAATTGTGTCAATAATGATTTGCCAGGGCAAAACAGAGCTCGAAATGGTCTAGTGATAAAGAGTTCTCAACCTATAAAAATACACATACCATGCTCTTTGTTTACTAATTTTACTTAGTTTCCAATTTGGGTGGGACAATAGATACAGTGTTAAGGATTGGTACATAATTAATAGATAAAATTGAATCATATAATAGACAAGTTATTAATGTTTTCTTTTACTTTTTTATAATAGTGTCTCATATTAACGTATCAAATATGCAATGTAAGACTCAGTCCGCACAAAGGTAACCGTTGATCAACGTTTGAATTTTCTTTCTTTCTTTCTTTTCTAGTTAGTAAGTGTATTTAGAATTTAGAGCTTGTTTGGTGAAACTTTTTCTTTTTTTTTTTTTTATTGTTCAATGAAACTTATATGAGAAGAAAAGTAATTTTGCGCATACAAAATTTTGAGATGGTTACCATTTACAATTATTTTGATTTTGATATTGCAAAATGTATTGCCTGAAAAATATTTATGAAGCACGAGGTAAAAAATTTTGAGATGGTACACCTTTATAAAGATCGATTGGCTTTGCTATTTGGAGGTAAAAAAAAAAGGGACATTTTCTTGGAGAAAATTCAGTTGAAAGGTTACAAAGTACGAGTCACATAGACATGCTTAAAGTAAATATTCGTTGTTTAAGAAGCCGCGCATATATCATTAATTAGAAGTTATTGATTTTTTAAATGAACAAATGAAAAAAAAAATCAGAAAATAGATATTCGAATTATGATAATTTAAGTAAAACATCAAATGTCGTGAGAAAAATAATAAGACAGATTTGTACAAAAATTTCAGTAGCTCAATAACAGTAAATTAATAATATCTTGATAAAAAAATAGATTAAAGGTATGTTTGGTAGAACAAGTTGATAAATTAGTTGATAGCTAATAAGCTAACTTATGACAGATAAGTTAATTAAGAGTTTATAACTTATAACTCATAGATAATAGCTGAAAAGCTAACTGATTTAAATATTAGTGTTTGACAAACTTAGCTGAAAAACTATGTCAGATATACAAAATAACTGAAAAGGACATGTTTAAAATAATTATATTTCTTTTTTTACAAAATTAAAAAGGTAAAAATGAAATAAAAAATGAAAGGTTCATGAGCTTATTTAAAAATTAAGCTAGTAAAAAAGGTTTTTCAAATAAATTCTAACTTTTAAAATAAGCTATTACCACCAAACAGAACTTATTTGAATAAGATGAGCTTATAAGCATTTTAAATATATAAGCTATAAGTTACTTATTGTACTTACCAAATATACCCTAATAATCTTGCTTTAATAATGAAATGAACTTTTTCTGGTAAAATCTATTTGAATTAAATCTATTTAGAGCTAAGAAGTAGCATAATGATTTGAATACACATATAATATAAAGTTATTTTCATAGCCAATTATTTATATCTTTTTCCAGTTAAATCACAACTTTGGAACCAAGTTCTTGTCTATACATATATATGAATAAACATTTAACATCAAAGTGTATGGTAGCAATTCACATTACACTCTTCTTCTTTTTTTTTTTAACTTTGACTCCCACTTTAATTCATTCCATCAAGAATATGTTGCGTTACAAAGTTGGGAGAATGCTCCAAACACAAGAGATGCACCTATCAAAACCAAACGTAGCGAGATAGTGGGCAACACAATTTGAGTTCCTACTAAATCCAATTACAAAGTACCTGTATCAGACTGGTTAATTCACATTACACTTAGAATTTGCCAATCATTATTTCTCTCTCAAAATTTATTCTATGTTTTTCATACACTGAATTGTATATATACTAGAATATATATATACAATCAATAATTAATATGAATTTTGAAGATCCAAATATAATTCACCTAAACACAACACTAGAGCTCGCCGTTTGGCTCAATTTTGAGTCGAATACAAAAAGAATTGAAGGCGATGAAGTTGTTTGCATTTCCGTTGCTAATCGAAATTAATGTTAGCACTTTTGCTCGTCCACATGAAAGAAATAGAGGGGATGGACCATTTACTAATAATGTTTATGAGAAATACTCTGTCTAATACTATTACAAATTATACTTGATAGTTAAAAATTTATACATCAATTTTCTCTCTCCTTTTTCTATATTTTTGCTGTTTTGGTAATTTTTTCTCTACATTATTATCAACTGCAATGTCTAGTTATCAAAATTGTCAAGAACAATGTGGAGAAAAAGTTACCAAAAATAAAGAAAATGATCACGCTACGGTGACATACTAAATGCCATAAAGAATGCCATAATAATAGAATAAAATGACTTCAATATCTTTTAAAGCAATATCAATTCAGTCACTCATTAATGGCAAGATATGAATTTTACTATTATTATGTCACTAATTATGTTAATAGCTATGACATTCTAGCATTATTCTAAAGAAAACGATCACGTTACGGTGACATACTAAATGCCATAAAGAATGTCATAATAGAATAAAATGACTTCAATATCTTTTAAAGCAATATCAATTCAGCCACTCATTAATGGCAAGATAGGAATTTTACTATTATTATGAATTATTATGTGTCTTTCTTTTTCATACCGCATATACATCGTGTATATTAGTATTGGAGATCCTCTTACGCAGCTTACATTACAAATATTTTTGCATTAAATTAGTTTAACGGTCAAAAGATTTAAAATTTGTGATTGTTTTTCTTCATGCTTCAGAGAGTACTACCAGAATTTAGATTTTCGTTGAAAAATCGTGGCCAGCAGCCACTAGAATAATCACAATATGAAATAAGGTTTAATCTATTTCACCACATATTTCCTTATTTAGAGAATATCAATTAATTACATTAAATAATTAGACTTACCATAGTTATAAAATTAGCAAATTTAATATTTAGATTTATTTAAGGCAATAACAATTCAGTTACCAAATTTAATAGGTCATAAAATTTGGAAATCATATATTAAAATTTACTAAAAACCTGATATTTTTCAAGAAAAATAAAAAATAAAATACTAGCTACCTTAAAGGTGACACATGAATTTATCTAAATTTCCTTTCTTGGAAGTTGGAAACCCTTTTGCTTGAGACACAAGTAGAGCATTAATTAAACAAGTTTCGCTTTTGGATAAAACTAAAAATAAAGATACAAATATTTCCTAATCTTACTCACATTCGATCTCCTAATACTCATAGAATTCGCCATTCACTCTTTTACCACTCTAACGCTATATATACAAAATCAATCACTTCGCTATCGATCTCTGCATTCACTACTGATACGTACCCAACTCTTTCTCATACGCCAAATAGTACACACACAAATTAAACTAACTAACCCAAGAACATGAAGTTCACGTTCGATGATCCAAAATCTCTGGCAGACGTCGGAGGAGGTTTACTCCACGTCAAGCTTGGGTGGCAGATGAAAAGGAAACGATCAATACGTATAGAGTTTCTTCCCCAATTAAGTGATCAAGAAAGTGATCAAGAAAATACGGTTGATCGTTCGTTGATGGCAGATTCTTGGAGCAATGACAATAATATGATCCATTCTACCTCCTTCACCACCGCCGCCGCTGCCGCAGGCGAAGACAAGAACATGACACGATCTTCTTCGTCGTCATCGTCTCGAGAACTCGATACCGCCGGAAAAATTATAACCCACCAAAACGAGCCCATATTAGCCACCCCAATCACTAGCATACCTAGTTTCACCCCCAATGTTGACAAGAACGTGTTATACAAGTGCAACATGTGTGACAAAAGTTACTCTTGTTACCAAGCACTAGGTGGCCACAAAACCAAACACCGCATGACGACCACCACTGCCGCCGCCGCCGCCGCCCCTGATGTCGGCGGGAGCGGTAGACATCATGAATGCTCCACCTGTGGCAAGAGCTTCCCGACTGGACAGGCTTTGGGTGGACACCAGCGGCTGCATTATCAAGGTGTCGTTAAGGGCGGTGGAGCTGGCAAAAAAAGTAAGGTTATCAACGGCGGGGCCACCAGACAGAGCCACCGTGTCATGGCCGACTTCGACTTGAATTTGACGCCGTCTGAGTGCGATGAGGATTATGTCGGTGAAAAGATGGGTGAAGGTGCATGACCGACTAGGGTATTGAATATTGAATATTGATTATGATCAGTCTTTGAAACAAACAAACAAACAAACTTGAATGTATTTTTGGTTCTCCAATAGTCGAATTCTTTGTGCAATAGGAGATTAATATATTTTTATTATTGACACAGTTTTTCTTTTTTCTTTTTTTTACCAAATTATTAACACAGTCGATTGTATGAGTTTTTGAAGTTTCTTCGACGTTTAATTCTTGCTCGATCAGTATGCATGATTTCGGAGAAAAAATAATGTTCTCTTCTCAAAAAATAAAAATACCTTATTGTCCCCACCTGCTCATAGATCAGTACATGAGTTTATTCTGATACTTTAACGGTGGGGAGAATAACTTCTCATTATATGAGAATGAGAACATTACTCGAAGAAAATAATAACAAGAAATACTAAAAAAAAAAATTAAAAATCAATTCTTATTTGAGGGTGTGTTTCCATCAATGAAGTTATGTGTTTAATTAGTGCACGGTTCTTTTGTAATTAGTGACTAAATAAAGATTAAAGAAATTATATTTTCAATTGCATTCTTTTTCCTTTTATCTTATTTAACATAATTAAATAATAATTATCGATGATTTCTCCTTGCTTTGAATTTCTTATATATATTGTACATAATAGATGGAAAGATTCACGATGTGTCACTTTTAGGTCAATGTCTCTCTCCGACCTTGATTGAATTTAGATAACAAAATTAATTACAATTTAAAATATTTAAGATTAATCATACAAATGTTTTCAAGTATGAAATTAAATTCAACGGATCAGAATTTTGTAAAATAAAATAACATATTCATATCACCTCTCAAGATTTTGAAGCACAAAGTAACTGTGACGGTTGGAAAGAAATTAAAATTTTCTTGTAAATTAGAGGATCACTGCCTCCTCCAACGCAAGGGGCAGAATTTTGTAACTTTATTGCAATTGCTTGACTTGACACAATTAATTTTTAGTAATTCATTTGTTTTCTACATATTATCTTATATATCGAATTTAAAATAGTATTCAATTAAGATCAAATAGTCTTAAAATATTAATCATGACAATAGGAATTTTCTCCCCTGTCCCACAAATACCCCATTTCACTAAAAAATTTATCAATTTTTTCTTTTTCTTTTTTTTCCCAAAATAAGACTTAATTGCTTGACGTAATTTTGTAATGCAATTGCTTGACATGAGAGTTAATTACTATTAATTTATCATTTTAATAATTATTTTAATTATGAAATTTAAAATAGCAATAGACTAAAATCAAATTATATTAAAATATTATCTAGACCATAAGAATTTCGTCTCCTTTACGGACAAATACTCTATTTCACTATAAAATTTATCAAAATTTTCTTTTTTCTTTTTTAACAAAAATCATCAAATGCTTATTAGTCAGTCTCATTGCAACCTAATTTGTACATTATTCTTCTTATTTTATCTCACTTTAATTCATTCTCTTTTTAAATTTGAACTAGTATTTTCTCCCGTGCGTTGCACGGGGAGATTTATGGCCAAGTTATAATTTAAAATATGTGTAAAATAAAAATTATAATAACATATTTTCTTTTTTTATGGTAAATAACATAAGAAACAAAATAATAAAACTAAGAACTGGATAAGAAATAATGTGTGATATAACATCTTTAAGGGAGATGACGAAATTATATAAAAGCACATTCGATCAAAAAAGCATAAAATCACATTATTTCATCCCCATTTGGTTATAAATTTTTTCTTGATTTTCCGTGATTTAATGGGAGAGATATGGATGAGAGATTTAAAAAGATCACACACGATAATAACACGGATTGGAGGGATAATGAGTGATTCTGTCAAAAGATCAGGGGTGATAATAATGGGAGATTATGCATGGGTTGAAAATTAGGTATTTGTATTTGAGTGGAAATTAAATATAAATAAAATATATTTTTTAAATTATGAAAATTATAAAATTGAGCGGGAAACTGACCTCATTTTATTAATATATCGATTTGCTCAAACCAATATATCCATATATTATGAGACCTATATATACTAGATAAATTTTCACCATTCAAAATCATTCATTCTCTTCTATATTTCACATAAAAATGCAAAAAATTTGATTTATATACTACATTCGTTCCAATTATAAAGGCTTGTTAATTTTTCACAAAGAAAAAAAATTTGTGGAAAAGGTAAATTTTGCAACTAATTTCATAATCTGCCCTTATTTAATAAATACTATTCAAAAATAATGATTATAATAATTAGGTAAATTACATAAGATTATTCTATTATATATATAAAAAAAAGAATACTCTTCAATATGAAAATAAGAGTATATATTTGGGATATTCAATTCTAAGAAGAAAAATAAACCTATACGCTTGGGACGGAGGGACTAATTTAATTTTACCTCTAATGCTCACTTCTAGTGTCTCTTGCTCTTGCTGTGATATAATATGTATTCATCTCCACTTATTTATATATAAAAATCACCTATTATTAAATGTCAAAATCAAATATTAATATCAATTAATCATACATTTTAAATTATCATTCATTATTATTTATATATCTTGTGATTTCTATACCACAATTCATATAAAAAGTTAATTTTAGCTAAATTTTAAGTGAAAATAAATTTACATGAACAAACGTATATTTTCTCACATGTCCTATCATTGTACAACAAATTAGGTTTCCTTTATATATTTTGTCAAAGTTGTGAAGGTACACCCATGTTAAGATTGAAATTTTTATGAGTTGTTATAAATTTATATGAAGGAGGAAAGAAAATGAATGAAATTGAATGATAAAGATTCAAGAAGTATATGCAGATCTCTCAATCACAATATATGTATCACAATATATGCAGGTATGATATGAGGGTGTTAGCGGATAAGTTTTAATGTATTTTTATGAGTAAGAGAAGAGAGAATGAGTAGAGTTGGATTGTGGAAATTTAATGAGTTGGAGATATATGGATGTGATTTGTTTGACCAAATTTAAAATTTGAAAAAAATGTATTAAAATGCGTTTTGGATTTCATGCTAACACATTCTTAGTATAGTAATTTTAATTCATTCTTTTCAAATTTCAAATTTGATCAAACAAATCATATTCACATACCAACTGTATTTTTAAATTTTCACTATCCAACTCTACTAATTTTATATCTTTCTACTCATAAAATTACATTCTAATTTATAAGATAACACACTTAGAGGGTGTTAGCATAAAATAAAAAATATATTTTAATATATTTTTTTCAAATTTTAAATTTGGTCAAACAAATCACATCAATATATTTTTTTCACTTATTAAATCTCCATCATCTAACTCTACAGTTCTCTCTTCCTACTCATAAAAATACATTAAAACTCATTCGCTACCGGAAATCCATAAAAACGTATTTTCTAAAATTTGATTCCATTTTCAAGCTGGTGTATACATTGCTCGGTGTCAACGATCAACTATCTGTTACTGTTTCGATCAACATCACAAATCAACTTAGGACAATTACATATTTACATTACATAAATGTATATACACGTATAGATATACGTGTATATGCAGGCGGAAATGGCGGCGGAGGGGAGATCGAAGGGAGGATTGGTATCGGTGGACTCGATGGAGTTCCGGTGGGTGTATCAGGACGAGGAAGGGCCGGAGATCGATAACGATGGTAACCTCGGCGGCCGCGAGCGGGAACCGGTGATTCATGGTTCCGATGATGAGGATTATGCGGAGCATAGGCTGATTAGGACGGGTCCGAGGATTGATTCGTTCGATGTTGAAGCCCTCGAAGTCCCTGGTGCTCAAAGGAATGATTATGAGGCGAGTATTTAGGCGTTGATTCTGACATCGCACTTTCCTTTCCCCTTCCTTGCTCTATCTACGAGTAAGTTCCTAGATTTTAGGAATTTTAGTACTTCAAGTAGGAGTATTCAAGTGCTGGAGCTTAGAACTATTAGAAAATCAGTAGCATACTACGAGGAGATTTGGAGTTTGTAGCTAGGAAGAATTATAAGCCTATTGGGATGGAAAGTATAATACAAACCTCCATTACTGGCTGACTGACATTATGCCATCGACGCATACCCCTTCTCGCTGATGTCAGCATTGTCCTACCACTGCCACCCTTTAAAATGCCAGTCTGCCACCATCACTGCCTAAGCAGTTGTATACCTATGATCATTAGCAATAAGACCTCTTCTATGTATCATGTTGAATAGAATGTCATTTGCTTGATGATTCAAATATTATTGGTCAAGCTTATACTTGTCATAATTTTATGTAAGCCCAGTTATGGTTGATCGATCTCAGCCAAGTGAATCCCCGCTTCCTGGCAGCCAAAGTTGCAAATAAAGATTTTGATCAAATACATTGTGCTATCACATCGTGGTAAAATATGCCTTTTTTTTTTTCCTTTCCCTTTCAGTTACTATGCTGTCTCTTTCAAATAAGTTGTGGACTTGGTATTGGCAACACATTGCGATGTGTTTGCTAAAGGTGGGTGATAATGCAACAATTTTCTTAATCAAATAACTCTTCAAGACAATCTTATTGAAGCAAGACTAAGCTTAGTACGCTTTTGACCTTTATCAAGTGATCCTGAATGTCAGTCTATTGAGGTTGCCCTCATGATTGATCAGAAAAGATTATTTATCTTATTAAGTCAAAAATGCGCTTACTTTACCTAATTTACTTATTTAAAGAGTTTTTTTTTTCTCTCTTGTGGGTTGGGAGGGGGTTGGGGGTTGGAATTACTTTTCAAATACCTTTGGTAGAGTAGGTCAAATACTAGCCCTAGATTATTTTCTCAGAGTTTTGCCTTACTATTTCAGGGCTAAAGTCCTCACTTCCCCTTTTTCCATCTTCATATTATTTCTTTGAAAACTCAACCCTAATTGGTCACCAATACATTCTTCATCATTGAACTCGAGGCTTCATGTAAATTCTCCCTATAGCTGCCCCACTGGATTCTGTTATCAGTATAGGTATGCATAAGGTAGTAGATGGAACAATAAGGTTAGAAAGAGAACGAGATGCTGTGTTGTTAAATCAAGTGCTTAGAACCAAACCAAAGCATTAAAAAGGAAATGTTCAAACAACAGTGCTGGAATAGGATTGTAAAATAGCTCTCATTGGTAAATTGTTGTATTTATTGTAGCACCTCAATCAAAATGCGTCACGATAAGTTATTGAAACACCAAACCTAACCTTTCATGAATGGCGATGAGTGAAAAATGATCCTCAAGAAAGAAAGGCTAAATAATCAACCTTAGAACATTTGGAGCTTAATTGTAACCTCATATCAATAACCAACTGATCCAATTTTTACTCCAATATTCTCATAAATAAGTGCATGATCCATTGATGGAGCTTCCGATTGATTTACGGCTGAAAAGTTCATTTACCAAGCTTAAATATCGTCATCAAACTTAAGAGAATCCACTTATCTGTGGCTAATAGTTAGAGCATAACATGTTTAGATATATATTGATTGACTTGGTAACATTTTCTAAATCATTAGTAGATTCATACCCCGTTAGCCAACCCTTTTTACCACTTTTTTATCCATTCTTTCTTTTCCCTAAATTAATTACATCCATAAATCTCCACCACTCAACTCCACTCATTCTCTCTCCTCTTTTATATTAAAAACCTTTAAAAACCATTATAATTTATTTTCTATCACCCTTGAAATCTATATATTGTGGAAGAAGTGCACACATGTTCTGGTAAATTTTCCTTTGACAAGATATTCTAATTGGGTGATAGGGGTTTATTTTTAATGGTTTTTAATGTAAAAGAGGAGAGAGAATGAGTGGAGTTGAATGGTGGAGATTTGTGGATGTGATATGATATATGGATGTGATTGATTTAAAGTAAAGAAAGAATAGATAAAAAAGTGGTAAAAAAATTTAAAAAAGATTCCCTATCATGCTTTAAGAGAGATTTGTGTCTTCATTTGATATGCATGTATAATGGCAGGATGTCAGTTTTGGCAGGAGGATCATACTGGCCTTCCAGACACTAGGGGTTGTCTTTGGTGATGTGGGGACCAGTCCATTATATACCTTCAGTGTTATGTTAGGCAAAGCACCAGTACAAGAAGATGAGGATGTTCTTGGTACATTATCACTAGTGTTGTACACCTTAATTCTGATTCCCCTTATCAAGTATGTCCTCATTGTTCTTTGGGCTAATGATGACGGTGAAGGTATATTACATTTGGAACCTCTTTGCAGCATCAATATATAATTGTACTTGGTATGGAATTTATTTTCATTCTGAACGAGTTTCACTTTCATGGCCAATTGTGCAGGTGGTACATTTGCCTTGTACTCTTTGATCTGTAGGCATGCTAAAGCTAGTCTTCTGCCAAACCAACTTCCGTCAGATGCTCGAATTTCTAGCTTTAGACTGAAAGTACCATCACCTGAACTGGAGAGATCTTTGAAAATAAAGGAAAGACTAGAAACTTCTCTGACAATGAAAAAGCTTCTTCTGATGTTGGTTCTCGCTGGTACTTCTATGGTGATAGCTGATGGTGTTGTTACACCTGCAATGTCAGGTACTCATCAGCAGATTCAGTTTAAATTATTATGCTGTAGTTGGATGACTTGGTGATTGTGATGGTCAGTAGGAAAGAGGAGATTTGATTGTTTCCTTCCAAGATTTGGTTAATTGCTTTAGGTTTATGTCAATCTTACTATATATTTATTTATTTTTGCAGTAATATCTGCTGTTAGTGGCTTAAAGTTTGGCGTTTCTTGGGTAACTCAAGGTAAATAAAATCTTATATAATTTATTGTGCTATACATGTATATACAACATCTGAGTATGACTTCTGTTTTCGTGGTTTCTTAATTCTGATGATTAAATTCTCTCTTTGGAATGGAAACTAAAATTAGAATGGGGTCTTCTAGAAATGTCAAGATCGAAATGTCAGAACCCTATTGTGATTACTTGTTGAATAGAAGCTCAAGTCATAAGAGTAAAGACATTTTACTTTAAAGTCATTTTAGGAAGTTAGCACATGATGGTTTTTCTTATCAAGCGAGTTACTGCAATATTGTTTTTAATCAAAATTTCCTGCAATTCTAAGTGATTGTCTGGGAACCTCTCCCAGACAAACACTTAGATTGTCGGACAATAAAAATGTGTAGTGGAAAATGATTTTGGGGAAGTTTTAACAAAAGGTGTGTAGACATTAAAATTTTTTTAAAAATAAATTCTTTTGGGCCAGATTAATTTTAATTAATTAACCCATCAACCTTTTAAAAAAAATAAAAATCCAAATGTCTATTAAAGCCCAATTTCAATTTAAAAGCCCATGAAACCCATCCTATTTTTTCTTAACTTATACTCATTTGATTTATTAAATATAATTGGAATATATTATCTTTAAGTAATCATTTAAATTAAATTGAGATAAATAGTGGGCTGTTAAGATACTTATTCAAATAAATTGGATAAGTGTTAAATGGTTATAAGGCTATCCAAAAATGCCTATAAATAGGACCTTAGGTCCATTGCAAAAAAGGGGCTAGTGAGGGTCAAGATCAGGAAAAGCTGCAGAGAAATCCTATAAAGGTCAAATGAAGAAGAATAGAATAAAATTCTCTTCAATTCTTCAGATCAAAGAAGAAGAAGAGAATTAAAATTCTCTTCAATTCTTTAAATCAAATCAAGACCCAATGAAGAATAAAGAAGAAGGTTTCTTATCAAAAAAAAAAAAAGAAGAATAAAGAAGAAGGGATCAAAATCCCTTCAATTCTTCCAATCAATCCAAGTGGAGTCTTAAAGATCAAAGTCATCTTCAAGTTAAAGACAAATCTCAAATCCAAATTGAGTCTTGAAGATCAAAATCATCTTCAAGTTAAAGGCAAGTTTCAAATTCAGATGGAATCATTGAAGATCAAAGTCATCTTCAAGTTCCAACCAAATCTAAAATCAAATGCAATCTTGAATATCAAAGTATCTTCAAATTAAAGACAAATCTCAAATCCAAATGGAGTCTTTGAATATCAAAGTCATCTTCAACTTCCAGTCAAATCTCAAATTCAAATGGAGTGGTTGAAGATCAAACTCATCTTCGAGTTCTATCCAAATATTAATTTCAGATCAAGCATTGAAGATCACAGTCATCTTCAAGTTCTAGTCAAACCTCAAGTCTATATGGAGTGGTTGAAGGCCAAATTCATCTTCAACTTCCAGTCAAGTTTCAAATTCAAATGGAGTGGTTGAAGATCAAAGTCATCTTCAAGTTCCATCCAAATCTCAATTTCAGGTCAAGCACTGAAGATCACAGTCACCTTCAAGTTCTAGTCAAATCTCAAATCCATATGGAGTGGTTGAAGATCAAATTCATCTTCAACTTCCAGTCAAGTCTCAAATTCAAATGGATTGGTTGAAGATCAAAGTCATCTTCAAGTTCCATCCAAATCTCAATTTCAGATCAAGCATTGAAAATAACAGTCATCTTCAAGTTCTAGTCAAATCTCAAATCCATATGCAATGGTTGAAGATCAAAGCCATCTTCAAGTTCCATTCAAATCTTAAATCCAAATCAAGGCTTGAAGATCAAAGCTTTCAAGTCTAAGTCCAAACCCTGAAGATTGTAGCCTTTTTGATGTTCGAATCAAATTGAAGCATGAAGAGTCAAGCTAACGTTTTCTTCAACAAATCAAGTCAAATCCCATCTCTTGATGCTTAGGATCAAGCCACGAGGCCCCTTATCTTCTGTTGGTAGATCGTTAATCAGAGGATTGCAAGCTAAGGGATGTAGTCCACTTTAAATTTCCAAATTCCAATTTGTAACAATTCTATTGTATTATTTTTATTAATACAGAAGAAATTTGTCGTTACAAGGTGCTCTAAGCCTTTAGAAAAAATTGGAGAGAATGCTTGCTGATGGACGTATGGAGTTAGTATTAATGCACCTTCTACAGTTCAACCGACTCACTGGACTAAAATTATGCTATTTAAGTATTTATGTTGCCACTTGGTCTGATTGTTGAACTGCAGATCGTCTTATCCCAATACATATTTCTCAACTTTAAAGAGAATAAATGCAATAGTGAGTTACTAGTACCTAAAAGTTATGTGATTTTTATCCGTAGTTATACTAGCTCTCATTCACTGTTGGATACAAAGTCAAGGTGGTAACCAAGCGTCATTATTTATTGTCTACTGCAGAGCACGTGGTGATGATCTCAATTGCATTTCTTATAATCTTGTTCAGTGTACAGAAATATGGAACAAGTAAAGTGGGGCTCATTGTAGGTCCTGCCTTGTTTATATGGTTTTGTTCTCTTGCGAGCATTGGCATTTACAACCTTTTTAAATATGAGACACGTGTCCTGAGGGCATTTAATCCAGTTTACATTTATTACTTCTTCAAGCGCAATCCTGCAAATGCTTGGTACTCCCTTGGGGGCTGTCTTCTTTGTGCAACAGGTAAACTACGAAGTTTAGATTTTATGAGAAGCTTGAAAGCAGAATATGCATTTTCAAGAAATCATTGAGTTATTTATTCCCTCTCTTTATTGGATTCAATGTTCCTATTGGGAATCAAACATGCCGTTGCAACTGTGTTGTGAACCATTGAAGTCCATTTACCAATTGCAAATTTGAAGACCTTGTTTCTTCCTTTCTGTCCTGCTGCCTTTCTTTTCGTTCTTTTTCTTTCTTTCTTTTCTTTTTTCCCTCCATTTTTCATATTTATTATGGGTTATGTTGGGGGGTGGAGAGGCGAATCTCATGGATTGGATATCATCAGTGTTTTCTGGTTCACGGAGAAATTTTCCTTGATATGTTTCTTTGTACATGTATTGTTTTATAGCATTAGAGAAATGTTTGATTAGTGCTTAAATATTCTATGTTTCAGGATGATCATAAAGAGGATACAAAGGTGCCTATTTCAGAAAGCAAATGCTTCTTTTTAGCATACTAACCCAATTAGATAGATAGTATTATAAAAATATTAAATGATCACTGGATCTGTCTCTAAAAGAACTTTATATTTGTTTTTCTTCAGCAACTTGATAGAGATTGTTGGCTTATAGGATATTTGATTCTTCTTTGAATTCACTTCTGTTGTATTACGTTTTGTCCTTCAAGTATACCCGATTCACTTTAACACTTAGCTTGTCTATAATACTCTTTTTCCATCTGCAATTTGATACTCTCACATCTTTTTTGACTTGGTGTTATTTTTTCCTTAATGCTGTTTCACAGTTCTTTATATATTTCTGATTATCAGTTATCTGACTCAGGTTCTGAGGCAATGTTTGCAGATCTTTGCTATTTTTCAGTAAGATCAGTGCAGGTAAAACAGTAAGCTGCATTAGACATTTTTTGGTATTAGTATGATAATATTGAAAATATTGTGTTTTTTCCTATAATTGTTGTTTTCTCTTATGAGGACTCTCACTTTGTTGTTGCAGCTTACCTTTATGTTTCTTGTGTTACCTTGCCTTCTGTTGGGTTACCTTGGTCAAGCTGCTTTCCTTATGGAAAACCATGGCGATACAACTCAGACCTTCTTCTCGTCTGTTCCAAGTAGATACATTTTCTATGTCTCACCCTTATATATTCTGAGTTCATTCAATATCGCTGATGTTCTCGTAATGATAAATGCTTTTCAAGTTAGATAAGGTAAAAAATATTGTGTTAGATACAAAAAGTAACAATCGTGTCTAGTTTCCTCATTCAAGATTGCAACTTATTCAATTTTCTTATGTTGTTTTGTACTTTTGTATATCAGTTGAATTTAAGTTAGAGTTGAACTCTCTTAGAGAGTTGTTAAACAGATTACTGAGTCTAATCTTGGATCAACAGGTGGAGCTTTCTGGCCAGTGTTCCTTATTGCTAATGTAGCTGCATTGATTGCCAGTAGGGCAATGACTACAGCAACATTCTCTTGTGTTAAACAATCAACCGCACTTGGTTGCTTTCCCCGCCTAAAGATTGTTCATACCTCGCGGAAATTCATGGGTCAAATTTATATTCCAGTTGTAAACTGGTTTCTACTGGCTCTAACCCTGGTGTTAGTCTGCACTATTTCAAGTATTTACGGAAATCGAAATGCATATGGTAATTCCTTATCACTTGTCGCTGAAGTTCTTTTTTATTTGTAAACTACTTGATGATAATCAAGTCGACTCAAGTTGAGCTTGATATATTGATAATATCTAAATAAGTTGAAGCTTAAGTTTTGATAAACATTAATTTAGGAAACCAATCTAAAACAGACTTTCTGATTTTCATAGTGCTACACAAGGTACCAGTTTGAATTGTTGCCATTGTTATGTTACAGAGCCTTTGCATGCATGACGAGATGAAATTAGCTTCCACATCCTACTTTAGTTGACTGTCATAGTTCTAACAAGAAATCCATCGCATAATTAGCTGTTGGGAATTCTAGATATGGACTATGTGTTCATAATCAGCTTTATTTCCATATTGTAGTGGTAATATTGCCCGTCATATGTTAATCTCATAGGTGATGTGATTTCTATTTCTTTATATTAGCCCTCTTTGGCTGCTGTAATTTCCCATTTTACTTTGTTTGACAGGCATTGCTGAACTAGGTGTGATGATGATGAGTACGGTGTTAGTAACTCTTGTAATGCTTCTAATATGGCAGATAAATATCCTCATTGTGCTAAGTTTCGCTATTATCTTCTTGGGGCTGGAGTTGACCTTCTTTTCATCAGTTCTGTGCAGCATAGGGGATGGTAGTTGGATCATACTCGTGTTTGCTGTAGTTATTTTTCTAATAATGTATATCTGGAACTATGGTAGCAAGCTTAAGTATGAAACTGAGGTTAAGGAAAAGATGTCAATGGATTTGCTGCGAGAACTGGGTCCTGATCTAGGGACAGTAAGAGCTCCTGGCATTGGCTTGCTTTATAATGAGCTTGCAAAGGGAGTCCCAGCTGTATTTGGACAGTTCCTTACTAGTTTGCCTGCTGTGCATTCAATGATCATATTTGTGTGTATAAAGTACGTTCCTGTTCCTGTTGTGCCTCAAAGGGAAAGGTTTCTGTTCCGACGTGTCTGCCCTAAAAATTACCACATATTTCGTTGTGTTGCCAGGTAAGATCTCATCAGACTATCTTGTCTCCAGTTTTAATATTGTAGCATTATAAATTTCATCCTAAAACTTGCATTGCAAAAGCAGTCCCATCTTGTCCTGACTTTATCATGGTTCATGCTCTGTGGTAGGAAATCTCGTGGAAATAAGCATATATGTCATCACCATTCCCGATCAGGCACCCACATTTGGGTACTTAATATACCCACACGCTAACGTGAAGTCACATTAGCATGCAGGCTGATTTGGGAAGGGCTGGCTAGGGTGCCCACATCAGCTCAGCGTGTGGGTACATTTAGGGTACCCATGTGGGTACCTGATCTGATCGAGAGTGACATTCATCACATCATTTATTTCTGTGAAATCTTACCCCCCCCCCCCCCCCCAAAAGACGTGCACACAAACAAATGGAGGGGGAAAAATGGCATTGGAGTCGGGGGCAAGCTTTTTACAGGAAGAGTACTTAAATGTTTTCTGCACCTGTTGCCACTGAACAGATATGGTTACAAGGACGTCCGAAAAGAAAACCACCAGACATTCGAGCAGTTGCTGATCGAGAGTCTTGAGAAGTACCTCCGTAGGGAAGCACAGGAAAGGTCTCTGGAGAGCGATGTTGACCAGGACTCAGATTCTGAAGAAGAACATCCTTCTTCAAAGGTGCTAATAGCTCCCAACGGGAGTGTTTTTTCACTTGGCATTCCTCTCCTGGCTGATTTTAGGGACACGTCCAAGTCCTTTTCTGAGGCAAGCACCTCAGACGAGCAGTCAGAAACTCATCACGAGTTTGCATCATCAGAGCAAAGCCTCGACAAAGAGTTGTCTTTCATACGCAAGGCCAGGGAACGTGGGGTAGTATATCTACTTGGTCATGGGAATATTAGGGCAACAAAGGATTCTTGGTTTATAAAGAAGCTTGTTATTAATTACTTCTATGCCTTCTTGAGAAAGAACTGTAGGAGGGGGGTAGCAAATCTGAATGTTTCACACTCACAGTTGTTGCAGGTGGGCATGACTTACATGGTCTAGAATTTGTTTGTTTCAGTGTCGACTCTGAATGACATGTTTTGGGGCCATGATGGGTCGAGGATGCTAAATGGTATTTTTACAACTCACACGTTACACTTGTAAGAACCAGTTTTTATCTTCCGCAACGTGTTTTGGTGCCAAGATGGGTCGAGGAAGTTGAATGGTATCTTAACAACTCACAGGTTACCCCGTGTAAGAGCCAGTTTTTATCTTCCTTGTGTTTTGCATTAAGTGGTTGTGGAATTTGTAGTTCCTTTTCATAGCGGAAAATTTTGTAGCTATTGTTCAATGTGAGCTATTGTAATTTGGAGAGGTTTGTTTTGTAATTACCAGAAGATGTTCATATAAATTTGGTATTTGATAGTGTAAATGTGTAATAAACTTTTTATGGTCAATTTCCCTTTAATGTCTTTAATTAAAGTGTTAGCAGCGTAAGCCACTCACGTTCCGGCCGTGTGCCCCCTCGGCCCTCTGTCCCCACACTACCAAAAAAAAAAGTTTAAATGTGTTAGCACAACTAGGTCTAAGCATGCTTGAAAGACAGCTGCTTTTTCTAGGTGAAATGATGGCGTGTTTATCATTCAGTGCCTAGATGGTGCATACAGTGTTGTTTTGGCTTCGAGAAGGATTGAGGGAACTAAAACGGTGTTTTTACGGCTCAAGTTGAAAAATCAGTTCCTAACTTATCCTCCGATTTTATATTAGCTATAATTTTGGAGTTTATATTTGCAAAATTTTGTAGCCAATGTTTTCCCATGGTTGAGAATCTTGCTGTGTGTTGGTACAGCTATACACAGGATCAAAGGTTCAAATCTACCCTAGCTGTCTTTTCAAAATACATCTGTGCCATTTCAAAGTAAGGGGCAGATTTGGAACATTCATCGTGTATAGCGCTGTGAAGACTACAGAAACTATTCCATTATAGTTCCATTCTTCGAATGCTAAACATTTTGCCATCAAATATATCGAAGAAATTCATTACAACTTTGATAAAGAATTACTTGAACAAAACAAGAAGCTCTTATAATATTTCCTCACTACCCGTATGGTGATCATGAAAGCATTTCAATAATTCAGCCAAATCCAGTATAACTTCCAATGAGATACCCATCTAGCTTTATGCACTGTCAGAAGACTTGGATAACCGTGTGGCTTCTCTTCCCACAACCCCCAACGAGTTCTCTACCAATTGATAATTGATAATTTTCTCAGCTCCTCTGCGTGGGTGGTTTCAAAAAATATAAAAGCAGTAACTCCGCAAAACCTCAGTTAAAACTTACAAGCTAGTTAGTGGAGAGGATTGCATCATCTTGAAGCAGTATACGGCAATCGCTTACTTTCTTCCTTGGTTTCATCATTACCTGAAGGTGGTTTAATGTATAATGGCAAATTGGAAAGTTCTTTCTGTTTAGAAGCAAACTTTAATCTCAGTAGTAGTGAGTTTGTCATCACGCCAATTGAACTCAACCCCATAAGGGCACCTGCAATTGAAGGAGAGAGCATGGTCCCTGTTACAGGAAGCAACATCCCAGCTGCTATTGGAATTCCTATCTGAAATCATCAATGAAAACAGGTCAATTGAAATTATTATTTACTATGATCTGAAATTAGCAATAGATAAAAGAAATTTCTGTCAAGAAAATGAATTGCAAATTGTTATAGACTTACAATATTGTAAGCAAAAGCCCACCAGAGATTTTGCTTGACAGTCTTCATGGTAAGTCTACTCAATTCCAGAGCATCTAGTAACTGCATGAGGTCTAAGTCTATAATCTGTTCTAAAAGGCCTGAGGACTATTTTCATCTGGGGAAGATGGAGGATCTCGAAACCCAGAATTTTATGATTCTTGGTCTGAATCAACACATATAAAGAGATAGACAAGTTGTGGGCCCACATACCTGGGACAACTTATTGTGCATTAGCACAATAGATGACACCTCGCTGGCCGCTCCAACACCTCCACCAATTGCAACACCTACATGTGATGAAGCCAGAGCTGCTGCATCATTGATCCCATCACCAACCATAGCTACAATGTTCTGATCCTCCTGAAGTGTACTGATGAACTTTTTCTTTTGATCTGGTTTGACTCCATATAGCACCTACAACCGATCATTCCCACATTCTAGTGAGCATGTGTTTGTGTGTGCGTGTGTGTAGGCTCGTGAACATATTATTGACCTTGTGTGGTAAAACTATTTCTAGAACCACTTTTGCTTATACTCATTTCATCCATGCATAGCGAAGAAAATATTATTTTTCACGCTTTTCCATACCTTTACTTTTGAACTGCAGATTCGCCCTAAAAAATTACTTTTCCCTCCAACAATAGTCTTGTCAACCAAGCACTAAAGTCATCTTACCCTGTCTTTTGGGATACCAACAACAGATGCTACATATTCAGCAGCATTCTTTTTGTCCCCAGAGAGCAAATAAGTGTTGATTCCTTGTTTAGTCAAAGATTCAACCACGTGCCTAGCATCTTCTCTGATCTGATCCTCGACATAAATTATACCAGCAAGATTATCGTCTACCCCCACGTAAACAACTGATTGATTTTTGAACTCCTCATGTTCTTGGAATGGATTTTTCTTCACCCCATGCCTGCATGAATCCAAACACATAATGTCTAAAGGTTGAGAACATGAAATATAGGGGTTTGCACAAGTAAAAGATGAAATCAGAGTTGGAAATAGTTATGAGTCAAACAAAAGCAGGAAAATAGAAAATCTCAGTGGCACTCTATGTTTAGGTGGCAATTTATTGAACTTATTGAACTTTTTTGTTTTTCTGTCACTTCTTAACATACTCCTCAATTCAAGCGCAAGGAGTTAAAGATAAACTAGCATATTTTCATTTTCATCTTCCCTTCAAAACCGTCCAAACCAACTAAGCTGAAGAGCACAACATAGATGAGAAGAATGTTAGAGGGCAATGAAGTTCGGCAATCAATCCGGAGATATTATTAACTAAAATAAAGTCTTGATAAAGAAGATCTAAGACTGACAAAGTAGTGCTGGGAGGAATTCTGTCAACAACAAATTATTCCAAATTATGGAACATTCATTTCTAGAATTTAAAAAAAAAAATGTACCATAACGGATCAAAGTGCATCTGTGGAACAAAAGTTCTAGTAGTATTAAGTCAGATATTGAAGTGCCATCCAAAACAAATATCTTCAACTTAGAATACCTTTGAACCCACTCCAACGTACCGACGGACACCTTCTTCTCGTTAATGGTTGCCATCGCACCAGAACCTGGTTCCTCTATAAATGTTCCTTCTGCCGCCTAGAATCAGAATGGTGTCAAGAAATTTGAGAAATTGTTTGTTAGCACACGATTACGGAGAGCTCAGCATCAGCTAAAGAAACAGAATAATTAACAGTTAAATACTTCTGTAATGTGGGTTCAAATGTTGCAATTTAAAATAGTAGTAGTTACAAATAATACTTCAAGGCGGAAGTCCAAGGAAGAAAGCCACCTTCACATTTTTACAGTTCAGAGCCTGTGCTGCCTCCACAATTGCCTTTCCAATTGGATGAATTGTATTTGACTCAACTCCAGCAGCAAACTTCAGAATATCGAATTCAGACCATTTATGAGCTGAAGCCACATCTGATCTGCATCAAGATCTGGTTCATTATCCTCTTTAATGGAATACGTTTTTGCACAACATTCACTGTCCCAAGATTGCTAAACGTATATATCAGAAAAAGCAATAATAGAACTTCTTATTTAGAACTTAAAAGATATAGTATTCCTAGTCTGGGACAATAGTGAACTCAACTGTGGATCTGTATCTGCTTTGTAACCTTGTCTCACTACTTTGGTCACACTAGGTCTACCAATTGTTAATGTCCCTGTCTTGTCAAAGACGATTGCGTTCACCACTGAAAACTTCTCCAAGATACTCCCGCCACGCAAAAGCAGCCCTCTTGTAGCACCAAGTGAAGTTCCCACCTAAAATATAAAATATTATTTTCATTTGGTCATACATTATAATATAGACTCCACATGAACCAGGCTAAGCATTCAGAAAACTAAATCCACTATAATGTAATTACCAGTACAGCCGTTGGTGTTGCTAGCCCAAGTGCACATGGACATGCAATAACCTGCACTCGAGAAACAAAGACCAGTTACTGTTAAGTTAAAGAGGATGCACATTGATGACCTAGCAAATGGCAGATTCAGAAAAGAAAGAAGCAAAGGTTGGGGTGAGGAGATCAGATAGCTTGAAAAAGGTAGGAAGTTCCTGATAGTAAGAATGAGAATATAATTCAACTGTTATTATTAGAATTTAGATTTGTTACAGGGACACCTGTGACGGAGGAAAAAAAGTCTATTACGAATCCATGAGTCGCAATTTACAATACCAGAACACTACAGGAAAGCTGCAATGCCAATGAAAGAGGAGCCCCTTGATGAATCGTAGCTGGCAAAATTGATGTACCAAAAAGACTCCAGAACATAAATGTGGCAGCAGAAAGTGCCATCACTCCATAAGTGAAGTTTCCAGCAACCTAAACAAAACAAAGTCGAACATTAAAAGTAAGGCATACAGGGGAGACAAAGCCCACTAGCTTAAGTAGTATCTCAATCAAAAGTAGTCAAAACACAGAACACAGAGATGATATCTAATGTTAACTCCAATAACTCGGTAATTTTGTTCAATCAGAAATAACACTTACACATATGATAGCTTCCAGGAATAGTTCTGTGATGAATTTGATTTACGGGGACAACTCTAGCCTATCTTTGAAATATGTACTTAAAGGGCAGTTGACCATAGTGGTTCATCTTTGGATACTCCAGTAAATATCAAGAATGTTTTAAGCAACAAAAGTTTCCAAGTAATATTATTATAGATTTTACAGCAGGGAAAGCGCAACCTGAACTTAATTAATCAAGCATTAGGTCATACTTGGGGGTTCGATTCTTCCAGTTGATTTTATCAGAGCTTTATGTCCAAAGGTAAAACACAAACTAAATTCCTTCATGGTTAACTCATTCTCTATAACTAAGTTTAATTCTTTATCTCACTTGCTGGATAATATTTCCTAACTTGTACTGCTCTATGAGGTATATACTAAAAACAATTGATCACTAACATATAAAGATAATGAATTTTCCAAGAAAAATGTCAACAAGTTAAGTTTATCATCTTTCTTTAAATTTATCACCTTTCTTCTAACACTCTTACCAACAAAGTACAGTCATGCAACATGTATTGTAAAATTCAGACGCTACACAAAATGAACCTTGTCCGCCAACCGTTGCACAGGAGCCTCCCGAGTCTGTGCTTCTTCTACCAACCGAACAATGTCCCCAATGGCAGTCTCACCACCTTGTCGTTGCACCTCAACAACAATTTTTCCATTTAGGTTTATACTTCCAGCCGAGACTTCTGCCTGGTCAAGAAGTGCCAGCCAAAGTGATATAATACGAAGGGACATATATGATAGAAAATTAAATGGCAAGAAAATAGTATGTCGGTATATTTACCCCAGGTAATTTGGTAACAGGTAAAGGCTCCCCAGTGAAACTTGACTCATCAACAGTACTTCTGCCAGCTCTCACTATTCCATCAGCTGGAATACGATCCTAAAAGATGAGAAGAGCATGCTTAAAATAATTAATGTGCTAATTAGGAGAAAATAATGCAAATGGCTACACAAGCAACTATCATATAACATTCTTGAAGACATTTAGGCTACAATTAGTAGCATTGACCCACCTTTTGATAATATCGACTGCACAATGCATGTTCTGATTCCATGAGATTTACGAGAGAACAGTTAAAGTTATAAGGAAGTATAAATATAAAGCAAGATATACTTACTCCAGGTAGTACAACAATTTGATCCCCCACAGAAAGACTGCTAGAAGGAACTTCAACAGTTGAGTCCAATTCTCCAGCACCATCATTAACCAGGAGACGGGCTTTAGCTGGCAACAAACTTAGAAGACCCGTCATGTCACTGGTAGCTTTTATCTTGGCTCTCTGTTCAAGATTTTTCCCAAGCAAGACGAATGCCATCAGCATTACTGGTTCCTCAAAGAACGTTTTCCATCCCTGTGTGCACCGAAACTTCATTTAACAGGATGCGTGTGACTAACTCAACCACTAATATAAAATCAACCACTAATATAATACACATGCCTCTGATAGCAGGGAAGCCTCCCAAAGAGATTTCATCATCAGAGATGAAACAAAATAAAGCATACTAGTCTAGGAAATAGCTGGTCAGCATTTGGGTTGAAAGGTAAAAGAATTTCAATGCAAATCCCAACAAAGTCAGGTTCCCATATGCATCACAAATAGCATAGACATGTTTTTTTGCAAAAACATGCTCCAGAACAATGAAAGATTGGGATAACATGTGAGAGGCAGCTGTTGAAACAAGCATGCATGAATCATGATCAAAAACCAAGTAGACAAGCTTTGATTATAAAATAACAAAAAGCATCCACCCTTGTCGTTGCTGTTCCTATCAATTTACTTTTTGCAAAATTCGAAAACTACCTAAGACCTTGTTTGACAAAGTTATTGCGGTAAGAAAGTGATATCATTTTCTTTCTTTTTTCCTTTTGGGAGGAATGTATGATTAATAGGACAGCAAGTTTATGGAGAAATGTGAAAAGTAGCATCTTTATTTTTTAAAAAAAAAATTTGGTGGCATGTGATTAATACTGAAAGTACGAAAATTTGATTATTAAACAAGTTTTCCCGAAGAAGCTAGTTACACTTGGTACCTTTATCCATAAAGCATGGTACTCTCTAGTACTTGGTCGAGGAAATCGTAATGAAGCTATCAGGTTCTCTGGCTTCAATTGATCACAAGACTAAAGTTGTCTTTCAAACAAACACTAAAGTTGTCTTTCAAACAAATTGCGTTGCACTTGCAATAAAATCCATTCATTTCTATCTAGAAATCTATGTAGAAGGATTGAACAACAAATTACCAGCTTTGGTATAAAAGCAGCGAGTGAGCTGACAGCAAAGGATGACAAAGCCCCAAGACCAACTAATGTATTCATGTTTGGAGCTCCTCTAACGAGGCTCTTCAGGCCATCAACAAGTAGTTTGCGACCAGGACCAAGCAATGTAAATATACACAAAGACAAATGAAATCCCGTGGAATGCAGTGCATGGATCCATGATGCCTTGGTTCCAAAGAAGTGAGAGAGATGGCCAAAGATACATACAGCACATAAAGCCCAAGAAACAGCCAGCCCACGACCTGTTGAATTGGAAAGTATTCAATCAGGTGGCACATTGGCCTCAAATGCATAAACTACGAATTCGAATCAATATTGCAACTCCAGAATAGTTGAATAATAAAATTAACAGAAAACTAATGTTTCTTTATTGGGCTAATTTCTTTCATGCTTTCAAATGAGCAGTTTAAATATTACAAAGTTCACTCAAAATATCCATTTCCTGAATTTCCTGTCAACTCTTATTCAAGACTAGTCTAGATATCTAAAGAAAGCTCATCAACATACACTGTAGTAGTCAATGATGTAAGGGCAAAAAGGGTCTACCGCTTTCTCTCAGCAAAGCACGCTTTTCATTTATCTTCTTCTCAAATGTCTCGTAGATGTTCACCCTTCTTGAATCTGCAAACAAGGAAAATTAGTCATGCTTACAATCATAAGACAAAAATAAGAGTTGAAAAGTTTTCAAACAAAGTTATCTTGTTGCATTGTAACTCTTCGAATTGATTTAAGGACTTCTGGTTTTCAGCTATCTTAAAATTAAAGCAGATGATAAGGTCAATGAAAAGACACTTTACATCTCCCATAATCAGAAGTAGGTGGCTTTTGAGTTGTAACCAAAGTAGCAGGGAAAGGTGTGATCGTCAATTACAAAACATAAATGAATCCAGAATTTCGACATACTATACATCCATCATGACATAAGGTTTAGAGTAAGCAGAACTATAATGAAATAAACTAAACAGCATAATAGCTTAAGGGTGTGTTTGATTGGTTGGAATTGGATAGAAATGGAAAATGTTTTCCATGAAAACTTTCCTACTTTGTGTTTGATGCCACATTGGAAATAGAATTTAAATTTCATTGTACAATCACTTTAAGCTTGTTTTTAACCAATTCCATGGCAAATGAATTCCTTGGGGGTAAGGTGGTTTTTATTTTCCATCTTTTGCAATCACGCACTTTTTGCCTGAACAAAAGAATTGGGTAACGCAAAACTTGCTAGTCACCCGTCACTCCTCAAACTTATAATACTATAAGATGGAACATGCTTTGCAGCTGAAGACAATTTTGTTAAGACAAACAGATTTACTCAAATGCTCATATACAAATCGGCAGCCCCATTTATAGTCACATCCTCAGAATGCTCTAGGACCACTCGATTTTGAAATGGATGCTCCTACTCATGTGCGCTGTGGCTGATTCCGTCTAGAAAACGGAAACACAGCCATGGTGCCTTAGCCGGGGACCTGATAACCTTCAGCGAGGGATGAAGTCACCTTAACGTGGCTGAGGTATATGCACAAATTCTGGAAGGTTCCTAAGGCTGAAAATCACTTCTTAATGTAGCTATACAGTACTACTGGAACTACCATCTGCCCTTGCTTACGACAGCTAATACATTAATCCTCCAGAGAGAGCATCTTTGTAATAACTCATTTCTAATAATGAACTTCCTGGACTGGTACAAAAGTAAACTATTCAAATTGCACGTGGTTTCATGCAATAGAGGTGCCTAACTTTAACAAATTCCACCACTAGTAGTGAAGCAGAAGCGCCAATTTTGTGGAGAACTGTTTCATTAGATAGGATATTTTTTCCTGTTGTTTTTTTTAACCAAGGTTTTCTAAGTAACAACAAAAAGGGGGATAAAGATACTTTTTCAATTAGTCTCTAGGTATATGCCAATATAGCAGTGACATACCATGAAGGAGATTGTTGTTACAATAATCCATTGCATCCTATGATGAAATATCCCCTTCATTTGCTCCCTGATCCGCCAACCCATGAAGCTATGCATAAGTTAAATGAAGCCTGGATGTACTATATTGTCTAGCCTAATCTGCAAAGTAGACAAGCCCCGCGAACTCAGGAATGAGGCAGAGCCATGTTTCCTTCGGCAAACAATGAGAGCCTTCTCCATTGCATTATTTTTGTTCTTGAATCTAAAGGGATGGAACCATAAAAAAGAAAAATGCACGAATTAAAAAGGAGCATTTCAATTTTAGGTTCATATCCATATAAATTGGATTTCAAAGTTACATGCATAGATCTAACAACAATTTCATCCATATTGTTAAAACTGCAGTACCTATATCCATATCAAAATCAACTCCACCCCAACCACCACAAGAATTTCTTGGTTTATGCCTTCCCAGGATTTGATATCTACTAATGTAACCTCTGCTGATTCATGGATTTCTCATGCTTCTTTTAGTTTCTATTTTCATAAAATGACAGAAATTTAATGATAAATTGATAGTAGTTGTGCAAAATGCTCAAGTGTTCACAGAACTTTAGGACGAAATTTGAGAAGAATTGATTCAAGAGTATGGTTACATATAGGAGGAAAGAAAGGTCATGCTATATAAACAATAGTTATTGTATAATTCTTTAAAAGAATATTTCTACTACCTAAAATTTTGTTTATGTAGTCCATTCTCACTAACTTAGATATCATTACCGACCTCAAACAATTCAGAATAATAAAAGTTACTCATTTTATCTGAAACTGTTCTGGTAGATGTTATGCTGGATTATTTGAAATGGAAAAAAAGAGGCGCTAGTGCAACCCATGTTGATCTGGAACACGCTTCATTTGTTGTCGAACATCTATTACACTTATCATAAATACTTTTTGAACCTCATCATAAATACTTTTTGGCATAGTTCGAACGGCATGAGAAGATGTCATTTTCTCTCAGGCTGATAATCATAAGCAATATATATGTCTAGCTCTTATCATCTAAAATGGCACTATTATCCATACTATATTTATTTTAAAATTTCTAATTGTGATCACCTATATTAGACTAACGGTTATGCCCCAACCATGCATCTGAAATGACATTATCAAATATTTCCCCAGTAGGCCAGTAGAGTACCACTGTCTATTAAATATTATGTTCTTAGAATTTCTAATATTTTCCCAACAGTAATGCCCTAACTGCGTTGGGATGCGAGTTAGGAAAATATACAGATATCTAATCATTCACACTAGAGAACAATTATGATATGTTGGCCTAATCTTCAAAATGCAATGGATAACTTTTTTCCATTAACTCATTCTTATAACCAGTGGCCACAGCGGTCCCAAGAGCTTGTTTGGGTGAGATCTTTGAAAATCGTTTCCACAACTTTTTTCAACCACACTTTTTTATTGATGTGACATCTTTTTAATATTATTTAAAGCCCACTTTTCAACCATACATTCAAAAAATCATTTGTTCAAGAAGCTCTCTCCTCTCTCCAACATACATTAAGTTCCAAGTTTAAGAAAACCGAGATTGGCTAATATGGGATGATAGACGTTAATTCCCTCTAAGACCAGTTCGATATCGGTGGCCGGAGCCGCCCACAGATATTGAAGAGACCATTATCCCCTTAGTGTGAAATGCAAGACAAGGAAGGAACATGGATGCAAGCATTCTTGTAATTCAACCATTGGCTCACATATAAATCTAATGAAATGAAAGTCCATGAATACAGACATTAAAGAACACACGAATATGACATCTAGTTCCAACTTGTGTGCTTTCTTCTTTTTTTATTTATTTATTTATTTATATATTTATTTTCTGTATATGTATATCTAGAAGAGGCAGTAAGTTCACCAAACAACTTGTGCTTCAAGATTCCAACATACCTCTGCCATGGTACTATCTAAAATAGAGAATGGAAGCCCATTATCCTAAGAGATACATTAATTAAGATATCAAGTCATCATCGGTAATAAAATGGTGACACAAATAGCACGAGAATTCTGGATTCACGAAAGGAAACCAAATTGAAGAACAAAATAAACTGTCAAAACATAAACCAAGAAGTGCCGACCTCGAAGATTAGATGCGAATCCACAATTAGTCAAATACTTTGCAAGAGCATCTCCCAAGTCCTTCTGCCAGTTAGGCGCAATCGTCACTTCGGATACAGGCCATACGATTGCAGTTTCGGTTGTGAGATTCACGCTAGCTGAGGAAACCTGCGGCTGTTCATAAATATACCCAAATTGCTCTCCAGTTAAACACAAATGGGAAACTATTGCGTTTGTCCACATTGTAAAACACTCTCCTTCTGGCAGGGTAACAATCTTCTCATTTAATTTCTATTCTTAAAAGCTTCTTTATGTTAATCTCTACAGGAACATTTGTACCCTCAAAAGTCTACATGTCTTCACTATGTAGATTCATTCGCATTCATTAGTATTTGGGTATTTAGCAGCTCGAAACGACTATATAATTTTGAGACACGACAAAGAAATACAGCCCTGACAAATTTTAATCGCTTACTTGACTTTCTAAAATTCTCTTCACACTTGCAGCACATCCTCCACATGTCATCCCCTACAACATTAGAAGCAAAAGAAAAAAAAAAAGGATAATTTCTACCCTTGCATCCAATTCATAAAGGAAACGAATAATTACCAGAGAAACGATATAGAATCTATAACTAATTATATCAAGCTTGTTCATTAACGGACCGAAACAGGTATTGCAGAAATCTTACTCCAACATCAAGAATGATAACGTCAGGGCTCGAGGCAGAGCCATCCCGCGCCCCAGCCACCACCGAACGCGGCTTTGATTCTCCGCCATCAGCTGCACCATCCCCATCCCCGCCACGGCCACCGCCAGTTCCATCAATACCGCCAAATCCGCCTCCATTGGAAGTAAACGAGGCAGCTGCACTGCCGCTGCACTGCAATCTGGACCGGGGGAAGCCTAGAACCACATTACGCGATCCGAGCCTTTTGAAGTCTTTGTCTAATAAGCATCGACTGAGTTTGAGGTGAGCGAGTGCGCTCGGTCGAGTTGTGCAGTAGCAGCGGTAGAAATTGGAAAGGAGAGCGGTCGAACGGGGATTAATAGATTTTGTGAAGGATAAAATAGACATTGTCGAGCTCAGCGAGAGTAATGTTGACTCCATTGGAGTAGAAGTAGTGTTTCCTTTCTGCTCCTACGCAGTTTCGCTATGTATGTGTTGGTGGCTCTCGCTGTGCTTCGTTGTCTCATGTCTGTATAGCTGCCAGAAGAGAATTTGTTAAGAAGCGTTCATTGCCGGTACAGTAAAACACGTGTTCTTTTATCCTTTCCCTGTGGGTCTACGATTTTAAAAATAAGGATAAAAATAAACTTAAGCAAGATACTCAAAGCGCGCGTTATAATAAAGTTTATAATATAATTCATTTTTCTTTTTTCGTTCGTCCCAACGTACATATCACATTCATTTTAAAGATGTAGTTAAACTATTATTTGTATTACAGACCCTCATTTAATATATATTATTATTACTAAAATAAATTAATTGAAATAAAATATCTAATAAATAAAATGACATATTCAAACGAGTGGAGCAAATATTTTCTCCCCACTGGCGTAAAAAATGAAATGCCCGTCCCATTCCGCGTTCATCTCGCTCTCTTCCTTCTTCCCCTTCAACCTTCCTCCTCCTCCTCCACCGCCGCCCCTCCGCTAGTTCCCACCGGTAAAAACGGTATACTAGTAGTAAAATAATCTTAAATTTTACTTTTCCAACATTATTAATTATATTTTTTTAATCTTTGTGCAAATAAAAATAGACTATATGTATAAAACGGAGGTAGTATAAATTTTTTCTCTATAGTTGATATTCATCAAATGTAGTTATATATTTTTGGAACTATATTACTTGTAACTTCCACTTGAATATACTCTTCGACCATTCATTTCTTATTTTTAAAAAATATAAATAAAATAATTATGTTACAAATGAAGATAAACACTTCGAATTTAATATAATCAGACATCATTGTAGTTTGACACTATCGCTCACATAGACATATGGTTATTATGCTTATATATACATAACACAGCTATCACTCTCCTATCTACTCGGTGGGTATTACTATTTCACCATGCCCCACAGTGGGTGGATTTCTAACAGGTATTCCCTCGATGAAGGAGCAGACGTCGACCATCCGCCCACTATGGATATGGTAAAATGCCCACACAATAGGTGGAATAGTGGGAGTGTACATAACACATGACACTGATCACCTAGATATTAAAAATGATTAATTTGATGTAACACAACCAATTCTACATAATCAATACCTAGACGGTACATAATATTAGTCACTATATATGGGATCGTGGACGCATAAACACTGGATCGTTTATTTATAGCTTGGAAAGATTGTAATTTATCAATTTTGGAATTGCAAACCTTCCTTCTGTTTGACAATCGAAATCGCATGTCTGCCTTTTGATGAAACTAGTAGCTGACTTTTGAATTAAAGATCTTTTGGGGTGGAAAATAGTAACAAGATTATCATCATCCTGGTGTGATGACTTTTCTGTTCAGAACAAATTCCTCATTTTTAGTCTTTAAAGTTTAAACGTGAAAAATCAACTTTCTTAAAAAACTAGCACTGTAGATTATTCATTTCAAGCATGATAAATACAATTTCAATATTTTATTCAATTTTGTATTCAAGTTGATCAACTATTCGACTATTAAATTCTACTATATTCGATGGCGGTAGGTGAGAATTTGCTTACTTGGAACATTTCCGTCTTCCAGACTCGTGCATAAATCATAATATGCCCACCTACTCAAATACACCTAAACACAACTAAAGAAGCCTATAATTGGCAAATTTGTAAATAAAATCGGCGGTGTATTTTGAACACTTTACAAAAGTGAAACTACTCACAAGCAATATTTACTTCTACACTGTTCATTTCCTCTCTCTTGTAAAACTATAGTTCTTAATCTTCATCGAACAAACTCATAATCTGTTTGATTGAAATTTGAAGCACAAAGCCATAATTTACAAACCTTAAAATTTTTGGCGACTACTCTATTCTTTATTTCAACAATCACTTTCATAATAAAAAGCAATGATAACATTGATAATAACCTCATCGATCTCTTGCAACAGAGGGTCACCAATCATCATCATCATCAAGCAGTTCGTCTCGGATATCATCATATGATCCTTTCTGCGAAAATGCTTTCCATATATCCATCCCAACAAAACTATCAACAGAGACGGGATAACAGATTGGATGGTCAATATACTTGTTATGTTCTCTGTGAGCAAAGTGGTCCCACTCGGTTCAATTTGGATTCTCACCGTCCTTTTCAACCCAAAAAAAAAAAAAAAAAAAAATGTATGGTGAGGATCGTAGCTGTGAATATCCAAAACCATAGCATCGTCAAGCATAATCAAATAAATGAACTTTGCACGTAATACCTGCCAAATTTGAACTGGATCACGCCTCATTTCAAATGCGACGAACATTTTATTATGTTAAGAATGATATTGGAGACAGCACCAGAGAGTTTGCTGCCCTTTATGCTCTTAATAGGTATGTTTTACAGAGATTGTCGACTAAAAAAGTTTTAAATGAGTCGTTGACAGTGAAAGAAAATGGCACAAAAAGTAAAATAATAAAATTGTCAAATGAATCAATTGAGTGGCTAAAAATGAAAGTAGAAAAATGATTTTAGTTTTAAGTTGTAGCTAACACACTCAAAAAGTTAAAAAGTAAAGTAGCTCTTATCCTGCATGTGAATAATTTTAAAGACAGTACATGCGCCATAACAAGAAAATGCCCACTGCAGAGTAAAGGCTTAAAGCATCTATTTTGCATCAATGTTAATCAGTGTAGATGTGGAAGCATTTACACTGATTTTTAGCCAAAAGGCAGATAACAATTTATTGAACAAGTATCAGTGTTTGCTATAGTAGAGAACTTATATGACTTGTTTAGTTAGGTAGCTTTCAGAATACCTGACAGTAGTAATAAAGGAAAGGAAACTTTAGTCACTTGTACAGTCTAAGCATGTCATGGTTTTAACTTTTTCTACCTAAAATTAACTTCTACAGGTCAAATTCAAACTTCAATATTAACCACATTCAAATAACTACCGATTCATTTCATGGGCTAACAATTATACAACTTAAAAATTTTAAGTTTTCTCAAGACAAAAGATCATCTGAACACATGTTAAATTGGTAGAGTAAAAGCATCAAACGTGCTCCGATAAGTTGAATAGAACAATGGCCATACCGGATATGCTTGTTGCTGCTTTGTGGACATCTTGTCCTCAATATTACGTCAAGTGCAGTAGTCTCCTTACATTCATCACTCCTTGTCCCCAGTTTGCAAGCAATACATCCTCAGTCCTCACAACTGTGAAATGACTTCGGAGTGTTCATTTGATGAATCACCCTGGCTACATTAGCATCCCTTCATTCTTATTGGTCTTGGATTGATGTCCCAATAACAAATATCAGTGATCTGGAACCGAGGTCATTTCACCAGAGAGAGATGAAAATAAGTTTTCTGATAAATGAATAGCGATCAATATCAGGAAACCAGATTTTCACGACTAATGACCGATCATAAATTGATTTGTTGTGGATGAGAATTAATTAAGAATGATCTATGGATTACAAAACTTTAGAAAGCTAAAAGAACACATTCCCTCTATATTTTTTTTTTTTTTTGATAAGAAACAAATTATATTATTGCCAACAAGAGTAATAAGTTACATATCAAGTGGATAAGTCATCCACCAAACACATTCCCTCTATATGGTAGAGAGAGAAAGAGGCCGCCGGGGGGGTGGGGGACGTGCTAACAGCAACTCCAGGTTGAGATTGAAAATGGACTTGCCCGTCATCTAGATTAGTCCAGATAAATTACAAGGCAAATAGTGGACGTGCTAACAACAACTCCAGGTTGAGATTGAAAATGGACTTGCCCGTCATCTAGATTAGTCCAGATAAATTACAAGGAAAATAGTGTTTCAGTCAGGGTCAAGACATACCAACAAACACATCATCATTCTCTTAAATTGGTCGATCCTGCAGTCTTTAAACTAAAATGATCTGCAGAAAATAGAAATCCAATTAAAGCTTTCCAAAATAAGAACAAAATTAAAACAGAGCCGTAGTTGTTTCATGGACATCAATAAGGAGTACTATTGACTGTCTAGGTTGCATACGCTTCTCCACACTGACCTCCAACACCTTGCACTATGGCCTCCGCAATGACTATCGACATGGCATAGATGAGAACTGCCATTGCAAAGCAGTTCTTCATAGTAAGAAAAAATTATTATGGAATAGTGATCCGCATACCTTCAAATGGGTTGCCAAATTGCCACCAAATAATGCAGGTGTCAAACGGATTGTGACCACTCCAACCTCCACCAGACTACTAGTCTTGCTTTAGTGTATCATCATCTTAGCATCACCTTAGTCGGCATGGATCTCACGCTTCACTGGTCACTCAGGACTTCATAAGTTGGGCTGCATTACCTTCTTTTTATTAACAAAGAAGACCGGCATTAGGTTCCACTTTTCTCTTATTAGGAACTATCTGAACATATTATATTAATTTACATATAAACTCTTGGTTACAAAAAGATCACAACAATTGGAGCCCTTAAGCCACATTCACAAATACACTACACATAACAAATGAGCTAACAGTTAACTAAGAATGTCTCTTGCAAATGAACATTTCTACTCATGTACTAATTACTTTATAGAAATAGAAGGAACTGGGGTTTTCAGCTAAGTAAAAGATTAGCTTAGCAATTTTCAATCCTTCACCTGCGCAATGCACTACTCATCCAAAAATGGGCAAATTGTAAGTTCAAATGCGGGTTCAGAGAGAAGATAGACAGCATTTTACTTATATCAGGTGGAAGTTATGTCCATCTCACATCTCCTCTTGATACTACATGCATGATGCATTCTCAATGGTTTAAAGATTTAATTCAGAGATTCTGAAATTGAAAATGGAAACAAAAAATCATAAAAGATGACTTAAAGCTTGTGGAATAAAAACAAAACTGAATAAGTATTTAAGATTTTCGTCTCACCTCAAGGGACATAACAGAATTCAGCGTTGAAACTGCAATTTTTTTGCCCTCATGAGACCTTGGTGTAATGTTGACATGGCATGCTTATCTGGTGGTATTCCCTTGGCCAACATATTATCTACAAGAGCTATAGCCTCGTCCACAATCCCGTGCCTGCAATAGCCAGAGAGGAGAGCTGTGTATGTCACAGTATCAGGTACTAGACCTCTATCAATCATTTCATAAAAGAGGCCAATAGCATCCTTGAGGTTATCTGATTTGCAGTGACTGTCAATTAAAGCTGTGTAGCTAATGATATCAGCCTTTAATCCCATCTCCTTCATTTCACACCAAATAGCAGAAGCAACCTTCTTCACTTCCCAGTTATTTCTTGCATCTTTTTGAGATTGAGCCTTTTGCCGAATTCCTTTAGAACGTCCATCAAGCCATGCGGTATAAGTGATAATGTCAGGAGTAATACCCTTCTCCTTCAAATCCCTAAAGAGATCTTCGGCCTCCCGCAAGCAATTCACCCGACAATAACCATTCAACAATATTGTGTAGGTAATTACATCTGGAGATATTCCTCTTTTTGACATGACATCAAATGCCCCTCGAGCATCTTTCACATAGCCAGCACGACAGCAAGCAGCAATGAGAATGTCGTACATTTTCTTACAAGGACTACTGTCTAATTCCAGCGCCATCTCGGCTCGGTCATATTCACCTTCCTTACAGAGGCTACTAAGGAGTTTCAAACGAGAAGATCTTCTCACATAGAGCCCTTTCTCGAGTGACTTAGTGAAAATTTGATAGGCCTTTGTTGCATTTCCAGATTCACAGTACCCGTTAATCATGGCAGAATAGTTTTCTGTATTCTTATCTTCCAAGCCATTGAAATACTTTTCAGCAACCTTAACCTTTCTACCCAAACATAAGCCTTTGATTATCGAGTTCTGTGTTGCGGGACTTGGTGTTAGACCCAGTCCTCTCATATCATCCAGAAGACGAAATGCGTCTTCTGCAAGACCATTCCTTGATAATCCTGCAACAATTACGTTGTAAGTAATAATGTCGGGCTGAAAACCCTTCCCCTTCATTTCTTCAAATAAACTTAAAGCATCGAACACTTTCCCGTGCAGACAATAACCATTAATCAAAGTAGTGTAGTGCAGAATATCTGGAACCATCTTCCTACCCTTCATCTCATCAAACAACTGCAGAGCCTCATTTAGATTTCCAATCCTGCACAGAGCATTAATCACCACGTTATATGCAATTTTATCGTGAAACACACCCAACTCCTTAAAATGCTTGAACTTCTCTACTGCCACATGCTCCATGCCTATCTGGCATAAGCAGTGAAGGATTGAAGTGGTGATCACACAATTAGTTTTGACACCCTTCATTAGCATCTCATTGTGGTAAAACAGAGCTCTGACTATATCCCCAGAATGGCAACATCCTTGAATTAACGCACGATAACAATCTGCATCAGGAACTAATCCTTCCTTTTCCATGTCAACTAAGATAGCCTCTGCCTCTTTCAGTTTCTTTTCCCTAACAAACCCACGAATCACAACTGCATATATATACAAATCAATTTGTACATCTCGAAATTTTAAAGCTCGTAGAACCTCATAGCCTATATCTGGCCTACCCTGCTCACAAAGCCCTTGAACATACGTAGTGTACGTCATAAGACTCGGTGTCACCCCAGCGTCCACCATTTCCTTAAACACACAAACAGCTTCTTCAAATCGATGATCCCTACAATACCCCTTTATCACAATCCCATAGGTATATACATTTGGATTAGGTCCATGCTTCTTCAACTCATTATAAATGACAACAGCTGTGTCCACTTTCTTATGCTCAACCAATTTATTTATCAAAAAGTTACAGGACCACAAACACGGATCAATTCCTGAGCTCTTTGTCTCGAACAGTATGTTAATAGCCTCAGCAAACATGTCTAAACTAACATATGCTTTAATCAAAGCATCAATAGCACGAGATAAGGAACCAAGGCCTTCGTACTTAATTGCCTTCACCATCTCCTGGAACAAGTCCAAAACTTGAAAACTGAAATGTTCCTTTTCCAACTTTATAACCTCAGATAAAACAGAATGCAAGTTCATATCCTTACGACAATAACAAAGTACCTTTATAATTGCCATGTAGGTTCGAACATCGTGCTGGAAGCCGTTTTCCTTTAATTGATAAAAGAAAGACAATGCAGAAATGGGGTCTCTTTTCAAATTGTTTATAATCTTAATGACCCCATTTGAACTCAACTCTACGCAATTGCTATTGCTATTACTCTTTTCTACGCAAACAGCACTGCCCTCGGTACCGGAATCTGAGTCATCGGAAAACGAGTCGGCGTAATTGGGATTAAAATGGGCAAGAGATGGAACGGAGAGAGAGCGAATAAATTGGAGGTTCCTGAATAGATGCCTGATAGAGACTATGCTATTTGCACGAATCCTCATGGAACTGAAAGCAGTTGGATAGAGCAGAGCTTTCAGTACGCCGACATCATTCAGGGATTGAGCCAAGGACGGCTTTCAGTATGCACAGAGTCGCCGTCGGGCTGTCGGGCTGTTGATTCGTTGAAGTGCAATTTACATGGGCCTTCAGTGTTCATTTGTTGTTGATTTCTTGGGGCATCAGTGCACCTTGGAGTCCATTACAAGAGGGCGGCACATTTTTTTCATGGGTATTACATCTTTCTCTACTATTTTCAATTTTCATTTTGCTAAAATCACTTTTATCACTTTTTCTCATTTTTCCTTTCTCAAATCCAGTGCAATGCCAATAAATGGACTGTCATCTAGACTTTTTCTACTAATATTTTATTATTATTTTTAATTTATTTGTTCCTCTCGGATGGGGCTAAAGACACCCCGCTTTTTCTTAATACACCCCCCATTTGCCCAAATTCGCATTTCACCATCAACCCAAAAAGAACAAAAAAAAAAAAAAGGAGAAACCCAACACTTGGCCAGCTTCTTGCTATTCGACTAGGAGCCTTGGTCGAACAGCCTTGACTTGAATACTTTTTTCCCCCTCAGGGTGCAATGGGGAAATAGGGAAAATAGGGCTTTATCGAGAAAAAAGAGGGGTACATTTATCCCTATCATTCCCCTCCTTTTTCTCTACACTTCTTTTAATTCTTTTTCAATTAAAATAATCATCATCTCCCTATCTCTCTTCCAATCTAGGTCCACAATCCACTCTCCCATTAAAGATACTCTTACAGCATTGAAATTAATTGGGCATGCAAACACATTTTCTTTATATTTTAAGATAATTACATCGTAGTAAAATTTTTTAATCTATATATATCTATATATATATGTATATATATATTGTGTTTAGCTATATATCCCTATTACATCTCCCTATTATATCGTGTTTAGTTAATATTAAATATTTTTCATTTGAAAAACATGGTAATTTTAAAGTAAACTTCTTTAACTTTTAAACTAATAAAATTACTACTATCAATATTTATTGCTCCATATGCCTTTAGGGTGTGTTTGATATGCCAAAATTTGGATGGAAAATGTCACTTCAAGGAAAATATTTTCTCACTTATGTGTTTGATGCAAAATTTTTTATTGGAAAATATTTTTCATGTACAGGCCTCTAAAGCACAAATTTAGCGCTTTTTTTTGGAAAAGTGAAACTATTGTTAAGGTGGGAAAATATTTTCAAAGAAAACCTTTTTGCATGAAAAAGGTTTTCCACCTCCATTTCTAAGTTGAATCAAACACACCCTTAGTTGTTACTGTTGAGTTGTTGTATCCTGAATTTGCAAACTTCATGTTGTCGTGAAAAAAAGATATGGCGGTGTGTTATGTATTAAATGTCTATATTTTTGGGGATGAGTTTGCGGGTGAGGAATGTGTGGAAGCATGTTGGACAATGGGAGCTTATTGTACCATTGTTGGGGCAGCCGGTTCAAGAGGTGGAATGTGTGGAAGCATGTTGGTCTATGGGAGCTTACTGTACCATTGTTGGAGCGACCGGTTCAAGAGGTGGTTCGGTGGATACTTCTCGATTCGACGATGGTCGTCCAAGGCTGCATGATCCAAGCTTCCTTGTGCAGCATGACTTTATTTTTTGAGACATTATTTCATTATCTAATTACGTTGGATGTAGGGTGTGCATGTACGTCCCTACTAAGAGGAATATGCTTGTTCATTCGTTAGCTTCTTTGGTATTTCGTCTTTTGATGTATGTTATCGGATTGATTGTCTTCCTAGTTCTCTCCCTCCATTTGGGTGGCGAGTTAGATGAATGAGATTTGATGTTTCAAAAATGATTCTATGATCAAATTTTAAAAAGAACTAGATACTGCAGTTTCCGTGCATTTGTACGGGTGCACAACTAGTTATATTTATATATCCAACTACGACTATAGCAATTTGATAAATAATCAGCACAATATTGTGAACACCTTATAGAAGTGAAACTACTTGAGCCATATTTACTTCTAGACAATCCCTTTCTTTTCACTTTGTCAAACTATAGTTCTTAAATCTTTATCAGACAAACTCGTGATCTATTTGATTGAACAGTGAAGCAACGAAGAACAAACTTACAAAACTGTAACGGACAACGACAATTCAAGCTACAATTCTCCTTATACTAGCAGTAGCTCTCATTAGCCAGAAGCAAATGACCTGATCAAACTAGTGGAAAATCAAGCACAAATGCCATATTTTTGCAGCGTTGAACTACAAACCGTAAACTTTTTTAGCTGCTACTCTAATCTTTATTTCAACAATGACTTTCATCATACAAAGCAAGGATCAAGATGTGTTCATAATCACGGACGAACATACTACCAACAATCAATGGTAACCAACTGGAGCTGGTGCATCCCGTAGTTCTTTTCCTTGGAAATGGATGTCCTGTGCATCAAGGTGGATTTGGATCAACCGTAAGTCAATCATGTGAGCTTAACAATGGAATAGATGACTATATTTCTATAACATAAAGTCAAAGACTAATGTGCATATCTATCACACCTCAAGACGATATCTAAGTGCAACAGTGATTTGAGCTATAACCCGTCTCAACTTTCAATACTTCAATACACTAGCAAATCACGTAAAACCAGTCCCAGGGTGATTGTGAAATAAAAAGATGAAAAAAAAAATGACAAACCGGTCAGTTTGATACTCCACCCATAGTAGACCATAGAACAAAAAACTATCTGTTATAGTGTATAGAAGTGCAGTTCTACAAACAATGTTATAATGTTGTGACCATTATATAACTTTGAATTTTTTAAAGTTACGTGATACACGAAAAACTAGATTCTTGTCAATGATACTACTGTTAAGTATGTCCATACACCTTGTATAAGTAGCGAAATTAACCATATTATTTATATCTATAGTCAGCTTTTGCATTTGTTGTTTCTTTGGGCATTTGCATTCCTAATCGTTTAGTAAGGAAACCCTTTCCAACCCAATGCTTCAAACTGGGGCAACTTTTACACTATCGTAGCAGGACATTTCTAACCCAATTTATAATTTCTCACCATAATCCTTACGCGAAAATGCGGTGAAAATGGAATCTTTCAACAGTCACATTTCACTGTGGAAAGCTGCATTTTACCGTCGGAGCATATATGCCATCCCCCTGGAGAGAAATGGGATGGCAAACTCCCTAATTTTGCAGGCATCACCATACAGCATCCCCATACAGCCTAGTGGATATATATAGTAATTGTGACAAACAATGTAAAACAGAACAAAGAAGATGGAAAGTGACACTCACTGAAGCAAAATGATTGACATCTCGATGGTGGGCTTCATCAGCTCGGATAACAGTAATAACATCCTTCAGTGTTGCATCTTTAGGCAATCTCCAGTAGTCGACAGCGATAGCAGGAGAAGGGACATTCTCAATTTTCCCAGCATCAATATCCTTCAAGTATTCGGTATATGAATGAATTGCCTCCTCTTCTAAATACCCAACAACTCGATGAGCCACTTTGGGAGACAGCATGTAAAGCACGAAGAAGGCATTGAAGAACACTCCCTGAACAGTGAGAACCAGCAGTCTCTCATACCATTTAGGCTTTACTAGCTCTACCATGGTCATCAAATGCATCCTCTCATTCTCAGCTTCTTCCAGTAATGCTTTAATCCATCCACCACTTTGCTCAAATTTGCGAAGAGACCTGAGGTGCAAAAGCATTCCCCCCACCATACCAGGAACCGCAGCAACAGTTTCGAGCATCATTGCTCGACAACCATACCGCCTCTGCAAATAATCCCAGGATTGGCAATTTGGCATTATTCAACTAAATGTATAAGATGGTTCGATGATTTAATGGATAGATCTTTTGAATCTTCGAATTAGCACATGTTCATTTTAACTGTTTTCTACACATTAACTTTTACTATTGAGTCAGCTTCCAACTTCAATATTAGCCAATAACTGTAAATCAGTACTATTTATTATCCATGCATCTAGTGATCCCTAAACGAAGTTTACTTGGACACACTCTTGGCATAAAAACTTATTATTATTACTATGGTAATTGGTAAGATCATAACAGAGATGAATAATGGATGGCACAAAAATTTTTCCATCCGCAAACTGAGTGATAAATGGATCTTTACAGCAAGTAGAAGAAACCTATTACGATACAAATTTACACTTGGCCTTGAAAAGAGTACAACTCGTAGAACTCAAAATGAGAAGAACTAAGAAGCGCAAAGAGAGATAAAAAACAACATACCTGGAAAAACAAATCTGTCGGGATTCTAAGAAATTTCACAGTCCTGTATGCAACTTTGTCCAAAAATGTCTTAGGAACATGATGCTTGTGAAGATCTATTGACAAGTCTGCCCGGTAAGTTTCCCAAGGCTACAAGAGAAAGGAAAATTGGAAATACAATCATAAGTTATTCAGTCGATTCATCGTATGAGCAACAAACAGAGGATTGCATCTCATTGTGAACGCGTTTGAAGTGGAAAACACGATTTCAATTACTCAAACAAATAGACCTATACCAAGTAGCTGGGTACGAAGTATTTGTTTGGTAATGATTTTTCAACAGCGCGGTTAAGAAGTAGATAAGATTAGTTTTTAGGAAGTATAAGCATACATATTTTTCAAAATCTATACCAAACAGGCTTTAGCCTCCTGTTTCTGCACTAAGTCACCCACAAATTTAACAATTAGGGCTTGTTCTTTGCACTATGTTGAGTGAAAATATAGATTTAATTGAACAACGTGTTAAATGTGTAGTTGAAAATTGGGGAAAATGTATTAAAAAATGTAAAATAATTGTTTGAGTGGTTAAAAATGATGAGAGAGAAAAAGTTAGTGGAAGTTAGCGAAAAATTGCTGTATAAAAAACAAGCCCTTAAACTGCATACATGGCAATGAAGCAGTACCGGACATAAGAATTAAGTTCATAGAACCATTCTGCTGCAAAAGTGAAAACAAACCAATGGAGCGTGGTAAATTTAAAAGGTACATTCCAGACTCATCTTGGCTATTTTCTTTAAATTGTCGCATAACAATCCTAGAATAACTCTACCAATGCGTTTTAATTTTTAAAAAAAAAAAATTTGACCCAAAATTTCATGCTAACTTTCTCAAAAGTACACCCGGATAACTATTCCAACCCAAAGATCTAGATTATCAGTATCAGACAAAAGGCTTTGGCCAGAATTAGAAATTATATTGACCCATTCACTATCCCAACCAAGTTCCTCCAGGACCTACAAGCCAGTTCCATGATCAGCCAAGCTGGACAGGAGATGTCAGTAATTTGGGCGATACTTGATATTTGGGATATTTTTCTTCTATAAAATCGATTTTGGAGCCCCTTTTATATTTTGAAAAAATTTGATACTGAAGACTAAAAAAGGCCACCCAGTATGCCTTGCTTCAGATCAGACAAAATTTGGGAACATAGCACGACATGGTAGAAGAATCTTCAAATTATACTTCACCAAAACCAGAAATCAAGGCATCTTCAGATTTCTAAAGCATTTATCATCCTTATGATGATTTACAATAGGCAATAGCAACCGTATCTGATTTGTAAAATCTAAAATTACAAATATAACAGCAATAGAAATGCTACCAAAGCAAATGGAAATATAAATTACCATAAAACAGATAAAATAAATAAATATAATAAATACCATAAAACAGTTCCAAGGCCATTCCGTGCCATCCTCTCTGGTGATTTTAGGCCTCATAATTCCCCAATAGCTGGAAACCGTGACTTCACCCTTCTCTTCCTTCTTCTCCGCCACCGTGCCGCTACTCTCCTTCTCCGGAGCCACCACCGTCGAAGAAGGATTGGAAGCAGACGACGCGGTGCTCATCATCTTCCTCCACGATGCCAGTACCTTCCCAACACCCTGCCCCCTCATTCCAATCATCGCCTCACCAAACGGCGGCTTGATTACTATCACCGCCGAAGACATGTACCGGCGAGAGTTACCGCCGGTGATCACACGCTTCATCAGGGATTTCATCACCAAGCTGTTCATTTTCGTAATTACTTTGCAACTTTAGTCCGGCTTTGCACTTTGTGGAAAAATTTTGCAAGCTAGTCCGTTGATGATTTATGTGTATATATACTCAGAGGTCGGGTGTGATCTGGTGAGCCGCGTGACAAAATCATCTGATGCAACCCCCTAAAATATGGGACAGAATCTAACGCCTTGCTCTCCCTGCTATCTTTTTTCACGAAGGGTGTGTTTGATTGACACCATTTTCCATGGAAAATGTCCCATCATGGAAAAAATTTTCTCACTTGGTTGTTTGATTGACAAATTTTCCATGATAAATATTTTCTAGGTACAATAGTTCAAAGCATGTTTTGGCCATTTTCCATAGAAAAGAAAATCCATCTCCCCCCAAGAAAAAATTTTCCATGAAAGTGGGAAAATATTTTCTTTTCCACCATGTGCAATCAAACACACCGTAACTCTCACTAATTTTTATTAATTTTTTCTCTTTTATTATTTTCAACCACCCATTTAATTATTTTATATTTTTAATATATTTTTTCTCATCTTTTAACCACACATTCAATATGCAATTCCAATAAATCAACAAAATACTCCCAAAAAACAAGGCCTAAACTGTGTGACAAAGAATTCGACGTGCAGACATAAGGGGTGGGAAGTTGATATTAGGTCACAAAACCATAAATTTATGAAAAAATAATGAAAATGTTGATGAGTGTTTTTTAGTTAAATTAAGAGGTAGAATGTTTTTTGTTTTTTTGAATAACAGCAATAATTTAATATGATAATAAATAATTCTTTAATATCACGATAGGAAATTGAAAATCGTAAATTTTATAAAAATAAGTAATTGACAGTAATAGTATCAGATAAATAAGTTGTAGCCAGTGAGTATGGTTGTGTTTGCATATAAATTTTAATGTATTTTTATGAATAGGAAGAAAGAAAATAAGTAGAGTTAGATATAGAGTTTTAATAGTATAAATAGGTCCTACGAAATATATGAAGGTGATTGTTTAACCAAATTTAAATTTTAAAAAATAAAAAATTATAAATTAATAATAAGAATATGAAAACATGATCCATATTTATTTCAAAGAAGAGAAAAATATTTTTCAATGTGTTTTCAAATGGCGGAGACAAATTTAACGTTAATAAATGCTCTAATTTTACACAGAAATTTGTTGATTGGATGGTGTAGGTAGACCGTTGTATGGGAAAGATGATAGGGGCGGTTGTCCTTTGATTGAGGATGTTAGTGTAAAAATTATAATATATTTTTATAAATAGGAAGAGAGAAAATGAGTGGAGTTGAATAGTGGAGATTTAATAGTATAAGTGAACCCTACCAGATATGTGAATGTGATTTGTTTGACCAAATTTAAATTTTTAAAAGTAGGAAAAAGAATGAATTTTTAGTTATATGCAAACATAGCCTGATTACTCGTCAATATGGTACCCGGAGTTTCCGCAATATGACTTTCTTTCGCTCCAAGCTTGTGGGAAAAGTCATTGTGTGCGCGGTTGCACGGTAAGTTACGTGGATTCTACTTCCTATTACATGTGGCTGATTGTGAGGCGACGGTTACGTGGATGGGAGAAAATGTATGGTGAGTTTAGCAAGAGAAAGGACGAGAAGCGGACGACCCGACCTCACGTCGCTTGATGGACATTTTTGGATTAGTTTCACGCTTTTTTAATGACTACCGTTAATTCCTTTCTTCTTAATTCTAGATTTATCCCCTAAATTACTCATTCCGTCTCAATTATATAGGTTTATTTTTCTTTATTAGATGTTTCAATTATATATATATATTTTTTGAGAAATTTAATTTACAATACTTTACTAATATATACCCCCAATCTAATACTCAATTATAACTCTGATATTTGAATTCTATTCATTAAATAAGAGTAAATAAAGAACGCGGTCCATAAAATGTATATTTTCAATATTTTTCTTAATCTTTGTCAAAAGTCAAACAAGCTTATATATACATACATATATATATATGGGAGTATTTCAAGGTCAAGTCAACTGGACTATTATTTAAACAGTCAACACACTCGAGTTTAATTAAATTGACATTCTTATGAAAATTGTCATATGAGTTTCTCTTTAAAAAAATATATAAAAATTTGTCATATGAGTAACAAAAAGAAAGTGTCTAAAAAAATTTGAGCTTGACTTCATTGCGATTAGAATCGCATTTATTTGATGTGACAAAACTAAATATATATACATTGAGCATCGTTATGTGAAAATTCATTTTCAACAATCACATTTTCTCCTCAATTACATTGATTCGATATTTTTTTATTATTCATCTACATACCCAAAAATCATCTTTCAATAATCCTCGTCAAACAAAACCTAATATATTTTGAGAAATTTTTTTATTTAAGTTGTAAATGGAAGCAAATGAGGATGAAATTAAACTCGACCGCATTCGTGTTAGATATTGTTGGATTTTATCAAGTCAACCGTGGACTGAAAAACAATGCAATGTGGTAGAAATATAAACACGAACAAGAGTTGTTTCGTCTCCAACTGTGAGACCTGATTACTGAGAAATCAAAATATGTTAATCGTTGAATGTTTGGTAACATATATATGTGCTCAATCCGCTATAAATTAAGAAACCACTAATTAGAAAAACATTCCCAAACGTATACAGACATAGACCTACCTCGGACAATTCCCTATATTTCTACCCACTCCCTCCCTCTCCCTCTCCTTTGTCAGTGTGCACGGCAAGGAAACTCCATTTATCAGCCCATATATTCTCATTTCTATGGTCAAAATAGTAGTCAACAGTCTCTCTTTTTGCTTCTCGTTCGCAATCCCTTCTACAAGTAATATGTTATTCACAATAGAGAGTGGTATCAATCTTTCTCGCTACGATGGTAAGTCCATGTATGACGTTGAGTATTGAGAGAAAATAAACTTGTCCCCTCATTAATATCACATCTTGTTGCTTGGGCTTTGTCATGTACGATGTTGGGAAAATATTCATACTTACTGTTATGTTAATATAGACTAATAATTGTAACTATCAACTTTTAACTCTTACTAGTTTTCACAACCATGCATCGAGTAAAATTATGTATGTTGATTGAAAATAAAATATTTGATATATGCACGAGTGTAAAATTGTGTAAGTTGATTGAAAGTAAAATATGTGACACGTGATTTTCATTTGTACTTAATTAATTGAGCATGTATATTAAATTTATGTTTCATATATCATATAATTAAATTTATACTGATAAGCAACTAATATGTATACTGTTATATTGTATTAATAAAATTTCTACAATCTAAATTATGTATGAATAAAGTGATTAAATAATTGTGTTACATCAAAAAACTTATATAAGTAGAACTAATCAAGTTAAAAGATAAAACCATGTGAATAAACATACACTTGCAAATTGAAATTATCCAGAAAAATAAAAAACACAAAACAAATCTTATTAATAATAGTTCAACCTTGTTTCATTGCATAGAATATCGAAGTATGATCTATATTCTTAAACAACACTGATATATAGATTTTAGTTTCAATTCATGATTACAAACACAAGCATATCTTACCCCTATGTAAAAAATTATATTTAATGTCAATAGGTGTAAGGAAATGATTTATCTAAAAAAATAAATAAAATTATAAATATCTGTCAATTGTCATAATGAATGATTATAAAAGTTATAATCGAATAATAAATAAAGCAATTTTTAAAATCTCAATTCCATACATATTTAGTTACAAGCTAACAAAAAAAAAAAAAAGAAAATGGCCATTTTTTTCACCTGGGGGATAATCAGGGAGGAGAGGAGCGAAGGGGTACGGGGTAAGATTCGAACCAGAGCCTTCGGCCCGAAACGCTAGCATCTTGCCAATGTGCTACTTGGTCGAATCCTAACTAGCCAGTTCTTCAATAAGCTATATCAATAATTAAATTTTAATTATAATTTAATTATGAATGTAAAAATATTTCTTACAAGAAATTTCACATATTGTGATAAAAATATTATATTATATGATTCCTCATGTATTGAATTTAATGCTCATTTCACTCTATTTAAGATATAGTAAAGGAATAAATATTTTAAGTAAGAATTTTCCAATATTTATAATTGGAAATTTAATAAAAATTTTTAAAAATATAGTATTTTAACAATCGTATTTATGAAAATTATATTTCCTTATAATCTCAATTTTAATTTAAATATTTTATATATAAATAAATACATACTTTAAAGTCATGCATCATATATTTATAAATTTATTTTGAGATTACTATATAATTATTTGAAAAATTTATCACAAAAATACGAGTCATTAAAAAATGCTCAAATGGTTTGTATGTTTCAAATAAGTAGTAATAATTTGAAAATATTTTAATACACAATAATATAAATTAAAATTACAAGAATTAAAAATTAATTGATATAATTGGTAAATGATATAAATTTATTAAGCTGTTATTGAACAATAAAATCAACTTAAATTATAAAATAAGAATTAATCATATGGTAGTTGCAATAGCTTAAATTAATGCGTCAACTAAATTAAAATATAAAAATGGTATTAGATCAAATGGTGGGACTTTATTATTCTACCTAAGAGGCTATAGGTTCGAGCCTTAAAATTGTATCTATTTTTAATAAATATGCTTAATCGAGATACTAACTAAAAAAGATTCTAGAATGTCGTTAGTTTTGTTTTAAAACCACCGTTTTAATAGTTCATTGTGTCATAAAACCATTATTTCATTTCAAATATAGAATCACCTCTGCTTTATACTATATATAGATCTTAACCTTTTGAAAAAAAAAAAAAATTTGCCAGAAAAATTTTGAAGAATATGATCATTTTCCATTTTAATTTTTCATAATTTGAGGATGGATTTGAGTCCTCAATTCTATGCTTGTAATTCGTTTTCGTTTTTTCCCTTTTCCAACAATTCTTTATATATTATGTTATTTTTTATTTTAAACATTTCTTTTTTCCATTTCGTCTTATATAGTAGTTTTGTAGCTTAACTTTTTAATTTAATTATATATTCTTCCTTTAATTTAGTAGTTAATGAAAATATGAAATTCATTAGTTTGTATTCTATTACACATTACAAATTAATTACTTATAATGTGTAATTATTGATATCATATCATTTTTTCTTGAGTCAAAATATAATGAAGAAATTTAATATTTATTTATTTTTTGAAATTTCTCTCTTTCACACAAAATGTGTGATGCGCGTTATACATGCCTTACACATAAAATGTAATGCGCATATGAATAAAACATTAATTACATAGAAGGTGTACTTTATTACACATCTGTTACACAGAATGTGTAATTCATTAGTTTGTATTCTATAATTTTATAATTCGGCCCTTTAATTCAATTAATGTACATTGCACGCAATGTGTAATGCGTTACATACTTTGTATAATATATTACAACATCATTACACACTTTGTGTAATGCATTTATTTTAAATTTGTTTCCTTTTCTTGGTTGTGATTTTTTGTAAATTTTATTATTTTCATTTTAAACATATATTTTTCATTTTTTCCTTACAAATTCTTGTCTTTCTTTTCACACAAAATGTGTAGTACATTTAGACATATCATACACATAAAGTGTAATGCACCAATGAATTAAACATTAGTTTCATAGAATATGTAATCTATTACATATTAGTTACACAAAATCTGAAATTCATTAGTCTATATATTATTACAAATTACTAACAAATTACACAGAATATGTAATTATTCATATCACATTATTATTTCTTGATTCAATATACTAGAGAAATTTAATCAACACCACACCACCACATGCAGCCACCAAAATACACAGCTTTACACACAACACAGCCTTACACACACACGCGCAGCAAAACAAGAACAATACACCCCTCACACACACTGTAAAAATAGTTAAGTGCGCATTTGACACAGGCCACAACCATCATCTCCTTTCTCACAACACCCTCAAGAAGCCTTGTTAATCATTTTGAATGAAGAAGAGGACAACAAAGTGAGAAATATATAAAAATCCCATTTTTTTGACCCACTTCAACCACCGGCTTGAACCTTCATCTACACCGCCTCTTCCTTATTTGTCTGGTACTGTAGAGCTGTCCTTATCCACCGACACCTTCGCCGCCAACATGACCTCCAAATCTTTATTTCTTGTCACTGTGTTCGAACAAAATCAATGAATAAATTACTAGCTTCATTTTGAAATTCACAAACCAGGTTTCCTTTTGTAACATTATTATAGCACCTCAACAACACTATTGCAGCTTCATAAATCGAAATCAAGAAGCCATTTCCCATCCAGCTATATGCAATTACATTTCCCATTAAGAATATAATTGAATAAACCCAAAAACTGTCACTACTTTTCATGAACTCGAGCTTAATTGAATTTCTAAACTGAAGGTAGAAAACACAATCCACGCACACATACTCACACACCAAAAATTATCACCACAATCATAGACTACCGCTCCAGAATCATTCAATAGAAGACCGAAACATGAAAAAGAAAGTAGAATAAGAAGGGAATAGGATGAATTTTAACTTATCTTAAACTAGGACCATTTGTTTTTCCCAATTTGAAATGCCCCTTTGTCCTTTTTTTTCTGGCCCCGATAAACTTGCCCACTACCTCACCGCCCACCAACAGTATCGGCGGATTAGAATCGGTGTTTCTGTCAGCGGCAGCTATGGCAGCCCCTTCTTCGCTTCTTCCCTTCACGGACCGATGAGGCATAGAAATATGGCTTTATTTTACCCTTGAACCGGGATAGCCGGATTATAGTAACTAGCTGTTTCACCCGTGCGTTGCACGAGAAACAAAATTTTCAATTAATAACTATATTGATAGATATTAATAATATTAACATAAAACATAAAAAATAATTAAAATAAAGAGTGAGTTACAACAATAAACTTAATTAAGTTAACTCGAAACTGATTTATAAAATTTTTCACAAAGTTTCCCCTATATTTTGTGCTAACCCATCCTGCAAATATGAAAGGAACAACTCAAGAAAATCCACACAATTTAATTTATTATTCTTTATAGAATAACAACTTAATTAGTATTTATACCCGTACTTTGCATGGGATGACAATCCGTGGAAGAGATTATGATAATATATAATATTTTGCTCACTACAAGATTATTAATCTACTAATATAAACCCAAAATAAAATAAAAAATTAAATGTTATAGTTATAAAGATAACCATACTAAAATAACTCTACTAACATTCGTGGAACTTATGGTATTTTCTTTAAAATTATTTTACCAACTATTATGTGCAATTATAAATTTTGGGAGATAGTAATTATATATCAGTGTGATGTACATTATTAACAATTAATATGTAAATAATGATTTTTAAATTTTAATTATGAAATATGATTAGCATAGAGATATATTATAAAATTAACAATGTAGTGAGTACAGTCCGCCAGATCCTAACACCCCATTTCTGCCACACTGAAAACACTTATCATCGTGCAGACACATCCTCATTTAATCTAGGCCAAGGAAGGATGATATAAGAATTACCATAAGATGGGAACTCCCGTTTCCCGTCCCCGCCCAGTTAGAAAATTCTCATCCCCGTTCACGCCCTGTCGTGATGGTTTAATCGTAAATTTTTATTTCTACTTTTTAATAAATGTGTTACTGACATTTTATTTCTTCAATAAATACCTTCTAAATATATTAAACACGTATATCAACATATTAGGTATAAACTCATTAATTTAACACATTCGACATATTAAATATTGAATGATTCGATATAAAATTTAAGTTAATTTGGATAAGATAAATAAATAAAAAATATATATAACTAATACTTAAAATGTACAACCTAATTTACGATACTTAAAAATTAAATAAAATCTCAACTGGCAAAATTCGGTATAAAATAAAAAAATTCAAAATAGTGAGGATTTGTAATATTTATTTAGGAGATAAAAACTTAGATAAATATTTAACATAGTCAAAAGCCAATTAAAATATTCTAATCAAGTCGTATAATTCTAATAATTGATTGAGTTGATAGTCAATTATTTAGTAAGAATTCTTGGATTTATTCCCTAGTGAAAGCGATAAATTGAACAAAAAAATTATTATATAATTGTTGGTTAGAGTAGTGTCCAAATAAAAAAAACACATTATTATTGGAATATCTAGTTTTGGAGTTTGTTACTTTAAAAAAATAAAAAATAAAAAAAAGAAAGAAAAAGAGGCAAATCATTTGAAACACCCTTAGTTATACAAAAAAATTAACGTTTTGCAGTAATTGTAACTCAAAAGAAATATTATAGAAAATACAAAAACATATGAGAATCAAAAGAAAAGCATGTTTTTTTAAAAAGAATAATATGAAAAAGTAAATGAAGTTAATTAGGAACTAATAATTAGTTGACTTACTCATAATATATAATACCCCAATTCTAAGAATTCAAAATTTTATATGTGCTAATTTAACTTTATTTTAAAATACATAAGAAGAGAAATTAATTTCATAAGCACATGTTTCTTCCTCGTAGCAATCTAATTAATTTTAATTATTTCTTATTTTTAAAAATTATTATGTTCCCTATCTTAGCAATTTAATTAATTTTTATTAATTTTCAGCTAATAAAACTATCTCAATTTTCGTCCAATGAAAATATATCCAATTAAATTGAAGAAATATAATTAATTACAATTAAATATAACTAATTCTAATTAATTCTTGTTTTTAGAAAATTATTTATAAAAATAATTTATTAATTCTAAAATAATTAGTTTTTTAGCCGCAGTTTTAAGAATTGTATGAATCTAATTTTAAAGATATTTTATAATTAAAAATATATCTTGCATGTCAAAAGATATCTTTCATTTTTTTAGGGAAAATCTAGTCAATCATGGCAATCTAATTAATTTAAATTATTATTTATTTTTTAATTAATACTATTTTTCTATTTTAGTAATATAATTAATTTTGGTTAATTTTGGTCCAATGAGACCATGTCAATTTTTGTCCATTGAAACCAAATCCAATTAAATCGTATTAATTGATTGTAATACAATTAGTTTTAATTAATTTTTATTTTTAGCTGATTATTTACGAAAAAGATATTATTTATGAAATAATCATCTTAACATTTGTAATTTTACGAATTTTATGAATCTAATTTTGAAGAAATCTTGTAATTTAAAAGATATATTGCAATTTAAAGAGTTTTTTTTTTAATTTTTAGGGAAAACCCGTAGTAATGTAATGATTTTTTTATTTTTAAATTAATTATATCTTTCCTTTTAATATTGTAATTAATATTGATTAATATTTGTCAACTGAACTCATGTCCAACTAAATATATTAGCAATATAGTTTATTTTTTAATTAATTATACTATAAATAATTTTAGTTAAGTTTTGTTTTTGAGCTAATTATTTCTAAAAAAAAATAATTATTTCCACGGTAATTTGCTTGATAACCATAATTTTAAGAATTATATGAATATAATTTTAAAGATACCTTATAATTGAGAAGATATCTTTGACTTTAAAAGATATAGAGTTAGATTTAGTTAATTTAAAAATCGATTAATTTTACAATTGAATGATTAATTAAACAAAATTGATGTTACACCTTTTTTCTATTTTTATGTAAAAATTAAATGAATTCTAATTTTTTATCACATCGAAATTAAATCTTAGCTAAATTGCTAATTTTTATTAATTTTCATTTATTATCTAATTATTAGTTTTAAAAATAATGAATTCTTTCTAAAATTAACTAAAAGGTCCAAGCTAAGATTTAAATTTTTCATGTTACACATTTATTTAAATTTTTATGTAAAAATTTAATGAATTACAAATTTTCATCACACAAAAATTAAACTTTAGAGAAATTGCTAATTTTAATTAATTTTTTTCTTAGCTAATTATTTATAAAAATGATTGATTGTTTCTAGAATTAATTAATGGGTCCAACCTAATTTTAAATTTTTTTTGTACAAATTAGGGATCGTAGTGGTGGGGTGATATCTCGAACTCGAGCCAACTGTGAGTAAGTTTCTTGTTATTTTAGTGTAAAACTTTAATGAATCGTAATTTTGTATCTCACAGAAATTGAATCTTAGCGGGATTGTTAATTTTACTTAATTTTTGTTTCTCAGCTAGTTATTTATAAAATAATTACTTATTTTTAAAATTAAGTAACGGGTTCGATCTTATTTTTTGATTTTATTGTTATATGTTTATTTGAATTTTTGTGTAAAAATTTAATCAATGGTAATTTTGTATGGCATCAAAATTAAATATTAGTGAAAATTATTAATTTTAAATAATTTTATTTTTTTTTAAATACGAAAATTATGAAGAAAAGGATTAGTCAAACATTCATTATAATTCTTGGACTACCCTTATATTGCTCAGCACATAAATCTATAAATTGAAGATTAAAAGGGAAAAAAAAAAGAAATTTACGGATTCAAAATAAAATTGAAGTTCATAGCAAATATATAATATTTGTCCAGGTTAACTAAATTGCAACTGATAATAACCTAAGCTAATGAGGTAAAAAATTAAATTCATAATCTGTTATTGATGTTTGTATGTAAAAGTACAAATATAATGAGATTTATTTTGTGTATAAGTTGTTAAAATATAATGAGATTTATTTCATGTATAAGTTTTTTTAGTTTAATTGAGTGTATTCCGTGTTTGATTTACCTTAAGAATAAATGAAATGAAAATTTCTGTTTTAAAAAATTATTTCTATATAAATTGAGTTTACTTTTTGTAATTACACGAGAGTTTTGATTTAAGTACCATATTAATATATCTCATCTTCTTCTTTATTCTTTATAATTATTCGTATAAATTTATAAGAATTTGAGTCTATTTTGTGTAATCACACGAGAACTTTTACTTAAGTACCATATCAATATATAAATTATTATTTTTGTAAATTAAATATTTATTAGGAAAAAAATTATTCAGTTTTAAACATAAAATAAAGCTAGCTTTAGCATATATTTGCGAGATAAAAAAATTCAAGCATTATTTTTCATTTAATTTATTGTAAGGCAAATCAAATACGGAATAGAATTAAAAGCTAAAACAATTTTTACATCTCATTATATTTGAATTTTAAGCATAAAAATCAATTAAGTGTCCTAACAAATTATAATTTTTTTTTAATCTCATTATGTCAGTAGTCATTAATCTATATTGATATCAATTTATATTTAAATTGGACAATAGTTGCTATAAATTTTAATTTTTTTTTAAAAAATTTATATATTAATAGTATACTTGTTTTAAAGCTCTCATCGAGTCGAACAAAATAGAATTACATTTTTTTTATTTATAGGTAGAAAATGAAAGAAAAAAAAGAGAGACAGAAAATGATAGAGAGAGAATATTTAGATATTATGAGATTGGGTAAAGTAGGGTAGAGATAATCAAATAAAAAATATATATATTAATATTAATATATTGGGAATGAAAAAATAAAAGAGAGTTGGATATAGATTAGCAAATAAAAAAAAAATAAAAAGATTGTTTTAAATGAGAAAATGGATTTAAGGTAATAAAAAAATTTTATATATAGATGGAAGATTATATTAGGCAAATTCAATGGGTGGAAAAATGAGAGGATGTATTAGGAAGGAAACCATGGTGAGGTGGAATTAAAAATTAATTAAAAAAATCAAAAAATAAGATTTTTTGGAGGGATGTTTTGGAGGGAAAAAATGCTCTTTTTATTTATATAATAAAATAATAATAATAATAATAATAATAATAATAATAATAATATATATAATATATAATATAGATAATATAGATATAGATATAGATTAATTTTATATGCCAGGGTTTTTGAATTATTAAATGTAAATGCCGGATTGGACCTAATTTCCTTGCAAAATAATGATAAAGTTGGAGGCCTTTTGCTGCAACTACATTATGTAAAAGCCCAAGTCGCCTAGTGCCCTTTGGACGGCCCGTCATCCTTGGCAACCGGGGCCCCATAATAGAAGCCCAAGGGGTCTATCGTCGGAACGTGTTCACTACCCATTGGTTGTCACGCGTGTTGTATGACTTTTACAGACAGTTATACGACTGAGCCTTCCCCAGAGTAAAGCTTCACCATATCAAATCTATCACATTCTCGTTCATTTCATCTCTCTAAGCGCGTTTTCTCTTTCTGACGTCTGTGTCGAGGTAAGACCGAGCTGACTCGGAGTATTGTTCCACCGTGATCCAGTTTTCCATGGCTGACAGCGGATCGAGTAATCTAGGTTTTCGGTTAGGTACGATTTCGACCTTAATTTAATACTTTTTCCGTTTTAACGAGTATGTTTTTTGATTCCGAGAAAAAAATACAGAACTCTACAGTTCAGAAGTAAATTTTACTGAATTCCAGCTCTCAAATGGTTAAATGAGTGTAATCTTGGTTGCTCCCTGAAAAAAGTGTTGAAATGGAGTATAATTGGTTGCGGATAATGGATGTGAATTTGGTTTGGCCGATCAAATATGGGTTTCAGTTATTTGCTTTGCTTTTTTCAATTTTCTTTTGGGTGCCTCTTTGCTACTTCGTATATAAGAGGTTTATCTTGGATGAAGGCACTTTTCTTGGTTTAATTATAATTATTTTGACATTTTACATTCTAAACGACCAATCCTATTTGCTGCATTACACGGTGACAACAGATGTTTTGGCAATTCCAAGGTCAGACCATTAAATTTTATAATTGGAACTGTTTGGCTGCATTCTTTCAAAATATGTTGTGATTGCCACTGCTTTCCCAAAAAAAGATGAATACCATATTCTTTATAAGACAAATCGATGATCTGGGGTATTATCAGGGCCTCCAGTTTGTGACTTGTCCGACTTGCATAAATTGAGAATCGGCTTCCAAGTACTTATGTGGATGCATCATTTGCTCTATGGCAGTAGATTCAATCAGATTATTTAAGAATTGGGTAGGATACATGTCATTTGAATTGAGAAAGAAAGGCAAAAAAGGAACCCCTGTATTCTAATACCTGATCAATACTGCATTCCTACGATCTTGGTTTGTTTGTTATACCCCGCACACACTCTCTAACTGCTATGCTTTACCCTCTTTTCTAGTAAGAAAAGAAAATATAATAAGAGTCATACATATTTTCCGCAAAGCAACAGTAACCTTTCAGTTCTTGATGAGAGAGTCATACATAACTCTGTTGTCGGAAATGCTCATTTTTATTATATAATTGGTGGTTATTTCACACGGAATATATCGCAGGAAACTGATATTAGCCCTGTTCTTTTATTGAATAAAATCTAAATAGTTTCACGACCCAAGTATTTTAGGCGTCCACAATCTTGTTCAGACTTTAAGCTTTGATATTAAGACATGTCCCTGAGGATGCTTAATTTAGTGCAACCTAGTTCATTTCTCATCCTCAAAATGCATTCAGTTAATTTTAGAGACTGGTTAATCTGACTAATGCATTGTAACTGCATTCAAATTTGACTATTATTGTCTGATGTGCAGATATTAAACAGATATTAATAGAAGCGCAACACCGATGGCTGAGACCTGCTGAGATTTGTGAAATCTTACGAGACTATCAAAAGTTTCATATTTCCCCTGAGCCTCCGCACAAGCCCATCAGTATGCCTTTTTATACACTCATTACCGGTTAATTATTATTATTATTATTATTATTATTATTATTATTATGTGTGTGTGTGTATATATTTGAAAATTATTTGAGTTGTATGCCTACCGATTACCCACCAAACAGACAAGATTTTAAAAAACCTACCATGTAAGCTCAACAAATCCTTATTTTGTGTAAAAATATTGAACATATAGTTGTCAATGCCATACTCCAAGTTTACTAAAAGCACGGAACCAACCTAACACAATTATGAAGTCTTTTGATTTGATTCTGCGCTTCTGTTTTAACTCAAAAGTAGGCTGTGGTGCCCATGGATGCCTTTGTAACTCCTGAAAATGTGTATCAAGTGGCAGTTGGCAAATCTCTGTGGCTACCTTTATTGAAACGCATAGATGCATCACAATTGCAGTCAATTGGACTTGTAAACAATGTCAGTCTCATAATAATTATGGAGACACATATGGAAGTAACAATTTTTACTTTATTCACAGTTCAATCACTTACAGTGTTATTAACTGATAAAGGAGGGTAAATTCTAGAGGGATGCAGCATGTCAACTTGCTTAATTAGCTACTGTGTATTGATGTTTGTGTTGACGTCGATGATTTTTAAATGTGAAAATTTGAACTCAAATATCGGCCTTGTTTGTCACTTGAACTGAGAATTTGGAAATATTGGATGTCGTGCTTTCATGTCAGGAATATTCAAGGTGCCAAGCCTTGTGTCCTGGCCAGCGTATTTCTTTCCGATAATTCACAAGTCTTCTCTCTTTCTCTCTGTTACCAGATGATATAAAATCTGTAAGAAAAAAATTGACGAAATATATGATTTTTGATTATCTTTCGTTGACCGTTGAAAGACTTGCTTGTGCATTATTGTGCTTATTGTGCAATACTTATCATTAATGTCTGTATACATAACCTAGTTGCAATGTCGTAAGTGCTGCATGAAAGAATTAGATATAGTTGGGAAAAGCTGGAAATTTGGATAATATGGTGACTGATTTGGTCTGTTCGCAAAATTTGGGTTGGAGGTATCGTTAACTTTCTGTGCTGTTATTTAATAACCTTAGCTTCAAATTTTGTTTGCGGGTGACCTATTTCACTTTGCATCCACGTTTCTTCTCAGGTGGTTCTGTTTTTCTATTTGATCGGAAGGTCTTAAGATACTTCCGGAAGGATGGACATAATTGGAGAAAGAAAAAGGATGGGAAGACTGTTAAGGAAGCTCATGAGAAGTTGAAGGTCAGTATGGAATCTATAATTAAGTTGATTTTCTTTTGATTATACATATATTAAATGCATGTTATAAGTACAGGAATTTATACTTATTTGGTATATCTTTCGGATGAAAACAGAAAATGACAAGAAAATGCCGTTGGATATTCCCCAATTCTGCCCTTTGTTCATCCATTATCTGTTCATACCATTTTTCTTCAGGTTGGAAGCATTGATATGTTACACTGCTACTACGCACATGGAGAGGACAATGAAAATTTTCAAAGGCGCAGCTACTGGATGCTTGAACAGTAAGTGTGGAGACATAAAGATTTTTGTTTTTATTATAGTTCTGTTTTGCCTATGTGACTATGTCTCATGTACAATAGGCGTTGCTTTGTTTATGCCTCCTCTTGCTATAGATATTAAACATTATAAATAACTTTGCTTGTGATTTTTTCAGCTTTTTGCTCCAATATATATATATATATATATATATATATATATACACATATATATATATACTTAGTCAAAGCTAAACTTATATATCCACCACACATATCAATTCACAATTCACTATTATCCAATCATCTCGTGGTCCCACTACTAGTCAATGTAAAAAGTTAAAATGTTAGTTGCTGAATAAAAGTTTTCCCAAAGTTATGCTTAATTGTGCTTGCAACAATTTTCTCCATGTTCTAAATTCATGAATAGTAAAAATGAAGTTTATGTGTGAGACTAGACTAGAGGCATGGAATCAACCCGTATTTGGCAAGGTTCTTATGATGGCTGCTAACTCAAAATTACATTATCGAACATATGAGATGATCACGCAACAGGCTACACAGGCGCTGCAGACAGTTGAATTAATAGGCAGAAACAGGAAGTTAGATGAAGTGGTTTTTAAACTGAATCAATCATCGTGGCTCAAAATTGAACGTGTACTGCATTTTTCTTTGAATGTTCGAGAGTGCAGTTGCTGAATTATTGCTCCCATAATGTTGATGTTTCTTGACGTATGCAGTATACATTTATTTTTCTTTGCTGCCTTTTCTTCTTGAAAGGATAACCCGTGTGCTATTCTCATCTAATTTCTAAATTTTGCAGGGAACTTATGCATATTGTTTTCGTCCACTACTTGGAAGTCAAGGTCAGATTCTTTTCCGTATCAAAGTAGAATTTTTAATCAATATCGTCCTTTCCTCTATGATGACAATGTGCAGCCGATTTCTAATACATCTCAAACGGTGCATTTTTACAGCATGCTTCCTATTACTGCAAATAAATTGAGTGAAATGATGTACTGCATCCTTCTCATCTTTTAGAGGCCCACCTTTCGAGGAAACAGATCTAAATATGTCCTAACTATAGTTCAAAGTAATTTCTTTGTAATTAGCCCCTGTTAGGGAACCTTTTTTAAAGATTTTTTCTACATTTTTCAACTTTTTTATACATTTTTTCTTTTTCCTAAATCAATTGCATCCATATGTCTCATCACATCCACAAATCTCCACCACTCAACTCCAATCATTCTCTCTCATCTTTTACATTAAAAACCATTAAAATTCATTATAAATAGTTCCCTAACATGGGCTTATGATTCAACAGTTAGATTAAAAAATCACCATACACATTCCTTGCATTATTGGGTACAAGATAAAATTCCGATTTTAAGAACACAAATATGACATAGTTTTATCTAGTAATTCACCTCCCATTCCCCCTTTTCAGGGCAATAAGACGAACATGAGTTATGCTAGAAATACTGAATCCTCTGTATCAAATTCTGAAGACGACAGCTCATCATCTTCTTGCTTCCATGGAAATTATGACAACATTGTTTCAGCACATGCAGCCTCAAGAAGTCCCATCAGCACTCTGACAGCAGCATATGAAAGCACTGAATCTGGTAATTTTTATGTTATGCGGTTTCGGGTCACAATGAAGCATTTCTGCATCTCTTTATTGTTCCATGTTTTCTCTATGACCACATAAATCCAACATTATTTGCTGCAGAGGATATTCGCCAGCCGACTTCCAGATTTGATTCATTTCCGGAGTCACCATTGACAGAGGACAGTCACAATACTCTCTCAAGTTCTTATGATCGATGGCCAGGTATCTATTTTATCATTTTCTGATATTTTTCCATTCATTCTCATTTGATGCACCATTATTAAATTCCGAAGAACGTTATTGAATCATGCGTATCTTGGAAAGGAAATCGGGATGTTGCTCCAATGAGTTATGCATCACATGGGCGTGGATATGAAAATTCTTATGGTGCCACAACTGTCACATCTGGGGCTGAAACAAAGCTTGATTTGGCATCATGGAAGGATGTTTTTGAACACACTACCACAGGTATCAAAATATATTGTTAAAATCATCCTTTATCATTTCAATTAGTGTAACAACTATTTCAAAAGTGGACTTTGACTAATTGCTGGGTCTGGACAGGTGAGATTGCTTACAAACAGGAATCTGGGTGTTCACCACCAGTCCAAGGAAATTGGCAGGTTGTTAGTTGATTTGCACTTATAGACTTTCTTACTACGACCCACAAGACTGACATGATGCTAAAGATATACTTGAATTCTATAATAGCAGCATAATCAGTCACTTCCAACTATCTATTCATCTACTCTGTTAAATGTTCTGTTGTCGCACCATCATATTTACCCATCTACTTCCATGTGAAGCTAGGTTACTGTCTTTCTTCTCATGCGTTATGTTCATCGATTGATTTCAATTGTTGTATGTGGACTTCTCTTGAAGATAGTGCATTTCTTTGTTGTAGTTCAACATAATTTAAATTTGATCTCTGTTATAGCTCACGACCGCGAAGCAATTTGTTCCGGGAAAAAAATATGTTACTTTAGATTAGCAGAATGTCATGGAGTCATTCTACCTCTCTCTCTGTGAACAGGAAGATCCACCTGAGCAAAGTTACCTTCAAATGCTGAACTCACATTCAGACATTGGAAATATGATGAAGCCACAGGCAGAGAATGATTTGGTTCCTCTGGGTACCGAGAGCTACTCTTACTTACTAAAGAAGCCACTGATAAGTGGGTTGAAAACAGAAGAAGGCTTGAAGAAAGTTGACAGCTTTTCCCGTTGGGCTGCCAAAGAACTGGGAGAAGCTGATGAATTACAAATGCAGTCAAGTAGCGGTATTTCATGGAGTATTATGGGAGGTGAAGATTATTCTAGCATGCCAGCTCAGCTTCAAGAGGATTTGGATGCACTGAGTCCCTCTCTCTCCCAAGACCAGCTATTTAGCATCATTGACTTTTCACCAAACTGGGCTTACTCAAACTTGGAGACTAAGGTAATTACCTCACTGGGCCTATCAATTCAGCATATATCTCCAGAAAAAATTAAAAATAAATATGAATGAATTTTTGTTGGTCATCTACTGTCTGTTTATCTATATGTGCATAGAATAAGATATTGGCAGTTCTGTTATATATGGCTAAGTGTTAAAATTTCCAATTGTTTAATCTTGTGTTTCATCTAGGATTAACATTTCACCCATTGAAGGACCATGTAGTCATGCCATGTTGTCATTAATATCTCCTTGTCCTGTAACAACAAAGCAGGTACTGATTGCTGGAACTTTTCTCAAGAGTGAACAAGAATTGACAAATTGCAGATGGTCAATTATGTTTGGAGAAATGGAGGTCCCAGCAGAGGTTTTAGCAGATGGGCATCTTAGTTGCTATGCCCCACGACACAAGCCTGGACTTGTACCTTTCTACATAACTTGTTCTAACAGATTGGCTTGTAGTGAAGTACGAGAGTTTGAATATAGGTCCGGATTTCTTCAACGTTTCGGATTTCTTCAACGTTTTGAGAAGTTACTGTCCCTGAATTCTGTAGGCAACACTTACATCTTGGAAAATGATACGGAGAAACAAAATCGGGTCAGTAGGATTCTTGCTTTGATCGAGAGGGAAAACCACCAAGAGGAGAAGTCGATGTCAAGAAATTACCTGTCACAGCTGAATGTGATGGCAGAACAGTCCCATGAAAAGCAATTAAAGGAAAAGTTCTATTCTTGGCTTATCCATAAAATAAAAGAAGATGACAAAGGTCCTAACATTGTCGATGAGGGAGGTCAAGGTGTGTTACATTTAGCAGCTGCTCTTGGTTATAATTGGGCCTTCCTGCCAATCACAGTTTCAGGAGTTAGTATAGATTTTCGTGATGTGAATGGATGGACAGCACTTCATTGGGCTGCATTTTGTGGAAGGTAGAGTGTTCCTGACTCATAACTGTTAAATGATGAACACCTTACGGACATTGTCTTACTGCTTGTTTGGTTTATCTACTTTTTGAACTTGTGAATGTGTGGCTGAAAAGTGGTTTGAAAGTGTGAAAAGTTATGGAACCCCATTGAATGTTGAGGAATGATTTATTGTGATTTTTTTTTTTTTAATATTGTGATTGTTGAAATAGCTAAAATAAAAACTTGTAGTTGTTTTGCATTTACATGGAGCACGCAATGTTGCCTCCAATCATATTAACTGCAATTAGCCTAGTGCACGTAAACCTTGTACGGTATAGCTCTTCAATGTGTTCTGCTTGTCAGTTCTCGGGAGAAGTTGTTACTTTCTATTTGCACAAACGTTTTGACTATTTACCTGTAATTGAGGTTATCATTTTGGAGCTAACAAATTCTTAACATGTTCGGCAGTAGAAAATTTCATCCATTATTCTGGATCACATTAAGTTCCCTTCCTCTTCCTCCTTCCACTGAAGGAAAATATGAAAGAAAAATATTAACGTTTCTTCTTTTGAACCAGGGAGGACACAGTTGCTTCCCTCATTTCTCTTGGTGCAGCTCCTGGTGCACTAACGGATCCATGTGCTAAATATCCGTTGGGTAGAACGCCTGCAGATCTGGCTTCTGTGAGTGGACACAAGGGAATATCTGGTTTTCTTGGTGAAACTTCCTTGACTACGCACCTTTCGACTCTTACGGTGAATGATCCACTGGATGATGGTTCATCACGAGTTTCTGAAGCGAGACCAATACAGACAGTTTCAGAGCGCTCAGCAGTTCCAGCAACCGACCAAGATGTGCCAGATGTACTTTCATTGAAGGATTCACTTGCTGCTGTCTGCAATGCTACTCAAGCAGCTGCTCGCATTCACCAAATCTTCCGTATTCAGTCATTCCAGAGGAAGCAACTTGATGAACAGAGCTTTGATGAGTTGGTGACCCCCGAAGAGCATATTTCCCTTGTAACTGCTAAAACGAGCAGGTTGGGTCAGAGCAACAGTACAAACAATGCTGCTGCCTTACACATACAGAAAAAGTTCCGTGGATGGCAAAAGCGGAAAGAATTTCTGTTGATTCGCCAGAAAATTGTTAAAATCCAGGTGCTTGCTCTGCTTTTTAATTATGGAGTTCATGGTTCATATTCATTATAATAATGTTATTTAACAATCGGGCTCTGTCTCTGTCTCTGTCTCTCGTGTTTGTGTGTTTTCCAACCACATACGCTAAAAGAATATTATTTTTCGTGTTTTTCATAATCTTTCTTCCTTACTTATAACCAGACACACTTCCAAAAAGTCATTTTATTCCCCAAAAAGGCTTCGTCAAACAAGCACTTAACATGTGATAAAACAAGAGAGTAAGCTTTGCTTCTATAGTTCTGAATGGAGAAAAGAAAGAGTTGCATGACCAAATAATTTAAGGACTGAAGCACTGTAGGGATGGATCTTTTAAGATTATCTTTTTATGTAGGTGATGATTCGCCAAAGTCTCTGATTGATGTTGACTGTGCACATCATGTTGATTTATGTCACCTTTATGTATGAATACTGACCTTTTCACTATTTATTTATCGCCTAGGCTCATGTAAGGGGGCATCAAGTCAGGAAAAAATATAAACCTATTGTCTGGTCAGTGGGAATTCTTGAGAAGGTGATCTTGCGTTGGAGGCGGAAAGGAGCTGGTTTGCGTGGATTCCAACGTGTTGGGGCTCTAAAAGAACCCAACACGCTAGATGCACCACAACAGGACGATGATTACGACGTTCTGAAGGAAGGAAGAAAACAAACTGAAGAAAGGTTGCAAAAAGCGCTTGCCAGGGTGAAATCCATGACTCAGTACCCAGAAGCCCGGGCTCAGTACCGGAGATTGCTGACTGCTGCTGAAGGGTTACGTGAAACTACGGTAACTATACATGTCACTACTTAATAATTCTTGGTGATCATGATAGAATGCATCGCGTAAACCCAGCTTAAATTTTTTTCATAGCTCCCAATTACTCTTCTTCATTTACTTGGTTTTATTAGCTGCCTGTAGTTTGGTCCATCTAAGCATGTGCTCGGGTAAATCTCTATGTTGCTGAAAACTAACTTTTAGGATTGAACTGTTATGAAAAAATTCTGAATGTGTGGCTAATATTGAAGATTAACTTTGACCAAATAGGAAAAGTTAATTTTTGAGTAGACAAAGTTAAAACGAAAGCAGGCTGAATCTAGGAGAAAAAATTAAAATTTTAGGACCGGTGATCTAGGCTTCCAGGTAGTTGTCCACAGTTTTTGTGGCTGTCACGATGATCATATAATTGACTACTACTTGTTTTCTGCAGGATACTTCTATGGCGATTGAAAACAACCCAGAAAACACAATTTACCCTGAGGACGAGCTTATTGATGTCGAGAGTTTGTTGGATGATGACACTTTCATGTCTCTAGCGTTTCAATGAGCTGAATCCTTAAAACACCCTCTAGATTCTTGCATAGCTTTTCTAACATTGCATAAATAAGATACTGATCGATATTCATTCATATTTTGTAAATAAATACTCACTAGCAGCTCCCTTGTAGAATTACATATAATCATATATATACATATATATCTCAAATATGAATACCATCTGTATAACTTGTATCCATGGATTTTGTCGAATGGCTAGTGACATTTTACTTGTTTTGTGCTTCACCGGAGACGATGCCTTTACTTGTTTTGTGACATTTTGTCGAAGGTGTAAAACAATGTAAAGTGCGATTGCACGTAACATTCAAAGCCTATGTAAGTGTTGTTTGTTGATAGCATAGAGCATGTTTTACAACACAGTCTCTGGCTGTTTGAAGATTATTTTTTCAATAATACTACCTTGGTTCCATAGATATAGTTAATTTCTATTTTCACAAAGATTAAGAAAAATGTAATTAATAGTATTGAAAAAGTAAAATTTAACCTCCTTTTCCTATTATGCCTTTTCATTTATTATTATATGTTTTATTTTCACTTCATAAGATTTTAATTTCATATTGATTAATTTGTGATTTAACTTTATGCATTCCTTGATTAGTTTCCAGATTTGGTAGTTTTTTTTATATTTTTAATATATTTTGTTTATTTAATTTAAATTATATATCTAAAAATTATTTTTTCTTTAATCATTATCGAACCAAAAAGGCACTTTTTCCTCTTACAAAAATAGACGGCGGATTATGTTTTTTGGAGTGTTCGGCAGTTATCCCTATATTGAGTGTAAAATAAATAAAAATTAGTGTTCTAAGGGTAAAATAAATAAAAATTAAAAATAAATAAAAATTAGTGTTCTGAAAAATGGAAGAGTTCATAAAATGTAAAGCACAAATTTCAAACTTAAATGCATTTGAGTGGGACGATGTCTGATAAAGCGCTAGAATAGTGTAGAGACAAAAATGCAAAGGGAATTCAAGGAAATAAATTATAAATGAAAAATAATTGGAAAATAAACAAAAAATACTAGGAAAATTCAACGAGCAACACGTCAGTCTACACGGTTCTGCCTCTATGTGCACGGGCTTTTCTCTCTCCTCTTAAACCTCCCCCACCCCTCCCTCTCTCTCTCTTCTCAGAGTCTAAAACCCTTTCCCTGGTTGGCTGTTCATTTCTACCCCTACAAAATCGCCCAGGAATCAAACTCGATTTTAGTTTGATCCTCCCATCTTCATGTCTAATTTGTCGAAGCTAAATATCTCTAACCCCAAAGTTTGGGTTGTGATCGGTGTCGGCGTCGCCGGAGTTCTTATTCTCGCCGAGGTCCACCGGCGGCGCCTTAGTTCCAGAAGCCTAATCAAAGAAGACTTTGGAGCCATTGTTGAACGCTTCGAACTTCTCCCATTTCCTCAACCTCCTCCCCCTGCTGCTCGGCTCCCCCTATCTGGCCTCTCCTTCGCCATCAACGACAAGTAAAATAGTTCTTAGTAGTTTATATACGTGCTCATAATGCATATGCATTTATCTGTAATCTCGGGCATGGCTAGCAAGCATTATTTGGTTCTGGTGGAGTTCGATCTTTAAGCTGTTTCTGCGTTCATCTAGTCTGGACTGGATTACGGGTTGTGATTGATGTTTTACCCAGCTGCTGTTTTTTTGGGATGCTGGAGTTGATAAGATTTAATGGATGACAAATATATATTGAGGACTTGGAATCAACTTTAATATTACATTTTATTAGCGTTTTCCTGAATTGAGGATATATGAATCTTTTATTTTAGAAAGGAGAAAACTCTTTCATCACGTCAATAGTGTCGAGTTATGTATGACAAAGATTAAATTGATGGGCACTGAAAGGTCACGTGTAGAAAATTTAACTGTGGTTTGCCTGACACACAATCGGATATATTGTTTGCACAATAATGCTAATTGTTACGTAATTATTAACTTCTTTTGGTAATTTTTGTAGCATTGATGTGAAAGGATATGTTACGGGGTATGGAAGTGCAGATTGGAAACGAACACACGAGGCAGCAGGGAAGACAGCAACAGTGGTGACAGCGCTGCTGAAAAATGGTGCAACCTGTGTGGGAAAGACTCTCATGGATGAGCTTGGATTGGGGTATACACATACACCTTTTATTTTTTCTGTTTTAGCCTTAGGCGAGGGGTTGGGGAGTTGAGATGATCATTATTTGACTCAACAGGAATGGAGTCAAAGCAAAAAGAAACTAATAGTGTCCACTGTTTTAATCGAGCCAGGGCATGGAATTAGTAACTATAATGCAATGGTACAAACTTCAGGTTGCGGTACCGTGTTTTTGAAAGTTCTTATTTGCTCTGGCTGGATGAGAACTGTGAGAGAATTACCGAAGATACTTTCTTGTTTTTTCACTGAGAGAGAACCTGGGGTGGTAATTTAAGCCCCAGAGTTGAAGGGGAGAAGCTGATGCACTTTTTTCAATAATGAATGCAGGATGACAGGGGAAAATGTGTATTATGGAACTCCAACTAACCCCCAAAAGCCTTCTAGTATTCCAGGAGGGTCATCCAGTGGATCAGCTGTGGCTGTCGCAGCAAAGCTTGTTGATTTTGCTATTGGTATAAATAGAAATGTCCATCTTGTCCGATAAAGTTCTGAGTGTTTGCCTTTGTGATACTAATTGGATAAGCTGTGGCATGTTTTGATCTTTTCCCCCTTCCTTTTCTGTTTAATTGTAAATGCTTTTGTGGAATATGGAGACAGAGGATTCACTTGTCAACTTTTCATTCTTATTATATTGATTGTTAATTTCAGGTACAGATACAATTGGCTGTATAAGAATGCCAGCGTCGTTTTGTGGTGTACTTGGGTTCAGACCATCTCATGGGCTTGTGTCTACAATTGGCATTCTGCCGAATTCACAAAGTTTAGATACAGTTGGTATGTCTTTATGATTTTGCTTGCTCTATCAAAATGGAATGAAGATGTAAATGTTTGCTTCCAATTATAACATGTAGGTGCATTTTGCCTCATTACCCTGAATTATAGCTGTCTGCATGCACTATCTCTGTCTTCTTGCATGGAAGATGTTTTTAAAATGGAAAAAACCGCCGTGTGCTGAGCTTATCCTTGAAGAATAATGATTAATGAGCGCGATTACACAGAAAACAAGATTGATTCATTGCTTTATTTCTTACTTTTTCTGTCTTTTATCATTTTACTACCAAGATATGCTTCCCGGGGTTGAAAATATAGAACTTATCAACTTCCCTTCCACCCCCAAAAAAAAAACCTCCACCCTGCTTTTTATTAAATTTTGTATTTAAATTGTTTTTTTCCTCGTTTCCAAATAAGATATATACTATTTTTTCAGGATGGTTTGCTTGTGATCCATCTGTTCTGCATAGTGTGGGACATGTTCTACTTCAATTAAAAACATTGCAACCTAAGAGGACTAGGCGGTTTATCATAGCTGATGATCTTTTCCAGCTTTCCAAGGTTCCCAAGCAGAAGATTATATATGCTGTAAGCAAAGTAACGGAGAAATTATCTGGCTGTGAGTGTCAGTTTTCTTCTCCTCTACAGAATATTACTCTTTCCAATTTTGGATGTTCCGGGGAGAAAATTACCTGTTTGAATGAGTAGTCTCAAGGAGCTTCTCTTTTTTTGCATTGCTCTGCTGGAATTTCAAATTTTGCCAAGTAAAGTTCAGCAGTGATAATTCGTTTGTTTCTCATCATGCAGACCAAATGCCCGATCATGTGAATTTTGGGCAGTATGTTGCTTCTAAAGTGCCCACTCTAAAACTCTTCCTTGAAGAATCAACAAACCAGCAAAATGGAATATCTACTTTGAAAGCTTTGTCGTCTGTAATGTTTCTGCTTCAAAGGTATCACACAAGTGCTTGAATTTTTTTCATCCACTGACCCGACCTCTCTGAAATTCACAATCACGGTAACCAAATTTCTGTTAGAGGTGGTGGATGAATCATTCCAAGCCATTTGTATAAATGATGATCCACTGATCCGACTACATGTTTGAGCATGTTTTTGAAATAGTTTCTTCAGCCCCTTTTCAGATCGAGACATTGATTTCTTTCTTACTGACTAATGGATGTTGCTTTTCAGATATGAGTTTAAAACAAATCATGAAGCGTGGATCAAATCAGTCAAACCCAAGTTAGGTCCCGATGTCTCGGTTCGGGTTCAGGCGGCAATAACCACAACACCTGACAGCATAAAAAATCTATATAAAGTTAGAACAGAAATGCGAGCTGCCTTGCAAAGCCTCTTAAAGGTACTGGATACTATTTTATGTTCAATCTTTAGAGTCAGCGGAAGTTCTAGTTTTGGAGTAGTCGTTCCGAGAATATCAGAACATCTATGTTTGGCTTTTCTGTTTTGAATATTATTTCTAGGAAAAGATATGCATTCATGGCATTTGGAAAGGGCACAAATTTAGATCCTAGATGGTCTGCACATACATCTTTCTTTGCTGAGCTTCTAAATTTCCTTTTCAATTGCTAACCACTCATTGCAGTTTGATTCTACCCTACTGTATCATCTCGTTCACAGATGTACCACATCGCTGTCAGTTGTTCCAGTCATGTTAGCTATTAAACTTTGTACTTCCAGTTGCTCAGTTTGAGTTTTGAAGGGAGCTGTATTTCATGAAAGGTAGATCCCAACAACCTCGCCCAATGCACCCCCACCGAAAAAAAAAGAAAGGAGAAAAAGGAGGAAAAAAGAAAAAATAATAATAATAAGTCCAAAGGGCTTGGCCTAGTGGTGGAGGCATCCCCAAACCGGCATTTGAAGCGGGTTCGAGACACCAGCCCACCATATGATTCCCAATTCGTACTCCAAAAATAATCCCAACCATAGGGAGGTTTTCTCTCCCATAAGGATATAAAAAAGAACATGTCCGTCTGCCCGTTCGTCATTCGTTCTTCATCTTCTTCTCCTCCTCCCCATGCTCTCCAATCTATTGAATCTCTCCAAAATTTGTATCATCCCTACAGTCGGAATCACCGGTACAGAAGCAGTATACTAGTTATAATAAGAAACCCTTCACTGCGCAGGCACCAATCCTCTACCCCGCTACTCTCTCACCGCTACATAGTATCCTCAACTGCAAGGTTTTACTATGGGCTAAATTTTACTCGCGATCACAGTATTTTCCCTGTTTTTCTCCTTGATGCTGCATGATTGTAATTTATTGACCAAATTTGTTAACCTGTTGAAGCTTTTTCATTTTACCTTTTCCATAAATCTAACTTAATAGTGTCTATATGTTCATTCTTTTGATTGGTTAAAACTTGTTGGAGCTCTTCGATCTCTACTGATAGAACAATGACTTAAATTATTATTACCGACAAATTGTCCGCTACACCAACTTATGGGTTATCACCTACTGATGAAGTGGCCCTCCAAATCTAAATATTGTAACCCGAACATAGTTACAGAAGAGTATACATTGAAACCTTATGCCAGGGGTGCCAAATCAGAGGATCATTTCCTGTAGCAAACAGAAGGGATATGTTGTTTTGTGCTTAAGTTGCATTAGAGAAGATGGCCCTAATAATCTTAGAATGCAGCTTTGATATTCCAATAAACATGCTTATGAGAACTTGAAAAATGTGTTTTGATTGATAATTTTTTCTTGTGTTCTTCTGTCATCCTTCAATTCTTTTTATTTCATCTAATAGGCTCCTTTTCTTCTCTTTACACTTTAAGGATGACGGGATATTAGTAATTCCCACAGTGGCAGATCCTCCACCTAAGCTTCACTCCAAGAAGGGTCTCTCCACAGAATTCCATGATAGAGTATATGCCTTGTTGAGTATAGCAACTATGTCTGGAGGTTGTCAGGTAATGTTATGCAAAGTTTTCCAGCTTCTTCTACGTAGTTCTCACCATTTTTGTAACCTAATTTCACTATTTCGTGAACAGAGTTTAACATTCTTACCTTTGTGACTCTTCCTTTTATGCCACTATCATTAGTTTCTCATTTCTTCCTTCTTATATTCAGGCGACCATCCCATTGGGAAATCATGACGACTCTCCAGTCTCAATGTCATTTATTGCAGCCCATGGAGCTGATAAGTTTTTACTCGATACTATCGTAGATATCTATTCGTGTCTTCAAGAAGGGGTCAATTTTGCTTCCAATTCTCCACACTTGCCAGATACCAACGGTGATATGGATGCCTCTGAACTATTGAAAGAAAAGGTTCATTCTCTTGACTTTTTTGTTTGGTATATATTTCCCGAAGTTGAAATTTTTTTGTTCATGGCTGATGCCTCTGTTGTAGTCGTAGTCCCTTTCAACTTGTGAGTCATCAATGTATGTCGCTAGGGGTGGGCATGGGTCGGGTTTAGACCCAACCCGAAAAAATTTGGTTTGGAAAAATCCAAACCGAAATTGAACCGACAGGTCGGCTCGGTGGCGCGAAACCGACCCAAACTGACCCGGGTACTGCACTTTTTTTTTTTAATAGGAACCGATCGTTTTTGGGTTGGATTTTTTCCAACCCGAAACCGACCCGACTTTGGGCCTGAACCGACTCTGCTCGGTTTGGGTTGGTGGTTTGCGGTTCGGGGTTCGGATGCCCAGCCTTAAATGTATAGCTATGAAGTAACTGTGTCAAAATTTTATGCTAACACTAGCTAAATATCTGCAGTGATGGATGGTCATGGCCCAGTGCCCACCTATTTCATGTTCAATATGGCTTGTGATTCTTGCCCCTTAAGCTCTCATGTCTTTTGAAGTGTTTGTTCAGCAGGGAGGTTAAAAGAGATGTTTGGAAAAATGATTTTTCCAATGTGTGGTTGGACGTTAAAGGAGAAGTGCTTAGAAGTGTGAAAATATTGTCACATCAATAAAATGGATGGTTATAAATGATGTTACAGAAAAATGATTTTCTAAAAAATCTGTACCAAACAAACTCTAAATGTCAATCATTTTCTTTGCAGGGGAATGCTGCATACAAAGGGAAACAGTGGAATAAGGCTGTCACATACTATACAGAGGCCATAAAATTGAACGATACAAATGCTACACTCTATTCTAATAGAGCAGCTGCTTACTTGGAGTTGGGATGGTATGTAGAATATTATTTGTGGCAGGTTTTTCCTTTTCCATCTACTTTTGGATGCCTTTTCTCTTAATGAATCACCATTTAACAGCTTCCAGCAAGCTGAGAAGGACTGCACAGAGGCAATATCTCTGGATAAGAAGGTGAGGGATTGTCATTGTTATATTTGGACTGTACTTCTCTGGAGGTTGTAAAATATTAACGGATGCATGTTGATTGTTTGAATGGTTACAATCTCGATCCGTCTTGCAAGAAAACATGGAATGTGCTGGTGTCGCATTTCAAAAGTGATCCTCAATCTATTTGATTGAATTTAGATTCCTATGCAGAGCGTGAAGGCATATTTGCGACGAGGGACAGCCCGGGAATCACTTATTTTATATAAGGAGGCCCTTCAAGGTTAGAGATAACATTGTAATTTCCTCAGGATATAATGTAATGTAAGAGGATCTCCAAGAGTCTATTTTAAAAGAGAATATTCCATTTTTTAAGGAGCATCTTTAGATTTATAGCGTAAAAATTTTGATTTTCTCCAACAAATTCTTTATTTATAACTCTTTATTTTACTTTCTACGAGGAATATTTATTATAATTCTCATTTTAAATTAATGTTTAATATTTTTCGATATTAACAACCAATAAAATCAACTGTAGACTGTAGTTTTATTAAACCAAAGTAAAGGGCATTGAAACTTGCTGCCAATTAATTATAGAGTGAGGTTGGGTTCTCCAAATTTGGAGAGTCAGATACACTCTTTATTTAGAAAAGTTAATTTAACGAGTCTCTCGAACGTCATTTTTAGACATTTTCTCTCTAAAAATAGAAAGTATATTGCATTTAAAGCCCCTCTTGGAGATGCTTAATGTTTCAAATGACCTATCGTTTTACTGCGGTCTAGAAAAATGCTGTCCTTTTTCAAGGCTTACTATGTGGAATGTTGGTCAAATATTGAAGTAAATAAATTTGTCCCTTCTCAAAAGGCATAAGCTTTTAGATGTAATTTAACTTGATATCAGATTACGCAAGTTTTCCAAATTGAAAATGGTATACAATTTGCGCCATAGTTAAAATTGCATAACTGCGTGTTCTTGCTGTCATTTCTTTTCTTTCGGTTGCGCTCTTACATACATGGGTTGGGTGATTTGCAGACTTCAAGCATGCACTTGTACTTGAACCCCAGAATAAGGTTGCAAGTATGGCTGAAAAGAGACTTAGAAAGTTGATGAGTTGAATCTTATCGACTGGCTATTATCTTCCTACTGGCAAAAACATTTGATCGTGGTACAGTGCTACGCTGAAACACTATGATAAAATCAAGAAACATTGATAATTCCTTGTTTGATTCTTTGGAAGAGAAATTGTAAAATCGTCACTGGGATGAGTTCGGTAGGAAGGTTGCGCAACATCAGTCTGGACTTTTTCGTTCTTGTGTGTATATAAGTTGACTGAACCTTGGTGTTTCAGTGAAATTTTCCTAAGATGTACCATCAATTTTACCGAATTTTACCGAATTACAATAATTTGCTACACATAGGGTTACAAGTATGCGAAGTGTTGAAATTAGATATTCTCATTATGTATATGTACACTTCTCTATACCGCATCTTCACAATTGGTGGAAGACAAATTGATTATTTCATTTCATTACATGGTGTTGTGAGAATTATATTAGTACCATGACTGTGAACTCATGTATCATCTTGAGTGCCTTTATATATAGCACTAATGGTCAAATGCCCCACATGTGGACAGCTGAAATTGTTGATATGTGGGCACTGGAATTATGTTACATTTTACTTCTCAGTAACTTTTTCGTTTAAAATAGTTATTGAAGTTTTGATAAAGCCTTTTTGGAATAAAACTGAATTTTGAAATTGTGTTTAAAAAAAAAAGAAAAATTATGAATTAAGAGATCAAAACCCAAATGTGTATCTCTATCAAAGATTTCTCGCCCTACAAGTTTTCGGTACTCATTTAAAAGGTCAAATTTTATTTAAAATTTGAATTTGTTGGTGTTAGGATGCGTGTGAAAATAAATTTTTATGTATTTTTATGTAATATAGGAGAGAGAATGAATGGAATTGAATGGTGGAAACTTGTGTAGTACATGTAGGTCTCACGAGATATGTTGATGTGAAATAGGAGAGAGAAGAAGTGTAATTGAAAAAAATGTGTAAAAATATATAGAATACCTAATTAAAAAGTTTATTGATTTTCTGTTCTATTTCGAAATTTCGGATTATCTAATTTAATTTTAGGAAAATATTATAAAATCATCGATGGTTTTATAACTACGGAACCATCAGCTCATTTTCGGGGTCCATCCGACCTTCGTTTTGAAATTCGGGACAAGATCTAGAATCGGTGAGAGGGAGTTTTAACAATTTTAAAAATTGTCCGGGGACACCGCAACGGTTGGTCAAAGTTTTGGCAATAACTTTAGGCAAAAAATATTGTAAAACTTTGGCTAGCCGCCATGGCCCGCTACAGTGTCATCGCAAAATTTTCAAAATAGCTGGAACCCCCCTCGTCGCGTTGATTCTAAATCTGGTCTCGAATTTTAAAATGGGAGTCGAACGAGTCCTCAAAATGGCCCGATAATTCCATAACTATGTTGCTTTTGATAGTGCTGGAACGGATTTATTTAATTTCATTGTTGGATTTTACTTTCGTATCTCCACTGGTTTGTGTACGATTGGAAAGTTCTCTAAAAGTCGGATCCGCATCAGTAAACGGGTAAATATCCATTTTATCGGGTCGTATATGTAGAGTTCTGGAAAACCCTTTCTCCCTCTCTAGGAGCCTCATCTCTTCACAACCCAAAAACACGCACTACACACACTGAGTGCTCCCTTCCTCTCCGTGCTCTTCAACTACCTCGAGCTCAATTCGGCAAAACCTTAAGGTACTTGTTTTCCATTTCTCTTCCATTATCTATGTTGTGTTGCAGTTGTTTCTACTCGACTTCTTCATCACCATAGTTGGAAGGAAGGTAGTACCAGATGTATTGGATTTTGTAAAAATGGACTCTACATGTTGTTTTGAAATCCCACTCGATCTGGTTGATGTGAATGACTTAACTCCTTATCGACTTTTATTCAATTATTTAATTATTTTAGGTAATCTACCCGTAGCAACGCCGATTTCCCTAAAAGCATTTCTGGTTGTTGGTTATGATTTTATCCTTGTTTCCAGTGTAATAGGTGGAATCCCCGTATCCACTAGTATAATTGATAATTACGAAGTATTTTGATGCAGCAGCATAACTGCGTGACTGCTTCAAGTTGTTTGTTTGGTTATGTGACACTACTAATCTTTTTTTTTTTTTTTAATGTTTTTTCAAGATGTTTTCCTCTTCGAACATGATAATGTTGTGTCTGTAAAGTTTAGAAGCTTTGACTCCTCCATTTTGTTATTTTTCTGAATTTGGGCTGCCTTGACTGAAAAGGTTGAGACATCTTAAGAATATGTGTTTCTGATTGTTACATGTGCAGTTAATTGAATGGCAATTATTCCTTGTGGAAGTACATGGGGAGTTCAGCCTCAGTTTAGATTAAGGTCCTCGATTACAAATAAATTCTCAATATCGCCACATTGGTAAGTATGTTTAGAAATTATCTTCTGAGAATTGCTAATGTAAATTTATAGCTGAATCATTTGTCCTTCCATAACAAGCTCTGGCGCTTCATATGTTTTATCCACGAATTCTTTTTATGATTTCATCTTTTGGCTATTTCCTTTGCTCTCTCTTAATGTGAGTGTAGCTGAGGAATTGTATGCTGGCCAATTCTGTTCAAGAAGCTCTCTTACCTAAGCAATAAATATGTTGGATATCTGGGGAAGTGCATCCTTTCTGCGATAAATAATTTAGGACTTTGTTTGAGATGGATTACGTGGGAATTTCTTTTGCTCGATGGTGTGATGCTTCATCATTATTTCCCATCAATGTCCTGAACTATATTTCTTGGTTTGCAATTATTTGTGTTATCGACTGAGAATCAAAAGTACACGATAATATTGTTGGCAATAGCAATGTTATTCGAAGACTATGATTCCAGATTTCTTTTTCAGTTTATGTGCTTGAAACATAACCAAAGTCAATTAAGCATGTAATACATACAATGAAACTCAACAGATTATAAATAGAACCAGCTAAGATCTTGCAATTCATGTTTTTCTATATCTCTCTGAATTTAGGTGGTTTAAAAGATCCTTTAAGGGCATAAATCATGGAAGTACATTGTCCGGGCACTGGGACATCACGGTTTTGACATTTGAAATTAAAGTGCTTCTATGCATTCATGTGGTAGCCCTTGGAGCTGCTCAAAAGAAGGATTCATAGAAGTCCTGCTATCAAACAGATTCTAAATTAAAGCATGTAGAGCCCTAGATGAGATATAGGTGTTGTTCAGTTAGTGTCACCTTATGGCTCACAGAATGTCTATATGAAATAACTATGTCCAAAGGTTTTGTCCTCTTTCTATGGGGGCCAAAGGGACTTGATAAATTATCTGGATGTTCTTGATTTTGTTGGTCTTGAAGATGTGGAAAAATAGTTTTAATGTTAAATGTTCTTTGAGATTTTTCGTGTTCATCACTAATATGATACCGCATTCCTTCTGGAGTAGCTTGTATGCATCGACACAAACATGTGATTTTCCTGAAACAGGTTACAGTCACGTTTGATTGGAATTCTATAATATATAAGTATAAATTTGTATTATCTGTTTTTCTGTATTTTCTAATGTAGAACACTCTCATGCTATGTTGAGCACAACCGAGTAATGTCCCAATACCAAAAGCATCACTGCATCACTGAAGTTTTATAAATTCAAATAAATATAAAAAGAATAAGACACGACTTGTGGCTTCTTGGACTTATGAGTGCTTGTGTCTGACATGCATTACATATATGGTATGTGGACATGCTCCCTCGAAGGAGCGTCCTTTCATGAACTGTTAACCTATAAATATGGTCTTTTATTCTGTACCTTTGACATCGAGACGTTGCAGTTCATATGCATTCTATTTTGCTTCACTTTTAAAGTTTCTGACATAGTATCAGAATCTTTTTGCCTCAGTTGAGTCTGGCCGTCTGGGTTCTATTCCATATTTTCACTGTTTATTAACTATTATATCTCCATTGGAAAATTTATAAAGGGTTTATAAAGAGGAATAGTAAGAAACATAAAAGTGGATCCTATGACATGTGTGAATAAGTGTGTGTTATGAAGGTGTGTTGAAATTAATGGTTACTGAATTTATAAACCACCAATAGATTTAATCAAACTAGGGCTATATTTCTTCAAAATTTTCATTTGGTGCAAAAACAACTCATTACGTAAACTTTTCTTGCACACTTCCTTGTATTGTTATGGTGTTTTCTGTGGTTCTATTCTCTACATGATTATTGTTTTCTCGTGCAGTATTTCAAGCAGAATCAGGTCATTGCCATCACCATGTTCAGCATTTCTTTCTCAAGAATCCTTCAGTTCTCTTTTCAGATATAATAACTTACGTCCACAACGAAGAAATCGCTTCGTTGTTAGAGCTGACAGAGTGAGATTTGTGTTTTACTCTCTCATTGCTATTTATTTTTTATTTAAAGGGGCCTCACTGTCTCCAGTTATAGTAAATTATTGACTAGCATTGAATAAAATTTCTGATGGCCTTCTGTGCACAGGATTACTATACTGTGCTTGGCGTGTCTAAAAATGCCAGCAAATCAGAAATCAAAAGTGGTGAGTGCTACCTTGATTCTTTCTCAGCTGTTGTACATTTAGTGCCGTGTTTAGTGAACTTCTATTTTTGCTAAAAACTAAATATTTACGTTGCGCAATGGTGGAAATCACGAGATATATGGGTAATAATGAGTAGTAGTTTGAGATGTTTGGCTATTATTGAAGTTTGAACTTCACTAAGTAGAAGTTAATTTCTAGGTGGAAAAAAGTTTAAATAGGCAGAGGTTTACTTTCTGTTTTATTATTCTAAACTAGCTTTGCTAAATCTTGGTTATCTAGTGGACTGTAGTGTCATGTAAGATCTTTCTTGACGATTTCCCGAACCTGCATCAGTGCCAAGCTACCACATGACCCTACCAACTGAGGCTCTGAATTTTTTGACATAGAGCAATAAATCATGTCGCTGAGGCTGCCGATGAAGCCTAGCTCAAGTGGGAAAGGCTGAGGCACAAGGACCATAAGTTCTTGTGTTGAAGCTCTGCAAGAATAGTTAGCACAATCTTTAAGGCTACACTAGTTTTTGGATTTTATATCGCTCAATTATCTTTGATGATTTGTGTGATTATCAATGAGACGTAGGGACCGTCATATATTGTGATTATTAATATGGCTTAACTAGAAAAAAGTTGACATAGTGTCTAAGCTGTGTGGTCTTGTTTTTCCTCTTTTTGGTGATTGTCCTGCATTTGTTATCGTTATGAGAAGTTACATGGCTCTGTGGATTACACGTGATTTTTCTGGTTAGTTAATTTGCATAGTTTTATGACTAGATGAATCGGTCAAAATTTTTAGTTTATTTTTTGTGTTAGTTCTTGTAGTTGGGAATATGTTGGTAGACTTCTAATTAACTTGGTTCTACATATTCATTAAAAATTTTTGCCCGATGAAAGATGTCTGAATAATGTCAAGGTTTAATTGTTTTTTCTATCTTGTTCAGCATACCGGAAGCTCGCCAGGAACTACCATCCTGATGTGAACAAGTAAGTCAATGTGCCATTTCAAACTGAATAATTAAGTTTGAGTACTTTGTCGATAATTTTATGTTCTAATGAGCTTTCTGTAGAACTTAGAATTTAGGGGGGTCTCATCTCTCTGCCCCTTCTTCTGGACGAAAGGAACAGTAGTTTGTTACATATTGACGTCTTTGAATATTCTTTCTTTAAATTGACTGTGCCTAGTACTGCCAGGGCTTTCTATTAGCAGCTGTGAAAGCTATAAATGCATCTGTTTTGCCTCAGATATTTCACATTATTTTGCCACATGGAATTCCGTTCTTTCAAAGTGTGTGTTTTCACTTTTTTCCACAAAATTTTCTCATCAGAATCGAACTTTAATTTTTTAACGACACAAAAACCAATAATTATTATCCATAATTTTGTGGCTTCCACAACTACTCAAACTTGAGTAACTATTTGGCAGAACTTTATTAGCTATGTACGGAAAACTTTGATCCGCATGGAAGTGTTAATAGATGCTGCATCTATTAACAAAGATGTCTCTATTTGAACTCTAGGTCAAATACACGACAAAGGAAGCAATCTGAAATCTTATTTCACCTCCTTGTACTGGAATATAGTCTCTTAGATATTGAGGCTGTCATCATTTTTCCCCTACTCATATCACTGCTAGCGATAGTACAAGCTTCCCCATGGTAATTGAAATTGAAGCTACAAAATATGACATTATTTGTTGTACAATGCGCAAAGTCATTTAATGGTGTCACGTTCAAGTAGTTTGAAATTCAACCAAGTGACCATTACTAAAACATTTGCAAACTCGTGTAGCGGGTAAATTTTGAGCTAGAGCTACTGTTTTGGAATTTTGGTGAAACTGGGGTGTCCTTTGCTCAAAATAATGCTTTTTTCTAATATGTGATGTGATTTCTATAAAGAGAGTCGCAATGTTCACCTTATCATGATTTCTGCACATAAATCACACTCTTGTGAGATTTGGGCATGAGCCTTCATCAGCAACTAACTCCTGACAGCACTATGATTGTAGACATCCCTTTTGAAGTTATGTGATACAAGAGAGGAATCATTGCTCATTGTATTCTTATTTCCTCTGTACTGCAGAGAACCCGGAGCAGAAGAGAAGTTTAAAGAGATTAGTAATGCTTATGAGGTGAAGTATCTGATCCTTTATATCACCAAACCTTCCCCTTCTCTACACTAGTTTGGTTGACTGTACATCTCAGCCTTCGATCTGTGGTATATATCATTTGTAAACACGTTTGCTTATAAACGATTGCAAAAGTCAAATCACATTTATCGTCATATTCCGTAGAACTCACGAGTCCCAAACCTAACCACTTGTCTACACTTATTTTCCTCTTTATACAACTATTATTTATACAATTTCACCAAGTCTTTTTTAACAGGTTCTGTCAGATGATGAAAAACGCTCCATTTATGATAGGTATGGGGAAGCTGGGCTAAAGGGTGCTGGCATGGGCACAGGGGTGAGTCTTTCCATCCAATACAATACAAGAATGAGAATCCAAAAGAGAGAAAAAAATAATGTATTAACGTCTTATACTTTTCAATGCCAGGATTTTAGCAACCCATTTGATCTATTTGAGTCCTTATTTGATGGCTTTCCCGGTATGGGTGGCATGGGTGGTATGGGAGGAAGAGGTTCTCGTAACCGAGCTACTGAAGGTGAAGACCAGGTCTACAATCTGGTCTTGAATTTCAAAGAAGCTGTTTTTGGGGTCGAGAAGGAGATTGAGATAACTCGACTTGAGTCCTGCAACACTTGTGATGGATCTGGAGCAAAACCCGGAACAAAGCCAACTAGATGTGGCACATGTGGTGGTCAAGGACAAGTTGTCCAATCAGCAAGGACTCCACTTGGAGTCTTCCAACAGGTAATGACATGTTCTTCTTGTGGTGGGAGCGGAGAAATTTCTACTCCTTGCAATACATGCAGTGGTGATGGCCGAGTAAGAAAGTCAAAGCGCATTAGCTTGAAAGTCCCTGCAGGGGTTGACTCTGGCAGTCGTCTGAGGGTCAGGTCCGAGGGAAATTCTGGAAGGAGAGGGGGTCCACCTGGAGATCTTTTTGTGGTCATCGAAGTTCGTCCTGATCCTGTCCTAAAACGGGACGACACCAACATACTTTACACTTGCAAGGTTTCATATGTAGACGCTATTTTAGGAACAACATTAAAGGTGCCAACAGTTGATGGGATGGTCGACCTCAAGATTCCACCGGGTACCCAACCTAATACAACGCTAGTTATGGCGAAAAAAGGGGTACCCCTTTTGAACAAACGAAATATGAGGGGTGACCAGTTGGTGAAAGTGCAAGTTGAGATTCCAAAGCGCCTTAGCACAGAGGAGAGGAAACTCATAGAAGAGATTGCCAACTTAAACAAGGCCAAGGCAACTAGTAGTAGATAGTTGAAGTTTACCGGCCATCTCTTTTTATTATTCTTCTCTATATGCTTCAAAGATTGATGCTGTGTTTCTTGCAAATGTAGTAGGCAAAATTTTCTATGGAGTCGGATTAATTTACATGCTACTGAATTTAGGGTTAGGAAATTTTGTGGATTAGTATGTATTGTTTATTATACAGTGAAAAGTGAAAGATACTTAGGAACTTACATTTATTTATGGCTTTTAGTGGAGATCTATCTACATTTACCTATAATAAATTGATACTATTTTTTGGGTAACTGGACCACCTCAACATTGGTCACTTCTGCTCCCCTGCCCACTCCCGACATGGTCGCCACGTTGGGCTGATGTGGCGGTGGCCCGACATGGCGGCCACGTCAGATGCATGCCAAGCAAAGGGGACCCCCCAACTTGGTACGCGTGTGAGGTGGAGGCCACGTCCCACGGCTGTGGGCAGGGGAGCAATTACCCGACATTGGTTAGCATTGTAGCGTTTATGTGCTAGCATCTAATATGCACCAAAGCTCCAACTATAAGGGTGACTCTGTTAAATTACTGTTGTTTATGTGAGTTGTGAATAGCTGTTCTATGTTCTATTCCTACATCTTTTCCTCTTATGACTGAAGAATTTGGGGGTGTTTGTTTAAGATTTCTTACGAAGCTGTTTCCCCACTTATTTATTGGTGATCCAGTGTTAGGTTCTTCTGGTCGGGTTTTTTTCTTTGAATAATCACTTTGTTTCGTCTAGGTGCTTATTTTGAACCAACACACAGTTTCATTGATGTCATTTCTCATCATTTTTTTTTAAAATGCATGCTCACAGAGGTGGTTTTGCTTTGAGTTGAGTGAGTTGATCAAGTGAGTGAGGTCTAATCATTCGGATGGCCCATTTTAGTTCATTATACCTGAGGTCCACCTGTGGTTTTTTTTTTTTTAATTAAAGGGCTCAAATTTAAAGTCATTACAAATTTGTATGTCCATTTTAAAGTAAAATAATAGACAAATTCAAGTATTGAATCCAAACTTATAGGGCTTTTTTTTAAAAATTTATTTAAAGAAATTTAGGCCAGTTTTTTTTAATGGTTATTTAATTTTTTAGGCCCATTGGTGACATATGGTGGTTTTGGTTGAGCTTTTTTTTCGTTTTACTTTGCATTGGAGCTTTAACTAAACTTTTTATATTTTTTGTTAGCTATAGTATATTTAACTAATTTTTACTGTGCCCTAATGGAATCTCGTGTGTTGCTTTATTATATTAGATATACGGAAAAATAATAAATAAATAAATAAAATGGGTCCTTTTTTAAAGTTCGACTCAGACCCAGTGAATTATATGCCCATCTCTGCTCACCATTTCTAACATATTATTCATTATTTGGCTAACATTTTTTATGTATTTGGCCGAAAATAAGACTGATAGATTCTTCTTTAATTGAAAGTGGCGACAACATACACCTTAGATTTGTAAGCAAATTCAACGAGTAATTGTCGATATTACATCGTGTTTAAATAGTATTCTTCGAAATTATAATTATTGAAATGTGTAAATGATATAAGCAACAGTAGCGAAACACATCCACCATTCATATATCCCAGAAAGGGAAGCGAAAAGACTAGAGAGGATTTTGGTTTGAAATAGGCTAAAGTTGATTTTATATTTATGATAAAATATACGATTAAGGTTTTTCATTCATAAATAGTGGCGATATGTCGGTAATTGTGTAACATATTTGTATTGATGTGTACTGTTATATCATACAGTAATAATATGTTGACACTACACATGCGACAATACTAGTAAGTAATAATTCATGTATGTTAATAAAGCTAAAATATAACATATGCAACTTACTCGAATTGCAATTATTTTTTGGATTAGAGATCCATCAAAATCATGTTAGTCTATTCTAATTCTAATAATTCAACCATCAATTTCATTGTGTCGTAATACATTCCCTTATCCAATGTTTGATATTATCATACCGTCAGTAGAATGTCAATTTCATTTCATGTACTAATCAGTCTAATTAAGATTATTATTATTAATTAATTAGCAACAATTATCCATTGGCAAGACACAACTAGTAATAACAATATTGTTAATTAATTGCTTTCCTCTATAATAATTGTAGTCATGTTCCGTTACCAAAAAGTTGGCAAATTGTAGTCATGTTCCGTTGCCAACAAGTTGACAATGAAACATGCCAACACCCATTTTTGGGTCGGAAAAAAAAAAGATGGGGCCCAAACAAGCCCCCCACCATCAGGGAGTAGTTATGTATTATTCATCTCATTTGACGTAGATTCCAAAAAAAAAAAAAAAATTGGCCCGGTGATGTGACACCCTCACAGGGCGCCACATCACACATATTGGCAACAGTTAACATGTGGGCAACTGAACAAACTCGATAATAATTGAGTTAACAATTATATTTTGTTGGTACTTAAATCTTTTTTAGTGCATCCAAAAGTATAGGAATTTGCTGATATGAAAATTGTTAAATAATTTAATAAAATACTCTCACTACAAAAAATTCACTTTTTTTTTTTTTCCGAAATATGGTTTTTGCGCTGTTTAATTTTGTAGAAGAAAGGATGGTTTCGATTACATTTATTTTGTAAATTTTGAGTCATTGGGGAACCTCCGAACCTGTCACGGATTACATCGTAGTCAATTTTCAGACATGACCAATGGAAATTATGGAATTATGAAGTCCACAAAATATCATCAATCTTGAGAGTTACATGTAAACGAGAATGTTATGTTAAGAGCGCTGGAAAATGTTGGGAGAAAAAATGTGAGAGAGATGTGGGCGTGGGCCCCCTGGCCCCACCGCATTCAGGGGGGCCTGCAAGTGGGTTGTGAGTATTGGGAGAATAACGTTGGGAATATAATATTTTCGTACATGTAAATGACATGACATCTATATTTTGAGCTTTTGAAACTTTTTTATATTGGTATTGCAATCCCACCACACAAATTTTGAGGAATTATAGGGTCATCCGAATATCCGATCAAGCTTCTGTTAGTGACAATCAAAATTAAAGGCACTCAATATAAACCCTAATTACACAAAATTCTATTTACCAATAAAATAAGATTATTGCTAACATGACAGATATAATGAGTGATGAAGAAAAAACAACTTCGATAAAATATATTGATTATTTAATTAAGAAAAGAGATGCATGGTGGAGACAGATGATATACAAGTTAATGTGTTTTTATTTTTATTTTTTTTAATGAATATATAAGTTAAAGTTAGTCATTGTCTTGAAAAGGAAAATGTTATTTATTAGTGAAAAAAGGACACTGTGATGTTAGTCATTTCAAGTTAATTAGTTTTATATGTTAGTGTAACATGAATATTACAAAACACTATTTATAAATAATAATACTTCAACTAAGTATCAAGCTGGTGAACACCATAAAACATTTGCTCTAAATTAACACTATTTATAAATAACAATACTTAAAATAAGTATCAAGATTCAAGAGGGTTCCAAGGGATACGCGATATTATATTTTTCACCATTCATAAAACAAATGGAGATGCTCCAATTAGTTAACTATTGCACTCAATTCTCTTTATCAGTTCATTTTTATATCATAGTTAAGCATATTAACAACTTTAAGAATGCGAAAGAGTAACAAACAAGAGGGTTTTATCCAATGCCCACTAGTGTATATTTGTACATGTCATGAACCATATGTGGTTTTATATACAAAAAAATATTATGAGTACCTTATGGTGCCTATCAGTAGATACCAAATCGAAATCAACAAGTAAGAATCTAATAAACGTAAAGTTAATATATAGAGAATGCCAAAATTCAACGAATATAAGAGGTGGGATGTTTAGACCAGGTTTTAACTGTTTGACAATATCATATCGTAGCTAGGTTCTTAGGCTAGGCACTTGTTGGATAGGAGTCCCCAAATTATTTTTACATGACTTAAAATATGCCTATGACCTAGAGTGTCCCTCACATTGAAAAAGACAAGAATGGGAGTAGAAATAGGGGTCCTCCACCCCAATTATTAGGATGCTCTATAAATTAAGACCATTGACACAATTTTGGTAGGTGTAAAATCTTTGTTTTTTGTTGACTAATATGGATACTTCCTAAACTTCCTATGTCCCTACGAATGATTGGGACATTACTTGTATGCATGCATGCTCTTCAAGTTGAAAAATATGTACAAAGCCCATGTAATCAATTAAGAGAACAAGAAATTGATAGATAAAAGGAAATGGTTGATGAAGGGTTCGAATAATTGGTCTTGATCCTGATTGAGTGATTTGGCTCTTTTTAAAAGACGCCTGATTAGTGGTGGTTAAGACTTTACTATTGTTGAGCGAATTCTTTGAATTTTGAATTGATTGAAGGGGGAAGGAGCCTACCTCAATTAAGAACCTCTACAATTATTTGGCTACTACACGTATCTTTGATTACGATAAATTCAAATTTAGAACACTGCACCTCCACACACTCCCAAAAAGATCGTTATGTGAAAAAAAAAATTATTTATGATATAGATAAGTTAGAGAACATTTGTGGGTAAGCTAATGGTTACAAGAATATTGTAAGCTTTATTCAAAGGAAAAAAAAAGGAATATTGTAAGCTATTTGTATACTCCGTGTTTTTTTTTTTTTTTTTAATTTGAGTTGTATAGTTCAGTAAAGGTTGATACTTAGTGTTTTTGTTTGACAATGTTTTGGAAAGGTGCATTTTTAAAGAGATGTGTGGTCAAAATGTCAAATTATTGTAAATAATTTATGAAGGTTTAAAAAATACAGAATTTAAAAATGTACTCGTCTTAATTTTTTTCTATTTAAAAATTAATTTCCATTATTCAATCAAAATTAAGTTTCAATAGTCACCACATATTTTAAACCACTATAATAAATTTTCTTTTACCAAACTAAATTGTAATTTTCACCCCTACTTAACCTAAAAATTCACTTTTCAATGGTAGAAATGAAAATTCACTCCGGTGCGTGGTAAGACTTGAAAATCAAGCAACACATCGAAAATGCAGTGAGCGCATTGGTAGTCGGCACCGGCCCCATTCTCGACAGGCGTGCTTCATAACTTTAATCAACCACCCAACTCGACCAAAAGGTGTGTGTTCCTTGGACTGCTTTTCTTATTATTATTATATTATATTATTATCACTTTTTTTTTGTTTAAATGTTAGTTGCAAAATTATTTCTCATTCTTGAGCTACATAAACCATCACCAAACTACGTTATGTTGATCAGACACATTTTTCATGTCAACCGAAATTCAAAAATAATTCCCCCCACCCAAGATCCTCTTTTAATAATTATGTGGTATTAAATTCATCCACTGTGTGTCTTATGTAATTAACACTATATTTATTCGAGCTTCCATTCTTCTACCAAATGTTGACACCGTAAGGTGCCAACATGCCATGTGGCATATGGGTATTAGTTAAACATGAGTGCGGCCCCAATAATTAAAGATATAGTTAAAATATTAGTTGTTTTATATGACATTGTCATAATTTAATATACATTGTTATTATCAAAATAGATTAGTTGAAATAAAATATCTAATAAATGAAATAACATATTAGAAAAATAATTTTAAATTTTACTTTTTCAATACTATTAATTATATTTTTTTAATCTTTGTAAAAATGAAAATAAATTATATTTGTGGGACAGAGATAATATTTAGTTTTACTTTTCCAATATTATTAATTACTCCCTCCGTCCCATTAAGATAGACACCCACCATTTTTCACACATATTAAGAAAACATCTTAAATATTCTTGGAATTATAAGATATTCATATGTTCTTCCAATTTTACCCCTATATTGAATGGTCAAAAAGTAGTGTGAATATGTTTAAATATCTTGGAAGATGAAATATCTATCTTGATGTTTAGTATTCCAATTATCTTAAATAGGGGTATTTTAGTACATGGAAAATAAATTATACATTCAATAAGGAAATTGGACTATAATTTGGAACGGACAAAATAGGAATACTTGCCTATCTTAGTGGGACGGAGGGAGTACATTTTTTTCATCTTTATGAAAATAGAAATACACTATCTTTATAGGATGAAAGTAGTACATTCCATATTTCTTTTAATTGCAATATAAACTTCAACAATCGAAACTGATTCGATGTACACTGAGACGCAATACAACTAATATGTCACATCAATCCAAGACATACTATAGTGTGTACTGAAAAGAAAAAATCACATTGGATCAGCTTTACACCAACAAACACTGCATTCTTTATATATAAACTAGTATTACACCTGTGCAATGTATATGAACAATTAAATTTATGTACAATAAATAATTGATATAACATTATAAATATATTGAATATGAATGTGAATTACATAATTGATGTAATTTATGCATAGAAGATTGCATAATTATAAATAATTATTAAAAATCTATAATAATATTATATTTTATAGTCAATACAAACAAGGGGAGTAAATTCGCAATTGTAAATTAAAAAATTCACATGCATTGCATAATTAAGAAATTTATCAAAACGTGTAACTTTAATTCCAACTGTCATGCATCGCATTGCACAATAGTGATCGTGAAGATTAATTAATTGTAAACGAATCATTGGGAATGAATATATACAAATTTTTGATTATCAAAACTTATCTTTCTCCTTAGTATAAATGAAATTTATATTGAAACACCTTTTTCCTTTCTAAAATAGATATTACGCATTCTAAATTTTATGATTTTATACATTTTTTAATGATTAGCTGTAATTGCAACTTAATTTTAGCTCTATGGTATAAGAAGTATTATACTTAATTTTATGTAATTTAAATTTGTAATAATACCGATAATTTTCGAATCTATATAATTTATTTAATTTCTTTCCATTTACGTAAACTGTATTTTAATTTTAGAAAAAAACTTTTTATTTTTAATTTTATATACTCAGAAAAGAAAAACACATGCAATGCAAAATCCAATTAGTTAACATATCATATAAACCATATTAAAAACGAAAAATATTAATTAACTTTTTTAATTAGAAACCGTGTGTCATGTTAGCACTGCCAATAGGGCATCTGCCAAACGTGGCACTTCAATATAATTGTAATAATATAAAGATTAGTAAATTATTATTTACTTAAAAATCAATAAATTATTCAAGATAAATCCAATTATAATTTTAACTACTCACAATTTGATTTTAAAAAATAAAAAAAGTAAAAAATATCCACTATTTTTGAATAGTCCAATTCACGTGACCGAACAAAACTATCAAAACCTGTAATTTTAACACGGTGAAAATAAATAAAAAATATTTATTATTTAATAGTTTGAATTAGAACTTTAGAAAATGAAGTTATATTTAAAGTCTTTCCAAAACAAATTTTTCTCATTAAATGTTTGCTTTGAATATTGGTTTATTTTTAATTATGTTTTTAATTACTACTAATTAATGTTGGATTATTTGCAAAACTCATTTTTTTATTTTTTAAAAATATTTAATGTGTGCCATGTTGGCATCTTTGTTAACGTGGCACTCTAATTTTTTTAATATAAAGAAAGATTAATAAATTACTATTTACTTAACAATTGATAAATTATTCAAAATAAATTCAGTTATAAATTTAACTACTCACAATTTTATTATCCACTATTTTTGAATAGTCTAATTCACGTAACAAAGCAAAACGATCAAAACTTATAATTTTAACATGATTAAAATAAATAAAAAATATTTATTATTTAATATTTTGAATTAGAACTTTAGAAAATGAAGTTATATTTAAAGTCTTTCCAAAACCAATTTTTTCTCATTAAATATTTGCTTTGAATATTAGTTTATTTTTAATTATGTTTTTAATTATTACTACTAATTAATGTTAGATTATTTTCAAAACTAATTTTTTAATTTTTTAAAAATATTTAATATGTACTATATTGACATCTTTGTTAACGTGGCGCTCCAATTTTTTTTAATATAAAAAAGATCAATAAATTACTATTTACTTAAAAATTGATAAATTATTCAACATAAATCTAATTATAATTCTAACTACTCACAATTTGATTTTAAAAAATAATAAAAAATACCCACTATTTTTGAATTGTCCAATTCACGTTACCAAACAAAACGATCAAAACCTATAATTTTAACACGATTAAAATAAATAAAAAATATTTATTATTTAATATTTTGAATCAGAACTTTAAAAAATAAAATTATATTTAAAGTCTTTTCAAAATAAATTTTTTCTCATTAAATGATTGCTTTAAATATTAATTTATTTTCAATTATGTTTTTAATTATTACTAATTAATGTTGGATTATTTTAAAACTAATTTTATAATTTTTAAAAAATATTTAATATGTATCATATTAGCATCTTTATCAACGTGGCACTCTAATTATTTTAATATAACGATTGTAAGAATATAACAAATACTACAATTGCTCTTCATTTTATTTGTGGTCCAATTTTTGAATTGTTTTATGTCAAAAAAGTCTGCCATACTTTCAAACTTTGCAGGGAAAGAACACAAACAAACAATTGTACATTGGCTTCCAGTTGTTAGAAGTTTAGAAAATCCCAACAGGCCCAATAATTGAACAAACATTGCATGCCTTACAATTCCCAAGTCATGATGATCGTCTTCCTCGTAGACCATCCACGTCATCCAGTAAGCCTTCCAGCCTGGCAACTCCCCACTCAACCACTAAAACCAATCAAATCTCCCCACGTGGAACCCTACCCTCTCCCCCACTTGCCCTCTTGTATAAATAGTGCTCTCCAAGTTCTCAAATTTTCAGACAACATCAAAAAGAAAGATGAAACCAATGGCTACAAATTACTGTTCTGCCACTGCTACCATAATCTTGCTCTTCTTTTCTTTCTTTTCTTCTTCAATGGCTGCTCTGGTGACAGAACAGCCCCTTGTACTGAAATACCATAAAGGCCCTCTTCTAAAGGGCACCATCACCGTCAATCTCATATGGTACGGAAAGTTCACACCCATCCAACGGTCAATAATCGTTGACTATCTTCAGTCAATCAACTCCGTGAAGTCTCCTCAGCCGTCCGTCTCATCGTGGTGGAAGACGACGGAGAAGTACGTCGGAGGTCTCCGCCGTGGTCCAGCTTCGCTCGTCGTAGGGAAACAAATCCTGGACGAAAATTATTCCTTAGGGAAGTCTTTAAAAAATTCGCATATAATTTACTTGGCGGCTAAGGGAGGCCATTTACCAGGCTCGGTCAACGTTGTGTTGACGGCTAAAGATGTCGCCGTTGACGGGTTTTGCATGAACCGGTGCGGCGGACATGGGTCGACCCGAGGGCCGGTCCGGTTCGCATATGCTTGGGTTGGGAATGCGGAGACGCAGTGCCCGGGTTATTGTGCATGGCCGTTTCATCAACCGGTTTATGGACCGCAGACGCCGCCATTGGTGGCGCCGAACGGCGACGTCGGAGTTGACGGCATGGTGATAAACTTGGCGACTGTTTTGGCGGGTACGGTGACGAACCCGTTTAATAATGGGTATTTTCAGGGCCCACCGACTGCGCCTCTGGAGGCAGTGTCGGCTTGTACTGGTGTTTTCGGGTCGGGTGCGTATCCGGGTTACGCCGGCAACGTTTTGACAGATAAGACGACGGGGGCCAGTTACAATGCTAATGGGGTAAATGGTCGGAAATACTTGCTGCCGGCGATGTGGGACCCACAGACTTCTAAATGCTCTACGCTTGTTTGATAAGTACGACGTGGGGTAAGGATTGAGTGTGTGCACGTGTGATCATGCAAGTATGCAGACGCGATTGGTCATTGGAGGGTCATTTTGTATTTTCATATAAAAATCTAAAAAAAATAAAAATAAAAATAAAAATAAAAATAAAAATAAAAATAAAAATAAAAATAAAAATAAAAATAAAAGAAAATATGAGAAAAAGAAGATTTGTAATTTTTTACTTAATATTAGAAAAGTTTACAAGTGAAAGTGTATTGTAATATAATTTTTATTTTAATATTAGGAATGTTGAATGAATTTTTCTTCTTTCCACATAAATTTAATTTGTTTTGTTGAACATAGCATCAACAAATAACTTTTTTATAAATTTACGTTTTAACAAGAAAGTTATTTTGATCTCATGACGGTGTTGCATCCTAAGTCCTAACATGACAATAAGTCAATTTGTTGTTTTAATTCATATTTCCATTAGTCTCATCCAATGATTGCTAGGGTATATATATATATATATATATATAAATATATATATGTAAGTCCTATGAGATGAATGACGACAAAATGAATAATACAAATTGTTTGAAAATACATTTTTTTGGGTCTTTTATGATAAGTAACTTACGAAACAAGCCCTAACAGCTAAATTAGTAGTATATGAGCATTCGGACAATAACTAATGTGAAAGTTCCGCATTGTCACTAATCCTACTAATTGCTGAGAAGAGGTGTGATCTAGTGTTTGTTATATCTATGAGACACATGTTTACTTAAACATTGGATTATGAAAGGTGATCATGTTATATCAAATTGATCATATTTCATATCCAAGTAATATCGGTAAACTGAATATGGCCTTGTTCTTTTTTTTTTTTTTTTTTTAGTTTACTCAAATTTTGTGTCGGGTGTGTAATTGATAATAGAAAATATATTAAAAAATATAAATAAATTATCAAATCAATTTTGAGTGGTTGCAAAGAATGAGAGAAAAAATAAATTGAAGTAAATGAAATTTATTGTGTAGAGAATAGGCCTAAATATATGTCCACTTAGACACTAAAGCTTTGTAATGAGAAATTGTATGATCTCATTAAATTCTAGCACTCCAACGTGGAGGTGGCATGATGATGTCTTGATGGGAGTATTTTAATGTTGTGCTTAGCTTTTACTATAGTTATAATATTTTATTTCATGAATCTTGATCTCCTCCTCATATATGGAGGATAACATCTTTCCATTATTTATGTGGATCAAACAGATTTTATATGGGATTACTTTATCATTGCAGAACCAATAAGAAACTGTCACGTCCTTATATGGGGAGAATAGTATCTTCACACATGGGAAGGAGTCAAGGAGATCATTTTTATTTATATTAGCCCCTCGTTTATTTATCCATCTTTGTGTGTTTGTCATGATGTTATTACGCAAATCACATTCAAAACCAGCAAATTATAGGTTGATATGGTCCAAGGTGGATATGGCCCAAGGTGGATATCGCACGCTGATGTCATCATGGGAGTATTTTCCATTTGTGCTTAGCTTACAAATTTTTACTGTAATTATTTTATTTTAGCCCCTCCTTTATTTGTCCATGTTTGTATTCTTGTCATGATGCCATCATGCAGATCACATTCAGGACCAGCAAATTATTTGTTGATATGGTCAAGTATTTGGCATGGCTTTACAATTATTTGTCTTATCCAAACTTATTGGTCACGTTGGTCATTGTTTTAACTATTTATTGTTTTTAATCATATCAACAAGACTTTAAGAGTCTTTGTTAGATATTTCTTGCTATCCACTTGCCTAATTTTGTGTTTAGATATTAATAAAATAATTTATGAATCCGTATATAAAGTAGAACTTGGAAAAAATTATTTCCTCATCATTCATCCTCACTCAGTGTTCGTCTATAACTAACTTCACATGCATAGAAAAGAGAGAAATGTATCAAAGAATTTATCCCAAATCTCGACCGTATGACAGAGAGGAACATTTTATGCACTAATACAGTAATACTCTCCTATCCACTTGTTCCCACAAGTGAGTGGATTTGTGATACATGTCCCCGTCCCTCACCCCGCGATAGTTAGAAGGAGCTCGTGCCACAATCTACCCACTTGTGGGCAAAAGAGCGGGGCTAACATTCTCTGACACCCAATCAACATTATTTAACACGAAAATACAAATTGCAAGGTCAAATCATATTTATTACAACATATAATGTGAAACATGCTTGTACACGAATGGCTAGTTGTAGGTAAGCCTTTGCTTGGTAGACTACTGGCTGGCAGGATGTTGATTTGTGGAAAGACTTCATTATTATTCTTTAACACTCTGGTTTTAACGAAGTACTATTTTTGGTATATGTCACTATTAGTCCCCCAAATCTACAGTTGTATAGCATATCAACAAATCAAATATAAATTATATGAATTAGTCTAACTAACATTGGCGGATAAATTAATACACATATTTAATAACAGCTGTTAGTTATGACAATGGTGGACCAACTGACCAAGTACATAAAGCTTCTAGTTCTTATGCAATTTGTGCATGAAGATACTACACCTGGCAACACAGATTTCCACAAAAAATGAAAATTCCAAATCTTCCTTTACTAGGAAAAGATTCAAAATGTAGAAGCAAATTAGCAAAGAAAGAGAGTGATTTGAGAGCAAATAGGAACTCTTTAACATAATTGTAAACCACAAGTACTTCACAGCGTTCCTGCAGATGGAATCCAACAAACAGAACATAAAATCAACATTAACCAATAACAGGACATTAGACTAAAAGCTTCGACCCATTACTAGTCATTACTAAACGCTTGCGCAAGTCATTACAAACAGAAACATGAAGGAGTATTCAAGGATCGACTACATACTCCTAGAGCACAGCACAGCACAGCACAGCATGCACATCCCAATCAAAATCTTGTTTAAGGATTAGAAGTAAGGGCTATATCGCATAGGCATTCTGTACCTGGGAACCTTCCTGCAATGCAAAACAACAAACGTTCATGACAAGTAATTGTTGATGAAATTATACTAAAGTATGCATCAAATTATATAGGAAACTCCAGAGGATAATGACTCATACCCATATCCATACGGAGCATAGAAAATTGGAGCAGGCATATATGGTGCTCTGGAACGATAACCCATATGGGGCCCCGCACGCCGCGGCCGAAATTGCTTCATGCCAGGAATGTTGGTCCTCTTGGCTGACACCTGGAATGTAACAAAAAATTTCAACAATAGGAGAACGGAGCAACTATTAACTCATAATAATCCCAAGGTTAAGTATCAAAAAAATATGTGATGTCGCTTAACCTTCAATTGGCGGCCATGAAGTTCAGATTCGTTCAAGAGAATAGCATGTTCAACAGCTTCAACCTCGAGAAATTCAACATATGCATACCCCTTTGGTTGCCCAAACTTGTTGGTCCGAATAGTTACTCGGTTAACCGTCCCACATGACTGGAAGTGCTGCTGCACTTCCTCTGGGGTACATGCATAATCAACCTACAAAGCAAGTTTCATTGTCCAAAAGAAGCTACCCCAAAATGGGGGAAAAAGAACACAGTGAGTTGTGCTCTGTGCTGGTATGCAACTACTTTATGCATCTAGACTTTTTAAACACCATTAAAGTTAAATGCAGGAAGGAAAAATATCCAAGGGCGCTGCTGTGTATGATAGAAGTAGTATTTAACTCCATTAAAGCTTACAGTAGTAAGAAAAATATTTTTCAGGCAAACCTACGCACACGTCAGCTATCTCAGTAAACAACAAACAGAACATAGCAAAAAATTTCTAAAGTCCCAGCGGTATAAGAAATTGAAATAATGTTTGCTAAGATAAATTGTCAAAACCTAATATCTCACGAGGAAAGGATTTTTCAGCCCGTGAACACAAGGAAGAGGGAGAATCCAAGTCATAGAAACTCAAAACAAATCAGTCTTGAGGCAGAAAATACAAAAATCCAGTTAAAAATATTTGTGATAGAAAAGGCTCAAGGGGAAACAAAGGCTAACTAACTGGTTCCAGAAATGGACAAAAAGAACAGGTCGTCCAGAGAAAGCATATACTAGAAAGATGACTGGATTATACCAGAAGCAAGTTGCCAAGGGCAAGTAAAGTTCTCTTAAAACAACAGTAACTTGTTAATGAGGAAGTCTTACATTGCCAACAAAGATTGAGCGAGAATCCACTTCTTCCCTATTTGCCTGATTAACAGCAGCAGCAGCAGGATCTGGTTGCAATGAAGATAGTACATAAATATTTTGTTATTGTTATTTTTTCAAGGCATTTATATGAAGGTAATATCAAATGGTTTGAATTGAGAACATTTCATTATTATACTGATACTGCCACTTAGACAGGAGATTCATACCAACAGTAGAAGCTAATTAGAAGTAAGCTTCATTGCCTTGATCAATCCCTGTTTTTAGCTCTACTTTAAATCTGTAATACTAGATGACAATGTGCTGCGCAGCTCATATCAATGAAAGTAATGTGGTGAAGAACATTAACAGATGCATATCAAATATAGAGGGTATTAGCGGATAAATTTTAATGTATTTTTATGAGTATGAAGAGAGAGAATGAGTGGAGTTGGATGGTGGAGATTTAATGAGTGGAGAGATATATGGAGGTGATTTGTTTGACCAAATTTGAATTTAAAAACAATGAATTAAAATAAATTAAAATTTATCCGCTAACAGAGGCATAGTGTCTACCACTAACTATTGAAAAGGTTATCTCAAACACAAAGGACTACGAAAACAAGGTGCACTAGATAAAATTGATTACACATTGAGTAACTTTACCAATCAAAACCTCTCATCACCCTATCTGTCCACCCAGCCAAACAAATTTATTACAATACAAAGCAACATGCAGCCGAGATAGATGTCAAAATAAAGGAAAAGGGTAGGAAGTACAATTGACACAAGAAGTAGGAAGGGAAAAAAGTTTGACAGCAGATTCAGAAACTAACACGTGGCAAGTACAATCGATTCAATATTTTACCATAATCAGAGCATCTTCAATGGGGATGTGAATTGGGGGGGTTTTGTGTGTGTAGGGATACATGAGAGAGAAAGAAAGGAAAAAGAGAGAAATATTATTTTAATTGAGTGGAAAGAGAGAATTTAAAAAAAAATGGAGGGAATAGTGAAAAAGAAGAGAGATAGAAATGGTTTAAAAATAATACATATATATATATATATATATATTGATAAGAAACAAGATATATTATTGCCAAAGAAAACAATAAGTTACAAAAAACAGGTGGGCAAGCTATCCACACACAAAAAAAAAAAAAAAAAAACAGTAACCAAAGTCTAGATTGTACTAGGTACAGTGGTCCAAAGAGAACTAAAGGGACCTAAACGGAACAAAAAATTTTCTAAATCACAAAAAATCCCTATTGCTTTAATCCATAGTCCTGAGAAATATAATATACTATCCCAAATGTCGTCTAAAGATTGCTCCACATTATCGAAAATTCTTCTATTTCTCTCCGTCCATAACACCCAAGCTGCTGCTATTACAAGCAGTTTCCAAAGCTCTTTTTTTTGTGTTTCCTATTACCTCCAAAAGATCATTTAGTAAGGATCAAATCTAACCACTTTCTTGGTAGAGCACCCGATGCCTCAAACAAGTGCAAAGATCCTACTCCATATCCCTTTAGCAAACTCACAATGGATTAAGATATGATCGATGTTTTCATCTTCCTTCCTACACATAATGCAAAAAAATGGGGAAATACACAAAAAAAGGCCTTCTCAATTGTAGCAAGTCATAAGTGTTAACCTTTCCCAAAGATATCAACCAAGCAAATATTTTCACTTTTGAAGGCAACACACCCTTCCAAATAAATTTGAATTGGGGAAAATTGGGCACACTAGATGTTTGGCAAAAGGCATTCAAGAAAGATTTGCATGAGAAAGAACCCGAGGGATGAACCCTCCAAATTCTTTTATCTGGGATAGAGGGATCAATTTTTGTGGTTTCAAGCATGTTCAAGAGAGAAGTGAAGTCATCAAAATCTCTGTCATTAAAATTCCTATGAAATTCAAGGTCCTATGAAATTCAAGGTTCCAAATTGGATTGGAAATGGATAAGAAGGAGATATGTCACTGATCACAGAGTTTTTATTGCTTGATAGCCCAAATAGGCAAGGAAACAACTCTTGAAGTTTAAAAATAATATTGCCTCCGTCCCATTTATATAGGCCTTTGGTTTTGGGGGTGGGGGAATGTTCTAACTATATAGGCCTTTTTCTTTTTTTAAGAAGTTTAATTTACACCACTTTACTAAGACCTTGTTCTATGCACCATGCTTGGAAAGTGTTAGAATTGCGTGTAAATTGTGTGGTCAAAAAATGAGAGATGGTGTAATAAAAAATGCAAAGTAATTATGTGTGTGGTTGAAAAGATGAGAGAGAAGTTTTTTTTTTTGAATTTGTTGGGGAAAAGAACAAGGCCTAATATACTCCAAATCTAATTCTCAATTATAACTATGAATTTTGAATTCTACTCATTAAATGAGGGTAAATAAGGAACACGATTCACAAAATGTATATTTCTAACACTATTCTTAATTTTTGTGAAAAGTCAAACAAGTCTAAATATATGGGAAGCCGTGAATAATAAAATAATAGCGGAAGATGTATTGGTAGAATGGTGAATGTGGGTTTTAGGCATGGTACGAGAAGTGATGCAAAAAAAGCAAGAAGTGAGTAAAGAGAGACAAAAGTGATATATAAAAGAGAGTAAGTGGGACTGTGGGACCCATTGCATTTCTTGTGTGTCTCTCTGAGACATAGTAAAACATCATGACAACCGTTTGCATTGGTGATGCTGATCAGAGTGTTGAAACACATAAAATCAACAATATGACATCTTGATCTAGATCAGTAAAAGACAAGAAAAAAGAGACTAAGAATTCAGAAAAGTAGGAGCTGTGAAATAAATAAACACAATTGAGATAAATTTCATTATCACCAAGTGGTCAATAGTACTAATCTTATCAGTGTAAAAACCCCAATGAGAATGGAAAAAAATTCCGGCGTGAAATTAACAGTTGCCACAAGAATATAAAATCATATTTACTTCTTATTTCCAAGCCTAAAATAGATAAATTCCCAATTGCAAATTATTGATTTTTAAATCTTCGCTCACGAGGCAGATTCAGTGTTTCAGCAATAGAAAGGGTCAATTCATTCACAATGTTCAAATTTGATACCTTATCTAGATAAGCCCTTATATGCTAAGATCCAACAGCCAATTTTGTCAAGCAGGGTAATGAATTTTTTCCTTTATTTAGAAAAACAAAATAATCTTAACATGAAGGGATTCCAGGACTCAGTTGAAATTAAGAAAACTGTGAATCAATTCAATTTCCGCATTCTCCATGTACATTGTGCTGCGCCCTCTTTTGCCAAAAAGATGCAATTTTTTTTTCTCCCTCATCAATAACGGAACACAACTATGATTCTAATTCACGCAACATATGCAGAAACAAGAGATTAGCCGACTGTGCATTCTCGAGCATCTGAATGGCAAATTAATTACATAAAAAGTAGTGACCTTGAGCGGCACCCATTTCCTGCTCGACTTTAGACTGCATTTCACGGAGAGCCGCCGCTTCGTCCTCCATTTCCTTAAGCCTCTTCTTCATATCATCCAGCTCCTACGCATTGCCCAGCCATATGTATACAAGGTTATACACGTACATATAAAAGTTAGGGTTTTCAACAAGATAGATAGAATAAATCGGAAGGAAATTAAACAACAATATAAGAAAATTGAAAAAAAAAACATAGTGGCAAAGAGAAATATTACGACGCCAGATCCGCCGTCTGCCGCCGCCATCTCGACGTCGCCCTCGTCCATCGGCCTCGGTCCCTCCTTCCCTCTCTTTTGTTCCCGTGCCAAATGAATAAATAAATAATTTCTTACACGAGGACTTGTATATAGAATTATAGTTTTGGTCCCAATTTATTGATGAATCTTATTTTGGTCCCTCAAAATAGAATTATAGTTTTTGGCCCCAAAGTATTGATTTTTGGTTCCTCAGGAATTAGGATAGAATTATGGTTGTGACCTCAATTTATTAATGCAATCTTATTTTGGTCCCCATAATAGAATTATAGTATTTTTTTAAGTATTGACGCAATCTTATGTTGGTCTCTCAGAAATCCCACAATGACATGTTCGCAACTTGTTACTTATTTGGTCACGAAACTTAATAAATCTAGACTTCATCAATTAAAATCAGAGGTTCGCTATATCAGTCAATTCACACAATACAACAATTTCAAAAGGCATTTGTCTTGGTCAATAGATAATCCAACTTGGATCAATCAAGAGCATGTTTGATATAATATATTCAAATATCATCTTTATTCATCGTCATTTTCAATCATTCATTGAATTGATTTGACATTTTTTAATATTTTTTAAAAACATTCTCATTATCTTTTAATCACATGTCTAAATTTCATTTTTCAATAAATTTTATCAAACAAACGGTACTTGTGGATTTTTTTTCCTTTTCGGAAAAATAATAAGTAGCATGCTACATATAATTAAAATAACTAAGTAAAATTTTAAAATAAATATTCATAATATTACTTATTGATGCCATTTTTCTCTCCTCGATGAGTACAATACAGTTACTCTTTGATAAAGAATGTGTTTGATATTCGAGATGAAATGAAGCATACTAGAGCAGAGCACAAATAAATTTTCATTCTCATACGGGGAATAAATAATTTAGTGACGGGGACTTGATCAATTGATGATGGCTTTTGAAGGAATATGAGATTCATTGTTCACACTAACAAAATGTAAGGCATGACTAATGTGGGATATAAGCATCAAATTTAAGGTCGTTTAAACTCGGTTTTACATGGCATGAATTATTAATAATCAAGACGGAGGTAAAAGTTTAAGTAAAACAAGTTCAGAAACTAACATGACTTTTTGTCGATAGTATGATAGTTTATGGGGAAAATAAGAGTATCTACCGCATTCTTTTTGTTCTTGAAAATGACAAACTCAAACCTTTTCTCATACAAGTTGTGTCTGTTTGACTTTCTGACATCTTAAGTTCTTCCTTTTCATCATCATTCATCAGCCCACAAATTCTCCAATCTCTTTCCGAGAATTATTGAATTGATCTCAATCAAACTTGGATTTTATGATTCTAGAATTAGAACCCATGTTATTTATTGTTTGATCAAATCTTAACATTTGGCAACAATGGCTGCAACTTCATGCTACACAAATCACTGTTTTGTAGACAAGAACCTCCATGGATGCTGTATGAATACGGACATTATTAACAGGCAAGGCCAGTTTATCTCTGGTTTTTATTAGATATTTTACACTTGAGATTTAGCCTACAACTTTTTATGATTTTTTCTACATCTTTATACATTCTTTTCAACTCCACTCATTCTCTTTTCTATTTTACATCCACATATCTTGTGGGACCTACCTGTATTACACAAATCTTCACCATTCTACTCATTGTCGCTCTTATATCACATAAAAATCTATTTTCATACATACACTAACATGCGCTTCATAAATTTGATGGGTTGTAAGTGGAATTAAAGATCAAGAATGATTTACAATGCTGGTTTGATGGTGTACTTTAAAATATCTATTCATTTGTTAACTTTCTTGATTTCGCCCATTTTTAAGGTTTAGGACAATTTGTTAGAGGGGCACTACATCATTAGCTTATATAAAAGTCTCGTTTGATCCATTTGCACTTTTTATGAATAAGAATGTTCAATTCCTTCAAAAGTGTAAAGATGTTCGATGAAGTTGGAGTATGTGTGGTTAAAAAGTAAACAAGATTACCTATGTGACATTAACATATCAGTTAGTGCTTTTATCAATGTGGACAAATAGTACTTGGAAGAGTTCATCTATTGACCCATTTCTTGTCATTTGTGCCTACCTAACAAGTAGCTAGTTCCATATTCACTTTTCACACCCAAATCAATATTAGGCCTTGTAAAGTATTATTTGCTCAAGAGAAAGTGCCAAAATCATTATGCTTCTTCGAAGAGCCTCAAAGGCTTCGCAATGAGACACACGACAGAGCGTTAGCCGTTAAAATATAATAAAGAGGTTCCAGTTTGTGGAATTTTACAAAAATGCCGAGCAGTGCACACCCTACCATCCCATGAAGAGGAAGAAGAAGTTTCTCGAGCAACTTTGATATGGAGAGCCATCAAGTTACCAATGTACTTGGTCGCATTGATTCCTATCACGGTAAGCTTGTTAGTTTTCATTTATTTTATGATTTTTTTGAGGTTTGAGTTATCATATGATTGCAAAATAAGTGTTTATTTTGAATTTTCAGTAAAATCTAACCTTTTCGGTTGAATAGGTGGTGGGATCACATAGAGTGTCGATAATAATAAGCAGTGATTTGAGATATGTAATTCATATTGAAGTTTGATTTTGACTACATATCAGTAGAAAATAGTTACAACAAAGATAATAGAAGTATATTATGTTTTGGTTAATTGATTAAGAACTCATCATATGAATTAGAAACTTGTGTTCTCATACATTTACAACTAGAAAATTCCTTTTTTTTTTTTTTGTGTGTGTTGGAATAAACTTTAGTTGATCATGCACGTCCTTTTGATTAAAATTGACACCCTTTGTGCCTTGTAATAAACAGGTTGGAACTGCCGCTGCTTATTGGAAAACATGTCAATTTTTTGCAAGGCGGTATTTCGTGCTCTTGGCCCCATCGGTTCTCGCCATCCTTTGGATCAACTTAAGGTCATAAATCGACCTCCTTTTCATTGTTATTTCTCGTTAGACTTTTAGGTTGAATAGTGGTTGACACAACCACAAGACGTGTCGACGATGAAGTTAAATTTCATTAGAAAAAGTTAAAGTGCTAAAAGTCTTTTTAATATCTATTCTATTACACATATGCAGCAACGACGTCTATGATTTTGACACAGGAGCAGATAAAAACAAGAAAGAATCAGTAATTTATTGGGCGCATGTTTGATTTATTGATACTATCAATTTTATTAGCAATGACATGACATTCTTTTATTCGTTGGTGTTATGATACCACGTGCTAGTGTCATATTACGATGCCAACCAAGATTGACGTATTATATGACTACTGATATATCAACATTGTTTATGAACAACGATATTATATTATTTAATTAACATAGATGTTGTTTTGTTCCAGATTTTGTGTGGGTTGACACTACCCGTGGGGAGTTTAGTAGTTAGCTTCGTCGAGAAGAACCATAAGGTTAGTAGAAAACACTTCTACGGTTGAATCCCCGTAATGTTGTCAAGAAAATTTACTTATCCATGTTGAAGAATCGGGGTAAAATAATGAAGAATTATTAACTCCAAGGCGCGTAGAATCCGCTGTCTTTTAAGAGATGTTTCTCCCCGTTTCTTTGTCACTTCGGGTTTAGAGAAAACCTCTATCAGGATACAATGGAGTCTTCGTTTGATCCAAACGGTGACTCGTTTGATCAAACCGAAGAAAAACTCGGTTAAGAAACTGATGAGGCCAAATGCGATTATGAATGCGTGATGTTGTTGGTTTCGGATTATTCCCAAATGACAGTAAACGAGACATATATATATATGCATAGTCGTGTCTGTTGGAAAGAGACACACCTCTTTAACGAGACAGAGGTGTTTTTTGGAAGAGATGTGCCTCTTCAATGAAGCAACACACCCTTTCTTATGAATGACTCTTCATCCAACAACAAAAATTCCATTTACCTTTCGGGGGCGTTGCCCCCAAGCCCCCACGAGGGGCGCTGCCCCCTCGACCCTCGTCGCGAAGCGGCAAACAAAGTCGAGGCGGCAAATCATTTGCAACAACCGAATAAATGATTTTGAGAAAATACCCAACAATCCAAACATGTTTGGTAAAAAAAAATTAGTTTTGAGCGATGGTTTCTGATAGGACAAAACAAAGATCTTCATGGCAAAGTGTTATTGTGTGAGACTGCATACCATATTTGGTGCTGCATTGGCTGCGGGGCTGGTAGCCGCAAGGATGCTTGCTAGTAACTCAATTTTCCTGAGTTATTTTAAGTTTAATGGAACAAATCAGGACTTTTCTAAAACCATCGAGTGTTCCATATCTTACGGAACGCTCGGGCCATTTTGATGGCCTGTCCGACCTTCGTTTTGAAATTCGAGACCAGATCTAGAATCAGCACGGCGAGAGTGAGTTCCATGAATTTTCCGAATTTTTTTCGGCGATTCCGTAGTGGCCGTGACCGCCGGTCAAAGTTCTGACAATATTTTTGGGCAAAAAATATTGTTAAATTTTGACCGATGGTCACAGCCACTACGGAGTCGCCAGAAAAAATTCGAAAAATTCTTGGAACTCACTCTTACCGTGCTGATTCTAGATCTGGTCCCGGATTTCAAAACGGAGGTCGAACGGGCCATCAAAATGGCCCGAGCGTTCCGTAAGATACGGAACGCTCGATGGTGTTTGAAAATCTTTGTGGAACAAATATCATGGTTCGACCAAACCCGTATTATACATAACACGTGCACCTTTTTTATTTTTATTTTTTATTTTTAGTAATTGCAGGAATTACTGAGCATAGGATATTATGTTTGCCGGACTATTCAATAGAAATAACCATCAAATGCTACCACGGCCACAAAGTTCAAAGCTGTTGTCTCGTTTCTTTTCATTCTATTAAAAATTAAAATAGTGAACGTAGATAACGAAGTGTTGCAAGATGGAGAGAAGGCTGACTTATATTAGCCATGATCAACCACATCCGGGTGTGTCACAGTTATAGCATTCATGGCGTTTTCAAGTCACATTTGACATCTATTGGGAAAATTGAGATTAGATATAGTACCAGGACAGCGAGATGCTCTGGCAGTTTAGAAAATTTTTCTGCGGCACCGGTGACCGCCGGTTAAAGTTTTTGACATCTAGTCAAAGTTTCGGTCAAATTTTTTTCTCGAAAGCCAATGGTGTCGTCAAAAAAATTTTCGGGCTGCTGGAGCTTCGCCTCATCGTACTAATTCTAAATTTGGTCCCGATTTTCTCAATGGATGTTGTATATAACCGGAAAATATCTTAGAGTGCCATAACTATGGCACACCCGAGTGTGCTTGAACATTTCTATAACTTATATATAATATTATTACCAAATTCATAAATCTTATGCATATTATGAGATTACAATGGAATACATGTATAATTCAAGTAATTCCTCAAGGACAAGAAAAGAAAATGAGAATGCATCCATAACTCAACAATGACTTGTGGTTGAAAAACTCCTGTATCTACCAAATTGCTAGAACGAAAAACAATGGAACGATGTACTCTCGACAACTTTTATGATGGTTAGTTGTGCATGCTTCGAAATAATGTTCAAAGTTCTTGACATTGTCAAGTGAATTGTTAATGTCACACTTATTTATTCATTAGGTGGTGAAGAAATACATGTTTAATTTACCACGTCATATATATTTTTATCGCTCGATAAAGATGCGATCACCTAAAAATGACAATTTCATATGTTTTTTGTAAAATTTATGACTCAACAAATTTATTATTTTTATTTCGAGAATTAACAAATTTGTTGTTTTTTTGGGATGGGTATTATTATTATTATTAATTTTTTTTTATGGGACAAATTTGTTGTTTTCAATGCCATATATCTTAGAGGCAATGGCAGAAATGGCAGAGGAGAAAAAACGAATTCCGAGCGTATCAGTTTACTGTGCCAAAAATCGGATATAGCAGAATTTTTAAATTAATGTTTCTATTTTGCCCCCGATGTACTTCTCTATACCATATACTATAAGTTCTAGGTTGGTTTTTTTTTTATTTTTTTTATTTTTTTTTTTTTATTTACAGATGAGACGAAATTTCAGTCGAAAATTTTGGCGGCCACCACACTGAGTTCTCCGACTACTATAGATAAATATATCAGCAAAAGAAGACGCCGGCCTCCAATTCTCAACTTCCAATCATATTTTCCATTTTGAAGTTCATTGAAGAAATTGTTTTTAGTTTGTATGAAATTATCTATCGGAAATTTTCCACCTCCTAATTCTTTGCTAGATCTGTTTAAGAACCAAAGTAGTAGAGGGAAAATTCGGCCAAAAATTTGGTCCTCCCATAAGTTTGGTGCGGGCAAGGGGGGTTTGGGGTGGGTGGGTGGGAAGATGAAGACGGTGTTTTTTTTTTTTTTTTTTTTTTTTTTAATCTTTACTTGAAAAGGATGCCATCCATGTTAGCCATCCATGGCATTGAGAAAAATATTTACTTACCTTGGTATTAAACTTTCAAATGTAGTAACAATCAGGTACCCATAGATAGTGGGGAATCGTGAGGGTTGGGTGAGGTCCTCCACCATCATGAGACAGTTATATATTATTCATCTAACTTAACGTAAATAAATTTTTTTTTTTAAATTTTTTGCCCGATGATGTGGCTCTACCAAGTAGCACCACATAGCGTGGGTATCCGACCAAAGGGGTTTTCAAATGTTGCCATTGATGGACTTATTTTTACAGGAATGTTCAAACACTCATGAGGTGGCCGTAATTACGGTGCTCCCGGGGTATTTTCTAATCCTGTCCGACATTCGATTTGAAATTTGGGACAGGATCTAGATTCATCACGACGAGACGGAGCTCCGATAATTTTTTCAAAATTTTTGCGACACCGTTGGATGCCGTGGGGCCGGTCAAATTTTTTAGCCAAATTTTAGCTTAAATTTTGGCCAAAAAGTTTGACCAGCCCCACGGCATCCAACGGTGTCGCAAAAATTTTGACAAAATTACCAGAGCTCCGTCTCATGGTGATGAATCTAGATCCTATTCCGAATTTCAAAACAAAGACCGTTTAAACCATCGAAATGCCCCGATAATTTTGTAATTACAAAACTCCGGGGAGCACTTGGTCATTTTCGCTTATTGCTATATCTCATGAAAACAAAACGTCATGCTTCGCTACACATATTACAATGAGGGTACAGCAAATATTTTATGCTAGACGTCGGTTGACCCAGGTTGAAGCGTATGTAAAACCAAGATATAAACACACGCTTAATGAGGAGATGGCTGGTTGGTGCAGCAGAATTGATTTCTTTCCGTTTCTTTCTTCTCTCGCAATGCCAATGAATTGTTGCCATTTCCATTTTCCCTTCACGTTAAACCGACAAGCTTTAACGCCAACAATAAGAATTCCCAACAATAAGAATTCCCTTCGAAAATTTCCCAATTTCCTTTCTTCCATTTCCCATTGGAGACATTCGAAGGGAGAAATCAAAATCAAAATCAAAATCAATATCAAACTCAAAATGTGGGTTTTCTATTTGATATCGCTGCCATTAACGATGGGGATGGTGGCAACGACGCTGTGGTACTTTGCCGGTCCCGACGTTGCTCGTTATGTCCGGTTTGCCGTCGGCTACACCTGGTTCTGCAGCCTCTCGATCATCATCCTCGTACCTGCTGATATTTGGACCGTACGTTGTTTCGTGTTTGATTGATGTTTCTATTGTTTTTGTTCATCTTTTCATATCGCACATTTGTAGAATAGGATCTGTTATTGATCATCGGGTTATAACTGGTGCTGTTTCTGGTAATAATTTGCTGCCCAATATTGCTGATGATTCTCACTTTCAGCTGTAGTCAGTATTGTAGAGTAATATAATCTTGGGCTGCTGAAATTCACAATTTGCACAACTTCTGGAAAAGATAATTGTTGTTGAAAAATGTTTATAAACAATTGTAAAAAGTTAAATAACTTATTATCTACTTATTTACTGATGATTTTTTCTCCTCATCTTCAAACAGGCACTTGTTAATCACGAGAAAGGAGGGATCTCCTTCTTCTGGAGCTGGTCATATTGGAGTACGTTTTTACTTACGTGGTATCCTCTCAACCTCATGCTAATCCTCATTACAATTTTCGCTTGAATTTTTCAGTACAAGTAATAGCTTTGGCACGTTCTGTAATTTCATCTCTGGGGCTTCAATCTTCATCACAATTTACATCTATCATTTGTGATGAGAGCTAAAAGATAAATAGATGGATACACTACAAAGACCTTTTATGGGTTCTATGTTCAATCGTGCAAAGATTAACTTCGCGTTCTCTAAACTATTTCTCTAAACAGGGGTGTGGTGCCTCTACTTCAGGGTTATGAAGATGCTGGTGATTTTACTGTTACTCAAAGATTGAAGACGAGTGCTCATGCAAACCTAATCTACTCCTTTTGTGTTGGTTCTATTGCACTTTGCGGACTTGTCCTACTTATCATTCTACGCAAGAATTGGTTCGTTTCTTTCTCACTTCAAAATTTTCTCTGCAGAACATGTTAAGAAAATCGCAACAACTAAATAAATGATGTTTTCCCTGAGATGTAAGTTAAATTGGCGGAAATGTTACTTTCTTGAATGCCAACATCCATTTCATCTTTTTTCCTTTCGCCCATTTTCACATTGTAGCAAGGTCCTAAGGGTATGTTTGATATGGATTATTGAAAAAATGATTTTTAAATGTGCTTGAGAAGTAAAGAACACGTATTAAAAATTTGAGAAAAATTGCCAAATCGAAGCATGAGTGGTTGGAAATGAGATAGAGAAAAAATGGTCTTTGTTTAAATTGTACCAAACAAGCCCTAATTTGTTTTGTTGATATGCAGGAGTGGTAGTATTCTTGGCTTTGCGATGGCGTGCTCAAATACATTCGGTCTCGTGACTGGCGCTTTTCTTCTGGGTTTTGGTTTGAGTGAAATCCCAAAATGTATATGGAGAAATGCTGATTGGAAGACCCACCAAAAAGTTCTTTCTCATAAAGTGGCTAAAATGGCTGTCAAATTTGATGATGCTCATCAAGCGTTCTCAAATGCCATAGTCGTAAGTTTCTCAAATGCTATAGTTGAGTCCACAAGAACACGGACTATCTTCGTACAACCATTTTAAAAATGGATCCCTTGTAACACTTTTTTCAGTTCAATTTCTTTCTCTACCTGAAATTCAACTTCCAATACTCAGTTAAAGTCAAACTTTAATATCAAGTATTAACCACACATCTCAAATAGTGCTCATTATTATACGCACATCCCGTGGTCCCCACTCTTATTCAATCTATGCCTTCTAATCTGTTTCTAACATCGTGGTTATTATTCAATTAGGTTGCTCAAGCGACATCTAAGCAAATGTCGAAGCGTGACCCTCTCAGGCCTTACATGAATATAGTTGATAAAATGTTGGTTCAGATGGTATTTATACTGGAGTGGCAATTTTTTCAGTTCCTCGCATTTGATCATGTTTTTCTTCACCTTTGAGGAGAAATTTGTTTTGTCAAATTTAAATGCAGCTTAATGAAGATCCTTATTTTAAACCACAAGGCGGTAGATTAGGGGAAAGTGATATGGATTACGACACTGATGAAAAATCAATGGCTGCTCTTAGACGTCAACTTAAGAGAGCTCGAGAACGCTACTACCGTTACAAAAGGTAACAATAATTCGAAGTACATTGTTCTTTATATTCGCTCATTTTGATCTTACTCATTGTAAATTCTGTATTATGAATTTTAGTTTTCATTTTTGAGTAATCTTACTTTTTTTGTTTTTGCCCCCTTTCTTGGTTTGTTCCAATGGTGGTCCAATTAATTTACAATTTCACTCTATAGTGCAGTGAGTACATGAATTTTGTTACAGAAGCCATAGAATTAGAAGACACTGTTAAGAATTATGAGCATCGGAATGCTACTGAATGGTATATACTTCTCTATTATCGCTTTAACTCATTCTATGTATTAGGTTGAACTCAATACTAATTAAGAATATGAAGAGATACTACTCCTTCCTACTTCTATCATATTTGTTTTGTCGACTCTAAGCCAGTGGTTATTATAAATTTTTTCAACTTAAAAATTAACTTTTGTTACTCAAGAAAGTCAAACTTTAATATTAGCCACATATCTCAACTTACTACTGCTTATTATTCACACATCTCCTGGTTCCACCACTATTTAGCGTAAAAAGTTAATTTTTAACAAAATAAAGGTTGACATAACAGACACTAAATCCCCGTCATTCCCATTGATTTTTCAGGAAGTACGTTTCAAGCTTCAGGCCAGAACGGAAAGGAAAATTCGGGACTTCTCTTGATGTCCTTGGTAATAATTCCAATCTTCGTTTCCTCAATAATTTGTGCACTCTCTGTCAATTGCATGCCTATTGCGAGGGACTTTCATCCTATTATTTCTAGTGCATGTTTTACTTAAATATTTTGGAATTGAACGGGTTTCTTGTATTAATCTTGATCAAGCATTGGAATTATCCCCTCTTGATTCGTATTTACATTGACGGTTTTTCTAGAATTGGTATGGCGATGCATATTGAAAAAACGACTTGAGAAACTCTTGGCTATTTTATTGGGCTGTATGTCAGCTGCAATTCTCCTAGCTGAAGCAACCATTCTTCCCAGTGGATTTGATTTGTCTCTTTTCTCGATTCTTATAAACAGCGCCAAAAGGAATGAGGTGCTCGTCCAGGTAAAAATTACTCATTTTTCTTTCTCGATTTTGAAAAATTATCAATCTTGACAAAGAAAATTGTTCTGGTGTCTAAGATTGTATTGCCATTTTTGTAAACAGGCCATTGCTTTTATTCCTCTTATGTATATGTGTATCTGCACATACTACTCCTTGTTCAAGATTGGGATGCTGACATTTTACTCTTTTACCCCAAGACAAACAAGTTCGGTGAGCTTGCTCATGATATGCTCGTACGTATATTTTCCCTTTTACTTATTTTTCATTTTGTTTACTTATTTTCATTTGTTCAATCTCTCAAATATTTCAATTTTTGGCTTCTTTATAAGGATGGTTGCTCGTTATGCTCCTCCAATTTCGTACAATTTTCTCAACCTCATTCATCTTGAAAACAACGCCAAAACTGTTTTTGAAAAGGTAAATGGATTTCTTAACTCTCCATTTAGTATTCTTTTTTCCTCTTCCCTTAAATCGCGTTTTTGGAAGTAAAATTTTTTTATCCTTCTGAAATTTGCAGAGAATGGGGAATATTGATGATGCTGTCCCATTCTTTGGGAAAGGATTTAATAAGATATATCCACTCACTATGGTTATATACACCATGCTGATAGCAAGCAATTTCTTCGACCGACTTCTTCGTTACTTTGGAAACTGGAAGATATTCAAATTTCGCAATGAAGAAGCTGATAATTTAGATGGCTTTGATTCATCAGGGCTTATAATCCTACAGAAAGGTGAGTGAATTGCATCTGTATGGAAACATCTGTATGTTTCCACTTGCTTATTTTTCACGTTTTTCTATGGATTCCGTTACTTTTTAACCACACATCCTTTCATTCTTTCAGGAAAAGAGTCACATCTATTTCAGAATAGTTTTTATCAAACAAGAATAGCTTGTTTGGTTTAACTTACTTGGGAATGAAAAGTGATTTTTTGAGAGAATGTGTGGTTAAAAAGTGAGAAACGCTACGGAGAAATGCGAAAAGTAACATTCTTTTTAGCGTTTGCAATTGAGAATTCATGTGAGAAAAAGTGATTGTTAAAATACTCTCTCCAAACAAGCACTAAAGCATGTTGATTTATGTTCATTTGTTCATTTATGTTCTCAGAGCGGTCTTGGCTTGAACAAGGACATAAAGTTGGTGAACTTATTGTTCCATTAGCAAGGAATTTTAACCATGGAAGCATGGATCTCGAATCTGCCAGCAATACGGTATGTGAGATTCCTAAAAATTATAAAAAATTTACTTTTACTGTTGATTCAAATTCATATTTCAATATTAATCCCGCATCTTAACTACTTTTTAAGAACATATGGTTAAAAGATAAGGAACTTTACAGTAAGTCCGGTTGACATGAGTATTAAAAGAAAACAAAACGAAGTGATTATCATTAGATATGCTGCCATATCAACCTTCGGATTGTATCTTCACAAGGTTCTACACAACACAAAATCATCCACATTTATGAGGGATGATGATCCGAACAATCACACAAAGCTTCTAAGGACTGAGACACATAATGACATGAGTCGAGAGGGAATCATCAAGAAACACACGCCCACAAGATCACAATCCGACGGCCAAGAAATGAAGATGAATCCAAAAGAGAAAACTATGCTCAACAAGTCATCTTCCGGAATAACTTCGACCTGGGAATCAATGAAGACGAGCTTACGCAATTTCAAGTCTAATATTGAATCAAAGAAATTCATTCGTTTAGGCCAAGTTCAAGGTGAAACACCCTCACACGCTTCTTCTTCTGAATCACTTGATGATATATTCGAACGGATAAAACGGCCCGCTGACGAAAATATGGCGTATGATGATGACAATCTATCTTGATGGTTTTGCATTGTAATTGGTCACAAATTTTGTTTAAAAACATTGATTGTATTTTTTGGAGGTTTCATACTTACTGATAGAAATATATGGAGAAGTATATGCATACTATGTATTTGTAGTACAAGGAAGAATGTAGCTGAAGGAAAAAATTCTAGTACTCTTGGAGTACTAAATTCGATACTCCAAGCTAATTAGAATTGTCCACACACACAATATCTTGAGGTCAATCTGGTGTGTTAAAATTTATTGCTTCGATTTCTGTTTCTGTAGTTGTTTCATTACATTAAAACAGTTTATATACAAAATTAAATGTATTAAATCATTTATGTGTTGTGTAGATTGAATAAGATGATGAAAGAAACAGATATTGACATAGTATATCTGAACTCGTTGAAACGAACTTGAACTAAAAGGAAACATTTTCCACGGAATTAGGAAATGCAAAAAAGATAAAGAAAAGAAGAACAGGGACTGCTTTGGTACTGATTCCAAAGGATAGGGACTATTCCTGCAATTTGCAGTACCGAATCCAAACAACCAGAAAATTTTCAGGTTCGTACTCTGTGGTCTTCGTAGTTTCCGCCTCTTCTCTCTCCAAATTCTCCTTCCCTCTCTCACACACAGAGGCTCACTGTGAAGTGGAGTTGATCTGAATTCTATTTCGAGTTCAATTATGGAGAGTTTGGTGCTGAATTCTCCATCAACCACCGCCGCCTTCTCCCGCCGTTCACTCCCCAACGTCCGCCACCGTCCTTCCGCCACCAGTCTCCGCTCCATTTCCTCCATTAAGAACCACCACCCTCCTCCACTCTCCACCAGCCAAAAATTCAATCTCTTTACTCCGATAAAATTCTCTTTTCCAGATCGGCGGAAGTTAATTCTTCGCTTCTCATCATCAGCCGAAAATACACCTGTGCCAATTGAATCAAAATCCGAAAATCCTCCACGACAAGGCGCAAAACTTTTTCCATTGTTCCTATCAGTTTCAATCGGTCTTTTAGTTCGCTTCGTCATCCCCAAACCCCCTGAAGTCTCCCCACAAGCGTGGCAATTGCTCGCAATTTTCCTCTCCACCATCGCCGGTCTGGTTCTCAGCCCGCTCCCCGTCGGAGCTTGGGCTTTTTTGGGGCTTACTACTTCGATTATAACTAAAACTCTAACTTTCTCTACTGCCTTTAGCGCCTTCACCAATGAAGTCATCTGGTTGATTGTAATCTCCTTCTTCTTCGCTCGCGGATTCGTGAAAACAGGACTTGGTGATCGCATAGCTACGTACTTCGTGAAGTGGTTGGGAAAGAGCACACTGGGACTTTCATACGGATTGACTTTGAGTGAGGCCTTGATTGCACCGGCAATGCCGAGTACTACTGCCAGAGCTGGAGGAGTTTTCTTGCCTATCATCAAGTCTCTGTCGCTCTCTGCTGGGAGTTATCCAGGGGAACCGTCGCAGAAGAAGCTCGGTTCTTATTTAATACAATCTCAATTTCAGGTTGGTTCTTAAATTTTATGGGTTCAATTTAGTTTAAGTTACCTTTTGGTCTTCAATCTTGAATATTTTACAGTCCTTTCTCTTGCAGAGTTAAGATACCATTTGGAAGTAGATTGAGCTGTTAACTGTAATCTTACGTTGTCATTTTCTTGTCTAATTTAGGCTAGGGAGCCCTTACGTGTAACTACACAAGTTCTTAACTTGTTATTTCAACACTTATCTGGTAGCTTCAGCAGTAGTTATTTAAATGGCGTTGTTATCGACTGATTGGCTCCTAGCAATGATTCCCATGATGATTAAGTTCAACACTCATGAAGATGTACTTAAATGACTACGAAAATGTGGCTGCTGCAAGTTGATTTCTATTTAGATATGTTCTATTGCATTCTCAATGTGCATACAGTAAAAAGTCGTGTAAATGAATCTATCTCGGTCATAAGCAGTTACTCTTCCTGAAATTGAATTCTGTGTATCTTGGGTTGATCTTACTTCCGTACATATTTTGTGCTTCTTTCGCTCATGTGTTGCTCTTTTGACATCTTGACAGTCTGCTGGTAACTCTAGTGCTCTTTTCCTAACTGCTGCAGCTCAAAACCTGTTGTGCCTCAAGCTGGCTGAGGAACTCGGGGTAGTATTCACAAACCCATGGGTTTCTTGGTTCAAGGCTGCTAGTTTGCCTGCTTTTGTGTCTCTTATAGCTACTCCACTCATCTTGTACAAGCTTTATCCCCCTGAAACTAAAGACACACCAGAGGCCCCTGCTATGGCTGCAAAGAAACTTAACCTTATGGGCCCCGTCACGAGAAATGAATGGGTGATGATCGGTACAATGCTTCTTGCAGTTTCTTTGTGGGTTTTCGGGTAGGTAACTCTTTCATACTTTGATTCTTGCTTTTATCAATTTAGTGCCTGATAATAATACTGCACAACAACTTCATATCTATTTTTGTGAGCCTAGATCTGCTATCTCAATTTATGTCCCTTTGTCTCATCTGGGCAAATTGTCCACTTTATTGGATTAATGCACTTAGGTCGTGTATGTTGGTGTTTTGATTGGATGAGACACTCCAAGGACAAGAATTGAGACATCAAATTTTGACGCCACTTTTGTAGGTCGTATTGTTGAGTTCTTGTCATTGAACTAATATTTATGCACACACGTCTATAAGTATGTACTTGCTTTAAAATGGTTGACGTTTTATCTGTAAGTGGCGAACACACACCTTAGTCACTAGCATATCTCATTGGTATTAGCTCAAATTGCATATTACACCATCAGTTTTCCTCTAACTTTGAAGCTATACGCTGATAATGTGCAAACAGAGATGCCATTGGTATTGCAAGTGTTGTTGCCGCGATGCTCGGCTTGTCAATTCTCTTGTTGTTAGGAGTGCTTGATTGGGACGACTGTTTAAGTGAAAAATCAGCATGGGATACTTTGGCTTGGTTTGCAGTTCTAGTAGGCATGGCAGGCCAGTTGACGAATCTCGGCATTGTAAACTGGATGTCTGGTTGTGTAGCCAAATCCCTCGAGTCATTATCACTGGGTTGGCAGGCCGCATTTGTTGTTCTCCAGGCCGCTTACTTCTTAATCCACTACTTGTTTGCAAGTCAAACGGGCCACGTAGGAGCATTGTACTCTGCTTTTCTTGCAATGCACTTGGCGTCTGGAGTTCCTGGTGTGTTGGCGGCATTGGCTCTTTCTTATAATACCAACCTATTTGGCGCTTTGACACATTACAGCAGTGGTCAAGCTGCTGTGTACTTCGGAGGTACAACAAAATTCTTCTCCCCACTTTTGTGTTTGTTTAGTGTTCTTTTACTTCTGCTTGCGTTCTTTATCGCCTAGAAATGTTCTCCTCCCCACCTACTCATGTATCAACAATTGAGCCTAACACATCAACAACGGGGCTTTGGTATTGTAAATAGGTTCAATTGCTGATACATCAGCAAGCATAACTCTTCCCCACATGGGGAGAACATTGCTCCTATATTGCTTATTTAGTCTGATTGTCATTCTCCCATGTATATGCAGCTGGTTATGTAGATCTTCCGGATATCTTCAAGTTTGGATTCATAATGGCCTTTTTTAATGCCGTAATCTGGGGAGTCGTTGGGACATTTTGGTGGAAGTTGTTGGGATTGTACTGATTTTCGCGGAAGCACAAATTTTGGTGTCAAGTTTATGTTGCGCTTCAATTTTGAGGCAACAAAATGTTTGACAGAGGCACCATGGAAGCTTATTAGTAACTGAGCTGACATTCAATTTGAGACGTCTGTCATCATTTTTCATACAGCAAATATTCATTTCTGAAATTCAAATGGACGAATTTGAAGAGTGTACGTCCTGTTATCTTGTTTGTCTCCTCTACGCATAGTTTGCAAATGGTGTGCTTTATTTTGAATGTTGCCCCTCGATTTGCATATTATCACTTATCCATCGCTGATGATATGATACCTAGTTGACGGTAAGCCAATAACTAATTGATGGATCTTGACCACTTGTGGATAATATTACAAATTTGTAATGGGAACTCAAAATGGTTTTTTATTTTGAGTTTTTCTAGTCAACACATGCAAAAAAATGTTAAAGAATAAAGTAGTGTTTTGTCTCTTCATTCCATAATTAATCTGACGTCAAAACCTTTAAAAGTTTTGTTGCAAAACTTCGTTTCAGTGTTTAAACGATGGATTAGCTCAGTCACGATTTCACTATTTTATATAATTTGACCTCCTTTTTTTTTTTTTTTTTTTTGTGGTGGGACCTCGTTCGATCTACTTTTGTATCTATCCAATTGCGTAAAACCTAATCCGACAATGGCTATTTTCAGTTTTTCACAAGCCGATAGCGTTACTTCCGTTTTAAACTTAGGCCTTGTTCTTTTCACGAATTTGCACATTTTCGTATAACTTACACATATTTTAAATTATATACATATTTTTCAATACTAGTTATAAGAATTAAGAACGTGTTTCGCACGTTATATGCAAAAGATAAATGAAAGACATAAAAAAAAGGAAAGAAAATTTAAAGTATTAACATTCTTTATGAAAATAATTGAAGTAAGTTGCGATTGTTAAAAAGAAATTGAAATTGGTAAAAATATATTATGAATAAACCTTTTATAAATTATAGATATAATACTTTTTCAAAGAGTTTTTTCCTATAAATTAAATAATTTTTTGAGTCATAAATTTTTTAGTTACAACTCTAATTTTTTCCAAAAAGTATAAAATTTAACCAACATAGTATCAGTAACTTATGTGTAAGCTAATTGGCAATTTTGATAATTTTATTCTTTAAATAGAAATATTAATACCTCAATTTTCTACTAAATTACTTATACGATTAGAAGTAAAGAGAAATAAAGAGAAATACATATCATACCAATGCGAATAATATATACAAAGATTAGAAGTAAAATACTTATACGATTACCACCTGAATTGAAATGTACGTGTAAATTTTTATTATTATTCAAAGAAAACAATGAATTGTTCATGAGTTATATTTCAAAAAAGAGAGAGAAAATTAAAAAATATGAATTAAGGATTAAGGAGAAATACAAATCATAAACCAATGTGGAAGATTAAGGAGAAATACAAATCATAAACCAATGTGGAAAATATAAGCAAAGATGAGATCGATATATGACCACATAAAATTGGCCATGAGAAAATTTATTATTATTGCATGTAAATTGTAATTTTATATATATTTGCCCAAAAAAAAAAGTTGTTACTTTGATACTCTTGGAAACCTTGTCAAGTTGGTCTATGATTTCTTGATTCTTTGTGTGCGAAAATAATACAAAAAATAACACATCATAGACCCAAGGAATAAAGAGAAATACATATCATACCAATGCGAATAATATATACAAAGATTAGAAGTAAAATACTTATACGATTACCACCTGAATTGAAATGTACGTGTAAATTTTTATTATTATTCAAAGAAAACAATGAATTGTTCATGAGTTATATTTCAAAAAAGAGAGAGAAAATTAAAAAATATGAATTAAGGATTAAGGAGAAATACAAATCATAAACCAATGTGGAAAATATAAGCAAAGATGAGAGATAATATAACTATTTTGATTAACACCTAAAATTGAAATGCAACATGTAAATTTTTCTTATTCAAAGAAAACAACGAATTGTTCATGTAGTTACTTATGTTCCCAAAAAAAGCAAAAAGAAAAGGAAAAAACTATGAGTTACTTATTTGAAAAGTTAGAAAGATGAAGAGGCATTCATTGGAAAAAACCATAATTGAAATTTAATAAATTATTTAGGGGCATTTGTGGAAATCAAAAGATTTCACAACTTCCCCACTTTTTAATATAGTAAAGATAATACTAATCACATACCTTATACGAAAATACGCATATCCTTCAAAAGAATGACCCTTAACCAACCATGCCGAAAGTTGACCATTTTCTCTTCTGAGAAACATTCCAATTAAATATCCTTTAATTAATTGGTTGGTTGGTAACGCATGTGAACATCACCCGCGTTATAATCACGCGCGGGCGCGCACACACTCTCTCTCTCTCTCACCGAGTCGTTTCTTTATCCTTCTGGAAAATTTTTACCTAATTCTATCATACTGTAGAGTTCCCAACCCAATATTCTGAACAAAAAAAAAAAAAAAAAAAATCCGTGTTCAGATATTTTCAGCATTGAAGGCACCTTAGCCTTCCAGTGGAACGAAATGGCTTCCATAAACTGTTCTTATCCTTCGACTCCTTTCTGTCGCTCCCAGTAAGCCCTATTTATTCCTTTATTTTTTTTTTCCTGTTTTCTGGTGGTACTGTACAATGTATTGTTTTGACATCTACGCTGAAATTAATGTAAATACGAACAATGAATAAATGATGTATTTTATTTTTGTACTTATGAAGTCATTGTTTCAGCTAACTGAGCAATTTGTAAATTGACTGTACAGATAGGATATGTGTGATTATGTGAATTGATGATCTGTCTATTCGTCGTAGAAAAATGCAAAACTCAGAAGTTTAATAAAATCATTTTAAGCCTTTGTGTTATGTTGTGAACTGGTAACAAGGATTTGAATGGCTATGAGTAATATCATCTCTATTTTCACCCCAAAAGAGTTTAATAAGTTATAGTTTACATGTTACTGCTGCCATTTTTGGGTTCTTAAATTACGTAGGGAAGTTGAGTGTAAGTACTTTATGATCAATGCTGCTCAGAGAGGTTCAATTTAGGTCTAACTGATGTCAGCAAATTGTAATTCCCCTTATCCTTATGCAGGCCTTTTAAAATTGCTAGACTATCCAATGGGCTGCAATATGGAAATCTATATTCTATTAATAGTTGGCCATTCGAGTCCATCGATGAGCAGAATACATTGACAGGTTTCAGTGTGAGGACTAATGGAAGAATTAAATCAGTGTTGTCATCAGGGGAAGGTGGCCATCTCTCCTATTCCACTAGTACTAATGTTGCTAATAATGATCTCATCAACAATGTGCATGGTGGAGTCGAGGTACAGCCTGATACAGTAGCTTTCGGGGCTCTCTCTGCAGATATGACTGCAACTACTAGTGGCTTCCCGCTAGAAAATGACGAATTTGACTTGGACCAGCCGTCAGAAGGTTTCTCGTCTATCCCAGAGGCCATTGAAGATATTCGCAATGGAAGGGTTGAGATTTTGATTGATTAGTTCAATTTTGTTAAATACTTGAGTAACTGTTAAGCCACCATTTATTATTACCTTTGTCTACTGATTTGCAATCTTGGATTGAGATTGTAGATGGTTGTTGTGGTAGATGACGAGGATAGAGAAAATGAAGGAGATCTTATAATGGCTGCCTCAAAAGCTACTCCCGAGGCTATGGCTTTCATTGTGAAACACGGAACTGGAATTGTTTGTGTAAGTATGAAAGAGGAAGACTTGGAAAGATTGCAACTCCCATTGATGGTCACTCAAAAGGAGAACCTGGAAAAACTTTCTACTGCATTCACCATTTCGGTGGTATGTTTTTACTTTCCTTTCCTCTCATATAAGCAATCAAAGCCTAAATCTGTTGTTTTCTTTTTCCTTTGTTTACGGTTGTCTTTCTAGTTTTGCCCTGAATTAAGGTTGTTCATGTAACATTGTTTTAGGATGCGAAACGTGGTACAACTACAGGAGTCTCAGCGCGTGACAGAGCGACAACAATACTGGCTCTTGTCCTCAAAAGACTCAAAGCCAAAGGATTTCAACCGCCCGGGTCACATTTTCCCTCTGAAGTACAGAGAGGGCGGTGTTCTAAAAAGAGCAGGGCATACAGAAGCCGCAGTGGATCTTGCCATGCTAGGTGGGTTAGACCCTGTTGGAGTTCTGTGCGAGATTGTTGATGATGACGGTTCAATGGCTAGGTTACCTAAGCTTCGACAATTTGTACAGCAAGAAAACTTAAAACTCATATCTATTGCTGACTTGATCAGGTAGGTTCACAGTTTACTTTTGCAGATCTCATTCTACCAACATTTTGTAACTAACTGTAGTTTCTTAATTTAGCCACACTGACCTTTCAATTCCCAGTTGGTAGGGATCAGGATGTTGTTCTTTGAACATCAATTGCAATAATGAAGTCTTATTGTTAAATTTCGTTTGTTATACTAAATTATTAAAAGCATATCGTTTTCTCCTATGATTTGCAGATACAGGAGGAAACGAGATAGGTTAGTGGAACGTGCATCTGCTGCTCAGATACCTACTATGTGGGGCCCATTTACTTCATACTGTTACAGATCGATTTTAGATGGGATCGAACATATTGCAATGGTTAAGGTGAGATATAAAATATTTGTATTTACATTATGCATCACTTGGGATTGAGAAAGCTGCCTTCAGTTGTTACTTGTTGCGTTATCGTGGTTACTGATGTCATTGTTGTCATCGGAAACTAGGAAAATTATAGAAGGGAAAAACATTTTATGTGCTGCACTATATATACAAGTGACGTCTTTCTGCTCTGGGGCTTGATTATCAAGATGTAAACAGGGTGATATTGGAGATGGACTTGGTATCCTTGTCAGAGTACACTCAGAATGTCTCACAGGGGACATATTTGGTTCTGCCAGATGCGATTGCGGGAACCAACTGGCTCTTGCAATGCAGCAGATTGAGTCTGCTGGCCGGGGTGTCTTGGTTTACCTCCGTGGTCATGAGGGAAGGGGCATTGGATTAGGTCACAAGCTTCGTGCATACAAACTCCAAGATGCTGGACGTGACACCGTAGAAGCAAACGAAGAGCTGGGCTTGCCTGTTGATTCAAGAGAATATGGGATCGGCGCACAGGTAATAACCAATTTTTTATATTGAATAGTGTGGAGACCACAACATATATTGACAATACAGTCCTGATCTGGTCATCTGGTTCAACTGATATGTGGTGCGATCTGGGCAACAGCAATACTGGTATCCCAATTTGCTGCATGGTCAAGATCGCGCAAGCAGTTTGGCATCAGATAGAGAGGGATTAACAATGATTAGTAGTAAAAATTTGAGATGTGGTTAATATTGAGTTTTGATTTTGATTGAGTGGTAAAAGTTAACTTTTTGATAGGAAAACAATAAAAAAAAACGAGGGCTTATTCAAGGCAGGCCCCGAGGTGTCAACAGCCTTGAGTGAAACTTTGATATTCTGTCTTTTCTTCTACAAGTTTGATTTCAAGGAGCTTCTTTCGTATTTTGTAAATATAGATGGACATCAAAGGGTCTTAGCCTACTGCCTAGTTCGTCTTAGCTCAAGGTCACCACTCACCACTGAACCCAATGCTGTGAGAGCGATAATAATGTGGCTACCTCATACAAGTGCTCGAGTGCCAAAACTTTGTTTTTATTGCGTGACAAGTATAGCTGAAGAACTTCTCAAACTTGTGAAATCATTGTGCAGATACTAAGAGATCTCGGAGTAAGAACTATGAAGCTAATGACAAACAATCCCGCCAAGTACAGTGGGCTCAAAGGTTATGGTTTGGCCATCGCAGGAAGGGTTCCCCTACTGACTCCTATCACCCAGGGCAACAAGAGATATCTCGAGGCAAAACGTGACAAAATGGGACACGTTTATGGGCTAGAATTTGATGAAGTTCCTCCCATTGCCAACGACACGAATGGTAAACCTAGTGCAGAGTCCTCGATAGGTGATTCATAATCGATTTGGGTTTGTTCGACTGCAATTCAGTTAGTATTGATTTATGAATAGAGTTGATACTACTGTTGTTGCATATTATGATTTATGAGTCATATATGAGGTTTAAGATGTGAACTAGTTATGCATTTTATTTATTTATTTATTTATTGTGTGCTGGTTCTAAATTTATAATATCTTTATTTTCAAGAGATTTTTCTCAGTAATGTGAGGATTTTGTCTACTCCGTTGTCTGGGGTAGACAACCAAGTTTGAAGGGCTATATTCAATCTCTATTTACCAAAAGGATTCAATAAACTCAAGTTTCTTATTAGTTAGGAACTACTTTGTCATTAACGTGTACAAAAAAAAAGAGCTAAGAAAAATAAATATTTCTTGAAAAACATAGAAGGAAGGGCATAAATGAAGAATTAATTAAAGTGTGTTAATACAATGGTAGAGATGTTGTAAAGCTACGCAAGTGCAAATGAGATGATGTTAATTAAAATGCACAAGACCTCGGACAACGTGCCAGGGATGACCAAATATTCGGCCTCTAGAGAGTATTATCAAGGTATTCAATAGATTGAAAAATGAAGCGTTGTCGAATTTATAGTTTGAAGGCAATATATAAAGAATTTAAATGACAAAAATATGATGCAAAAATATAATAATAAATAAAATTTGCGACATAACATGTCTACTTTTGCTCACAATTCAGAACTCAATGAATCAACATTTTTTCATTATTAATAATATTAATTCGATTTGAGAAATGTATAACAAATTGAATGTGGTAGTGTATTCCCTAGGTCCCAAATGTATAGTTCATTTTTCTTCTTCCAATTATCCTAAATATGTAATATTTATTAAGAGGTCTAGAAAAGGGATGTGTAGGTTCCTCTTCCCTACAACCCACACATATTCATACATATCCTCACACATCGTGCAATTGACTTCGTCAACGTTGCCTCTCCTTCATTGGCTAGTGGTAACACCATTAACATTAACCTCAAGCTCTTCATAATGAATTTGTAAATATCAATTTTAGGTTAAAAAAAAAAAAATCTTATCATCTTCAAAAAGAAACTCAAATTTGCAGAGAAGATGATAATTACAAATTTATAATATATAGGAGAAAGCTTACAATAGTAGAATTCGAGAATCAAGATGGCGAGTTAAACTATCTGAAGTTGACGAGTAAATACTAAAGGGTGTGGTTGGTTCAACTTTTTTTTTTTTTTTCTAGGAAAACTCCTTTTCCAGTCTTTTTTTCTATCATTGGTTGTTTGATTGCACTTTTTTTTCCTGAAAAAGGTTTTCAAACCTTTTTCGATTTCAATTCTTTTCCTTATTTTGAAGGAAAATGTTTTTCTTGGGGGAAAGATGGTTTTTGTTTTTCGGAAAAAATTTGGCTCTTTTTTTTTAATGGACAATTTACTTTAACTATAAAGATAATGAAAATGATCAAATTTCATGAAAAAATACAAACACAAGGAAAACAACATCATTTTCCAATTTTTAAATTAATCCAATCAAACACTTACAATTACTATTTTTCCTAAAAAACCTTTTCTGGATAATTCATTTATCCGAATATATTTTCTTTCCAAACATACACCCTAAGAGTCCATCACATGATATTAAAGGATAAATCTATATAACGTGTGTTTTTCTACACATTTTTATAAAAAAATTTCAACTGCACTCATTCTCTCTCCTATTTCATATCCACATATCTGATGGGATTTATCTATACTATACAAATCTCCACTATTTAATTTCATTCATTCTCTCTCCTATATCACATAAAATCACATAAAAACTTATTTTTATACATATCCCAACGAGCGCATAATCTCAACAATTGGAAACTTAAAAGGAAAATTCAGAAATTTCGTTGGAATCACAACTTTATCTTCCATTTTCTAATAAATGTTCTGTACAACCTATAATTTATAATATTTACAAAATGATTTTAACACATGTTGAACATCGTTAAAATTATCACGAAAGAAAAATCAATCACTCTTTTAAAAAAAAAATTAAAAAAAAAATTAAAAACTCTAAAATTTTAGAAATAAAAAATTATTTTTAGCGGGTCATCCAAGCCAGCAGAGCCCACTCGTATTTGGGCTACGTGCGAACTGAATTTGCCCAAACCGCAAGGCCGAAACCTGATTGCTAACTCTTGCTGCTACATTAGAGTTACCAAAGAGAAGCAGCACCAAAATCAGTGGATTCAAAACGGTGAGTTGCAGTCATTAAATTGTAATGTTAAACTCAGTGTTCAATTCGTAGATTAATACAAGTCATTATGCTCGGTTGGCAGTACAACGATGAGGCTGGTTTATTCGAATTTTACAAATAGAATAATTTGTAGGATGAATTTCTATTGAATTTATTGTTTGTTGTTCTAAAGACGTTACATTCGTAATGGTGAACATGAGTATATTTATATCATTAACGCAACTTCTGTGGACAAGATAAGGGTAGAAATTCAGTCATTATATAATCTGTATTGGTAAACTCAAATGATATGCAGCTAGTTTTGGAGTGGGTTTTACGGTATGTTAAGTGTAAGGTTAGGGATTTTTGCCATAAATTTGCCTGCATTCTCTATCTCCAATCTATATATATGCTTATACACAGCATAGGCAATAATCATTTTTTTTTTTTGTATATATCATATATGTATCTCTCTTTTTTCTAGATTGTTTGCAAATTTGTTGGCTGAAACATGATCAAGAGGCCCCACACAAGTAAAAATTTTGTTTCCTCATTATTGACATGGATGGTATAGCAAATATCCTCTGTTCCATGCTCCATTTCCAAGATAAGCCTCCGCTGTGAATATTAATGTTGGACGCATAAAATGTTTGGTTGAAAATGGTTAGGCAAATCAATGAAAAAATTACATGAAACAAGCACTAAATAGTGTTTCTTTTTTCTCTTCTAAGAAGTACTAGTGCCAATAATGTTGAAACTACTAATCCATTTCTTTAATTTGATGGGTTTCATTGTGCCTTCTTGGCGATGACAGTAAAGTAACAACTAACAAGAAGTTCTATGGGCACCTTCATAATTGAAGCACTGGTTGTAGGTAAGCAAGTGAATCAAGTAAAGTTTCTAAAAGTTTATGTAAAATTTTCAAGATAATGACAACAAAGGCATAACATTGAGAAATAAAACATTTATATAGGGGTGAAATTGTTGAGAAAAGTAGCCTTTTGGGTTATTGTCTAAAAGTTGGAAGTGAAAATTTTTTATGCTGTCCTAACAATTTCTTAAGATAGATGTTTTACTTAGTAACAATTTGGCTTTAAATTTGTCTTTATTTTATTTTTTATTTTTTAACTTTTTGTTTCCTAAAGTTTTACTTTGACCAAACATTTGGGAAGGGAGTCTACTAGAGGTTAAAAGATTGAAAATAAACACGAAGAATAATGATTTTCTTGATTAGATTTTGAGGTTTATCACTCACTTCAAATCCTTCAATTTTCCTTCCAAAATCCTAATTCCTTCTGAGTTTTCTTTTCTGTTAGCAGGCACCAACAATGTCCAGAATTTGCCTAACACCATTATCATTTTCCTCAATGACTTGGAAAACAAGAACCAATATTCAGAAAGAATGCCTCTTTTTCTCCTCTTGCGATTTCTTTCTCTCGCCCTCTTCCCTGTCATTTTCACCATAATAACAAATATAATCAAATTTCAATGGCACTGTCTAGAGCCTTAGACGAGTATATGGAAGGTGCCAAACACTCAGACGAAGATTTTCCTTTTATGACTTCCTCAATGTCACTTGCATTAGACGAGTATATAAGCGACGACGAATTCTCGGATGAAGATTCTCCTGCTACATCTTCCTCCTCATCACCATCCTGCCGACTCTACGTGTGTAATCTTCCCAGATCATGGGACATTTCAGGGCTTCTTGCTATTTTCAAACCTTATGGCACTGTGCAATCAGTCGAGGTAACCTTCTGTACTAATTTTTGCCATTTTTGGTACTCCTTTGCTCTGCTTGATCCTGTAAAGTTTGCTTCTTTATGCCATTGATTATGGTTTCAAGGAATTCTGCAATGGGTATTAGTTGTGGATGTGGTTATGTGACTACGAGTTCAGTTGCTGAAGGCAGCAATTTCTGCTTTGGATGCTTCAGTGAGTGTCAGTTGTACCCTCGTAGCTTTTCCCTTTCATTTTTGCTTTTACAGAATTATACCGCTTTTCTAGTTCTATTAATTCTCAAGATTTTAATGCTTCCTTGTGTGTGTATGAACCATAGGATGTAGGTGGACGCGAAATGAGGGTGATGTTTGCAGATGCTATGAACAAGGGACTCCAGGCAATGGGTTCGATACCCAGCAAAATTTCATATTTGAAAGCCCTCACAAAGCTTACGTCAGAAATCTTGCTCATACTGTCACTCCTCGGGATCTAAGAAATCTATTTAGCCAATTTGTGACTGTGGTTAGTTCACAAGTATTACGTGATTCTAAATCCAGAAAGGATCATGTATGCGGGTTCATTTCCTTCTCATCATTTGTGGAACTTGACAGAGCCATCTCTTTGGATGGAATAGTTAAGTCATTTTCCAATTTCCGTGATTTCATCTTATTGTATTGTTCCACTTTTACCACTCCATATGGTTCTCACTTCTCAGAATTAGTCTCTCGTTTTTCTCTTTTTCTTGCAGGATTTTTGTGGGAGGAAGCTACTAGTTAGAGAAGCATTGGGAAACAAGAAACCCTGATGATCACATCAACATTGTTTTGTTTCGCATTCCAAGTACAGGAGAGATAACATGGCTAATCTCATTGTGATGGCAATGGAAGGAAAAATGAACTGGTAATGCTGTTTTGTGTAATATCTGGTTTCTCAAGCAGTTTTGGATACTGATCAGGCATAATTTGTGATGAATCTTGCTAAATGATGATCCCGTGAGCCTATTGAACTGATCAGGCATTATTTTTTATGAATCATGTGGAATAATTTGGTTAGCATATGAATATGCTCAGTGATATAAAACCAGAATAATGTTATTTATCAGGTTGCATCTTGGCATTTGGTGATGTTGTGGTGCATATGTACTTACTTCTGCGTATTTATATCAATCAACAGTAATGATCTACGTATCGGTGCTGCATTATTTACCTGAAAGTGGTTTTCATGTGTAGGTGTTTAGCATTTGTTGACTTGGATTACGGAGTGATGGAATTTTTTTGGTGACCAGTGGATATGGGTGAAAGCTTATGAAAGACTAGGTACAAATTGACTCTGTAACTCATTTAGCTACTTGAGCGAGATTGGGTGAAACTTTATCTTGTTAAAGGTTAGAGTTTGAAAAGTGATGCAAGCATGAAATGTATAGATTATATTGAGTAATACTTCTTGAATATGTAGTTAGTATTATAGTTTGATTTTGACGCAACAATAGAAGAAACATCTTAAAACCTTTGTGTTGATTTCATGTTTACTTTTGCAAACTTATATTGTGCAACAAATTGTGTATTAGAAATACAGTAGGTGTAGGGGTGTGAATTGACGTGTAACAGTGATCCTATTTGTTTAGGTTTGTAGTGCTCGGTATTGCTTGAATCAGGGTATTGGGTATTGTAATATTAGAAAACTTTCATCATAAAACCGGTAAAAGAATAAAGAATTGATAGAACTAATTACAACTTGTTAGTGCTTGCCTTGTGAAGCTTTTTTGCAAGTGATTTTGTGAGAGAATGCGTCGTTAAAAAGTGTGATAAAAAAAAAAAAGAAAACTTCATTGATATTTGGTTAGAATGTTACAAAAATAAATAGAGAGTAATTTTGAGGAAAGTTTTGTCAAACATAGCTCTATGATACTGATAAATTTCTCACGCTATTAGTCCGTATTTTTTTCAATCAACTTGAGATATGAGTAGGCTGAATGACTTTTGGAGTGAACTGGGGGCGGGCCGTGGGGGAAGATTTTGGTAGTCACGTCGGGCCTGCATTGCCTGTTGACCAGTCTGACTATGTGCAGATGGCTGATTCTTGTCGCCAAATCATTAGCATGCTCCAGCTCCTAAGGAATGAGATTAGCTTGATTACGCACCTGATTTATTTTTAGTTACTGAAAGCGCTGATGAACAGGGCGAGGCTGTGTGTTGACGTGATGATAATATTTATTGAGGTGGTCATTTTCATTGGAATCTTATCCACGACGTGTCTGTTAAGTCAATAACTACCAATATAAACTATAGGTGTAATATGATTTTTTTACTGTCATCTTCACAAGAATGCTAAAAATGAAAAAATAAAAATGCGAACACTATTTCTTGTCCTATTTTCCAGCCATTTGTTGAACCACCCTGCATCATCAAATGGGAAAAAAAAAAGGAATATCGTAACCTAATATACTGGACTTTCTTATTTAAACCCTCCTGATTTAAAATATAAATGAAGATTTACATACGAGAAATACAACATCCCTCATTCCGCCAAAAAATAAATAAATAAATCCCTTGCGATTTAAAATATGGATGAAGATTTATATGCAAGAAATAAAAATTGACAAGGTCAATCGTCGATCGCTATCTAGAAAGCCTGTCATCGAAGTTAGCAACCCATTAAACAAAGAACTCTGGTAAAAAAAAAAATCACTTTTCTTAATCATCTGCACGAATCACTGTCACCAATATAAAGCCAACGCAATCACAACGAATTGAGATTTATAACAACATCACGATCGACCTTTTATTCACAAATAGAAAGACTACCTTACTCACTGTCACACATGACAACAGTACATAGAACGTGAGCCATTGATTACAATAATACTTGGAAATAATTATATAGAAGTAAAAAGACAAAGATTCACTCCACACATACAATACAAAGTTAACAAGTGGGAAACAAACATATTCAAGATGAATCTCTTTGGGGGGTCCCACCCGAAGAAACCCTCATCAAGATCAAGACAACATTTTCTTGGTAAAAGAAGGCATAAAATCGAGAAACAAATGGGACCTCATCACCAAATGCGCATGCCCTTAATCCATGGTGTACTTACTTTAATAATCCCCAAAAAGCTAAAAAATAATCATTAAAAGTCAACTTTGGAGCCCCATTTGTCTTCACCACTTGAGAGAGAGAGCCAAATTCATCCCATTAAGCTCCGTATTCATTCGTTCATACCTTTTCATTCACTATATGCTAAAGGTCTCACTAAAGAAAAAGCTACCTTTCACACTTTCAAATTCATCAATAATTTTATTCGACTCACCGGGTTTCTCGATACACGAGTTTAGCTAACTCGCCTCGTCTTTCAGCGTTTTCAAGTAATCGATAGCTTTATCGATTATCGACAATGGATTGTCACTCTCGATCCTAGGAATGATACTCTTGAGGATCTTCAATGACTCGCAGAGCTTAACTTTCTCCAATCTTTTCATGTAATCAGAATCTTCAAAGGGTTTTCATTACATGGGCCACACTCGACTCAGCGTCATCTTGGTAATTGCTTGAAGTTGCCATGTTCAAAGGGCTAGGGTCGACCAACGACGATGAGATCAGCTTGTACCTACCGTCGACCAATCTTTGCCTTTTAGTTGAGCCATCAGAGCTCCCAACGTCTTCTATAAGTTCCTCAAATTTTTTGCCCTTGTGAAATCCCACTCCGACGTCAAATAAAGTACGGGGCCCACTAGTCACTTCATCATCATATTCATCATCGCTATCGGAATAAAGTAATGCGTCGATTTCTTTAGTGTCTTCATGCGTCTCACTTCTTTCATCGGTTAAATGATTATTCTCACTAGACTTCTCTTCAACAATAGGCTTCAACAAGGATTGTTTCTCTAGTTTCTCGTTACACAAGGCATCAACACCCAGACAGGTCTTCAAAGAAACCATTCCATTTTGTGGGTGTGAGAAAAAAGGGTTAAAGAACAACCTCGTCTGACTCTTGCACTGATCAACGACGAGGAATCTTTTCTGACAAGCTTTACCAGTGCTAGGGCTAAAACCAAACCCATAAGGCAAGGCACATTGAGAATCTTCAGTACGAGGATGTAAGAATGGAGATGTACAAGGTAGCCCTTCATTGAACAAATCAACTCCATTTGATTGAACCGAGTTCAAATTGGGCAAAACCAAACATAGCGGAAAACCCACGCCGAGATTCGAATGAGGAGATTGTGTCAAATTACGGTTGTGCCCCAGCTGCAGCAGTGATGTGCCGTTCGAGGTGGGCAATGGAATATTCCATGAAGAAAATTGCTGACGAGTTCGTAAGTCTTCGGATGTAACCATCCAGCCAAAACAACCTGTCTAACGTATTTGAAATCATAATACTCACTCAAAATTCATAAATTATTGTGATGAAGCGAAAATTATTTGAAGGAGTATAATAAACTTATTGTACCAGGATAATGCTTGTATTCAGGGGCAAATTGATTACTCTCACAAATGCTTAACAAAAGAGGGAAAAATTATGTATTGCTAGCTTGTAGTGAAGATGGAAACCAAAATCAATCTACGTAACTGGCTTTAACAACTGACGGAAATATTCGGCCTGGGGGAAGAAGTACAGTCTCATAAGTACCATTTATTATTACACAAACATCAATTTTATGAGAAAAAATATGTAACATTATAACCAAACTTGAAGAACACAAACCTGGCAATTCTGCAAAGGTTGAAAGCATGCTATAACTCTAACTATAATGGTTGTTCTACCAGCAATCCCGTGTTCATGTTTTAACGCCTTAAATCTCGTCTGGCTTGCTCCTCGGCACACCATAACTATTCGTGAAATTTGGACAAACTTCGAAATCTTTGTATATGTAAACCAAAAGAAGCCCCACAAGACGATAAAGACACTTGAAACAAGACTAAGAAACAGGGGTCAGATGAAAATATAGATGGTCTTAACAATTCAATGAAAAATATCCGTACGAAATCAAAACAACAAAGGTTGTGGGCTTGACAGAGAAACTACTCTTGAAACTTCAACAAACTTTGAAATCTATGTAGACTTAAAATGAAAGAAGCACCACAAGGATATAGAGAGAGACACTCGGAAAAGGCAAAGAAACAGAGTAAAACTGCAAAGGTGGTCGGCTCGACTGGGAAAGGAAGATTAAACTTAAAGAATGTAGAAAAAACCGACAAAGATGGGGAGGTGATTAGATCCCATATTCATAGATAGCTAATTAATGGAACAATAGAAATGATAAGAACAATAGTATGTTTAGGTTCAAAGAAGAAGTAGCAAGTTATAGAATAACCCTGCAGTATAAATTCAAGGAGATAACATAACGAAACACGTCAATAGATAGACCCAACCAAGACATATTTGCTCAATCCTATACTCAATTCGTAGTTATCAACGATTCACACCTGAAATGAAAAAAAGAAAAACGATTAGACCCCAGTAGACGAAAATAAAACTTTCTCTGGTCCTAAAATCCTAATTCAAGATGAAAACCCTAAATTTTGCTTACAATTCCAAATTAATTTTTCCGTTTGAAGATCTAAAAGGATTTTCTATAACAATCCACGAAAATCAAGAAAATGAAGCTGAATCATCGACAAATGAACAGAAAAATTAGATTAGAAAATAATATTTAATAGAAAAGGCTGAGAAAAGATGGAGAGTGTTTAAAGAACTTACAGATCTATGATCAAAAAGTAGAATCTTGGAATATCTGAAGAGTTTATGGTAGTTAGTGTTCTGACTGGTAAGGGTATGGCCGTATGGGGAGGAGGGAAAGAGATGATGAACAGTTGTTTGGATAACAGGTGTGAGTATGCTGATTTTCTTTGCGAGGACCTAGGATTATATAAGAATCTAATTACAATGTTACCCTTCCTTCAATAATAAAGGATGGGACCACAATATATATATATATATATATATATATATATATAAGTTTTTCCCCTTTTTTAATGTTATTTTTAACAACACAGTTTTTTTTAATGATTTTTAAATTTTTGTAATTTTCCATCATAAAATTCAAAAATTATTCTTATGAGAATCTCTCATAGGGATATAAGATTGGCGGGGGTAAATGTACCGCCTTCTTTCTAAATGCATCCCCCAAATAAATTGTATTCCTATTTTATTATTTCACAAAAAAAAAAATAATAAAAAGAGAGATGACGAAGTAGAATTGCAAATTGCACCACAAAAAAGGGGGATTTCCCCCCTCAATTTTGCCATTTCCGACAGCATTTGCTATGGAAATGATTGAATTTGGTAAATTTTTTATTTTTTGTTTGACCAATAGTGGCCCAGTGCCAATCGAACACAACCAAAAATTTTGATAAAATTGGAACGAAATTTCTTTGAGGGGGTGTATTCAGCAAAATTGGGGGTGCAAATAGTCGCACCCTACAAGATTTTGGTGTATCCAATGTTTCAGGTTCATTGGTATAGAAGGAATTATACGACCTTTTACAATGTTACATTCTTTAGTTAATTAATTGTGATTTTTATAAATAATTGGTGCTTAAAAATTCTGAATACTTGACAGATTATAGTGTAAAAGTACTCACAAAAATTTTAATTTCACGATCTATACACATATCACTCTTCCAATTATCATTGAATTTTATATATATTGAGAGAATGTTTAAATTTAAAGAATTGAACTTTTTATACATTTTAGTGGTAGCCGCTGTTTGTACAATGGAGCTCATCTTTTAATGTCAAAAATGAAGAGTATTTTGTATTTAAAAAGTCCTTAAAAGTATTTTTAAGCTTCTTCCTAGATACAAATGTTAACAAAGCCTTCCTCATTCATAAATGCTTTGGAATCGGATGCTCATAAGTCATAAATCAAGTTAGGTTAGTGATATAGATATAGAATGGCCTTGTAAATAAATGGTGTATTAAGTTTAAAATAGCAAGTAACACGAAATTATAACCATTTTCATTAAAAATTAAAAAAGGAAAAAGGAAAAAGGAAAAGAACTTCAAAAGGGCTTTCAAGGTCATCGATCGACTATCAGTGGGTGAACCTATGCCCCACGGTCAATAACGTTGGTCATTCACTCAATCATGTAATATAAATTAAAATCACTCCCTCGTAACAGAGCAATTTTCTTGTATGAATGTAGAACCCACATTACACATCACACCCATGCAAGGTGTTAAAATATCACTAAAAACACTAAACGCCAAAGCTTTTCCACCCAGAACAATTCAAAGACAATAAAATAGGCGTTTTGTTTGCCAAAGAGCCTAAACAGCTCTTTTTTTTCCCCCTCAATGACAATCTACAAGAAAACAATAATCGTCTTTATTTTGTGACAACTCATTCTAACCAGAAAAATCACCACTGTTTTTCAAGTGAAGCCTTAATTTCAACTGCAAGTAGAATTCACATACAACAGTAAGTCAAAAATGAATATAATTAGAGGTTGCTATACACAGATTTCTTTACATTTTTGTTGCCTCATAAATAGAGAAGCAGTCATGTATACATGTACATGATACAACAAAATATGGAACGGCTAAACTTCTAAGACTAAGATCTTCAGGCACATCAGTTAGTGTACCGAACACCCATGGGACCCCAAATAAGCCACACTGCTAAAAATAAGCCGACCAGGTCCACAAAGAAGTATCCTACATGCTTAGCCCTGGCTTCAGCTCCTATGAAGTAGCCATTTATCTGCAAGGGACGACTTTGATCAAACCAATAAGTACCAAACCCGCAGGATCCCAAATAAGGTGGGGGCACATTTTACCTAATCTACATATGCTTCAGCTTCTGCTAATTCTTCATCTTTATCTTCTAATAACTGGTCACACAGCTCCACAAGTTTATCTGCAAGGGGAGGAATAAGTGGGTATCGCCGTTCATTGTATTTATGAGCATTGAATGCAATCTGATACATATCGCGCCTGAAATCATCACGGCTGCTGTACTCCAACCTCCTCGCTTTGTCCCTCATTGTGGATAAATCCATTGGGCGGTCGATGATATGAAAGTAGTCGGGAGCTTCCTTCTTTGTCACTGGTTTTATAAAGAGGTACGAAATCTCTTTCTTTTTAGTAAGGGTTTCCACAATGCTTTCCAATATGTTGGACAAACCAACCTGTAGGTTGGGAGATAGATAAGCTGGGTGAAAACAATCTTAAAAGTTAATTTCTACTACGAAGTCAAAATCAAACTTCGATATTCACCACACAAGTAAAAAATAATTCCAATATTAACCACACATGTCCAATGAGTACTCATTACTATCCCCACACCGAGTGGTACCAAACCTAGAACTAGAAGAAGAGCTTGACTAAAGTAGTTACCATGATTTGGAATAACAAGAATGCAATAGTGGAGGAGGAGGAGGAGGAGAAGGGGAAGAAAAAGAAAGAGTCGATGTTAATTACCTTCCCTGAACGGCGACGCTTAGGGGGTGGGGCAGTCTCAGCAGTGTACCTACCAGACTCAACTGTGGGCCGCCTCCACGCCACTCTCTCTCTTTCTGCCATTCTTCTATCATTTCTCCTAGGAGGAAGTTCATCCAAGTAATTATCCCTTATCTCCTGTCTTTTCTTCTTTTTCTTCTTTGTCTTTGCTTTTTGCTGTTCTTCTTCTTCTCGCTCTCTTCTTATGGCATCTTGATACCTTCTTAACTCGGCCAGCTTCTCTCTTTCTTCATACATTGTCATTTTCTCCTCATACGCCCTTCTGGTTCTTTCTTCTTTGTTCCTCTCTGCAGTTATCCTTTCCTCTTCTTCTTCCCACCATTGCATTTCTTCTCCACTTCTCATCCTCGACGTCCCTTCAGAGAGATGTTGGTTTTCTTGCTCCCTTTGCTTATCGAAACTTGACAATTCAATAATTTTCTTCATTTTTCGGTGATCATGGCCAAAACTTCCTTCCTGGCTGATTTCATCCGCATTGATAATCTCTCTTGGCTGTCTAATTACAATTTTCTTATGACTCTGTTCTCTCTCAGCCTCCATTGGCGGTCTTATTACAATAGACCGCTGCCTATGAGATTCGGCCTGCCCATCTTCAGGTTTCGTCTTGTTCGAAAAGATTATCTTATTGACTTTAGCAGAGGCATTAGTACCCATTTCGCTATCTGATTTAACTGGTTTGTCAGAAACCTGTGGGACTGCAGAAGGGAATTTATCGGGAGGCATATCGGTTGACCCACATTTGACCTTAAGTGTTTTTGCTTTTGCACTAGGCTTTTCGTCTTCCTGTGCTTCTACTACAGCAATTTTTGTAGCACTTTTCTGTATGAGCTTTCTAGGAACAACTTTCAGCGGGTTTGACTCCACTTGATCTGCATAATTAGGTTTCCCAACTGCCTTATCAGGATCCATGCTTTCAACTCTAGTTTCCGAATCTTCCCCATACTTAGGGCAGTTCTTGTTGGTCCTCATGTGACCAAGCTGGCCAAGAAATATAGACTAGTAAATACTAAATATAGAATTTCATGGGAAAAAAGAACAGAATTCTGTGAATAGCAATGTACCTGCCCACAAGCCCCACATACAAAGCTCTCTCTTGCTGATTTTTTTTCCTTTATTGTCTGTTCAAGATGTACCACCATCAAGATTTCAGTGCAAGAAACAAACATCAAACAAAATAAACATCCTAAAATTGGGATAAAAAAGATGGTATGTATATCAACAAACAATCTCCACCAATAAGACCTAAACATTTTTGGCATACTTGGCTCGTCTTCATACGACATTTTTCTACCTAAAAATTATCTTCTATTATTGAGACAAGCTCATTACTGGTTACACATTTCATGGTCCCACTATTTAAAGTTAGTTTTTAGCAAAATAAAAGTTTCCCTTGAGGAAATGCTCAAGGTGGGGCAGGGGAGAGGCAGTGTTAAGACAAGAAATGACAAAAATAAAACCTTGTTATATTAGCCCATCTTATCAAACTCATTCACATTCAACTTTGAATTTGATCAAACAAATTACATCTATATATCTCCTAAGACCCACATGTACTAAACAAATCTCTATCACTTATTTTCACAAATTCTCTCTTTATTTCACATTTTAATTGAACTCAAATTCGCATGCTTAGTGTCAAATGTTGCAGGTAAAACATATTGTCTATGCACAAGCGAAGGACACTTACCTTCATTCCATCCCCCAATATTTTAACTTTTTTATTCAGCAATCCCATTTGTTCAATGTCACTTTTTCTCTTCGGTTTTACTTTCGCTGATAGGTTCTTTCTAGCAGAATTCTCACTCTGTGCCAATAACTGAGAAATTAAAATGATCAGTGTTAGTATCTAACACTCACATAACCAGAGTCGGTCCTGAGATTTGGAAGCCCTTAAGCAAAATTTTGCAGAGGCCCTGAATAAATAAAATTTTATCCCCAAAAAACCAATATATACTACTTTTAAATAAAAGATTTTATTAAAAAAAAACTTTTGTAATTGCAATAATGATAATATAATTTATCAAGAGATTAAAATTGAATTCTCTCTAGCTGAACAAGTAACAACTTGGCTTTCATTAAAACAAAAATCACCATATTCATATAGGCTTGCAAATTTTGGAGCCCTTATATTTTGGGGGCCTTAATCAGCTGCTTAGGCTCGGGACCAGCTCTACATATAACTCATACTACAGACCACAGTTATTAAAGAAAATTGAGATGGTATCAGTGTCAACATGCATAGCAAATTAAATATTAAAACTTTGGACCTCTTTTTGGTTATTGGTAGCAATTTCGTTCAATGCATAGGATCCCTCAGACTGAGTAGGTTTTTTAGTAACTATGTTGTTTTTCTTAATTCGTTCACTGCATTCGGGACCAAACTTCGATTTTGGGGCCAGTCTGACTTGCTCCCCGACAGATCGCTCCTTTTTCTTCTTTTTTCGTTCGTCTTCTTCATCTGCAGATAATATTAATTGTCAAATGTCATATGAATACATCCATTACAAAAACAACTGAACCAAGTAAGGTTGTCAGATCAACAATCAGAATGTTCCCTTAAAATGTAATCATTTAATAAAGAAAAACATATAGGTGTCAAATGTACTTGACAACATGTTGAGGGCTATAAAAAACTAGAATGAACTGTAAAACAAGTATAAAGATCCACAATGGTTTTCTATACGGAAAGAAAACCAAATAAAATCGAATTAACATGAAGACTCCATTTAAACACCTAAGACTAAACCAAGGCCGAAAATCAAAATATTTCCAGTTTAGTTTATTATTAAGATTAAAATTTTGCTGTGACTATAATTATCAAAATCTAGCAATTTATGAACCCAATTGCTGCACATAATTACAAAAAGCACACATAACCATAAATCTTAACAAATCTTTTATGACATCAGATAACCAAGTACTTTTACCGCTGGTTTTTAACAAATTTACTGAAATGTTAACTTAAGAGAAAGAAATTAAACATCTGCACTAAAAAGAAGAACGTACATGAACTATGCTAAAAGTGACTGAAAAACAATAGGAAGAAAAGGAGCTCAGAAATACATAACATCAAGGAAAATGCTATCTATTTATTTAAATTTTATTTGATGGAGCATATGGGTAAGCCGGGATCAGAGTTGTGGCCTGCACAAGTTTTTCATAAATAGACGGCTTGAACCTGGGTATTTTGCCTGAATACCCTGTTGATTAACTGATCTAATCCTTAAGCTGTCATAGACAAGGGAATTTTATTTTATTTTTATTTAAAGTTTGTCTAGTTTGTCTTCAATGCCACTTTTAGTCTCATCTGCAGCCAATACAATAATATTAGTAAAAATAACACACCATGATTTACAAATGACATCAGTAAAATCTTTAAAGTTCACAAACTCACTAACATATCTGTTAAGATAACTGGTTATAGCTCTCTGATACATCCCTGATAAAATGAATTTACCATCACTAACTGAAAGCAAACTCTTTCTAAGAGAAACTAGAAGTGTACTTGATATTCAGCAAAAAGCCATGCCCCACAATCCGCATTATCCAATTGCAATTGGAAAACAACAATTTTTGTATGTTAATTTCTAGAAAACAAGGCTCGGCAGTTTAGGAAAAATTTCCAAATTGCTGATCATCATCATATGGAACTATGGAAAGTGATGCTCTGTCAACCAAATGATGCAACAATTGCAAGAAACTATTACCGGTAAGAAATACCAAGCAACTTGAAACGTTACAATAAAATTGAACTCCTTACCGTCCATTAGCATCCTGCACAATTCTGCTGCTTCTGCAGCCTCATCTTCAATTTCTTCTTCTGCTTGAGTTTGAAATGGGTGGCGTCGCATTTTAAGTCCTTTGACACCATCTGCACCATCGTGCTTAGACTCATTATTACCTTCTTCGCCCTCTTCAGCATCTAGAAGATTTTCCAAATCTCCGGCAAAAGAATCCAAGTCACTATTAGCCTCTGATTCGCTCTCATTTTCATCACCATCAGCAGTACAGAGACTTTGAACTTGCCGATCCCAAATTTCCTGGCATTTTTCTCGTGTCTGCTGCTGAAGCTGCAAGAAGGACATGCGCTGTCCTCGAGCAAACTTGCTTGTCGTTGTTGGATCGACCTGAACACCTGATGATGCTTGATCACTTGAAAGCTTGCGTATCAAAGCAATCCGATGCCAACGAGTTAGTTTCGCAATCTGCTCCTCTGGAACGTTGAATTTAAGGAGAAGCTATAAAAAACAGTGAAAGCACAGTAAGTCTGAAGAACCATTGGAATTGTGTAAATAATTAGTTTAATGTTACATTTTATTAGTTATAACTTTCTAACTAATCTCTCTAGTTTTTCTTTTTTTGAGGGAAAAAAAAATCAATCTCTCTAGTTAGTCTCAGCTTAATATCTATTGCTGGGAAGTGTTCAAACTTTCCACTAGACCCGGAAATGAGGAGAAGGGGGAAGGGGTTGACCATGAAGAGAAATGTGACGAAATATTCATGATTTCCAGCTTGTCCAAGTATTTTTACTTAAATAAATAAACCCATGTACTCCATTGATGAACTTCATGAACATTTAAGTTTCCGAGTGATTAGGAATGTGTATGTAAAAATACTTTCAACATTTAGTATTCCAAAACCCCTTAAATCAAGCACCATTGAATTTAATAAGAGTCGTAATTCTATTTATGCTCAACATACAGAAGATAGGCCCTGTTCAATGTGAAGATCACAATTGTCCTCTACATCATAGATGACAATGTAACTCAATTTTTTAATAATAATATTAACAACTACAACAGATTAATTTTATATAAAAATTGGTAAGATATAAATATTACATTCATGAAACAATATGTAAATTTCCAACAATAAGATGTCTAGAAAATTATAAAATTACAGGATTCAAATCACAATATATAATTCAATAAAATCTAGGGGCAAAAGTCTTTATATACCCGATTACTTAGCCATGTTTCGCTAAATGTATCCCACGAATTACGCGTGTTTACTAGTATACAACTTTATCGCAGCGAATTCAACCATAGGAAGGGGATATGCAGAATTCTAGTAGATTACATGGGAGAATTTGAAGGAGTTTTGCAGATTCTGAAGGAATTTATTACATTTCAATCTCACATAAAAACTCCCCACGGTCGTGATAAGGATCTTCATATTTCCCATTTGACAACATTTCCACAAATGATTTCTATGCCACTCATTTAGCATTGTTTATATAAACACGTTGAGAGACATACTTTTACCATCCAACATCTACCAGAAGAAACAGGTTTACTGGGATTGCATCTAAGGTCAAGTTAGCCCATAGAAACAACACATTTCAAAGAAAAAAGGCAACTGTTCATCTCAGATATACAACGAAGTAGCATCAAACTTAACAGCTTATTAACCGCAGACTACAAATGCAGACATTATCTAGTGTGTTACAAGTTCTCGCCGTGCCTGACAAAAGAGACGGATCCAGAGGGCGGCGAGCCAATGCGGCTGCTCGTGCTAGATCCGCCGGAAATTCTCCCCAAGTCCAACAGCCAGGGAAGAAGATGCTCAGGGATTTGGGACTAAACCCTGTTACCCTGAAGCAATGGCAAACAAAGGAGCATTGAAGCAGCAAGAGGAAGAAAACGAGTCAACCCTTGTTAACCAATCAATTCTACTTCAAAACAGAATTTGGATTAAAAAAAAATACATCCACATATCTTATAGGACTCACATGTACCATGCAAATCTCCACCACTCATTTTCAAATATTCACACCTGATGTCAAGTTTGAATCAAATTTGCTAACAGCCAGTCAGTCTCAGATTCTGCTCTGGCCTTTTTTCCAGCCTGTGTATGGCCTTTAACAAAAAGAAAAAGATTGGGCCAAAACTTTAAAAATAAACCCAAGTAAGTAGTAACCCAACCCAATAAAGCAAATCTAATTTAGCTATAGGTCTTCATTTCTCAATTCATTCCCCAGCTCCCTGCACTCAAGACTGCATGCATGGTTCAGACTTCAGAGCAAGCTGCCAAGTCGACCGTGACAGTGTCCAAGTGAGTCGCCAAAGCTGCGCCTGTGCCACCAGTCCACCACAGGAGGTACGCTCTCACTTCTCAGTTCATTCTTTTGTCGTACTATTGTACTTGTAATTTGTGTGCTCATTGTTGCTTCAGATTTGCTTGAAATTAATTTAGTTTAGTTTAGGTATAACTTAAACTTGTTGTTTTGCAAGTTTTTGGTTATTTTTTGATTTATGCATATCGGATAAGTGGGGTTTAGTTAATTAATTTAGTTTATTGGTTAATTTTTATTTAGAATTTACCAATTTATTTAGTTAATTGAGTTTTGCGCTTCAAAAAAATATATATATAAATAAATAGACGAATCATTTAGTTTAGTATTGAAATTGAATAAACAATTATGGTTGTCTACTGATTAATTTTTTTTTTTTTTGTTTTACCAATATAAATAAATAAACGAATCATTTAGGGTTAATTTTTTTGAACCTAAACGAAAGCCTCCATCTAGTGGTTCTACTTCTAAAGCGACATCTAATCCAGCCACTACCGGTTCTAGTGCTAATGCGACATTTAAATGGTAGCCTCGAAATAGTTTAGTTTAACATCATTTCATTTCATTAAATGTTGCCGCTGACGGTCAATTATGAACCGGTTAACACTCCGTCCCTGAGTGACATCATCTAGAAAAGCAATGTAGACATGCATCACTTCAGGTATTTGGCATTTAAGCATGAAATGATTGTGAATTAAAGCAAAAAATATGAAAGGAAGAAATTAAAAGAAGAAATCGAAATAGCTAAAGCCTAAAGATTAACTTTTATCCAGATTATCACATCAAGCATCAATGAATGGTATGAGGAACACGACAATTCTTTTGCAGGAAGTTTGAAGTGGGATTAGCTCCGACGCAGTACGAAGATGATGGCAACACACACACAAACGAGAGAGAAAATATATATATTGACAAGAAGTTTTGATTATTTAGCAAAACAATTGTAGATCCAGAATGACTTCATTGCAACTATATCATTTTCATTTTCATAGAACCATTAGACTGCAGCAAATAAAACACACCTCTCTTGCAGCTTCCATGCTCAATCTACGTAGATCAGCATCTGTCCCTGTTACAGTTGATCCTTTACCAACAACTGGTTTCTTCTTCACCGTTGCATTTGACGTTGGGGCCTTAGGAGGTACACGAACATAACTGAAACCTAGACCCCGTCCAGTAGGGTCACCAACACCAGTAATCTCCAGACGCTCAATCTTCTCTTCATCCTGAATATCAAAGGTAAGATCAATTTCCAACTGCATGATCGTAAACATGATGGTTTCACAAGTATATTCTGACATAAGCAACCTAACATCCTTTAAATCAAGATGAAAGATACAACAAATTGGACGATCCAGAGCTGGAAATAATGAACACAGGAAATGTCAATTCACTTTCCATTTTCCTTTCTTCTGATAGGGGTAAGCTTTGGCTTTGTTCTTTTCCACTTGTTTTGGAGGAAAAAGAAGAGGGATGGTGAGAAGATGGGGCAGTGGGCAGGGAAAAAGACAAGACAGACCTCTTTTGTACAGGCAACAAAATTACTACTCAAATTCCATGGTGTTATCTGCAGTTCCCTCTCAATGTGTGATGCAGCAGCTAAAGCAATTGCTTCATCTGGCAGTTGATTCATTGCAGAAGAAAGCCCTGCAGGATGAGTCAGCCTAGTAATTCCCAACCGTCTAAGCCTGTATTGGCCAGCCTGCATGCTCTCGTAGGCACAAACCTGCAGCAATCAGAATAGAAGTAATAAAGTTCTACTTCTCTCATAACAAGGTTAACAAATATTCATATCTTTGGAGATATGATGGTCAGAGAAAAAGAAAAGGAGGCAGTAATCCTGCTTGGCATTTCAAAGCAAAACCCATCTCTTTGTGGTTTGAAACAGGAGTGATGCAGAAGAATAGCTTCTACATGCAATATAATTTAAATTTTAAATTTTGCTGACATCAATCATGATGCAACATGCAAACGAAAAGGGGGAAATTAACAATTGAACACAGCCTTTGAGACTTTATATCAATAAAAAGGAAAATGACAAACATGCATCTAAATACTAAAGCTAACTTCAAAATCAAACTAAAATTTGAAAGATTTTCTCATTCCTTATTTTCATTGAAAATGACCAACATGAATGACTCCTGAAAGTACCTAAACATTATCTGCCCCTCGCCCCACTTTGCCCTGAACTTTCAAGCTTCAGGCATAATGCCTGGCTGAACACGACACTGTTTTGGATGAAAAATAAAGGGAAAAAATTATGTGAAAAAGAACCTAAAAGCTTAAGTAATCACAGATAATTCTCTCTCTCGGACCAACCTCCGTAGCAATAAACCCTTTTGATGATTTATCTTTCGATATGGTCAGAGACAAAGACACCAAAATATCGACTCAGGCATATTTAAATTACTTGAATCTTGTTGACAATCCAACTATGTGCCCAACACAGTGCCAGTTGTGTAAGGCAGCAGGCAAATATAGAACATTCGCCATGACATCTTTTAGGACTTTACATTTCAGAGTAGCATGCCCATACGCTACCTTCTAGAAAGCTTCACAGCAACTATTTAAAAAATAAAAAATTCAAAAAGATTTGAAGACAACTTCGATTAATCTCATCCATTCTAGAAAGGATCAATATTAAATAAGTTCTACACTCTTCTTCAAGATTCGGAACCATACAACAGAACAATAGATAGCTAGCTATCATTGGAATACTATTAGTATCACTGTAAGTATCTGGTCCCTTCAGAGGGAGTAAACAAGTTAAAAAACTGACTCACATCTTCAGGCGTCACCATCCTCCTGATTTCTTCCTCGGAAGGGATGCGAGAATTGCGCCTCATAACCCAAAGAAGCTGCCCATTTGGTCCCCTCTGGTACATTGCACATACAGGAAAATAGTATTCATTTTAACAAACAGAACATCAAGAACGCACAACTTAAAGATATAATCACTCAACACAACTAAGCCATGGCATCTTTCTGCATTGTTCTTTAATCTCCAGATTTTTCTTCTTTGCCATTTATTTTCTTTTCTTTGTTTATTTTCACCTTTTGTCTTCCCAGTTTTGCGATTATCTATTTTTGGTTGCTTTTTTCCTTTCCTTTCCCCTTTTTTCTTCTTCAATTTGGGGGTTGGAGATTTTGAGAGGTTAATGTTGCATGATACCTGTAAATCAGCAATATTTTTCAATTGCTTCTAACTACAGCTTTCGGAGAAGCTGGGAAAGAGAGCAGACAACTCATCTGCACGTATGGAAGGATGCAAACCGCGCTTCTCAGCTGCATGGAACTCTCGATACACGTAAACCAGTAGCCTCTTCCCATGATATGACTGCACAATACCTTTTGCAGGTGACATTACCTCCATGTGAGGCTCCTAAAATTACAGAGAGAAAAACGCATTTTTGACATCAAGCAATCTCATTATATACATTTAAAAAATAGCGACACAGTGAAAAAATGCATGAGAAAATGATGATGCAAGCAACCTACACAAAAAATAAAAGAGATTAAATAGTTCCAAGTAAATGACATGGCTTTACAATTAGGAATGACACTTGTTTCCTGGTGCATCATCCTGAGAGAGAGGTGTCCGCACAGATGCCATTTAACATTTAGTTGTTGAGGTCATAATATCAGATAAAAGATTGAAGTTCAGTCCCAAGAAATGAAAATAAACAAACAATTGCTGATTAAACTTTCTTTTTGCTGATAACAAAGTTACAGTTACAAGTTATGTGCTTCCTTTCTTTTTCCCAAACAAATGAATGAGACCATGATTGCAGTGTACCTCCTGTGTTTGTGCTTGAGGGAAAGTCTTGGCCAATTTCATGTGTAAAGAGATAGGCACAACATATCCACGACAATGCAAAAAGAAGCGGAAAAACAGTTGAATAAACAATATAAGATCAGCTGAAATACTGGAAAATAAACACGCTGAATAAGGTGAGAAAGAAGTGTCCTTTATACTTTTGAGTGACAAGCAGTTAGCAATATGGAAGAACCTTCCCTGAGAGCCACAGCTTCAAATAGACACCCAGTGATTTGGACCTTTTGATCCATAAGTTTTAACTTCATATTAAGTTTTATACATAGTTCAAGTTTAATTAGGTTTCCTTAATGAATCTAGGCTCAGTATTGAATGTTCTAAAGGAACATGCAGCATCCAAGCCTGCTTAGAGCATAGGCACGCAAAAATGCATAAACAGCATATTTATCTACAAAGCACATGCCCTGCATTAAAATTGTTGTCTTTCTTTTAAAATAAAAAACTTAAAATAATATTAAAATAAGAAATATTCTTCCACGCTTTGCACTAAATTTGCTGCCTAAAAATCTTTGAAGATCGACCTCCACGCTGATTGATGATGCATGCTTTTTAGAACATCAGTTATAATTAATAAGTTGAGACTTGTATACATAAAATCTAATTCCTTTTTCGATCTGGATATGTCTTTACTTACACCTATGAACAATGAATTAGACTTCTCAATTATAAGGGTAAAATATGATGAAAATTTAATGAAATACAGTAAATGCAACATATCATATTTGATTTAAATGTATAATCAGAGATTGAAAATTCATTAGAAGATGACAGAACAACAAACTTTGGTAAGATGACAGAACAAGAGAATTTGGGTTTGGGGTTAATTTAATTCCAAAACACAGAAAACAAAGGAATTTCTGGGGACGGGGTAGAACAAGAGCAAATAATCGTTAATATTACCTGCTGTCCAACAACATCAATTCTGTCAATGCGCCTTATGGATAGTTTGCCTTTTGCAGACCGAACCAGTAAATAATCTGTGGATGACACTTTATGCTGAAATATTGGTGCCCTGTACATATTAGTTTCTAGGCATGATTGGCTGCAACCAGGTTTTATGTCTCCAAGGAAAGGAGACTTATCGGCAGGATCAAGTATGCGGACACTCCCCAAACCATGACTTTCATTACGCAGCTTGCTTCCCATTTCATCATTAGGGTTAGATTTCTGATAGTAAGTACAAAGTTTTGCACCCATGCCAGCATTCCCTAGGAGTAAAGGTCTTTCCTCGCAGTACCTGAATCAAGTATGTACTGAAACTAATGAACTTCCAAGGTTGGAGTAAGTGGTCAGAAACACACTTTTACAGTAAAAGACAGAAAATTAAGCTCCGAAGCGGGTGATAAGGTTTTAGCGAAACTAGATCATTTTAGGGCTTTGAGCAAAACACTAGTTTGTCAATTTGTTACAGCTAGTCAATTGTTAGACAGGGGAAACAATTTTCATTATAGCAGAAATCTAAAACATGAAAGGAAAAAAAGCACCTTACCCACACAAAGAACTATGCAGATGAAGGCTAACACAATTCGAGTTCTCAATAACAATCCACCCTACTACAATCGTTGGGTTTCATATTGAGAATAACATGTCATGGCCAAATAAGAACTCCCTTAGAAGTTTCCTAGCCGACATAAATCACCTAGTACGAGGAGGCACAGTTGCAGCCGAAAAAGAAAAATAAGAAAAACTGACTCCTGATTACACAGTAAACAACAACTGAAGGCAGAAAGTCACGCAGCAAAGTTGAGTGTGACAGAAATGCGCAAATACTAGGTAATACAATCTAGGACCTGTAATATTTAACCGTCAACTGAGGATTCCAAATAAAACATGAAAACAACAGAACGGATAAATTAAAACTTCAGAACCAATGCACTTATTTTTTCAAATTTATGGGAAAAATGACACTAAACCACCATAAATAATGTGCTCTTGACCAAGAAGGCTTCTAGCTTATTGCATGACCTAGTGTCTTCAATTTTGGATCAAAGATTCATTTGTTATCAAACAATTAAAGAGTTTCGCATTAATTTCCTATGCTGCAAAGAAATCAAGTAAAAGAAATTTTGGAGAATGTCGTAACATCGAAGCAAATGTCCTGTGTATTCACGACAATATCAGTTTTGTTAATGGTGAAGTGACAGCTCGGATTCACACTTCAAGCTTATTGGAGGCCTCAGCAATCCTCTCCTTCATTTATCACTCCCGCGGTTCTTTTTTTTCTTCTTTTTGGTAAAAGAAACACAGTTATTAATGTAACAGTGAGATACAAAAGAACATTCTTATTAGAATATTTAAATGTGCTGAGTCACGGCAGTGGCCAAGTTTCAATCATTTCTAATGATATCATTGTAGATAGACTAATGTCCATTTTTTACACCCTCATTTTAGCACATTGATATCTTGTAACTTAACTAACGCGCTGAGTCACGGCAGTGGCCAAGTTTCAATCATTTCTAATGATATCATTGTAGATAGACTAATGTCCATTTTTTACACCCTCATTTTAGCACATTGATATCTTGTAACTTAACTGCTTAACATACTTAGCTCGATAAAGCGTATACTCTGATAATTCTCATAGCACTCGCATACATTGGTTCTTTATATCGCGCAAAATTCTTGTGCTCTTTTTTGTCACACAACAGGCTTTAATCTGATCACATCGAGCGATAACTAACATTTTTACTTTTTTATTTTCTGCACTGATCCATAGTTAGGTTCATGACTTGTGGAACAAGCATTAGAAGGATCAGATGGTTCTCATTCAGACGTGGATGATTTAACCCTACGGCCAGCCCATCCATACCTTGACCAGTTACTATGCCCCTACCTTACTCTGGGTTGGTGATCAAGGATATGGAAAACAGGTACGGGCAATGAGACCCGAGGAAATCTCTGCACACCTCCATGATCTTTTGGGTGCTCTACACCCTCTTCCGAGACTGGAAGCTATCAGAAAATGTCCATTTAGTTTCTCTCTTTACATACGCAGCTGAAGAATGGAATCAACCCCCATTAAAATAAGGATTCTTGATCTCCGTTAGCGCTCATATCCTTAGTGCTTATACTGGACCATGTACACTCTCATGTTTTCACTAAAATGAACTTTTAACAACTCCAAGGTTGTCAGTTTCAACTCTGCTTTATATCATATCTTAACTAAGCTATGCCATCAGCCAACTGCAAGCACCAAACCTCACGCTGGATATGTCCAGTACTCCATGACTAAGGAAAAAGGTTAAGGAATTAAGGCAGAATCATCGTATGGGATGCTCACTATCGAGTACTGACACCACTTCTCAGTCACTACTTATCCATTACACATATCCTCAACACTTGTATACCGCTTTTTGAAGTGGAAACTGACCATTAAGGAGGCTTCGACTTGGCTGTCTCCGTTGGCATTGCGATGAGGTAGTGGCAATTGCGCGGTCGGTTGGTTTCAAATTTATATTAAGAGGATAGTGAAGACACACATTTGAACTGAATTGTTATTGATGTTAAGCAGATCATGGAACCACAGATGAGATTTTACACAAGAATAGGTTGGGTTATGTTGATATTTTTAATGAATTAGAAGAAGAAAGCAACAAGGTTTTTTAAGGACTGATATCACACTTTTGGGGCTTTGGGTCACCAGTAAAGAAATCCTCCCTATGGTCAGAGATTAATCCATGCAGAAATTCTATCCAGCACCAACTTAAGCATTTCTCTAGGAACCATGTCATATGTCAGGGGTATGTCCAGCAAAGTAGTTTTTAAGTACTTAAGCAGACGAGAGTCATTGTGGTTGTTGGTCCAAGCTAATGTGAGGACTGAAGTGGTTTGCTTTTTCCTGAAAAAATCTTTGATGGTACGATTAAAAGGTTATTGGGAGGTGAAAGTATGCTTTGAAAAATAAAAAGAAGTTACAACCTCAATGAAATTCTAGTAGATAATCATTTTGAAGAAAAATGATCTTTTGAATGCGCAGTCAAAAGATTTTTGGGAGGTGAAATTATGTTTTGAACAAATAAAGAGAAGGTGCTACCACGATGACAATCACATTTTTCAAGGTAAATAAGTAGCATGACACTCTTGCTCCTGATTGGTCATTATTTACTTTAGTCATTGGAGTTTATCTGTTTAATGGAAACCAATGCTTGCATGACCATTTTCCCAAGACAAATTTCTTTGCTATTAATGACCTCGTGACACTATTCATTTTTTTTTCATTTATTATTGCAACACACTGAAAGATTACCTATAGAAAGAAAGACTGAATGAATGAATGAATGCCTCCATCCAATTTTTCCTTAAGAATGTAATTACTAAACACGGTTGGGCTAGCAATGTTTACCTACCTTCTTTGTACTGCAGGTTCTTTCACAATCATCTTTAAATCCATTGTAACTCTATCAGACATTTAATCATTTCCTTTCTTTCACATATTTTCTCTGGATAATCACTCTTGCTTTTAGTGCCACTCGTCCAGTCAAAATAAACATTTTCGATCCTTAAAGAAACACACACTTCACACTGGCATGCCTAATAAAGCCTACAAGTAGATACATCACGATGCTAAATAAAAAGGTTTTTAAAAAAATACAAGATAAAATTAACACAAACAAGTAAGATCGTTCAAAGACTTGTAATAACCTTTATTTGATGCTGCTGACACAATCATGATGAAGTTAACAATAAAAGAATTAAAAACAGTTCGACACACAGTAAAACGAGCAGGGACATCAGATATAAACCTTTTTTTCACAAAATCACAATCATAGGCCGAAAGAACACACGATACAAAGTATGAGGAATAACTGTTACCTTAATTCACATAAGATGAGTAAGCTTTCAAGGATAAAATTTTTAAATAACAAGAATCTTGAAGACTTACTCCATCAAGAAAACATGTCCATCTTTCACTGAAAGATCGGATTTCTTCTTAAATGCCCCAGGAGGGCGCAGAGACCTGTTCTGACCAGGAAGCTTTTGCGCTCTGGGTAGTAGATGTATTTTTGTACGTATAAGATGCAAAATGGAGTTTGGACGGACATTTTGTTCTGCTAGAGATTTCTGATCTTCAAGCTCCATCCCCGAAAAAAATATTTTGACCGGCTCGGATAGTTTAAAATCTACATATTCGAAGAAACATCGAGTTTGTTTTCAGCATTTTATATAGATAGATAGATAGATAGATAGATTATTCGCACACGTAACGTACAACACAGACATTCGGAAAATATATACGGACATCACAATGATATAACAGCAGAAAACCGACCTAGCTTTTTTGAAGCTTTAGACTTAACTGACAAAATGGTTTCTTCAGCGTCCACATGAAGTTTACTTCCTTTGCCTCCCAAACTCTTCAGTATGACTTTCATTGGCCCCTGTGTAGGCAGCTTTTCTTGTTCCTTCAGAGCCACCCCAATATCATGAGGATACCATAAAGCTTTCGGACGGTGAAAATTGGCAATATCCTTGCTGAAGAGAATAAATCACCTCAACACTGAGTATAAATATTAATCTAAATCCAATGTAGATATGCAAAATAATAGTTTATATTCGTTTCAAGTAGCACTCAGGTAAGTAAATCAAATTAATGGGCACCTGAAACATAATCTCCTCACTCATGTTGCAATAATGGACAAACACGTGTGAGCATGTGTCGTTTTTCTAACTTACTGCAAGATATAACAATTGTGTACCAGAAGTTTTTGCTGAATCAATTATTCCTGCCACCACATCAAAATGTGGTCGAGATGGTCAATAAGTATACATTTCAATATTTTTGTCTTAGCAAAGGGAAGCTGGAGTCTGGAAACCTGAACTTAAGTAGACAGACCCGTAACATACAAATGATGGTCATAACTGGGATGACTGCATCATGGTTGGCAATAATTTCACTGAAAACTAGAAGATTGACATATAAATTCTCTGTTCCTGATTAACCACACAACTGGCTTATTTGGTGACAGAGACCAATTTTTTTTTTTTTTTTTTGACAAGAAACTGTACTTTTATAAAGAATCGAAGCAATACAAGATTACAGAAACAAAAGTGGACAAGCCATCCACTCAAAACTAGCAACAAGAATCTAGCAAGTGACAAAAAATCAGAAACCCAAAACTATGGGCTGCTGGTTAAAACAGTACAAAGAGAACTAAAAGGATCGAAGCGAAACACGAAATTTTCTAAGTCACTAAGAATCCCAGCTGCTCCAGCCCATAAGCCCGTGAAAAAAAATGATGTTATCCCAAATGTCGTCTAAGGGGCACTCCAAATTGAGAGACCAAATTTTATTATATCTGCCGGATTTTCTGGAGGAAATTTGACAACACACCTGACCAACAATTTATAACAGCGCCAAACAGTTTCTCAGAGATCTTTGATGTTCTCTCTCCTAGGTTTGATATTAATGGAAATTATTAGCTATAATTAAATAAAATAGGGACAGCTGTAAGCTGTTCAATGGTGGATAAATAATGTAGTGGCGCTGTCACAGAGATATTAACTAGAAGCCATGGAAATTGGGAATTAGGGAGGAGCCTGTACCATAATTAGTTCATAATTCCATACATGCAATTCTAAAAATTAAGCTGAACGGAGAAATTCAATTTTGAAACTGGGGAACAATTAGACAAGGGTAACCTCCTTTTCCTATTGGGTACACTATTCCTTGAATATTGCTTGCACTAATCTCTTCAAACAACGAAAACAGATACGAAACATTCCCACTTAATATGCATGTACGAATACATTTATGTCATATACTTCCACATAAGTACAAGTTTACATGCATACGTACATACACTGGCATGTTATAGCACACTAAAAATTCAGGCAACTACTATTAAGGCAGACCTAAGAAAGAGGAATGACAGAATGCATATCAGTGTCGCACCAAACTATATTTGGATATCAGCCTCAATTCACAATTAAGTTCTCCTTTGCTTCAGCTATTTCAGCAGTAAGAGTTGATTTTTGGAAGAATATGTGGTTGGAAAGTTATACATTGCATCAAATGCACAGATGAAAATGAGTTAAAGAAAAAGATGGACTGTGAAAGTACCTAGACCAAACAAGCTCCAACATAGATGATGCAATGACCAAAAGAAGTAAAAAGGACATTGACCCTTACTTGCTTAGCTTCACTTTCATAGTTTGCAGTCTAAGTGCTGGAACTGAATGCAAATTTTTATGATCAGTTCCCCGTTTGGAATGTGATCCCCGCTGCTGAGAAGATATCCTATTTGGATAAAATTTGTCATTTGCAATATTGAACCGGCCAGCTGATATGCCTCCATGACCACGTAGGTCAGGCGAATCCCCGCTGCTGGGCATTACAGAACGTGCCATGACCATAGCACCGGCATGAAGCCAAAGGTTCTTTGCACTCTTATTATCTAAAAGCTCAAAAAGCATCTGCTCATCCTGGAGGTCAAGAATTAGCTTTGGCTTTGCAATGGATTGATTTGGTTCCCAAACAATATTATCTAGCCACATTCCTTCCACTATATCCCTATTCTGCAACGTGAGGTTGCTAAAACGCCTCATGGTATCACTGCAGAGTTTCACTTTAGAAGTTCCATTGTCTCCAGAATCTGTGTTCTTGTCATCCATGTCTACACTTGACTCCAACCTCAAAAGTTGGGGATGATATATACTTCTGATAAAGGAATGATCTCCATGCTTGGAAAATTTTTCTGCAACAGAACCACTATGCAAAAAAGAACGATGATCCTTTTCATAAAGTTCACTTTCAGGTTCTAGCTGGATAGCTTGTGCTCCTGTCTCTAAAACCCTTTTCTTATCAGCCAACAACTCAAAATCAGATCCAGAAAGCTCACAACACTCACCAACATCTCTCAGAGATGGAGAGTTATTCCAGATAATTTTGTCTTCCCAATCTTGTTGATCAAGTGGGTATAGTTCAGGTAAAGAAGGTCGAGTCCATTCAGTAAAACTATTCAGAGATAAATCCTCTTTCATTGGTTCAGCGCTGAAACAAGAATCTTTCCTATGATCATCAACTGTTAAAGCAACCTTTTCATTTCCCTGAGCAGTTGAAAAATTTTCTGACTCCAGTGCATCATCCAACATGGCAATTTCGCTTTCAATTACATGGGCTTCCCTCATCCCCGAACAATGTGGCCCAGATTCCTTCAAGAAGTTTTCTTCATCTTCTTCAACCATACAGCAGGCATCCTGGGGCTTGCGCCTCTCTGCAAGAATGAAAAAGTAATTATGCAACCATGAGCCAAATTTTCCGTGAAGTATCAATGCTAGACACTCCAACAGATTGCACTGATCAGTGAGGTTGACAAGAAACTTGAATGCCAAAAGGTTTTGGCATTAGCCTAAATTGAAGAGAGCACAATATATTATTTGATTTAGTTAAGTTGTTCTATTATACAACAACATACCTTTGGGAATAATGAACGGATGGTCCCTTTTCACTGCTTTCTTCAGCGGCTCATGAATGCCAAAAATTTCAGAAAACTTTAAGATTGCCATCCCATCCTCCATGCAAAGAATAGGAAGTGGTGCTGAACAGCCATCATCAGCTGGCTCTTCAGAAGCAGGCTGTTCATCCTGGTATATAATGTACAGTAAATGACATTTATAAGTACCACAATCCATGCCAACATATAGGTTTTCACATTTTGAAGTTGCAAGTAGACATATCTATACTAGAATACTTGGAAGAGATGGCCTAACCACCACCAAGGGTGGCAACGTTTGTGGTTGCTAAGAACGTTCCATAGCCCATTAATACCTTACTTCCAAGTCTTCTTTCATTTTCTTCGCATTACTGAATACCTTCCTTTCAAAATAAAAGTCTTCTCTATTTTTTTTTTTTTTTTAAGTTTTATGAAAGGAAAGAAAGGAAGGAAAGGGATGGCAATTCCTAATGGCTGTGTGTGAAGGATACTGCTTCAAAAAAAAATTAAATAAACATAGCCCATGATAGCCTTCACTTTTTTACTCATTTTTATCCTTTTTTTAAATTTAAATTTGGTCAAATCACTCACATCCATATATCTCGTGGGACCTACATCTACTACACAAATCTCCACTATTTAATTCCACTCATTCTATCTCCTCTTTCACATAAAAAAAACCATAAAAAATTATAAAAACTTCAATCCTATCGTGGACATAATGATAACAAGTAAAATAAGAAAAAAAGAGGAAGCAACACTCAAAAAGCACCAATTGGCTGGCAGAGAAAACAAATGCTTCAGGAGCTTTGAGCTATAATCCACACGAGTGTTTCAGGCAAAGCAAAGGTTTTTATAAACAGGCATAAATGAGAGGTCAAGAAATGGTTTGCGGATGTGCATGAGGAAAACTCGTTTGAAAAAAATGTCCAAGTGTTTATAAACATATGTTTCTCGAAAAAAGCACTTAGTGAAGCATATGCTTAATCATTTGAGGCCAAAAAGGTAGAGGGTCTAAGGTCAAAGAGTCAAACCAGGTTGAGCCGAAACCAAACGAGTTGTCAAAGGTAGGTCAAATTTTTGTTAAAAGAAGTTTATTTTCAAATATACAGACCACAGAAAAAAATAAATAAAATCAATAAACTTGGCATTATTTAATTTTCTTTCTTTAGCTACAAGATGGGAGAATGTAGCTATAAATTGCTTAAATATTTACGTATCTTCACACTTATTGTAAACCACAGGCAACTATTTATCTTCATGCTTCTCCATTTAAAATAAATAAATAAAAGAAAAGGCAAAGTGTTAGCGGACAAGCTCTTAGCAGCAAGATAGAATAAGTTAGAAGGAAAAATTATATAAAACTTGATATGATATTTTTTTTTTCCTACTCTACTTCTAAAACATCTTTAAAAAAAGGTGGTTCGCATTTCAAGTTCAATATTTTTTTAAACGATTTAAGAGTTCTAAGAAAAACTTTGAACTATTAAATAATAAAACATATAATAGGGTAATCTGCAACTTCTCCCATCCCATATCTGCTAGCGTAAACAATCTCATTGACAAAGTGTTGTATAAAGGTGGTCAAAGAAGGTAAAGTCTTCAAATACCAGGTCGAGTTTTTACAATTTTAACCTTTTGTTTTTACAAAGAAAACAAGTTTCCATTTTCACAAATTGGAGAAGCAGGGCAAATGCCAGATTGCCTGCGACCCGGCTCAACCGGACGGCAGACAGGGTTTCTACTAGTCCTTCACTTGTCCGGTTTTAGTCACCAAGTTGACCCAGCTTTTCAGCCGGTACACAATTATTCAATCAGGACCAGACGGATTCACTCTGGTGAGGCCATTGGAAAAACCAAGATTTTGCATTGAATACTATTTTGATATACAGATTCTAACCTCTGGGAAGGCAACCATTTCAGCATCCAAATTTTCTGAGAAAAGTGCATCTCTAAAAAGAATGTCTTCTTCGAGATCTTTCTCTTGTGATAGCACTTCATGAGTACTATTTCCCTCACCTGCAAGTGTACGTTGAAGTTGAAGGCTTAAGAAAATGAATTTGATTGCAACAATCATTTTGATAGAGTGCTTTTCTTACATTAATAGGGTTCTGAGACTTTCTATTGCATGAAACAAGATAGTAAATCGTAGTAATAATAGTGATAAGACAGCAGATGGATTCTTAACTTTCTCTTTAATGTTTTGGCCGGCACTTCCAATAATGACAAGAATATACTTTTTGGTAAATGGGAATCATATTAAATATTTTTATCTTGACAAGTGACCCCTTTATTATATCGTTTACCATTATATTTATCATTCAACATAGCACATTTCTCTAATAGTGTGCTCGAAGTTTTTTTTTTTTTTTTTTGAACTAAAAACTAACTTTTTAGGTTAAATTGTGATGGCAACCAAGACGCGTGCGGATAATAATAAGAAATGATGTTAAATGTGTGTTTAATATTAATATTTGACTTTGACCTAAAAATGTTAAAATGAACAAAGGCTAAGTACTCCTTGAAAAGCAGGGCAACTGCAATACCATCAAAGCCCTATTTTCAATTTAACACATCCTTTGCTGCCATCATTTGAAGCAATAAAAGTTAAAAATAGATGCATGTAAAAAAAGCAGATCATGTGCAGTTAGGGTTGGACATTTAAACCACAAACCGCCGACCCGAACCGACCCAAACCGACCCGAGTCAGTTTGGGTTGGCGGTCAGGTCAGTTCGGGTTGGAAAAATCCAACCCGAAAACCAATCGGTTTGCCAAAAAAAAAAAATAAAATAAAAATAAAATTTGCGCAGTAACCGAACCGGCCCGAGTTGGGACCCGTGCCAACCCCTATGTGCAGTATGCAATACACTTCATCGTAAAACATATACGCATGCCTAAACTGCACACATTTACATAGATCGCAACACACCTGAAGAGAGTAATTGTAGAATTAGATGCATTTTTTTTTCTTTTTGAAAATAGAATTAGATGCATTAAGCGTGTGTTCGTGTACACTTTTTTTTGCTTAAAATTTTCCTAAAAATGAACTTTTGTATAGATAGTTGTGGGGGCCACAAAATGTGTGGATAATAATGAGTGATGATTTGAAATGTGTGGTTAATATTAATGTTTGATTTTGACTTTTAACAGTAGATGATTTTTAGGTAAAAATAAGTGTGGACGAACACATGCTAAGTCAAACTTTGAATGGGCTCAGGAGAGAGACCATTTGCAGTTACCCTACGAACTATATAATCCTGGTTCTATTCTTCTCATGAAATGAAATAAAAATCCAATTCCTACAAGAAGAATCTATAATGCACTTTCAGGAGTAGCACAATCTTACCAAATTTGCGAAAAAAATAAAAATATAGTGATACACTAAATTGCACAACCAAATCAACAAAATAAAATGCATATACAGAAACTTCATAGGCAAAAAACACATATGTATGCTTAGAGAAGGCAAAAACCCATCCCACTCAGAACCCAGCCAAGGCCCAACCCTACGAAGGTGGAAGAAATCCGCCCATTTTACAAGAATAACAACAAAGTTTATATAGTCATAACTCATTTACTTTTTAGAGCCTTTTAGTCCTGATATAAATCCTCAATCCATATTTAACCTAAAAAGAAAATGAAAGTAATTTACTCAGCACAACAATCGGGGTAGTTTGCTGACCCAACCAACCTGCCACGAAATAGTCATGCCTCATCATGCGGTGCGAAATTTGGCAGGTCCAGAAACAGGAAAATCACGGATGATTTTACATTTAAAAAGAGAGAAATCATTGGACATGCCGATAAAACGGGGCTGCACTCACACACACATGCCTTGGCCCCCACTATTGATACTTCTCAATTCAACTGTTTTCTTTCTGATCTAGTTAAAACATTAAGGGAAGAATCTAACAATGATCAACCTTCAAAGAATCTGAGTATACATGTGATGCCCTTACAAATCCCCATGCACTCAGAAGCACCAAATTAACAATTGAGCGACACATGATGTTCCACATTTAAGCCGCAAAATATAAGATTATGGAATATACAAATCTCAAACACAAAATATCTTGATGAAAATAATGCAAATAATATTCTATGATTCTATCTACGGATAACAAAGGTTATGAGCAAGAAATTTAAACCTGGAAAACGAGAATGTCCATCTTCTCCACTATTTTCCACCTCCTTGGGTTGATTTTCATCTTCATCTTCGTCGTCATAATTGTCATCGTCATAGAGAGAAGCTGCCTTCTCCAAAGTAGATGCTGAGACTTCTTTAGAAAGATAACTCCTCCGCAGATAGTCCTCCTCGGTTGCAGCTTGGACTTCTGGTCCTTCATACTGCTCATCAATATCTTCATAATCAATAGCATCTTCTGCCTTCTCATCATAATCTAGGTGAGATGAAGGTAGAGAACAACACATCATCAGAAACCAACCTCACTAGATGAGGACAAAAATATTTTTTTCCTCACATGTTGCAACACTAAACAACACCCCCAAAGTGAATTCCCAATAAGACTGACTTTTAGGTAGATGCCTATTACAAAAACAGCAACATTGCAATACTAAACAACACCCCCAAAGTGAATTCCCAATAAGACTGACTTTTAGGTAGATGCCTACTACAAAAACAGGTGGAATAAAAGGACTAGAAAGTAGGGTGTTGTCATATGGATACTCATCAAATGCCATTTCTCAATCCTGATGCCCTGTGATTCTGTGAAAGATAAATTTTGCAAAACTAAAACAAGATAAAAGTGGTTTGATATGTTCCCCTCCAAATCATTCAAAATAATATTACATGGAGACTTAAGCCAGCTTTTGCAAACATAGAACTATTGCATCCCTACTCCACCTGATCTTATAACATTGGTTGTATATAAATTGTAGCGGTAACATTTATTCCATGAAGAACCGAGATATTACCATATTTGAAGCATGTTAATAAACTTTGGTTAATATTCTCATACCCAGTCCCCAACTCATGCAGAGGAGGGTGTTGTGCTAGGTTAAGAGCCACAGAGAATATGTCGTGGATACCTGCAAATTAAACAACTACATAATCTAGTGGTCATCAGTACATAACCTCACCTTCATCGGCAGAATCAGATGGTGCACGTGGCAACTGTACCGACAACTGAAATTTGAGGACAAGAAGGAAGCATCAGTGTCAAAACAAGAGAATAAGATTATACAGGAATGTTCATCTGTAAAGTGAATCGATGTTTATACCACAATATCTGTCAATAAACGCCATCACAGTCTATTAATTACATCTACAAGCAATAAGTTCCAAATAAATCAAGATCATATGGCTAGATAAAAAATTGAGACGCATACATCAATCTCTCTCAGGGATGACATCCCAAGCTTGTCCAATGCAGAGAGATGCTCTTTTGCATCCTGAAAGGCGAAAATCATAATCATAATTTAGCAAGACCATCTATGTTTCTATCTAATGCTGGAAAACGAATAGAGTTGAACAGCAAAGTGTGCATCACAATTCTGTCACCGATTTCAACTGTAAAAACTAAAATACTCCAACTCTAGAGATGGTACAATCACGTATGACAATCATCCAGGATAATGCTCTACACACATATTAATAGCTAAAAGACATAAATTTTCAGCAATTTTCACTATAAGAGAGATATTAGGACACCACTCTCTAGTCTTTATCTCACAATATAACCAGGAAAAAATATATATAAAGAAAAGTAAGAGACTCAGAATAGCGACATTACAAGTTGCCTTGCACAATACCACAAACACAGATGACTGCTGGAGGAATTCCACAGATTCTCCACCAATTTACTTGTTGAACTGTCTCAAATAACTATTTTACAGCATATATACATGGTAAAACCATGATACCTATTAGGCAAATAGATGATGAACTACAAGAAATTGCAGAAGGATCCACAGATATACAAAGACAACAACAGATTGCCATCTATTTTCCCTAAGAATGAATGAAAGAAATGGCAGTGCAGCACATTGAACATGGCCAATTTTTTAACATAAAACCAAGCATCATACTTATATTCTCGTGCAAATTTAGTGTTAACTGTTAAAGGTGTAAAGATGAAACTTGAAATTACACAAACAAAATACGTGAGCTTTCACCTATCCTCGCATGCGCACATATATATACATATGTATAACATATATAAATATATATAATATATATATATATAATATATATATAAAGGGACGAGAAGAAGTGTTTCTTCATTATCCTCGGAAAAAAAATTAATAATAATAAATAAAGAAGTTAAATTAACAATCTAGTTTGATTTAACCAACGTGAAACAAATTTTGCAAATGATAAGAGGAAATACAATTTATAAGAAAGGATAGCATAGGAAAAGGACAAGGAAGTCCTTGCATTTTTTACTACAATAATAATAATAATAATAGATCACCTCGTCAAGGTAATCAGCATCCAGATCACCGGAGCCATCCACATTGCCAAACATGAAACCCAACAGACTGTCACCTCCAGCACCATCCTCATACTCATCGTCGTCATCTATAAAATAAAACCAGATTAGTGGTCTGCTAAATCAATGTTCCATATAGGACAAACAAAGACATGAAGCTTTTAAGTTTGTAATTTAAAAAGGAGTCGTAGGAACTAGAAAGGAAAACCATTCCTACATCTGTGCTTACTAATACTTACTAATACATTAAACCACTATCGATACGGATCTTAAGTTCATTGTAACACTTACAAAGCATATTGGGTTCCTATTAATATATAAACATATACAGGCACCTAGTTGCACTCAATCCAACTAATATAAATTTGGGCACCGAAAACCAATCAAGAAGAGCTTAGGCATGCATGATGATAAATGGCAACATCTGATTCTAGACATCCCTTCAATTGCTTGTCATGGGATATACAAAAAAGTTTGCCATTGAAGAGGAGCATTTTCTCATCCACGTAAACCTTTTTCTTTTCATTTCTATTTATTCCTAACAGGCTGCCGAGGGATGGGAGTGTGGATGTGAGACAATAGACACGTTCGTCACAAGATAGAGAGTAGAAAATAATATATAAGTAGACATCGACATTTTACGGAAGTAGAAAAACATTCTTATTCCAGTGCAAATTGGGAAATTGGTGAAAAGGATAATACACCTTCGTCACGGCCAACGTGAGATGAACTACCTGACTCGTATCCCATGTGCAGTTAAAAATTCTGCAAATGCAAAAGCACTTTAATCAGAAAGGCCTACAGGTCAAACAACAGGTACTTTTCTTTACATAAAGTGCTATAGTAGGACATAATCCTTTATCTATTTCTTAGGGGGAAAAAAGAGGGAATAAACAATTTACACGTACACTTCACTGGGTTCAAAAAGCACACTTTTGCGTTCTCATAATACCGAGTACAACAACATTGAAAGGAAAATAAAAGTTTAGCCTTTTTGGAACAAACCAGAACCCCTAAGGACTCAATTTTCCACAATCAAAAAAAGGACTTCAATAACTATCTAGTAGCAACTTCAAAACTCCCATTTCTTACCCAGCACACACGGTAAACCCAACAAACATTGAAAAACCACATCCTAAAGTATAAAAATAAATATATAAGAATAAAAGCACCCCTTCAACCTAAAACCCTAAAAAGAAGCAATTACAGTACTCCTATTTGAGGGAGATACTTAGCTAGCCATAAATAGCTTATCCATGATTACCCCAAGTATAAGAAATGAGAGACAGAAACCACAAAGAAAATTTCAAGATAAAATCTTGAAGCACATATAAGCATTTCAGGAAAAAACGTAGCAGCTATTGACTTTGGTGATGTGAAAAATGAGAAATCAGAAGAAGAAAGAAAGACATGGATACACTTGTGGATAAACTTGTTCAGAATCTCGAAATCATTGTATGACAACTTCGTTATCCATCCTAAAATTATTATCTTTAATCCACCAATTCAACAAATAACGTAAAATAATGTGTGCAACCGTGCAATTGATTCAACATACATCGCCATGTGACCATATGCAATTGAATCAACAACAGAGTGCAATTCCACTTGCTTTTACCAACAATACAATGCCTAAACTGCTAAACACAAAACATACTCGCAAAACTAAGTTGAACTGCTGGGTATGCAAAAACAAATTGCATATCCATTAGAATTGCACTAATGTTTCTTATTTTGTCACTAATTTGAAAGCAAAAACCACTAACTTTCTGTCATTAACTTTCTGTCATTCTGATTATTTATATAAACTTCTACAAAATCTAAATAAGCTCACTCCGCATATCCTTCTCTCTATACAACAGCAATGGCATGTCCGAGACTTTCTATTGAACTGAGAGAAAGTATGAAAATCATAATATAATAAGATCTATACATAAAATATGAATTATTTAATCATATTATTCATCAAAATCAGGGATGTGACGCTTCGAAGCATAAAACTCATCTATACTGGATTCTGTTTCTACGCAACCACAATAATTATTTTAAAAGAGGGGAAAAAAAAAGAAAAAAGAACAACCAAGACGACCACCAACGAGTTCAACCAAAAATAAATAAATAAATAAATAAAATAAAAAAGAAAGCACGATAAGAAAAGAAGTTTGCCACTGAATTATAGTTAGAAGACCAGACCAATTTCGGCTCATTCATCAAGCCTAATGGGGAAAAAATGTCAAATCAAAATTAGAGAAGAATGAAGAAAATACAGAACAAAATGAAACCAACTTACCATGGATGCTAAATTTTTCACTTATTTTTTCAAGAACAGTGTAGAAAATACCCAATTAATTCAGTATCATCCAAATGATCCATTTTTGAAATTTGAAAACACAGATAAACAAAACAAAAAATTAATTATTGAACTAAGCGTAATATCTTGTACAAGGACATCCTCAATCTTGGCAAGCAGTGGCAGAAAGTCATTCTCAAAATAAGGGGCAGAGCCACCCGGGGCCGATGGCGGGCAACTGACCGCAAAGGAATTTGGACTGGACATTTTACCGAATACACTTGAGACAGACGGGGAGGATAAACCCATAACCAACAGCAAGAATTTTTTTTTTCAGTCAAATCGCCGTTGCCACAGGAAGATTAATTACCATCTAGAAACAACACCTCAGGAAAATAAAGAAATTCAGCAATGAGTATGATACTAATTAGTATCTACCTTCAAATTTTTCGTTGAAGAAAAAGTCGAGTAGATATCACTGCAACAATTGATAGATATATATATTGGCGCCGAGTGACGAATACGCCTCCTTCTCAAACAGCTATGATTGAAGCTCAATGGGAAACCATAGCCAAATCTATCGTTATTGTTATCGAAGGGGAAGAGAGGGAACGTTGATCTGTATTTATAGAGTTTATTATTGAGGGAAATTTGCATCTGTCATCCTCACCTTTGTGTCGGTTGTAATTTAATCCCATTGTTTCATTAATTGATGGCTAACGCCTTGTTCCATGCACATTATTCACTCGAATTTTGTGTAAAATTCGTAGTTAAAATTTGGAAAATATATAATGAAAAATATAAATGTATTATTAAATTAATATTTGAATGAGGAAAAATGATAGAGAAAAAATATATTTAAGTTTTAAAACCTTAATGTGTATAGAATAAGCCTAAAATTGCATGTGATATAAAAAAGGAAAGGTGCTAATGTCCATTTACTTTTCTCGTATGTTCTTCACAACAATTTTTAAAAAAATTTCTATCTCCTCCTTTTCAATTCATATATAATTATTTTATATTTTTTAATACACTATCTCTCATTTTCAATCACACAATCTACATATAATTCGAGTAAACAAAACTTACTAAAAAATTGTTGTGAATCAAACATACCCTTCATTTGCAAAAGCTCCTAGTCAACTGCTCGTAATCTAACTATATATAAATGTAAAAGAGTCATCTAGGCAAAGTGCCTAGGAGGCAGTACCATATTTGGCTTTTTTTAAAATTAATTGCTTTTATTGTTTAATTTATTTTATTTTCCTTATGTGGTGTTGTTTTTCTTATTTTACTCTTATATATATTTTTATATATTCTAATTTTTAATTAATTTATATATATTGTTTAATTCTTTTATATTTAAAGTTGCATGCATTAATGAAAATGTGATAAGAAATCAAAGTTACAATTTACAATACTTGTTAAATTAATTCTAAAAATGAGAATTAATATTTTTTATATACATTTTAATTTTTTGATATTACATTTTAATTTTTTTTTTTGAAATCTATATATATATATATATATATATATATATTATTTTTATTAACGAAAATTAAAGTGCCAACTTAACACAATGCTACGTAACTTGTGGTTTTCTATTTTAGAAAAAAAAAATTATGTCTTTAAAAAATTAAGCAAAAAACCTTTTTTTTATTGGTACCATGTTAAAAGAGAAATTTTAAATAGCTTTCATAGGTAATGTGTATTAAGTGATTCAAATAGTGAATGATTTTTTTAGAACCAAATAGTGAGTAGTTAAATAATTAAATTTATAATTAATTATAAAAGAAATAGAAAAAATGATAATTTTCATATCCCGTTTCATTATTTCGCAAGCTCTTGAAAAAATAATTGTCAAAATTATCATTTAATCATCTATTTTTTTTCAAATTAAATTTTCAATTTTTGATATTTAGTATTGCACACATTTGTGATTTTTAAATTTTTTTCTCAATTATTCTTAACAAATTTTTATTACAGAAAAATCAATATATAGAGTTTCACCTATAAATACTCTGTATATGGATCTTATCATTTCATATAATCCACATTTCATAAAGCCTCCAACACTTAATATTCTAAAATCTGTATTCAAAATATCATTGTGGCTTAGCTACTGGAATGGCGTTGATGTTAAAAATTTTGGAAAATTTTTTAATAGGACTACTTCTTTTTGTTCAACTAAATATTGTCTAAATTTTGATCCCACCTATTTGGTATTGCCTAAAATCATCAAGTACAACAACTTATTTGACTTTTTTTCTTGTAAGATAATTGTTCGGACTAAAATTTATAAACCATTATTGAAATCTATAATATTATATATATATTATTTTTTGTTTTGTATTATTATTTTTTTATATAAATAAATCATTTTAATTGTCCCGTACATTGCACGAGACAAGGCAAGTTTGCCAAAAATTCCAATGACAGTAGATTAATTTCAATTGTTTTAACACTTCAAATAATAATGCTCCAATCAAAATTACCCGCTGTTAAAAAAAATAAAAAATCAAAATGAGAAATCAAAATGATAGAAAACACATAATTGATGAGATATCGTATATTCTAATTTAAAAATCCATCTAGAAATTAAAACTATTCCTCCAACGTAACATGCGAATATGGTGGTCGAGGGTTTGAAACAAAAGATTAGCTATAAAGCAAATATCTCTAAGAGAAGTGCAAGGCCCGTCATGAGATTTAGAGGCCTTTAAGTGAATTTTTGTCGGAAGCCCTTTATAAATATTTTTTCTCCCAAAAAATTATATACACTAATTTCAAATAAAAGCTTTTGCTAAATAAAAAATTTCAAAATTATAGTGATAATAATATAAATAATCAAGAAATTAGGATTGAACTCTTTCTAATTGAATAATTAGACTTTTATTAAAAAAAAAAGCACCCTTCCTACAAATTTTGGAGCCCTGATTTTTTGGGAGCTCCTAAGCAGCTGCTTAAGCTATTTAGATCCAGGATCAGCTCTGGAAAAGTGCTAGTGGTGCAGTGATTGTTTTGGGGCAACCACGACGGCTGCGTGATAGATGTTGCTAGCAGTCAAGTGTTTTGGTTCTTGAGGTTGGGGTTGGAGTAGAGGCAGCAGGCTATTAAAATTTATACCCTTGTTTTAATTGTTTATTTGTCAATAAAACAAAAAAATCAAAAAGAAAAAAAAAAGAGAGAGAGAGAAAAATAGTTGGAACATGTATCCGAGAGCTGTCACCACCAATTCAGAAAGAACCTTATTATTCATGCATGAACGGTGCCAAAACTCCAGTAATTATAAGACACGTTAACATTGTTTGATATTATAGATAGGACTACTAACTATGAAGAAGGATCGGGCAAATAGATAAATAGATAGTGTTACAAAATTATAGTGTGCACTCATTAGTTTAACTACTAGTCTTTCACCCATACGATACAGAGAAATTAATTGTGAAATTTTATAAATTTGTATAATTGATCCACAACTCCCAATATAAGCTTGTACTAAAAGAGTAGAATATTTGTATGTTTGGGAGATAAATAATTGATACAACTACCAATATATATAAGCTTAATGTATAAATTCTTAATCATCTTTTGAAAAATATAAATCAAGCAAAAAAAAATGGGTATTATGAGATATTAATAACACGGCTTAAAGATCTATACAAAGTGAAATTCAAGTTCCAAATCATAAACGAGCATGGAAGAATGAATTATGAGAAAATAAGTGACAAAAAAGAATTAAATTAACAGGGCTCCAATCACATTAATATATATACTTACAATAGGAGACATAAATCATTCTTATTTCTTAATAATCATTATTACTGAAAAAAACACAAGAAGAAATTAAGAAAATAGCATACAGGTATATACCCGCATTAGGCCTCCTCATCTATATATCTCCCGTTATTATGTCGGGCACAAAATATTTAAACAACATAAAAAGGCCATATTTTCGTACATAGTAATTTTTCCGTCGTATGCAATACTAAAAACAATTCGTCAAAGACTCAATGGAGGAAAAGGGACGAATTAACGTGGGGTTTCAGGAACCAATGGTGTATAACGATTCCATGTATTCGGTCGCCCTACTAATACATTTACAAGGCTCGAGGAAGATAGAGCGACGAGAAAGAACAGATGATCAACTTATAATTAAGAAGCCATAATTCAATACAAAATTATGCCTTGTGATTTGCGAGATGAAGTTACATAGCGTGTGAAGAAATTTTGTTGAGAGAACGTAAGGAATTGAGAAAGCCCTTTGGTTGTGCTTGTTTGATGAGTGCAGTTAGGGCTACTGCCTTAGTGGGACACAAAGGACCCCATTGCATTGGATTTTACGACTCTTTCCAACTTCGTGACTATACATTGTCTTTAGATGCATGCTGTCAATATGGGTAGGCTACAATCGAGATCATACCAGCCATTCGAGTCTAATAGAAGAGAAGAAACTTTAGACGATGACTTTGACAATGCTTTTTAAATTTAAATTTCACTCTATTAAATTAAATGATAGTTTTGAAAAAAAAAAAAAAAGGAAAAAGCTACCTAAAGGACAGTGCCACTACATTAGAAGTGTTAGATTGGATTTAATTTGTCAATCTTGTTATGATAATTTTCTCATAAAACCAGAAGTGTCAAAAGAAAAAATGAAAAAGAAGACATGATTCGGGGTACTCTTCCATACTTTTTAGACATGTTGCTATGTTGTTTAAGGGCAGAGATATATATGTTATGCAAAATCACGATGGATTAATGATAAAATCATATTTTGTCAAGAAAACAATAAAATCATGTTGGGTTATCTGAAATATATGATTTAAAATAACAATAAATTAATGTCAAGTAATTGTGGTTTTGATCTGGTACCCACGTGGGTATCAAACCCACACCACATCATCACATAAATTTTTTTTTTAATCTACGTTAAATCATATCGATAAATAGTAGATAATTGGCGATGGGGCCTCACCACACTAAATTTTTTTCCCTGATTATGGCATGTAAGGTGTCACGTTAGTCAATCAACACTGCAAGTAATTGTCACATGCATTACCATGATGAATCATCGATCGCCTCTGAATAACATTAATCTTTAGAAATTTCATTTAATTTTGTTTCACAAAATGTGGAGGATCAGGCAAAAAAGATGGTTTTATAAAATGAATTATTCAATTTATAATAAGTTGGCACAGTTTGAGAATTTGTATGCAATATGTTTACAAAATTTGCTGACAACTCAAACATAGGCTCTCCTAGTTTGTAACAATGAGAAACAATATAATAGCTGACGAATAAACAATTAGAAAAATGAAATTATTACATGAACAATTTTTACTAGGGCTGGGCAAAATAACCACCAAACCGACAAACCGACCCAAACCGACCGACTTGGTTCGGGTTGGGTCGGTTTTTTAGGCAATCGGGTCGGTTGGTGGGTTGGAAGTGGCTAAACCGATGGTGGTTCGGGTCGGTTGGTGGGTTGGTATTTTGTCGGGTCGGTTAACCGACCCAACCCACCCATATTTAAAAAAAAAAACAGAAAAAGAGAAAGAAACTAAGAAAGGCAAAAAAGTTGTGACTTTCGCGCTTGGCATTTCACAATTCATGACTTTAAAGTTTAGTTCTTCATTCAAGTGATTTTAATTATCAAAGTTTTTTGTCTCACTCAATTCAAGATTCCACTTTTTCTGAAATGGAAGTTGGACATAATGGCTATCTCAATTTTTATTTAGCGACTTAGCGTTATGGGATTGTAATATGAGCTATATATTTATATTTGCTAACTTTTGTTATTGGACATTGATTTATGTTTTAGGACTTTGAATTATTTTGTAATTCCATCGTATTTTGTGGTTTAAATTGTTAAATATGACTTAGAGAAAACATGTTGCGAGATTCATCTAAAAAACCGAAAAACCGACCCAAACCGACCCAAACCAAGGTGGTTTGGGTTGGTTCGGTTTGGTGGATTGGGTGGTCGGTTTCGGTTTGTTTTTTTTGCAAACCGACCACCGGTGGTCGGTTTTGGGTTGGGTCCAAAACCGACCCAAACCGACCGACGCCCACTCCTAATTTTTACACATTGATTTATTGGGTGAACTGTGAAGGCAGTGAAGTGGACAGAATTTTCAATCGGTTCATGGCTTTCCAGTTGATTCGGCTTACTTTGTCTAATCTCAATTTCGGAACCCTCATTAAAGCATGATGATATCAAAGTTTTTCACCATAAAGAAAAGTAGAATACGAAATTTGTGGGTGTAATCGGAAAGATATAAATTGTTAATACAACTCCCAATATAAATTTCGTTATAAACTTTTAACCATCTTTTAGAAAATAAAAATAAAAATCAAGCAAAGAAAAGAGAAAAACAAATAATCTTGCTTCTCTGATTTCCCCGGAAAACAATCCCTAGGTGGGTCTATAGATAGCATAAGTTAATATTAAATAATAGAAGATGATATGTGTAACACAAATGTGTTCATATAATTGCTCAAAGTCTAATGAAGAGCATAATAAAATTACAATTTTACCCACTATGTTAGACGGTAATCTCCTTATTAATAATTTGATATATACATAGGCATTTATGTACGTATCCCTTACATAGTTTAAATTATGAGAAAATATGTGACAATAAACAAACAAGGCACCAATTTATTATATTAATATAAGAGAAGACATATATCATTCTTAATAATAATAATCATCATCATCACTGAGCATCTCATCGATCTTCCAACATTATGTCATGGTGCTCGACACAAAATATTTAGACGACTAAAAAAAAAACACACACACATTCATACATCGTAATTTATTGAGTCTTGTGCAGTACTGAAACCAACTCCCTCAAGGACTAGTAATCGGCGCCGGAGGTGGAATATATCGAAAAGGAAAATAAGGAACAATGGGATTACCAGTGGAGGGGGTCGGATTTGTAATCGGTGGGAATTTAGGAAGCAAATGCTTAGGGGGCAAAGGTGTGAACAATGCAGGATCGTTCAATTTTTTTTCCAAGAGACGAGGCCTCATTGCTAGCACATTGACAAGGCTCGAGAAAGATAGAGCAATGAGAAAGAAGAAGATGATCACCTTGTGAGAAGCCATGATTCAATACAAAATTAGGACTTGTCACTTGGGATATGGATTTGTATGGTTTGTGAAGAATTTTTTGTTGAGAAAATGTAAGGCCTAGAGAAGGCCTTTTATTGTGCTTCTTTGATGAGCGAATTTCTTGTTTGGGGACACAAAGGGCCATGTTGCATTGAATTTTATGACTTTTCCCAACTTCTTGTGAGTATACTTTTAGATGCCCGTCAATATAGACATCATAATTCAAGAGGTGTTAAATAGGGTATGTTTAAAGTGGTACGAAATGTATGTAGTATGTAGTGACACGAGTCACTCAATATTAATTAAAATTAGAAACTTTGAACGATGACTTTGATATGTCTTCTTCAATTTAAATTTTAGTATGCTATAAAAGATGGTTTTAAAAAGTTGCTACTTAAAGGCCACTGTTGCTACATTAGAGCTGTTCATTGGATCGGTCAATTATGTCAGCATCATTTCCCCATAACACAAGAAGAGTAAAAAAAAAAAAAAAGACATGATTTTTGGGGCGTTTCCATATTTAATTTTTAGACCTGTTAATGTATTCGAAAGGTTGAAAGATGTTACACTAGATCATGATGGATTAACGATAAAATCGTATCGGGTTATTAGACATGTTATTGCTACTTATGAATAACATTAATATTTAAACTGTAATTTTTTTTCCTAACTGTAAGGGAGGATATCAGGCAAAAAGATGGAGTTATAAAATAAATTGTTGAGTTTATAATAGGTTGCCACACTTTCAGAAATTTGTTTATATTTTTTTTATAAAATTTTGCTGACAACAACGTTAACCAATTTTCCCTATTGTACAGAAGAATGAGCAATTATTAATTTAGTTTACTATTAATATTTCGCCCGTGCGATGCAGTTTATAAAATTAAAATATTATATATTTGTATAAATAGTTGACACATAATTGACACAAATCCCAATATAATTAATTTGTATAAAAGAGTAGGATATTTGTATGTTTGGGAAAGATAAATAGCTGATGCAACTCCCAATATAATTAAGCTCAATAGTATAAATCTTAATCACCTCTCCTTTCTTTTTTTTTTTTTTTAGATATCAAATTTCATTCATCAAACTCCCCACCCAATTCGGGGAGAGGAAAATCGGAAGAAAATCCATCCAGTGGAGTACATTAAGGGCTTGTTCGGTTCATTGTTAAGGAAATGGTAGGAAAAAAAAATATTTTCTCTCTCATTTTTTCAACCACACACACATTCTCCAATACAATATTAACCACACATTTTTACGAAAATTCGTGCATGGCTTTCCTAACTTTGAACCGAACAAGCCCTAAAAGATTCAATACCAAAAGAGGCTGAGGAATGGGCAAGCAAGTTCAAGTTCTATGATCGCGAAACATGCTTCACCAAACCACACCCCACTATGCTACCGCCGGGCGGGGAAGAAGTCTGTACGAAGTGACAAGTTCCAAATCATAAACAAGCATAGGAAATTTTATTTATGTGAGAAATTACGTAATAATAAATAAATAATACAATAATAGAAGACATATGTCATTTTTATAGTAAAATAAATAATCATCACTGGAAAACACAAGAAGAAAGAAAATAGGATATAAACAAGACCCATGTAGTCTGATGGCATTTGAGTCTGTCTCCCATTCTCTAGGTTTAGAGTTCAATTCCTCTCCTTTACGCTCCACCTTGGGCTTGTAATTGCCAAAAAAAAAAAAAAAAAAAATGGAAGAAGTGCAGATGGATAGGCACCCACGGTAGGCCACTGGGCCTCCTCATATATCTTCCAAGATTATGGCATGGCGGTCAACGCAAAATATTTAAAACAAAAAGGAAAAAGACTATTTTCGTACATAGTAATTTGGTCGTATGCAATACTAAAAAAGATTAGTTGTCACTGGATGTGGAATAATTCGGAAAGGAAAATAAGGAAAAATGGGGGATTACCCTGGGAGGGGAACCGATGTGTATTGAGTGATAGCGCGTGTTAGTTTCCAATTTTTTACACGTCTTTACACATTTTTACATATATTTTTTACACTTCAAACTCATCACATTCACATATCTTGTGGGATCTATCTGATTATACAAATCTCCACCATTCAACTCTATTCATTCTCTCTTCTACCGTCCTACTTCACATCAAAACTCATAAATACTCATAAATACACATAAACTAACACCCGTTATATAGATGAAGGATAAAAAGGCGTATAATCGTAAATCATTCCATGTATCTGTCAACCGACGAGGTCATCCTGCTAATACATTCACAAGGCTAGAGAAATATAGAAGGATGAGAAAGAAGGAGACGATCAGCTCGTAGGAAGCCATAGTTCAATATAAAATTATGCCTTGTGATTTAGGATATGGAGTTATATAGTTTGTGATAATTCAAGAGTTTCTATGTAGGCTACACTTGAGATCATATACGTGCAACATAGTTTTAGTTTATATCTATTGGAGGTACTCGATCTAATTTAACAGTAGAAAATTTAAATTGCGATCGACTTTGACGTTTTTCTTAAATTTAAATTTCACTATATTACAAATGATAGTTTTTAAAAAGCAGTTGCCTAAACGCTATTGTAAGTTTGTAACTACATTAGAGACGTCGATTGGGTTTGTGAGTCCTGTTGTAATCGAGCATTTTGTATGATGAGAAAACAAGAATTGATCATGGTTGGTGACAGAAATGGAGCAAACTTGAATATGTATTAATTAAACATATATATGAAAACAAAAGCATAAATATAATTAATAGCACACAAACATAGGCCCTCCTAATTTACAACAATGAGAAACAATAGCTGATGACAAAACAACCAGAAAAGTGAAATTAGTACATGAACAAATCATCTTGAAAGGAATGATTTATGGGGATTTTGGCAGATTAGGCTGCTTAGGAACTTCTGGCTTGGGCAAAGTTGGCAAATCAGGCTTTGGCAATGTTGGTAGTTCGGGTTTCGGTAGTGTTGGCAACTTGGGCTTTGGCAATGTTGGAACCTCGGGTTTTGGCAATTCAGGTTTTGATGGCAACTCTGGTTTTGGAAGAGTAGGAAGTTCAGGCTTCGGTGGGAGTTCTGGCTTTGGCAATGCAGGTACCTCCGGTTTTGGCACTGCAGGTAACTCAGGTTTTGGCAATGTTGGCACTTCGGGTTTAGGAACTTCGGGCTTGGGCAATTCGGGTTTTGGTGGAAATTCCGGTGTTGTCAACTTTGGGACCTCAAGTTTCGGCGTTGTGGGCAACTCCGACTTAGGCAATTCGGGTTTTGATGGGAGCTCTGGCTTTGGAAGTGTGGGCACTTCTGGTTTTGGCGCCTCAGGCTTAGGCAATTCGGGTTTTGGTGGGAGCTCTGGCTTTGGCAATGTTGGCGCCTCGACCTTGGGTAATTCGGGTTTTGGTGGGAGTTCGGGCTTCGGCAAGGTTGGCACCTCAGGCTTTGGTGGGAGCTCTGGCTTTGGCAGCTTTGGTACCTCTGGTAAGGTCTCCAAGAGACGTCGGGCCTCGACTTGCTTCATTTTTCCGCTTAACGATAGCAACGCTATCACCAAGAAGAAGAAAGAGATAAACTTAAAAGCCATTTTTCTAAGAGAAGAGAACAAATTGAATAGAATACTTTGCAGAGAAAATGTATCAATCTTTAACCTGATTTATGCTTGAATTCTCATGTGCCAGGTTTATATAGACATGGGATGTGGAGAAACTGCATGGATGTTAGCTTGGTTGGTAGGAAGAGGTGTGTGTTAGCTCAACTTCTCAATGGTTTTCGTTATACAATTTTCAATCTACTAATTTATACCTTTCCAGCAAATTGCGGGCCCCATCGAGATTAAGACAACATGAGATTTTTTTTTATTTTTTTTATATATAATTTTTTCGCTCATTAGTTAAAAGTTCAAACATGTACGTAGCTATTTCCATGTTGCCAAGAAAAATACAACTGCCAATCCATCTATATGAATAGAGTTCATTGCCAAGTTAATATCTACTTATCTTATTTCGCATCTCTTCATTATTTCGTCTAATTAAATTGGTCTAGATATACATTTAAATAGATTAATTTAATAGTGTATATTATTTTATTTAAATGTGATAGTGAAAAAAAAAAAAATTTATGACAGTAAGCTCCTCGTTCACAGTAAAGACAAGGGATGAATTCGATCCACCATTTTTTATCCAATTTTGATAAACAACGTTGGACTTCAAGGACTTCTATTGTATCCAATAATAACCTTCAACAACTTCTAAACAAAATTTAAACCTTCATTGCTTTCGTGAGAGTTATATTTATGCTATTCAATTCCCTAGTTTGTTCAAAGTCTTGCTATAAGAACCAATTAATTGATAATTAAATGAAACTAAACTCTAAACACATAACAAAGTACTAGTAATTTAATTTTGTCAATATTTGATGACCAAAGTTTTATGCATTGTACTTGTCGATGTCACATTTTGAATGACTTTTTTATTGACGAGTCCCCAACTACACTATACAATTTTCTGGGTGGATATCACTAACATCGTTTACAAAATTTACCAAAATTATGTCAAGGGTGATTTACGTGATTATTAAATGTTGCAATTTTAATTATTGATTAAGCATATGTTAATCCAATTTATAAGATTATCAACATTTATAGATGAAGAGACTAAATTATTCTTAAAATTTTTAAAGTCGCTATATAAAATCTTACTAGTAAGGAAAAGAAGATGGGGGCAAACTAGTAAGATTATATTTTATATAATGACTTTAAATTCGTTATAATGATTTCAACAATTTTAAGGGTCCTACCACTTGAAATACTTGATGAGTATGTAACTACATAATTATGTCTAATTTTTTGGTATATCAGATCATAGAAATTGATAATCATCTAATTATTTTCTTATTTTAAATACCAATTCCTAAACACTTGCCTACTACCATACTCAATGATGGTTAATTGATCATATATTCATTGAAAATTTCATGTTACCGAACTATAAACTGGAGCTTGTTTGACAGAGGTTTTTCGAAAAGTATCTATTTTTTCAAAACATTTTTTTAAAAGAAAGTGCAATAATAAAAAAAAAAGACAATTTATAAACAATTATACTTTTTTCATCATTACGAAACAACTTAGTGTATATATTGTATAAAGGTTGTACTTTAGCATACAAGGTTGAGATTTAAAATTCAAAATCATATGTAATTAAGGGGTGATAGGTAGGGCTGGGCATTTCAACCGTCAAACCGCCAAACCGACCGTTATCGACCGCAACAGGTCGGTTCGGTTCGGTTTTTTTGGGTGGTCGATTCGGTTGGTGGTTTGGTTTTCACCAAACCGAAAAACCGATCAGTAAAAAAAAAAAAAAGAAAAAACCGAAAAAAAGGGGAAAAAACCTACAAAACCGACTCGGTTCGGTCAGTTTCGGTTTACCAAACCGAGCCAGTCGGTTCGGTTCGGTTTAAAAAAAAAAAATCGACCGCGGTCGGTCGGTTGTGATTCGGGTGGAAAAACCGACCGAACCGACCGACGCCCACCCCTAGTGATAGGGATTTGTTTTTAATAGTTTTTAAATGTTTTTAATGTAAAAGATGAGAGATAATGAGTGGAGTTGAATGGTGGAGATTTGTAGATGTGATGTGATATGTGGATATGATTGATTTAGGGTAAAGAAAGAATAGATAAAAAAGTGATAAAAAATGGTAAAAAACTTTTAAAATGGTTCGCTATCATATACTAAAGCTAGAGCAACGCTAATTCTCAAAAAAAAAAAAAAAAAGCTAGAGCAACGTTTGACATTTTTTTGGAAAAAAAGCGTGGGAAAATCTAATTTATTTTCAAAATTAGATTAAGGTCTAATTTAATTTGATCAAGAATTATAAAACACTAAGACCAAAACTAATGTGGAGCGGAAAAAACCCAACCTAGCTTTCTCCCACATGACCCAATAATGTGAGGGCCACATACCAATTCTTTTGTTGAATTTGTGTTTTTGGGGGTGGGGAGGGAATGGAGGGGCAAATGGAAAATTGGAAAAAGGGAGCAGTGGTTTTTTAGCCCCTACGGCTATTTGGCTTTGTAGGAGTAGGCGTAAAAACCTAAATTTGGGGTTTTACCCTCAACACTAGAAATGCTATAAGTCAAGTTCTTTGTTAACATAGTGTTTCTTTGGGTTTTATATATTTGACAGTTCTTTTTAAGGCCAAAAAAAAAAAAAGAGACCAGAATAGTTTGTTATGTATGTGAAAAATAAATATTCATGATTCTGAATATTATTTTCGACACGTCTTATACTAAGGATTTGTCATACCACTTGATGCTCGAGTCTCAACTCATGTCATGCCTATATAATTCATATGTGTTACATATGGTTAGTTAAAAATTAATTTTTATCATTCACTTAAATTTTAACATTACTTTTGTCTCATGTTTAAAATTATTACAATATTCACACATTTTATATTCTTGTCGGTCAACGATGAACTAAAAAACATCTACTAACAAAGTAAACTTTTATCTCAATTCACACACAAAAAGAAAAACAACAAATTAAAAGGGCATAAATGTACGTAACACTAAATCATACTCAAACTATAGCCTACCTCTGACTCATGAATAACAATGAGATGACAGAATAAATAATGACGTTACAACAATAGAAGTACACATGCAACCATGACACAAACAAATCATCATCCTAGATGATGGGATCAATCCTAACCAATCCATCAATGTAATTCCATAAATCTGACTACTTGCTTAGTTGAAATTTGTAATTTTAAGGAGATTTTGGTACTTTTGGTAGTGTGGGTTTAGGAAATTCTAGCTTTGGAATTGTTGGCAGTTCAGGTTTTGGCAAGGTGGGTAATTCTGGATTAGGGAAAGGAGGTAGCTCGGGTTTTGATAGAAGTTCTGGCTTTGGCAACGTTGTTGGTTCGGGTTTTGGTGGAAGCTCCAGTTTTGGAAATGTTGGTGACTTGGGTTTTAGTGGGAGCTATGGCTTTAGCAATGTAGGCAGCTCGGGTTTTGGCAATGTAGGCAGCTTAGGTTTTGGTAGTGTAGACATCTCGGGTTTTGGCATTATAGGTAACTCAGGTTTCGGGGCGAGTTTTGGTTTTGGGATTGTTGGCACCTCGGGCTTTGGTGGGAGCTCTGGCTTTGGGATTGTTGGAATCTCTGGTTTTGGTGGAAGTTCTGGCTTCGGCAATGCTGGTACTTTGGGCTTAGGCAATGTAGGCACTTCAAGATTTGGAGGAAGGTCCGACTTTGGTAGGGTTGAGATCTTGGGAGAAGTCTCCAAGAGACGTCACCCCTCGACTTGAATATTGTTTCCACATGTCGATAGCAATGCTATCAAAATTAACAAGAAAAAGGGCATTTAGTTACCAGAAGCCATTTATTCGATAACCAAGTGACTTGTAGAGAAGACTTTGATTTATGCATAGGCTTTTATGAGCTCAAGTATTTATGGGCAAGGGATTGGGAGGAAATGCGGTAATGTTGGTAGGAAGAATTCAGTCTAAAAGGGCGTTAGGATGTGTGTAAAAATTGATTTTTATGTAATATAGGAGAGAGAATGAGTGGAGTTGAATGGTGGAGATTTGTGTAGTACATGTGGGTCCCACGAGATATGTGGATGTGAAATAGGAGAGAAAATTAGTAGGGTTGAAAAGAATGTGTAAAAATGTGTAGAAGAACAGGGGCTTAGTTCAACTTCTCAATTGTTTTCTTTCCAATTCTGGATCTACCAATTCATACAATTGCCATGTGTGAATGGGCCCCAGTATGCTAAAGACAGATTAGATTTGTTGCTGTATATTTATCATTAAAAAAAACCCGGGTTTAATCAAAATATCAAATTGGAGCTTATACGAGTTGAAAGTTGAAATATATAGGTTCTCTGCTGAAGCTTATCGGGATCGAAAGCCCATGCAAATTGCATGGGCAACGGAGTTGTCTTGTACCTGGACAAGAAATTGCATAATCTAATTTTTCATTGTCGTCCCCACCCCACCCCCCCCACCCCCAAATTATTTTTTATAATAATAATAATTATTATTACTACTACTACTATTATTATTATTATTATTATTATTATTATTATTATTATTATTTTAAAATAAATACCTTTATGCATTATAGTTTTCTAACAATTACACCCCATATCCCCCAACTTCCTATCATCTCCATTATATTTAAGATTTTGACTTTTCTTCCAAATATACCCTTTCTATTACATCCACCTAGGCTGGGCATAAAACAAATCAACCCATCCAGCCCAATCCAACTCACTCAAGATTAGGTTTTTCACTACATTGGGTTGGATTGGGTTTAAAATTTTGATTTTAAATTAGGTTAGGTTAGATTGAGTTTGGGTTCTACACGACAACCTAATTAAACCCAACCAGTCAACTAATTTAAATAAAAATAAAAATAAAAATTTGAAAAACGACAAATTGTGAGAAAATGGGTAAAAAAATTTAAATAGATACTCAAGGTATGTGATTTTACAAAATGGCCAATGTATGATCTAGAATTGAATTGAGCTAATAACCAATTTTACATCAATTTAAATATAAAAAATTATAGTAAATTGTTATTAAGTCAAAATTCAAACTGACCAACCCAACCCAAACAAACTTTAGTTGGATTGGATTGATTTTACTTTTTAAGTGGATTGAAATGGATTCGATTTTCACCCACCTAACCGATTTAATTGGATTGGATTTCGAATGACCCCAAACCCAACCGAATCCACTATCCACCCCTACATCCACCCGTCCACCGCTTTCTAGCCTCGGCCTTTTTGCAAGTTGGTTCCCAATTTTCACCTCTTTTTTTTTTTTTTTTTCATCTTTTACAATTTTTGCTCCGGACACTTGCAAACTCAAGTTTTTATCTACAAAAGGATGATAACCACTCAATAGTCTGTATATACTGGATGGCCTTAACATGTGTTTGGATCTCTCAAAAAATAGAAGATTTGAAAAAGTGATCGAACCGTTCAATAAAAAATTGGATGAACCTCGTGTTTGTAAAATCAAATCGAATATAGTTGTATAGATCATAGATGATAAACTCGAATATAGTGGTATAGATCATACAAATAATGCGCCAGTCTTTTCTTCTTCTAACAATAAAAACGTGGTTAATCTAACAACTTTAGACACAAAATTTGGATGGCGCTAGTTTTTTCTTTTTTTTTTTTTTTAAATTCAAATATTATAAGAGCGGCAAATAAATATATAGCTTTATCACAAACTTTAGACATAATATTTGTTAAATTCATGAGGTAGGATTGCAACAAAATTTTCTTCAATTCGACATATATAGAATCCTCCCTAAGAAAGGAATGTCCTAAAAATTCCCAATGAGAAAACATAAATGGACATCTTTTTGTCACATGAACTACTATGTACTGTATTGTATTATATATTGTATAAGATAGAAGAAGATTGAGTGACTATTTTATCCCTTTTTTTTTTTATTATCAAGACATATATAGTACACCGCACAATATGCAAAGGCATACGGCATATCACGTTGATCCCGTGTATATTATCGTATACCATTTACTAATAAAACACTCCAATCGAATTGATGTGGAGCCCGGTTGATAATGTCACAATGTGACGTGACATGCCCTAAAATTCATCGAGGTACCCTATGTAGGGCACTAGCATCCCTACCAGTGAATTGTGATGCATATGTATACACGCTTCTCCCTCTCTCCTCTCGTTATTGGCCGAGTTATATCCAGTGGAGTGGTCCATGTGGATCATCAAAAGCCTAAAGCTCCCTAACCAACGTCCCAGAATGGTAATTTCAAGATTTCTGTCCATCTTTCTCTCCATATAAGCTGCTTTTAAGCTGTTTCGTTGATGCTCTCTTCTTACTTTCTTTCTCTCTCTAGGTTTCTTATTTTCGCTCTCTTTCTACAGGCCAGTAAGTCTCTACACCATCCCTCCTATGCTATACACAGATTCTTTCTAAATCTTGCTCATTGGTTTGATCTATTTTAGTAAAGATTTGGATAAAGATTCTGTATTGTACTTGAAGATTTGCTTTTTCATTAGTTTTACCGGAAACCCATCTTTCTCTCTCTAAATTGTACTAACACAGTACTGGGATTTTGCAGGTTATTGTGTGTACGGAAATGGTGAGACAGAAAATTCAGATCAAGAAAATTGATAACCTGACAGCAAGGCAAGTGACTTTTTCAAAGAGAAGAAGAGGCCTTCTGAAGAAAGCTCAAGAACTCTCAACCCTTTGTGATGCTGAAATTGCTCTTATAATTTTCTCTGCTACTGGGAAGCTCTTTGAATATTCTAGCTCAAGGTCCTCTCTCTCTCTCTCTCTCTCTATATATATATATATATATATACACACACATCATTGTGTGTGTATGTATATGAGTGTGTATTTGTATGTGTAAAATTCTTGGCAGTAATTACAGGCTAGTGAGAAAAAAGAACCTGAAAACTCAAGGGAAAACTCAAAACCCTTGTAAAAATTGCTTTAATTTGTGGATATGGAAGTTGGTTAATTAACCATGGTGATTACATTACATTAAGAATATACTTGTACGTACACGCAAAATTATGCTCATGTAATTGGTTAAAATTTTGTAATATGAAATGATGAGAATTTGGCAGTGCAACTGTGTGTGTACTATAGCATTACACTCGTGTGATTAATTTGTCAATTAATCCTCTGATTAATTGAGTTAATGATGACACAAACATCTTCACCTTGTTAGTGTATGTGTATTTATGAGTATTTATGAGTTTTGATGTGAAATAGGAGAGAGAATGAGTGGGATTGAGTGGTGGAGATTTATGTAGTACAGTGGGTCCCAGAAAATATGTGGATGTAATTGGTTTGACGTCTGATGTGAATGTGTTAAAATGTGTAAAAATTTGTTAAAAGTTGTAAAAGAATGGGGCCTTACCTCATAAGAATTTAATAGTGTAACCCTGCATACATATATACAATTTAGAGTCATCCTGTGATTTGTCAATCCTGTAAATTGAGATAACAATGACACAAACATCTCACCCCTTAAGGATTTGACAATACTCTCATCCCTTAAGAATTTGACAGTATAATATTGCATACATACAAGTATAGCATTACACTAATGTGATATATACGGCCAATTCTTGTAATATGAAATAATAGTGGCAGAAAAAACTTTACTTTACGAGAACTTGGCAGTGTGACCCTGTGTATGTGTAGTAGCATTACACTCACGTAATTTGTCGAAGTTTTGTATATTGAGATAATTAATGAGAAAACAATCTTACTTCATAAGAATTTGACACTGTAATTATGTGATTTTTCAAAATCTTGTAGAATAAGATGATAATGACAAAAATGTTACCTCACAAGAATTTGACAGGGTAACTCCATGTGTATGCAAGTAGCATTATGATAAAAAAAAATTAGTGTACTACTCTAATATTATATATATACCTATATGGGCAAGATTATACTATACAGGAGGTTGGTTATATCACCTAATGTATTGAAATTGTGTGACGTAAAACAATTACAATATTTCACACGATTTTAACACTTCACATGAATATATATGATATAATCATTTATATACAAATAGTCTTCAAATGAATTATAGTTATGATCAGGTAAGTAGAAATTTATTAGCTAGCTAGGGTACTACATATATATATATATATATATATATATTTGGAGACCTATCCTAACTTGAATATATATATCACACTCTCTCTGTCCCAATTATATGGGCGTTTCCTTTTTTGGATGTCCCATTTATATAGTCTTGTTTCTTTTTTGAGAAGTTTAATTTACAAAACTTTATTTATTTATTTTTTGAATAGACCTTCTATCTAATACTAAATTATAATTATGAATTTTGAATTCTACTCATTAAATAAGGGTAAATGAGGAATACGATTTACAAAATATATATTTTCAATACTTTTCTTAATCTTTATGAAGAGTCAAATAAGTCTATATATATGGAATAGGGGGAGTGTGTTTTAATACATTATATACTACTATGTGTCTAATTAAACTTTAGAATAACAAAACATTGATGAAGCATATATATATATATATATATATATATATATATATGTATGCAGACAATTTGATGAATTATATGTTGTATGTGTGTTTATCTGTACTGGCATAGAGTTTTTCCTTTTGGGTATTCGAAAATATCTAAAAAATAGTTGAATTTGTGGTAAATGATTGTCAGTCTTCACCTTCTTCATATTCTCCTTCTCCGATTCACTGATCAAAAACCTTTCAATTTTCTTGGTTTTGTCAAAAAAATTATCTTTGTATCTTCCGTGAAGGAGGAGTGTACTAGTTCTCGAAAGCTAAAGAAAATAAGGAAAATAAGATAAGGATAATTATTATTATTTTTGGTTTTTGAACAGGAAAAGTAGGCAATATGATAGCAATAGCACATTGTCCTCAGACTTTGTATAGTACTATCAATTAGGTGGTGGGGGTTGCATGTGATCATGATATGCCTGCAGTTGGCACCCGAGTTAGTACATGGTAATTAAAAAGGGCCAAAAGACTTCCTCAACATTTCACATTAATTGTGTGGTTATAGCTCCCCAACTTTTGAAAGGTGAAATTTCAATCTTGACCAATTTGAATATGTTTTTTTAGGTCCTCAAGCAATAAAATTATCAATTTAATTTGAAGGTCGAAATAATTTATGCCATTTAGTTAATTGGAGATAATTAAACGTTAAGCAATCTGATCTCCTACTATGGATGAACTGAAAGTTGAATGCCAAATAAATGCTCGTATGCTGACTATACGAAAAGATGTTATAATTTTCTGAAATTCTTTGCTTATGATGGGTATTATTGATCATGTTGTATATATAGTTTGTAGTTTAATTAGACATTTTGTAATTTTTCTTTGACCTGCATCCTAAAGTTTTAACATATTTGGTAATTTTGTTGTCTTGTTTCTTTGTGAAGCATGAGGAAACTAATTCAACGATATAACCAGCAACTGGAGAACGGCGAAGATTTACGCCATTCATCTGAGGTAAATATCGCATGCACGTTTAATAGTTATTTATCTGTAGTTATGTCAACTCACAAACTTTTTTCCATCCTTCATCCTTTAAAATTTTCTCTTCCTTTCTTTATCGCAATCATCATAACAAGATTTTGGAGTCAGATTTTCTGTAAAAAAGCAGTATACGAGTGTAGTTTAATAACAAGTAATTAAAAATTAATTTTTACATCTTCTCTATACGTTAATCTAGAGAGGAACGGATAACAATGTGATGCTGAACAAGGAACTTGGCGATAAGACTCGTGAATTAAGGTACGCATGCATTAACACATCTCTAGCTATCTTGTTGTCAAAAGATTAGCTAATCATATGTATCTCGACCGGAAAAATTAAGGGTTATCATTAATGAAATAATATAACCCCCGCATCTTTTAGTGCTAGTCCGGATTTTTTAGTGCCAGTACTATAGTATATTAAGAGTGCTAGAATTTTATTTTATTTTTATCCTCGACATTTTGAAGAATTGAGAGACAACATTAATGCTATAGCTTATGATAGACAACTTAAGGGAGAAGAGCTCCAAGGGCTTGGCTTGGATGATTTAATGAAACTTGAGAAAATTGTCGAGGGAGGACTCAGCCGTGTTGTTAAGACTAAGGTAACTAATTTTTTATTTTATTTTTTTTCAAAAGTTTATGATTTTTTTACTACATATTATATATTATATATGTATAAAGGTATTGGCTTGTCTGAATATTTCAATGGGTTAATTACAGAATGACAAATTTATCAAAGATATAAGCACACTCAAGAAAAAGGCAAGTCCCCTATTCAACATATATAATTCTCATATTTTTCAAACATTTTAAATATTTATTGGGCATTTTTTTAAAAAAATATTTTATATTATAATTACACAAACAAATATATATCGTGCAGGAATCTGAATTGAGAGAAGAAAATGCATGGTTGAAGCAGCAAGCAGCAGATGTAGAATTTAATCATTAATTTCTTTAATTATTATATGGTTATTTATCATTTATTATTATTTATTTCCATAAGTTGTCTTTTCAATGAATATTGTTGATTCAGAAATCAGAAGGGAGAAGAAATGGTGTAATTGAGCAGGCAGCTGCTGATTCATCTGATCATTCAGTCTCTGATACTTCCCTCAAGTTAGGGTACGTACGCTGACCATATATCAATATATATATTTACGAAATACTAATGTAATTATTATAAATGACATGATATAAATTAATTATTGATAAAAATGATAGTATCAAAAGTTTGAATTAATTACATTTATTTATTATCCATCAATCAATTCATGTGTCATGTTATTGGTATTTGGGATGAGATGAGTAACATATTTATGTGTCCAATTAGCCAGGTTGAACCCTTTGTTTAGGCCTTGTTCTTTTACACACAAAGTTATATGCACGTAATTCTGTGTAACCACACGTATATTTTTCAACACAATATTAACACATTTTACACGGAATTGCATATTAACTTTATCACCAATCAAACATACCCTTAATTCAAATCGATTGTCATTTTTTAAATCCTGATTTCACCAAACGTTTATTCCTTCCGTCCCATATATATAGGTTTATTTTTCTTTACGAGATGCCCCAAATTATATAGTTTTATTTATATCTTAAGGAATATTTTTTTTTGTTTATTCTTCAAAATAACCTTATTTAATTTGTCTAGGAACAGCCATTATTTTTTAATAGTATTTATTAAATGAGGGTAAAAAAGAAAACTAATTGTAAAATTTATTTTTTCAATAATTTTTCTTAATTTTTACAAAAAAATTAATAAGCCTATATAATTGAGACGGACGGAGTAAAAATGTTCGTGATCTCTAATACTCCCTCCATTCCACATAAATGGTCCTACAATTATTTTCACATAGATTAAGACATGGGTGATTAATTTAGTTGAAATAAAAAATTTTACCTTATTTTTCCATATTATGTGTCATTAATGTTACGTATAACTGACTGATGTGGAACCATGCTAAAGTATACTATTGAGGGGCACCTATGGAAATGAAAAATCAAAAGCATATTCAATATAGAAATTGGACTATTTTTTTGAGACGAACAAAAATAGTATACGGAGTTATCTTTGTGGGATGGAGATATAATTTTGTGCATGATTGGGAGGATCTGTTGGAGAGAACATTGAAAGTAGGGAGAAGATTTGAAAATTATGACAAAAATGTATATATATTTAGATAAATTAGTAGTTAAAATTGATTTTTGAGAAGTAACGATACTTGAAAAAAAAAATCAACTATACATTCACGCTTGCAACTGATTATTGTATTTGTGAGACCAACTTTTATTCTTCTTATAATAATCTTTTTTGGCAGCTTACCGTTCTCCTGAGAGAGGAGGTGACAGTTTGGGAGAAGTCTCATCTCATTTAATTTGACAGTAATAGTAATTTATGATGAGTTATGGCCAATTATTTCATAATGTATATTTTATCTGCAATGCTTGAATTAAGGAATTAATAATTATATTGCATTGTAATGTTTGGCAAAACTCATCAATAAAGATTTGGTGTTTTTATAGTATGTTTGTTGAGATTTTAATTTACAGTTGTTTTTTTTTTTTTCCAAGACAATCACATATTTCGACAGCCACAATATATTTCATTCGTTCTTATTTTCGCATTCGAAAAGTGAGAAATAAAATAAAATTTATCTAGTTTGTAAACTAGTGTACCAAACCTAAATTGTTCTAAGCACACGTTTTATTTTTTATTTTTTTAGCACGTGTTCTCCTCCAATTTTTAACATATTTTTACATATTTTTACATACAAGTCTCATAGGATCTATTTGTACTATATAAATCTTCACCATTTAATTCTACTCATTCTCTCTCCTGTATCACATCAAATCAAATTATATAAAAATACATAAAAACACACATCTTAACACCCGCTCTGGGTTGGCTAGGTTTTATTTTGTTTTACTCTTTTTTTGTTTTATATTTTTTTGTCATTCGGTATACTTTTTTTTTCCTCTCATAATTGATTTTTTAAATTTAATAATTGTATCTAAAATAAAAATGTATAGACACTTAATAATAATAATAATAATAAAGGTATGTTTTATGGAGAATATTATTGAATAAATGATTTTTGGATATGTAGTTGAGAAATAAAAGAAAAAAAGGTATTTAAGGTGATGGTACAAAAAGATGATTTTTTTTGTTTGAAATGAATCAAACAAGCTATATAATTTTGAATCATTGGTTGAAATTTAAAATTTGACAATATTCTATTGTAGAAGAAATTTTTAAAATTTTATAATATAACATATAAGCGGTCACACAATTTGATAAAAATTATTTAATAAGGATCAAATACGTTAACTTAATTAATTATGTGCCAAAATAAAATTATGTCAAATGTTAAAGTAAAAATTGCACAATTTAAGAAAAATTTAAGACTAAATGATATTTTTATAAAAATTTTGTACCCAATTATAATTGCTAATTATTAAAAAGAATGATAATTTCAAGATTTTTGCCTCAAAGCTCCGGTCTGTGTAAAAAAAAAAAATCCAAATATAGACTGAAATGCATCACTTTTGAAAATGTATCCTGAAACTGTAACTTGCCTAAAGAATGAGTCCGTTCTCACTATAAGCAATAGTCATTGCATAGCTGAAAATAAGTAGACCGAAACGTCATCGTTTTGCCAGATAAGCACTAATATTTATACGTTTTAAGTTGGAAATATATTTCTGATAGGAAGATGATTGATGTTTGAAAAATTCGTCAGTTCGCCCCTTTAATCTGAATCAAAATGACGAAACGAAGAAATTCAGGGAAGACTTCTACTGTTGGGAGTAGCAGAAATATAGATGGCATTGCAACGAAAAATAAATTTAAAAATAAATTCTCAGTTTTCGAGTTCGCAGATGATGACGAGAATACTGAGGCCAACGCCCGGAGAATCATCGCCAAATTCGGCGGTCACGATAAATACAATTTTCTCTCAAACTGTAAATTTCTAATTCCCCTCTCCTGTTTGTTTGTGGTGAACTTACGTTGATAGATGAGAAAATATAGAGGAATGGGGAATTTAATACCGATCGCTGGTGGCGTGAGTTTCGTACAGTATAATATGTAATGGATTCTTATTAGTATCTTTATATGAGGAGATTGATTATGTCGTGGTTGCCGGAGTTTGGGGACGGTAATATTTGGGGTTTTAGGCATTCTGGGTAGTGACAAATTGAGTTTGATCATATATGAAATTTTGTATGTGGCAGACCGTGACTGTTATTCTTGGTGTTTTGATAGGCAACTTTATTTTTGCCAACCTTTGGTTTTTCTCGATTTTTCATTTATTGAGGTAATTATGTCTTTTTCATGTGTTGTAAGTTTAAAAAATGTTAGAAGTTTGGAGGAGATCACCAATTAGCTTGACATGGAAATTTTAGCGAGAACTAATTGTTAGCGCCTGTGTGCTATCTGTCTACATTGGATGGTGAACAGACTTGGAGGCACGGTTTTTTGAAGAAGATAGGTCCAGTCGATGTCTTCCCATGTCTCGTCGGATTTCATAAATTTTTTTTAGGATGTCTAAAATAAAAGTTTGAGTGATGTAAATATATAAACATTAGGTGACTGATAATGACTCATACATGGTATCTTACTATTTATATACAGAAAAAGTTAATATAATTGAATCACTTTAAAGTCCTCACACTAAAATGTCGGTGAGCTCACCCTATACTTAAACTCTGAAGATCTCCAGAAAGCCATGTTCCTATGTTCATTTGAGAGTGTGGTTCTTGGACTTAAATACCTAGAATTGAACAGGGCCGAAGAATTAGAAAGATTCCTATGGCCCTTGGATGTTTGGTAGAATATATGTAATAGTTATTGTGAATCTTTGGTTTAAAGCTATTCAAAGCAGTTTTGGATTATTTTTATTTCTTTAAACCTACATATCTATTTTTTTGTATCATGACCATAATAACCTAATTTTTTATTTTTTAAAAATGATTTTGCAGTTGCTAAAGGTTCCAAGACTCAACAAAATGATAATGAAAACAAACCATTAGTCATCAATGTTGATGACAATTTCGCAGATGAGAGTACCATTCAGTTGGATGGCACTCTATCATCTAGTTCTTCAGCCTATACATTATCGTCTACTTCGCAAGATGATCTTGGTTGCAAAAATTATTCTCACGGTGCAAGATCCTGTTCACCGGGAGCTAGAAAATCTGGAAAGAAGCATACTGGTTTCAACAGTAAACTACCTCAAAGTTTAACTGATGTATCCAACTACTCAGTTTTGATGCTTCTTCAAGGAGTCCTCGATCTTTAAATATTAAAAATTGATCAATTCTACTGTTCCTGCAGGTTGAGGTACACGATTTGGATTCTGTTGATGATCAAAGAATTGCATTAAGATCTTCCTCTGATGACCAAGCAGAAAATGGAGGTTTTTCGTTTTTATTTTTTCCCCCAATACAAACGTCATTTCTAGCTTGCAACTTTCTGAAGATTTCTTTTGTTCCACAAAGCTCTTAAGAGATGAAGATATTTTGCTATGTATCAGGTTCATTAGAAGAACTACTGTTTGAGTATGGCATCAGCACAAGTGATGCTGTAAGAATCGTTCTCACTACAATACTTGTCAGATCAAATTAACTATTAACAGATTTTTTAAATCTGGGGAATAATGATTTTATTTTTATGTCAACTTCAATGCATCTGAAATCGAGTAGAGCATTTTCCAAAATTTTAATCATTTACCACATTATGTATATGACTTAATTAACTTGTAGGATGGGATTAATAGAATGTAAATCCGTCTCCTTGCATTCAGATCTTCATTTACGCTTATGAGGTCATTTAGGTTTGGTATTTTTTTTTTTTTTTTGCCTATTCTTTTGGTTGTGATTTGCAGGAACCTATGGTGATTGTCATTCCGAGTTATGTTAAATTTGGGAATACATATTATACAAAGTGTTCGTTGACCTTTTCGCGCAGATGCATCAAACTTGAGGGTCAACCCCCATGGAACACAGAGGGACCTCGTTGCCATGAATGGCCAATTTCTAATATTGTGAACATTGAACAGGAATGGTGTGAAAGTGTGAGCATGGCTTACTTCCCTGAACTTTAGCTTGCATAATTGATTTTCACCATGACTTTGAAGGTTGTTGCACCATAATTGTAGGTTAATGTGGCTGTTGTGACTTTTAGCTTAATCTCACATGAAGGAAATGCAGCTGAAATTTCTAATGAAGCTGCAGGTTTGTGCATTAGAGCTGAATAGCTGCTTGCAATTTCTGGTTCTATCCATAATCTTTGGCTTTCACTTGCTCTTCTGAATGGATGACAATTTATAATTATTGCTTCCTCATACCCCGAAACAGTCATGTCGGCTTAGAATGAAAATTTTTCCATGAATTACCCTTGCTCTATTTTTTCCCCTCTCACGATCTTCATATGTCTTCATTACTTCTTGATGTGTGCTTCTCTAGTCGTTTCTCCACTAAAAATTCCAGAAGCATGGGCACCAGCACTCCATATGAAATAAGTTAATTCGTTGATTGACATTTAATTTTATTTTATGGAGTGCAGGGATTGTGAAGTTGGAGTTTGTAGTTTCTAATGCCACTCATTGGTCCTGAAAAACAGGAAGAAATCAAATCCTTGGATACGAAATATAAAGCCTCTTGGAGTACTGTTGTTAGGTTGGTACTCATTCAGTATTGTGAAATTCTTTACCGTCCTGGATGCTCTTGTTCTTTTCAGTGTGCTGTTTGTTGGGTAAACATGGGAAGCTCATCAATGAAACTGTTGCGTCGTCTTTCACATGAAGACTTTAGTTTGTTGATATGATTGTGTGGTTTGATTTCAGATGAATCTTACCAGTTTATCTGTTCTTCTATTACTTTCGAATTTGGTCTCGGAGCCATGCATTTCCAATATCCCTCTGTCTAACTTATTACTCCGTTGAGGACTTGAGGCATGTTGAATGAGTAAAATTCCTAGTTTTCTAACCTATCATATTTCATTTTAGTTTAATGAGAGGTCAATATGATTTCTAAAGTTGGAATAATAGGAAATATCCATTTTTGTTGGATCTCCAGGGATAATTATATTCCTCAACGGAGTGCTTGCACCATTTTCTTGCATCCTTAGTCTTGTTCATGTGCTAAAGAATTTTGAATGCGTAGGTATCAAGTAACTTAGCATAAATGTGCCTCGAATCGATGTAGTGGAATACTTCTTTTCTTCAATATGCTTACCTGTTCTTTACTTGTTTGCAGTTGCACTCTTGTAACAGAACATTCAAAACATTAATATTATTACACGTGTTAACTAGCTCAACTTTTGTTCACCTTCTATTCTATAAGTTTTTGTTCTTGCTGGGTGAACACAACATGATTCTCTGTATACGACCTGTTATGGTTTTTCTTCACTTTCTCAATTTATTAATAAGATACTATTTCCCCTTGCCATATGATTGAATACCATGTCAGATCTTCTTAAATAAATTCAGTTGTCCTACTTTTATGTGAATTTTACTGCTTAAATGACATTTATTAGTTGAATTTCAGCGAATATATTTTCAATGAGTGTTTTGAAGACCTCGCATACCCATATGGTGATCCAGATGCTGTCTACATAAGCAGTAGAGATGTTGCGGGTTTGCAGCCTAAGACATTCATCAATGATACTATTATTGACTTCTATATTAGGTAAGTCTCGAGAAGTTATTAAATGAATTTCCTGCTTGTGATTGTTTGTCTATGGTAAAGGGGTCTATCTAACCAGTGTGTAGCTGGGGTTTCTTTTGAATTATGTTGCCAAGATGATTATGACCAGCTATTGCAGTTCTTTTGTTTATTTAAATGTTTTGGAAATTTGCACTTCTCATGGCATTTCCATGCAGAATACACTGTAATTTGTCCAGTATGCCATTTATGTTGACATTTTTTCTTTTATCTATTTTTTGATGATTTAACCTATAAAGAGTACTATACTAATTGGCAGATATCTCATGAACAAAATCAATCCAGACGAGCAGCAGAGGTTCTATGTTTTCAGTAGTTTCTTTCACCAGAAGCTGGCTTGTCTTGATCTAGATTCATCTAAAACCTGGGGAGGGGGAGAAGCTTATCAACGTGTTCGTAAATGGACAAGGAATGTAAACATCTTTGAAAAAGATTATATATTCATTCCTGTTAACTCTAGGTAATAAGTCCCTTGTGAAATCATTTAAATATCAAAATTCTACTTGGTCCTCTCTAAGATTTTGACCTACACATTTCACAGTCTCCATTGGAGCTTAATCATCATTTGCCACCCCAGGAAAGTGGAAAATTCAAGAGGTATGATCCCTTGTCGCCATCTTATGTGGTTTGCAATATTTATTAATTTCTGCTATCTTCTGTGGCAAAAATTGTCTCCTCCTGCAGATGAAGAGGTTGCCGAGATACATAAGAAAGCATGCATTTTACATATGGATTCTTTAAAAGGAAGCCATACTGGGCTGGAGAATCTCATTCAATGGTAAGCTGCATGAACCGCATGAAGTTAATTAAAATAAAATTAGAAAAAGAAAGGAAAAAACAGTTGGTGGTATAAATACGAAAAGCAAATGGAGATATTTCACAATGTGGCATCAAAATAATTGTGTTATATAATTGTATAAATTTGTAACTCATGTAGGGCGAGGTTCAGAAACTGCTATCAATGCACACACTGTCTCCACATGAAATGAATTTCCCAATGTTTCCATAATATCTTTCTTAGAATATTGGGCATAACACCTCCTAGTAAAACCGGCTTGTTAGGGGAGGTTTACCTTCATCTTATATATTGGATTTTATATATTTGATTACCCGATGTGGGATTCTAACACGCCCCCTCACGCACAGCGTGAAATATAACACACAACTGTGGAAATACATATTAGCGGTACCCAACATCATAACTGGGCCTGGCTCTGATACTATCTTAGAATATTGGGCCTAACTCCTCCTAATAAAACCGGTTTGTTAGGGGAGGTTTACCCTCACCTTGTATATTGGATTTTATATATTTGATTACCCGATGTGGGATTCTAACACCCCCCCTCACGCACAGCATGGAATATGACACACAACGGTGGAAATACATATTGGCGGTACCCAACATCATAACTGGGCCTGACTCTGATACCATCTTAGGATATTGGGCCTAACTCCTCCTAATAAAACCGGCTTGTTAGGGGAGATTTACCCTCACCTTGTATATTGGATTTTATATATTTGATTACCCGATGTGGGATTCTAACAATCTTGTTAGCCACACCTAAAATAAACTTTTCTTCTATTGGTATTTCCAACTACTATTGTTTGACTATATGCCTATTAAAGTTAGAAAATCAAATGATACTTCATGTTGCTTTACGTTGGACCTCGAGAATGAGATGGAAAAAGGAAGCTAAGTTCATATTTTTAACTTTACTTAATTTTCTATACCAAGTTAAAACTTCTAGAAATAAAACAGATAGAATGTAGTTGTCTTAAAATAGATTTATAACGACCAAGCATCTAGTTCCTGTTTTAGGGAGATTTAGAAGGCAATTAAATTAGGTTCTTTTCCTTTTGGTTTGGGAGGATACTTTGACCTTTCTCTTGCAAGCATATGGTTGATGTTCTTTTTCACTTAATATCATTTTCTCGGGATTGCTTTATGCGTTAGCATGAATTTCAAATCTTGTGATACCGGGATAAAGCCAATTTATTCTTCTTCTTTTTCGTTTCTTTTCTTTTCCCTCTCTCACACTCTCTGTCTCTCCTTTTCTTTTTGGTCGAAACATCAGTTACTTGTGCGAAGAATGGAAATACAGATGCAAGGAACAGGCAGAAGATATTTCATCCAAGTTCCTTAATTTGCAGTTTGTTGCACTTGAGGTTCTTTCTTTCTTGCTTGCTTTCCTGTGTACCTGCATAACTTTCATAAAAATCACAGTTGTATAGGTGTACAGGCATTTCAATTTGCACCCTTAAAGCAACTCAGTGAATAAGGAATGATTGTATCCTTCATGTGCTACCATATTTCCTAATTGAATAGTAACCTTTAAAGAAACTCAGTGAGTAAGGTATGCTTGTATCCTTCCCTCGCAATTAATTTTCCCAATTGAATAATAAATGTACAAATTGTCTCTCATAATGTGAATCACTTGAGGTGTGTCTGCCCCTTTGTGGTTGTTTTACATTTGACAAAACTTTTATCACACTCACTTTTTCTGCACTCATTTTCAACAAAGAAAAAAAGAAAAATTTATTTTTCATGTTTTTCCATTAGTTCTTTGCCTTCTAACCAACCATTCTTTCAACAAGCTATTATGTCTTGTTTTTGTTTTTAATTAGGCTGTACGGATATTTCAAATTTAATTATTGCCTTTTCAATGCTTTTGGAATGGTATTGAGCCAAATCGGATGGAAGATGAGAAGAAAGGAGATATTTCTGTAATTATACTCTTATGCTGTAGTGAAAACAGTAGGTAGAGAAAATATATAAAGGAAAAAGCAGTACTATAAGCAGTTCATCTTCATTGTTAATTTTCCCATCTTTCGTCAAACAAAATCGTCTACATTCCCTTTCAGATTTGACTTTCTGTTAATTTGGTAATTTCTCTTCCTCTGGTTTCACAATTAATTCAGCCACTCTCCTCCATCATGACAAGTTGAACATTGAAGAAGAGAAAAATTGTGAGATGGTATGAGGGAAGGGAAAATAAAGAAGCTTATTGATATTATTGTGTCCAGAGAAAAGTTTGAAGATGCTCCCTCCTACATGTCCAACTAGTGCCACAATGTAAATGTAGCACTTATTGGCACAACAATGTTTTCTTTGCAAATTAACAACCTGTGTTTATCTTATGTCATCGGATAGAGTTCTAGCTATATTGTCATAGCAGATCAAATCAGAAATCTTTTGCTGACTTTTCCTTTTGCACTCAATTTATTTGTATATGGATAGTAAACTTTTCTTTGGTGCATGCAACAAAGTTGTCATTACTCCATATAGGAATGCACCCTGCCTGCTATGTCCTTCATTGTTTTGACACTCTCATCTTCTCCTTCGCATTTGCGAGGATGTTAATGCATATCATGATTATTAATATTAGTCTTCTGGTTTTCTGTTTCCAGCTTCCACAGCAGGAAAACTTTTTCGATTGTGGCCTTTTCTTGCTTCACTATGCTGAGCTTTTTCTGGAGCAGGTTTGCAGCCCGACAATCATAAACAAATGTTCCGAACTTTGTAAGTTGTTTTGTCTCATTGAAAACATGGAACTCAAATAATTTATTTAGTCTCCTGTTTCTTGTCAGATCAAAATTTTAGGCTTATGCATCTGTTTGTCTTTGCAGCTTAAAAGAACTGGTTTCCGGCCCGACGAGGTGTCTCTTAGAAAGCGTGATCATATCAGGAAGTTGATCTATAAAATCCTCAGAGATGATGCCAAGAAAGACGTTCCGTCTGCTACTTACCACAGCAGTCTATCAAGAGCACCTATGGGAACCACAATTTGGGGGCAGGAAACTGTTGAAGTGTTGAAGTCTGCTTATAGAGAATCTGTGGGTCCAAGTACATTTCAAATGGCGTCAATGGAACAGTCCAGTAATCCCATGTCTCCAATCGAGGTAATTCTCTATGAGCAATTGCACTTCCAATGGATGACGCGAGAGAGAGAGAGAGAGAGAGGGAGAGCGAGAGCGAGAGCGAGCGAGAGAGAGAGAGAGAGAGAGAGAGAGAGAGAGAGAGAGAGAGGGAGGCGTTAGTATTTCTTATAATCTGTTTAATGTTGCCTACATGAATATTTTTTCCCGAGGTGTCTCTGGTTAAAATCATGTACGTTGTTTGGATGCTAGCTACATACCATTTGGCTCAGTTTCTTATACTTTCCTCAACCTCTTATTCCAAACAGGAGGAATTAGGGGAGAGAGTTGCTGCTTCACCAGAAGATGAAGCAAGCAGCCATGAAGCTGATCAAGACACTAAATCTGTCATCGTCCTGAGTTCACCTCGTAGTATGAGCATGCCGGTGGAGAACAAGTCTCCCTTGGAAACTTCTAGAAGTCCTGGTGTTGGGTTTCGGGTCACAATTGATGAACAAACGGCAGAAGATTGTGATACACAAGTTGCATCCAATTCCGAGGACGACCCCGAGTACCTTTCAGCATGTATTGTTGAGGATTCTGAGGATGAAAATGAGAGACAAGACATTATTAGCACTGCAAATCCTCTCCTCTGTAGAAGCAAATTTCGTGCCCTGTGCTACCAGAAAGCTGAGTCCACAGGTAGGAGGAATCATGAACCGAGTGATGTTCATTTTGCGAAAAAACCAAGGAACTCGTCTGATTGTGGTGAGCAGCCTGAAATAACTATATTGTGATGTATATTTCTGCAGAAGTACGTTCAAATTTGAATGTGATAGATGTTTTTTGAATCATGTACAGCTTGGTATAGTTCTTTAGCATTAAGGTTCAGACTTCAGATTTCAGAAGAGGGTTGAAACTGTTGGTCCAAGACCATACCCCAAGAATGCAAATAGGTTTTGTGGGAGAGGGTATTTTTTTGGCAATGTAATGTTACTGCTCTTCATTTCGGAGCATATTGGTCCATGCGCTAAAAGTTTACTTATAAGTTTTAGAGCAATTAAAATTTTTTTACAAAAAATTTTTTTTAAAAATTTTTTTTTGCCTGAATCAAGATTTATTGCCAAATTACCGAAACTTTCAAGGACACCACAGTAGAAAACGTGTGAACTCAACAATGACATGGCCTTGTAACCCATCATCTAGTACTACAGCAATGTTCTCCTACTCCCGGGAGTTCTATAACTATGGAACTCCCGGGCCATTTTGCGAGCCCATATGAACTCCGTTGGAAAATCCGAAATCAGATCTGGAATCAGCACAGCGAGAGGAAGCTCCAGCAATTTTTGAAAAAATTTTTGCGACACCGTGACCACCCGTGGTGGCCGGTCAAAGTTTTTGGACATAATTTGGACTAACGTAGTGTCCCATTAAGTAATAAGTATGGAGCACTACAGTAGGTTCAATGAACAGTACTCAACATGCCTGGTCGATAATGAGGACAAGATTTAACTATTTTTCCTCCCTTTCTATTTTCTTTGAAATGCACATGTACCCGCAAAATCATTGAGCTTCAAATAAAATAAATTAGTGAAAACGTGTGATTCTCTTCATCATCATTGATAAAACATAATGTTCCTTGAAGTCCCAAAAAATTGGGGAAGAGCGTTTCATCAGGTTCATTACTTGGACTGCAGATGTTAGCACATAACTAACTATACAAAAGCTGAAATAAGCTATACCATGGTGAAAATCAATTCTATGACAAAAAAAATAATGCAAAATTTTGCAAATACAGAGAGAAATCACACGTGTTATGATTCTAACTTGACAAGTCTTGCTCTTCTAAGTCGAACAACGGAATGTTCTTTTATGCTTAACGTCCAATCAGATTCAAGCACGCTCTACAATCAACAGTGACTCAAGCTCTTCTCTACGGCGCTCCAGATCCTATAATTCATAAAGAAAGATAAAAATTATGTCATTCCACATTTTTGTCAATTGATCTCATCGAGTACATGTTTGGTACACTTGATAGCACACACCAGACAATACAAGATATATTACCTGGAGATCCTTAATTGCTTGGTCCCTAGTAAGTTCTTTCCTTTGGCGAGCACGCTTGAAAGCGCCAATGCATAAAATTCCCTAAAAGAACAAAAATTTTATGGATGTGTAAAAATGGTGAAACTTATAGAAGATTTCGAGTTGCAGCAAATGAGCATCAAATAAATATGCTACACTGACTGGTGAAGTACATTACTGTTTACCAAGAACCATATCTCATAAACAAAGGATGTGTTCGTTTTAACTTTTTCTACCTAAAAACAGACTTCTACATACTTAGTCAAAGCCAAACGTCAATATTAACCACACATCTCAAATCACCACCCACTACCATCCACTCATCTCGTGGTGTCACCACTATTCAATCTAAAAAGTTGGTTTTCAATAAAATAAAAGTTTATGCAAATACACACTTACAGATATAACATAAACTACACCACATGCAAGAAGCAGGTAGCTGGCTATGCTTTGAAGAAGAAATAGATCTCGATGCTTCTCAAAGTTCTCAGGGTAAGCCCTGGTCATCACTGCAACACTGTAAAAAAACCCAAGGTAAGATTCTGAATTACAGTTATAGATTAAAATTCATTTTCTGAACAAGCAAAAAACTGATGGAAAGATGGGGCACGCATGTGAATTTGTTCTATAAATATTTGTTTAGAAGTCGAACGTACAATATCTGGAGCATACCCCTTCCAGCCCAGTACTCCAGGACCTGCAACATATTGATGAAGATTTAAATCGATATGTGAAATGCTTTATGAAGTTCAAGCACACAATTTTTAACCAATTTAGCAATTAATCAGTTATCATGTTACATGTTACATGTAAAATGCGTAATCAGCTAGGCTTGCAATCACACAAAGTCCGAAATTTCTGAATAACTGGTGATACATATTCGATTTGTAAACCTGAAAATATCAAAGAAACAATTAAATCTTTTAACTTTCGGACTAACTTTTTAGCATGTTTTCTTCTTCTTAACAATTTACTCTTTGTAAAGTAACATTAGCTCTGCTTTCTAGAACTCAAGGATGAATAATTGATGTTGGTAATAAGATATCGAACCTTGGAGAACTTCATGACGAATCCCCATTCTGTCTCTGCCACCACCACAACCACCGCAATCACCACCGCGTAGCACCGGAATATTCCATCGAATATCTGCACCAAACGAATAAAAAACCATATCAGATTTAACCTAGTCTACACGCGAGAAAACACACGCACCGAGACAGCAGTCAGAGAAGGAATGCGAAATTACATCAGATCCGTTCCTGAAGGATCGCACGGCGGAGAGAACATTGACAGCGATGCAGAGTATCGCGGCCAGAGAAGTGATGACGCTGAAGCATCGGCAGAGAATCAAAAACGAATCCGGTCTGGACCGGAGTCGAACAGACGATCCGGATGGACCGGGACCGGCAATGTCACCTCCTCCGCCTCCACGCGGCGGCTGCGAGCTCTCTCCCTCCATATTCTGCCCGGACCTGACCCGAATTCTTGGCTGGAGCTCCAAATTGGACCGAATTAGTTAATCATACGGTTGATAATCACTGGTTAGAAAGAGAAACTACGGGATTTCATGGAGAGATTTAGCTGATTGTGTGTTCTTCTGGACGGATGGATCCATTGAAGGGTAAAGTCGGTATAGGATTGCTGTCGGAGATTCTATGCCTAATCACCAAGAAATCTTCCGTACAAGAGGGGCACGTGTGGGTCACAGTGAGCTTTCGACTTGTGACATTTTTGATTTTTCGGTTCAAAATAAAATGTGATGGTACGATGAGAACATACTTCCCATCTTGCTGACATAGATTTATAGAGTAATCGGATAGCTGGAAAGTTCCGGTCCGCCCGGGCGGATCGTAGTTTATGGTCCGTCCGAGTGATTTTTTCTCTTGTTCAGACTCCATTTTGAAATTCGTAAATTTTGTTGGATTCATCACTACGAGACGGAACTCCAGCAATTTGGAAAAAAAATTTTGGACACCGTGGCGGCCTGTGGTGCCCGGTCAAAGATCAATCAAAGTTTTTGGCCAATTTTTTGCCAAAAACTTTGACCGATCTTTGACCGGTCACAACGGGTCGCCACGGTGTCCAAAAATTTTTTTTCAAATTGCTGGAGCTCCGTCTCGTCGTGATGAATCCAACAAAATTTTCGGATTTCAAAACAGAATCCGAACAAGGGAGAAACCCGGGCGGACTGGAACACTCACCAATCGGATAGATCTTTATTTTGTTAATAAAAATTTAATTTTTTTAGATTAAATAGTAGTAAAGTAAATATATGTGGATAATAAAGTGAGAGTGTAATCCTAAATAAACAAAGTAAATACCAATAATAAATATAGAAATATACTCATATAATTGGGATAGAGGGAGTATATAAATAGGAAAATAAATCTATCTTTATGGGAGAAATGAATTAAAAATTTTCATTCAAATTCTCCATGATGAAAGTTAGCCAAATATATGTGAAAAATTAGAATTGATCTCTACTTATCATAGATATGGAAACAAGTCTACTTTTATTCGATAGCAGGAATAAAAAAATTCCTTGTCAATCAATGAAAACTAACAAGCCTCTGTGTCCAAGTATATTAAAAATGATAAAAAAAAAATGTAAAGTAATTATATGAGTGGTTAAAAATGATAAAAGAGAAAAAATTAGTAGAAATTAGTGGAAAATTATTACGTATTGAACAAGCCTCTGCGTCAAAACATATTTTTTCATTTAATTTTATCCAAAAAGTTATGATAATCTTTGTAGCATTTGTCAAGAGTCAAACAACATTTGATTCACGTGAGAAGAACTGAAGAAGTAACATGCAAGGGTGGGATTGAAATTGATCAGCGACTACGAGTAAAATAAATACTTATACTTGGATTGAGCCAATTGGTTGATGATAGTCTCAATCGTTTGGAACATTCTAAAATTTCACTCTATAAATGCAGGCCAATTTCTGAACTGATTGCTAATTTTACAGATCCAGATGTGGTCCGATTTTGTAACAATTATTGATTGAACCGCCAGATAATACAAGATTGGGTATCAGTATCAGTATCACTTACATAAAATCTTGGAAATTTATATCTTTCATATCTTTCAAAACCCAGTTTTGGTTTTTAAGAAATACACTTTTCTCTATTCTTGCTGTGACCAAATTTCAGGTTGACAAAACAGTTACATTGATCCACCCTGGTTGGTTGTGATGGTAATGGTGGTACGCTGGTCTTAGCGGTGGTGTCACGGGATGCATAGCAATGCCGGTGTTAATCGTGGTGGCTATGTAATGGGGGCATTGCAGTGCTGGTGTTGATGTTGGAGAGACATTGGTGGAGTACCAAGATGTTTTATAGCTGGCCGAAGATGATATTTGATGACATACATTCAGTCCAATTTAACACCTTAAACTTTTAAATTAAGTGGTTCAATATAATATCTGAGCAAGGGCAAAGATCCTGAACTCAAATCTCCCCGCTATCCACTTAAATTAATTATCAACATGTTAGGTATGATGAAAAAATAAATCTTGCACCATATCAAGTAGTATCGAGCATATTTTGATAGAAGAAAGAAAGAAAAAAAAAAAAAGGAACTTCAAAGCTAATAATGAATGGAAAATTTCGTTTCAGAAAGCCATGTAGTCCATCTTAACCGAAAACACAAAGGTTAAACACATAATATGGTAAAATCACTACCAGAAATCGAGATCTGAATACCAGAATGTCACTAGGAAGCTTCAGCAGAGTTTATCCTCTCTGTAAGACAGCATCACTCTATGTTGGTACTAGTGAGGGTTTGAGAGTAATTTCCACATTATCATGAACTCCTTGCAGCAGTAGCTCACCATCATATGTCACTACTTTACGCTTCTTTGCTGCACGTAATGTTCCAACTAGAGCTTCAAAGATGTTTGCACACTCCTCGTCATTAAATAGCTCACCAAATGTGACCTTCAAAATCAAAAGCGACGGGTAGGGATCAGATTGAGAAGATGACATACAACTAAGATGCAAAGGACTGATTTGAGAGATTGTTATCCTCTGTTTCCAGGTGACACCAGAAAAGGAAAGGCATTTCTTTAAGAACTAAGAGATAGCCTCGTGTTCAAATTCTCCTACAAAAAGGTGGGCAAAGCCACTTCATTTAACGACAAAGGTGGTACAATATTGGGTCACCAAGATATTGGATTCTTTTCCTACTATAAGAAGAGTCCCATCCATTATTTCTCCAAAGACCATAAAATCAATGTGACACAATCAGCAGTGTATCCAATCGGCCAATCCCATGTAACAATCACCACACAATTCATTCATCGTCTGCCTATTTACTATTTTACTATACCGGATTCAGTGAGATGATACTGTTTAGACTAAAGATAAATTTACTTACGAAAAGCACCAAGGAAGATAATCTTTCAAGACATTTAGATTGTAGAGAAAGAAGACATCGGTTTCCAGAGATAAATGTCGTTTTGGAAACACAAAACAATCCACAATATCACAACAAAACCCTTCTGTTGTCTTATTTTCTGGCATGGTGTTTCACCAAACCTGTACTATCATCCACCAAGAGGGATTGATTTTGAGCGTCTCCAATCTGTAAAGTCAGTTACGTATCCGTGTTGTCAATCCATACGAGAGATTCAAAACGTCAGATTTAGAAAGAACTGTAATCTAGTCTTCAGCACATTACCAACAAACAGAACACTAGTGAGATAGATCATCATCCTCGTTTCACTTGTCAAGAGGAAAGACAACGTCTCCCTTAAATTGTGTACAGGTTAATAAAATTAAGAAATAAACACAATCTTGAAATTAGGATTAAATTGCAAAATAGGAGCAGATGAATATTCAATCTCAGTTCAGTTCACTTGATCAACACTACCAAATCGGATTAGCATAAAATAGTGATTGCCAAACCATAGCAAGAGTTACAAGAAATAGCCTAATAAGTAATAAGCATACACCATGCAGATATATAACTTTCATCAATAAATCGCAATCAGGATCCACTTTACACAGAATCACCAATGTTTATGTATATTTCTGCATCAAGTACAAGTAGAGAGTTCATAGTGTAAATGAGTTCTAACAAATTAAACAACCTTGGATCAGATCATCTCTCCTTCTCCCAACACATTCAACTACAGCACCAAATCTTCAATTATGCATCAAATTCTGTGTAAACATGAAATAGGATGAATCTATATTCTATAATATAGGATTATAGGTACATAAATTTCAGGCCGAGCTACAGATTTACTTGGCCAGTGGAAAGTGAAACTAAGAGCATTCTTATTGACAAATAAGTCACCCTACCTAATTGAATTGAAAACAATAATCCACAGGACTCGAATCGAATCGAAACATCTAATGAACAATTTCGTCCTTCAAAAGCTAAAATGAATAGTCCAAAACAAAATCAGTGTAATCTAGATCGAATCAGAATTTATTTTAATTCGTTCCACTGAAACGTGTGGATAATTTAAGAATGTGCATTGAGATTGGGTGTGCTCTGTGCGAAGGATCATGCGGATACGTATACCTTGTAAGAACCATCATCTTGGTGCTTTCCCAGTCGTTTGATCTCTTGTGTCAGTCGCTCCACCTCTTCTTCCACGTTCATGGTTTTCTGATGGACTGTTAATCTGTTATCGATCTGCTTTTAGCCTTTTTCTCTCCTCGATTCTAATCTAATTGAATAATTCTATGTAAATATTGTTTATTGATATTTTTAATTGCTATTGTGATGTGCCATTTTGTTAGGGAGTGGTAATAATAATATTCATGTGATGTATATTTAAAACATATTTTTATCGCCTAATAATAAAATATTACGTGACCATGTCAAATAAACAATATTTATAAACATTTTATTTTGAAAAGATAGTGACCAACGGTCCTTAAGCAGCTCCCAAACTATGAGAAAATGTCACTTTGGGTATCCGTGGTACAATATGCCTACTTAAAAGAGAGATTTTGTTCAGACAAAATAAAAAAGATTGAACACCTTTTTTTTAAAAAAGAAAATAAATACAATTAGGCATTTCACTCTAGCATCATCATCCTCCTTACCTCTAAGGCACAGCATTTCACCTGATAATCCGATCGGCCGTCCGGACTCAAATCGACTCGAGTCGGTTTCAATCAAATTTCAAAACCAATCGGATTATATAAAAAAGTTCAAAAAAATCGAGACTCACTTCATAGACCTAATAAACGGGCCCCAGTAGGTTTGGGTTAGTTTTGGCCCAAAATTCCAAACCTGCAGTTCAATGTCGGTTTCCATCTTCAATAGAATCAGTTTCAAGTTGGGTCAAAACCCAACCCAACTCGACCGATTCGATGCCCACCACTGCTTACCTCTAGCATCTTGTTGGGTAGGTCAAAAGAGATGATAACTTGATCGATTGTTGGGTAGGTCAAAAGAGATGATAGCTTGATCAAGCTACACTCGGACATGTGGACCTACTCTGTTGCCAACACCTCTTCCTACGTCAACAGTTTACGTTCAGGTCAACTCGCATCTCCATCAGCCGTCATTATCACATCCATCTTGAATTCAAAGCATAATCAAGGGTTCATGCCTGAATTCTGCCATCAGATATCCCTTATGCGCTATCTATATTGAAATTGTACACTTCGACACTCCCCTCTGACAAAAACCAAATAATTGTAGATCTTTCTTCTTAATTAAATCTATCGACCAGTATCATATGACATCAAGAAATACCTCTTTACTTTGTAGTCACTTTTCAATTTACACTTAAATAAAAAAATAAACAAAAAATCCTCCAAATAAATTTAGAGAAACTATCCCAAAGAACCACAAATTATTCTAGTGACGTTATCGAGCAAAAATCCAAAGAAATAGTAGTAGCGAAATACAAGTAGGCATCTGGAAGTGCCACGCGAATCGGACCGCAGCAAAACCCTCGTGTTCCCCTGCCCCACATCCACCCCGCACCCCACAGGTCGCGTGATTCTATCCTCTCAATGGACCCCACACCCCATCACGTGACCCCTTTTCAATCAACGGCTCTGATTTCCTCTGCTCCCTCTGTTTTTAGTATACGCACTTTTTTCTTCTTTTATCCATTTCCAAAATTTCAAAACAATAATCACTCATTCATAATCAGATTTTAATTACTTCAAATCCATTTTTAATTGCACAATAATTCACCATAATCAATGACTCGACGGTTTCGCACACCGTTCCCTTAGGGTTAGGGTTCCGATCTCTCCTCCGTTTTTTTTTGCAGACATAGTCAGTATACACAGAGATATTAGGGATATATGTGTCTTAGTTGTGCACATGCATGCATATGTGTATGTGCAAATTATGTAAATGGATGCGATGAAATCGAGACAGTATAGGGAGGACTATATGGTCATGCCTGTAAGAGTGCATGATAACGGGGGAGGATTTGAAGCTGGTGATTCCGGCGGCGGCGGCGGCGGCGGAGGGGGAAGTAGTAGTGATGAAATGTCGGCTCCAATGGCAATTCCGTTCAATTATCAATCAAGGCCAGTATCGAGGACCAGTGAGCTTACCATATCCTTCGAAGGGGAAGTTTATGTTTTTCCCGCCGTGACTCCAGAAAAGGTCTACTGTTGTCTGTGATTTTGCTGTAATATTCAGCTTTTGAGTACTGGAATTAATGGATTATTTTTGGAATTTCAAGCTTCTGTGCTATTTTTGTGCGTTGCTTCTTTGTTTTACTGATGAAGATTGATTTCATTTTAGCTGAATTAGTGAATTAATTGGATAAATAGATTGGCAGGTCAGTATTTTTTAATGAATTGTTTGTTTAGTTTACTGATAATGTAATTCAACGGCAGCTGAATGAGTGAATAGATGGATAAATAGATAGATTAAATTGCTTGACTATTGCCTGCTGATTCTGTGTTGACCTGTGATATGGTTAATTTGTATATATAAATGTTTTATAGGTGCAAGCAGTTTTATTACTATTGGGAGGCCAAGAAATGCCTAGCAGAGTCACCAGCTCAGGATTTATGTCACCACAAAATAATAAGGTAGTAGCTATAGATTGGTGTATGAGTGTTATTTTAATTACCATGTAAGAAAAAATGTAATTAGGTAAATTGTTAATGTTGCAATCTGAAATGGAGTGCAGGCTGTGGATGATCCTCTGAGTCCTCCTACTTTTTCTCGGCGAATTGCATCTCTGGTTAGGTTCCGCGAGAAGCGGAAAGAGAGATGCTTTGAGAAGAAGATTAGGTACACTTGTCGAAAAGAAGTGGCACAGAGGTGAGTTTGATTTACAGCTTGGAAAGTATTATGTGCCATTTGTTTGATCATGTTGCTCTCTATGAGAAATTACTGCCACAGATGGTTTGTTTAACTTATAGAATATTGTTGAGCTAAACCCTGACATTGATGAGATCAAGAAGGAAACTTGAATATGTTGTACTTTGTGGTCTATTATAACTGGAAAAGGAACCTTGGAAATGCATTATTGCGGATTAGTGTTTTTACATTGCTGAACAAACAGGAACATAAAATTGAGTCCTTAAGTTATAGAAACCTGACTTTCAATTATATTTTACAGAGGTAAATGCCTCTCTCCTTGCTTAATTACTTTTATGTTAAACTGAATTACCTGTCAGGATGCACCGTAAAAATGGCCAATTTGCGTCTGTGAAGGAGAGTCCCGGAGCATCTGGTGATGTTTGGGTTTCAGGCCATGACATTGCTCTTATGGAGCCAGAGTGAGTATGGAGCTTATTGTACACTTGGCAGTAGCTACTTAATGTCAACTAATACTGACCAGTTTTCATCCATGTTGTCTAAACTTTATACTTTAGTTACAGAAAAGCAAACATCCAGAGAAAAGTGGATCTCATTTATTTATGTATCTAAAAGATATGAGATACAGTTAAATTACAATTTTGTATCAGTAGTTGATTATAGAGTAATGACTACTAATTTCCCTCAGTCAATTTATCTACATGCATGACCTTCTGTTCATAACCTCTTGATTTATACGACCTTTTCCCGCTCATTCTTTTTTAAGGCCTTTGATTTTCCACTCTTTCAATAGGTTACGCAGGTGTCTACATTGTGGGGTCACTGAAAATTCTACTCCAGCGATGCGTCGTGGGCCGGCAGGTCCTAGGACTTTATGCAATGCTTGTGGACTGATGTGGGCAAACAAGGTAAGGTTGATCTTCCAGCCATCACTGGGGAGTCAGCTTCCCTGTATTTCACTGTTGTTGCCCCCTTTTTCGACTAATTATTTATTTTAAGTTAGAGATGAAAGACTTCATTTTTTGAACATCTAATTCGTTCTCTTTGTTACTCCAATCTCATTTCTCGTCATTCAATTGTGTTTATAGGGTACTCTGAGGGATCTTACAAAGGGACAGAGGCATATATTATTTGATCAAAGTGAGCCAGTATGTATATGAGAAGCTGCTTGACTTCTACTTCTTGTTCACTGATCAAATAATATTACATACAACAATTTCACTTATTTTTAACTTTCACCTTTATGATGCTTAGTATTTAGTTATCATCTTTGTGATGATCGGGGTAGACCCACTTATCACTATGTTACTTCATTGTGAAATCCGGTTATGACATCCATAAATCGCCAGGAAACTCCTGAGATCAAGCCTGCTGCCATTGAACCTGAAAGTTCCTATCACAACCAGGACGAGGAGGTACTTATGTGTGGATAACATCAATATACAATTATAAGTTTGAGATATTTGGTCTGGCGGAGATATTAACATGTCAATTATTTGGCTGTTTATGGATTTTTCTTTTTTTGGTATCTTTGATTTTTCATTTCAAGGAAGATATTCTGACTGAAAAGTGTAACTGAAAAATAGGATTACTTTTAGGTCTGGCTAGGTTGAATATTTTGTTTGAAGAAAAGGGATGTATGAAAATTTACTGTGTTATATATTTCTAGGATGGAGTCTGTAGTGACTGTAATTTCCCTGTTGCTTGAACAGAGAACCCCAGAACAGACACAGCCTGCACTCTTGGAGTCTGCAAATCTTTCAACCGTACCAACTGAGCAGGTAGGCAAACTTCAAGTGTAACAATACTTTCAGAATAGGCACAGATGGTTTCATCATATTTATGCTTAAACTGTACATATAAGATGGTATCTGATAACATGACAATACTTTTTTGGAAAGACAAGGATTAACCATGCACAACTTCAGATAGCATATCATCCACTTTAAATTTCAGTACCAGCTCGACAACCAGCTCAGAAACCAGAGTGAATTCCAAACAAACAGAATTTCCTAGACTCCAACAAGCAAGCTAGAAATTTTCAGAAATAAAGAGTACAAAATCTCCCATGACATTGTTCAGCAGGATATTGATTTTAATTTACTACTGTTTAGTGAAATTTTCTCTATATTCAGCAGTTATGATACTCTTTGCGCTATGTAGTGATGCTCCTGGAATCATCATCTTGCCAAGTGACACATCGCAGAACATAAGCTTCCCCAGTTTGCATATATCAGAACCTACAATTTCACAAATCCACGATGGTTGACCTTAAATAGGAATAATTTGAGAAACGACTTCAGATTTTGAGGAATTGTTAGAAATTCATTGTGGTCTCGAATATCCTTGTGGTAAACTACATTGGATGACATCTTGTGTTGGCAGAATAAAAAAAATGCCACAGTGGATCTATATTATATTCTAGGAAGCAGATATTTCCACAGTTGTGTTTTTGGGCGTTCATTTACATGGATGTTTCATATGAATAGCTCTGATTTAATGTGTAGAAGGGGAGCACAGGGTTATATCAACTGAAATAAATGATAAATTAAATACGGCCATCACAAGAGGGCAAGTGTTACTTTGTATCTGTTCAAAAAAATGAGGGAGGGATAAAGGGACATGGGAGCATATTTTCATGATTTTGATATTCTTCCTCAGTGAGTGTCTTTGCTTAGTCATCAGTGTTACTTTCACTACATGTTTCAGGATTTAATGGAAACTACTGAAGGAATTGCTGATGACTCCATTGGAATAGGAAATTCTTCAGTCAACCTTGATGAACAGGTGATAGTTTTGTCGTAAAACTTCCTCGTTTTGATGGCTTTTGCATGCATACTTTGCTTCAATATTTTTCTTCATCCCCTCCAACCCCCTTTCCCCACACACACCCAAATCTCTCAACCAATTTAAGGAACATCCACGTAGACATTACATGGAAAAATTTTTGAATGCTGGGTACTTCAATCTATAGTTCTATATTTAAACTGATAACGTACATTTACTTTAATTGTCATCATTAACTGACCTTTCTGGGGGCTGAGCATCCTGGTTCTTTGAGGAATCATTCTGTTTCATTTTTTAAGGGCATTTCTCTCTCTCTCTCTCTCTCTCTCTCTCTCAGTACATTCTCAGTAGTACTAAATCTTAATCCTTTCAGGAGACAATGGAAGAACTTGCAAACGTTCCAGGCTCAGAGTTCGGGATTCCAGCAAACTTTTGCGAGCAGGTCTGTGCCTCTACGACATGTTTGACAAATAAAAAGAAGCTAAAATCTAATCTATTATACCAGCACATTCTATCCACTGTTACATACTAAACATGCAAGTGCACCCTTTAATCTTATCTACAGGTTGATGTGGATTCACATATTGGTACTGACTGGCCAGGGACATGAACCGAAGTTACCATCACTAACTAAATCCCATCGTGAGAGAGACAGCCCGTGTATTTGTGGTGTTGTTAGATGATATTTTCTAACTTTGCATGGACAAATGATGCAACCCTTGGAGAAGATTTTTACTGGCTTTGTTACTGGATAGATAACTTGAGGAAATGTGTAATTATGTCAAATAGCTACACTAGTTTTTTCGCATTACCAAAGCCCTCCTTTGAGCAGGTGAGGAAATGTGTAATTATGTCAAATAGCTACACCAGTTTTTTCGCACTACCAAAGCCCTCCTTTGAGCAGATGGTACAGGAATGTATAGTTGTACATTTCTTAGCTTTTTAATTGAATTTTGGTGATGTGACTTGTACATGTGCATTCTAAGTTTTATAGTAATATAGTACTGCGAGAGAATTTAGCTTGTTTTTCTTTAATTTCTGAGTCTCAAGTTTTCTGTTTCTTCGCGTTTTTCGTTCTTCATTTCACCCTATGTATGGTTGTCGAATATGACCGATGGTTTGTTGTTGACGAAGTTTTTTTTTCGTATTCTTGGTATTGTTACGTGCAAGTTATCAGTATAGATTACAGTGGGGTTGAACAGACTTTGTATTCCGAGAGTACTAAAGATTTGCTTATGTTTAACAAGAAATCATTTAACGAATTTCACATTACATCTGCAATTAATACCATTTTCCTCAAGGTCACATATTACCGATTGCTATTTGATAATCATAAGATCAATAATTGGTGGCCACATGCCAAATGGAAGCGATTAACCGTAAATGTGAAAAAACAAAAAACCAATAATTCTGCAAAGTATTTTTCCTATCATTCATGATAGATGTGGTTACAAAAGAGCATTCAAAACTGTAACTCATGCAGAAGAAGTTAACCGACTAATGAACCTTGGAAGCATGAGTAAGGTAAATGAGAATGGCAGCCATCAACACCGGAAAGATGAGGAATATGTACGACGGTGGTGGTTGCACCGCCCCGGGCCCCATTGCTAGTGGTAGAAAGATTAAACACAACACGACAGAAAGCATTGCCGCCACCGATCCTGCACCCCAGCCACCATACTCCGCCTCCATCTCTGATTAACAAGCGTGCTCTCTCTCTAGAAGAAGCACTAACTTCTGCAGATTGTATATTGTCGTTTTGGTGAGCAATCAATGGTAGTGTGTGTATATATACATTTTGATTCATGTCTTTTGGGAGGGAACGCAACTGTTCGTAAGGGTCGCATGCAGTTATTTATTTAGTTATTTATTTATATATCCTTTATTTTATTTCTTTTTTGGTAATCGGTCGTACGTAGTGCCATTATAGTTATAGTTTATTTTTATTTTTTCACAAAATTGTTCAACAGTCTATAATGGGCACTTCTTATTTTGTAATTAAACAACTAATTTACCGCAGAAAAAATGACATTGAAGGCTTACTACGATAGAGGAACTCAAAACCTTAATGCACTAGAAATCATGTGGACGATCAGGATCTAATTGCATCCACTATTGCCCAAAGATTCCTTCGAAATCCTTGAAAACCTACTCTATAATCGAAGAAAATTGCACAAGAGAAAAGAATTCTAGGATATTTCTTAGAAAATCCTAAAAGCATGATTTAAGGATTGATAGAGATGGGAATTTTCATTTGTGATCATCCAAGAGATGTACACGAGTAGTATAGTCTGAATGTTAAAATTGTATTATAATTAATTAAGGAGAGACTTAAGACTTTGTACTACGTACAAGTGTGGCTCGAATTTTGGGTCATCACAAAATCAAGGATTTTGTCTCTACATTCTATATTTACTTTTAAGAAGATTTAGAGTACAAGAAATAAACTAAACTTGCATGAAAATTTCATAGGTATATGAAAATGGTCTATAATGAACACTTCTTATTTTGTACCGCTGACATTATGACGTCGAATGCTTACTGCAATAGCGGAACTCAAAGACTCAATGCGCTAGAAATCATCCACGATATTAGAAGCTTGCATGATGCATCCATAATTCCCACAAGGACTCCTTCGAACACCTTGAAATTCTACTCTATAATCAAAGATAATTATTGCACAAGAGAAAATAATTCCTACGGTATTTCTTAGAAAGGCCCAGAAGAATCATGATTTTGAATTCTCCTTTCATTTGTAATAATTTTTTAAATATTTCATAGTATATTCTAGAGAATGAACATGGAAGATTAGAACGAACTGATCTTCACCATCCTTCCAACAGATGTGAGATGTTCAAGGATAAATAGAGATCGGAGATTTCATTTCTAATCATCCAAGAAAAGTGCAGATATACAAGAATATAAGAGACTATTAGACTAGCATAGTGTAAATGATGAAGTCATACAAGGTCGAGTATAAGAATTTCTATGGTGAGTGTGGCTTGATTTTTTGGCCGTCATCATGTTAGTCAATTTTAAAATAAAGGATATTGTTTAATTTTAACTGTTGTCAAGTATTGTTTACACGGTTTGTGTGGAATTAGAAATTAGATTGATCGACGTATTCCATATTTTGCATTGGTAAAAGCAAAGTAATAAAGTTAATAATGAGTTAATAATAATTTGGAGAAATGAAAAGATAACAGCACTTTGATAAGACGCGATATTTTCATAATTAATAAATTGTTTTTTGTAGAACTTGGATCATCATTGACTAGAAGCGAGAAACTCCATGACGTAGAAGGCAAGTAACCGAAAAAACCGAAACTCCAATTGGGAGAAGAATGACCCCGGAAAAAAAATTCAAATAAAATAAAATTGAAACTCTAATAAAGGATATTTCACTTGTACAAATCATTGTACTCATGGTATGGTAGTTGATAACTGAGTTGAACAAGGTTGTATTCAAAACAAGTTCTTTAAATCTTGCAGTTGTAGTGATACCAATCCCTAACTTGTGTTAACTTTTTAGTATGTTAGAGCAATCCTAGTGTTGGTTTTTACCCCTCCTACAATGTCAAATAGCTACATGGGGAAAATCTTTTTTTGAATAGATTTGGGGAGAGAGAACCTAAATGAGCGGCCAAATTACAATCCCAAATAACCTGTAGGAGGAAAAAAATCTATTTTTAGATAGATTTGGAGGGGAAAAACCGAGGTGCCAAATTCCCTTTTCCCCTTCCCCCGTTCTCTCCCCCTCTTTCCCCAACATTAGGATTTCTCTAATATCTACAAATATTTTTCCTCAAAGTACCTTCTCTATTAAAATAGATCTATTGCTACATTACAAGGCACCGTGAATGCTAAAGACAAAATTTAAATAAATAAAAATATTTCTTTGTCCCTAACAATTAAGCTACTAAACTAAGATAGATACAATTAATCATGTCTCATTGTACTGTAAATATGTTCAGTGTTTCCGAGAGCGTAAATGAAATGTTTTAGGTTCCGAGAAACACTCTCACTCTAAAGTGGAATTTTAGAACAATTATAAAACGTAACATATAGCACTTTCAAGAAGTACGAGACATAGATACATTTGCTAAAATTGAAGCATTCCTCGCAAGGAAGGAAGCAAATGCTCCTATTCTTATTGGAGCTATCATTAACCCATACGTATATATAACCCAGATGTGCTCCCCTGCCCACTAAGTTGGCATATAACATGCCCACACATGGTAAATTTGGAGGAAAAAAATGTGGGGCCTACATAAACCCCCCGCCATCAGGGGGACTGTTATGTATTATTCATCTTACTTAACGTAGATTCCCAAAAAAAAAAAATTTTAATTTAAAAAGAAAACAAAATTTTGGGCGACGTGGTGCCCCCACGGCGCGCCACGTCGCCATGTGGGCATGCTCCCTGCCCACTAAGTGGGCAGGGGAGCACTAGCGATATATAACCAAAGATGTCTAAAAGAATATTAACTTTCAAACCATCCCACTCTGGTTCTCAAAGAGTATAGTCCTATCTCCATCTAGCAAGAAGTGTTAATAAATGAATGTGAGAATTGAGAGATGCGTTTTCCCAGCAAATCACACATCGGCTGTTGGATAAAAGCCTCGTCCCCCACCGTTGGAATCTGCATTGCCATAAAATGGGGAGTGTAATTCGCCAGAATGTGATGACTTGCGGGATCTGGGATTTCTTGATGGAGATGTATAGGAGTCTGTGGAACCACTAGTAGAATACAGAGATGAAGTTGGAAGCCCGTGGATTTTCGGGAGGCCAATTTGGTCAGAACTTACGCTGTAGCCCCTCTCAATTGTTTCTGCTTCAAGCGGTAGTTCGTCCAATGTCTAAACACAAAAGAAACAAGATCATTCAAGAAATTCTCATAACTGTGAAGGGTATTTCATAGAGATTTAAGTTCAAAAAGTGGTTTAAATGTGTGATTGAAAGTGCATAACTAAGCACATTCACTATACAAGTCAAAATATCGGGCACACAAATGACAGAGCTTCAACGTGTTTGTTGTAGAACAGGATGAATTAAGGCACTTACTCTGAAAGCTTGCTGTAGAACTCGAAGAGTTTCTCTAGTACGCTTCCTTTTCATAGCTACCTCATCTGGTTCTTGTAACATCTCTTCAAACAAGTTGTCCCTGGCCCCACAGATGTCATTAATGAGCACAACAATTTTGTAAATAAGAAATGTACCATATGCAGTGTATTATGGTTCATGTAAACGATTGCTAGTTAGGACTGAAGTACAAAAAGTCAATAGAGCCTGCTCTCCTCGTATATGCGCCAGGTTGCAAGCTGTTTTAAAGGTCGATTAGGATATCCTATGACCAAAATTTATGAAATCTTAAACTAGAATATACCTGTAAAGCTTTCTGATAAAAACATTGTGGAGCTCCCGTTTGGTGTGATTAACCTGGAATGTCAATAAAAAGTTTAAAAAATTAAAAATGATGGCACCAATAAGAAGCTAATTGAACAGTAGAAATAACAAAGGACAGAAGATGAATCACGGATTTAACCATTCAAATAGAGACAACAATTACTAGCAAAACAACATCATCTGCAATTATTAATAAGCAACCAATCCAATTTCAAAGAAAAAAACCCCACCAACCCATTTCCTTTTTTTCTTTTTAATTACCAAGTGTGGGGAGTAGTTCAATTCATATGAATGCTACATTAGTTCAAGTCACACAAGTAAAGCGAGTAGTTCCAGTCATATGAACGCTACAGGTGCTGGTGATCTAAACATGTACAAGGAAAAAAATTCTAGCAAAATCAACAGACGTAAAGGGAGTCGAAAGTTCTTGTAAACAATAATTAATTACCAGAAAATGCATAATTGCCTTAGGTACAGAATCTTCAATATTCTTCCTAACAATGTCGTAATATGACCTCAATAAAAGCTTTGTAATAGCAATCTCAACAGCATCGTCTGAACTAGCTTCCGATGCCTTCAAGACAGCAGGGGGCTTCAAGAACAGTACAGAAACGTGTCAACAAAGACAATTTACATGACCGAAATAAATAAATGTATTCCAAAAAGGATACACCATGGACATACCTCTCTCAGGTGAATGGATGAAAAACTATGGTCCACACTCTGAACAGGTTCACTAAATGGCTTGCTAGTTGAACTCTCTTTGAGTGATGTGCGATTATCAGAGCCGCCAAATATGGATGATATACCCCAGGCCGAACTATTAGTATTTGCTGGTTAATCAATAAAATACTGAAACATTAGATCTAAATGGCAGTTGCTACTGCTATTTAATCAGAGAGAACCAGGTTGGCCACTTATCCACAAGCCCGAAGGAATTGGAGGGGGTGGCCATAGCAGGTGGTTAGACTCAGCCAAATGCAAAAGAACTAAACAATCAAACTTTACCCACAATATAATTAGGATAAGTAACATAAATAATTATTTGTTGTCCAAATAAAAAGAAAAGGAAAAGGAAATATTACCTGGCGGTGTAGTTTTCTCGACATCTGCAGCAGATCGAACACCATGCTTATCATGTGAAGACTGAAAAGGCAATTAAAGTCATAATCTGCAAGTTCTTTTTTCAACAACTGCTGAAACCAAACAATACATAGCTTACCTGCTCTGAAACTATTCCATTCACAGGCCTGGCAAGAATAGCACGAGACTTTAAGCTTCTCTCGGAATTTGGTGCTTTATCTGAATCTCCTGCATCCTAATCGATAAATACAAAATTGAATCATGAACTAATTCATGGAGTCTTATATAGAAAAAGGAGTCCGTGCAACTAGGTTGGTACAGCAAAGTAAATACTTACTTTCTGCCTGGGAATAACTGTAGCAATCCTGGAGGACTTGACCTGTTGTAGTGCCATTTCTACAGCTTTACTCCCGCCGATAAAATTTGGATGAGAAGTGTTTATGTAATCCATCTAGGAATAAAAACAGAGGAAGAAGTCATGGATCATAATAATAATAATAATAATAATAATAATAATAATAAAAAAATAAATAATAGTAAAAAGTATTATAATTGTAAGAAAAGGTAAAATATGGAGCACATTTACAACGTTTCCAGCATCATAAATCATGCAAAAGGAACACAGAGAGGCAGTGTCGCACCCAAAAACACTAGAAAAACATATGCCATATGAACCACAAAAGTTTCAATGCAGTGAGGCATAAGAGAAAACAGAACTTAAGAGAAGAAGCAATGCGATGAAACTTCGTAGGTGTAATTTAAATGATAATAAAGTTGAATAAAACAAAAAACTTAAAGAATTAAGTCCTCAACAGATAAGAATCACTAAAATTAAACTCCTAGAAAAGAACGCTGACTAAAAATCTTTAGTTTCAACTTGTTTTGCATTAAGTAGACTTTATGTTGTTAGCAGTGGGGCCTTTCATTTATAATTCACTTCCACATACAACACAAGTGCGGAGTTCATTTTTCCCATCAAAGACCTGACATGAACCAAGGTCTCCTGCTTTACCACAACATCATGCTAACAAATTCACCCAAAAACTTAAACTATTAGAGAGCGCCACATGTCTATCATTAAAATTTGGTCTTTAACAAGGAAAACTCCAATTGTAACAACAAATTATATCCTCGATAATCAATGTTAAAAACGATGACAAGTCACGCCATAGGAAATGTGTAGTGGAAATTGATGGCTCAAAAGCGTCTTCCCACCCGAAACCTGAACAAGGAAAGGATAAGACATGGAGATAGTGAAGTTGCCATTTTCTTTCGAATCCCATCCAAAATTGTGTACCGGGCACCCAGACTCATTAGCCTTGACAGGAATTGCTTTATGGATCAGAAAAAGAAACACAAATGGTGGAATAAACAATGACTCTGAAAAAAATAATGGAAACAGGTTGTGTAGGACAGTTGGAGAAGAAAGCAGCTCTATTCATCTGGATAATGCATAAATACAAGACAATTAAGCGACCATGAAGTTACATGTACCTCCATCTCAATAATGTGTCCTATCATTTCCTCTGAAGGCACAAGCCCTTCTCGCAAAAAATTACCCATAACCTCATCCATGCGCTTTCGGAGGACCGGAAACCGTTGCAGATCACTGACCATACATCGATGGCTCATCTAAAAGAAAACATTCAAGTTTGTAACAGATGCAAAGACAAATGAACCTAAACTGAACAAGAAATTTACTAGCAGATGTACCTTTATTAGCTCGTCATAAATGAACCTAGCACACTGAAGACTCGGTTCAAACAGGCGAGCTATTTGTCTTCTAATAAGAACTTCAAATGGAACCTGTATGTTTGGATGTATTTTGCATGGTAAAACATCAGATAGAATGGAGGAAAAATAAAAATAAAGAGGAAGCACTCAGATCTTTATAAATTAAGAGATGCAATAACTATTAAGAACCTACTTCAGGCACAAACAACGCAGATCTTGGACCTGTTGCATTTTGAATGGCAGTGCGGATATCATCGTCAGTTAGGTCCTCGCATGGGTCTACCTCCTGCCAAAGTACAAGAGGAAAAGGGCATAAAATTCATATCTGGAGTTTGAACCGAAAAGTTTGCCAATATTTTTCTGAGGCAGAATGGTGAAGACTTGCAAAGAAATAATCTGCTGTCTTTATAGAAAGAGTCTAATTTATAAAATAGTCTGCGTAGGCTGTGGAAGCAAATGCTATTTTTCATTAAATGTCTGAAATCATTCTTTTTTAAATTTGCCAAGTATATCGGCACCCTCCTGTTTCAAAAAATTTTCGATTTTTCTACTTTTGTCTATAAAACTTCCATAGTTTTTGCAGTGACGGGTTATACATCTATACTATATTAAAATGTGGGGATGCAAGGAAATCTTTTGATTTCCAATAATGTCCCCATCTACATTTTATTTAGTCCAAAATGCCCTTATTAAAGAAATATATTTATATAAATAATTAATGAATGACTTTTCATATTACATTGAAGAAATTAAATTTGAAATATTTTAATACATTATTATTATTATTAAAAAGTAGGGATGTGTGAAAATATTTTGATTTCCAATAATGTCCCCACCTATATTTTATTTAGTCCAAAATACCCTTATTAAAGAAATATATTATTTAAATAATTAATGAATGACTTTTCATATTACATTGAAGAAATTAAATTACAAATATTCTAATACATTTTTATTTTATTCAATGTCTATGATATAAAATAATTATTAATAACTTTCTTTTTTGGGGAAAAAAAAAAGAATCGTTTACAAAGTCATATAGTTGTATAATAATCTTTTAATTTAAAATTATGTCACAAATGTTTTTGTAGTCCAATAATTAAAAATATATAATTACATAACTAATTTTTTAGCAATATTTAAAATTACTTTAATTTGATTAAACTACAAATATTTCAATATATAATATATTTTTATTCAATGCGTATCAGTTAAAAATGTATCCTAATCATTTTTTCATAACATCTTTCACAACTTTCTAATTGAGATATCATATTTTTATAATTTTAAAATTGGATTGGTATCATATTTAATCAACTTAGGTATATGTGACTAATCTTATTGGAGTGTTTTTTTTTTTAAGATTAGATATTTGGATTAACTTGGTAGAAAATTGAGATATTAATATTTTTATTTAGAGTATAAAATGGTCAAAGTGCTATTTAGCTTGCACATATAAGTTACTAATACTACTTTAGTTTAATTTTATTCTTTTTAAAAAAAATTAAAGTCGAGACTTAAAAATTTATGACTTAAAAAATTATAAATTTATACCACGTGCAAGCACGTACTCAAAACTAGTCCTATAAAGTACTGGTATTCACATTTTTTTAGTTGGAAAATACTTCACAGAAAACCACTAATTAATCTAAGAAATCAAAAGTAATTTCAATAAAATTCGAATGAACAACAAACCTCCAAGCTCTTCACAAATATATGTTGGAAAATGTAATGAATTCTTGCTCCACCAGACAGCTCAGATGTTGATAGTTCCTCGTTTTTTCCTTCTACCATTGAAGAAAATGCTGTTTCCAGAAACAAAATGGAAACCCAATAAGTGACAGCTAAAATTTGGCATTATCTCAGGAAACAATGCCATGTGAAATAATGCTTAAAATTAACAGAGGTGGGAGTCAGTCATGTCCATTAGACAAGCCCAAACACTGTACTTTTGTTCAGTTGTTCAATGTTAAAATAAACAAGGTGTTCATCAACGACTTGTATTGAAGTTAAAACAACAGCTTTTTTTTTTTTTAATTACTTCATTAGCAGAATGTTAGAAGAAATTTATGATATCAAAAGAAAATAATAAAGTTGGGGAAAAGCCCATGATTACAAGCAAAGGAATATTGTAATCCATTTAACTTGTTCTGCTAGAAGATAAGATACAACTTTGAAGTACGCAAGTATATTGTCTTCCTGATTTTTTCAAAAACAATGCAGGTTTGGTTTGGACGATATACGAGAAGAGCCAAGAGTCGAGGACGTACACATGAATCCCCCGAACTTTAAACAAACGGCTCAATTCGTTTAGAGCCGTACAAGCAAGCATTATTTAGTTCAACAAGGAGTCAACTAACGATGCGAATCATATTTATGCTTGAATACAGAAAAATTGAGGTCAAGTACCTTCAGAATACTTGGATAGAATGTTCAGTAGCACAGTTCCTTGACCAGACTGTTCGCCACAAACAGAGAAAAAAGTTTAAAATCCAAAGCACGAAGCCGAAATATCAATACGAATGGGTAAAATTGTAATAACAAAGCAAAAGTCCAATGTTATAGCATAAACTGTTTGCTTTCTGCAGTCAGTTAAGGATAACAAAACCAGCAAAGAGGGGAAAAAAAGCACTGACTTTAATTAACTTTCCTTTCGTAAATTTTGAGTAGAAGGTTGGCCAATAAATTCAAGCAAGAATCATCCAATAAGATATAAGAAAAAACCTTTGACTCTGGGATCTCTCCATAACTAGCGTGCTCCTTTGCAACAGAGACCAATGCAGCACTGATGCGTGACTTCAACCCTGGAAGAATTGTTTTGATGTGCTGTACCAGTATCTGAACAAAACAAAGAAAGAGAAACTCATATCCTAGTGATAAAATAATAAGTCAAGTAAAAAATTTATGATCACTCAAAATATATGCCTACAACTCAACTATTACATTACATAGTTTTTACATTCCATGTCATCCCATTCACGCTAAGTGGCATAAAGGATATGCCGTTTTATTTGAACGGATATACCCTTTAAGGAGTATGCCTGTACATGGGAACACATATGTGGCTAGCTGGTTGCTTGGACCACTCTATACGCAACGTTGTTCTCTACGCACGACTTCATTGCAACTTTTCACACTAAAATTTCACTTCTACTCAATCAAAATGTAACTTTAATTTCAAACCACATATTCAAAACTACTGCTCGACATTATGCAAAATTTCATGGTCTCCTCGTAAAAAGTAGCTCCTGCTTGTAAACAAGAACATTTTTAAACATCTTGTACTACACACTTTTTTACAATTATTTGTAGGCCCGCATATACTGCCACTTTTCCACGATTGATTCTATGTATCTAGGTAAAAATGTTTTCAAACACTACCCAGCGAAGCCCAAATAATTTTTCTCATTTTTTTCCCCAAAGCACAGGCTGAATGTGAGATAGCATGCATTAACCAGATGTATGTTCTGCCACAAGAGACCACATTAATCGAAAGACAAATTTTGTTTATTTTTATTTTTTAAACAAGGCCATCTACACTGGAAATCACGGTGTATGAGGATACATGTAAGTCTATGTACCTGGTTTAATTTTTTTGCCAACCGAGGGACCCCACAACGATCAGCAAGATCACTATAAACCTACAGAAGATATTCTCTATGAGCAGAGGGACACATAAGGAAGGACGATATATCAACTGATAACCAAAGAGTAAGATTATACTGGACGGCTACGAAAGAACTTCTCCTCAGCTATAAGTGCATCTTTAATGCTCCGATTCAATTGTATATCCTGTTTAAGCACAATAATAACCAACTAGTTTAGAAGTCTACAAAAAGAAACAGGACAAGGCAAGCTAACCCACTGTCAAAAGGAAACTAAAACTGTCACCTCCTGACTACGATTCACAACACCAACATATCCAAGTCGAAGAGGGATCACTTTTCCAAGCAAAAAGTTGCGCGCATCGGTTCCTCTGTCCATAATATCCAGCTGAGGCAGTAACAAAGACGGAAAACAATTCAGAAGAGCAGATAGAAGTATAGCTGTATAAGAACATCAAAAGGCAATTAGACGGAAGAGATCTTCATATTAAACACACCTTAGTAATTACACCAATTGTTCGATAACCTGCAAGCAGAAACTTAGATGAATAAGCTCGAATTCAAGAACAATAATATTGTATAAATGAACGAAATTGTGTTTGGTTGTAGATTTTGTAATACAAGGAGGAAACCCACCATCAGGATCGGCCATTCCAGCCATCTGGAGAGCATCCGAGTTAGCTAAATCAGAATTTGCTGGTGTAACAGCCAGTATCAAGCAACTCTGAAGTTTTATATATGACATTATCATTGTTCTAATGCGTGCTTCAATATCAGATGGCTGATCACCAACAGGTACTTTAGTTAACCCCGGCAAATCGACAAGAGTAATATCAAGAACATTAGGTGAGAAAATCTTCAGACGAATCTGTTTGTCTGAAACGCCTTTGTTTCCTCCTGCTTCTCTATCAGTTTCAGCCTGCACACATTTGGACATAAGGAATTATAGAGCCTATTATCAAAATCTAGAGGAAATAGGGAAAAGAAAGAAAGTATGTTAATATCTATAGCAGCGAAGTTTGTCATCTACAATATGATTTAGCTCTGATGTCAGCAATGAGATAAACTCACTACCCCCTACCCATACTCATTATAGCAGCATATAGGTTATACTAGTAAAAGAACAAGTGCATGATTTTAGCACTATCCGAAAGAAGAAGAAACTAAATATATCTTGAATTACAAGTATGTTCCATAAGGTTTCGAACACATATTACAGTGTGTACCATAAAGGTCCTGGACGTGGTGAGCATTTCATGAAATAAATGGTGTGAAGCCCCGAACCAGGGACCTGCCATTTCAATCTCACCACAAAGATTCAACAGTGGCCGAGAGGCAGAGTACAAATAGCACGACGAGTTCACTCACGTATATTTGGGAACAGGGAAGCTACTTAGGAAACAGAACAGGCATAGCATCAGGAATAATTACAAGATCAGTGCATCAAGTTGATGGATCACGTCATTTAAAAGTCATAGAACTTAATCTGACAAACACTTTGGCCTTAAGACTGTGCATTCAAGAACAGAATCTATTGTTTGATTGAGGTAAAACGGAAAAAAAAAAAAAAAGAACAACAAAAATGCACTCTCATACATGGAGTACTACTGCCCTCCAAGTAACTCCCAATTTGAATGAGACTTGGAAGTCCATAATCTACAGTCTAAACAGGCACCTTTTCCTTTAAAGTCCAAGATGGCAGGAACAATAAATAAACAACGACACTACTGTTTGCATAACATCTATAACATCTTCAGAACATAGATCATTGCTGAACCGAATATCAGTGCCCTATGTCTACAAAAACAAATGTCCAACATGTCTGTTGTTTGCTAACAAACTGAAACTTTACATTAAAAAACAAATCCCCCATACAGCACATGGCATGATGGCCCTGCCTGATAAAAGTGCCAAAGTTGCTATCATTAGCCCAACCCAATTGAATGATCTTAAAAGGTATTCATATCCGTCCAGACCAATAAAACGAGAAATATCCCGATGATCGGACATGCTTCTGTATAGATATTTTATTTATGCTGAGCCTCTGTAAAATCACCTCAGCTTAGTGGTCTCACTAAAATTCAAAGCTTGCAGCTGGCTTTATTCTTCTTTTGAATTCCAACCTTTCACTTCAATCACTACCATAAAAACTGATAACTTACTTTTTTGCATTTTTGCACAAATTATGTGAGATTTGAAATTATCCATTGAGCGCTATAGGAAACAACATTCCATACCTTTACTGATTTTCCACACTGTTTAGCCAAATTTAAAAGTTTATGCTCGATTCCCCAAGTTCCAATTACCCGAATGCCAAATTAACGAAGACAAAAAATTTAAATACTCTGGTAAGGAATACTCGAACAACAATAATACCAAATCCCTCCCAACAAGATAGACTCGTTTCCGTTTTGCATCGGCCCCAAATACAGGTCACTTTAAATGTTTGAGTGAATTTAATCTCTTCATCTTCATATTCCATTATGTCCTTGTTTAATTCATTTAATGTAGGATTATATATGAAAAGATGCAACTCAAATTTACTTTTCTACTAATATTATACAATTTGTCAACTGCAAAACTAGACATATCTTCGGAACCCTGGGAGTATATAATGACTTACTTGAATTTCTCTCCTGATCTCATTAAAATCGAAGAACCTCTTCCCCGGCACATGCAAGAACTCCCCCCACTCCTCGTCAGTCCCATCGGCCTTCCTCTTCCTCTGAACCAGCTGCAGTACAAGAGGGCGGCGAGTGCAGATGTCATTTCCCCGAGGCAAGAAATCGCGCCCTACCAGCGCCTCCAGAACACTAGATTTCCCGCTGCTCTGGCTGCCAACTACAGCCACCTGCGGCAACTCGATGGTGTACTGGCTCCCGACCTGAGCGAAAATATCTTGTAGCTTGTTTACAATCGGTATCACTGAGTGACCCAGCGGCGCCGCCGCATTGTTCGACGCCTCTGCTTGATCTTCCGCCATGGAGTTGATCACTGCTAATCGATTAAAAAATTAATGGATTTAACTGAAAAAGGGAAGCGATCGATTGAAATCTGCAGGCGAAGATGGGTGGAAGCTAGGGGTTTTTGAATTTTGGTTTTATGAGGTGGGGTACCTGATCACATTCTAGTGTAGCTCAAAAGAGAGAGAAATTTGGGGGAATTTTCATTTTTTTTTTTTCTTGCGATTATCGAAGGTTTTATCGCGTGCGCAAGTAACTTCCCCTTTCTCCAAGTAACGCTTGGAGCGGTGCTAGGTTTGAAACAAAGATGGTCCTTTCTCCAAGTAAGCCACGGCTGGAGCGGTGCTAGGTCTGAAACAAAAAATGGTACCCAGACAACTTTAAATAAAGGTTTATTAGCGCATTGGGGGCACAATATTTTACTCTAATGCACACTAAGGATCTATTATTTTTTTATTATATTTTCGTCTCCAACCTAATATTTTATTACGAGATAATAATTTTTTAGACAAAAAATACAATAATACCATTTTATTTAAATTATTTTCATTAAATTAAATAAAAATATTTACAATTGAATCCATAACTTTTTAAAAAATACAAACTAGTCTACCCACATCTATAACAAATTATCCTCCACCACCACCGCCACCCTAGTGCCACCACCAGTGAGAACTCCGACGAGGCAAAAAATAGATTTGCCGGTGGAAAACCACTAGTTGGTGGTTTTCGACCGGCATATCCGCTACCACCTATTTGCTGGTGGTTCGAATAGACCAGCAAACTAGTGGTGGTGGCGGCGTGGGGGGGGTGGTGGAGGATAATTTATTGTAGACGAGGATTAGTTTGTATTTTTTAAAAAAATTATGGATTTGATTATAAATATTTTTATTTAATTTAATAAAAATAATTTAAATAAAATGGTATTATTGTCTTTTTTGCCTAAAAAATCCTCATCTCATGATAAAATATTAGGTTGGGGACGAAAATATCGAGAAAAAATGATAGATCCTTAGTGCACACTAAAGTAAAACGTTGGGTCCCAAATACGCTAATAAGCCTTAAATAAAACAAAGACAGATTTACTGATTTATCAAAATATTAATATATTGATGTAGCGGTAGTTTCAACTGCATGGTTGATGGGAATTTTGAACAGCATATACAAGAGAATTAAGAATAAGAAGTAGTAGTGATGAAGACAGGATGATTGACATCCGGATGTATATCAATTTTTTTTTTTTTGGTCAATAGGAGCTCCTTTCGGACGATGATTATTAATTAGTCAAACTTAATTTGAAAGTACATAAATATTAACATTTAAGATCGTGAAGATCAAAATTGTAATGCCCCGTTTATTTTCGTACGGTATTTATACCTATAACATGTGTATGTTCCGTAGGTAATTGGTATGTTAGGAACTTGGCCATCATAGTATAAGACATGTTAAGATTCTATACGGTTCTCCAGGTGCAAATAAAATTCTGAGGCCATGCAGATTTGGAATTATGGCCGTAAATTATACAGTTACGACCGTAAGTGTGTGAATTACGGCCGTAAGGGTTTATGATACGCCGTAATAGGTTATGCAGAAAGATACTAGAGTTACAGAGAATTGTGTACGACTTTAAATTATTAGAATACAGCCATAAGTTATGAGTTACGGCCGTAATGAGTCATGTTACGGCTGTAAGAATGGTGATGAGGAAGTAAAGGAATTATAGAAATGGATATTACGGCCGTATGGAAGTATGATACGACCGTTTGGATGAGTGTTACGGCTGTAAGATATAATGTTACGGTCGTAAATATGGAAATTACGGCCGTAAGCTTAAAAGTTACGGCCGTAACCTAAGTCGGCAGAATGATGTTCTAGACATTTCCAATAGGTTAGGTAGTGTATAAATACCTCAAACTCGTCCCTAAGCTTTATAAGACACCCTAAAACACCCATAAATGATCTCTAAGCATTCCCACCTTTTCTTGACCTTCATCTACATATATTTCTATAATTTGGGAAACTAGAGAAAAAGAATAAAATGGGAAAGTAGAGGAAGAATAAATGAAATACAATAGAGCTTTGAATTGGTATTTTCTCCACATTGAGGTAGGTAGTAGATGTAAAGGAATATATTTGTTATTGTTATAAAAGTATAGAAACAATAGAGAGAATTTAGAGAGAATGAATTCTAAGGAATTCTCAGGAATGAATTTCATTAATAACTGAAGCCCTATTTATAGGAAAACTTCGAATGGCACAATCGTAATTACATAATTTCATCAAGGGTATAATAGTCATTCACATATAATAATTACATCTTTTACCAAATTATTCCTCCACCAAATTATTTCTCATAATTCATAACCACCAAATTATTCTCAATTATTCATAACACTTCAATTATTATTCATAACACTTCGAATCATTAATACAAATGTCTTCCTGGACCTGCTTGGAGAAAAAACCTAGTGGGAAAAAACTTCCAAACCGATTCTGGATAGCTTGGAGTGGTTATATCTTGCTTCATCAAAACATTGCTCCCCGATGTCTATCAACGGCGATATGAGTATTCACGTCTTGCCTCGTTAAAACCTTGTCAAGAAAACCGATTGGGAAAAAATTTGATCGAAGGAAAAAGAGTACAAAGTCCCAGCTTGATTTCATATCTTGAAGAACTGATATATTTACTTACGTAAATGATTTCAATATCATCATTGTTTGGATCTAAAGCATTAGCTTCATTATAACTCGATCCAATAGATACCTATAACGTAATTTTTCCTATCGTTTTCAATATACCATGAATATGCCTCAAGTTAAAACCTTATTAGGAAAAACCGCTGGGAAAAACCCTAATGAAGGAAAAGAGTACATTATTCATGTGAATACGCCTTTAAAATTGCCTCATTAAAAACCTTGCTAGGAAAACCCCAATAGGATAAAACCTCAGTCAAGGGAAAAAAGTAACGCACCGTATTTTATACAAGTATCTTTCGCAAGCATTTCAAAATCTTTCATACATTTGTATGAGTATCATATACATTGATTTTATACTCTGCTCATTTAGAGTGCATAAATTTTCTTACACAACTACAAAACATTCACCATGAACACATGTCTCCAAATACACAATTTAAAGCATATAAAATTCATCGTAAAAACATGTAAACATATAAGTAAACCTTCATAACTAACTAACACTTAAAATATATCATTTAACATTTAATACTCACTTAATAGGTTATTTCATTCCCAGTGGGCTTAACTCACCTCTTTAGGGTGCCTTCATAAACACGAAGTTTAGCTCATCCGATCCTTAATTTCCTTTTCTGATTAAGCACACACGATCGGCAATTTAACTTTCATGAGCATGCAACATATAATGACCACTATGCTTATCTTTAAACTTGAGCATTAGTCATCATCATCTCATCATCTCATAAGTTAAGGATTTCACATTCACCATTTATCATCTTCAATATATCTCAATATTTTCATTATCATTGATCATATGTAGCGCTACATTTTCATACCGTGGTTTAACTTTTCAATTTCATTTCTTTCCCCATATCGACATAACTTATCGAGATATCTCATTATCAATCCTCTTGTAGGATTACACAATATAGTTATGTCTATATACTCTTCAAGAGTATATGCCTCCGTTATTAAGACTATCTTTTATAATTTGCTTTGATATAGATGATTGGGAAAATATCAACGCTTCCAAGGCATAACTTATCAAAGCATCGAAATGATATATGTGATTGTTCATAGCCTTTCATGCATCTTTGAACTTCAAGTTCGTATTTCATTTCTTCGAGGATATAATATGATGCATTTCACATATTATTTTCAACCTTTAATACTCCCCTCATGCCGAGAAAATTTAGAACACCAAACTCATATAGTTGGTATGATTTTAATCATATATGTTCTCATCATTCAAAATTTAATATGGGAATTTAGACCGCTTGCATTCTATTCTCGATATCGGCAATTTTATTTGAGGACTTTAAATAATTTTGCCATATAATATCCCACTTGTATGCAAGATACTCAAATCCTTCAGGATTTATTCAAATCATTGGGATATATATATATTTACTAGCTTTATCATTAAATCAAAATCATGCTCATACTATGAGCAAATATTTAAATGAAATTTCAAATTACGATCTATATACACATGTGACTATCTGAGTGGATCCATATCATAATATCTAGTAGTCCACATGGAGGGATGAGTGGGCCATACTTCTCATCCTTTATTCCGGATATATTTGGGATTTATTCTAATATTGGCTAGTAATGATTTCATCATTTATTGAGAACAATCATTGAAGAATTCCTTTAATTCTTCACTTGAAATATTGATTTCAATAATTATTTAAACCTGGATGGTCAGTCCAGTTTTGCAAACGAGTATTATTGAACTTCTAGTTTAGTAAATTCTTATATCGATTTCACTAGTATCTGTATAGTGCTCAATATGATTTATCATAGAAATAATTCACCGACATATTCCATCATCTTTTGGTGACATTATTGTCTACTACATCGCTCAAACACTTAGTTACTCACGCATCACATCCAAATTATTATTTAATTCCTCAAATCGTAGTTTACGCTTCATATTATTTATTTAAAATCGGAGTCTTATTTCATACGCGTCGTATTATTCTATAAATAAATCATCAAAATTATTGCAAAATTCATCATAACAAGGATCTATACATTATAATGGATCATATGCTCTCAAATCTTCGAAAATACTATCCATTACTATCGAATCAAAATCCTAAAAAGGATTTATCGATGTAAATGGAAAGATTAAGGATGCTAATGAATAAGGGTATCCCACAAGATATCCGATGCTTGATTGAAGCAAAGGTTGATTATCCTGGTGAGGTTTCATTCCTTCTAAATACATGCCTGGTATGGGTAAAAGTAGTTTTTCAAAGAAACGAGAGCAAAAGATTAGGAGGATGCTACAAGTGTGCTCGGTGACATGTGACACTCGATGTAAATATGGGTACTTGTCCGTAAATCGAGAAGATAAAATAGCATTCATTAAGGATGGATTGAGTAAGGAGCCTTTGGATGATATTCCAATGTGCTCTTGAGACACATCCTAGTGGACACGACAAGGTGAGCTTAATGGCCTTATGGGCCAAATTCAAAGATCAACAAACCCAAGTATACCTTTGAAAAACTTACTTTAGAAGATCCTCATTTAGTAAATTTAGTAGAAAATTTTAGTATAATAATTTTCTCATATTAATATAAGGAAGCTCGATGTAATAACGAAGATCAATGTTTTTCTTGTAATTGTAAATATTGTTTTTCGATTTTAAGATATATATATATATGTATATATATATTATTTTTCAATCTGCAATGATGTGATATATGTCATTTTCACTTAAAAATTTTCTGATTTTTTTTCTCTTTCATATTTGTCAAAAAGTAAATAGTGCACTAATTATTGGTTTGAAAATTTTTCTTTAAATAGAAGGATTCATATATATCTATCATTCATTCGCTGAAGAGAAAGATAGAGAGTGGAGATGGAGATGGAGATATCAAAATCATCTCATGTAAGTCAATTTTACCTCGCCAGGAAAAACTATATGTGTTCTTGGTGGTTCAGAGATTAGTATGTCATATCCAATATGTGGATATATGCACCAACTTGTAAGGGAGTTAGGGAAACAAAATATCAATATACTATATGGAGGGACTAATAATAAACTATTAAGGAGTCTTCACGATGGCGACAATTATGGGGGATAAGAGTGTCAAGTATAATACCTTTTCATCGAATTGGAGGCGATGAATCGAATTGAGTTAGAAATGTCATTAGTCCAATCGATTGATGCTACAAACACAATCCATCCATGATCGCCGTTTGTACATGATGCAGCAATAGTGATGCTTTTATTGTTCTTCCAGCGGCTATAACACGCCGGAGGAAATATTCAATATAGCGTCATTTGCACAAATGAATTTTCATACCAAACCCATAGGTTTGTTGAATATTAATTATTTCTTCGATGGTTTGCTAGCATTTCTAGATCAGTGTGTAGAACATAAATTTATTTCTGCTCAAAGAAGAAATATACTTGTTTCGCTAATACGATTGCTAATCTACTCATCAAGATTTCATGCATATGTTCAAGAATTCGTGGAAGCCAAAGTCACATGCATCATCGGAGTTAAGCGAAAAAAGAAATTGATCCTTTAAATATTTCATTATGAATCCTAATGTTGATGGTGGCGTAGTTACGGAGTATTTATACTCTCAGACGCATCCCTCATTTATGGATTCGCGATGTATTTTCTTTTGCATTTCTATATTTTCAGTGTTTAATGCCATTTTTGATATTCTCAATATGCTCCACTTCTATTTGTACTTTTCCTGGAGTAATAATAATATCATATTGGCTTTATTCAAATACGTAAATCTAGTGATTTTGCTTCTTCAAGAAAGCATTTTATTCTCATATTAATACAATCTCATATCATCGATGAGATTACTTCATATAAGCTTTCCATGCGATATATTTTCTTTGATTTATCAACATAGGATCTATTGAGCATTTTACTTTCATCTATTTATCCAATGGTAACTTCAAGTACCACTTGCTCAATTTTCCATTAATATCTCTGTGATATATGGAGAAGTACTTTATTCTCATCGCCATCGCTTGAGAGTATGATTAGAATATTTGATCAACTACTTCTTCTAGAGTAGGATTCGTTTATAACCAATCGTGTAGTATTACCCACCACATTGAAATATGCACACCAATCGTGGTGGTATTACCCACCACATTGGAAATATACTCAAACTATAAAGTGCATAAATTTAAATTGGGCAGAAATTAAATTTCTCCAATAGGTGGTCGAACCTACCTTATGGGAATTATTGCAATAAATATAAATCTACTAATTTAAATAGCAAGAATTAAATTGCATAATATTTAACTACTTGCTTCGTGAGTAGGATCTCGCTAAGTAGAAGGTATTACCCATCACTTAGCATATAAAGTGCGTAAATATATAAAACCTTCCGCTTAGTGACTGCTGAACCCATCATCAAGTAGGAGGTATTGCAAGAATTTAAATGCAAGTAAATAAAGTGCGTAGAATTAAATATTGAACTGCTTCTCGGAGCAAATTTGTTCTTCTAGAACAAATACTCATTACTTCTACAAGAGAGACACTTATCCTTCTGTAATAAGTATATTATGTAATTGAACTCTTCAGAGTTACATTAATATTTCTGATCTATTAACTCAAATGGACTTGTGTCGTAATTAATGGATTTAGAATTTCTTCATGAATATTCTATCCATTTTCACCTGTCGCCAAAATTAGGCTCGGTTTTACCTTAAGGGTAAAATTGTCCATTCCAATTCTAAAGGTAAAATTGTCAAAAATATTTTATCAATGTTTTACGATTGAAAATTATCTCCTTTCTACTTCAATTTATCAATATCAAAATGTTCAAGGATTATTTTGTAACTTTTTCAAAAGTTGGTGTCGATTTGTAAATTTTGAAAGTTTGATAATAACATATTTCAAAACGAGTTATTACCCTATCAATGTTGGTGTCAAATCGGCTCTCGTTAAATCGAAAGTATAATAGAGTCGAGAAAATTTGATTTTGATAATGTATGCTCCTTATATCTCGATAAAACGAATGTTATAGTTTAATATATTATTATATTCTAAAGTAATGTATATATACATATATATATTTTTACCTTTGTCCATTTCTCGATTCGTGTTTTCTTCTTGCTTTGCTCACCATCTCCCAAAGTTAAAAATCCACATGGAACTTGGTAATTAGTGCACAAAACATTTATTATCACAAAGAGAAGGAAAAATCAATCCTGACGGTGGAGACTCCATAATTTAATTGGATTTCAAATTGTGAAGTTCTTGGAGTGATTGTTCTAGGTTTAATAGGAGTTGAGGTTCATAAGCTTCCACTTCTCTGCTCAGTATCATATTTTTGATTCTCAGAGACCACAAATTAAATTTCAAGGAAAAGGATCAAGGATGTTTATAATATTTGGCAGTATGGTTTAGTGGAAAAGAGGAGTCGCTTGAGGGACGACACGAAAGTGTGAGAATCATGTTGAGTTTGGAAATTTCAAGATATTTGTTAATAGTGTTCCAAATAATAATAATTCGTTTCGATATTGAAGATCATCGTTAGATGCAAATCATAGAAAGATACTCCTTCTTATTACTCAAATGGCTAGAGACTCTGATAACGCGTGTTATAAAAGTATAGAAACAATAGAGAGAATTTAGAGAGAATGAATTCTAAGGGAATTCTCGTGAATGAATTTCATTAATAATCAAGCCCCCATTTATAGGAAAACTTCGAATGGCACAATCGTAATTACATAATTTCATCAAGGGTATAATAGTCATTCACATATAATAATTACATCTTTTACCAAATTATTCCTCCACCAAATTATTCCTCATAATTCATAACCACCAAATTATTCTCAATTATTCATAACACTTCAATTATTATTCATAACAGTTATCTATTTGTTATATGGATGTATTTATTATGTGATTATAGGAGCATGATTTATGATTTAAAGTTGATTTCCCAAATTATAAGGATTCTATGCATGAATGAAGTATGGTATGAGTAGGTATGAGTATGGTATGTTATGTTAGGTTATCCTATGTTGTGATGACATATGAAGATGTGTTGTCTACGGAACATGATATGATTGTTGTTTGAGGTCCAATGGTAAAACAATGAATTGTGTCTAACATGAAAGTATGACAAGTGCATAAATGTGTTGTATATCTTGTGCTTACGATATGTATAATGTTACGGGCGGTCTAAAGAGTGAGACAAGCCTTTGGGGGAGGGCCAATGATATGATGATAATTATGGCACATTGTAGGCACATGATATACAATGGGGGCAAAAGCATGAATGTGGCATGCATTAGTATTTGCATCTACTTCCTACTAAGTCCTTGTGGCTCATTATGTTGCTTGTATGTTGTTTATTATGCAGGAGGTGGTAGAGAATCCTCTTGAATGTAGTGTGGGAAGATGTGAGGAATAAAGGAGAAAACTAAAGATCCTATAGTCACGTTTGTTTTAATATGAAACAGTTTATGTTATTTTGGTAACCATGATGTAATGAGGCATATGTACATTAATAACCTATCGTATCGTATAATTTTAAAGAGTACTCTTTTGAATGTATGAATGTTTAGAAATTTAAAGATTTCTAATCAAAGAAATGTAGACCGAACGGGTATAAAAAGGAGGGTCGTTACAAAAATAGCCCTACCTAAATTTGAAAATGATCGGCAAGTCTTGACGTTCATTTAATGAACATTTATTCATTCATATGATTTGGGTTATGAGAATTTGAATAATCATATACGTCAGGTAAGAAATCTGTGACCTGTTCTAATCGCTGGTGATGAAATTAATTGAAAAGCAACTTGTATGCCATAAGATTTTACTACAATAATCACTAGTGCTGACTAAGAAATCGGAGTTGAGCAAGACTTGGTCGGAAAATATGGTTGTTTGGTCAGAATTAGAAAAAAAAAAAGCCCCTTTCAATTTTTTCTTTAGAGCTGCAAATAGATCTAATTTTGAGATGAAATACAAGACAAATAAATGAATAGCAAAATAAATTTGTCTGATTTTGCTAAGCATTATCTAGGTTTTTAAAAAAATTTTGTTTATAGATCTGAACATTTGAGATTTTTTTCCTTTAATATTTGAAAATTTTTATTGTGATTGATTCACTAATGATTTTAGCGCTCGTCTGATTCATCTAATTGCGCCAGCCACCGGAGATTTCGCATTACTCTTAAGAGTTATACAAACTATCACGACTATTCTGTCATTCCGGGTGCGAGTAAAGAAACATTTGAAACTTTTTGATTGTGCTTGATTCATAAATGATTTTGGTACCCGTCTAATTCATTTGATTTCGCCCGCCATCGAGGATTTTGCATTAATCTTAAAAATCATTCAAACCATCATGGTTGTTCTATCGTTTCGAACACAAGATAATGAAGTATGCATCATTATGGTTATCAAGAGACATTTTCATCAAAGCACTTGAAATTATTGACAAAAATATAATTCTAATTTAAATTTTGATAATTTTGTAAATCAATAATTAAAACTTGACAATCAAGTAAATATCTTTAAAATAAAATTAAAATTTATTTACTTTCAATTACTCAATCATTGATTTAATAATGTTTTTATATTATTACTTAATATATTTTCTTTATTTTTCAACCACATATTTAAAAATTATTTTTTCAATAATTTTTGTAAAACATACTCTTAGGATTTGTTTGATATGAATTTAATCAAATTAAATTAAAATTTTGTCTCTCATCATTCTTAACCATTCATTCATAAATTTAATTATTTTTATGTATTTTTAAGAATTAATAAATTTTATTTAATTCTCAACTACAAATCTAAAAATGAATTTAAAAAAAAAAATCTCTATCGAACAAAACCTTATTTATTTTATGGTATATAAATTCAACACAAACTCATAATAAAAAAAATGAAAATTTCAAAATGTATATACTAGGAGTTGCGGGAAGCCACCGTAGTGACGCCCAATCTTGATGATGGTTCTCCCTTCTGGTTTGGGAGACTAATGGTTTGTTGTTGTTAATTTATTCGATATTAAACATGTGAAAGAAATTATGGGAAAAGATATTAAAAATATAAAATATAATTATATGAGTTGTTAAAAATAATAATGAAAAAAAATTAATAAAAATTAGTAAAAAAATATAGTGTACGGAACAAGGCCCGAAGCGAAATGTCGTATTACAAAAATTGTATGTACTGGGTTAAAAAAAAAAAAAAAAACGAGTATTCTACCGGCATAAAGATTTCAAGGTCTTCTAACCAATAACATTTCAACACGTCATTGGACCACGCAACATGTCGGTTTTTTTTTTTTTTTGTTGAAGCGGTCCACGGAACATCTGATCGCTGATTTCTACAAATTTTCCATATACAAGTCTCCAGGTTTATATCCGAGGGCAGAAAAGCCTTGCCAAGTCTATCTATACTTTCTCTCACTAGGGTTCGTTCGCCGCCTCTGTCATCATGCCTCGCCGTAGCTCTGGTGAGTTTTCGGTCTTTCCTTTCTCTGTTTTCCGTCAATATGGCTGAAAAAATACCGATCTTAGAGCGTATCTAATGTTTAGGGGGCAAAGAGAGTTGGAAAGAGTAAAGGGAAAAATGAGGGTCCTTTACCTTTTTCCACCCCAAATCAACAAAAAAAAAAAGATTCTTTTTTGGCCTAGACAATATTTTGCTTTTTTTTTTGGAGGGCAGGGGTTGTTAAAAATGCTCACTAGAAATGCTCTAAATCTTTTATTTGGTTATACGCGTTTTATCTGTTTCTGTTTATTCTCGAAGATAATGATTGTTTTTGAATCATCTTTTTCTGACTGAATGTAGACAAATATTGTTGCCAGCTGATTAAAATTGTAAATAAATTTATAGTGTAGGATTTAATCCATGGTTGCTACAAACTGCTGATGCTCTGGATTTCGATAAAAATAAGAGTAGTGTGGATCAGAATCTCATTGATGATTTATAGAGCTAAAAGACTCCCTTTAAACGGGTTTCTTTTAGTATCTGTGTGAGTAGACTTCCGCGATGTGTTGGACTTATTTTCTTATATATTGTTAGGTCATGGGAGTTTACTGCTACCTTTAAGTCTGCATAACCATTTTTTCGCCTCTTGTTTCCGTGTCATCACTATGAAGGAAGAGTAGTTTTTCCAGCCCAAATGTTGCAGCCCATGTTTCTTGTTAACTTGACAAATCTGGATTATTGTCTCTTAAATACTCCTTTATTGTGGGGTGGGGCATGGGGTGTGGTAATGGAAATGGCCAGCACATTTTATTGAGAACAAAGCCTGTTGGCTTTTTGTATTGGAAGTTAAGGTCCTATTTACTGATTTAAGTGGCTAGGTTAAGAAGTTTAGGGTCTAGAGATCTCTATTTCTATTGACAATAAACATGGGCATCTGCTCAAACGGACTGCTGAAGTACTCTCACATTGATGTGGATGATGATTTCTGTGAGCTTTATCTTTTAGTGTTGCAATTAAGATGGTTGTGGTGTGGTTCTGCGAGTGTATGTCTGGCTTCTAGAGTTGTTATATTCTAATTACTTTTGCTATTTATCTTTACAGGAAGATCTGCACGCCCAGCTCCTCGTGCTGCTCCAGCACGCAATCCTCCTCAGCCAGGTAGTGTTGTCGACTATTTAAGAGTTGTATTTGAACTGAATGATTTCCTCACCCAACAATTTGCACCCACGTCATAGTCTTTTTTAGTCTTTGACTTCGTTGCTGTTTCAAATTTTTTTTTTCTTTTTCCAATCAAAAAGGGAGAGAACAAGAATGATGATCCTTTGACTTGTTGTGCTTAATTTTTTCTTGGAGGTTTCACAAGGCTTCTCATTTCGTCAAACAAGCTGTTGTGTCTGTTGCTTTGGACTAGTTTGGAATTAACAGTATCTTATGGTTGCAGTGAGTCGTGCTCCTCCTCCAGCTCCTACTCAATCCAGCAGTGGTGGATCCATGCTGGGAGGCATTGGTTCAACCATAGCACAAGGTACATATTATATCTGTCACGAATATTACACATATTGCATCTTACAGGATCACAGAAGAGATTTGAATGAATCTGTTCTTTCTCCCTTCAAAATCATAGGAATGGCTTTTGGAACTGGAAGTGCAGTGGCTCACCGGGCCGTGGATTCTGTTATGGGTCCTCGCACAATTCAACATGAAACTGTTGCTTCGGAAGCAGCTGCTCCGGCACCCGCTGTAAACAGCACTATGGGTGGGTCTGATGCTTGCGGTGTGCATGCAAAGGCATTCCAAGATGTATGTCTCCTCCAATTCTTTTCTTTCTGAAATCATAAACTTTTTTGAAGCTGATCAGGATTTTGAGTGATAGCTGTTTGATCATGGTGACTTTAAATTGGAGATGCCATATTTCTTAAAAGAGATTTAAAATTAAGATAAATGTCATCTTCAACCTACAATACTGAAGTGTGTTTTGGGCCTTGGTTCGCTAGCATTTGATGAATAGAGAAGTTGTTTGGTTTGGGAAAACCTTAGTGGTATGTCTGTGAGGTATTTTCTAAAAATGAACCTTTAGTGCGGTAACTGGAGGAAAGGTTTGACAAATATGTAAATGTTATACGAATGGAAAAGAGTGGCTGAAGAAGCATTTGGAGAAAATTAATCTTTTCAGTAAGTCTCACAAAACACACACTCTTAGCTTGTGTTAGATTCAACTTTTTTCTACTCTTAAATTCTAAAAGTCATACTACTTGTGATCCCCACCACTAATCAATGTTTTTCCAAACATGTTCCGATATTCAGTCTAGTACTTTATGTAGTACGTGTTATCTTAAAGAACAATAATGCTTTTGGATCGTAGTTCTAACGTTCATAGGATGTTGAATCTAGCATCTCTAATTTTATATTGGATCTTCACTATTATGTTGTAGTACCCATGCCTCAGACAGCATTGCATGCTGTGATGTTTTGCTTCATCCTTTTGTGTTCTGACTATTATTAATTTCTTGAGGTTTCGATGAATTCCATTTTGATTGCAAAAAGGGGTAGTTACTTTTGTTCACGTGTTAAATATCTGTGACTTTCATGCAGTGCTTGAATGGCTACGGCAACGACATCAGCAAGTGTCAGTTCTATATGGATATGTTGTCTGAGTGCAGGAGAAACTCAGGTTCTATGATGAGCTCCTCCTAAGCATGGTTTCTCTGTCTCAGCAGCTCTGATGCACCATTTATGTTTCTGATTTCTGGTGAATCTCATCAAACTATAATCGAGTATTCTTGTTAGTGGACATTGTTATCATTGAATATGTTACTTGTACTCCTTCAATAAATAATGGTTTGAAGTGCAAACATGGATACATGATTCAGACATGATCTTTAAGTTTTTCAAATGGATATGCAGCAGCATTTTGCTTGCGGATTTTACTTTTGACTTGGTGTTATGCTTGTGGATTATGTTGTATTTGATCTAGGCTGTTTCTTTTTCACATTTGGGTAACTTTGGCTTGAATTCACATCAGGTTAAAGTCTATTCTTCATTTAAGCTGGGGTAATTGTCCATTTCAGTTGTCTGATGACCCTCTTTTCATAAATAATAAATCACAAAGTAAATGATTTTTCTCTACAATTCAGGTGTAAGATTATATCAATAATAATTCAGTTTTTAATATATAATGAATAGATTATAGTTTTTTTTTCTAAAAGAAATGAAACCCTATTTCTACAAAGCATCCCACCAAATCCAAACGGACATTCCTGTCGTCTCCTATACCAATTGTCGCCCCCAATATAGAAGAGGAAACGATGTCGCTGGTGACAGTGCCAGCAAGGGCAATCGCTGCAGCACCCATATTGGCGAAGGAAACTAGTGACCATAAAAAACCCAAAGTGACATTGAAATTTTCTTCCAACTGGCACAACAGTGCCGGCAAGGGCAATGCTGCGGCACGCACATTGGCGAAGGAAACTAGTGACCATAAAAGACCCAAAGTGACAGTGAAATTTTTTCCCAACTGCTGCCCACAACGGGAAAGAGGTCATTGATGACAATCTTGGCGAACACTGTTATAGCGGCACCTGCTTTCCCGGAGAAGATACAGTTTTCTTGTTGGAGGTAGTGGTGGCGCCGAGTTGGTAGTGGGGGTGGTTACCAAAGGTTTTGACTGCTATTAGATTTGATAAAAAAGGTTTTGGTTGTAGATTCTTTGTGACGTTGTGTGACTTGGTAGTCATGGTTCACGGTAATCACAGTTGTAGATGATGGTGGTGCTGTCACAGTGGTCACGATTTGCGAGTGTGCTTCGTTGTGGTGATCATTGTCGTAGGTACCATTAGTGGTAGTTACAATTTTGGTGGACTGAGCAGTAGTTGTGGTCACAATGGACATAGATTTGAATTGGCTATGTGACTTTTACTGAGATTGTGACTAGTTAAGATTTTTTATTTAATCGGACTGCAATCACTGTGACTATTTTAGTGTTGTGAACTTGTGCAACCCGGTGATCCGTGCCGGAGATATATGGTGTTTGACATGGTGGCTCGTGGTGCACCCGCAAATAGGCGATGACTTAGTAGTTTGATGATCATAGCAAACTGTGCTACATAAATGAGTGTAATTTTTTGTGATTTAATAATTAAAAGTATAAAATAATAATAGTGCAAATAATCAAGAATTTTTTATTTTATTTTATAATTAAAACCCTATTTTTAATAAAAATCAAAATGTTTTTTTTTTCAAAACTGTGACTGCCGGTAGTGGTGGTTGTGTAACCATCGATGGTGGCCGTGTGATTGGAGGAGGTGGTTGTGATAGTGTTGATGGCATTGTTAGTGTTGTGACTTGAATAAATTATTATATAAATTTTGTAGTAGTCAAATTTTCCATTTAAATTGAATTTAATGTCCTTAACCAGAATTTTGTTTAATCCATGTGGGGAGTTTTTTCTTTCGCTTATGTTGTCCTTTCGGCTTCATTTATTTATTGCCCTGAATTTTAGACAGCTATAATCTTTCGGCAAATCGAAATTGCTTAAATATACCGGTACAACAAGAGGCAACCTGATGGAAGATGTCTCTCGCTAGTTTGCCTGATTCTATACATTTTCCAGATTTCAATCACAATCTTCCTTTGAGAAACCCCATACACAACTTCTTCCATGCCTCTTTGTCTGGCTCGTTACCTTCTAACTTAGACTTGGCTTCATCAGCAAACAGCTCCTGATAAGACACATAATAAGATCGAACAGGTGAAATGTCTGAATCAATATAATTTGTTCAAAATACTTTTTTTTTTTTTCAAATTTGATGAAATTTTTTTACCTCGATGAGACTGCAGTGGAGAAGACGGTCGATGAGGTTTAATAAGATGTCTCTGGTGTACTCAGGATGACCTTGTATGCCCAGAAAATGATCTTCATACCGGAACATTTCAATCCCTGTCCTGTTTGACCATGCCATCACCTCTGCTCTTGGAGGGAGCTCCAAAACCTATTGATCCATTAATGCAGAAACTATGAGACTTTACAAATAGATAAAATGAAAGAAGTGATTTTGGAGGCTGAGGTTTGTACAAACCTCGTCCCTGTGACACTCAATGATAGACAATGAAGCGGGCAGTTTTAGAGAAGCGAATGTCTTTGATGACCGTAGACAGATGCTAGTGATTCCAATGTCCCAGCCTGAATCTGCTCGTCCGATGTTCCCTCCCAAAGCTCGCCCCAATATCTGGATAACGAAAAAGGTAGGAAAAAAATAAATTTTACATGTCAAGGTACTTGTGCTATTGTTTTACAATTAAATATCAACAGATATTAAGATATCACATAACTATTAACTATTGAAGCATTTTTACTGAACTAGTTCAAAATGAAAAGTTTATGGGCGTGATGGATAGATTATTTCATGCAATAGCAAGAATTGGTTCCACTTTCTTGTGTGTTAGCATTTGAGGGACTCTGCTACACTAGTCATCATTATTAAATTGTCATGTAACTACGCAATTAGTAAATTCAAGCCTCTATTCCAAGTCGTGGGGAATTGTACCATGTAATATGGCGGATAAAGTTATTTTATTTAAATTGGGGGGAAAAAAGAAAAAAAATGGAAACTTTCAAGTTTCCAATGCAAGGACATAAGGCGAATCTAAGATGCTGAAGAATTATGTGACTAATACGTAAAAACAAGAATCTAACCGTATAATTAGTAAACAATTATATGAGGTCACAATCATGGAAATAATATGATAGAATGATACTTGTCGTGATTTGATTTAAAACATCACCCTATATAGCTAGTATGTAACTTCACAGGATTTTACGTCATCACTTTGTTATCAAAAGTTATTGAGTAGAGTGGTACAAGGAGAATAACTCTTCAACAATTAACTGGTTCAACTTCTATCCCGATCATTAAGGGCATGCCTGGTATGGTTCTTCGAAAATGATATTTTCTTCACAACACCGATTGACATGAAATATTAACAATACTAGAACTTTTCTCTCTTCAACTAACCAGATCAAACAGTTTAAAAATTGCTCCAGGATGATTAAACACGCCAAGGAACAAATCAATGCAATAATAATAATAATAATAATAATAATAATAATAATAACACTCCGACCCACCCACCCCCACCAGCTGATGAGTTCAAAGGGTGAATGGGAGGTAACTTTTAATGATTTTTAATGGATTTTAATGTGAAAGAAGAGAGAGAATGAGTGGAGGTGAGTGGTTGAGATTTATGGATGTGATGAGATATGTGGATGTGATTGATTTAGGAGAGAAAAAAAAGTGGAAAAAAGTAGTAAAAAGTGATAAAAAATGATAAAATTTGATAAAAGTTGTATCCATTCGGCCTTCTAATTAATTAAAAAATAAATAAATAAAAATAAATTTCAATGCGGCATGACGTGATGACGAAAGCAAAAACAATAAACTGCTTATAAACAAGTTCATAAATGGCATATAACTTTAACAGAAAAAGAGGGACTAAAATGGAAGAAAACATACCTGATGACCAAAGCAAATACCCAAAACTCTCTTCTTCATCGAATCCAATTTCTTGACCAATTTCAGGAGCTCACAGATCCAGAGATCGTCACCATGAGCGTCATTACAGCTTCCGGTGATCACAAATCCGTCATATTCTCCGATCATTTCCTCTTCGGGAAATTCCCCATTCGATACTCGAAACACATCCCACGTCTCGCCTTCTTCTTCGAGCATTCTCACGAACACCCCAAAATACCCTCCGTACATTTTCTTCACGTAGTCTGAGTCCTCTGCGCAGAGAAGAACACCAAATTTTTTGCCTCCCATCTCTCTCTCTCTCTCTCTCTGTACTCTGTATGTAAATGTGTATATAGATAGAGAGAGAGAAATTGAAGAAGGTGATCTGGTTTCCTGGGCTGGGCTTTTCGTCTGTGGAGAGGGCAATGAAGCAGTGAGGTTGTCACAAACTACGACTTATTTATAGTAGTAGTTTATCAGGAGAAGATCACCAATTTTTTATTCGATTTTACAAATTTATCCCTTATTTAGGAAAATTTGCACATTAGGTCCCCATAGATTAACATTAACATTCTTTTTGTCCTGGATTGTAGTCACTAAAAATCCTTAGTCATTTGTGTCCTAACGATTTGTTACTGGCGACTAGTGTCATGGTTCTTTCTGCCATTATTTATCAAAACCGTAAAAGTGCACATACTGAATTTTTATGTTGACGATGTTGTTTAATTTTATTTTTAATTTTGATTTTTGTCATTTCAATCTTTTATTAGTGTAAGACCGATTTAAAAGAGATTTGGGATGAAAAGGAGCAAAGCATCAAAGATTGGTGGCCGAAAGTGTAAACTTCTTGTTGTTTCGTCCGTTGTCACGTTTCGTGTCTTCTTCGTTATTTCCTCCAATTTTTATATCACCACTTACTATTAATGTGCTAAGTATATTAATATGATGACGCTGATTATTTTAATTCGAGGGATAACTAAGAAGACACGAAATGAAAGATATGCATATCTGAAGTGGTCCTCAAAGGTGTAATGTGCCTTTTATGCAAATGCTATTGGATTATGTAGATATGCATACTGTAGGAAGGTTCAATGGATTTGGACTAGTTTTTGAGGCTTTTAACTCCTTTTGTATCTCTGGATTTTATTTCTCTTTTCATTTGAGTCATCCATTGGACAAGATTCGTTTATAAAATTTAATCAGAAAAGTTTGGCGTTCCAATTTGTAGTTAGAATTCGCACAATCTACGGTGATATTTATATTTAACGGTATGTAACACAAGCCAAGTATGAATCCGGGTTCATTAGTACTCTTTACTCAACTCCTTCAAATTGGTCTGATTGCACGCCACTTAGCAAGGTCATCCATCTTGTGCCTGACCTCCGATTCGGCTAAGTTGCATCAGGCCGAACTTCAACCCTAGGCAAGACTTGCCACTTCTTGTAAAGGTCTTGGTCTTCAAGCTTGACTTTGTAGATCACTGCAAAAGTCATTCTTGTTAAATTCTCTAAAGTTCATCATGATTTGAAGTCACCACAGTCCACATGTAGGAATTTTGACCAGAAACAAGAATGGAAAAGAAAAAAATTGGCTTGAAATATGACTAGTGAAGCATGATTTGAAAGGCATGCCAACACAACCACAATGGGAATGTTCATTGAAATATCCAAGCATGCACCAACAGTCAAAATGATTTAGTTTTTCATAATCTTGTTTAACGTTGTCTAAACATATTTATGCCCCGTTAGGCTTCTCTTTAAAAGTGTTTTAAACACTTTTTTCAACTTTTTTCTCTCATCTAAATCAATCACATCCACATATCTCATCACATCCACAAATCTCAACCACTAAACTCCACTCATTCTCTCTCCTCTTTTACATTAAAAATCTTTAAAAACCATTATAATCTATTCCCTATCACCCCTTTAGTATTGTATCTCGATCATGCACCTCAAGTGGTAGATATCTCGAGTCACTTTGACTACTAGTCCAATAATAATTGAGTTCAATTGGATGGTGGAAAAACTTGAATCCAATGCTTTTGTCTACTCTCGTATCATATCGTATCAAATAAATAGTAAAAAATAATTGTCTTCAATTGGGTGGCAAAAAGACTTGAACTCAATGCTTTTGTTTACTTTGATATATCATATCAAACAAAGACTTGAACTCAACACTTTTGTCTACTCTGATTTGAAAGGCATGCGCACACAACCACCATAGGAATGTTCATTGAAACATCAAAGCATGCACCAATAGTCAAAATGTTTTAGAGGGTGTTAGCATTCAAAAGAAAATGCATTTTAATACATTTTTTCAAATTTTAAATTTGGTCAAACAAATCACATCCATATATCTCCCCACTCATTAAATCTCCACCATTCAACTCCACTCATTCTCTCTCTTCCAACTCATAAAAATACATTAAAACTCATTCGCTAACACCCTCTTAGCTTTTCATAATTTTGTTTAGCGTTGTCTAAACATATTTAGTATTGTATCTCGATCATGCACCGCAAAGTGGTAGATACCTTGAGTCACTTTGACTACTAGTCCAATAATTGAGTTCAATTGGGAGGCAGAAAGGTTTGAACTCAATACTTTTGTCTATTTTGATATCATATAAAACCATTTGATCTAAGAATTTTAGATATGATATTTTACATGTCCTGACCCTAAAGTTGGGAAGAAAGGAAACCCAAATTTCACGTATTGTGTAGGCCAAGTGCCTAGCCCGATTGATGTCGTGTCCAAAAATCGAGGGAGGGGTTGATTCTAGTGCCACATATCATCGTGTCTTTATAAACACAAACACGTAGAAGACTTACGATGGTTAGTGTTTGCTGACAAGTTTTCCACTAGTTATAGGCCCATACTATAATCCAGCATTCCTTTTACTATCCATGATTAACCTCCATCACCCAAGACTAGCAATTAAAAGTTGAAATGTTGAATCCACTCAAGAATACTTGAATAAGCCTTTGAAGATAAAGAATCACTCATAATGAACATAAAAATAGAAACAGAAACTGCTTTCGTTTCCTTCATCCTGTACAATAGCGTCCAGTCCAACCTACCACATATATCCCTTAATTTCAATTCCGACCCCATCATCTTCAGGACCTGAGGTGAATTTCATAATGGATCCTACAATTTACAGTATTTAAAGAGAACCTATTTCACACACAGGAGAGAAGAAGAGGAAATTAATGCAAAAATAAAATAAACAAAAATCGGGCCATTCCTCATGTTGGGCTTGTGGATTACTTGCCTAGTCCAAAAACTGCCTTTGGCCTTGAGCTGAATTTTTGGCCTTTCTCAACCATAAGACGAGTATAATTTACTGAAAGTTACAGTAAGCAAAATCTTAATGCTCTCAATATCAGGAAACAGCTACTCGGTTTTTGTTAAGATGTCAGCAACTACCCTGGCATTACGGGACAATAGAATGCTTGGAGATCTTGTGTTCTCCACCGGAAAGAATCTGAGAACGAAAGGTTTTCGTTGTCTACAAGTATTTCCAATCCCTAGAAAGGACGGTAAAAAGGGTAGATGACTTGAGGGTAGAGAAACACCTCACCACTCTAGGTAGTATTTACTATTCACATTAACAGTAAAATCGCATTTACCTATTTACATAGATTGTACTGCAATCTTGAACACATATGAATATGTATAATTGTATAATTGTATAATATGTCAATCATTAACTCATGATAAGTACATGGGATGGCAAAGAATTTACTTGGGGACTGGGGTGTGGGGGACCATGAACTACGTTATGATGCTTTTCCTCAATAATCATAAACATGAAGTAAATATATTATTTCCATGATTTTCTTATTGACTTCTGAAAATTAATAAAGCTAATGCCTACAGTAGAGAACTTACTCTCTGGTTTCAAGTTGATTTCTTGTGAGCTTTTTCGACTCTTTTGACATTCATCATTTCTATCCTCCTTTGCTTAGCTGATGCTATGATTGAACACTCCTTCATAGAATCTCAATACTTCTACTCTTTTACTATTGAATCTTCACATATATATTTTAGTGCATCTCTGTTTCTCGTTCAACAAAGTTCATGTCCAACGAGCTATACAACACATCTTCAATGGCAATGACATCTTGAATGCCAAAGTTAAAAGAAGTTGAACCTTCTTCAACTTCTTCACATTCATCCTTATCCTCATTGTTCAAACAATGTTTCAACTTTCTCCTACACAATCTCAATTGATCTTCCAAATGGGCCCTTTCGGACGAATGCCCAAGCACAAGCCACTGCAATGATTGAATTACTTCTTGGTCATGAAGTTGCTTCTTCTCGACCAATCTACGGTATTGATTAGCTTCCATTTCGATCAAACTCTTCTCGTTTTGAAGTCGTAAAATCATAGCCATAGCTTCCTCAGCTGCAGTTGCTGAAGCTGCCCTTTCTTTCTCAAGTTCTGCACAAGCAGAATTTGCTCTCTTCCTCTCCATCTTTACCAGTTTCGTCAGTTCTGTAATGTCAGAGGTTTCAACTTCATCGCTACACTCTTTTTCTCCATCATCATCTACTTCTTCTTCAGTTTCTAGATTATAATCTGCAATTATTCTTCCGTCCCCTACCATAAATCGATTCAATTTTTCTGCATTTTCCTCTGTTTTCTCACACTTGCAATTCGAACTTAAATTCTCATCAAAATCAGTTTGCCAACTAATTTCATCTGATTTTCCTCTAAAATCACCAAAGAAACGAAATAAGCCTCTAAAACTTCGATCACATTGTAAGAGCCTTAATCCAGAAACCATTAAAACGAACAGCCCCAAATATTCAAAACTCTGCTTCAAAATCCCCAACACAAAAACCCTAAATACAAAATCACTCAATTGCTTCAAGTATGTGACACAATCCATCAAAATGCACCCCATAAACAGACACTCCGGAAAATTCTTATGAAACTCAAGAACACAGCATACAATGAGGAACAAACACAGACGATTCAGAATCTGCATTCAGTTATTTCGAGTTCAGATTCTTCAATATCAGTGTTCCTAGCAACTCAGTTACAATCATGTACTCAGAAATTGGATCATTTACCCGCTAAAAGTATTATGCTCTTTGCAGCAACTGATAGAACAGTATCTCGCCGACCGAACGAGAGAGTGCGTGAGAGAGAGAGAGAGAGATTATCGGGAAGCGAGAAATGGGGCACAGAAATGGAGGCCAGAGATTTACTAATGTGGCAACGGATCCTTACCAGGAAAACGTGGGTGGTAACGGGAGGATAAATTTGATAATTGTGGAGAATAGATAATTAATGCCAATTATTGGGAATTGATGAGACTATATATACTCGTATTCTTATCATATCGATGTCAAAATCGATAATTCTCGAGGAACATTTTGTAAGTATAGAGGGATATTTTTGATTGATTTTTATTAATATGTTACATTTTTTATTGGACGGATGAATAAAGTATTTATGTCCTTCATAACTCCAAAAAAAAAAAAAAAAATGGTGAATTTAGAAACGGCAGAAAAAATTTTTTATTTTATATTATTAAGTACTAGTATTTTCTCCCGTGCGTTGCACGGAGAGATTTATAGCCAAGTTATAATTTAAAATATGTGTAAAATAAAAATTATAATAACATATTTTCCTTTTTTTTCATTGTAAAAAGATATGGACAGGAGATTTAAAAAGATCACACATGATAATAACCCGGATTGGAGGGATAAGGAGTGATTCTATCAAAAGATTAAGGGTGATAATAACGGGAGATTATCCATGGGTTGAAAATTAGGTATTTGTATTTGAGTAGGAAATATAAATAAAATAATATTTTTTAATTCTGAAAATTATAAGATTGAGCGGGAAATTGATCTCATTTTATTAATACATAGATTTGAATTTTGAATTTAGTAAAAAATTTAGGTCTAATAAAAATCAGAAAATCACCCATAAAAAATAGAAAATCAAAAAGTTTCAAATCAACTAGAACTCTGTAATTTGCAAAATTGGATTGATATCAAGCTTATTAACATTTTAATCAATGCAACAAAAAAAAATAAAAAATTCAACTTGTTTAAAACCCTACAATTTGCACAATTGGATTTGTGTCAATTAAATTTTAACTATATCGATCGGATTTGAATTTTTATTAAATGCGAAAAGAATTAATAAAAATACAAATTTAGGGGGTTAAAATTTTGGGAAAATACCCAATAAATACAGTGAAATGAATTCTTTCTTGCATTGCTAGTATGGATAAATCTTATTTTTGAAATTAATTCTGATATTTTATAAACTTTACTGCACACTTAATTTTACATTTTTATGACACTTTTACCCTTTATTAACTATATTTACTGGGATTTGATTGATTAAATGGGGGTTCTAGTACGATTGAGCTCTGTTCTTTTTTGTCGATCCTAAATTTAATTCGACCATTGAAACAAACTTTCCAGCTAAATCTAAATCTCCCTTGTGTTTGTGTATATTGCTCTGCATATCACTAACCTCATTTATACCGATCAGTGTTCTTATTTTATTATTATGTAACCTTATTCATCACGCTCAAAGATTGACTTTTGGAACAAAATTGAAGACGTCAATCCGAGTTTTCTGGTTTATATATAATATCTAAACTTGATGATAGCGATTAATTTTGGTTTTATGTTTTGAATTTGGTAGTTTGTGGAAGTGATATGTAAAACCGAAAGCCCGGCGGTTTGTGGCGGAGATAGAAGCAGGTTTCGGCAGCTACTTACACTGTCGAAGATTTTAAGGCTTTTGTTGAGCTGAGATCACATTTTGTTTTTGTACAGTAAATGCGGTTGGGAAGGGAACTTTGCAAGTCGGAAATATTTACAGTATTTGCAGTTCAACTATAAGTCGAAAGGTCGAGATCAGCATAGCGTGATGATGCTTGATTGGGTTAAGAATCAGCCTCCATATATTAAAAGCAATTGCTCAGATCATTTCATCATGCTTGGGAGATTAACATGGGATTTCTAACTGATAGTGACAATGAATGGGGAACAAGTTTCAGCCATATGCCTTCGATGAAACAAGTTCTACATTTATCATTTTTATGTTTCATCCATAGATGAATATTTTTGTGTGTGTGTGTGTGTTTGGAATTCGTTAGAGCACGTAATAGAGTAGATATATGTTTGAAATAGTTCTATTTTTGTGTATTGGTTCTCAGTTGGGATCATTGAAAGTGGTTCAGTTATTAAAGTCAGTTGATACTCGTGGATGGTGTTAAATTGTGTATTTTAGTGATCTGGTCGTGATTACCGAGGGAGGTAATTTAATTGTCGGGGGAGGTAATTTCACTATTTAGTTGACTAGTTCTCTTCTCCTATTTACCTATTGGGATTTTACAGTAAAAGTCAAAATTCCCGAAAAAAGTGGGAAGTTGAATGTTGATTGAGGTTACTATAGGGGTGGTAATCTAGAGAGAAGTACGAGAGAGAGAAAGTCAAAGATGGAGGAAGTGAAAAGTTGAATATTGATTGAGATTACCTAGGGCGGGTTAAATTATTACCTAGGTAGGTAATATTATTAGTAGGGTAGGTAATATTTTCTTCAATGTGCTAATCTTAAAAGAAGTTGTGAATGGTGATTTATTATTATGTTATAATTATCATGGTAGACAATATGATTACCGGGGTAGGTAATTATATTAAGGGATAGGTAAATGGCATTTTAGTGTTTTGGTTATGATTCTTGGGGTAGGTAAAGTTGAATGTTAATATTGTGATGTTTTTATGTTATAGTTATGATTATTGGGGTGGATAAAATTATTATCGAGATATGTATTATTATTTGTAGGGCAAGTAATATTTTCTTTAGTATTCTTTAGTTTTCTGATACTAAAAGAAGTTGTGAATGGGGTTTTATTATTATAGTTACAATTATCATGGTATATAATATTATTAACAGGGTAGGTAATGATATTACTAGGATAGGTAAATGACATTTTAGTATTTAGGTTATGATTACTGGGGTAGGTAATATACTATTACGAGGGAAAATAATATGATTATCGGGGATGGCGGAAGGGTAGTGGTGGTAGGGGGTGGCGGCGGCGGTGGTGATGGTGAATAGGGGCGGGAGCGAGGTGGTGTTGTGTTGGGTGGCGGTGGGGTATTGGCGGCGGTGGCGGTGGGGTGGTGGTGAGCGGGGTGGCTTGGTCTTGATGGTGGTGGTGGAATGGTGATGGTGGTGGTTTGTGGTGGTGGCGGAATGGCGGAGAGATGGCGGCGAGGTGGTGGTTTGGTGGTGGTGGCCATGGCGGAGATAGGTGGTGGAAGAATGGTAGTGGTGGTGTTGGTGGCGGTGGGGGGTGGTGGTGGCGGTGGTGGTGGTGGTGTCGATGGTGGTGGTAATGGTGGTGGTGGCGGCCCGGGGTGGTGGTAGGCGTGGGATGGTGGTTAGGTTGTGGTGGTGGGGATGGTGGTAGGATGGTGGTTGTGGTGTGGTGGGATGGTGGAGGTGGGAGTGGCAATGGCGGCGATGGTGGTTGTGGAATGGTGGTTATGGTGTGGTGGGATGGGATGGGATGGGATGTGGGGTGGTGGTGGTGGGATCGTGGTGGCGGTGGCGAGTGTCGGTGGTGGTGGGATAGTGGTTGTGGTGGGGGGTGGGTGTGGCGGCCGAGGTGGGCGTGATGTGGTAGTGGTGGCTGGTGGTGGTGGCGGCGGGGTGGTATGGCCAGCCCGGCGGCGATGGGGTGAGTGGTGGTGGAAGTGGGATGGGATGGTGGCGGGGTGGGGTGGTGGTGTTGGTGGTGGTGGAATGGTGGTTGTGGTGTGGTGGTGGGATGGTGGTTGTGGTGTGGTTTGATGGGATGAGATAGGGGGTGGGATGGGAGGCGATGGTGGTGGTGGGATGGTGGTTGGGTTGTGGTGGTGGGATGGTGGTTGTGGTGTGTGGTGGGATGGTGGAGGTGGGAGTGGTAATGGCGGGTGTGGTGGTGGTGGAATGGTGGTTGTGGTGTGGTAGGATGGGATGGGATGTGGGGTCGTGGTGGTCTTTGGCGAGTGTCGGTAGTGGTGGGATAGTGGTTGTGGTGGGGTGGGTGTGGCGGCCGAGGCTGGGGTGGTGTGGTAGTTGTAGCTACAGGGGTGGTGGTGGCGGCGGAGTGGTGGGTGTGAGGGGTGAGTGGTGGTAGTAGGGTGGTGGTAGTAGAGCGGAGTGGGGTGGTGGCGGGGGTGGGATGGTGGTGGTGGAATAGTGGTTGTGGTGTGGTGGTGGGATGGTGGTTGTGGTATGGTTTGATGGGATGGGGTAGGGGTGGGATAGAGGCGGCGATGGTGGTGGGATGGTGGTTGTGGTGGGATGGGGTGTGGGGCGGTGGTAGTGGTGGTGGGGTGCAGTGGTGGCGGTGGCGAGTGTCGATGGTGGTGGTGGAGTAGTGGTGGCGGCAGTTGGTGGTTGTGATGGTGTGGGCGTGGCGGCAAGGTGGGGTGGTATGGTGGTGGTGGCGGCGGGGTGGTGGTGGTGGTAGGGTGATGGGTGGTAGGGTAGTGGTGGGAGTGGGGTGGGGGTGGTAGTGGTGGAATGGTGGTGGTGGAGGCGGGATGGGGTGGTGGCGGCACGGGTTAGTGGTGGTGGAGTGGTGATGGCGGAGGTGGGATGGGGTGGCGGCGATGGGGGTAGGGTAATAGGGTTGTGGGATGTGGTGGGGATGGCCGGTGGTTTGGTGGTTATGGTGGTGATTTGATAGTCCTCTATCATAAAATATGAGCTTTGATAGTTAGAGGATATTTTGTGCAATTTAAAAGATAGAGGAGCTTTTATGTAATTTGAATGTGTGTTTATTTTATATTTTATGAATTTTTTTATTATAGTGGCATGGCCTGTAATTTGATTAGATGGAATGGGTATTGTTGTCTTACTAAGGAAAATATGTAATTAATGGACAAAAAATAAGATTGTATAATTTAGTGGGCAATTTTTCCTAAAAAATGTAGCTATTGGGCAAAAGCCCTAAAATTTTAGTGGGGAAAAAATTAATAAAAATAAAAAAATAGTCAGATTATGTACACACACACATATATATATATATATATATATATATAAATTATATATCATCCATAAAGACGTGCCATGTCAATTTCATTGGTATTTTAATTTTTTAAATAGAAAAAATTTGTGCGAACGATTTTTTATTAATCAACTATACATGAGAGCTTTGGCAAAATTATAAAGAACAATTTTGTTAATATCTAATATATATTTAATTCTATTACTAGATGTTAATGTTTTAACACAATTACAAAACGTTATTGAAGTTTAAAAGCTATAACATTTACTTTTTCTCCCACACAAAGATAAACTTATTTGTCTTTTTTTTATCCGTACTAAAATATAAGTATTTTTCAATGTCATTTGATTTTCTTCATCACCATCGCTATTTAGCATGCATTGTTATAAATAAAGAGATATGTTATTGTTATAGTGTATGGATATGTTTGAAATTTTGTAACTAAAATATATTTTTTCTAACAATGCTAATTATAATTTCTTAATTCATGTAAAAGTCAAACCAAGCGTGTTTTCATTTACATAATGTGTCACATTGTTAATTGTACACACGAAGCCAACTTGTGAAAGGATTTTGATGAATTATCTCAAATAAAACTAAACAATAACTTGCAATTGAAAGAGAAACTAAAATCTAAGAAAAGAGTTCAATTTCAATGAAAAATATTTAAACTTAGTGAATAGGGATGATTCAGTTCCAATGTTGTTACATATCAGCAGAGGGTTGATAATGAGATTGGATAGCCACGTGACAGTAGATGATAGTGCTACATTAAGCGCTGAGAGTATAATAAAATTTCAGCATTGGGATTATATCAAATTTAACTTAGGGTGTGTTTGATTGCATGGAATTAGATGGAAAAGGAAAATATTTTCTACGAAAATTTTCCCACTTTGTGTTTGATACAAAGATGGAAATTGAATTTAAATTCCATAGTACACGCATTTTATGCTTGTTTTTTGCTAATTCTATGGAAAATGATTTCCTTGGGGATGGGATGATTTTTGTTTTCCATGTTATATAGAAAATAATTTCCTTTCCATCTTTTCCAATCAAACACACCCTTAGTGAAACGAGTGAATTTGTTAACAAACCAAAATAAGTTTCTCAGGCCTTGTTCTATGCACCTTGTTTGGAAAGTGTTAGAATTGCATGCAAATTGTGTGATTAAAAATGGGAAATGGTGTATTAAAAATGGGAAATAATTATATGTGTGGTTGAAAAGATGAGGGAGAAATTTTTTTTTAATTTCTTGGGGGAAAAGAACAAGGCCTTATATTAGAAGTTTATCCTACCCGCACCGGCAACTTTCTTATTAAAAAGGAAAGATCTCCCAATTGATATAGTAAATAGTTTCAACTAGTCAAAGATAATAAAGGAAAAAAAATTAAAATAGGCTTGGTTGATTTACTATATAGATTATTTTGTTAGGCCAAAAAAATTCAGAGCCTTGTAAAGCACAAGAAATAAATTCTTTTTAGGCCGGATCTAGGGTCTTTAAAATCTTTTTTTAAAATTTAATTTTTACACAAAGAATTTTTAAGTCAAAATAAATTATCCATCTTTGTATGTCTCCTTCCAACACCAAGGATTCAACGTCTATATGTGGGCATTAGATTATTAGCCCTCCTTGTAGTCCTCTTTGTTAACATTGACGCCTTGACCACCTTCAAAGTTGCGTCAACTCGACATTTAGGAATTTCAATTTCTTTCTTTCCCTTTTTCCGAAATTTTTATTATAGATATTGCTGAAACAAATTTAAAATGTTAAATTCACATTACAAATCTTCCAATGACCAATATTATTTTGAAAGATTTGGAGAGGTAAAAAAGTTGACTCTTGGAAAACCCCCCTCTCTCTGTTTTTGTTTTTGTTTTTTTTTTAATGCGACGCCGGCAATTTTATTGCAGCTAGGACTAGGCCAATTTTTGGGAATTATGATCCATCAATTGCGGAGATTTGGATCAAACAACTTGTTCTATATGACTACATTATCGAGATGGACGCACAATTGGTTTTCAATGCTCTTCAAAATGACAATATCGACAATTCCTATGCCGGAATGTTAATTGAAGAGTGTCGTCTTCAAACTCAGGGGGATCAACCATAAATATACAAACCATGCTACTTATACAACTTCGTTTACACAACTAGTTGTTTAAATGATATATCACAATTCTAAAGAATCTCACATTACCATAATTCTATTACCACTTTACATAATCGTCACACATTATTTTACTTGTATAACAAGTTAAACGAAGTTGTACAACAAGAAACATTCTACACATTAATGCACCAGTTTGATCTTTTCAATTCTTGCACATCAAGGGAAGAATATAATCGAAGTTAATCACACACCTGTAAAGATTTCGTAGTATATAATTGATGTTGCGCTAATAATTTAAGTTGCTAAACCTTGGTGAACACGTCTAGAGTTGCCCATATAGCCCTAGCAATGAGCCAGAGGAATTAAAACCATTCCATTCCCTTCAATTAAGCACCAAAAAAATGGCTCAAAAGTCAAATAAAGGAAGAAACCTTTCACGAAAGAAAGAAGCCACCCAAAGCCCAAATCCAAAGTCATGGCCTAATCTTCCTCCCCAACTCATCAAACTAATTGCAATACAACCAATCCTAATGGAAAACATCACATCCTTTGGTGGCGCCACCAAGTCATGGAGGGCAGCTCAGCCGTGTCATAGGTGGCCACATGACAAACCAAGAATCCCACAACTCGTTGAAATCAATAATACTGATGACAAAAGGCCACAACAGACTCACAAACTCGACGTGTCATTTCATGAAAAGTACTTCTACTTCTACTACAAAAGACGATCGTATAACTACTCAGATCCCTGGGTACATTTCAAGGGCCATTCTCATGGACAACTAGTAGCTACGAACGACAAGTTATCTGAATGCTATTTATGGGAGCCAGCTGGAAAGTGTACAATGTATCTTCCTCCATGGGATATCAAACTTCCATTTAAATTTGCAACACTATCGTCGTCTCCAAAAGATTGGCCATTTCCCACTAAATCCACCAGATTATTGCCACCACCTAAACATCGCTATCCCTGTAATGTGATGGTGATAACAGGCATTAGTTCTCCAGCTTTTGCATTCTACAGATGTAGATGGCCTGGGTGGGAATGGGAATGGGAAAGCAGGCAAAGAGAATGGATTTTAGAAAATTGCACACTAACTGAACCTCATGGTTCAAACAAAACTATGCAGTTCACTAATGCTATTGGATTTAAAGGAAAATTCTATGCACTCAGCTTGCAGGGGAGTTTAGTAGTTGTAGAAGACATAGATGCTCATTTCCAAATTACCGCAATAGGTGCAAACCGGGCTGTGCCTTCTGGAGTTTCGAGGCAATTTAGAGAATATTTACTCGAATCCAATGGTGAAATCTTGTTGGTGTTCTTAATATCAAGAAAGTCTATCAATGTTGTGGATGATGTTCAAGTTTTCAGACTTGACAGAACAAAACTAACATGGGTCAGGGTCGAAAGTCTTGGAGATACTATGTTGTTCGTGGAGGATGAATGCTGTATGGGGCTTCCTGCAAGTAAAGTAGGATGTAGGGGCAATTGCATCTATTTTACCCATGATAGAGTCAATGGTTGGTGGGTTTTTGACAAGGAAACAGGCTGCATTTCACCAACTTCTGGACCTAATATTGAATTCACAAAATCTCCAATGTGGGATAGACCACTGGAATAGTAACGTGTATGCTTATGTTTGCTACTGCATTTTTCTTCAACTTATTGTGATTCTCTTTCAAATTTGAATTTAATTAAACCAATCACATTCACATAGCTTATGGGACCTACATGTACTACACAAATCTCCACCATTCAATCACACTCATCCTCTCTCCTATTTCACCAAAAAATAATAATAATAATAATAAAAAAATAATAATAATAAATAAATATGTGAATACTAACAAGCGCTAATTTAAACTCAACCAATGAAACATTCTTGTTTACAACTCATCTGCTACAACCAATGACCCAGCAGATGTCTCGACTGAAATGAGTAAGTGTAAGCTTAGTGCATAGGGCGCTCAGGGCATTACCGCATTATAACTTACCCATGCAAAGTTGCAAACTAACTCCTACAAAAATAAGGAAGCTACATCTGGAGATGTATTTAAATCATTGTCTGAAGTGTACTAACTTTGTTATTCATACAGCAGTCCCAGTGCCCGAGCTCTTTCATGCAGGAAACGAAGTAGATTCTCTGAAATTCACCATCTTTCTTGAAGTTGGGATTAGCTTTTAAGTCTCTCTCACGTAAGTAATCTATTTTGTCAACATATTGTGTAACAATTCTCAGTTAAATGAAATTTAACATGCCTCTGTTCTCGTTCAACAAGTTCACGTCCAATGAGCTATACCGCACAATACACATCTTCAATGGCACTGACATCTTGAATGCCAAGGTTCAAAGAAGTCGAACCTTCTTTTAACTTCTTCACATTCGTCCTTATTCTCATTGTTCACAAAATGTCTCAACTTTCTCCTACACAATCTCACTTGATCTTCCAAATGAGACCTTTCAGACGGATGCCTAAGTACAAGCCAGTCCAAAGACCTAATCACTTCTTGGTTGTGGAGTCGCTTTTTGACCAATGTACGGTACTGATTAGCTTCCACTGCAAAACTCCTCTAATTTCGAAGTCGTAAAATCATAGCCATAGCTTCCCCAGCTGCAGTGGCAGAAGCTGAAGCTGCCCTGTCTTTCTAAAGTTCTGCGTAAGCTGCATTTGCTCTGTTCCTCTCAACCTTTACCAGTCTCCTCAGCTCTGCAATGTCAGAGGTTTCAACTCCATCAGTCCTCTCTTTTTCACCATCATCACCACCAACTAGTTCTATAACTAATTATAAACAATGTTGTATGGGTAGAATTATTCTACATTAAATATTGCGTATTATGTACGTAGTTTGATCTTTTCTATTCTAGCACATCAAGGGGAGAATATAATTGAAGCCAATGATAGACCTGGAACAATTTCATAGATAAATAATGTTGTATAATTCAAGTTGCCAAACTTTGAACCACGTCTAGAGTTGCCTATATAGCCACCAATGAGCCAGAGGAACTAATACCATTCTATTTCCTCCAATTGAGCACCGAAATGGCTCAAAAATAAAAATATAAAATATAAAAAATTAAAAAAAAAAGTGAGTGACTTTTCACATAGGAAAGACACCGCCCCAAGTCCAAATCCAAAGTCATGGCCTAATCTTCCTCCCCAGCTCATCAAACTAGTTGTACAACCAATCCTAATGGAAAACATCACATCTTTTGGTGGCGCCACCAAGTCATGGAGGGCAGCTCAGCCATATCATGGGCAGCCAAGCGACAAACCGAGAGTGCCGCAGCTCATTGAAATCAACAGTGCTGATGACAAAAGACCACAACATACTCACAAACTTGATGTGTCATTTCACGAAAAGTACTTCATAGGAAAGTACAAGATAATCCACTACAAAAGACGCTTGTATAAGTACTCAGATCCTCGGCCTTAGGTATATTTCAAGGGGTATTCTCATGGACAGCTAGTGGCTATGAACAACAACTTATCTGCATGCCATTTATGGGAGGCCACTGAAAAGTGTGTGGGATATCTTCCTTCGTGGGATATCAATCTACCCTTTAAATTTGCAGCGTTACTGTCTTCTCCAAACAATTGGCCATTTCACCCTAAATCCAACAAATCATGGCCACCGCTGAGACCTTGCTCTCCCTGTAATGTAATGGCGGTAACAGGCATTAGTTCTCCAGCTTTTGCATTCTTCAGATCGGGATGGCAAAGAAATCAAACAGCATGGATCCTGGAAAATCGCATGCTAACAGAACCCTATGCTTCAAACAACAGTATGCAGTTCACTAATGCTATTGGATTTGAAGAAAAACCCTATGCACTAAGCTTGCTGAGGAGCTTAGCAGTCACAGAAAACATAGATTCTCATTTCCAAATTACAGCTATGGATGCAAACAGGGCCATGCCTTCTGGGGTTTCAAGGCAATTTCAAGAATGTTTACTCAAATCCAATGGAGCAATCTTGTTGGTGTTCTTAATATCAAGAAAGTCGATCAATGTTGTGGATGACGTTGCAGTTTTCCGACTTGACAGAACAAAACTATCACATGAGGCTTCCTGCAAGCAAAGTAGGATGTAGGGGTAATTGCATCTGTGTTACTCATGATAGAGTAAATGGTTGGTGAGTTTTTGACATGGAAACCAGCAGCATTTCATCAACTTCTGGACCTAATATTGAATTCACAAAATCTCCAATGTGGGATAAACCACTGAAATAGTAACAAGCCCAAACTTTCTTGTTTCTAACTCATCTGTTACAAGCATATGATCCAACACATATCTAAACTGAGTAAATGTAAGCTTAATGTGTCGGGCACAAGGCACTATAACTTACCCTTGCAAACTAATTTCTACAAAAACAAGGAAGCTACTTCAGGAGATGCATTTAAATCATCTGAAGTGTACTAACTTTGTTATTCATAAAGCAATCCAAGTGCGTGAGCTCTTTCATGCAGGTAACAAAGTGGATTCTCTTGCTTTCGCCATCTTTTCTTGAAACCTCTGCATGAATTTGGGATTAGCTTTAAGTTTCTCTTTGATGCTTGCAGTTCCAGCATCCTCCACGAGTTCCCTAGCTTTACCTGCCTCCTCGATCAAAGAAAATAGAGTCCGGAGGCAATCCTTTCTGTTCTCCTCCCGATGTTCAAACCTGATGTACAGAATGTAATGTTACATATAGACAGAAAACAATCACTTGATAATGCACAACATTCTGCAGAAGGCTTGGTTTGATTAGAGGAAGTACAGTTACCGGGGATCAGATAATGGATAATTCCACAATGACATCTAAGCAAATTATCATGGTAACTCATTGATGAGAAAAAGAATGACTATATAAGAACCTCAGTTACCTCTCACTGGTTATCATAAGTTCATCTTTTCCTGGATGGTATCTCTGTCCTGCTATTTCTCTTAGCCGGCGGAATTGATGCTTTGAGAGACCAAGCTCTTTGACAGTAACAGCCAATTTTACTTTTCTATTTTTTGGGTGCCATGCATCACCACCAGGAGCAAAGACCACACGTGTTTCCCACCTGAGGATCGGGCCCTCACCTGGTGGGTCATCAAGATCGTTTTTCTTATCAGATACAGTCTCATCAAACTGTTTAGGGGCCTCTGCCTCCATCAGTTTAGCACATTCCAATACCATTTTGTCTTCAAACTCTTTAAACAATGCATAGCCTTCTTCAACTTCAAGTTCACCTTTCTCAATCCTTTCTGCTATCTCGTCAAACTTCTTCTCCACCTTCTTTTTTATCTTATCTGAGATAATGATAAAAATCACCTCAAATGATTAGCAGTCCAAGAGGTATAGGAAAAATTACCTCAATATTTTCTAGCAGAATTTTGCATGCAATGGTCCCGTGAAATTTTATCACTGTGCTACAATCCACAAAGTTATAACCATTAACCATTATCATTTCAAACACACTAATCTGACACGTACTAAAGATGAAACTAGGAACAAACATTAACATGTAACTTATGATGTTACTTGAGGAATACTAATATTGCATACTTCAACACAAAAGAAACCTTCTGTCTACTTCTAATATATTATCGACAGAGTGTGGAAGTTCCTAATGGAGTCTCATTTTAATTCTATCAAAGGGTAACACCACATCGAAGAAGAAAGGTCCATTTGACCAATCCAGAAACCATCATGGAATATGGGGTCAAATAATAAAATAAAGAAAACAAAATTTCTTTCTAAAATTTAACTTTGAAGCAAGGTATAAAGTTATACCTGGAAGAAGCTTGTCCCAGTTAAGCATATCCTCTAGTATCGCCTCACACTCCTTAGTATCTTTTAGATATCCATGTTGGATAGCCTCTGAAATCATGTCATCCCACTTCTTGTCATCCATGTTAAAGTATGGATCCGCTCCCATTTTCTTCGTGACGATGTCCCTTGCACTGTACAAATCATCATTCTCTTCATCAGTTTCATGGGCATCTTCGAAGTCTGATTCAAAATCTTGGTCTTTAACATTATCTATCGGCTGCATTGCAAGCTCTTCCATCAACTCATCATCCGTGTCATCATGCTTACCAGACAACCTCCTCTTTAGAATGCTATCAAGTATTAACGGGAGTGCTTCCTCATTGGCATTCTTAAAGTAATCCTCTATCTGAGCTTTTAAATCTGCAACAAAATATTACAAATAAAACTGCAAAAAGTTAGTCAAAGAAGCTACCAAACACATGACATTTTTCATTTGCTTATAAGGAAGAAGGGCGGGTGTTACAAATTCAAGAAGTACAAATTCGTACTGAAGCAATCAAATCTTAAACCTTTAAAACATTCTTTCTTGAAGAAAATATTAGATAAGATGTACTGTGTTCACTGAGGTCTCATCAACCAATTAAATCCGAATTCAGCAAAGACTCGTGCAATCTGCTTAACCAGTTGGAGAATATATAAGCACAAGGAGCCTAGACAGTAGAGCTTGAAACTAGTAATGGACTGAAAACCCATAGATGAAGAAGAAATAAAATAAAATCATGCGATAAGCACAATCAACAATCTTACTACTGAATCTTTTTCCTCTCTCGTCTTGCAAAAAATGTTGAGCTTCAAAATGCTATGCAATACATCAGATACAATGCCAATTCTCTTGATCTCAAATTTGACTAAGACGACCCAGAAAATGAATCCCATATCTCGATTCCACAAAAATTAGAAAAAAATTAGATTAAATTGTGTACCTTTATTGCTTACATCTTCAACCTCCACTACCGCTTGTTTCTTCTCTTCTGGCTTGGCGATGCTGGAGTCAGATTCAGCACTAGAATCCTGGTTCGCCTCTGCGACTTCCTTTGGAACATCATTTTCAGAAGAAAAAAATCGGATTTTCGAAGAGAAGCAACTGATTAGCGGCGCATTGCTTGCACTGATATTTGAATGGTCATTGTTAAAGATGACAGGAGTACGTTTGAGACTCTGCGATGAACGAAGATTTCGAGCACAGAAAGACAGATTTCTCAGCAGAGCCCCTCTCATAGGTAATGCGTTTTTAGGGCTTTAGCGTCTGGGTTTCAACTGATAATTGAGAAATGCGAATCGAACAGTAGAAATTAGAAACTAGAAAGGGAAGAAAAAACAATTAAAAATAAAAGGACAAAAAAGGAAAACCAAAATAAATAAGGGCGGCTTCCCCTTCCCATTTTACTCAGTACACCACCAATCCCGCCCGCCCGCCCGCCCCCGCCCCCGGCCCCTTTTTTCAAAAAATACCAAGAAAATTACCATTCTACTCTTTTTATAAAAAAATTAAAAAAAAATGAAAATCTACTTACTAACACACCCCCATTCAACTCTCAACTCATTGGAAATCTGGCGCTGTTTGCTTTTGTATTTTCTATTTTCATTTTCAAAATATTTTGGTGCTTTATTTTCAATTTTGTTTGAGAAAATCAAAATGCTTTGTTGTTTTGAAAAATTATTTTTGAGAAGAAAATAAAACGCGTGTTTGGTTTATACTTTTAAAAAAATATAAATTGGTATAATAAAAATTACAAAGTCCTCAAACTATTCAAAATATTCAAATAAGCCCTCATCTTCACCCCACCCCACCCCACCATCCTCTCTCTCTTCAACCACCGGCGATCGTGGTGGTGCGAACCACCAACTCTTGGTGGTTCGCACCACCCAGTGGTGGTTTCACCACTGTTTGTGGTCGAAACCACTGCTTATGGTGGTCCAACCACCATTAACGGTGGTCGACCACCATTAATGGTGGTTGGACCACCAGATCCGTGGCCGGACGCTGGCGCGCGCGATTGGTGGCGGCGGTTATGGTCGGGCGTGATCGACGGTGGTCGGAGGTGGTCGGTGATCGGGATTCAAACGTCATTTAAAAATAAAATTTGGGATTGAAATATAATAAATATAAAGTTTAAAATCCGAAAACACATTTTCCTTGTTTTCGACATTTAACACTGAAAACGCCGAAAACGTTAAAAAGATGTTTTCGTGTTTCCTATACAAATCTTGAAAACATTTTCGAAAATGGATTTTTAAAAATAATGAACAGAACGAATTTTCAATATTTTCGAAAATTGAAAATAGAAAATGGGCTGAAAACAGTAAAGAGAACACACAACCCTTCATTCTCAACTCACAGATCTCTCTCAACTGTTTTCCGCGTTGGGGGTGTCTAAAATAAGTGAAGAGAAATAAAAACAAGGTGGGTGGGTGTATTTAGTAAAGTAGGGGGTGCATTTAGCCCCTCCCAATAAAAAAAATTTTCTATTTTTGAGAGGTGAAAAATGTCTAATTTTGAGTTTTGACTTTTCACCCATTTCTATTTTCTGATTATGGAGTGAAGAGATAAAAGAAGATGACACGAGGGAACTTCCATTATTAAAAATGAAATTTCAATGTATTTTTATTGGAAAAACAGGAAAAATGATAAAAAATCGTTTTGCATTTCTTTTTTTTTTTGACATTCTTTAAAAAAAATCGAATGATATATTTTATTTTTATTTTTTGAAAATGCATTTGTCAAAATGTGAAGGTAAATAAATTTTGAGTGATTTGGCAATGGCAAAATTGACAACAATTCAAATGGCTCCCGATTTGGTGCCCACATATTGACACCTTAAGATGCTCACATGTGAGTACTTAGTCATTTGTGCAACTTAAAAACAATAATAATAACGATTTCCAAAAGTCAAACCTTTAGTCACATAAGATAAACAAATATTTATACATTTTCAAATATTACCGTTCTGATAATTTTAAATATAGTTGAACTATAAAATAACTTACATATAGAAATCAAAGCAAATGATCAAGTGTCCACACGTGAACACTTTAAAGTGCTCATATGTAGCTGGATAATTGATATGTTTCTCCCCTGATGGTGGAGGACACTTGCCCATCATCAGGTCACATGTGAGGTGGCCACTGATGAGTAGCGTAGCTATCAAATATGTGTTAACTGTTTCATCAACATTGTAGATTACAACTCTTTATGATTCTTTTAGTATGGTAATTCTTGAGAATGCTTATAGGGGAGAGATTGGATGATGGTAATCACTGCACCGGACAACCATCAACAACTATTCCTTTGGCCGTTGGACAAGTAGCCAACGGACAGTGCTCGCCCTTAGTTCCCCACCAATCCAACTCTCTATTCTCCATCCCAACCGACAAATAAAGCAGCACGCCCATGAAAGCTACACCAGCGTCGAGAGCGGCCGAGAGAATGTAGTTGTACCTTTGCCACCATCGTTTCCTATAACGAAACACAAAGAAGTTGAAGATCGTCCCAACAATAATCCACGCGTTGTAATTCAACGGCGTGGCTGGTGGCATTGCATTTGTCGCCCCGAGAAGGACCGGAAGGTTGATAAGAGGAATCCAAGATTGTTTTGGGAATGCCTTGTGCAAGAACCAAACTAGAATAGGGCCAAATCCACCTATAAGGAAGAACCAATTCATGGCACTATAATTTCCGAGAGTTCCGAAGATTCGCTTGGGACCCACCAAGCCCCATATCACCGATGCGTCAAAGAAGACCCTATCTCCGGGGCATGTCCATGGACTGTCTGGCGGAAGGAGGTCATCTTGGCATATGTTCTTGATTGAGTTGAGCTGCCACCATGCCACAGCAATGTTAATAGTTCCCGCGACAATTGTGCCAATGAACTGCCATTTAAACATCGATCAAATGTGATGAACGATGAAATGAGTTTATAAAGATGATGATGAAACTTTCAAACATTTGTTTTCAATTACGGCTAGACGAACTAGACAGCAAGTGAATGATGTCTCATTGCGAAACCACTTCCAATATAAAAAGGGTTGTAAAATTCGAACTCAAGGCTCTCAACATCTCATGGCCGACTTTGATGGCAAAAAAACATTTACCTGAACGATAAACATCGATCTTGGAGGGATCTTCATGTAGTGACCTAGCTTGAAATCACTTAGGAAAGAGACGGCTTGTGACATGCTCATGTAGCCATAAGTTTTGAAGCACACGTTAGCAATTGGTCTTCCTGGATATATGATACCCATAACGTACTCAGTGATTATGTTCAAACCAGGTGTCTGCAAACAAAACAATTAACGATTAGCAATTTTACTTTTACATACACAAAGATTTTTCTATGTATCAAGTGTTTCTAATAGCGTAGCGTGTCATAAATATGTTTTATCACAATAACCTGGTTTGTCGTGGCGGTGATAATGCTAATTGGAAGTGTGAAGATAAAGGCGATCGCGCTAGCAAAGAGAAGCCCCCACCATGGCATCTGAATTTGGTTGTTCAAGACAATGCAAAGTACTAATGAAACCGCGAGTGTCACTCCAAGCAATATGTAAAACCACATCGTAGGTATATCTTGGTATCTACGCATAAGTCTTGTATGGATATCATCTTTTCCCTTATATGACGCACGATATTTTTCGTATATTTCCCTTCAAGTAACAAGTTAACAACTTCTCAAGTCAATTAAAAAAAAAAACTGATAAATATAGAAGTAGTTGAATCTTGTTCATTATACTGTAAAGTTGACCTTCCATAGAAACACCCTACGTGTGTAAGAGTGGCGGCAATAGTAGCAAAACCAAAGCCATACATCAAGGCGAAGAACATGCTTAGATGTATTCGTCCTTGTTGTTCGTAGCTATCATAATCCAACTCGAACGAGTCATTAACGATTGCCGGTATATCATACACTTGACCCTTGGCCGTAAACAAGTGTGAGGAGAAAATGGGAAATCTCCGAGCCCCGTACAAGTCGACCCCCCAATAGGCTATGGGGAGCACAATGTAGATGATTAGGAAATACCCTGCGAAGATATTCATAATGGCAAAGAAAGGACATACGAGTGGGCTAAGCAAGAAGGATGCCACAGCAGACCAATCTAAAGTTAAGGCCCCAACTCCAAGGCCGCGCAGGCCTGATCCGAGTTGTTGGGCCGTTACGGATTTGGAAAAAGCCCAGCACATCCATGAAATGCTTGTCACGGTTGGGAAGAGGTAACCCGGGACTACGTACCACGAAAAGCTACAAATTAGTGCGATAAGGAAAAACTTCGCTCTTGTCATTCGTTGTTCATCTTTTTCGTGCAATGCTCTGTAATTTTACGCCACAAATTATTAGCATCACGCAAATCAATTAGTAATTATAGGACTGTCACAATTATTTTGTAAATAATCTATACAAATAACAAAATAAGGCCATATTCAATGGAGGCCATCAATTGCACCAATGCACCGTAGAGAGAGATAGGAAGCAGAAAAAAGTGAGGGGTCCACTTTTCTAATATAAAATTTTTTAAATCATTTTTATCTCAATTATTCTATTTTTTCTTCATAAATTTCAGTACCACGTTTAGAAATAGACATTCTTTCAGAATTCTTCAATGCTATTTTATTATTATTTTTAAATTTATTTCTATCTCTCCTTTTTACTTTTCCCTCTCTTTTTTCTTACATTTTTTTTCCATTTAATTTTAAATAAAATATTCACCTTCTTTTTCTCTCTCTCTCTCTCTAACATCTCCCTACTATCTCTCTCTAACGTCTCCCTACTATCCCACCCATGCAATTCAAGTTGCAAGAGATGGCCTAATCGATAAGCCCAGTAAGCATGGAATCTTACAAGTCAACTATCTGTGTGTAAATTGTAATCCAGTGGACCGTGAACGTAGCCGAAATTCTTGAAGTCAAGTAGTCAACGTTAATTGGGTGCATCAAAGTCCAAGTGTAAAGAACTATTTGCAGCTATTATTGAATATGGAGCCGCATAAACACGGATGCATCGATGCCAGCGATTACAAATGGTTTTCAATTATCGCCAATCATAGCGTCCCCTTTCTGAAATTATTATATATTTTTTATCAATTCTCCCTAAATTTAAATTTAATCAAATGAATCACATTCACAGGCATATTTTATGCTGCTTATATATATTACTACCTCCATCCCATAAAAATAGGTTTGTATTCTATTTTTATCCATTCCAAAATATAGATCACATTCTATTTTAATTGTATTTAATTTCTTATATTTTCAAATTATACCATTTTTTAATATACATTCTTATTAATTAGCATTATTATTTAATGCAATGGTATATTTAAAAATATATAACTAAAATTTACTTTTCCAATAGTATTAATTGCAATTTCTTAAACTATGTGAAAGTCAAACCAAGCCTATCTTTGTGGAACAGAGGTGGGTATACAAATATTCAACATTTAACGTCATGTCGTCATTCATTCTCTCTCTTATTTCACATAAAAATTCAAAAAAAAAAAAAAAACCCTCAATCCTAACATGAGCTTATCAATTCTTTTGTAATTTCCACAATATCCATAATTTATAGTGCATAATGTTCATGTCTCATATTGTCACTAATGTGAATATCTAAAATGGTCTTGATTTGTCTTGCTTAGAATATACAACTACATGAACAGTATCATTACAAGTTACAACGGGTCTGCAACGCTTTCTTTAGAAAAAGTCACTCAAAATTTTATAACTATTATTTCTCAATGAAATGATTCGAGTATAACTTTTTGCTACGAATTTTTCTATTAAAAAGTCAAAATTTAGTTTATCGTCGTTCTCAGGTAAAAACGATATTGTTAAAGCTCGTTAAACACCGGGATCAAATTTACTTTATAAAATCATAATTTTTTTCTTTTATAAAAGAAGTCGATGCAGAATAATTATCTCATTTAAAAGAAAAACTCTATAAAATGTTAACATGTCAAAAAGTCAATTTTCTTGCCAAAATAGCTAGATTTTTTACTTGAAAATAATATTTTACATGGTGTAAAGCGTGACTGAGCAATAAAAACAAGCTTTGAATTTAAGCACGTGTAAATATATACTATGTAAAATCAAAGCGTGAAAAAATGTAAAACATGCAAAGCAACAAACTCAACTTTGGGGCTTAAACAACACTCGAGCACGCTAAAATTTACTTACCGAAAAAGCGAGACCTGGACTAGAGTATTGGGCCACCACATATGGGCCGGTTCAACCACGTACTTCCTCAGTAGCCCAGCCCAGCCATATCCCAATACCTACAAAGTAACCAACCGAGCTCAACCCAACATGCGATCTGCTTTATTATTTCTTCTCCAATTATTACTCTAGAAACGACAAAAGAAAGAGAGAGACAATTACCTGAGTGGTGATGATAAGCAGCCAGCCGGCTAAGAACGATATTTTCCGGTGATAAAAAGCCTTAATAATAGTAACAATTCCGACGGCGTAAGCCGAGCCGCTACTAAAAGCACTTCCCGCATTAGCAAATATGCATATAAGCACGTGCTCCTTCAAGTTAAACGGACCCGGGTTCAAAGAAAACAGTCTGGATCCGGACCCCGGAATCCGGAACTTGGTAGTGGGCAGTGTGGCAGCCAAGAAGTGGCCAATGGGAAGAGAGGAAACTTGAATCGTTATCTGTGTGATGACAAGTGGCTCAGTCCGGTAGGCGAAGAATTGGTTGAGAAATGAAAGTAGCCCACATGATATTAGGCCCAAGAACCACATCCGGAATGTCCAAACGGGTAGCGTCGGGTCGTCGGAGTTGGATACGGTTAGCCGGACTTCTTCGATAGGCGACTCGTCCTCGTCCTCGCCCTCACCGTTGACGACATCATACTGTTTCGAGTTGTGATGGTTCGTGACATCACTAGCAACAACAGAGGTAGTGGTGGTGGTGGTGGTAGTGAAGTCAAGAGCTTCGACTTGTAAAGTTCCCATGATGAGGAGGAGCTAAACAAGACTGCAAAATTTAAGATCTTGGTTTGGATATCTCCTTTTGGGTCTTTGGGGGTTTTATTATTATATACGTACTAAGATGGCATTATGGCAACTTGGTTGTGTATGGGAATAGTGTGATGGGAAATGCTAGACTACCATAATAAATGTCATAATGGTTGATATAATGGTAGTTGGCATATTTAATAGCCGTCCATCTAAAAGTGATGGAATGGTTAAAATTGTATGATCATGCCACATATACATTATGTCAATTATTATGATATCTATTATGGTATTGTAGCATGGTCCTAGTGTGATACAATAGTGCATCGGGTGCATATCCTTTTCATATTTTACCTTTTGAACAATAACAAGTATCTTTTTCCTTTTTTCTTTTTGAATGTATAATAAGTATGATTTTTTGTTGATTGTGTTTTTTGATTTTGTTAAAATTATTCTACATTTTGAATGTAATAAAAATGAAATTAAAGTAAAAATTTTAACAAATGAAATTAAGGTAAAAATGAGAAAAAAATAATCTATTTTTAGTTCTTTTTGAGTGTTTGTGGGGATATTGAGAAAGTAAATTGTTTTGAAACCATTTTCTTGTTTTGTCTTTGTCCAAAAAATTGAAGGTTTGGAATTTTTAAGTCTCCTCACATGGACTTGCTCACATCCTTTACTCTAAGCCGAAATATCAATAAATTTTTCCACAACGTAAGTCATCGTGTGCGTTCTTTGTTCACAAATCACACGTAGAAAATTTCGTTTTCAAGTATAACTACTATACATATTTGTTTTTTCTTGATACAGACGTAATTTATGAATATATAGTATGTCCCATATTTGCAACATTTTGTTTTCAATTATTAAAAGTGTGAAATATACTCTTTCTCCGTCTCATTAAGATAGATTTGTATGTCATTTTCGTTTGTCCCAAATTATGGTCCACTTTCCTCATGAAAAATATGATTTATTTTCTAGCTTGCTAAAGTAACCCTATTTAATATTATTGGAACATTAAAAATCAACTAACTATTTCATCTCCCAAATATATTAACAATGTTCACGCTATTTTTTTGTCAATTAATGAAAAGATAAAATAGAAATATTTTGTAATTCCAATAATATTTAAAATATTTTCTTAATATATGTGAAAAATAATGAGTCTTTATTTTAGTGTGACGGATGGAATATAAATAAAGCATTTTTATCTACTCAGAATAGTAGATTATTAATTATGCTCAAATTAAACACACTGTAGTTGAAGTGGACCCGAGAAAATTGGAGCCAATGGCTTCAAAAGACAATTAATAATCTGAAGTTAATCATGTGCCTAAAGTGGAAATCAAGTCAGGGCAGACACATGCAATTATGAATATTGATTAAATGTATTGGAAATTAAAAGGAGTTGTGATGGTGATTGAAGCTCCTTCATGGATAGCCATTTTTTTCTTTGCTATAAGAATGGTGTGATTTTGATATTGATTAGGAAGATTCTATTATTTCTTTTCTACTATATATTTTCCACTAACAAAAAATTAAAATAACTTGTGCCCATTTCAAAATTTCTTCACATAAAAATGAATTTGTATAATTTAATTAAAATCATATTTCAATAATAGGTATATTTGGTTGAATTAACTGATAAACTAGCTTATAACTGACACCTTATAATTGATAGCTGATAAGTTAATTAATATAAATAAAAATATTTAGTAAAATAAATAATAAGTTAGTTTATAAATAGAAAATTATTAAAAATAATATATTTAAAATATATTTCTAGAAAATTATAGGGATAAAAAATAAAATAAAATAAAAAGCGAAAAGCTCATGAGATGGAATAAAAAACGAAAAGTTCATGAACTTATTTGAAAAGTTAATAAAAAAAGGTTTTCAAATAAACTCGAACTTTTCCAATAAACTCCTCCGATTAAATAAAACTTATTTAATTAGTAGAAAATTTATAAATTCCTAAATAAATTATAAACTAACTTATTTGATTTACGAAACATATCCCATAACAATACATTCAATTATTATTATATAGAAACTTAAAGCGACGTCAACAAATGGAGGTACGACAAGTATGATTGACTTTTATTTTGTCTGATCCATTTGTATTCAACTAACTTGTTGATTAGAGTGACACTGAAGAAAAATTAATTTTAAATTTTAAATTGAAAAATAATGAAGACCAATCACCAATTGTTATGGGAAAAAAATTACCATTATTTAAGAATATTCAAGAATCAAGAATCTGTGACGTTATTCTTATTTCCTCTCACGCTGTTGCTCGTGATTCTTCCGTGTTAGGGTATCTTTTTTAAAAGCACCTAATTAATGTCTTCCAGTAATGTATCTGGTCCGATTCTCGTGTAATATTCGGTGCGTCTGATCGAGGTCCGTATTCCGAATCACTTTATTTTGATGGATTTTTACAGTAGATTTTAAAAGTAATGTTATTTCATATTTGTAAATTATGATGGTTTTATTATCAGTTATTATTTTGTGTTAATTGATTGGTATATTAAATTTTACCTTTAAAAATAATATTTAGATGATAAATTAATTATTGTTAATTAACTGGCAGATTGAAAAAAAAACCATGAAGTAGAAAGTGAGAGAGGGGAAGAGATACAATAAGTGTGTTTAAAGAGAAAACTTACATGAAAGGGGCTTCACGAATTATAAAGGGTGTTAAAGACAAAGATGATCAAGTGTACCAAGGAGTTTTATAATTATGGAACTCCCCGGTGTTTTACGGGTCTAGACGACCTCTATTTTCAAATTTGAATTATGACAAAAAATTTTGATCGGTCGCCACCGGCGGCTATAATGTCGCCTGAAAATTTTCAAATTGCTGGAGCTCCACCTCACCTTACTGATTATAGATTTGATCTCGAATTTCAAATTGAATGTCTTATAGACCCGACTAGGGTGTTTTGTACTTATAAAACTCCTAAGTACATTTGAACATTGCTATATGTTTTTAATACGTTTGAAAGCTAGTTGTGAGAAATTGATGGGTGTAAGTCTGGATCTGAGTCTAGTCAAGATCATTTTCTCATATGAAAGGTGGTTGGAAAATAGTACAAACAGATGGTGATTGATAGAAAAGAAATATTTTCAAGAATTATGCTTAAAGTCCACATACTTTTAGTAAATATCATATTCTAATAGAGTGTAATATAAAATTATCATCTTACCTTTCCCGGTGTTGGTTGGGGGGGGGGCACACCCTTAGAGTGTAACATTATCACACACAAAAATATATGTACTTGTAATATGATTTTATTTTCAATTGTGAAGGACAATCAAATATCTTTTAACAGAACTAGTGGTAAAGAACAAAACTTCCATATTGTTAGAGCACAAATGCACCAGTGAGATTCAGGTTGTAGATCTCTTTATCATCTAAGTGCTCATAATGGTATCGTAAGCAGCGGGACCAAAGGAATCGGACCCGGATATCGACCTCAACTCCATTAGGAATAATATCATACTCAAATGTTATGAGATGAATAATCCCCGTGTTTTTACCTTCAACAGGATCATCGGAGAAGAATTTGCTCAAAACAAGGCATACTTTTTGACCTCCCAGGTAGACAAGTTCATGACCAGTACAGATACGTTTTTCAGAGTGCTCACATCCTAAAAAGCGCATAAAGTTAGAAAGCAATTCTTCAGGCAGCAGAATTGGTTCGTTGTTGATGGGTTGGAGAGAATCACAGTCATGGGACATGAAAAATGGGGATATAAGGAAAGGTTCATCGTAAGGAAAATAGTTAAGTATTAGGTAGAAATCACCAAGATCAGGATGATGGTTGTGGATGAAGATAGGAAGCCTACCAATGTAGCCGCTAATAAAGGGAAGGGAGTTACCCAAACTGAAGGGTGACTCTTTCCATCCAATTTCAGGTTCATAACAATACACTCCAGTCCTCCCCCAATTCCCAAGCTAAGATTTTGTTGCTCCTCTCCAGAATTGAGGCACGGTGAGGTTTCTCGGTAAAGCCAGGGGTATCCAGAGGCCGCCACTCTTTGGAGTCGTCTTTGGGATCTAAAACCTCAAAAGGGAAAGAGAGGTTGCCGTCAAAGCAGTAGAGTTTTCCATTGACCTCCCCCAGTATCGGTTAACTTTTCGACTTGAGAATTCCTTGAATGTCTGGAACTGTATCGGCCTGGTCGATGTATCTGCCCCACTGATATGTTCGTTGGTGGGGAAAAAATTTGGGAACCGAAGCGACCTGAAAATCTGGAATTGCAATACCTAGAAGCCTCGCCGATACTATAAGCTGCCTCCGATAAGTACTCCTCCTTGTCATCAACGTTACCATCATCGCTATTCAATCTGATGGGACGAACAATGTGATTCCAGTATTCTCTACCATCAACGCCTTTAGTCGTCCCAAAGAAACATAAGTATAAATTCTTCTCCGATCCCGATTCCGATCCCGATATCATACCTCGGTTCTTCCATAAATCTGCTTCTGCTGCCGCTAAAGTCGTCATAGATAGGCTGCTCCTGATTTTCTCCCCCGCACTTGCGGCTGCTAGACCTAACCCCAATCTTGCCGCTGCTGTCCTCATCTCCCCCACTCCGTTCAAACGAATAACATAATGACGACGCCGATCTCAAACACCGACAAGGAACACAAGAATGACAATAAAGCTAGACTTAATTGCTGTAAATTAACCTATGAGTTTGAATCACCACAAACTGTCCCACAAGAAATCCTAAAGGCCCTATAAATAACAGTAGGGTTTACACAATAAATAGCAAAGACTAAAGTAACCTTAATGATAAATTAAAAGGAATCAAATAAAAGGGAGTAGCTTGCACGTAACGTCTTGTCCACGCATTGCATGCTAAGGCCCGGCTGCATCAGCACCTCCGGGGGTGGAAAGATTCGACCGCGAATCGGAAGGATTATCACCATGAAAGGGCAGAAGGTGCTTGACATTAAACACATCTGCCGTGCGCACATCCGGAGGAAGTTGTAGGCGATATGCATTTGGGTTGATCTTCTCAAGAATAGGGACGGGGCCAATCTTGCGAGCCTTGAGCTTGTTGTACTCATGAGCAGGAAAACGCTCTTTAGTAAGCACTACCCACACCAAGTCCCCCACCTGAAATTCCACATGGCGCCGAGACGTATCGGCTGCGGCTTGGTATTGGGCAGTCACACGTTGGAGGTGATCAAGAGTGGAAGCATGAACGTGATGAAGTTGATCAATCAAGTCACTAGCCGAGGGGTGGGACGCTGGTAAAGCTGGGAGAGAAAGGAGGTCAACTGGGCCCCGAGGAAGAAAGCCATAATTAATATGAAATGGTGCAAAGCCTGTAGAGCGGTTAAGGGCTTGATTGTGTGCGAACTCGGCTTGGCTTAGAACAAGATCCCAACGCCGAATGTTATCACCAACCAAGCAACGAAGGAGGTTACCAAGGGACCGGTTGACGACCTCCGTTTGGCCATCAGTTTGGGGGTGATATGCACTACTAAACTCAAGAGCGGTATTAACGAGCTTCCATAAACTCCGCCAAAAGTGGCTTAAGAAACGGGTGTCGCGGTCGGACACTATAGAAATAGGGAGCCCGTGTAACCTATAAACTTCACGAAAAAAAAGTAAAGCCACATGAAGAGCATCGGTGGTGTGTTTGCAAGGGATGAAATGTACCATTTTCGAGAAACGATCAACCACCACAAAGATAGAATCAAACCCGCGTTGAGTACGGGGAAGTCCCATGACGAAGTCCATGCTCAAGTGAGACCATGGTCGAGATGGGATAGGCAAGGGGAGATAAAGCCCGGCATTGGTTGCTCCGCCCTTAGATAATTGGCAGACCCGACAACGAGAGACAAAACGATGCACATCACGGCGAAGGGCGGGCCAAAAATAAGAGCGAGCAAGGAGAGCAAAGGTTCGGTCCCTACCAACATGGCCAGCGTTGTGGGTCTCGGCTAAGACTTTATGGCGCAAACTACAATTTGGGAGGCAGAGGCGAGTCCCCAAGAAGAGAAAGCCATTAAGGAGCACAAACTTCTCATCGCCCCCATGTTTAAGGCGAGTCACGATGGGACCAAAATACGGGTCGATGGAATACAAATCAACAAATGTCTCAAACCCAGGCACCGTATTATGCATGTCAACTAAAAGAGCATGTCGATGGCTAAGGGCATCGGCAACACGGTTAGTAGCCCCCGACTTATACTTGATGGTGAATGTGAATTGTTGGAGATAGGAGAGCCACGAAGCATGCCTAGCCGAGAGGGAGTCTTGCGTGGAGAGATGGCGCAATGAATCATGATCGGTGTACAAAATAAACTCATTATGAAAAAGATAGTGGCGCCAATGACGCACTGCCTGCACTACAGCAAAGAGTTCAAGGTCATACGCACAATAACGAGATCGTGCACCCGTCAACTTTTGACTAAAAAAGGCAACGGGATGGCCCCGTTGACTGAGCACCGCGCCGAGCCCCACTTTGGATGCATCACAGGATAATTCAAAGGGAATAGAAAAATCGGGCAGCCGCAGAACGGGGGCCGTGGATAAACGATGTTTCACCTCTTCAAAAGCCCGTTGCGCCTCGTCTGTCCACTGGAACTCCTTGTGCTTAATGATATCAGTAAGAGGAGCCAGAAGAGAGCTAAAGTGATGAATAAACCGGCGGTAAAAAGACGCTAAGCCGTGGAAACTGCGAACCTCAAATAAAGAGGTCGGTGTAGGCCAATCAACAATAACAGAGATTTTGGCGGGGTCGACCGAGAGGCCAGTGGACGAAACAATATAACCCAAAAATAACACTTGAGGCACGAAAAACTCACACTTCGAAAAGGCTGCAAAAAATTGTTCTTGCCGGAGTACCAACAAAATATCACGTAGATGATGGAGATGAGCATCGGTAGTGGGGCTATAAATTAAGATGTCGTCAAAGTACACAACAACACAATGACCAATAAAAGGGCGGAGTACCTGATTCATCATCCACATGAATGTACTGGGTGCATTGGAGAGGCCAAACGGCATCACGAGCCACTCAAACAACCCTTCACGAGTCTTAAACGCAGTCTTCCACTCATCGCCTGGTCGAATACGGATTTGGTGATAACCACTTTTAAGATCCAATTTACTAAAAATTTGAGCACCATGGAGTTGGTCAAGCAAATCATCCAAACGTGGGATTGGGAAACGATATCGAACGGTAATTTTATTAATAGCACGGCTATCCACGCACATTCGCCAACGACCATCTTTCTTAGGGATTAAGAGAGCGGGAACGGCACACGGACTAAGGCTTTCGTGAATCAGCCCCTTATGTAGTAACTCCTCAACTTGGCGACGCAATTCCTCGTGCTCATCGCTCATGCGATAATGAGGGACGATTGGGGAGTTGCACACCCGCACAAGGTCGATGTGATGTTGTATATCACGTGGGGTGGTAACTGGCAAGTAGGTCGGCAGAAAAACATCACAAAATTCGCCAAGTAAAGCGTGGGCACTGGGAAGGGGAGCCGCAGTTGAGGGAGAGAAAGCTGAAGTGAGGCTGTGAGTCACCAAAAGAAAAACAAAACCAAGCCGTTGAATTTCTTGTGTCATAGCAGAATGAGTGAGCAAAAAATTGCAGTCATGAGGAGGAGAAGGTGCCGGCAAAGAGCAAGATTTGGGAACCAACGTAACATGCTTGCCCTCAAAGTGGAAACTATACGTATTAGCTCGTCCATTATGGGTGACGGCCCGATCAAACAACCACGGACGACCAAGGAGAAGATGACAAGCATCCATCGGAACGATGTCGCACCAAACATTGTCACAATAGGTACCCACTGAAAAAGAAATCAAGACACGAGGTAACTTTCAATTCCGGGCCTTCCTTGAGCCATGCAAGGCGATATGGGGAGGGGTGAGGCTCACAAGGCAAGCCCAATTTTCTAACCGCTGAATCAGCCACGACATTTTCACAACTCCCACCATCAATCATAAAAGTACAGACTTTACCCCCGATGGTACATGTAGAAGAGAAAATAGTGCGGCGTTGAGAGGATTCGAGTGCTCCACGAGGCACTAAACAAGCACGACGAACAACCAATAAGGGACCCGTGTCACCCTCGAGAATAGTTTCATCCATAGGGGGCGTTGAAGAGTTTCCCAATGCATCCGAGGAGTCTTGAGCTAGAAGGCCTTGACGAGTCCCTTCACGAAGAGGGCATTCATTGCGTCGGTGACCAGGCGCACCACACCCATAGCAATAGATACCGGTCGAATTTTGTGAATTGTTGGCTGAAGGGGTAGGTGGCCAAGATGTCGGTGTGGACGAGGCTGGGGGGGCGCGGCTAGCAGGGGGTAGGCGTGAAGACGAGGCAGAGGAAAGAGACGACTGTTGGGCAGCTGCCACTCGACGAGCTTGCTGCCTTTCAGCCTGGAGAGCACGTTGGTGAGCCTCGGAAAGTGACATGGGCGGGTAGGTATTCAAAACATCTTGCAAGGCGAACCGTAAGCCACCAATAAAACGTGAAATGCGTTGCTCCTCCGTTTCAACCAAATCATTGCGCGCTAAGAGTTGAAAAAATTCGGTGGCATAAACATCTACCATTCGAGGCCCTTGCCGTAAATTCTGGAGTCGTTGATACAAAATACGGGTATATTGAAAAGGCAAAAATGCCTCCTTCATTTTCCTTTTAAGCTTTTCCCATGATGTAATTTTAGGCTTGGCTAAACGATCACGATTGCGTTTTTCTTGTTGCCACCACGCTGCAGCCCTGCCCCTAAATCGAGTGGCAATGAGCGAGACCCGTTTATCTAATGGAACCTCCTTGAAATCGAGAACCTCTTCTACAGCGCACAACCAATCAAGAAAATCATCCGCTTCAAGGTCGCCATTAAATTCAGGGGATGTCCACTCGGATCCTCAGCATCCCATTGCTGGGTTAACCCAGGTCAAGAGGGCGACGGGGAATTGCATGATCTGTTAAAGTGTCTTCCGAATCACGATCGGAATCACCTTCAAATTCTCCATCCTGTACACGCTGACGGGGAGGTATATCATCACCACGAAAAAATTGTTGCATAAGGGCAGTCAAGGTTGCAACCTGCCCTGAAAGTTCCGTTACCTGTTCCTTCAATTCTTGGACTTCTTTATCGCGTTCCATGGCCAATCAAAAGCTGAGCTCTGATACCAACTGACGACGCCGATCTCAAACACCGACAAGGAACACAAGAATGACAATAAAGCTAGACTTAATTGCTGTAAATTAACCTATGAGTTTGAATCACCACAAACTGTCCCACAAGAAATCCTAAAGGCCCTATAAATAACAGTAGGGTTTACACAATAAATAGCAAAGACTAAAGTAACCTTAATGATAAATTAAAAGGAATCAAATAAAAGGGTGTAGCTTGCACGTAACGTCTTGTCCACGCATTGCATGCTAAGGCCCGGCTGCATCACATAATTTTCTCCGTTCCTCTCTTCTAAAGGACCAGGACTCTTTTGTCTTCTTTATACGAAGAGAGTCAAGAAACTGTCTAGTTTTCCAGGCATTAAAGCCCATTTTGAGTTCTTCAATTTCTATAGGCTATGGACTATTTACAAATGAGATACATACCTGTTGGGTTGGGTTTTATGGGCTAATCCACTTGGACTTGCCAACTCCCCGCTCCTACTCAAGAGGAAATTACGCCTAATAAGGCATTTAACTTTAATAATTGAAAAATCCTCCTAAATCAAGATAATTACCAAAATACGGCATTGGCGGTTCATTATCATCACTGAACCGAACTGATATGAACGAGGAAGAAGTTGATGAATTTGCAATTTTTCCTTGCAATACCAAAATGTGTCACCTTCTTCAATTTGTATCCAACTAATATGCCCATCTGTTGATTGATATTGATGTGGCCCAGACGAAGAAGTTGCTAAATGGTAGTTGGATTTGATGCTACGCAGCGTCGGAAACCAGTGCAGATTTAAGGAGATTTAGCAATGAGATTTAAAGATTTAATTCTTGCTATGAGTTATGAATACGCAATTTTTCTTTTATTTTGTATTGCTTCTTTGGCTATGAAACACCAGAGGGAACTTCTCCGACGAGGGTCGCCATTCCCGTCGGAGTGTTAGCTAAGCGGTGGCAAGGTTGAAAAACCTAACAGCATAATGGATTTTTGACAACAAGGGACTTTAGTTGGAAATTTAATGGGTTCAGGGACTCGTTCTGCAATTTTGAAAATCAAAGTTATTTGCATCTACTCCCTTAAGTTATAATTAGTTCAAAGTGGACCTTTAAAGTTTCTTTACTTTAATTTTTAATCCCTAAAGTGAATCTATTCTTAGCTTTGACATATATGTATGTGTTTAACCACAAAATGTGGCCAATGCTCCTTTTTAAGTGGTTCTCTTGCAATTTGATTTTCTTTATTTCAATTGTAAGTTGACCATGATGTATGTTCATTTACTAGGAGAAGATTCTAATAGCCTTATACATCCTTAGGGATTTTATTAAAATTTGGTTCCTAAAGTTTAAGGATTTTAAGATTTAATCATTAGAGTTGAATTTTAAATCTTAATCCCTAAAGTTTGGTTTAAACTGATGATCACCGTGGTGCTCCTATCAAATGCAATGAAATATGATCATTACATTACCATAAAAATTGTACGTTTGTACAATACTTGCTCTCTTGATATGCAGCAATTCGAGAAGATAGCGGATGGCTCAACTTTAGGTGAGCAATGAGGGATAATTCCGAGATTACACTTAAAATCAATATTTTTTTTCGTTTTTAATTGATATTCCAGGCAACTAAAGAAATAATCACAAAACTACATATCATTCTAGAAAGTGTTATTGAGGCCTTTAATTGATTTCATTATGTATGTAATGAAAGTGTAATAGACTTCATTACAAATGTAACATATTTGCATTTAATTACAAATAATATGTAATGAATGACAAACAAGTGTAACAAACTTGCAATGAGACGCAAGTCTATTACATCAAAACTGGCAATGAATTATAAAGAATATGTCATTCATTACAAATAATCTATAACTAGTATTTTCTCCCGTGCGTTGCACGGGTAGATTTATGGCCAAGTTATAATTTAAAATATGTGTAAAATAAAAATTATAATAACATATTTTCCTTTTTTATGGTAAAAAGATATGGATGGGAGATTTAAAAAGATCACACATGATAATAACCCGAATCTGATGGATAAGAAGTGATTCTATCAAAAGATAAGGGGTGATAATAACGGGAGATTATCCAGGGTTGAAAATTAGGTATTTGTGCTTGAGTGAGAAATATAAATAAAATAGTATTTTTTTATTCTAAAAATTATAAGACTGAGCTGGAAACTAATCTCATTTTATTAATATATAGATTTGTAATGAATCATAGCAAATATGCAATAAATAAAAAATGTATTACAGAGATTGTGTAATGAATTATTGATAATCTTTACTGAATTATAAAGAATATATAATGTATTCCAGAAAATGTGTAATATATTGAAGATAATCTGTAATGAATTACAAACAAATATATCACTCATTACAAATATTATGTAATAAATCATAGAAAATATGTAATAAATTACAAATAAGTTACGTAGAATCTGTAATGTATTATATATAGTCTTTTACTCTGTAATATTTTTTAAAATATAATGTTGTTTTAATGCGTCACACACTCATTATACTGAGTGTGCAATATACATTAATTAAATTAAAAGGTCTAGTTGCAAAATTATAAGAGAAAATAAAAAATATATATATTTAAAATTAAAGTGAAAAAAAAATATGAAGAATCACATAAAAAATAAAAAAAAATTAAAGAGTACAAAATTAACACATAGTGTAAAACATATTACACAGGGAGTGTAATGGTTTTTTAATGTATTATACACTCATATTATGCAAGAAAAGAATATATAAAACATATTTTTAAAAAATCAAGTTGCAAAATTATGCAAGAAAAGAATATTTAAAATAAAAATGAAAAAAATGCTATGAGGAATTATATTAAAAAAATTAAGCTAAATATCACAATATGTGTAGCACATATTAATTAATTAATTAACACCATTAACAAACCATTAATTAATTAATTAATTAATTAACTGGTCAAACTGCAAAATTAGAAGAACAAATGGAATAAGAATATTTAAAATGAGAATGACAAAATATATATGAAGAATTGTAAGGGAAAAAATTAAATTGAAAATCAATGCATTATACAAAGTATGTAGTTATATTGTAATATATTCCATAAAGTGTGTAAAGCATTGCATAGTGTGTAATACACATTAATTCAAATCAAGGACATTAATTAAAATCAAAGACTAAGTTGCAAAATTATATGAAAAAATGTCTAAAATGAAAATGACAAAATCTATTAAGAATTATACAAAAAAATACAAATAAATTAACAGTCTCAATATGTAAAACACATTAATTAATTATTCTGAACAAAGGCCTAAGTAATTCTTCAGCACCGGTCCAGAATACCTAATTCTCTTAATTTTTCCATAATAAATGTGTCAAGAGTGCAATTAAGTTAGTTTTCCTTATTTTTAAATATGAAAGCTAAAACTTTGTAGAAACGTCAAAAAACTACTCAAACCGCCTAATTTCCTTTTAGCGATAGCGTTTTCATCCATGCATTGTACGATACACTAACGGCCTCCCGGGGGAGTATTTTCAATTGAGATTTGAAATGAGTTTTAAGGATTTTTAGGGAACTAGTTTTCACCCTCGTGCGTTGCACATGAGTAAAACTGTGTAGGTTAATGTGAAATAAAAAAAAAATCTGTAGATTGACTTTTGTGGTAAAAAATAGTGCAAACAAATTTTTTAATAAATAACATTCGTGCTTAATTGATATTATCTTAACATAATATAAAATACAAATATTTTGTAACATATGATGCTATAAAGTTATTTAAATTAAGTTGGCCTAGTTAAAATTTTACTTTAAATAAAATAATAAATTAGTCATCGTTAGTATGAGCATTCTTCCTAAATATTCTAATAGAAATTAGGTATATAATAATTTGATTTTTTTTATGCGAAATGTAAATGTGATTTTATAAAAAATACAAAATACGATAAAAAGTATACAAGATGCAACATAAATTAAAATCCAGATCATTGTTCAAAACCAATTTATTAAACCACGATAATAAGTGTAAACAAAACTAAAACTTACTTTATGATATACTAATAGAAAAATTATATTAATTTAGAAAGGAAATCAAGATAATGTTCAAAAAAAATTTAATATAATTTAAAACAATCAAATAAACAGTGTTAACAAAAAAATATTATAGAAAAGGAAATTCATAGTTTTTTATTTAATGTTGTGCTCATAATTCACAAAATTCATCTGTGGTTGGCTGTGACCTTAGATTAAATTATAAAAGGATTTTACAATAAAAATTATCTATTAAATGCAAAATATATAATTAATTAAATACTACTGAAATAATAATTACTCTGCTCGAAATATACGCATTTCAAGGGTATTAGAATTAACCAAAAGTCATGTCCCGTGATCACTGTCTATTAGTTGTGCTTCTCTTGTAAATGGATAATATATTATGTATTAAACTTGTTTTGCATGAATAGAAAAATTACAATTGAAAATGATGCATATAAAAAATTCCAATTCAATATCATTCAAACATTGAACTCGACAAAAGAATAATATAACTACAAAAAATTGATTTCAAACCGATTCATAATAATAATTATTCATCTGAGTAACACGATACTGTGTAAGAGTGCAGTACATTTCTTCATTGCTACAAATTTTAATTACGCAAATGAGAATTAAATAAAAAAAGCTCAACCAACGTAGAAACAAATAAAAATAACATAACATAATCAAATTATATGTTACACAATAAGACAAAATTAGTGAAGGATTAAAGAGATACTATACTATACTATATATTAAACAATAAGATAAATTTAGTGAATAACTAATGAGACACTCTTCATCTAGAAGACCCATTTGTAACATTCCATTATTAATAGTAAAATCCACATATCCTACTATTGACATAAATAAAAACATCATGTTATAGGCTCGAACGGTTTGCACAAGGTGTTTACTTTTTTCACTCATACTATACAATAAATCACTTAAACGAACAGAGACATCTCTAATTCGTGGAAGCATGACCACTTGCCCTTACATATGGCTGGACATATCAACCGAAAAACCGACCAAAACCAACCGCATTAGGTCGGTTCGGTTCGGTTCGGTTTCTTGGGTTGATCAGGTCGGCTTTTCTAAAAAAAAAAGAAAAAAATTGAAAAAACTGACCGAACCGACTCGGTTCAGTCGGTTTCGGTTTACCAAACCGAGCCGGTCTGTTTGGTTCGGTTTGAAAAAAAAAATCGACCGTTGTTGGCTGGTTTCGGTTTGGGTGGAAAAACATACCGAACTGACCGACACTTACCCCTACCCTTACATACAATACAACGGAAATTTTGGAACTCAACATCTTTGATAACGCATATGTATTCTTTCATCACACCAATATATCGCGTTATAAAGTTGACACATGTAGGAGGGATCTCCTAAATATATATATGATTCACATGAAAAAAGTCTGTATATTTTCTATGTATATTTTCTAATCCTACCAAACAGAAACATAGATATCAAAATTATTATGTGATAGTTTCATTTAATAAGTAAGTGCTCTTTATATAATTGTCAAAGTATTGTGATTCTTTATAATTTTTAATTTATAGGTAGAATCTATAGTATATGCTAATTGCTAAGAATTTTATCTCCTACTTTTAGAAAATAATTAGAAAATATTGATGTCCCTTTTGGGCTGTAGAAAATTAGAGAAAATGAAAGAAATCTTGTTGTGTTAGGAAATTTTTCTACTCCGAAGTAACAATTAAAGATATAATTAAAAATACTTAAAGTACAAATTAAACATATAATTTTGTTGTGTTAGGAAATTTTAATTTTCTTCTCCTAAATGAAAATTAAAGATATAATTAAAAATATTTCCTTTTTTTAATAAGTAAAAATTAAAGATATAATTGAAAATATTTAAATTAAAAATTAAAGGTATAATTTTGCCGTGGTAGAACATTTTTCTACTCCTAAAAATATTTACTGGAAAGAACATTAAAATTTTCCATTTTAGATTTATTCTGAAAGCATAAACATATGTTGACAATAAGATATTAAATTGTAAACAAATAAAAAATGAATTTAAACATTCTAAAATTCATGTAGAATATGGATACATGACAAATTGTAATTTTTACAATAAAACTATAATTTCTAACTAATTCTCAATTGAAACTTCCAAATTTTGGTTAGAATATGGACACATTGCAAATTGTAACTGGTACAACAAAACTATAACTTCCAACTAATTATCAATTGAAACTTCCAACTAAAACCTAAAAATATATAATATATATAGATATCTTATTATTTATAAATTATGATGTAGATATGATTGATTTGGTTTTTTTTTGGAACTATCCTAACTCGAAAAATTTAAGCGGTGTTAGGATGTGTGTAAAAATAGATTTTTATATGTTTTTATGTGATATAAGAGAGAAAATCAGTGGAGTTGAGTGGTGAAGATTTGTGTAGTACAGGTATGTCGCGAGATATGTGGATATGAAATAGGAGAGAGAATTAGTGGGGTTGAAAAGAATGTGTAAAAATATGTAGAAGAACAGGGTTTGGGATAGAACTTTATTAATAAAGCAAAAAGTGATTACACTTAACCAGAGTGGGATATGATTTATTTGTGAGACATATGTAGGTGTTAGCGTATAAATTATAATGTATTTTTATAAGTAGAAAGATAGAGAATTAATGGAGTTGGATAGTAGAGATTTAATAATACAAGTGAACTCTATGAAATATGAGAATGTGATTTGTTTGATCAAATTTAAATTTTAAAAAATCGAAAAAAGAATGTGTTTTAATGAATATATACTTAACATCTTCACATTGAATGGTACCGAATTGACAACTCCATGCCTTGTAAAACCGGGGGCGGGGCGGGGCGGCGGCGAGATTTTTTTGGGGGCGCGGGGGTCGGTATTGGATTTTTGTTATCTCGGGAAGCATTGACCATCCCATTCGCCGAAAGCTATTTTCCATTTGATGACCAAGAAAGTGGGCCCAATTATCTAGAAACCGGGAAAAGGCCGAAACAGCCATCGGCTATCCGATAGAGAAGCCTTTCCAGTTTCTTCCCTCTCTGTGCAAATACATAGACACAATGAAACAAATGTCAGAATCACAAATGACAAATCTCAGCATCTCTCTAGTGGCTTAATCAGCTCCAATTCCTCGAATTTGTCGACGAAATCTCGTTACATTTAAGTTCCAAAAATTTTTCCATCAAATCGATTATATAGAATTATGAATAGCCATCTATCTATGATAATAAATACACCAAATTAAGTAACTAACAAAAAACTAGGGCTAAATCGATTTCACTTACCAAGCAAAAATAGAGAATAGAAGCAAATCAAGCAATACCCAAGCCCCAAGGTAGCCGCGGCTGTGAGCTGTGACTGCACTAAAGTGGACGGAGGTCGTCGATGAAAAGTGGAGAACCAAGGTCAAGGTCCGGCGAGTCGGCGAGAAGGAGAAGCCGAGAACTATTGAACGAGAGTTGAGAGACGAGAGAGAAATCGAGAACTGAGGAACCGAGCCACGAGGAAGAGAAGCTGGACTTGGGTTGGAATTTGGAAGTAATTACGCTGAATTAGGTTTCAATTTTTTTTTTTTTTAAAGTTTTTGGGGCTGAGACTTCAATCCCAATTTTTTTCCTCTCAAAATCCAGTGCAATCCATGGACCGCACTGGCCCAGCAGTGGCTCCACCAGTGTCTTAGACTAAGGTCGTTCGCTACAGCTTATTAAAAGAATTATTATCTTTTCAATTATTTATTTTACTGATTTGATAGTTTTCTCATTTTTATTTACAATTTTTTAGTTTATTCTTTAAGGACACATTTAAAAAATATATATTTTTTTGAAAATCTCTATTAAATATCTTTTTCCTTCTTACAGGGGTTGTTCAATCAATAAACAAATTATGAGTCTAGTAAAGTTTTATTTTATTTTAATTAAAAAAAAATACTTGAGAGGATTTGATTAACGAGGAAATCTTGATGCTTGAAAATATTAGTGTGGTAATCAACAACGAATTCACATCTATCTCTTCAATGGCTCTAGGCCCATCTAAAATTGAAGCTCACTCTACAAATCTGTTAGCTTGAAGGAAAGATAGACTGCTAACGGGCCATTAATCAGCGTTTCTCTATGGCCCTTCTCCCATCTTCATTTCTACCACCATTTATGGCCAGGAGTACGCCTCAATTCATTACTGTATGAATAAAGTCGAAAAAATACTGCATAAATATTAAAAACTAAAAGCTTATGAATATTTAATAAAGCTTAGATCTGATGGAAGCGAACCAGATTCGCACTTAAACTTTAACATAAAACCTGCAATCTCACAACCAATGTTAGATTTATGAGATCACTTCCATCACACTATAATAAATGGTAAAAAATAAAATGAACGAAAAACAACTCTACTCCCGAGCCATCGAATAATATTATTCATTTTTTCTTTATGATATTAACCAACCACCGCCATGTCTTTATTTCGTAATAAAATATGAGAGAGTGTTAGCATATCAAATGTATTTTTATAAGTAGGAAGAGAGAGAATGAGTAGAGTTGGATGGTGGAGATTTAATGAGTGGAGAAATATATGAATGTGATTTGTTTGACTAAATTTAAAATTTGAAAAAAAATGCATTAAAATGCATTTGGATGACTTCACGCTCCAATAGAGTGTGGGCCCCTCCAATTTCAGGGGGATAGTATGGTAAATTCACAATATATTTTATTAGTTTGTGTATGTGTGATTTGACTTTTGTATAGTACTTTAGCATTATTCATAAAATATTAAGATGATGACAAAAATACAAAAAAAAAAAAGATAAATTTTTAATGCACAATGAATTAAAACATTAGGGTGTGTTTGATTGGAAGAAAATATTTTACATGAAAAGCATTTTACATGTAAAATATTTTCCCACCTAAATCCATAGGAAAACATTTTATATGCATTTGACCAAAATTGTGCATGAAGTGATTGTATCTTGTAAAACAAATGGATTTTACATATTGTAATCAAATAACAAAAGTAGGAAAATATTTTCCACGAGTTAACATTTTACATGTAAATTGTTTCAATCAAACACACCCTTCGATTATTTTGATTATACGAAAAAGCCTTAAATTATATAAAATTGGGGTGCGTCATGAAAGAAACTTCCAAGAATACTCCTCAACGTGCTGAAGTTTATCTTTTCGTAAGTAATATCGTCGATCCGTTTGACGATCCTCGTTTTCTCCACCTTTCGTTTTTCTACTTTTTAGTTTATTCCCACTCGTAATCAACAACCTCAAAATAAATTATTGAATTTCCTATTTTTAGGCCATTTTTTGTATTGAACGAGAGTGGACTCCTTCCTGATTGATTCCCTCTTTTTCTAATTAAATTTGATTTGATTTTTTTGCTTCTCTCTACCCAGGTTCTCTTCATTCTAGACTTGCGTAATTACCCTCTGGATTTCCAACCGCTATTATTGGAGAAGGTAAACCCTCATTGTTTCTGCATGATTTAATTAATTAATTTCATTTTTAGGGCGGCATTTAAATTAGATTTTGTCTTGTATTCCAGGAGGGCCTAATTGGAATGAAATCTTTGAATTCGGGTTCTAAAGAGATTGTTTCTTGATTTGTTGATTTTTGTGTATATCTCTTCACCTGACCAATTTGTTGACTGTGATGATCAATTTGCACAGGATATAGGAATTTCTTCGTAGTCTTTGAGGTTTATTTGGATTGGTTAATGAATGTCAATTGATAATATTACTATACTATATGGAGCTTAATCAGATAGATGGGGAAGTAGATGAAATTGACAGAGAACCCTCCTTACCTACCAATTTTAAGGAAAACCGATATCCCCATTCGCGTTACCCTGTTAGGGTAAAGGCCTACATATTCGACGGAGATGGTAATTATTATAACAAAGAATGGGACCTAGCCGAGGGTCGAGGGAAAGAGTTTTGTTGGTACCATGTTGAGCTCCCAAAAGGCAACCAAAAACTATCCCAATCGGCTCAATACCTTATCGATGTCCTATGCCCGCCCTTAAAGCTTCAACACATTCTCTCCCTCGTTAGTAATGGACCCTTTTGTGGCCACGTGGATGGGGCGCTCGTCTTTAGGGTCAACTCATCGGGCCCCGCTAGTAGCAAGTTCACGTTTAGAATCTCGGCTAGAATAACGGAGAATTCGGTTATCACCGTGTCGTTAGGTCGTGTACCAAGATTGGGATTCTCTCCGGCGAACGCCAGCCTTCTAACGGAGATTCCAGCTGTCGAGAGTCCGAGGTATGGGGTTGGGGGGGAACATAAGTCGAGCGGCGGAATCGTAATTAGAGAACACGTTCTTGATTTTCTGTTGACGATGAATCATTCTGAGGAGGCAGATAATCCAGTGCCTACATCAGTGTCGAATCTTGTAGTTCATATAATTGATACTCATGTTGATCACCTTCAAGATGTTGTGACCAATCTTGAGATTGAGCTCGACTCCGTGGAATATGAGCTCGATCGAGGTATGTTCTTGTCAACTTCTATATTGCATTTTTATGGGTTCTGTTGATTTGTTAATTATTGAGTTTATTTTGTTATTACCGGTTTTGAAATATAGGTGGTTTCACTTTGAAGAAACAAATGTTGGACGATCGAAAGTTCCCAAAAATGCATATCGACCTGCAACGCTTACTACAGGTAGTTTAAGTTTGTCTGATATAATACTTGAATTGTCTGTCTAGACTCTAGTCGCTTGCATGATAGTTGTTCAAAAAGTTTGTGAATTTCAAGAAGATAATGTTTCTGCTAGATGCAGATTGTACTTTTTATTGTTAGATTTCTTTGGGCTGTGCTTGAGTAGGACATACATTTATGTGTCTTTGTACTGGTAGATACAACAACTACTTTGTATTTCGGATGGAAAAAAATTATGTGTACTTGGGACATCATTGTTATTTTTTTTTGGTGTTTTGACAAATCCTAGGTTATTGCACAAGGAGAGCAAGTATTTCCCAGAGTTAAACAAAATTGTTCGTCAAAAGAGTGGTTTTCGTCTGAAGACATTAACTCCCTGGAAGAGTTAATAGGACGATTAAGGAGACTGAAGGAGAACGTTGGGTTTATAGTCAATCGTGTCACTGCGATTCAAGCTGGCCTTGACAGTTGGCAGGCCGAACAAATAAATAGAAAGTTATACTATCTCTCCTTCCTCTCCATCATATTTCTTCCGTTATCAGTAATAACCGGAGGTAAGAGTTTTTCGTAAGCTTGAAAGAGCACGTTTGGCTTAGCTTTAGAGAAGAATTTGTTTCTTCTTGTCATAAGTAAACATGCTTGGTGCTTGTTTGGCTTAGATCTTTTTGAGAAAAAAAGGAAAATGAGCTTTTTCTGGTAGAATGCATGCTTGAAAGAGCATGTTTGGCTTAGCTTATAGAAGACCGAACTTACTTATTGTCACGAGTAAACATACTTGCTGCTTATTTGGCATAAATATTTTGAGGAAAAGGAAAATGAGGGTTTTCTGGTAGAATCTGTAGCTGAAAAGTAGTTTATGTAGTTGAAAACAATACGTATCTGATTATATGATTGGAAACAAGTATTTGGGAAAACGGATTATGAACAAAAATCTGTACCAAACATGCACTACTATTATTTCAAGGGAATCATCTACTTCAAATAAAGTGGAAAAATGTGGAACCTTTTCATAATTTTACACATGTTCCACGTGTCATTATGTATACCATTGTGCACATGTATGACTATATTAAAACATAGATCTCCACTTATAAGTAAACATTTTATGCTTAACCAATCATGACTTGTCCTAAAGACTTGAATTAATCTCAAAGAAATGACCTTTTTGAGTTTTTCTTGACAGTGTTTGGCATGAACGTGGGAGGCGTCCCTTGGACGGGGCAAAAAGACCCCGAGTTGAAGGACGGGTTCCTCAATGTAATGATACTCTGTGTAGTAATGCTATTGGTTGTTCTACTTTGTTTCATTTTCCCGGCTTTGTACAGTCGTGTAGTAGCATGGCAAAGAAGACGAGCCTTGAGAAGAAGCTGGAGTCTCAACCGGAAATCGTTCATTAAAAGAACGGTTGGAGGTGGAGAAAGAAAAGAACGAGCGGGATACCTTCGGCTCTAGGCTTTGTAATGTTCTTCCAGGAAGCTGTAATCTTTGTAAAAGATTTCGTCGAGACTCGAGAAATTGGCTCAAGAAGTCAAGATACATTGTTGTTACTATTACTTGTGGATAATTGGCTATTTTTTGATTGAATGATGACTTTTGTTTTACTATACAGTTGGGGTGATTCTTGGAAGGCTTTATAATTGTGTTTTTTTTTTTTTTTTTTTTTTTTGAATAGAGCTTTATAAATGTGTTTAGTTGGTTGTATATATTGTGAATCATGAAAGGGGCTCCTTTGTGTTTTTCCATTGGAAAGGGTGCATGGTACATAGGGCTATCTTAACTTCTTGATGATAGAAATGTTTTTTTGATTTCATCAATTGAAGTAATAGTTGAATAAATAATTGTTTACTTGTATCTAAATGAGTGTTGTATAGAGTTAGGGACTAAAGTGTACATTATTCATAGTGTATTTTGTATATATACTTCCTTTAGTGAAATGAAAAGGTAAGATTGACCCTAGTTCGTGAACTTGGTATCGGAGGACAGAAACGAGAGACCTAACCTTCAATCGCCACTTCAGACGCCATCAGCCGGCGTGCTCGCTTCATGGCGACCACCCTCGAGGCCAAGCTCGCATTGAGCAGTGGTTGCTTGTGTTTGAGTTCAAACGCTTGGCTCATGGGGTTAGGCTCGTTTGGTCCAGGATATTGCTCGATTACTCCTTGTCTTGTTGTTTCTTGTTCGTCGACCTCCCGTGCCACCGCAGGACCTCCGGCGACCGTTTGACCTCCCACGATTTCGTTTGACCTCTGGCGACTGCGTTTGACCTCCGGTGACCTCGTTCGACTCCCAGTAGTTCCTTAGCGGATTTTCTTCCTTTTTACGAGGTTTGAGTCGTTTCTCTTGCTTTCTATCTTTGGAAAAGAGTCGAATCCCTCCTTACTAGGCACGGAAGCCGTTGGTTGAAGTTTTTCCTCAAGTAGTTGTTTGAATGTCTTCCGAAATTGCTTGAAGCTTTTGTTTGAAGTTGGGTGGAGTGTTTCCTGGTAGTTTTAAGAACTGGAAGATGGATGAAAACAAGTATTCTTCTCCCATTACTATTGAACAGACCTCCTCTCCCATCAAGTATCAAGTTAAATGGCACCAATTATAGTATGCGGTCCAAAATCTTTGGAAATGCATATTCTTTGGTAGGAAGAGGAAGGGATATATTCTTGGCGGGAAGGTTGCACTCTTGAGAATGATCCTAATTATGACGAATGGGGCAAGATGCATTGGTTAAGTCTTGGATTATAAACTCAATGGCGAGAAAATTTAGTTTCACACTTCGTTGATGTGAAACCGCTAAGGATGTTTGGGAGGCAAGCGAAAAAAGCTATCTTGATGTCTCATTCATCACAGTCTATGAGCTCATGAAGAAGTCATTTGATTCGTCAAAGGCGTCCCTTGTCGATTATAACGAGATGAACTCTGCATTTATGGAACTTGATTCTAGTAGGCCAAATAGCATGAAATGTGATGATGATATTAAGGAGCTAAATAAGCGTCTGGTGAAGATCGATTGTATATGTTTCTATTTGGACTTGATCACGCTTAGACCAGAAGTGAGGAGCGTGTCTTGGGCACTTCCCCTTCCGAGTCTTGAGGAGGTGTTTTCGATTGTTCGTCGAGAAGAGCTGGAGACAACTAACTATGAGGCGTAAAACCCACACCGATAAATCCGCATTGGTAACTAAGAGGACCATCCCTCGATCTCTACGAGACTTGCTCGTTTTGTCATGGCACCCAGGACACCTATTGATAAATGTTGGAAGAAAAATGGGTATCCAGGAATGGTTTTTACGAAAACATCCAGAGAAGGCAACCAAGAAGCACACTCGAGCTACACTTGCTCACACTCCACCTATTGCTTCCCATGTAGCCCAATCATCTTCTCGACAGTAACTTTGGCTTGGCATTAACTTCTAGTCACAGATAACACTTGGGTCATTGATTAGACTACCGATCATTTACCCATACCTTTTCGCATCTTGACTCACTAATTCCTACATCTGTTAAGTTTGTCCAAAGGTTGCAAATGGAACTCATGTGCCCATTAATGGGTGGGAATGTCTCTATATCACCTACCTTTTCTATGTCTTCTGCTCTATTTGCACCCACACTCTCCATGAACCTCCTTTCTATCGGAATTACTAAACTTCTTGATTGTTGATGGCCTTTTCATCCTCACATTTGTATTTGGACAATCGCATCGAAGATGACGATTGGCATTGGTAGAAAGAGGGGTCTTTATTTTTTGGAGGAGCAAAGCGTTACAAAGCGAAGTTCGTAGTGGTGCCCAACTTGCTAGTACAAAGTTCTGCTAGGGATAGGATCATTTTGTGGCATTGCGGTTAGGGCACCCCTCATTTCCTTATCTAGAGCATGTTCCCTCATTTGTTTAGGGAGGTTTCTAGTTCGAGTATGCGATGTGAACAATGTATTTTGGCAAAGAATCATCGTGTACCTTTTAAAATCGGGTTCTAATAAAAGTTACTGCTCCTTTTGTTTGTGTTCATCTTGATGTGTAGGGTCACTTTTCCATTCCATCCTCTTGGGTTATAAATATTTTGTTTCATTTATTGATGATTGTACAGCGTTACAGGTATACTTCTTAAAGACCAAGAGTGATGTTATACATGTGATTCCTCAATTCTCACGAGATGATTCTCACGCCAATTTCATACCCAAGTTGAGTCTTTCATTCGACAATGAGTCGTGAGTTTGTGAATCAATCTCTTAGTAATTTTTTCACCACTATGGCATTCTTCATCGACAACGCGTGTGCTTACACGCCTCAACAAAATGGCATGAGCGTAAAAATCGACATATCCTTGAGGTTGCTCGAACTTTATGCCTTACTATGCATGTCCCCAACGTTTACGGGTTGAAGCGATTCTGATTGCGGTTTTTACGATTAACTAGAATGCGGCTCGTATTCTTCACTTTAAAACGCTAATTGCGGATGTTATCCCAATTCCATCCTATCCCATACGTGTTAAATATTTGCCCCAAAGTTTTTGGTTGCGTATGTTATGTTCATGTTCACTCTCATCTACTGGGATAAACTTGATCCGCGTGCCTTAAGTGTGTCTTCCTTGGCTACTCTAACTCTCGGAAAGGTTATAAATGCTTTCATCCTCCCACTGGAAAATATCTTGTTTCCATGGATGTCCAATTTTGTGAATCGGAATCCTTCTTTTCTCGGAGGTATCGTTGGTTCCTCTTCAGGGGAGGTGAATAGTAGAAAAAGAGGAAAGCGATGTGGTTGGATGAGAAGAAATTTTGGATTGTTGGGAGAACAAGTAATGAGTGCAGCAGAAGAGTCTCAAATCAAGCTTGAGGGGATAGGTCGCCTAGACTATTCCGAAGTGTTATACCAGAGAAAGGATGGTATTCTTTGTTCCTCCTCGGGATATTGGTACTCTAATGATGACTCTCTTTGTGCCATCGAATGATTCTTGACAATTGAAAATGAGGTACAAAATCCTTCTCCTTCTCATGTTATTCCTAATAAGCTCAGATTCAAATGTTGCATCTTCTTCAAACACTGATGCTCCATTCACACACTTTGACGATTTGAGTAGAAGATACCCTATTCAGAATAATCGTAAAGAACCGGATAGATTAGGATTCTCAAAATCCTCCTCTAATGTGATTTACCTATCTCCGATTATATTTCTTATCACCGCTTATCGAGCGCACCTTACATTTGCACTTGATTATCTTCTATTCCTATTCCTAATACTTTTAGAGCTCTTGATGACCCAAAGTGGAAATCGGCAATGGTAGAGAAATGAATGCACTCCAAAGCGTACTTGGGAGATGATCACGCTACCGAGGAAAAGAAGACAGTTGGGTGTAAGTGGGTTTTTTCAAAGGAAGTATCGTCAGGATGGAGCAGTTTGCACAGGCGGTTGCGAAGGTATACACAGACATATGGTATTGATTATCGTGAAACCTTTGCTCCAAAGTGGCCAAGATGAATCTAGTTAGAGTAATCTTATCGTTAGTGTGAATCTCAATTGGGAACTAAGGCAATTTGATGTGAAAAATGCTTTCCTTCACGGTGACTTGACGGAAGAAGTATACATGGATCCACCTCCGAGGATTTATGCTTGTGGAAGGTAAGGTGTGCAAGTTGAAGAAAGCTTTGTATGGCTTGAAAGCAGTCACCAAGAGCTTGGTTCGGGAGGTTTAGTTGCTCAATGAAGGCATATGGCTTTAAGCAAGCTATGGCGGATCACACTCTCTTTTATAAGAAGGATTGTGATAGTATCACTCTACTCATTGTCTCGTTGATGATATGATTGTTACTGGTGCAATCAGTGAGATTGAGAAACTTCGATGCTATTTGGCAAAGGAGTTTGAAATGAAGGATTTAGGTGTTCTAAAAATACTTCCTAGGCATTGAGGTATCTGGATCTAAGCAAGGGATTTTCTCTCAAAGGAAGTACATCTTAGACCTCTTAACAGAGCGGTTTCTCGGCTGTGAACCTTGTGATACTCAGATGGAGGTTAACCATGGGTTGTCCATTTACCCCAATCAAGTGCCTACGAACAAGGAGAGATATCAAAGACTTGTTGGGGAAATTGATTTATTTGACTCATACTGAGACCGATTTATCATATGCAAGTTGGCGTGGTGAGTCAATTTATGCATAATCCTAGCGATAGGCATATGCATGCAATAGTATATTGGCATATTTGAAGTCTTCTCGGTAAGGGCATTCTATTCTCTAAACACGGGCATCTAGATATTGTGGGTTATCTGATTCCGACTTTCTTTGGAGCAAGATTAGATAGGAAATCTACGATGGCTATGTATCATTTGTTAGGGGGCAACTTGGTTTCTGGAGAAGTAGAAGCAAAGTGTGGTATCGTTGTCTAGTGCTTGACGAATATAGTGCTCTACATCATGCCACCACCGAACTACGCATGGTGAAAATTCTCTTGAATGAGCTTGGATTTGGTCCTAATAAACCAATGATAGTGCATTACTGATAACAAATGGGCAATAGAAATCGCAAACAACCCAGTACAACATGGTCAACCAAACACGTTGAGATTGACAGAATTACATTAAGGACAACCTTGACTCGAAACATTGAAGTGCCATACATTAGAAGTGAGGAACAAGTGGTGATATGATGACACATCTTGTCGTAGGCAATGTGCTCCATAAAGCTTTAGACAAGTTGGGCATGTGTGATATCTATGCACCAACTTGAGGGGGAGAGTTGAATAAATAATTGTTTACTTGTATCTAAATGAGTGTTGTATAGAGTTAGGGACTAAAGTGTACATTATTCATAGTGTATTTTGTATATATACTTCCTTTAGTGAAATGAAAAGGTAAGATTCAGCCCTAGTTTCTGTAACTGTAATAAATTCTTTTCTTAAGATTTATATGTTTTCTATGTAATAATAACTAGTATTTTCTCCCGTACTTATTTGCCACCGTAGTTTTGGAAACTATAAATGCAAAAGTCCCACAAAGTAATTTTTCTTCCTCATTTCAAAGTATTTCGAAAACAATCACGTTCTAGTGATTTTTTTTTTGATTTATGGTGAAAAGTAAGACTTCAACGAAAACAATTGATTAAAGTGAAAGTTGAAATATTGATATCGCAATTTGTACATAGTTTACGTCGGGTATGATCTGGTTCTAGCGGACGTTGGAACAAGCAAGAGAGAGAAAGAGAGAGCCCCCCAAAGACCACGCGCATCCCACAATATTTAGGGGGCAGAGGTCCTGGAACCAGCTCGAAGAGAAAGTAGTTGGGATCGAAACATTTTCATAATTTACATATGTAATGGAAGCGAAAATGATTAAGTGCAATACTATGAAAATAAATAATGTTTCAAATAACAATATTGGGGGGGCACTCCATGAAAGACAGAAAGAGTCAAAGAAATCAAATAGTGAAATCTTTATTTTCCTTTTTCTAATATGACGATTAATACACATTGTTTGAAGTCAATATTTTGATCGCAATGCTATAACCAAAAGTCAAAACCCTTTCAAAATAGAAAATGAAACTTGAAATTAGAAAAAAGGAGGAGGAAAAAAAATAATAATAAAAAAAAATGAAGTGACGGCGTCGTCCTGTTACCAAATTTCAACGTCCAACTTGGGCAACACTCCACGACTTCTCGTACGAAAATATGGTCGATACGATATTTTCTAGAACCTTCTGACACAACACAATTTTTCTAATTTTTCGTCATATATATCATATCGTAATTCTCTGCGTAAAGTTCAATTTTCTCCTTTTAATATCTGCCTTCTCCCCCATAAACCCTAAACCCTAGCATTCGCATAAACCGGTCACAGAAAAGCTCTCTTCTTAAATGGCGACCGCCGTCCTCCTCCGATCTTTCCGTCGCCGGGAATTTGCATCCGCTCCACTATCGGCTTACAAAACCGTAATTCTCTATCTCACTTACTAATTTTCCGATCCAATTTCTAATGATTATGTTTCATGTTTGACAAGCTGTTATCCTTTTTTGCACATGAATTTTATGGATCCATTGCGTGAGGTTTCGTTTGTTTTATTGTTTTCGCTCGGAAGGGTTCTACTGATTAGGGGAATAAAGAAAGTGAACTCTTTTCTTAAGTAATTCGAGCAGATCTTTCTTTGTATTTAAGTTTAGTAATCGGATGTTCACTTATGCTTTCGGCTATATCCAGCTGTAGTTTGTTAGATCGTGTGTACTTGTGAACTCGGAGAATTTGCCTTCTAGAACCAGAGAGGTTCATTTCGTTTTGGAATCATTTAGTGGATGCTTTTTCAGTTTTTCTACTGCCCTGTTGTGGTAGGCTTCCTGCCGCTTTTTTCATTTATCCTTTGTCTTTTTTCGGCTTGGATTGGGGCTTTTTTGGTGTATTAAGAGGTTTGCCAAAAGCATATCTGCGGCAACATATATGATCTCAAAAGTTTCGATAATCTTTTTGTTTGGATGTAATTTCATCGTTTATTGTTGTAATTACTTGCATAAGTATCTCGATGTCTGTAGAAGCTCATTTATATCGTGTAATAGGGCCTTGTGTATCTTTTGTCCATCTTATTAAATAGCTCTACCCCTGTAACTTAACTTTTGTTGCATTTTTCAGTTGACTGTAAATGGCAAGCATTCATGGACACTGGGTGGCAAATGGGCAGGTCTTGCTAGGCCATTCAGGTATGCTGCATTTTATTTTAGTAGCCTGTTTGCTGTGGAATCTTGCCTTCTGGAACTCAACACTCGTTCTGATCTTAATGCAGCACCAAACCGGCTGGGAATGATGTGATTGGTATTGATTTGGGTACAACAAACTCTTGTGTTGCTGTAATGGAGGGGAAGGTAAATCTCTATTTAACGGGAAAATATATGCCTTATGCTTGATATTGTTGGTGTGCTCTTCTTGAAACTCGTGTTGTTTGCAGAACCCAAAAGTTATTGAGAATGCTGAGGGTGCTCGGACAACTCCGTCAGTGGTTGCTTTTAACCAAAAAGGGGAGCTACTCGTTGGTACACCAGCAAAACGTCAGGCTGTCACCAATCCCACCAACACACTCTTTGGAACTAAGCGTTTAATTGGTAGACGTTTCGACGATCCTCAGACACAAAAGGAAATGAAGATGGTTCCATACAAAATTGTCAGGGCCCCTAATGGAGATGCTTGGGTTGAAGCCAATGGCCAGCAATACTCCCCAAGTCAAATTGGAGCATTTGTTTTAACTAAGATGAAGGAAACTGCAGAGGCCTACCTTGGGAAATCTGTAAACAAAGCTGTGGTTACAGTTCCTGCTTATTTTAATGATGCTCAAAGACAGGCTACTAAGGATGCAGGTAAAATCGCAGGCCTTGATGTGCAGAGGATTATTAATGAGCCTACAGCTGCTGCATTATCTTATGGCATGAACAACAAGGAGGGTCTTGTTGCTGTTTTTGACCTTGGAGGTGGAACTTTTGATATTTCCATCTTGGAGATATCAAGTGGTGTATTTGAGGTAAGCAAAGTTTCTCTTGACCATTTCAGCTCTTCATTGCTATTTTCTGTTTTCTTGCTTTGATAGTAACCACCCATTCCCTGAGCAGGTGAAAGCCACCAATGGTGACACATTTTTGGGAGGAGAGGATTTCGATAATGCCCTGTTGGAATTCTTGGTGAGCGAGTTCAAAAGAACTGAGAACATTGATCTATCAAAAGACAAGCTTGCTCTGCAGAGACTTCGAGAGGCAGCTGAGAAAGCAAAGATAGAGCTTTCTTCAACATCTCAGACAGAAATCAACCTTCCGTTTATCACTGCTGATGCATCTGGTGCTAAGCATTTGAATATAACATTAACCAGATCAAAATTCGAGGCCTTGGTAAATCACTTAATCGAGAGAACTAAAGCTCCTTGCAAGAATTGTCTAAAAGATGCTGGCATCTCAACAAAGGAGGTTGATGAAGTTCTCCTTGTTGGAGGAATGACCCGTGTACCTAAAGTCCAAGAAATTGTTTTAGAAATCTTTGGCAAGTCCCCAAGCAAAGGCGTGAATCCCGATGAGGCAGTTGCTATGGGAGCTGCAATTCAGGGTGGCATCCTCCGTGGTGATGTGAAAGAGTTGCTTCTCCTGGATGTTACTCCTCTATCTCTTGGTATTGAGACACTTGGAGGTATCTTTACCAGGTTGATCAATAGAAACACTACCATTCCCACAAAGAAGAGTCAGGTAATCCAATTAGTTGAACACAGCTCATTAGGGTTCTGAGTTTTCTCTTGGGACTTCCTAATATTTGTTAATTTTGTTTCTCAGGTGTTCTCAACAGCTGCTGACAATCAAACCCAAGTGGGTATTAAAGTATTGCAAGGAGAACGTGAGATGGCTTCTGACAATAAGGCCCTCGGTGAGTTTGAGCTTGTGGGCATTCCTCCAGCTCCTAGGGGCATGCCTCAGATTGAAGTCACATTTGACATAGATGCCAATGGAATTGTCACTGTTTCTGCAAAGGATAAAGCCACAGGCAAAGAACAACAAATCACCATTCGATCATCTGGTGGTTTATCAGAAAGTGAGATTGAAAACATGGTTAGGGAGGCTGAGATGCATGCCCAGAAGGATCAAGAGAGGAAGGCATTGATTGATATAAAAAATAGCGCAGATACTACCATTTACAGTATTGAGAAGAGTGTAAGCGAGTACAAAGACAAAGTTCCAAGTGACGTGGTGACTGAAATTGAGTCAGCGATTTCTGATTTGAGATCAGCGATGTCGGGAGACAATATTGATGAGATTAAAGCAAAACTTGATGCTGCAAACAAGGCTGTCTCAAAGATTGGACAGCACATGTCTGGTAGTTCTGGTGGCTCGTCCGATGGTGCCCAGGGTGGTGAGCAGGCCCCAGAAGCAGAGTATGAGGAGGCAAAGAAGTAGAATTTTTTACAGGTCTGATAAAATCTCATTATTTTAAGGATAAAAATGTTAACGCTTACGGCATTTGAGATTTTTTTTGTTTACAATTTTTTGTAGTCGTACTTTTTTACCACCGTTGGGAAGGATGGCTTGTATTCGAATCTAGGAATTCCTATTTGTGAACCTACTTGAGCAAAAGTAGATTTTCTAAGTGACATTTTGGCATATTAATTTAGGTTTATTTGGTTCTAATAAAATTTACTTTCTTTGGTATGTTTACGTCCCTAGGTGCGGCTTGTTGAGTCATGATTACCATTTTTTATTTTTTATTTTTGGTTTTTAAAGAGTCATGATTCTGATCAGCGGTGTGGTGTGGCATTTAAATTCAGATTTTTATTTTGGAATAAATTTAAATTCAGATTATTGTAAGAGCTTTTATGTGCTTGTGTAGAATGTGATTCATTTTGTATGATAAACAAGGGCAAGTCTATCACGCGATACTAATTGATAAATAAATGATCATAATAGTATGTCATTATTTTTTATAGTAAATACCGAATGACCACACCAAACAGTAATATAATATTATTTAAGAGATATTAACAAGAAAATTAACAAATAATTACATAAATAATAATAAATACTAAAATAACATGTCAAATTTATATTTGAAAAACTAACAAATTTTTAAAAGATTTATATTTACAAAACTAACAAATTTTTAAAAACCATATTTCAAATTACCAAAACCTCCCCACCCAACCACACCCCTCCCCCTCGCCCCACACCAACCCACCCCACCTTCACCATCGTTAAACCCCAACCCCCACCACGACACCACCCCACGCCACTGCCACCCTCTTTCGCACCCCAACCCCTTTCCATCCTTCTGGTTCTCCAGTTGGTTTCCAAAGTTTTCAATTAATGGAAAATTTCTAGAGTTCTCCATTGAAAATCTCCAGTAATGGAGAGAAACGAAATTGAAAAAAAAAAAAGATCTCTTCAATTTCTCCCGTAGCTTCCACATCCAAATTCAGTGACTTCCACTTAAACCATCTTCTTCAACATCCAAAAAACCAGATCTGAAACAACCCAATTTGGATTATTTCAAATTTGGTATGGTCGGGAAAGAAAATGGTTAGAGAGAACGTGTCTGGGTAGTGGGGAGTTGGGTTGGATTGGGTTGGGTTGGGTGTTGGAATTTTGGCCGGCCGGAAATGGTATGGCCGGAGAAGGTGATCGGAGATTCACCGGAGAAGATGACAGGAGATCCACCATTTTGCCGGAGAAGATGACTGGAAAATAAAAGAAAGCGTTGGAAGAGATGATTGGAAAATGGAAGAAGAAAATGGATTGAAAAGGAAAAATGAAAACGTCCGAGAGTGTTTTCGTCAGATTTTATTTTTTACTGTTTGTCTTGCAAAATCACATTTTCTTTGACTTTCTTGTAATTACAAGTCTAATCTTACATATACGTGCTAATGCCTCATTATTTAATTTGTCATCTTAAAATCTTTTTTTTTAAAATAATCATAAATCAATTATTTTCAGCTTACTACTACATCATTGATAAGCAAGCCATCATAATATTTATGATTATTCCTTTTACATTATTGTAGCCATGTAGTGTGGCGATTGCGCATGACATATGGCTGGTTGTCAAGAATTCTGTGATATGCGGTGCGTAATCACGGGCACTACATTGCCTCGGCGAAAAAGATAGACAGAAGGGATTCTTTTGGGCTACTTATATGCGGTACGTATAGTATTTCTTTTGGGCTTTTCGTGTTGAAGTGGGTTTCTTGAGAACCTTTCATTGAGTAGTTAGAAATTCAATTGTTTTAGGCCAATGTGTAATATTCCGAGAAAAAACTTTAGCTCTCAACGAAAAGAATCGGAAAATGAAAGAGACTAGAATTGAACTCGTCATTATACTGCCGCGTGGAAAAATGTCAATAAAATTTGACTAGCAAAGAAATTAAACCGAATATAATATAATTCTTGATTATTTCATTCAAAAAGTTAAGTTTAAATGTGCCATTTCTATTTCATGTCTTCTTGACCATCTTTTAACTAAAATAGCATGCATCACTAGCTATCATGTGCTAAAATGTAATAATCTGGTAATGTTTTGTCAGTTGATGAGACAAGCAAAAGGAGTTAGAATAACAAACACCAATATGAGCTCCCAAGAAACTTTACACTTACTTTAGCATATATACTTACATAGATTTTTACTGTCAAGAACTGACTTTGGGTGAAGTGGGAATGTGGCATGGCAAAAGGAACATGTTTGCCGTTTTCAAATTGGTAACGCAGACCGAGTAAGACAATTTAATGGTCTGTCTAAATAAGGTCTCCAACTTCTAGAATATACAAGTTCAAGATTTCATTATTACATCCACCTCCCTTAGTTCTCACCCCTTCTTATTCGACTCGAGTGGCAACGTATAAGTTGTTCATCGAGTAGTAGTTCATCAATCAATGAGCTTCTGCCATATGACCCGAAGGACATGCATACGCACATACAGCATCGTCGTATACATGCCCGATATCCGGGAAAGCCTTATATCATTTTATGTGAAGCCCACAAGTACAGCGGCATCATAAACTCCTAAGCGTGCATCTGTCATCTAGCATGAATGATGCGACAAATGGGTGCGCTTAGTCCTTTTCCACCGCATACATGTGAGCATTTTACCATGCCCACAATTGGCGAAAGCGCAAAACCATGAGTTTGCTTATCAGATCCAACAATTTTCTTACACAGCCACACGTTCTTGCCCATCTTTTCACCGGCAATACAAACCCCCTTTCATAAATCAAATTGACAAACATTTCAAGTATCATTTTCAGACAGTGACAGCAAGTGTAATCATCACTCAAAAGAAATCTCAAAAATGTCAATGATCTACTCTCAACAAAAGCGTAAAAATTTATCCAATGCCATTTCATGACTTGTAAAGTGTTTTTTTTTTTAAAGGAACTGTACAAGTACAAGAATTCCAATCCTAACGAGAAACCTGATCTATCACTATAAACTCCACTTTACAAGCACCTATCCAAAATTTTTCAATACTTTGGGATAACACTAATCTGCTAAAACAACAACCCCTCACCCGGTGAAGTTAATCATTGATATCTTCGTCATTGTCTTTCTAATTTCCTCTATAATCAAAGACTCCTTCATCTACACTCTTAAACAATCACCATTCTTCCATTCTTGAATAATCCACTCCGGATGAGCTGTGTTTGAAAATCTCTGAAAGATCAATCACAATTTTCAGTCATCACCGCACAAAGAGGCAAAGCGTGAATGATATAAAACCCTGCAAAAGTGTAGTTCAATGCCAAATTGCCATATATACCTTGTCAATGAACAATCTAGCGTACACAAACAACACTAAGGCATAGGCGTGATCTTCCGACCGATCCATAGCCGGGTTAATTTTTAGCAGATTGATTAAACAAACAAGATGTCAGGACTGTGCGTCATCTGCATCAGAGTCACTCCCGGAGGAGCTCCCAGAATCCGAATCTGTAAAAAAAAAAACATAGCTCAAACTCAATGAGCACTCCAAGAACCTGAATTTCAAGGAGAAATCCTTCAACACAGCGTAGAGACGCAAGAATCAGTACCACTAGAAGATGAACCACTACTCGAGCTACTGGAACTGCTGGAGCTACTAGAGGCATGTTGATCTTGATCATGGCCACCTCCCCCGCCTCCTTCATCCTTCTCAATCTCCACCGGAGGGAAGTTCGTAGCAGGCATATCATCTTCAATGTCAACATCCTCATCATCGTTCTTTTTAGGCTTCTTTTCCATGTCATCATTCCCCTCACCCATTGCACTCTAAAATATATAAACATCTCACAATTAGTAAGCTCCAACAGTCATTAAATTATGAAATTAAATTTAGACAGAGACCTTTACCGTATCAGCCTCAGCCTCAGCCTCAGCCTCAGCCTCAGCCTCAGCCTCGGCAATGGGAGAAGTAGGAGCAGCAGAAGGTGCATTGTTGTTCATCATCAAAGCTTGCCGCTTTGTCTTGCTCACCATCTTCTTCCAGTTGGTCACAAACCGATCGAGTTCCCAAAGAGTCTCAGTGTCAAGGGCCTCAATATCGAGCTCAATTTCGTCGCCATCTTGGGCCAAATGTTCATTCCTCTTCCTAATGATATGAACCAACTGAGGCATTTTCTCCTGAGGCAAACTCTGCAATCCAAGCCCAAGCTTATGCTTTTCTTCCATGCTCATATCCCTCTTATTTGGATCCTTAGCCCTCGGCTTTGGCTGCTTCACTGTTGACCCTCTTCCACCTTTGTGTTCCTTTACAGGTGGAGGAGCTCTCACCGGAGAAGGGGATTCCTCTTTTACTGGTTGATCAATCGGCGGCGGAGGGGCATGATAAGAAGGCGTTGAAGAGCTTGAATGTGTGTGCATTGGAGCTGTCTCAGGTTTCTTTGGAATTTGAGGAGCTGGGACTGGACTTGCCCTTGATTTGCTTCTCTTCGACAGCCCAGGGGATGCAATAATCTGATTGTGATTATCCCATGAACTACCTTGCAGTTCTTGATTAGGCAAAAATTGCTCTTCATCATTAGCCCTGTATGCTTGAATTTCTCTTTCTCTCATTTGCATATTGTAAAGATCAATCTTTTCTTGAATCGGCCTAAACAATTCCTCAAATCTTGCTAATAGCTGCTCTGCCCAGCCGTGCACCTGATCAGTCCTCGGATTATACAACAGAGCATTGTTGAAAGTAAGCCTCACATCTGAAGCAAACTCAACCGGTGAAGGATATAGATTCTTGGTAAGAATCGACTTCACCGTTCCAAGATCCATCGGCTGCTTCACAATCTGATGATAATCAAGAAGCCCCAAGCCTGCCGCATCAACAGGTGTGTTGAAAATCCACCCATTCTTGTGTTTCATTAGTTTAGTTAAAATCTGCTTGCATTCTTTCAACATATCCTGGTAATTGATCACAGGTTCCGGACCATAATTACAATTATCCAACGCACTCATCATCTTCTTGGGCTCCTTATTGACAAATGAAGAAGCAGGTCGCCCGTTGCCCGGAATCTTCTTCGATTTCACACGAGATCTTGGATGATTGTTGACGTTGAATTGACCGGAATCAATTTGGGAACGGATCTCATGGATCCGTTCAAGCTCTGCAGCCAATCGTCTCCTGAGCTCTAGGAGCTCCGATTTGTTGTACGACGAGACATTGTATGTCAAATATTCACCTTGATTGAAACCACTACGGCTGGTCGAGGTCTGGTTGAAGGAGTACGCATCATCGGACGCAGTCTGCGTCACGACGGGGGAATCATCATTATATCGTCCGGCGGAAACTCCGTTGGTGGCTACGTGGTGGAATTGCTTTTGTTTCTTCTTCGGGTTAGAATTAGGGTTAGGGTTTGCATTTAGGCGAGAATTGGAGCTTGGTATCTTCTTTCCCATGTGGACCCAGCTAGATTCATTCTGACTAGCATACAAAGCTGACGCCATATTCGCGACGGCGCAGCTCAGCTCCGGCAAGTCTCGGACAAAATCTGTCCAGAAACATGTATAATCGTATCCAATCGGAAAGAAATCGCCTATATAGACACGAATTCGCCGGAATCTTAAACAATCTTGGAATTAGAAAATTCCGTTCACCGGTCGCCGGCCGTTGAACGTTGAAAGCAGGCGTGAAGATTTGTGCTTTTAATTATGTAGTGGGTTTTGGAGGATTGAGCGAGGATGGAAGTGGAATCGCAGGCTTCTTAAAGGCGGTGAGATCTGCCCAGAACAATTACGGGCAGTTTATGGACCGTTGATTTCGTATGGATATATGATCTATGGGTGGAGATGAATTTGTTGGCAGGCTGACCGGGCGTCTTTCTTGGACGGTCTGGATGGAACACGCTGTATGCGTGACATAATCTCAAGCGTCGGATTAAACGTTGCGTTCAGGTCTGGAGGGACAATGGATCGCATGTGTGGCGAATTTAGGGTTTCATTGGAGTGTGGGCCCCGCACAGAAGCTGATGTGGATGGGGAAGTCGTTATTTAAAGAAAATTCGTGACGTGTCAATTAGATTCCGTCAAAGGGTCGTTGGAATTGCGTTCTTAACCTTCATTATTTATAGCAATTGTAGTACTCCCTCTGTATTACAAAAATAATCCAATTTATTATTTTTACCCGTTTAAAAAAGATAAGTTTATTTATCATATTTATTATTTATTATTATTATATTTTTAATTTTTCATTTTCATTTATAACCCTAGTTAATATACCTTCAATCACCTAAGTATTGAAAATACTTTGAAATAATTAATAATACATAAAGATATATATGAAAATATAATGTAAAAATTAATATTTCAACTTAATTAACTACTATTTTCTCATTATGTATGAAAATAATTAGTAGAGTATTTTTATTGGACGAATGGAGTATATTTAGGCTTGTTTTGTACACAATAAAATTCACTAATTTCTATGAACTTTTTCCCTCTCATTATTTTTAATCACTCATATAATTATTTTACATTTTTTAATACATTTTTTTAAAAATTTCAACCATTCAATCTATATGAAATTCGAGTAAATAAATTTTATTATACATGGAACAAGGCCTCATTTAGCATATGTTAGTGTGAATTTTTTCTACTTAAAAATCAACTATTATTAATAATTAAAATTAAATATCATTATTAACCACACATGTCATATCATTGCTCAATATTATTCGTGCATTTCATGATCTTCATTACTATTCATCTCAAAAGTCAAACTTTAAGTGTATTTTAGGTTTAAAAATTTATTCGAAGACACAATTATTATTCAATCGAGGACAAATTTGTAGTAGTAATAGAGTTGGAATAGACACAATCCGTTACACAAAGATATGCCTCGTTTTTTAAATTTATTTATCTTAAAATATAAGTCCTTTCTTTTTCTTTTACAAGAAATATAAGTCACTTTCTATCTCACATATTTAATTTTTAATTTTCCTAATATGTCTTTATGTTTACTTTATTATTAATAAATATAATATTATAATTTTTGTAAGGGTGTATTTAAACAAGTACTGGTAAAATTTATTGTTCCAATGTATTAATTATAATTTTTAAATTATATATTAACGTTAAATTTAGCATATTGTTGTGAAACAGGTGAAGCATTGTTAGATCTTTTTCTAAATTTATTTTCATTTAGATGTTTTTTTCTAAATTAATAGACGCACGTCTTTAATTAATAGGCACACCTATTTAAAGATCCATGTCTCTTCGAAAAGACGCTTCTATCCATTGAAGAGATGCGTCCTTTTCCAACGGTCACAACCACACTTACAAATATATCAAGTTGAGCGGCTGCAAGATCAATAAAAAAATCATACTGCGCGAAATTCATGCTTCTATTTGGCATCATCGATTCATAAACCCCGAGTTTCTTTTCGGTTTTGTCAAATACGTCACTATTTGAATTAAACGAAGAATTCTATTGTATCCTGAGAGAGATTTTCTATAGACCCGAAGTGACATTGTTGATATGGGAAAAATATATCTTAAAAGATAGCGTATAATACATGCCTTGGAGTCATTACAAAATCTTTGTTTTACTATGCGAAATTACCCAAGAAGTATTATTTGTATAGAAATTAAATTAGTCTATCATTAGACAGATGAAGTACCATGGTTGCGCATTTAACAATGCTCTAATTGGAATTTATTAAGTATAAATAAATTAGAAATATGCGCATGAGTTGAAACATGGATTTTTTTTTTCCTTCTCTCTTCTGGAAGCTTTGCAGGAGTTTTATAATAGGAAACCAGCATACCTACTTTTGGAAAAGAGCTCCCATTTTCTATGCATTTATCCAATTTACAACAATTTACTCCAAATGGAAGGCTCGAAATTTTTAGATGAACGGATTAACTTTCAATATAAGCTCTTTATAAATTTATATTATTTTCTACACTTGTATTGACAAGATATTAATGTAAAAAAATCACAAAATAAAATACTTTTTCTTTGTATTTGTTCATAGTTCAAGCTTTAATACATACGTCACCGAATTTTATTAAAGTATGAATTTGCACATTGGGCTCAAACAGAAAGTAAACTTTTAAAAATTGTAGACTTCTTTTATGCACTTATGATAAAATTATATAACATCGCCACTACATATATATATATATATGAATATAATGATATAAAGATATCAACTTACGGAAAATCTTATTAACTAAGAGCAATTTTTCAAACCCTGCTCCTGCAAAACTCTCAATGATAGTTTAAAGAGTTGCATCGAGATGTATTTATAAAATGAATGAAATCCTCATTAACATTTCAAAAGGACCTCAAAATAATTGATAATATTCTATTTGATTTGAGGATGAAGAAACAATTGTGAGTGTGGTGCTTGATATTTTTCCTCTCCTACCAACAATTATATCTAATAACTTGCCAACCTAAGACGAGGGTGGATGCTCGACAGGGTCCATTGTGTACTAGAGAGAGCCTTTGCATTTCGGATGAGCTAGAGATATTTAATGAATGATAAAATAGGGATGGTAGTGTTATTTGTCTATTTATTTATTTATTTTTTTTTAGTAATACACACCTTGTACAATCATCCTTATACATACACTTCTGTTTTTGTGAAGTGTCGGAATCACGTGTAATAAAATATCTATAATGTTGTTATTTTGGTACTTTATACAGGCGTAAAAGAATATAATAGGTGCACAACTAACAATTTTTCTGGGCTTTCACATTTTCCTTGTTCCTTTTTTTATTTTTTTGCTTTTTTCTATTATTATTTTTTTAAGAGCGAGACATTTTGGATGTGAACGTGCAAGGAGACTTTCAATCAGAAAGTTTCCAACACCATTAATGGTGTTGGAACTACTAAGACTATCGATGTCGTTTGAAGTCGATTGACTCGTTTTAATCCGGATCGGATATAGAATCGTAGGCGAGAGGAGTTCAGAATTTTCAAATTTTTCAGGCTCCATAGCGCTGTGACCGGTCAAAGTTTTGACAATATTTTTTTGCCCAAAAATATTGTCAAAACTGATCGGCGATCAGCGACTCTGAGCTGCCGGAAAATTCGCAAATCATGGAACTCCTCTCATCAGATTGATCTAGATCGATCTCGACTAACAGTGAATACATCGACCCCCAAAATTGCATCGATGGTGCCGTAACTACGGCACCATCGATGGTTTTGGAAAAGGATTGGACTTTCAATGACCGGTCAATTAGCATGGCTAAAACAGAATTTCGAGTAAGGTTAACAAGGGTAATTTGGTCCATGCGCTTAGAAAAGTTGTCTTGTCAAAGTGTTATTAAATTTTGACGAAAAAGGGGACGAAAAGGTTCAATCCTTTTCCAAAACTATCGATGGTGCCGTAATTACGGCAGCATCGATGCCATTTTGGGGGTTGATTCGACCCCCATTTTGAAATCCACCAAATCTAGAATCAACACGGCGATGGGGAGTGCCAGGAATTTTTCGAATTTATTCCGGCCACACGGTGGCCGTCGTGACTGTTGGTCAAAGTTTTTGCAATATTTTCGGGCCAACACTTTGACTGGCGGTCACGGCGGTCACCGTGTCGTCGGAAAAAATTCGGAAAATTCTTGGCACTCTCCATCGCAGTGCTTATTCTAGATCTGATCCCGAATTTTAAAACGGGGGTCGAATGGACCCCCAAAATGACATCGATGGTGCCATAGTTATGACACCATCGATGATTTTGGAATCAAACTGCGAAACGGTTATGTGGCATGGATAAGACGATTAGTGAAAATTATTTGTCTATCATCAATTTTTAATAATCAATTATATTGATTTGCTAGTTTTTCCAATTTTCATAATTATTTTGATTACATTACATTCAAATTATTATTTTTTTTATTACTTCTTGGTTATTCATCTAAACAAATCATTTTTCAGAATCTCTTTCCGACATACTTAAAAATATAAGATTGAAAGTGAACATTTTCAATTTTTTCCACGTGTGTGATTTTTATTAAAAGAATATAATATTATTTGTACTCCCCATCCGATCCCAATATAGTAATTGGCACCATAAGGTACCAGCTATATCTGGATGGGTGTGTGGACACGTGTAGACGTTCCGGATATAGTTGGCACCTTATGGTACCAATTATATTGGCGGGTGATGGGTAGCAATATTATTTGTCATTAATCTATGCAACAATAATATAATTGATACCTTTTTTTTTGACAAATCCGAGATGCATTCAACCCATCTTGAAGAATAATAGTGACATTGATTACCAATTATACTAAAATCATTTATTTCAGGAGAACAACGGTCACATATATTTTTCATATTTCTGAATTGCTGATTTATATTTCGTTTATGAGCATTACAATTAATAAACATTAAACATTTTCTAAATCGATGAATTCCTCGCTGAATCGATGCTCGAGGAAGGAACTCAGAAGAGTGGATTGAATGGCAACAATCATGGCAGAGAGTTTGTAAGTGTTGATGCTATAGCCCGGTTCTATTATGGGTTCCCTCTCTGTTGATTTTATGCATATGCAGGTGGTGGTAATATGTCAAATATCGATCTCTAAGCTCGATATCCGAAAGAATCCATCCAATTGAATAAAATAAAAACCCTGATTCAAGGGGAAGAAGATTAGTATTAGCGAAAGCTCCCTCGATAGTTATCTTACTCAAGTTCCAGCAACCTAACTCTATTAACGGAAGATGGAAGATCTCTTAAATAATATTTTTTTAATTTTTATAATTAGAAATTATTGTCCTTTTCGACATAATCTAAAATTTCATCGATAAAGACAACCCATTGATAGTAAAAGATGTTTGATTATGTTGTTCACAATTTCTTGATCCTCTTCGCAGTTCTCTGCTCGTTTGTTGCCAAAAGGCGACATCAAGAGCAAAAGTTATCGGAGAGGAATTTTTTTTTTTTTTTTCACTTGATCAACTATTGAAGGGAATATTACTTCAAAAAAACAAAAAGCTATTGAAGGAAGCATAAAAGAGTAAACTGGAACCGATTTTCCAGGCCGTGGTCTCTTGCGTTGTGCTCCTTTCTTTGCAAGGTCTCTATCTCTCTGTCTTTCAACATGTTTACATACTATTATTAATTTATACTTTTTCATATTTTTTTAAATCCGAATTTAATCAAATAAATCAAATCCAAATATCTCGCAGGTTTCGCCTATACTATAAAAATCTTCACAGTCCAACTCTACTCATTCTCTCTATTCTTACTCATGAAAATACATTAAAATTCATTTACAAAGACCCTTTCTCTCTTTAAATCTAGACACTTCCTAGTATTTTCATAAAATATTTGGTTAAATCTAGTTGTCATAAACTATTATTTTACTAAATTTAGAAAGAAATAATTAAAACTATAGACCAAGAAAAAGTAACAATAAAGGGCAATATATATATATATATATATGTGTGTGTGTGTGTGTGTCAAGAAGTGGAATAATAGCCCCGATTGTAGGGAGATTTTCTTCCCTATAAAGATATAAAAATTATATCTATTTGTTCGTCTGTCATTCCGTCTTCATCTTCATCTTCTCTTCATTCTCTCCAGTCTATTGCATATCTTTTCAAAATTTTCATCAACCTACCGTAGGAATCATAGTTATAGAATCGATATACTAGTAGTAATAATAAAACTAAAAATAGTATTAAAAAATAAAATACATGGCAAAATTGCTTTGTGTTAAAACTTGGATAATTTTCCAAGAGGTTTGGTCTAATAGTAAGCTACTTCTTATTAATTTATCCTATATTTGAGGTACTATACCCCTCACTTGTGATTCCTAACTTGTACTAAAAAAAAAAAGTGTAAATAAATTGGGTAGTTAGTTTGCAGTTAAGTCAGAGACATCGGCCATCGACGAGCCCAAAATATCGGCCTGTCAAACTTTTATATTCGACATTTTCGTCTTTCTATTTTTAGCAGCAACAGCAGCGGCCATGGCCTCAAAATGAACACGAAGAAACACCGTGGGCGATGACAACACCTACAGCAGTAGAATAACAAATGCTCTTCCTCACCATATTGTGCTGCATGCATTCTTCACCCTAGTTACATCTCATCATTTAAATAAATTAATTTGATCTGAAATGGAACCGTTAATGGAGCTCTGCGATTTGATCGCAAATAATCCGACCCAATTCTCGGAGAAGGTTGCATGGATTTGCAATCGGTGTCCACAACCGGAGTCGATGTTAGTCGGATCGCCTAGGGTTTCGAGGTCACAGCTCAATGCCATTGTCGCTGTTGCACGATTCCTCTCTAAATGCCAGAACAATGACCTGGAGAACCCGAAATCTATCTTCCTCGCGTTCTACCGGTCAACTCCGGCTTCTTTTGACGTTTCCTTTTGGCCTCATTCATTTCCGAATGAGTCCATTTCTTTGTTTTTTAATGATTTTCTGAAATATGTTTGTGATGCCGCTGAATTGTCGCCTGATACCGCTACTGATGTAGCTGGGTTCACGGGCGAAATTGTTCTTCAAGCAATCACGAAAGTGGATTCCGGAATTTCCCGGGTCTTTTTGAATGCACTGTGTTCGCATTTCCCTCCGATTTTGCCTTCCGATGGAGATAAATTGATTTCGGCTCTCCTTGATCGGTATGCAATTGCTGTCCCCAATTCAATGCGACACGGGATTTCAAATGCCTCTGATGCGGCTACAACTCAGACCTCTTCTATGGGTAGTGACGGCAGCATTGGCTCAAATGGGGGCAGCATTACGTGGAAGAGCAGTGTGGATTTACTCGATGGGAGCATTGTGCTTAATGATGGAGGAGATAAGCGGGACTTGACATCTTTTCAGGAGGAGTCAGTGGAATCCCTTGAAAAACAAGAGCTTGTGTTTAAGTTAATAGGACACATATTGGATAAGGTGCCAATTGATCCCAAGCTTTTGGAGCAAGTAAGAGTTTTGGTCAAGGAGCAACTCCAATCAATGCGGGTGTTTTTAAAGGTATAATATCAATTTCAGGAACTTACTTATCTCTGTACAGTGTCTGAATGGGTTCAGTGGCAAAAAGTTAAGAATGGTACTGTTACATTGGTTTTATTATATTGGCAGATAAGGAAGCGTGATTGGGCTGAGCAAGGGCAGTTACTGAAAGACAGGGTTAATATCAAGCTGTTGGTTTACCAAGCATCAGCTAGGTTGCTAATTAAGACGCTTGCTTCTGTTGACACGGAAGCCAAGTCGTCAAAGAGATTGTGGCTTGGAGCACTTGCATTGTTGATCGAGGCAGCAGAGGGATGCTTGTTCTCGGTGTGGCGGAAATTAAGGGCTTGTGAAGAGTTGTTTTGCTCATTGCTTGTTGGGATTTCTCAAGTTGCTGTTACGCGTGGTGGTCAGCTGCTTCGGCTTCTACTTATTCACTTCAAGCGCCTCGTACTTGTTACTTGTTCTCAGGTACATTCCTTGCCTGTTTTGGGTTATGATCTGCAGTAATTGCTAAGGTTAGTAGTTTAGCTAATGTTTTCTGTACTTTTCTTTTCTGAAAACAGGTTGATATTTCAGCTGGCAGCAAAGGAGCCATGTTTGAAAGTGTCCTGAAAACATGTTGTATTATAGTTGAATTTGGATGGACAAACGACCGGTCTCCAGTGGACACATTTATTATGGGATTAGCTACTAGTATTCGTGAACGAAATGATCATGAGGAAGAGGTCAGTGTCATTTGACGGTTCCTTTTTCTAGTACCATATTGCTCATTATACTGTCGCCAAACAATTGCATTAGGACCACAATAGTAGTTTTTTTTTCCTGAACAATTATACACGATGATTTATTTTTTCTTCATCTTGGTTTAGCCTGATTCTCATCACCTTTTAGCTTGATAGAAATAAAGAAGCTGGTCTTTTTGGCTGGCAATGCATTTTGGATAACGTTTTCCATTTAATGACATTAATTATTTGAGTACTTTTATCAAGAGTTGATTTGCTAAAACATGTTAGATATCGTCTGGGAAAAACAAGAAACAGACTTCTTTTCTGCCATTTCGTTTGCTAAAGTTGACTATTTATATCTTACTTCGGCTATCTCACTCTGCCGTTATACTCACATTTAGAAATTCTGTAATAAACTTAAGGACAAGTCAGTCATATATATTCTGAATGTTACTGTACATATAGAATAAGTCTACAGCTTTTCAAAATTAAAAAAAAAAAAAAAAACAGAGAGAGAGAGAAAAGAAAAGAAAAGGAATAAGTCTACAGAAGTCTTGCAAATTGTGGGAAAGAGGGAGTAAATTCAGACATAAGAAACTTAATTTTCTACTAGCATGTTTTGCGGATATTTATAGGGTGCTTATAGGTGACATTTTGAAGATTTCTTTATGTCATTTAAAAAATAGTGCCCATAAGCACCTTATAAGTACCTCTGAACATGAGTGGGCCTTATTCTCTCTTCTGATCCAATGAAACACTGGAGCAGCTTATGTACAAACCATTCTCGTCAGTTCTTATGATAATGAAACCATTGGCAGTTTGGAGCAAAACTAGAATACGTAAATGATTTGATGGAGAAAGAATGGAGGAGAAAATATTTGATTTTTCACTTTAAAAGACACACAGTTAGAATCAGTGTGTGTAATTTGACCAGTTAAAGAACAATATTTGTACAATTAAACTTTGAAACAGTATCAAATGATGGCAAGTGGCCTAGATCATCAAATAAAGGGGGTATGGATTGGAAGTGTTAGCTGGAGCTGTAATATTTTGAATTAAGTTCTTATTTTTGCAATAAATACTGATCTTGGTATCTTTAAGGACAGTGTACAGATTATGTTTAGGCTTCAAACCATGGTTTAAATACCTGTTTGTTTGCTGCTTCTTGTGCAATTAATCATGTTCCTGATGCTGTATATGGTCTTTGGTATTACCTGCTTACCTTTCAGGATGAGAAAGAGAAGCGAGCAGCTCCGGCTGTGCAACTGAATGTCATACACTTGCTAGCTGAGTTGAATGTTGCTGTTAACAAGCCTGAAGTGGTAGAGCAGATATTGCCGCTATTTATAGAAAGTCTAGAAGAGGGCGACGCTTCAACTCCCAGCTTATTGAGACTTCATGTATGAATTTATCTCTTTAATACTTATGATTATGATACCTAATATTACCTTCGACTTTGCTTACCAGAAGGATCCAATAAAAGAAGAATTTTTTGTACTGAATTTCTTGAATCTAGTTCATTGATTGTATCCTCTTCTCACATTAATTTCTTGCATGGTTTCTCAACCTGGTTTCTGTGGAGCTACTGCAGCTTCTTGATGCTGTTTCTCGCATGGCAAGTTTAGGTTTCGAGAAGTCTTACCGTGAAGCTATTGTTTTGTTGATTCGGAGCTATTTGAGCAAACTTTCTAGTGTTGGCACTGCCGAAAGTGAAACCCAGGACCCCGATGCCACAGCAGAACGTGTTGAGGTATGTTTTATTCCTGAAATAATATTTATTTTGTTAAATTTTATAAATTAGTTTAATTATTTTGAATGTATGCTTACTGGTGCATACATTCTAGACTTTACCTGCAGGCTTCTTGTTGATTGCTAAAGGCATTACGAGCAATAAATTACGTTCGGATTATCGCCATCGTTTGCTGTCACTGTGCTCAGACGTAGGCCTAGCCGCAGAGTCCAAAAGTGGAAGGTCACATTCTTTAAATGTTGAGTGTTCATAATGTTGTTGTTGGAAGCAAATATGCCCAATAATTCCCTGGCTGATTAGATCAATGCATTCAGGAGCGGAGCAGATTTTCTTGGACCTTTATTACCTGCTGTAGCTGAAATATGTTCTGACTTCGATCCGAGTGTAGATGTTGAACCTTCTCTTTTAAAGCTATTCCGAAACTTGTGGTTCTATATTGCTCTCTTTGGTTTAGCACCTCCAATACAGAAAACTCCGGCTATGCCCAAGTCAGTATCCACTACACTCAATAATGCAGGTAGCAATGGGCCTATTGCTCTCCAAGCAGTAAGTGGACCGTACATGTGGAATACGCAGTGGTCATATGCTGTTCAGCGCATTTCTGGAGGAACACCACCTCTTGTAAGTTGACTTTCAAGTTATTCTATCTAATTTTATGCTTGGTTTGACCATATAAATGTTCCAAGAACAATTTGTCTTGAGCTTGTTGAATCTCTCTCCATCACATCTATATACTCATTCAATACTTGGTTGCTCCTTGCACAGATTAATATCCTCTTATCTTTTTCAGGTTACATTCTCCATTATGTTTGACTCTTGAGTATTATAAGGAACTAAATCTTTGTTCTTGGTTATATTTGACTTGTTGTTTCTCTACTGTTCATCTTTTTAGGCTACTTAGTTGACGTGTGTCCTGATTACTCATCCAAACCCACCTCCAGCTAAATACAAGAGAAAAATATAACTTAAATAGACTTGAGCTACTCAGAATCACAAGTCTCATGACTTGATCTACTTTCTAGTTCATTGGATATGAAAATTTTGATTCTGAGAACAGCATTTGTTTCGTTCAGGTTGTGAGCTCTGTGAAATGGCTCGAAGATGAGTTGGAACTTAATGCTCTTCATAACCCAGGCAGTAAACGTGGGACTGGAAATGAGAAAGCAGCTGTGAGTCAAAGAACTGCCCTTTCTGCTGCTCTGGGAGGGAGAGTGGAGGTTTCTGCGATGGGTACAATTTCAGGTCTGATTAATTTTCTTAACAGATCGTGAAAATTCTGATTTTAGTAAAGAGCAGTGCATTTTATTTTATTTTTATTTTTTGTGAATTATACATGTTTTCTCTATCCTGTTTTATCTTTGTTGCAAGTCTTCAAGAATGGTTTCGTAGCATGATATGATATTATACCTTCTGCAGGTGTCAAAGCAACCTATCTTTTAGCAGTAGCATTCTTGGAGATAATAAGATTTAGCAGCAATGGTGGCATCCTAAATGGTGGCACTAGTTTAACTGGATCTAAGAGTGCCTTCAGCTGTGTCTTTGAATACTTAAAAAGTCCTAATCTTGTGTCGGCTGTCTCCCAGTGCTTGGCTGCTATTGTTCACCGAGCTTTTGAAACGGCAATAGCGTGGCTGGTTATATTTTCCTCCTTTCTTTAATATATTTGGCCAGTAATGTGATACATTATTGTTCGTATCTGGTGCAGCTACTATTGCTTTTTGTTGGAGATATTATGCTGAAGGGTGATAATGTTAGAGGATATGATATTAAATAATGTGACCCAGACCCAGTAGCTCAAAGACTTTCAATCGTTCAACATATTTGCCCAAGTGATCCTTGGAAAACTTATCATTGACCTAGGAGTAGACGTTGCCTTATTTATACTGGCTGTCTCTAGAACCCAGACCGGCCAAGAATTTGAAGTTGGAAAAAAAGGAGAAATTACAGATTTTGGTTTTAACATGGCTGCAAACTAGTATCTTTAAGCACAATCATGTAGGTGGTTTTCATGCTCCACTCGATGAATTTATCCACTGATTGCAGATATTCTAAACCCAATAGTTTCATTTCCAGTTATTCGACTTAACCAATTGGTGGAATCTGGAAAGGCGAAACTCTAGATTATAGTCTTGATACAGATGATGAAAGAATTCTAGGAGCACATGCATGTTGTGACATTTCGTGATAGGTCCACGAACATTCTGGTCTTATTGTTTCGTACATGTCGTAGATCTTATAGCTCTATTCTTTGATGGCTCATAAAAGTGAAGATATTGAGGTATGAGTTCAGAAGTATTCTCCCATTTTCATCGAATCAAAACCGTCCACATTTACAGTCAAGCATGTTAATTCACCGACGTGGACTGTTTTGATTGGATGAAATAGATAATGGGACACAAAATGGGACAGTAAATCTGAACTCCTAGAATAAATATATTAACTAATGAGTACTTTAGCATGGATGTTACCAGTTGATAGAGAAAGCTGCAGAAATTGGTCATTAAATGCAAAACATTATGTTATGATAAAAATCCTTGATATGTAGGATTGAAGATGTGAGATCAAATATTGTTCCAACTATGTGGAAATGGTTCATCAAAAAAATAATGTTGAAAAAAAGTTGAAAGAAAAAGAACTGTTGCAACATAACAAACGTGCTATCCAGCTACACCCCGTCCGTTGGTTGTTCTATAGTGTCCACTCAGTGATTGTTACTTCTATAATTCTCGACCTTTCCATGGTGCAGCTGCAGCACCTCCTGCTTGTTTGCTATTTGTTTTCTTGTTTTCTTTCCCCGTTTTTCCTTTTGTTTTTTTAAACATTTTTTTTTTCTTTTAAACATTGACCTGTTCTTGGCTATGCTGTTGTGGGGAGACTGCAGACATCTTATTTTCTCTTTATTCGAAGTTTTTGATTTGAAGTCATGCGTTTGATATTCCATGCACTTTCTTTTTGGAGATTTTTTCTGATTCTAGTTTTGTTCAAGATTGGATTCACAGCATTATTGATATTTGCAACATGGAGCAGGGGGATCGTGCATCTGAGAGTGGGCAAGAAGGTGGGGTTAGGGAATGTACTCTCTCTATCCATGCTTGTTTCCTCATAAAAAATTTGTCTCAACGTGATGAGCAAGTACGGGATATCTCAGTTAATTTGTTAACTCAACTCAGAGATCAGTTTCCTCAGGTAAAAATTATTGCTTCCATGACCATCTTGTCTTTCTGAGCTTCTTGCTTCACACACAAGGGTACTCACCAATGTGGGTCTTACGGCGTACAGGTCTTGTGGAATTCTTCATGTCTGGATTCCCTGCTACTGTCTATGCATAATGATCCACCTTCGGCTCTGGTGAATGATCCGGCTTATGTTGCTAGTGTTCGCTCTCTGTACCAAAGAGTTGTCCGGGAATGGATCATTGTTTCACTTTCACATGCGCCATGCACCAGTCAGGGTCTACTTCAGGTTCATTTTTATTCTGAGTTGGAAGTCGCCGGAGCTTATATTTTAACGTCTGAGTTGTTAGGCTATGCCTCATGTATATTCATAATTTTCTAGCTTCAGTTCATATGCTGTTTTATCTGAGTTTGTCTAGTTTGTTTTTACCATTTTTATTTTTATTTTTATTACTCGTATTATACATACTGATCATTACCTGGTTGTCGATTGTGTAATATGACTATCTAAAGAGTCATATTCAAGACTGATGGAAAATAATTTTTTTGAGGAGACACCATGATTCCAGAAAATGAAAGGAGAAGCTCCTAATTTGATAAGGTTCCATGAATAAATATTTGAAGATGTTAGAAAGATGAATATTTGAAGATGCTAGAAACATGCAATCATTCTCTTATGAATTACCACGAGATATGTCGAAGTATCTACAAGATTTAAATCCATCAGTCCAACTAATTTTCCCTGTAACCTTCTTTCTTACAGTTATGGTAAATGTAGAGGAACTGTAGATTTATTTCCCGTTCAGAGGAAGAAATATGTATAATTAGGAATCATGAAGAGTACCCTATTGTTTGTCTATTTACTGTAGTTAACCCTAGATAGAATTGATAGAGAATTTTTGTAATAAGACGGTCCTTTTGTGCATAAATACCACTAACATCCAGCCTTTTAATAAATAATACGATAGTAAACTGTTTCTATGTTATTGTTCGTCAGATTTCCTCTATTCACCTGCAGTCTTAATTGCTTCCCCTGTTGTGAATGTTCACCATCCTATATTGTTGTTAATCTGCCTTCATACCCAAGCCTTGCGATCTTCATCATCATCCCTTTTTTCTTTTGTAGAATTTAAGAAATCTCTGTAAATTTTTCAGTCCCTAGCAATTTTCACAAATCACTTTGTAGTTTTTACAGACATCCTTCCAAAAAATCACTTTTCCTTCTGAAAGAAGCTTTGTCAAACAAGCTCTAAATATTCACAGAAAAGCTTCAAAGTTTACGGTGATAGCTTCAAGGTTAACATTGATTATAAAAAACCAGAATTCACTTGGACACCAAACATAAGAGAAATCTGGTGCACATATTGTAGGAAACCACACCACTTGATGGAAAATTTCTTTAAACAAGGATTTTCTCAAGAATTATCTAACCTCAGTTTTTGTCACGTCATCGAATTCCGCCACTAAGCCCTGTCATGGTCTATGCACTTCAGTTTGTAACTTTAGCATATGTTCTGTCTGCTGGGAGTTGTGCCTCCATGTGGATTTCTAATGTGAGAACTCAGAGACGTCTCCCTTGGGAGACTTAAGTGGTACTTCAGTTGAATGCTGAAACTAATCGAGCAAGCAAACTGTTTTTTACAATACGTTTTTTTCATTTTTTGGTCATTGGTGCAGTTTCAATCTTCAAGTGTTGTGGAAGTATTATCATTACTATCACGTTTCTTTGAAAGTGTAAACATGTAATATTTGTCCCTGACACATCCCTTTTTGCGTGCTGTCTTCAATTTGTGAAGCTAGCACCAATATGTCATCACCTCTGCACATCAGTCATATAATGTTATCTGATACCATTGGCATTGGAAATATTAAATTCACATGCTTGCATATTTTCATGAGAGTTGCATAGTTATACATATTACTCTGCCTTTTTAACATGAATCTCCTTGTTTTCTGAGAAATGGTGGTTCAAAATTGGGATCTCTGCATGCACCAATCTTGTCCTGATCTTTTTGTACTAATTGTCACTGTTGTTTTTGCATGCCAATACAGTGTATCCATATTTTGTGAACTGACATTCACCAAAACCTTTGATATTCAGGAAAACCTTTGCAAAGCTAACACATGGCAGAGAACGCAGCCTACAGCTGATGTTGTTTCTCTCTTGTCGGAGATAAGGATTGGAACAGGAAAAAATGACTGTTGGTCTGGTACAAAAACTGCAAATATTCCTGCAGTAATGGCTGCAGCCGCTGCAGCATCTGGAGGAAACTTGAAATTGACTGAAGCATTCAACTTGGAGGTGCTTGGTACTGGTATGGTTAGTGCAACAGTAAAGTGCAACCACGCAGGAGAAATTGCTGGCATGAGAAGGCTGTATGAAAGTATAGGTGGCCTTGACAGTATGTCGGCACTTGATAAAGGTCTAAATCTTGACCTTCCAGTGCTGGAATCTGGAGCACCAGTACAACAACCACAACCCAGTAATGAATCCTTCAATGAAAAATTACTTTCCCGGTTTGTGCGTCTTCTCCAGAAATTTGTAAACATCACGGAAAAGGGCGGGGAAGTGGATAAATCGTCATTTCGTGAAACTTGCTCTCAAGCAACTGCATTACTTCTTTCTAATCTGGTAAAGCTACTTCGATTTTTTGTCTCCATACTGATAAATAAACTAATTTCAGTTTTTTCTTGCTTCTTTTACTTTGTTTTATTATTATTATTATTTTTTATTAATTTCAGTTTTTTCTTGCTTCTTTTATTTTGTTTTATTATTATTATTTTTATGGCTGTTGAATTTTCCTTTAATGTCTGTTCCTCAGGAGCCAGATTCAGAAATCAACATTGCAAGCTTTTCTCAACTTCTCCGTCTTCTTTGCTGGTGTCCAGCCTACATAAGCACACCTGATGCTATGGAGACTGGTGTGTATATCTGGACATGGTTAGTGTCAGCTGCACCTCAATTGGGTACCCTTGTCCTTGCTGAGCTTGTGGATGCATGGTTGTGGACGAAAGACACAAAGCGTGGCCTTTTTGCATCTGACATTAGGTGTTCCGGACCTTCTGCTAATTTAAGGCCTCAACTTGTTCCTGGAGACCCTGTGATGCCGCCTGAGAAGGATCCGGTTGAACAGATAATGGCTCACAGACTGTGGCTTGGATTTTTGATTGACCGATTTGAGGTAAGTGATTACATTGTTGGGTTGGTATGCCTCTTAAGCATGCTTTTCCAAAGTTTTACAGACTTCAGGCTTTATTTATCTGGTAGCTATAATCCAAACAGATGCTTGAAGTAGAAAATGTTACATGCTTTGATGAACTTGTGATGTTCAAGCATTTAGTGACTGTCATTTGGGTTAGTGCCATTAGCAGGTTATTCTTCCTTCATGTAATCCTCGATATTCCATCATGAAATGACCTTCGATGATATTCAGAGCAAAAGATGTGGTGAAGAGTCTTTCTTGTGTCCGATGACTTGCATTTTGTTAAGAAAACAAGACTTGGTAAATGAGTAATGATGGCTGCCTGTATGCTGCGGGGCAACCATGGGGGCTTATAGCACAATTTTAGTTCTGAACAGCAGAATGATATGGACATTTTGGACTATCATCAATTTTAGAGGTCAAAAAAAGAGGAAAACTTTAGCTTGTGATGGAAATATGATAACAATTGAATGTTTAAAATGATTAAAGAAACTGATGATAAACAATTTTCGGCTGTTCTATGGTGCTCTTTACAGCATGCAGGAACATTGAATACTTAAGGGATTGCACCAAGATTTCATGACAATACAGCATGGGCTTCATAATCAGATAAAGCTTTTCAATTTAACTTATATTTGGCAAACAACTGATTTAAAGTTAAACATTAGTTTGAAGCACACATTCGTAACTGTTGAACTTGACCTTCTTTGGTCCTGCCAATTTACTCTATATTTTCTCCTAACTTTTTTTTCCAACTGTACATTTTTACGAGACTCATCACTTACTTTCGAACAACTTTTCAACCAAACATTCTCCCACACTCTCTTGAAATAGCTAGACTGTACAAACACTAATTATCTAAATTTCACGAGCAACCACTATTTGTCCATATATATTTGCTTTATAATGTTATATAAATTTGTTAAACGGACGCTTAATATTCAAATATTTCCAATAATATTAAGAGTATGCAAGGCTGTTGTGTTGAATTGAGAAATCCAAGACAATATTAGGACTTTAACTTCACAAAAAAGTTTGCTAACCATCCATCCTGATGGCCCCTATTACTTAGGGCCTTGTTCTACTCAACACAATTCTACGCAAATTTTATCAACTTTTTCTCTCTCATCATTTACAACCACTCATTCAATTATTTAATATACTTTCCTCAAATTTCAACCACACATTCAACACGTACATCAAGAAAATTAACTTTATCACCAATCAAACATATCCTAAGTCGTGTACAAAGAATTCATTAGTTATCAGCCACAGAGTTCAGTGTATTAAAGTATTTTCTGTATCTGATTAACTATGACACATAACAAATCCAAAAATCAATTGTTTGATAGTATTGAGTTTAGTTGGACTATGATTTTTAGAAAATAATTTAAGATATTAGCAGATGATTTATGTAGAGAATGTAGATTATAAATATGAAAATGACAAAATCCAATTTGTATTTCAATCTTGAGGGTCTCGGATCAATTCCCCTCTCGTCCTGTATCTAAGAATGATGAATTGTTTATCTTTGTAGTAAGCTCCCTTTCATCCTGCAGAATTAATTCTGAAACCCAGTCAAGAACTGGTCAAACTGGACTGTTGGGTTTAACACACTCCTGATATTTTATCTGTGTTGACGGTTCAGTTCTATCTGCCTGTTTAAACTACCCAGCCCCCAGTCAAGAACTTGGTTGCCTGGTTCCCACTAAAACATCTGGACTGAGTCAGGCTGGATTTTATTGTAACTATGCATAGGCATGACATCTTTTGAGCCAATCAGCAACCTTAATCTTGATACTGTAGACTCTTGTAGTCATCTTATAATTGGTACTTGCGACAAGCAACTACTTAAATTCTGATGACGTGCCCTTCCTATTATTACTTTAACTGTGTAGGTAGTTCGACATGACAGTGTTGAGCAGCTTTTGTTGCTTGGTCGGATGTTACAAGGATCAACAAAACTTCCCTGGAGTTTCTCCCGGCATCCTGCTGCCACAGGAACCTTTTTCACTTTTACACTTTTTGGCCTAAAATTATGCTCATGCCAGTCACAAGGAAATCTCCAGAACTTCAAAGCTGGCCTTCAGTTGCTGGAAGATAGAATTTATAGGTTAGTCTGACAAGGAAATGCTAAGTTATTATCTGCATTTAGTTGCCACATTGATTGATCTTTTCTGCACTCTGTCACTTTTGTGTTATATTTCGCTAACAACTGCCTATCAATTAATTGTTCTGAATTTGAGGAAACAGGTTCTTATGCTTGTGAGCGAAATTTTACTAGTGTATATATGTAGCAGAGAAAAAAATTAAAAAAAAAAAGAGAAGAAAAAAATTGAGTATATCTATGTGGAAATGAGGGTTAATATGACATGCCACCAATGACTAAAGTTTCTCAAATATTTCCAATTTCCGCTGAACTTTAAAAGTTCTCCATGTGCCATTAAAGTTTCTAAATACAGATGAATGTTTTCAATGTTCTCTAATTTTCAGTGAATTTAGAAGTTCTTCAAGTTGCTAGTGAACTTTTCGCCATGTTTCTCATTTGGTATAAAAATTTCTTCTTCAAAATGTTATTCATCCATTCCATGACTCACTTTTTAAAAGTTAACAGGCTAGATAATAGGGTAAAAAGAGTGAAGGATGGTATGAGATTTTGGTAAGTACATCAGTCCTTTAACTTCTAAAAAGGTGAGTGATAGAGTTCTTTAAAGTTCAATGGTAATTCAGGCAACTGGAAAACATTTGTTGAATGTAATTGACAACTAAGAGGATATTTGAGGTATAATGGCATGTCAGGGACGTTTGTATCATATATTTCACCTGAAATGACTTTAAAAACCATGCATAGTAGTGTTTATCCATCTAAATAGTTCATGCCACTTGAATACCTTCCCCTGAATTTCAGGTGATAATTCGTTTCCATCTCGAGATCGAACACTGCATGTGCTCTACTAAAAAGAATAGGTGTGATTGGAAATGACAAATTGTTCTCATCTATTTGAACATGTCTTCTGTCATGCCTTTAATAAATTCTGCTTTAATATACTTTCACCGGCATTTCTAAAGTGGTGTCCATTTTGAGCCCTATAATATTATGTGTGTGTCTTTTGATCTCTGTATTGCTCTTCCATCATTATTTCGTTATTTACGTAAAATTACTATCCCTTGAGCTTAAGCTGTAGCACTTTATTATTTATCCCCTAGGTTTAAGGTACCTTGAAATACTTTGTTTGCAGAAAATTCAGGGCTTCTTTCTTTCTTTCTTTCTTTCCAAATACAGGACCTCTTTAGGGTGGTTTGCTCATGAACCTGAATGGTATGATTCGATTAACAATTTTGCTCAGACTGAAGCTCAATCGGTTTCTGTTTTTGTCCATCATCTTCTGAATGAACGAGTGGACTATTCCCAGCTTGATTCAAATGGACGGGGACCTGAAAATGGTGGCTCTGTGAAAGATGTGGTGAGATAATAATGATCATCATTTGACTTCTAAGTCATATTACTTTTATTTCCAGGGAATAACCTTTTTAGCTGTCACAGTTGAAACTTTTTATTTATAAGCATGCAATCTATTATGTTAATTATAGGCCTCAATTCTGTTCTTTCTGCAGAAGGAGAAATATCACCCAGTCTGGGGTCAGATTGGGAACTATGCCGTTGAGCGAGAAAAAAGGAGGCAGCTACTTTTGATGTTATGCCAGTATGAGGCAGATAGACTCGAGGTTTGGGCACAACCTGTCGGCAAGTAATTCTCACTTACCCTTCTTTCCTTTGAAGACATTAATCATTTTGTCGTTTCATTTAATTGCTGGTAATCGACATTAGGATTCTGATCTACTAATGTAATGTAATTGCACAATGTTCAGGGAGAACAGTGCTCGGATAAAATATAGCTCTGACAAATGGACTGAATTTGCTAGAACGGCATTTTCTGTCGACCCTGCAATTGCCATATCCTTGGCTGCAAAATTTCCAGCAAATTCTACTCTGAAGGCCGAAGTCACCCAACTCGTTCAAGTATGTTTGACGAGTTTGCTGGAGCTAGGAAAAATAAAATACTTAGAATCTTAGCATGAATTTTTCCTTATTTCTTCTCATAAAAGTAAATTTTGACTCTTATGCCATAGCGATGTTTATTTCTCTAGGTAATATTACTAGCTCTGTTAACCGTTAGGTTTAAGTTTATTATTTCTGTACAATTTCAGCATTTTGGAGCAGTAAAATTTTCTCCGGTTGTTCAATAGTTGCACTTAAATAAAAGACATGAGTGATGCATACCATGTGAAACACCCATATTGTTTTTCTTACAATCATCTTGACATTGGTGCTTTCAATATTTGTTGCAGTCGCATATATTGGAGATCCGTGGCATTCCTGAAGCTTTGCCTTATTTCGTTACCCCTAAAGCAATAGACGAAAATTCCACGCTTCTGCAACAATTGCCTCACTGGGCAGCTTGTTCGATCACACAGTGCTTGGAGTTCCTTACTCCTGCATATAAAGGTCATCCACGCGTAATGTCTTATGTTCTCAGGGTGTTAGAGTCATATCCACCTGATCGAGTGACTTTCTTCATGCCTCAGTTAGTGCAGGCACTAAGATACGATGAAGAGGTGGGTATCATTTAGCTGAAATGGTCTGACAACCTGAAGAATTATATACCAATAAAACTGAAAGTTCGTTGTTACAAGATTAAGTTTGATGGGGATTCCTCCCACTACTGCTAATGTCACAATTATCCAGTGTCACAGTTATTTCCATCTGTTCATTATTTGTGAAAAGGCACCTCTTTATGTAACTCACATCTTTAGCGAACAACTTTTGCTTGACGTATCACCTTGGAAAGGGGAAGCAATAGATACAAATAGAGGTCTAATGATAAGCCCTGAAATTTGTAGTTTTCGTAATATTAATTCCCCACTAAGTTGCAGCATGACAGGCTCTATCTTGCACCTGAATCCATCATCTTATAAAATTCTATGCTGACATTCTTCTAACTCTAACTTACAGAAGTTGGTTGAAGGATACCTGCTTAGAGCAGCACAAAGGAGTGATATTTTTGCACATATACTGATATGGCATTTGCAGGTGCGGAAACTATTTAGATATACATTTGAATCTGATAGTGGATGAGTTACACAGAGGGTTTTGGAAATTATAAATTGTTTATAATGGATTTGTAAAGAAGAGTAGCAGAGGGTCCAGTGAAATCTGTTGATAGTAAATTGAGTAGTGGTTATGAATTTATTGATGGAATTACTGTTTGACTTGACTGGATTTCTAAATGATTTATAAATTGTTGTCAAACACATTGATAAATTCATAGTTACTGTGTATGATAATATGATATTGTGTCTATTTTTTAGTTTATATAACAAGAATAAGGTGAAAAATTGCAGGGTGAGAACTGTGTTCCAGAGGGGGGAAAAGAGGCAAACCCTGCGAAGGTATACTTGTTCACCTACAGTCACCTGATTTTTCAGTGCTAGTGGAAGATGAAAACATGTCTTCCTCCGGATTGGGTGATTACAGAATTACGTTTGCTACCCTCATCATGCAAATTGGTAGTTAGTCACTGTCCTTGACTGGAAAATTTATGCATATTGAACAAATCTTTCCGTCGCCCCTATGTGCTTTTGCCATTTTACATTATGTTTGCCACACCTTTTTACAAAAATAATTTTTTTCGAACATCATTTTCAACCACCCATGGAAGGTACTTTGGATTTTTGTTCTCCACATTTTGACATTCATTTAGTTTATGGGACATATCAGATTTGACTATAATATCCTGGGGGGCCAATTCATATTGTTCTATGGTTATTTTCTAAAGAATTTATTTTTGAAGAGGGAAATCTGCCCTTTTGTCTGGGCAAACCACCTGTTGACAGCGACAGATATTACAATTTAGGTCTCTTATTCCTCCTTCACCATGACTTCTGATAGTGAGGATATATGTACAGATGAACTCGGGCATCCTACTCTATCATTGTGCTTACTCAGAGGCATCTCTTCAAACATTCTGTTTATAGCTTCGCCTCTAATGCAAACTAGTGGCTTCAGCGTATTGATTGTTTGTATACATTTTTAGGGTATGCTCATACTAAGGGTGTGTATGTTTGGGTTAGATGTTGGTTGTTGCTACAAATTCTTTTCTTTTCTTTTTTCATTTTTTCATTTTCTTTTTTCTCTCTCTTTCACACAAAATTCAAATCTGCAGATGTGGCTTTGGAATGAAATCAGGATATCCACAAATATAAGTTTTACGACATTAGTCACAAGTCTTTCCATTTAGTTTCCCCTACATATTTGTGTCCTCACGTATTATCTTTCGTGAATGGATATTTTAATGTTTTCTGCAGAGGTCGGTTTCTCAACATTTTTCGGCTGATTTTTTTTTTTATTATTTTCGTCAACAATGGCGTAAGTTATGGAAGAGAACTACGAAGTTTACTTTCATTTAGCAATTTTAATATATGTGATAATTTTGTCAGTTTTGCTTAGTTATGAGTTTTGCTTAGTTATGAATTATGATAAAAACTTCTCTGTCAAAATGTTCTTTGTTTTGCATATTGGCTAGTGCTAGTTTTCAAATATTCTTTTGTTTGCAGAATGCCGCATTCCTAGCATTACTACCAGTTGTTAGAGAACGAATTATCGATATATTCAACCCTAAAGCCCTTGACATATTCAATAGAGAATTTGATTTCTTTGACAAAGTAACATCTATATCAGGTGTCCTTTTTCCACTCCCAAAGGAGGAAAGGCGAGCTGGCATAAGGAGGTATATTTTTTATTTTTCATATTTCACATGTTCCTGATAGAATTTCTGATTTAGTGCTTGTTTGGTACAAATACTTCCACAATCCATTTTATCCAAACTCATTTTCCATCACATATTCAATAACTTTTCACGCTTTTCAACTAAACATTTTCGCTGAAAAATCTGTGCTTATCTCTAAATAGCCAACTAGACCAAACAGGCTCGTTTGGATCTGTCAAACTTCACATGCCTATGCTATCTGAATCAGCAACCAGTTTAACTTTCTGTTTTTTTATTGAAACAGGGAGTTAGAAAAAATTGAAGTGGATGGTGATGATCTCTATCTACCGACAGCTCCTAATAAACTTGTCAGGGGTATTCAGGTTGATAGTGGGATTCCTTTACAGTCAGCTGCTAAAGTTCCTATTATGATCACGTTTAATGTTGTGGATCGTGATGGAGATCACAATGATATAAAACCCCAAGCTTGTATTTTTAAGGTACAACAACTATTCTTATTTATTTAGTGTAAAAGACCATGAACTGTCCAATATAAAAATGGCTTCAAGCTGGAACATTTAAAAAATTAACCATAAAACCATATACATGTTTCTTCATTTTCCCAGAGTACTTTGAAAGTGATTAGGGATGGTTAGATGGTTAAGTTTATAAATAAAAATAAATTAAAAAAAAAAAGTTTCATCACACCACCTTTTATCTAGAAATTTTGTACGGTTCACAACTACTACTCATGTAACACCCCAAGTCCAGAAATCTAGACCTTAAAGGTATAATAGGGTTAATACCTCTAGGTCTAGGCTTCTAGACTTGGGGTGTTGTGTTACATTTATGGTATCAGAGCATATAATTTCTAAAGAAATATTATCGAAACTTACTAAATCATTTATAATCTCATTAATCCTAATTAGCGATTTGATCATGAACATACCAAGTAACAATAATTCATTTGAGAGAGTAAGTCATAAATTTACCAGATGATCGAGGAATTAGCACTTACTTCATGACTCAATACCTGTATATTTTCAAAATAATTTTTAAAGTCTACAGAATCCTTTTTAGAACTCTTAGCTCTGATACCATTATTGTAATACCCCATGTCCAGAAACCTAGACATAGGAGTATTATCCTTCGCTTTTATTTTGAAAAATTTATCTTTTCCGTATTTCAAAGTAAAGCAAAGGATAATGCTCCTATGTCTAGGTTTCTAGACTTGGGGTGTTACAACTCACTTGTCTACCATGCACTTCTGTCTGTTTATCAACACCTTCTAAGAACATGCTTGGATTTGTTTAATTGTATCTGAGGTTAACTAATAACTCACAGTTTAGTAAGTGCTTTTTTTCCTCATTTTTTCAAGGTCCCTATAGTTTTGGTGTCCTGAATTAACGAAAAAATTGCTCAACAATGAATGATTTTCCTTGGGAGAAATTACTTATACGATTAAGCAATTTTATGAACGTAGAATGTCTACTTTGAATCAATTCAATCAGCAGGTTCATATGGTTAATTATAAACTAGTGATGATATTGAACCCCAAGGGATTGGTGTACCGGTAAGGGTGAACTTCAGATTGTGTGGTTAGGTGCACGATCGCAGGTTCGATTCCCCGCGGCGTAAAAACAATGTCTCTTGGGGCCACTGGGGCGTCACCCGGTCAAAGAGCCAGGACCTCGTGGGATTAGTTGGGGTGGGGCCCTCGATACCCTCGATTATCAAAAAACTAGTGATGATATTGATGTTGGACTAATTCTGTTTTATAAGGATAAGTTTTCACAATATATTTGAAATCATCTCGTTTGGAAAGGAACATGATATTGAAACAGGAGAATGAATTCATGTATTCTTTTGTAACATGCTAGATCTTATGGGGGTCAAATCTTTTTGGCATGGTCACATTGAAATTTTATAAGCATATGTCATTGAGATTAGAATCCCACGATGTTTCTCCCATCTGCCGTTTGAGGTTACCAGCTCGTTTGTCAACTGATCATTATATTTAAATTCTTCCACGCTCGATCACAACCTCAACGATTCAGTTTCTTATGTTACTCCAGATCTTTCATTGATTGCTCGCCTCTAAATCTTATATTCTTCCATATCCTCCTCCAAAAGGAAACCGTCAAGAGTTCTAGTCAAAACTGTCACTTAAGATTAAATAAACAAAAGTTTTTCCTGGTTTTTTTTTCTGAGATTCCGTAATATGGGAGAACAGCATCATTTGGCCCACAACTCATTGAGATTAACAGTCCGTTCTTTTACAACTTTTAACAAATTTTTACACATTTTAACACATTCACATCAAAAGTCAAACCAATTATATCCACATATTTTCTGGGACCCACTGTACTACATAAATCTCCACCACTCAATCTCACTCATTCTCTCTCCTATTTCACATCAAAACTCATAAATACTCATAAATACACATACACTAACGGGGGCTAACACTTTGTCCTAATGTAAATCAAGATATAGAACAACTGCTAGTCAACAGCTACCCCTTTGAAACCGTTATTATTTTCTGGAGACCCACAAGTTAAAAGAAAATAAAATTTACGAGGAATCGTCATTACCGAAGGCGTGTCGAAATTTTGATCAAATGCATAAATATGACGGCCTGTCAAATCTGCAATGTTAAGGGTTAAGCCTGCTCAGAGTTCAATCGCCTGGCAAATGCTGTCTGGAATCATAACGAGTATGCTGTTGTATTTACGAGAATAGGAAAAGTACCATATATAGATAGTATTCTTTACCCTTGTTTGGACTTTGGATTGTAGTGTGATGTGGGATTTTGTGATATTAAAGCTATGCCGGTATATTTCTTTTAATTTGTTTTGAATGGAGAGAAAGCCTGTTAAGAGAGTCAATGAAAGTTTGATTTAGCCTGGAATTTTTAAATTAGAGCAAGTTTTACTTTGACATTTTTACTATGAAGTGTTTGATTTAGCTCTTTTGGAACATAGGTGGGAGATGACTGCAGACAAGATGTTCTCGCTCTACAAGTTGTTTCACTTTTGAAGGACATCTTTGCAGCTGTGGGACTTAAACTATATTTGTTTCCTTATGGAGTTCTTCCAACTGGTCCAGAGAGAGGAATCATAGAGGTAAATATACAGGAACATATTTGCAGCCAGTCAAGTCTTAATCTGATGTTTGCTTGTGTATCTAGTTCCTTATGAATATTTGCTTGTTTTCTCATATCCCTGCACATTATGCATTCAGATGTTGCTAACTGAAATTTTGACATAGTTGCTGTGTAATCGTATGCTTTGTGACCTACCCATTTTTCTGCCTGTTTGATCTGATTCTTTGATATGCTTGATCGCATCCTTGCACTCAAATGTTATATCCATTCCTCTTCTGTTCCACAGCCATTTTGTTATCTTGTGCTTTTTCAGCTTAGCAGTCCGGTGGAAGTATACAGTCCTTATGCAGCAATTAAAATAAACCATCTCAGAAAGAATGAAGCTACCAAGATCGAGCATTATTTTTAGTTCCAACAAACATGCATTTACATTTGTTGGTTCAGATGTAATTTAGTTATTCTAATGCGTAAAACCAGAGTATCAAGAGAAAGAAGTATTTTGCCTGTTACCTTTTTATGTGAAGCTGGATTCATGCAATGTATAGAAGTAGCTGATTGAGAATGCAAAGTTTGTTAAAAAACCAGTTCTCCAGTTAACATGGTATATATGTGTATAAATCGTGTTATGTTATATTTTCATTCTGGTACTGCAGGTTGTGCCCAATACACGAAGCAGGAGTCAGATGGGTGAGACCACTGATGGTGGCTTATACGAGATTTTTCAGCAAGACTTTGGGCCTGTTGGTTCACCCAGCTTTGAAGCTGCTCGTGAAAACTTCCTTATAAGCAGTGCTGGTTATGCAGTTGCCAGTCTTTTGCTTCAACCAAAGGATAGACATAACGGGAATCTTTTGTTTGACAGGTAATCGGTTTATTACACCACCTTCGATTTCTATTCAAACGATGTCATATAAAAGAGTTACATACACTGCCATGTCTATGACTGCAGTGTGGGTAGGCTTGTTCATATTGATTTTGGTTTTATACTGGAAACTTCACCTGGTGGAAATATGCGGTTTGAAAGTGCCCACTTTAAACTGAGTCATGAGATGACTCAATTGCTCGACCCATCTGGAGTAATGAAAAGTGACACTTGGTACCAATTTGTAAGGTAGGTAAATAACTAAATATTGGAGTTTCAAGTGATCAATGGATCATCTTCTTTCCATTTTTGTTTCGTTGTGTGCCAATTCTCATTTCAATTATGCAGCTTGTGTGTGAAAGGTTATCTTGCTGCTAGGCGTTATATGGATGGTATTATAAACACAGTGTTGATGATGCTAGAAAGTGGGTTGCCTTGCTTCAGCAGGGGTGACCCGATTGGTAATCTTCGCAAGAGATTTCACCCCGAAATGAGTGAGCGAGAGGCAGCTAATTTTATGATCCGCATATGTAGTGATGCATACAATAAGTGGACAACTGCTGGTTATGATTTGATTCAGTATTTGCAACAAGGCATTGAGAAATGAAGTAACCTGTTTGCCTCGGTTGGCTGTACATCTTTTTTTTCCCCCTCCTTATCTGTGGAGGGATTTACAAATATAGGTTGTAGCTCCAATTTGTCAATGAAAATTGAAGTTTTGCTTAGTCCATAAAATATAATTATTTTTTATTTTTATTTTTTTAACTTGAGTAATAGAAGTATTTCTTTGTTTGCTCTTGTAATTTTGGTTATTCTTATGACGCACAAAAAACATGTTTAGTTAAGATTGTATTTATCATTTTATTGTACAGATTCGATTTGCCATCCAATACAGTATTGGGCTTTGGTGACCCACACTCCAACGAGGTATAGATGTCTAATGTCGGACAAGAAAAAATTTACGTTCTATTGTAATTATTTATTTATATGTGATGATGATAAACAGAAAATCATTTTGAGACTAGGGCCGTTCCTCCGAGCTTCAACAACTTTGGTAGTCACAGATCACAGCTCCTTGTCAGTGGAGTTTCCATAAGTTCCAAACATTTCACTGTCCATCATGGTAATTCTATATTGTTAGTGTTAGTTTGTACATAATAGCAGTTTAAATTTCAATTCAAATGTACATAATCGCAGTTTAAGAGGGTGTTAGTATCAACAATTTAATGCATTTTTTTCAAATTTCAAATTTGGCCAAACAAATCACATTTATATATCTCTCAACTCATTAAATCTTCAATATCCAACTCCACTTATTCCCTCTCTTCCTACTCATAAACATACATTAAAACTCATATGCTAACACCCTCTAAATTTCAATTCAAATGAACTGTAAAAAATTATATTTTGTAGTTATTATATATAAATTCTTTTACCATTTTACTTTATAATAATTATTATATACATGCTTGCTAAAAATCTTTTCTTTCTATAAACGAGCAAAGAGTGAATTTCCAATTTTGTCTATTTTAAATTTATTTCTTGAATATTCAAAAGGAGTCAAAGCCTTCTCCACTAAGTAAAAAACCACTAAAAGAACTAAAACATGATCAAAGGAAAAGTTCAAAAAGGCACACATCACCGGATCCACTTAGCTATAGTTTCATGCACCTTTTCAATGACTTCGGCACAATTTCATACGCATTTTCAAAAATTATGTCACTGAAAGTAGATAAAATTGCTTTCCCTTTAATTAATTCCATAAAAATAAAATAAGGGCAATACTATTATAGAACATAGTTATTGACATATAAGATCTCATGATACACCTTATAGTAACATAGTATTTATTAACACGTCAGATAATTTCTAAAATCCACAATCGTTATACTTCCTAATTATTATGCGTCGATTTCTAAGGTGATAGGGCTTGTTCTAAACACAATATTTTTCCACAAACTCTCATTAACTTTTTCTCTCTCATTATTTTTAACCACTCATATAATTGCTTTATATTTTTTAATATATTTTCCTTAATTTTTAATCACACATCTAATACGTCGTTCGAGTAAATTTACATGACATTTCCTAACTCACCACAAGGCCTTAAAATTTGTATTATTCAAATTAAAGAACGGAAAAAAGAAAAAAAGAAAATTTGAGGGGAAAAAAAACATCTTCATTGGCCACTCCTTTAATTCACAGCAAAGTTAACGCATTATTCTTTCCTTTTACTTTTTCTCCCCTTCGGCCTTCTACTAAAGCTCTACAAGTACTTCATGTCCCAACGTGTCCTAATTCCTCCACATTCTCCACTCCAATTGCTCCACCACCTCCGGCCGCCACAGCCATCTCCACCGCTCCGACCTCCACCGGAATCGCAGTGCACGTCCTTATTAGAGCTCTGCAATCCTCAACGTCGTAGCCAAAGCTTTAAATATGCAGAATCCCCCCATCTTCTTCCTTATCTGCTTCCTATTGCAGTATATTTGCCCTTCTAGTAAGTCGGCCGTCACTTTCCATTTTCGAATTTAATTCGGGGATTCATTTTTTCCTTTTTGTCGCATTTTAATGAAATTAAAACGACAGTCCACCTATAAACATCGAGAAATTCATGGAACACTTGTCTGTAACTGATAGCAGTAAATTTATGGAGGAATTACTTCCAATTTTTTACTCTCATAACGACTCACCTAACTCGTGATCCTATACTGTAAATTTACAGACTCGGAGCCGTTCCTCGGAGTGAACTACGGCGTAGTCGCCGACAACCTGCCGCCGCCGGAAGCGACGGCGAAGCTCTTGAAGTCGACGAGCATCGAGAAGGTTCGGCTGTACGGCGCCGACCCGGCGATTATCAAAGCACTAGCTAATACTGATATCGGAATTGTCATCGGCGCCGCTAATGGGGATATTCCGGCGCTGGCGTCTGACCCGAACTTCGCGGGTCAGTGGGTGAATACGAATGTAATGGCGTATTACCCGGCTAGCAAAATCATTGTCGTCTCTGTCGGTAACGAGGTCGTGACCTCAGGAGATCAGAATCTCGTGTCCAAACTCGTACCCGCCATTCAAAATGTCCAGAATGCCCTCAATGCAGGTATATATTTTTTGTCGAAGAATTTGTATTCTGGCGCTTAGCCTTTTTGTGAAAGTTCACGTTGGTCATCTTCTTCAGTTTGCTTCAAAATATTGTTTACCTACTTCCGTTTGTGTAGTCCATTAAATACTATGGCTAACGTAAAAGAAAAGAAAAAGTAAAAAAGGGGGAGAAAACAAAGAAATTTTGAAAATTGAATTTCTTTGTGATTGTTTTGCATTTTGAAATTTGAATTTTAATCAAAATTAATTGATGGATTGATATGTATTGAACAATGTGAATTATAGCTTCACTAGGTGGAAAAATCAAAGTCTCGACCGTTCATTCGATGGCAGTATTAGGCCAGTCTGAACCACCATCGGCTGGGGCTTTCGACCCTAAGTTTGGTGACACTATGAAAGCGTTATTGCAGTTTCAAAGCGAAAATGGTTCGCCTCTTATGATCAATCCATACCCTTTCTTTGCGTATCAAAGTGATCCAAGACCCGATACATTAGCTTACTGCCTGTTTCAACCCAATGCCGGTCGAGTGGATTCAAGAACAGGCATTAAATACATGAACATGTTCGACGCCCAGGTAAAATACTAATAGCTTGTTTAGTAAAGTATTTTTGAGAGCAAAAGTAATCTTCTAAAAGAATGTACAGTTATTAAAAAGTAAAAGAGGTTGTAGAGAAATATGAAAGATAATTATGTGGTTGAAAATGGAAGTAAGCCGAAAAGATGATTAAATTTTGACTAAACAAGTCTTGATATGCCCTCTGTCGCAATTGCCTTCTTGGTTGTTGTCCAATCAAAACAGTTAACATACACGATTAAGTATATTAATTCCATAACATTCACCTTTTTGAATGGACTCTTAGAAAAACAAGCTCTAACTCTAGCTGGCATGAAGTTTTGAGTAGTCGAATATTTGTACTAATGTTGTTTTCTAGCCCTAAAATTTTCCGCGATATAGGTCGATGCTGTTTACTCGGCATTGAATGCAATGGGATTCAAGGATGTCGAGATTGTGGTCGCTGAAACAGGATGGCCATATAAAGGGGACCCGACCGAAGTGGGCCCAAGTTTGGACAATGCGAAAAACTATAACGAGAACTTGATAAACCACCTAAGGTCAAAAGTTGGCACACCACTTATGCCTGGGAAATCCGTGGATACATACATCTTTGCACTCTATGACGAGGATTTGAAACCGGGCCCAGGCTCAGAACGGGCTTTTGGGCTCTTCAGGCCTGATCTTACTGCAATTTACGATGTTGGCCTTTCCGGGGGTACACAGGCAAGAAGACATGCTTACCATTTGATTTTTATTTTTGGAATTTTGATATTTATTTTAGGATTTCATTTTGGCTTTTTGAGCCTTTGATCTTTTTGGTTGACCTATTTAGACTCCAGCACCAACACCGACCGCAACATTGACTCCTGTGGCTCTTGCTCCCACTCCGGTGGTGCCTGCTCCAAGAACACCTACAACTCCGGTGACTCGCTCACCAACAACTCCAGTGAATCCAGTGATAGTACCACCTGGATCAGGTTGGTCCATTGTACTCAAGTACTTGTCGTGTTTTCATGTGGATTAGCGATTTCCAACCAATTTCGATTATGCTAGCAAATGCTCCACTGCTTAAGCAACAACTGTTCTATTCTAATTTTCTGCAGGAGGAATATTAGGTGGAACTTCGACTTCTTACACTTCTTGCAAACCGCTACACTTGCTACTACTAATTCTAGTAAGTACTTTTTTGCACAAACTTAGAAGAAGAAGATGATGATGAAGATGATGATGATGATGATGATGATGATGATGATGATGATTATTATGATTATTATTATTATTATTATTATTATTTTTTTTTAATTATTTTTTGGGGGGCTGGATTACTCAACAAGAAGTCAAAAGGATTTCATTAAACTCACAAAAATAGTCTGGGAATATTCATAATCGTCTCAGTGAAATTGATTTGAAACAGTTTCTATTTAAGAAATCACATTTTTTTGACAATCTGGGACTTTCCCCCCTTCTATCATGTAGGTTTCGATACTTGCAATTACGGTGGTGGAAGCGTAGAAGAGTAGTGATGAAGTCTTCATGCTGATGTTGGTATCAATAATTCTTTGTAATTGTATCCACATTTGGACGATAATCTAAATCGCTTTTATATTCGTTCTTCATCATTGTCGGACTCGGGTCTCTTCTTTGCAATTCTTAGGGTGTGTTTGATTGGTTAGGATGGAAAACAAAGCCTAGAAAATATTTTCCCGGAAAATAAAACCTCGTACCGCTCAAAGAATCCGTTTTCAAGTGCTTAAAATGATTATACCACGAAAAATCACTAGTTTTCAAGTACTTAAAATGATTATACCACGAAAAATCACTTATTTTCCCAACTTGCAATCAAACAACAAAGTTGGAAAGTGGATTCTTTGATTTGACATTTTTTGTAAATTCTTTTGCCAATCAAACACACCCTTAATGTGTCTTCCAATATCTCGATGATGTTATGATGGTTTTTTTGGGGGGTGGGGGGTGGGGGTGATTCTGAAATGTTTGGCATCACAAATGATTTGTCGTCATTAAAAAAAAAGGTTTTGTTGTCAACAATTAGCGCGTGTTAGTGTATGTGTAAAAATAGATTTTTATGGGTTTTTATGTGATATAGGAGAGAGAATGAGTGGAGTTGAATGGTGAAAATTTGTAGTAGGTCCTATAAAATATATGGATGTGAAATAGGAGAGAGAATGAGTGAAATTGAAAAGAATGTATAGAAATGTGTAAAAACTTGTAAAAATTTGGAGACTAATAGAAGGGTGATAGCTAATATTTTTTATGGTTTTTTTTTCTTTTTATGTATTTTAATATAAAAGAGGAGAGAGAATGAGTGGAGCTATGGTTCAGATTTGTGTAGTATATATAGGTTCCACGAGATTTGTAGATGTGATTTCTTTGACCAAAAGAAAGAATGGATAAAAATGGAATCATATACAGCAGCTGTTCGCTAACTCATCGGATAAATACCTCCTCCTCCTGACACCTGATTTTCAAACTAGTATCTGGCCGGTATTGCCGTCATATTGTTACGATATTCACCTTGCAAATCCCGAAGGTTCTTCTCCATTTGATCTGCCTTGGTGCTGTGACTGCCATAACTGATCCTGAATTGAACACCTTCTCGGACCTCGCATCCACACTTATATTCGTGCTCAAAAATCTGAAAAGCCTGAGTCTCGCCGGCTTTTGCAAGAGTTTGATCCCACAATCGTATTCATGCATCAATTCTACAAATCGCCATCATTCGCAACCGAAATCAACGCATCCAAATCTTCACCTGGCAATTGATACTTAACTGTAATCTTCTCATTACCACACAGAGCAATGATCTTGGAGAGCAGAGAACTGAATTTGATATTGCGATCAACAGCGAGAATTTTAGTTTGATTTTGTAATTGTTCTGTAAATCCTCCAATGGCGGTGGTTTTTCGAACTCAATTTCAGGGGAGCGCGGGGAGGAGGAGTCGCTGGAGCAGTCAGAGTCGGACGAGTTAAAGGAATAGGTCTCCATCAACACAGCAAGCTCCGGTGAATGAGTTTGGAGGTACAAATTCTTTATAATGACGACGAACTCTTAACTCGATCGACATGCATTCTTTCTTGTGTGAATATTCAGATTCTGGAGAATTGTAAATAAACAGTAGTTTTTTTCTTCACTATCTATTACCTGTAATTTATCATAAGACAACTTTTTTCATATTTCGAACTATACGTTTCTTCTGTCCTTTGAAAGTCCAGAGTATCAATTGGAGCTATATTAGGCATCCATCCTGCGAGGTCTGTGTTTGTTGTGCCCTTTTGTAATTAAAAGTTTATTTTTATTACTAAGCCGAAGTAAAATTTTAAAATTAATCACACATTTTATATTATCGTTAAATCTCGTTATCTCTGTCAATATACAAACTAAGAATTAAATTTTCATCAAAATAAAGAAGTGCTTGAAGGCACGCAAAATCTTTACCTTGTTCTTTCGCATTTATCAAGTAAGTTAAAAATAACTTTTAACAAAATCTATAATATATATAAAGTAGAGGTGCATGGTATTGTTATTTTCTAATAGTGGTTTTAGGACATAGTTAACTTCTGTTTTAGGATAAAAATAGTTATTTTTATATTGATGTCCTTATGATTGAATGTCACATGTCCAGTTAGTTTTAAATGTTAGTAGATCATGGGAAGAGTTGATTTTTCAAACGGTTTTCTAATTTACTTTAACAAATGTGTCCTAATTTTTTGGTCTAACTTCTTCGTTTGAATAAGTCAAATAGCATTTTATTTTAGTATAATCTTAATCAATAATAATTACACAAATGAATAAAATGATAAAATAAATATCTTTAAATAATATCCGAAGATGAAGACAATATTTTTCATTTTCAGCTAGATTAATTCATAAATTCTACACAATAAATATTGAAAAATAAAATAAATTTATTATGGAGAAAAAGGTTTTAACAATGTCGCTACTAATTTTAAAATTTCCTTGCTACAATTTAATTAAAGTATTTATGCATAATTTGATGAATAGAAACTAATTATGGTATGAGTTATATAAATCAATTATTACAAGATAAAATTATTATGTTAATTAAATATTTTTAATCGATTATTATAAATTTAAATTATTAGAGTATTCTAAATGGTGACCAATAATGAAATGTCTATTAATCAATTTAGGACATTGTTATAGTTCTTAAATAAGTTGAATTACCCATTCTCCTACCCACTTTTACACATTTTTATATATTTTTACACTATCCATTTCGTGGGACCTACTTGTACTACACAAATCTCCACCATTCAATTCCACTTTTTCTCTCTCCTATATCACATCAAAACACATAAAAATACATAAAAATACATATCCTAACAGGCGCTAATAGTGTACACACACAATGTTAGCATTACACATTAATAATTGATCATTGTAATTTAATTTTTTTAATCATATATTATATTAATTGCTCTTTTGGTGGCAAAAATTTGTCAACAAGTCTTTTTTTTTTTTTGTGTTTTACAAATTTTTACTTTCTTTTTAGCATCTCTAAAAGTTATATACATACATTATAGATCTTTTTAAAATTTTAAATATCTACTGATTTTTCACATTTGAATTACAAATTTCCTTGATTCATACATAATTTGTAAATTGACATTAATTTTAAATAATTTTTAATTTTACATATGTTTACTACTTTGGCTATATTTCTTCTACATGTTACATGATCACCATTATGCTTAGCGTACTTTGTGTGTTTGTTTTGAATTACGTTTATATTTTAATTCAATATTGTCTTGACATTATTTTTAAATTACTTAATTTTCAACTATACATTGTGCTAATTTGTTGATATGTACATATTTAACATTACTAAAGCATTATTAGAACTTAAAAACTATAATTTATTATATTACATTGTAATTCATTTAAAACTAATGTCATTTAAATACTTATCGGATTGTAACTTTAATTATTGGAGTTTATATTATTTATCTTTCACACATCACACAATTTATTAAATTAATCTCTCATCATTTATTTTTAATTATTTTAATTGTCCACATTGTAAATCTAACATAGAAATATTGTAATAATAAATATTATAATAATATATACTACCAAATTGCAACAAATGTTATGCTACTACCAATTAAATAAAATTGTAAATTATGTTAGAAATAATTTCTTATTTATTTAGCAAAAGTTTACTATCATGCAACGCTAAAAACTAGTTAAATTTTAAACCGAGGTGTGACAATCACATTCCCCATCACGTTGCGGTTGTGTCGAATTTGAAAATGTCAAACTCTCAATAATTGGTCGCGTTATGTCAATGGCGTGCCCGTACCTTAGGCAGTTAGGCGATAACATACTGCAAAATTCGGAAACGGGCCCACTAGCTTCCCAACCATACGTACCGACATTTACTTATTAAGCAAGTATAGTATTTAATCAGCATTAAAGTAAGGTCAACATTTGAAAATATATAAAACACACAAAAAAAAAAGTTAAATTTAGCCTTACATTTCCAAACAAATTTTACTCAAAAAACAGATAAGATATATATATATGTTGTGAACGTGCACCTCGAGAGATAGGAAAATAATATTTTAATGATGTGAATGACTATTATGTTCCTGATGAAATTATGTAATTACGATTGTCTTGAATTCAAGTTTCCCTATAAATAGAGCGATTATTAATGAAATTCATTCCTAATTCTTATAATTCATTCTCTCTAAATTCTCTCTATTATTTACTATACTTTTATAACACGTTATCGTAGTAGTCTAACCCTTTTGAGTAATATGAAAGAAGTATCTTTCTGATTAGATCTTATAGATGATCTTACATGTCGGCGGATTATTACTGATTTGAAATACTCAATTTTTATAAAATCTCTCTGTCCCATTCTCTCTAAAGCACAAGCTAGCTACAATCAGATTATAAAATCACTCTTTCCTGCAGATCGGTACCAATGTCGATTAGTGGAATTTTCCAAGCCAAAACCACAGCGAATACGGGTTTGAAATTAAGTGACATAAAATGGAAAGAGGCGGAGAGGTATATATTATATATATTATATTATTATTTTATAATATAATAATATATAAACTATAACGTTCGTTTTCTCGAGATATAAAGGCGTATATTATCAAAATCAAATTTTCTCGACTCCATTATACTCGATTCAACGAGATCTTGGTTTGACACCAATATTGATAAGGTAAATTTTCAAAAATTTACAAATCGACTCCCAACTTTTGAAAAAGTTACAAAGGTCCTTGGACTTGTGAATATTTACGCATTAGTGCTTATAATGTCAAACTTTATAAAGAGACATGTCTGTGCACGCACTTGCCAGCGGCCGCCAAGAACAGTAGCTTGGCGGCGTAGAGTATGTATTAATGTTATATAAAGAAATATGTGTAGCGTCACGCACTGCCAGCGCTTATTGCGAACAGCCAGAATGATTGGCAGCAGATATTTCGATTCTGACAGATTTATTTTGGCGATAATTATATTTTGAAGAAATAGTTAGAACAAATTTTCTTCTATAGATATTTAAGTCTCATGACTTTATTTATTGCAATTTAAATCTTTGCAATACCTCCTACCTAATGATGAGTTCAACCATCACTAAACGGAAGATTTTATATATTTATGCAATTTATATGCTAAGTGAAGGAGTAATACCTTTCTACTAAGTAGACCCTACTCCCAAGAAGTAGTTAATCATTATGCATTTTAATTCTGGCAATTTAAATTCCGCAAATTTATATTTATTGCAATAATTCCCATAAGGTAGGTTCGACCACCTATTGGAGGAAATTTAATTTCTGCAATTTAAATTTACTGCACTTTAAATTTCGCATATATTTCCAATGTGGTGAGTTATATCACACGATTGGTATGCATATTTTCAATGTGGTGGGTTATACCACACGTTACGAATGCTTATTACAAATGTGGTTGGATTAAACCCCACGATTGGATAAGTGATTTATATATATTTGATATGAGTATTCTATTGATATTAAAGAAGAGATTTGAGCAAGTGATGCCAAAATTTACCGTTGTATGTATTGATGAAGTGAAATTGCTCAAAGAATCCCATTGTGATAAAAGAGAAAGAAAATATCAGTGGTGAAAAATCTCATTATGAGATTAGTATATTGTGATATGATGAGAAATGCTCTTAAAGAAGCATTTAATAAAGGAATATTCATTTTCCACGTCTATTGAATATTGATGGAGAAAATTGAGTAAGTGGTACCTGAAGTTACCATTGGATAAATAGATGAAAGTAAAATGCTCAATAGATCCCATGTTGATAAATCAAAGAAAATATATCGCATGGAGAGATTATATGAAGTAATCTCATCGATGATATGAGATTGTATTAATATGAAAATAAAATGCTCTTGAAGAAGCATAATCACTAAGATTTACGTATTTGAATAAAGCGATATGATATTATTATTATTACTCAGGAAGAAGTACAAAAGCAGACCTAAGTGGAACATATTGAGAATATCAAAGATGACAATAAACACTTTCGAAAATATAGAAATGCGAAGAAAATACATATTGAACCCATAAATGAGGATGCGTCTCGAGAGTATAAATACTCGTAACTCCTTTACCCCAAACATTCGGGTTCATAATGAAAGATCCAAAGGATCTCTTTTTCGCTTGACACCGATGGTGCAGTGACCAGATGGGTTTCGACTTCCACATTTTTGAACATATGATTGAATCTTGATGAGTAGATCGACAATCGTATTAGCGAGAAACAAGTATATTTCTCATTGAGCGAGAAATAAATTTATATTCTACACCACGATCTAGAAATGCTAGCAAACCATCAAAGAAATAATTAATATTCAACAAACCTATGGGTTTGTTATGAAAGTTCCATTTGTGCAAATGACGCTATATTGAATACTTCCTCCCGTGTTATAGCGCTGGAAGAACAATAAAAGTATCACTATTGCTCATCATGTACATCGAGCGATCGTGGATGGATTGTGTTTGTAGCATCAATCCAGCTGGACTAATGACATTTCTAACTCCAATTCGATTACTGCCTCCAATTCGATGAAAAGGTATTACACTTGACACTCTTATCCCCCATGATTGTGCGGCCATCATAAGACTCCTTAATAGTTTGTTATTAGTCCCTCCATATAGTATATTGATATTTTGTTTCCCTAACTCCCTTACAAGTTGGTCTGCCATATCCACATATTGGATATGACCTACTAGTCTGGAGCCACCAAGAACACATATGGTTTTAATCTGGTGAGGTAAATGCTGACTTGTATGAGATGATTCTAAAATCTCCATATCCATCTCTACTCCTATCTCTCTTTTTGCACTATACTTTTAATGTATGAACATGAGAGATATATGAATCCCTCTATTTAAAGAAAAATTTTCAAACCAATAATTGATTCTACTATTTACTTTTTGACAAATATGAAAGAGGAAAAGGCAGAAAAATTTTAGTGAAATGACATATACCTATCGGTGATTGAAAAATAATATATATATACATATATATATATATATTAAAATTGAAAAAAGATATTTACAAATAAAAGAAATATATTGATCTTTGTTATTACACCAAGTTTTCTTACATAAATATGGGAAAATCATTATACTAAATTTTTCTATTAAATTTACAAGCAAGGATCTTCTAAAGTAAGTTTTTCAAGGCATGCAGCATTTGTTGATCTTTGAATTTGGCCCATAAGGCCATTAGCTCACCTTGTGCGTGTCCACTAGGATGTGTCTCAAGAGCACATTGAATATCATCCAAAGGCTCCTTACTTAATCCATCTTTAATGAATGCTATTTTATCTTCTCGGTTTTACGGACAAGTACCCCACGGATTTACATCAGTGTCACATGTCCACCAAGCACACTTGTAGCATCCTCCTAATCTTTTTGCTCTCCGTTTCTTTGAAAAACTACTTTTACCCATACCAGGCATGTATTTAGAAGGAATTGAAACCTCACCGGATAATCGAACCTTTGCTTCAATCAACCATCGGATATCTTGTGGGATACCCTTATTCATTAGCATCCTCAACCTTTCAAGCCTACTTGATAAATCCTTTTAGGATTTTGATCGATAGTGATGGATAGTATTTTCGAAGATTTGAGAGCAAATTATCCATTATTATATATGGACCATTATTATGGTGAATCTTTGTAAGTGCGGATAATTTATAAACGCCAGATGAGGTAAGGCTCTGCGTTGGAGCGAGATCGAAACATGAAGCGTATGTGCTAAGATTCCACGCTTGAACATTGATGTGTAATAATGCTACCAAAACATGATGGAATATGTCGGTGAGCTATACATATGATGAAAGTAATAAATCATGTTGAGCACTATACAGATACTAGTGAAATCGATATAAGAATTTATTGAATTAAAAGTTCAATAATATTCGTTTGCAGAACCGGACTGACCATCTCGGTTTAAATAATTATTGAAATCAATATTTCAAGTGAAGAATTCAAAGAATTCTTCAATGATTGTTCTCGATAAATGATGAAATCATTACTAGCCAATATTGGAAATAAATTCCAAATATATCTGGAATAAAGGATGAGAAATATGGGTCCACTCATCCTCCATGTGGACTACTAGATATTATGATATGGATCCACTAGATAGTCACATGTGTATTTAAGAAATATTTGCTCACGGTATGAGCATGATTTCCAGATTTAATGATAAAACTAGTAAATGTATATCCCAATACTTGAATAAATCCCTGAAGGATTGAGTATGCGCATACAAGTGGGACATTATGTGGCAAATTATTTAAAGTCCTCTAATAAATTGCCAATATCGAGAATAGAATGCAAACTATATAAATTCTCATATTAATTTGAATGATGAGAACATATATGAGTTTTAGTGTTCAATTTTCTTAGCATGAGGGGAGTATTAAAAATTTGAAAATGATATGTGAAATGCATCATACTATATCCTCACAATTAAAATATGAACTTGAAGTTCAAAGATGTATAAAAGATGCTATGAACAATCACATATATCAGTTAAGATGCTTTGATAAGTTAGCACGCCAGAAGCGTTGATATTATGAGATTTCCCCAATCATATATATCGAAGCAAATTATTAAAGATGGTCTTAATAACGGAGGCATATACTCTTGAAGAGTATATAGACATAACTATATTGTGTAATCCTACAAGAGGATTGATAATGAGATATCTCGATAAGTTATGTCGATATGGGGAAAGAAATAAAATTGAAAGTGTCGACACACTATGAAAAGATAGCGCTACATACTATCAATAATAGTGAGGATATTAAAATCCATCGAAAAATGCCGATGTCAAATATATGCCCTTATGATTAAAGTGTTCATGCAGGTTTAATGAGAAATGAGAATGAAACTCTTGAAGAGGTTTCAAATGTATTATTGTATCAGTGATGCAACGGCTCAAAATATCTACATTGATATTGTTGAGAAATTCATATGTTGTACTCTTTTCCTTGATTGATGTTTTTGTCCCAAAACGGAGTTTTTCTCAAACAAGGTTTTTAATGAGGCAGCCCAATCTCAACTACTATGAAATCTCCATAAGAGATTTAGGTATATATCTCGATATAGTAAGAAAATGAGATCGAAGCTGTTGATTGCATATATACACTAAATATAACATGATATTGTATAACATCTAAAATTTCATTCATGTGGAAATGAATGAAGAGTATGAACCAATGTATATGATACTCATACAAATCTATGAAAGATTTTGAAATGCTTGCAGCATACTTGTATAAAATACGCGTTGCACTCTTTTTCCCTTGACTGAGGTTTTATCCCATTGGGTTTTCCTAACAAGGTTTTTAATGAGGCAACATTAAAGGCGTATTCACATGAATAATGTACTCTTTTTCATTCATTAGGATTTTTCCCACTGGGTTTTTCCTAATAAGGTTTTAACGAGGCATATTCATGGTATATTGAGGACGACAAGAGAAATCGACACAGTGTATCTATTGGATCAAGTTATAATAGAGATAATGTTTTAAATCCAAACAATGATGATATTGAAATCCTTTACCAGAAGTAAGGATATCCGTCCTCAAGATATGAAATCAGATGGAGTAGCTGTATTTTTTTTTCCTTCGATCAAGTTTTTTCCCACTGGGTTTTCTTGACAAGGTTTTAACAAGGCAGCACGTGAATACTCCTATACCACCGATAGACATCGGGGAGAATGTTTTGATGAAGCGATATAACCACTCCAAGCTATCCTACAATCAATTTGGAAGTTTTTCCATTGGATTTTGCTTCAAACAAGTCCGGAAGACAATTGCGAAATAGTCGTTCAAGGGAGTGTTGTGAGCGTGCACCTCGAGAGATAGGAAAATAATATTTTAATGATGTGAATGATTTATTATGTCGCGATGAAATTATGTAATTACGATTGTCTTATTCGAAGTTTCACTATAAATAGAGCATTATTAATGAAATTCATTCTCATGAATTCCTTTATAATTCATTCTCTCTAAATTCTCTCTATTATTTCTATACTTTTATAACAATATATATATATATATATATATATATATATATATATATGAGATCTTATTATTTATGAAATGAAAAATAAGCATTTAGCCTTTAGAGTTGGCAACAAATCAAGAGATGATGGTAGTGGATCAATGATAATGACATTGAAGCTATACAAAGTTTCATCATTTGTAGTGGTATCGAGTGTAATAATTGACATCATAATAATAAGTTTAGAATTTGTTATGCATGTAATGTGTTATGGTACGTCGTCATTCTGTATAGCACTAGTAGTGTCAATTTAATTCTATACTTGATCCATTTAAATAAATAATCTCTTGATCAGTATAACTTCTATAAAAATTTATTTTATTCGATACCTTTACAATTGTTAAGTTGATAATCTTTTCATATATCTTTTAAAAATTACTCACATATTAACACACCACTCAAAAAATATTTTTTTTTCCCCCAAAAATTTCTCCTTAACAAATTGTCATTCAATGAAATAGTGATGATATTTGATAAGGACTCTCATCGTCCACCCACCCCATTTCACGTCTAAAGTTGGGGAGAACAGTGTGGCCATCTCACTCGCTCGCTTTCACTCAATTTAATATTAGTCATTTGTAAAAAAAATAGACAGCATTTATCAATAAAAGAAGTTATTGATTTTTTGAAGTTTTATAGTTCTGTCAATGGATTAGAAAAGTCATGCCGTGTATACTACCAAATACTCATTACACTATATTTAAATTTATTTATGAATTTTACCCAAATTAGTTGCATCTTACATAAGTCGATCGAATCGACTATTAGCAAAAGATATTCAATCAAATCAATCAAACAAACAATTGCACGACCATTAGAAAAATATGATTTTTCCAAACAAAGGCTAGAACAAGCGTTGTTTGAGAAACTACGTCTTAGATGGTTTATATAATTATTTATTTGATATGAATTAATTCACTGTGTTGATTACCGCTCTAGTTGGTTCGACCAGTCATTCAAGTAAGCGAAATTTGTTAATGAATTTAAACAAGAAATTAAGAAGTATTTGCTGATTGACATTAATGAAGTTATGAGATTAAATACAATTCAAAATAGAGAATAAATAATTGCAACTTCATAATTCAGTTGTATACTTTTTTTTTCCTTTTGAGTTATATTTACTTTTTCAGTCGTCTTCAGAGTGATGGTGGAGAAGAAACGCCATTGGTGATTGGCGACAATCAACTACCGCAGTAGAACAAATGCTATCTTGCGCTGTTTGAGTCGATCACCAACCAAAGCTGTATTGTTTATTGTCAAAATTCAAATCTAAATTAAATACTATCTCACCCTCCTTCCCGATCGTACACTCTATCATTTTCAGCTCACATTAATGTCATCAGTATTTAATTTGTATAGCATGTGTATTAAACAGCCACGACCTCTTCTCCACACGCACACGATAATACCCAGATTTCTGGAAATGTAAGTTTTGACTCGTAGTTCAGAGTTGGAATTTATAATTTTGAGAAAAAAGTTGTTGGAGTTTTTGTTTTTTTGATAGATCGGATAAAGATGGGGAAGAAGAAAGTGATGCTGCCGGCGAAGGAAGTTGACTTGGCAACGGTGAAATATCAGTACGACAAAATTGAAGGTATGTTTAGCTTAGTTCTTGTTCGCAATTGATTTGATGAACTTCCGATGATTTTAGTTATGTTGATGTTGATAAATTGCAATTGCAATTGCAGCACCGCATGTGACCGGATATACGCTGAAGTTGTTTGTTAAATTGCTTGAATCGCCCTTGGGCTCTTTGATTATATCTCACGTGCAGAAGCAAAATAAAATGGTTGAGGTGTGTTTTCAGCTGCAATTTTCAGTTCAATGATGCAGTTGGATTTCTCTTTTGGCCGTAGATACTTAGAGGGCTTTCATCTTTTTCTTTTCTTCTTCTTGTTTTTCTGTTAATATTACTTAGATGCTTAATGTCAATAGATGTTGAGGAATACTGTGATACCGGAGCCTCCGATGTTTAAGCCTGAGTTTCCTCCTCAAGGTTATATCACTCTCTTTAACCACTTTCATTTTTCTAAAGATATTATTTTATTGATTGGTATGCTTTACTGTTAAATTTTCCAGTAGAAATGAACTTTATGACTCAATAATGATTTCACAAGTCTATTTGAAGTGGGTTAGTGCTGTATTAGCAGATGAATTTTAGAATCACTTTCGAACACGTATTTATGAGAACTGTACATTGATTAGGCCTTCGATAAGAAAGTGAATTTTCCCAGCACCTGAGAGAGTGTGTGAATGTAACAGTAAAATAAATAATAAATACATAACCGCTGTAACAACTGGGGGTTTCAATTGAGACGATCCGACATGTCATTGTTTTAGTTTATCTATCATTTATTCTATTCAACTCATGATTGTTACTTAGTAATTCTGCCGGTAGGAATAATGAGTAAACGAAAGAAAAATATGAAGAGATATGGCTTTGGACTTTGTTCCACCCAAATTGACCAACCTGGAGGCCTTGTTGCCAAAACTTCTTAATGTCAGTAGTTCTAGTTATTCTTCCCAAATTAGATTGTTCAAGTCTTAAATAGCTTTGGAATTATGGTGGTACTCTACCACTTAAGTAAATTAGAGATGCATTATCACACTTATGAAAAGAGTTGAAATAGCAAAGTATAAATTAACATGGGTTCGTTCATTGTTGAGGTTGTCATGCGTATATTAATGTTGGTTCAACAAATAACTCCGAAAGGGGAAGAAGTTGATTTAGGCCTTGTTCTATTCAACATAAACCAACACAAATTTTATCAACTTTTTCTCTCTCATCATTTACAACCACACATTCAATTATTTAATATATTTTCCTCAAACTTCAACTACACATTCAACACGTATATCAAGAAAATTAACTTTATCACCAATCAAACATACTCTTATACTTTGTCGAAGAAATACATTTGGTAATGTTCTTAAAGTTGACTATGTTCTTGTTAACGATTATGAAACAAGAAAGTAGTAAAGATTCATTACCTCCACTTGTCTTTTACCAAGTTGTTATAATTCAGGATCAGAAACTGGAGTTGTTCCTCTGGATGAAGATGGAAAACCTGAAGACAGAGTTGCATTAGCCTTGCAGTGCCTTCCAGATTATGATCCTTCTATGAATTTGAGTGCTGATTCTTCTGCATCCTTCCGCTACTGGAAGATTCGTGATTATGCACATGCATACAGATCCAAAATCACGACCCCATCTGTAGTAAGTTCATTGATTCTAGTTTTATCACGCCTTTCTCGTGATTTTTCAATCGAAATATTAATTCTATTTTATAGATTGCAGAGCGCTTTATCTCAGCCATGGATGAGTTCAACAATACTGAGCCTCCAATGCCCTTGCTGATCTCATATGATCCCGAGCATGTCAGAAAGCAAGCTGCGGCTTCCACAAAGAGGTTTGAGGAAGGTAACACAGCGTCCTATCTCCCATTGTACTCGATGTCATTCGTGTTTAGCTGGAATTAGTTTAAGGTAATTCTCCTATCTGAATGGATCATGCAGGGAACCCATCATCAATCTTGGATGGGATTTTTATGGCCATTAAGGATGATATTGATTGTTATCCTTATCCCTCAAATGGTATTTATTTGAAGTTGTAATTTACACCTTTCTTTCGGGCCATTAACAAAGTTGCTGAGCTTTCCACAATAAACAGGTGGAACAACCTTCTTTCAGGAGACTCGTCGGGTTGAAAGGGATGCAGTTTCTGTGTCGCAGTTACGTAGTTGTGGTGTTATTTTAGTTGGAAAGGCTAATATGCACGAATTGGGGCTTGGAACTACAGGAAATAATCCAAATTATGGGTATGTTATTTATAGAAGAAGCGTTAACATTATTTGGTGATCAGATGACGATGATTCCTAAATTTACGAGTGAGAAAATTCACCATTACAAGCCTAATAATTGGGAGGACTCGATTAACTCATTTCAGTTCTCACTGAGTGCTGTCAAGCCTGGAGAGTGGTCCATATCAATTTCGATAATTAAGTTGCTTTATATGGAGTTTTGAAGATCTCTTATGTTAAAGAAATCTGTAATGCATCTTCTTATCCAAATTAACTTCAAGAGATGTTTTGTTGTTTTTGCTTCTATGGTAACTGATGACACTTTCTAAAAATGATTCTGATCTAGCAAAAAGTTTACTTTATTGTCATAATCAATTGTTTAGCTTTCTTGTGGTCACCTGCCTGCACATGCATGTGCAAGACTGCAAGTTCATGTACATGTAATTGTTTTGGGCATGCTTGTAGTTTATGAATACCTTTATCTATTCTAAAACTAGTAACATAAAACGTGATAGATGTTTGGAGATGTGCACCTTAACCACAATGTTATTCTCATATCCCAACCTTGCCCCACATTTTTTTGGTCTGTTGTCCGTATTTCAGAGAGATACTTTTAGCTGACTCAGTGAATATAATGTCATGAGCTGTTGCCATGCTAAAAATTCCTTATGATTTATACTCTAAAGCATAGGGTAGCTAAGAATTCAGCTTGATAATTTATGTTGGAGATGAACATGATGATTTCTTGATTTGGCTTACCACGCTCTTCTTAATGCAATTTTCAAATCTTTTAAGAGCTGATTTTTGTCATCTTTCATCATAGAATTAAAGGCATGTTAGTGCATGAATTGATTTCCGATTTTTCTTATCACAGAATTTTACCTCTCCCAGTTTTCTATTACTAGAATTCAATCCTTATAACCAAGTGTGTAGTCACCACTCTGAAATGGCAGACTATGACTTGGAGTAGATTGTTGTTGTTCTTTCAAGACATAATTATGCGTTCATCCCCTAGGTTCCCTCTTTTAGAAATCTGAGGTCCTCTAGTTAATTTTCATGCCAGAAAACAGGGTTATGATTGATATTTTTCTCCTGTATACAGGACAGCAAGGAACCCACATGATCCTAAAAGATATACTGGTGGTTCATCCTCAGGCCCAGCAGCAATTGTAGCTGCTGGACTATGTTCCGCAGCATTAGGAACAGATGGTGGAGGTTGAGCTATTATATCAGATCTACTTTCTGAAATTTTTTTCTGACCTTTCATGTTATCATCCTAATTTTAATTTCATCTTAAAGGCTCTGTTCGCATTCCATCCTCTCTGTGCGGTGTGGTAGGATTGAAATCAACATATGGACGAACTGACATAGCAGGGTAAGGTTATGAACCTCGTGTCATTGTGCTTATTTACTGTCGCTTGGCTCACCTTCTAGTGCGATCCTTCGTCTTTTGACTGTTTATCAAAAGATTCACCACCTAACTAATATCTATTTATTAACTATTGTTTTTACTATATGTGGATCTTAAGAACGTATGTCATTTAATCGCATATTTGTACTTTCAAACCATAGCATCGAAGAACCTTCAAAGTGTTAATTTCCTCCTCCTGCTATAACAGATTATTTTGGAGAAATTCTTTAAGAGTAAATTTAGAATTGAATACTCGATCAGTTTCATTTTTGGGCTTTATGCATTTTCTTATGCTAGGGCTATATGTGATTCGGGAACTGTAGAGATTATCGGACCCGTCACATCCACAGTTGAGGATGCAATACTTGTGTAAGTAAACATGACTGTTGTTCCTTTATATATCTTTGCATCTTCATATGTACCTGCCCTTACCTAATAGCTTGCTGTCTTTTTCAACTTGAAGATTTATCTGCAATGTATTTATTAGCTGAATAGGTTACCAAGAGGATATGCACCATTTGAGATGCTTTGGGGTCACCAGAGCATAATGAAAAATTTTAGTGACCAATAAAACAATAGCATTCTTGCCTTTTCCTAGTAAAGACATGCTTACTCCTATTGTGATGCATTAAGAGCCTGTTAGCATAGTTCTCTTAATTCATTTTAATTTATTCTTTTTAAAATTTAAATTTGGTCAAACAAATCACATCCACATATCAACTGTACTTTTAAATCTCCACCATTCAACTCCACTAATTCTCTCTCTTCCTATTCATAAAAGTACATTTTAATTTATATGCTAACACACTCTAACAAATTGTAGTTAAAATAGTTGAAGAAGTAAAACCTACTAATACGTTTTCAAATATACCCCTTAATCCATTTGGGTTGATAACATAAGGATCATTAAGGAGCTTACCAAGAAATAAAGACATCTGTTACGCATATTGATTAACTTTATTATAGGAATTTAGAATATATACTTTCCTTGTATGGGTCTTCTATTCACTATATAAGTATACTTTCCTCAACACCAGCAAGGTTATGGCTTGATAGTCAAGCAGCTCTTCACATTGCAAGTAATCCTGTGTACCATGAACGAACTAAACATGTAGAGGTTGATTGTTGTTTTGTTTGGGAGAAAATACAGCAAAATCTTGTTTCTAAGGGACATGTAAGGAGTGGAGAACAGTTGATGGATATTTTCACAAAGGCTCTTAACGGGGTTCGGGTTGATTACATTTGTAACAAGATGAGCATGATTGACATTTATACTCCATCTTGAGGGGGAGTGTTATGCATATTGATTAACTTTATTGTAGGAATTTAGAATATATACTTTCTTGGTATGGGTCTTCTATTCACTATCTAAGTATACATTGTACTTATGTGATATATGAAATAATAAGAGAATTCCTTTGATTATTACTACATCAAATACATCATCCTTATACTGTAAAACCAATAAACGATAAATTTGGGACAAATATATCTTAACGAGACAATGGGAATATGAAATTTTAGATATTACTCTGTGCGACAGTATATTTTTGAAAAGTAGTATAAACTTAATGAGTGCACATACTACAATTATCTGAGCCACCAACTGTTTATTTGTTCTAAATATTTCATTCTCTACTCTAAAAATTACAGAGGAAGAAGACGAGAACAGGGAAATTTAAGTAGAATACGGATTTCGTAAAGAAAATATCTTTGCAGAAAAATATGGCAACTGTCTGAAAAATTTATTAATCTGTTATAAGGAGAATACGTCAAGTTTTTTGACCAGTAAGGTTTAGGTTCCAATGGGAGCTTCACAGAGAAGTGGGCTCAGCGTGGTAGCAGCATCCGTTCCAAGTGGCAGTTTTATTTTCATATGATGTGGCATTGGTGATAGCTCTTTTTTTTTGGATTGTAAAACTAGATTTCTTGCATACTTCATGATGTTCAATCTTCAAGTTCATGTTCTTTTGCTGCATTTGCTCTTTCAAGTAAGCATGTACTAGCTTTGTTTTCTCAATAGCGGAAAATTTTCAGTTTACCTGGAGCTAAGATTCTAAATCTCTCTGTTGACAACTTGTCAGGTATTCTGCAATTTTGGGATCCTCTGCTGCTGAAAAAATTGCCATGAAACCGGTAATAAATGATGAAACTCCTGGAGTTTTTTAAAGTAGTACCCCAACATTTCATTTTATCTCGGTTCTTGAAGATCTTCTCTGGAGTTGTGACGGATCAATATTAGCAAGATGATTACAATGGGAACTCACTAGTCATTAGGTCACTTGAGGGAAGTTCCAACAGAGTCAACTGATGTTTTGATTCCTTTTGCAGTCTACCCCGTGCTTGCCCGATTTATCTTCACGTCACAGTTTAAATGAGTTGACGTCGCTAAGATTAGGGAAGTACACAAAGGTGATGACCCGCCCCTTAAAACTTATTTTGGGTTGAATCTTGAATACCAATTGAATTTATGACTTCCCTCTGCAGTGGTTTAATGATGTCTTCTCAACTGATGTCTCTAACAAGTGCGAAGATGTTCTTAATCGTTTATCAGAAACATATGGATGCAAAGTAAGTTCGTTGCTTTTTTTTTTTGACCTTACTGATTGCTATGTATCCATGCTTCTTGCATCCAAAGCCACTCTTATTTCAGACATTAATTTTGGTTCTGAGATAATAATCTATGCAAGTAAATGTATATTCTCTCCATTTGTTTCCTTTTCATTTGCTGCAAAAAGACTCTGGAGATTGTCATACCAGAGCTTCATGAGATGCGTACTGCCCATATTGTTTCAATTGGATCTGAAGCACTATGTGGATTGAATCCTGATTTCGAAGACGGGTAAGTTCATTTATGTTCTAATTTTATCAGAATGCAAGCTCGAGTATCTCTTTGGTGGTTCATTGCTGATAAAGGAGTAGACTAATCATCTATATTTGATAATGTGAATTGATCTTTATTTTTTATAGAAAGCGGGATAAGTTCACATATGACACTCGGACTAACCTGGCACTATTCCGGTCATTCTCGGCATCAGATTATGTTGCTGCCCAATGCCTCAGGTAAGTCAAATTCTTCTATGTATGGAGTTTTAACTTTTATGCATTGATGATATTTTCCTATCCGAATAAGTATCTGACAGTGGATAAGATATACATGCAAACATATGCCTTTTTATAGTTCAGGGATCTTCACTGGTCAATTAACAAAATGTACCTTTCCACTTATTACTGAGTTTCATGTAGTATTCAAGATATAAGATAAAATCATGGAATTCTCTGTGTATGAACTTTATTACCTTTCAACATATGATCTCTTTGCTTTCTGTTTAGCCTATCAACTATACACAGTATAATCTAGGAAAGAATACACTCGCACATTCTAGGCTTATGTGTGTGTATATATATATATATATTTTATTTTATTTTTGGGGAACTTTCTTGGCCTGAAAATCCAAGTACGAGATAGAATTTTATTAATAGAAATGGCAATTACACCTAGCCGGAGAGGGAGATATGAGCCTTACCTTCCATTGTGACTAAGTACAAATGCAAAATGATATTCATAAATAGTACTCTATCACTCTCTATAAAAGTTATAATCAAACTTCAAAAGAAAGCAATCGAAACAAATGTGATTTAAGTGAAAAAAGATTCAAATCCAGATATTAGGTAAACCAATTCTATCCATCTTAGCTATCGCTCTAGCCTCTCTGTCCAACTACTGTGGGACAAGAATTCGTTGCCTGCGCTCATTGTAGCCTGTATTAGCAAGCTAATCTGCGAGCTTGTTGCCTTCTCGCCAAATATGAGAGATTTTGTAATTCAAATGTCGGAGATGTCTTCTGATTTCTTCGAGTATGTACACAACGTTCCAGGTCCCTTGTTTAGCTTCCAAATGTCCTGCAGTAAGTGAGTCTGATTCAATCCAAACATGTTGAATATGTTTTTCTCTACATAATTTCAGACCAAATGCGATGGCTTGTAGTTCAGCTGAAGTGATAGTACATGCTGCATAAAAATCAAAGTAGGCCCAGCAAATATTTCCATGATAGTCTCTCACCACCCCACCAACCGAGGCCAACCCAAGTGAATAAGTTTCTAGGGATTGAGCTTTTTAGATTAATGTTGGTCACAAGTGAATAAGTTTCTAAATATTGAGCTTCCTACTATACCATAAGATTTTTAGATTTGTACTAAGTAATCTACTTTTGTCTGAATTGTTGCAGGAGAAGGATAATGCACTACCATATGGAGATTTTTAAGGAGGTGGATTTCATTGTCACTCCCACCACTGGGTATGCTGAAACCAGTTGCTGATTTATTATGCCTTTCTGGTTAATGTCAAATAAGTTATGGCAATCCAGTGTCTGCTTATTCGAGTAAATAGCAGTTGGCATACTTTAATATCTCAACATGTTCCACTGTCCGTGTGCTTTGTGCGCTGCACTCGAAACTTGTGTCGACTCTCATCCAAACTTATTTTGATGCTATCTTATAAATTTCAGCTTACCTATCCGTTTGCCCTCGTTTAGGAAGGAATAAAATTTGTCTTGACGATTTCTTTTATGTTGTATTTATATTTTGATTATTTTTTATGCAAAACTTTTACCTGTGCGTTATGCCTTCCTTTTTCCAGCATGACAGCACCTGTAATACCTCCAGCCGCCCTTCAATTTGGGGAGACAGATTTGAAAGTTTCAGGTTAGTCACTGGAATTATCTTTCTGAGCCTGTGCTTGTTTTAACCGTGATATCTGCGCTTTAAGATTAAGTCTGCTACTTAGTCAAAATCAAACTTTAATATTAACTACACATCTAATATCTCCACCACCATTCGAGCTAACTAAAAATTTGTGCAAATAAATGCTTACTCAATTTGGTCTTTATTTCAGGATATCTAATGCGATTTGTTACAACAGCAAATCTTCTTGGGCTTCCTGCAATGTCTGTCCCAGTAAGTGAGATGCATTATGGCTTGATTAGTATTATCAGCATCATCAATCCCAATGGATCCATCAGCCATCGATCTGCCAACTGCAATTTCAGTTATCTGAACAAACACGTGGGTCAAGATCAAGATTAACAGTTTCTGTTTGCTGGTTTATGATCAGGTTGGATATGATAGTCAAGGACTTCCAATTGGCTTTCAGATCATCGGTCGTCCATGGCATGAAGCTTCTATTCTGCGTTTGGCTACCGCTGTCGAGGTACATATTCTTACTTTCACCCATATAATCATAAGGATTATTGTTCTAATACAGAAGTGGTCATTAATTCAGGAACTTTGTGCAACGCCTAAAAAGAAACCTATGCAATTCTACGACATGTTAAGAGGGAATTAGAGATTTAAAGTGGTTTCATTTCATAAGAGATCTAGCTAGGGGTTTCGACCTGGTCGAAATCGACTGTTTGATTAGTACTGTTTGTTTGAAAAACATGTGATTGGTGTCTTTTGTGGGCAAACATACACTTTGGGAGATTGAATTATAACATTGCTACACTTCGATTTGTCAGAGTTTGTAAGGTGAAAGATGAGTATATATTTGATGCCTAGTGGCCCAGCATTTTCACTTTAATTTGTTAGTAAATGATTTATATCGTTAGATCTTTCTCTAAGTAAAATCGAGTAATATACACGATATCAATGTCTAGCTCCTCGAATGAACCTTGGTCTTGGTCAAGGTGTGTTGTCCAACGTGGGATATTATGCAGCCGGCTGAGTTAAAAAAAAAAAAAAAAACGAATTTTAGAAAAAATTCCCCCAAGTTTACCTCTATAATAACTATTTTTACTTTATTATTGTTTATATTTTATGGATAAATTTTTATTGTTTTTTCATTAAAATTAAATTGGAAGAACATTTATTTAACAGGCAAAAATAAATAAATAAAATTGTAAGAGCAAATTACATTTTCACCTACATTTGGTGAACAAATTGACTGTTTACTTCATAATTATTTTACTCAAATTGAAGGGATTTGGATATTTCTTATTAAAAAAAAAGGAATAGGATAACTGTGCTGAAATGATAGGATATGGTGAATGTTTTAAAAAGTGCAAATCATTACTCACAAGTACAAGGTTTAAAAAGCATAATGCGTGAAAAATTTATAAACGCCAATCATTGATTTTAAGCGTGCATAACCGCACAAATGCATAATAAAAATGTGATTAATGTGTAATAAAATATGAGGCGTAACGAAACGTGATAACCAAGTTTCAAGTATAGGCAGATTTTTTAAAGCACTGCAAAAGTATAAACATAGATAAAATAGTAAAATTTCAAATCTAGATGTCATTTAAGCGACGTTAAAACGAGTTTTTTATCCAATTATTGAAAAGATTTGATATTAAAAAATTAAGTTGATGTTTTTTTGGGGGTTGGGGGTTGGAGGAGGGAAAGAAGGTAAAAATGAGGAAGTTTATCGTTAAAGTACTATTTTCTCATAAAGTAATTAGGCAAAAACAGAAACGAAGTGGGAAAAAAATGAAAGTGTCCGTTAGTAAATAAATCTAAATGTGTATTTTAATATATTCTTTTTAAATTTTAAATTTGGTCAAATAAATCATATTTATATATTTCTCTACTCATTAAATCTCTACCATTCAACTTCACTAATTCTCTCTCTTCCTACTCATAAAATACATTAAAATTTATCCGAGCATGTAAAATAATAAATTCTGGTTTCATAAATATTTCCTTTCATCACCCGGATCCCTCGTGTGCTCCGGCGAGATCGGCCAACGCAAACAGCCGTCTTAAGCTCGCAATAACCCACAAATTTTCCAGTCTCCACAATTAAACACCAAAAAAGGAAAAGAAAGCCTGAAACTATTCATCAATTCCATTCCAAAAATGGCCCTAACATTGCCCCTTCTCTCCACGAAACCCCTCCCACAGCGCACAAATTTCCACCGCCACGCATTCCTTTCAGCGGCCACCGTCTCCAGCACCGCATATTTAATCCGACGGAATTCAAATTCGCTCAGAAACCTCAAACTCTCATGCACTAACGAGGAAATCAGTAGCGACGATATGCTAGCAGTAGAACTGGACCTAGAGATCAGCAGGTTAAAAAGCCGCATGGTCCAACGAGAAGAAGCCTTGAAGAAGAGCAGGGAGCTATTGTTCGTAGAACTCTGCAATTTCAAGGGATTGAAATCGGAAGATTTGAAGAAGAAATGGAGAAGAATGAATGAAGAGGAAAAACTAGATTTGGCTAAAGCGTTCGTTACAGATTGGAGTTCCCGTTTTCATCCATTGTCAGCCAAATCTGTCGTAGAAATGATCGATGAAGATTTGGTTGATGAAAAGCAATCTTCAATGCCGCCTTCCAATAATTTCTTCCCTAATTTCCGAAAATTGATAGGGTTTTCCCCAAATTAGTAAATTTTCGCAGCCTAATTTAGGGTTTCTAATCGAATGTGGCGTAAGATTCGTTTGGATGAGAATTGAGATACACTTTTTTCTTAAGTTATTTATTTATTTATTTTTTAAAATAATTCACATACTGTTGTAATTGTTTAGCTATTTTCTTGAAGTTTGGCATGTCACAACGAGAATGAGAAGACAGAAATTATCATTATACCCTATTGTATTAGGCACAGTACATTTTGTAATATACATTATATAGACATCATCTAGGTCGAACACCGTAAAAATACATTTGTATTGCTCAAGTTATGGGTTTCTACATATACATCAGGTTACTCTAAACAGGCTCCAAAAAGAATGCAACAACACTCAGTTAGACTAATGCCCCAGGGGAAGAAATTTCCCTCCAAACAAAGAATAACAAATGGTTACAGAGAGTACATCCTAAACAACTCCAACTCAATTCTGACTCTTTTCAATCTTGGCTCGAATCTTTTGCTCCAATACTGATACCTCTGTGTCGAGACTGAATATTCTGTTAAGCGCGTGCATATTTTCCAGTATCTCACTCAAACTCCTGTTTTCAGTCCCATCGCATCGCAAATGTTGCATAGGACCATGAAGTAGTTTGTTTACAATCCCCATACTAAGGTCATAAATGGCTTTCTTTTGGTTCTTTGGAATGTCGTCGCCCATTTTGGACAAACACTTTTCGACTTCAGAAGCCCTAATTCTTTCGGCGTACGATCTAAGCTTCTTGATTGTTGGAACAGTCTCAAGAGAATCCTTCCAAGCTTCAAACTCGTTCACTTCGTCGTCAATTATTACCTGAGCTTCCATTGCTTTCTTCATCCTGTCCTCTTTATTACCAGCTACAACTTCCTTCAAATCATCCACATTGTACACTTGAGAACTTTCAAGATCTGAAACACACGACCCCACGTTTCTAGGGACAGAAATGTCAATGAACAATCTCCGACCTCCAACTTCAGGGCTCACTGGAGGGAGCGTTTGGACTATCTCTCTAGTGAAAAGCAGTGTCTCTGAAGCCGTGCTGGTGAAAACCACATCTGACTCGGCTGCACATGCGGACAATTCAGAGAAGGGTTTATAAACTATTTCAACATCTTTGAGCTCTTCTTGAATAGCAGCAACTTTTTCTGCGCTTCTGTTAACAACCACTATTCTTTTACATCCTTTTGCAGCCAAGTGTTTGATCACGAGTTTCCCCATCTTGCCAGCTCCAACAACCAACATTCTAGCATCTGCGTGAGAAGATTCTGGGAGCTTCATTAGAGCAAGCTCCACAGCCGCTGAACTGACTGATACTGAGCCCCTGGAGATATTGGTCTCAGTTCTAATGCGCTTTCCCACGGTGATTGCGTGCTTAAACAGCCCACTGATTTTCCTGTCAAAACCAGGGACGCCTTGGCCGGTTTTAACGACTTGTTTTACTTGAGATAGAATTTGACCTTCTCCTACAACTAGGGAATTGAGGCCTGCAGATACTTCAAACAAGTGGCGCGTAGCGTCTTTATTGTACCGCAAAAATCGGTGTCGGCAAATTTCTGAAACTGGCACTGCACTTATCTACAAAAACCAAATGTACAATTTCAAATACCATTCACTTAAAGTAAAGAAATCCTCTCCTCGGAGATTTAAATGAGAGAAGCAAATTATAAATTATGAAAAAAAGAACATGTATATATACTAGTAAATTGGTACCTTAGACATCCATTCAGTGACTTCTTTAACACCCCGATTCTGAGACAGAGCCACAACATATATCTCCATTCTGTTGCAAGTACTAAGAACAGCAGCTTCCTCAATATGATTTAAAGCGCACAGTTTACCTATAGCTTGACGCCAGTGAGCTTCGGGAATGGAAAGCTTTTCACGTATCTCAATAGGTGCCGTATGGAAGTCAAGCCCTACGACCACGATACTGCTAGATTCCTTTGTATATCCTGCGAATAAAAAGCACAAATATTTAGATCATTCCATTTTCATATAATGTTCATGGATTAAACAACAACGAGAATGAACTAGGAGAAAATTAAATGACACTTACGATCAGCTGCGGATGTTTTCAGAAGCTCCAGAGCCGAAAGACTGGACGCCATGGATTTGCTCGTTGCATCGGAAGCAACCTCGCATCTAGGGTTTAACCTTAAGGACTTTTTTCCGTAAATCAACTTTTTAACTCCCAAATTATTGGTAAACAATCTCGGTTTGGAAGAAGAATAAAATGAATTTTGAATGCTGATTGCATTGCCGAACTCCAATTTCAGCTTTCGATCATGATTATTACCATTATTATGAACTGGAAGAGAGGTCGCAAAGCCACGCGCCGTCGCCATTACAAAGCAAGTGCCAATTGATTGAGGTTTTGAGCGGAAATGAGATGCAATTTATTTGTTCAAACCATGGCCGGTTCAAAGTGGACGGCGGCCGTAAGGTGGGTGACGCGTTGATTGAACGAATTATTCAAGCGTTGAAGTGGGATAGTTTGACCGTGCCATGAAAAATGAATGTTTTTTTTTTTTTCTTTTCTTTTTCTCAAAAGATGCAGAGAGCTTGATTGATACAGTTTAGAGAGCGACGATAGAAAAATTGAATTATGTTAGATTGAATGATGAAAAATATTTGCAATACCTCTTTTTATATGTGTATAATAATATCTAATCCTATTCTAAAAAGAATTAATTTTAGTATTTGAAAAAGGAAATAAAAATACTAATCCTGTTAAGAAAAGGAGAAAATATAATCTTAATTTTAAAAAAATAAATAAAATAAACTCTAAAAGAAATAGAAAATAAGAATAAATTTATCCTAGATATGGTAGGATTTGTCCTGTATCAACATCAAAAATCATTTTCTCTAAAATTGTTATCAAACATGGCTTTAGTGTTTTTTTTTTATATTTAAAAAAAAATCTTCTTTATTTAATCACATATCCAAAAAATATTTCGATTTCTTGCTTTTGGTTTAAAAATAAAAAATAAAAATTCCTTTCACATTTGGCACGTGGTGCCTGCAAGGTTGACAATGGGAGTAACACGAGTGCCCCGCCCCGGGTCAACAAAAGTGTTGTCCGTATTAATAAGAGATATGACCAGTCAGAAAAAAAAAAAAAAGAGATAATAATGTTATTAAACAATTGATTTGTTATCTATAATTTTATATTGTAAAATGATATTTAAGATTATAAATTAATTATCATGTTATTTTCTATTGGTGACTAATGAATAAGCTCTCATGATAAATTATTTCTCAATACATAGAAGTTTGATTTAGAAAAATCTTTGGCAAACATTATATTCAATCAATCATTTTTATTGGTGTACATGGATAATAAAATTTTTTTATCTATCTCAAAAAATATCACTTTGCATGTTCGTTAGTATTTTTTTATTCACTTTCCTATTATGCCGCGCATTATTATTAATAAAAATACATTATTACCGTTTGATGTGTGGGTATATTTGAATAAAATATTATTAAAATTTATTTTTTAAAAATATTAATTGCAATTTTTTTATTTACGTAAAAGTGAAACTAGATCTATGTTTCCATAGTGAAGGTAGTAATAGTTTTTCATATATTTTTCACGGTTTTGTTCTGTTACCCACTGTGGGTACGAACCCACGCCACGTGTGGCGCCACGTCACCCCTCCAAAATTTGTTTTTATTTTTTAAAATTTTTAAATTTTTTTTTTTTTATCTACATTAAGTTATACGAATAATACATAACTGCCCCTGATGGTGGGGGCTCACCCGACCCTCTACGAATTTTTTTCCTCACTTGTCGGTACCGTAATGTACCCACAAGTGGGTAACATAACATTACCGATATTTTTCAAATTTTTTCTTTACTTTTTTTTGCTTTATATTCTACAACCACTTCCTTCATATTTTATTTTTTATTTTTTAACTGTCCAAATTAGTGGAATGATAAAAAGTAATTCAAAATTAACTTTTTAGCTAACATCTATTAAACATATACTATTTGAGCATGTTTGACAAAAAGTAATTCAAAATCTCAATTTTGTTTTAATACCTTCATTCATTTTTTTACTGCATCGCTAAGCCAAATTTTATAGGACTCGTAGCATACAATGTTTGAACATCTAGACTAATCCACATTAATCATCTAGATCTGCATATTTCATTTCATCGTGACACATGTTAAGCAAGTCACGAATAAAAGATCATTTTAATGGTCACGAGTCTTCAAGCCTTTATGTTGCAGTGTAAATAGACTAGACCAAGCTCTATACAAAGGTTGGAAATCCTCTTAGGATGTGTTTGATACAACATGTATTTGAAAAAGGAAAATATTTTTCAATTTCATGTGAAAAGGAAAAATTTTACTTGGAATGTGGAGGAAAATGTGCATCAAAAGGTTGCTCCTAGCAAACTTTTTGTATGGAAGATTTGTGTCATACACAATAATAGAAAAATTTGCATGGAAAACACATTTTTCATAGAAAACTTGTACAATTAAATGCACCCCTTACTTCTTTCCAGAGCAAGAGGTGAGTGTGGTGTTTCTGTCATGCGTTTTTGAATTTCAAACTTTACATTAATTACATCTAAATCCTCAACATTTATTTCTTGTACATTTTAGGCAGAAAATGGGGTGGAAAATATTTTTCACCCAAATTTTCTACTCCCTTCGTCTGAGAAAGATAGTCCGATATATTATTATTCTCTATCTTAAAAAGATAGTCCACTTATCATATCGAGCATGACTTTGGTTCTTTATTTTTATATACCTCTAATTCATGTACCATATTTATTCCACATCAATCACCTACAAGAAACCTCGATAAATTAATAACCTCGATTAAATAATAAAAATCTCCAATCCCAACTCGGGCATGTGTGCTAAATTAATAACCTCGCTAACTTTATAGGATAATAATTTTTTTTGGAAATCCTTAAGGCCCAACAAACATATAAATTAATAATTACTGAAATTCATTAAATTACATAACCATAACTCAAATTAACAAATATTCTTTTTTCCTCAATTTACCTCTTTTACAAAATATGCATCCAAAGTTTTTTTGCTTTTTCTTTGTTATCAATCCAATCTCAATTTCATCCCTAATTTTTTGCAATGCACATGTTACATTTGGCATATTTTCTTCATTCTGAATAAAGAAATTATTTAAAGTTACAATCGCTTGAAATGTCTTTTTTTACGCCATTGTGATAAAGCAGATAGAAGTTATATATTAGTAAAATTCTAATTGACTTTTCATGCTCCCTGTAAATAATAAATGACTTTGAAATATAATTATTTAAAATTTTCAATATATTGTTAAATGTTGGAACCAATATATTTTTATTATGCATGCTACATTCCAATAGTAAATTATACACAAGTTACAATAAAAACATAAAAATATTCAATAAATTAATAAATTATTAATTAATCGATAGATTATAAATTATTAATTAATCGATAAATTAATAACTTCGCTAAAATAATAATTTTGTTTGGTCCCAACAGTATTAATTTATCGAAGCTTTACTGTATACATTTAAAATAGTTTTAAATAATTAATGATACGTAAGGGTGTACATGGAAAAATATGGTAAGTTTTAATATTTCAACTTCATTAACTACTAATTTCTTAATTTGTGTGAAACTGACTAATTGACTATCTTTGTGAGACGAAGGACATATTTTCTAATAAAAGACCTTATTTTTCAGGGAAATCAATTATAAACTTAGACGAAAAAAGGGTGCACATTTCCTTGCAATCTAAGACATTGAAATTCTAATAGGGAGGGCGACAAGTATGGATGCCATTCATATTTCCACCGTTCAGTCAAACACACCCAAAAAGGAAAATAGTTAAAAAAAAATGAAGAAAGAAAAAGTTCCAAACACAAAGATTTTCTTTATAATTTCACTTTCTTAAGAAAACATTGTTCTTCTTCACTCACCGAAAAATTCTTCATCAAGGGTGTTAGACAACCCTTTAAAAATTTTTTTATTATTTTTTATTATTTTTTTATCCATTATTTCTTTACCCTAAATCAATCATATCCACATATCACATCACATCCACAAATTTCCATCATTCAACTCCACTCATTCTCTCCTCCTCTAGAGCATCTCCATTAGTAGTGGGTGTGGGATGAATGTTAAGGGATGATGTGGAGGAGAGAGATGGAGAGAAGATGATTATTTTAATGAAAAATAGAATAGAGGATGTGTAGTGAAAAAAAGAGGGAAATGTGAAAAAGTATGAGAGATGTAGAAACAAATTCAAAAATAATGATAAAATAATAATGGAAGATGTGGGGGTGGACTTCGACATGTAGAGGAGGCACGGGAATTCATGGTGAAAAAGTGGGGAAAAATAGAAAAAAAGTAGGGAAAGTGAGAAAAAGAGAGAAAAATATGGGACCCACAATTTTTTTTTTTGTGTCTATATCTCTCCGCCAACTGGGACGTCCAAGCCACGGTTGCAATGGAGATGCTCTTACATTAAAAACCTTTAAAAACCATTAAAAATTAACTCCTATCACCCTAATACTCAACCACCAGAGTCTCGGGGCTCCCGCTCCATGTAATTAGGGAAAAGTAACAAGCGGAATAATGTGCATCAAAAAGCTCTTAATCATGCATTATATACAATGGTATGGCCGGCGGATGCTCTTATCTACCCACCCGTTCCTGTACAGAAATCATATCCGGCCCTTGGCCACAAAGAAGGAAAGTTCTGGTCCTCATGACCGTGACTTTCCTCTGCCACCCACTTCGCCCCCGCCATCGTGGGGGCTATGTCTTAATCTTGAGGAAATTTTCAAGCACCCCGCGCGGGTGCTTGAAAATTTCCGGGCCACAAAGTATTGCCATATCCTACAGGGATTTGCAGAAAAAGCATTTATATATAGTCAGGGACAGTCATGTTCTTTATTGGGTCTGAGTTGAATTTTCAAAAATTTTCAAAAATCGGCTCCTTTATTTTTATTTTTTTCCGTAAAACTAATCTAAAACGACACACGAGATTAAACTAGCCATAATAAGAATTAGTTAAACACACAATAATGAGCCAACCAAAAATATAAAAAACTCAATCAGAATGCCAAAATTTGAATTTATCTATTGTCTTACTTAAAATAAAAGGGCATACCATTTATAATGAATTTTCAATTTGGGCCCTTTAATTTATTAACCAAAAAATTATACATTTGGGCCCCCAGGTATAACGACTGAAAATTGACCCCCCCGAAGGTCGAGCCTGAGTCGGCCCATTTACTTGACTCGAAGCAGGACCGCCTTTGTATATAGTCTCGCACAATAAATGAAATCACAAAATAATAATATTACTTACAATTCCGAAAGGAAGCTCCTCCACACTTGCAATATTGAGGAAACCAAAACATATTCTAGTCAACTTCAAACGAGGCCATGATAGAGACTCTTTTGCCAACTTCCTCCAATTGTTAATATTCTATTCAACATATTCTAACCTATACGTACTGGAAGTTACAAATGGATTGAAATACAGAGCCACCACCTTGTTCAAATGTGATGGCCTAATGTAGGGCTGAACAACCAAACCGTAAAACCGCAAATCCGAATCGAAACCGCTTTTTCGAATTCGTGGTTTGGATCCACGTGGATCCGGTCAACGATTTGGTTTTGAACCAAACCGAACCGCCGAAAAATGGTTTGGTTTAGGTTTGAAAATTTCAAAACCGTTTCAAACCGCCAAACCGTAAAAAAGAAAAAATAATAATAAAAAAATAAAAAAGAGCAAATTACACAAAAAGTCTTCAATTATACAATATACATTTCATTTTACATTTTAAGTACATGCACTTAGCCACTTACAATCCATGTATAACTGTCTATTAGTCCAAATTCCAATTACTTAAAAAAATGAAAAATTCAACGTCTTGCTTTGTAAGAGCAAGCCACGTCGTGAGGAATAAAAACAAAAAGAAGACCCGATCGGTTCCTCCCAAAACGAAAACGCAAGAACCGGAACGGATTTTACATTGTAAAAATCGGTTTTGGGCCTAATACCCAAGAATTGGCTGGGGCCGGTTCTCGGGTATTGGACCCAGAACCGGTTCTACCCGAGACTTGAAAAAAAAAATTGAACCGGTTCTCGGGTATTGGATCCAGTTAATTGCTTATTTTGCTTTATGTTTCCTAAACTGGAGTTTAAACCGAACCAAACCGAAAAAGTGGTTTGGTTTGGTTTCAGTTTGAAAAGTGAAGTGGTTTGGTTTGGTTTGAGATTTTTTCAATCCGCTTTAAGTGGTTTGGTTTGAAAATTTATCGGAAACCGCCCAAACCGAACCGTGTTCACCCCTAGCCTAATGTTATATATAAACAAGGAGAATAACATAATTTCAATTTCTGAACAACTGCTGCCACCACGAGTCCGCCCGTCTGACGCAGATGGAAACCGCTGGAATCTCAAGCGTTATTATTAATACATGTCATTATCTGAATCCAGCGAACGAAAAAGACAATAGAAATTTTATTTAATGTTTGAAATGCTGAATAGTTTACGATCCTCACTGGTAAAGTGTCTCGGCAACATTTACGATACATGTCACTAAGTTGCACAATCACCTTGTTAGTGTATGTGTATTTATGAGTATTTATGAGTTTTGATGTGAAATAGGAGAGAGAATGAGTGGAATTGAGTGGTTGAGATTTATGTAATATAGTGGGTCCCAGAAAATATGTGGATGTAATTGGTTTGATTTTTAATGTGAATGTGTTAAATGTGTAAAAATTTGTTAAAAGTTGTAAAAGAATCCCCTTCGTTCCTTCTTCACTGGAGTCTTCATTTCTCGCTTTCGCCGTGGGTACTTAGGGCATGCGATACAGACATCAGTGAATATTTCTTGGACTTAAATATGGGGGGAAATTGTAAAATTATAGCAGGAAAATCTTATTTTACTATGATAAAATAACACTTGCTTTTTATATATTTAGAATATAATAATATATAATCATGCATCTCTGTTCTAAAAGCATGGGCCATATTATAATGACACAGGAACGATCCGGTGCCAACGATGGCATAATTCTGATCATCGTTGGCGTATTTGAGGATTCGGTGTCGATTGAAATCGAGCCAGAGATCACGGAACATCGGCCAAGAATTTTGAAAATTTTCCGAGACCGTTGCGGCCCGTGGTGGCCGGTCAAAATTTTGGTCAATTTTGGCATAAAAATTAGGCAAAATTTGACCAAAACTTTGACCGCCACCACGCCACGGTCTCGCCGAAAATTTTCAAAATTGTTGGGCTCCTCGCCGTCTTGATTCCAGATCTCTGGACTTTCAATCAGACACCGAATCGAACCCCAAAATGCCCAACGATGGCACCATAATTAAGGTGCCATCGTTGGCACCATAATGACATCACTTTCATATTATGTTTTTGTCGCATGACGTGATTGATTACATACATGTTTGCGCCAACTAACTGTCATCTGGTTACAAATTATATTTCAATCATAGGAATTATGTCGATTTTGTTCTTTTAAAATGTTACAATACTGCACTTCTTCTATCATGCAACTCGAACAAAGTCAAGAGCGTAGTAAGTTAAATAATAAATTAATTTATTTTGTTTGTTAGGTGACACATAATCATTGTCGGTCAATTATATAATTTAGGCGCAATTAGCATGTTAACATTTCTTTCCTTTTTTTTTTTATTTTTTTAAAAGTAGCATGTTAACATTTAGATATATATTGTATTAATTAATGACAATTAGAATTGACACTCAACACCATCGCACTATTATTCCATTTAGTGATTTTAGAAAAATGTTTATAATTTAAAATACTTATAAATACTTATATATTTCTTCATTAATTACTCAATAAATAAGTAACATATGAAAATAATATTTAAAAATGACAATTTCAAATGTCCATCTAAAATTACTCGTTTGATTGCAAATTATATGTGTAAATGGAAATAGTAATTGCTCTTATACAATGTAATTAAATATCTAATACACCATTAACAGTTGCAAAGTACGGTTAAAATTAATATTAGATAAATATTGATTACGACTTGTTTAGTAAGTGTTTAAAGATATTCATAAATATTTTAAACTAAATGGTAAAACTGTAAACTAAAATCAGCAGTGAGCGCGGTGAAGTGCTTAGTACATATTAGATTAGATTTCATTTTGAATGACTGGTAAGAATGTAAGTGAAAGATTTAAAAATATGTTTTATTTAAATATAAACTAAACATATTTCCAAGCTACATTTTAGGTGAATTTGGTGCCACCCAATTAAACCACCAAATTCCAAGCACCAATTATATTTTAATAATTTATTTTTAGCGTTCGTTTGGTAAAATTATTTTTGCAATTCATTTTTATCACCTCATTTTTAACCACATATTATTAGGGTGATAGGATTGATTTTTTTTAATGATTTTTTAAGAATTTTTGTGTAAAAAAAGGATAGAGAATTAGTGGAATTGAATAGTAGAGATTTGTGCAGTATATGTAAGTCTTACCAGATATGTGGATGTGATTGATTTAATCAAAAGAAAGAATGGATAAAAATGAATTTTAAAAAATGGAAAAAAAATTTGTAAAAAAACAATCCTATCACTAGCTATATTATAGTAAAATTATAGTTTTCACGCTCACTTATAGATTTTTTGTTTTAAATAAATATGTTCTTTAGTATGTTAGATCACTAAATAATCGTTAATCAACCAACATAAAAAATAAACAAATTTATAAAAATGTTTAAATTTTATTTATAATAATTTTTTTAAAAAAATCTTAAATGACTATAATTATTAAGAATCTTATACAAGATATACCTCAAAAGATTTCACGCAATCCGGTAAATCTTAACAATCCCAAAATCGAATGTGCCAATTTTTAAGGGAAAAAGAATTAAAGCTTGTCTTGCATTGAGAAGTAGAAATGATTTTCGAAGGAAATTGAGTTGAAAAGAACACAAGCAATTGTAAAACATATTCATCAGGCATCTCCTATATTCAATCTTTTGCAAGGTAATCGCTCTTGTGTGGGAATGGTGTAGTGTTGAACACTGCCACTATCCATGACAAGAAGATGAAGATTAATTATAATCACGTTAATGCAGAAATTGATCTTCTTGCCTCATGAAGAATGAAAATCTGAAGTCGCTATCAAGACCAAGAAACCTTGCTGGCATTGAAGGTGGTGTAGTTTTCCAGCCTATCAAATCAGACAAAACAAGTTTTAATTTTACGTTTGAGCAGCTGAAATTATAATTACGACGCTTGTGTTTTGGTAAATTTTTATTTGATTAGAAGGCCCTTTTTACTTTGATAGTAAAAGCATAGATGTTGTCCCCGCTCGGGGATGGGTTTATCACTGCCCCCCACCGTGGGCCCCACCGCATTCAAGGAGACCTGTGATTGGTGCGGGGAAAAAAAAAATCCATTTGTGTGCGGATACTTTTCGTTGATAGTAATCGAAATATCAAAATGTGTATATAATAATAATGATTCCATCACTCCGATGTGAGTTTTAAAAAATTAGAATATCATGTCAAGTCGAATTGATATGTGTGATTTTTACACTACTTTAACATATTCTAATCTAATCTAGATAGCTATCTATCGATTATAGCTATCTAGATTAGATAGAATATAATAATATTTCATCATCCATCTCTTTTCTAAAAGCATGGTCGAATATAATGACCTCACTTTCATGTTATGTTTTTGTTGCATGACATGATTGATTACTACACGTTTGCGCCAACCAATTGTTATCTGGTTACAAATTATATTTCAATCATAGAAATTATGTTTATCTTTTGTTCTTTTAAAAGGCCACAGTACTGCACTTCAAGGGTGTTAGGATGTCATGCAATGTTTACAAGGTAAATAAAAAGATAAAGCGAAAACAAAAAACAACAGTTTTTGGAGCATGTACTTATTAGGTCTCTATTGTACTCACTCGAACAAAGTCAATACCATGTTAAGTTAAATAATATAAATTGATTTATCTTGTTTATTAGGTGACACATAATAGTCGTTAATCAATCAATTAAATAACTTAAATGCAATTAGCATGTTAACATTTACAGATATATATTATTATTTAGTGATGGTTAGAATTGACACTCAACGCCGCTGCATTATTACTTAATTTAATAATGTAGGACAAAATGGGATTGCTGAATAGATTGTATAACGAACAATACATAAAATATTATTATTCAATGATAAAAGAGAAACGAGAGATGCAAAATGGATAGTATCATTAACTAAGGCTTGCGTTTAACGAAAAATCCTTAAAGTGAATTCGCCCTTATCACGATCAGCAGCGTCAGCTCCCCATAATACAATGATTGAATCTACATCGCTGCAGACGAACTGAACAAGAGCTTGTGTTTTTGTTGTGTATTGAAATGCAAGGGAGCTATTGGATTTGAATGCTTGAATGACTTGCACTATTAGAACCAAGGTTCTAAAAAGTGTAAAGCGCGTCAAAGCGTCACCGGGACGCTTCGCGCTTTTTTCAGCTGAAGCGCGCTTTTTCGAGCTTTTTGACGCTTTTTCACACTTTTCTGCGCTTTTGGACAAAGCTTCTTACTCGCGCTTCGCGCTTTTTCACGCTTAAGCGCGCTTTTTCACGCTTAAGCACGCTTTATACGCGCTTTTCCATGCTTTTTAGAACACTGATTAGAACCAGCAATTAACTCTCAACGTCGAGTAGGAAAAAAATGCAAAACCATGATTTGCATTGTATGGCCAATTTTGGTGCGACATTTGTGTAGGCTAGTCGCTCTTGAATCCGAGAGTTTGTATGGAAAATCAATTGAAGATTTGCACCTCCTGCAAGTGCATATGCAACATTAGAGCCTCTAAGTAATAAGTAATTGCACATTGTAAATAGCCAAACATATTTATATTGGTCCACACTGTTATAAACTTCCTATGTAGGATAACATCCACTTAATGAGCTTCAATTTCCCATTCACACCATATATTTTCCAACAAATAATTCTTGAAAAACATTTATAACCTATTATTTAAAATACATATATATTTCCCCACTACCCAATGAACAACAAGTAACACATGAAAATACTACTAAAAAATGTCCGTCGGAATTACTTGATTGCTAAATTTGCAAATTATATTTATAAATAGAAATAGTAATTGTTGTTATAAAATACAGACTCGATAGTATCTAATACACGATTAACCGTTGCAAAGTAAGTGTTCTTGAAAAAAAAAGTTGCAAAGTACGGTTAAAATTAACATTAGATTTTGATTAAGATTTTTTTAATAAGTGCTTAAAGACATTCTTGAATGTTTTAAAATAAATGGTAAAAATGTAAACTACGATGGGCACGATAAAATAAATTAGAATATTTTAGTACATATTAGATTTCATTATTATTATTAAATGAATGGTAAGAATGTAAGAGAAAGATTTAAAAATATTTTTATTTAAACTATAAACTAAACATTTCGCCAAGCTACATTTTAGGTGAAGTTGTTGCCATCCAAACCACCAAATTCCCAGCACCAATTATATTTTAATAATTTCTTTTTAGTATTCATTTGGTAAAATTATTTTTGCAATACATTGTTAGTTCTCACGTCATTTTCAACCACATGCTATAGTAAAATTACAAATTTCACACATACGTATAGACTTTTTTTTTAATTTAACGACAGGTCATCTTTAAAAAAAGTCATCTTTTAATTCAAAAAGCCCTTTAACAAACAATGTTTTAGAACATGTTTGATATAATTCTTTTTTTATTTCAAAGTAAAACATGCAATTTTTTCACACTATTTTACACTACTTAGAAAATATGTTCTTTTATAGATTAGATCCCTAAATAATCAACAAAAAAAAAAAGAAAAATCTTATAAAAATGTTTACAATTTATTTATACGAATATATATATATATATATTGTAAATGAGGATATTTATTAAGAACCAATACGGGATATACTTCAAAAGATTTCATGCAATCTAGTAAATCTTAACAATCCCAAAATCACATGCCAATTTTTAAGGGGAAAAAAATTGAGGTGTCCATAAAAGTGAAGAAACAGAGGTGGGAACCTGACGCCATCGATCGAAAAGATTCGCATTTCACTCCAACCAAAATTCCAGCGTTAATGGGAGCGGGAAAACCATCGCCACCGCAGCAGCAGCCATCGCCACCGCCGCCGCCGGTGGAGGGCCAAAACCATTTCCCAGTTCTGAAACCCCCTCCTGGAGCCGTGTCCATGGGGACAAAGAAAAACAGGGATGTGGCTCCAACCCCAAAAGCTTCAAAGCCTTCTTGGTTCACTCCCGTGAGGTTATTTTATTTGTATCTGCAAATGTGTTTCTGTGTATGTGGTTATATTATAGGGTTCTTGATTATTTCAAGTTACTATAGTGCAATTAGTGGAAAAAGTTTCGGTCTTGAATATATTTACTACATGGGTGATAAAGAATTTGTGGGTTTTTTTACTAAGCTTCTGGGAAATTGATAGCGGGAAACGGGGATATTGATATATCAGAGGAAATTGTGTTTGGAAATGATTAAAGTTGATTATGATTGGAGATTGGTTTTTAAAGAATCTTGAAAATTAGGTGCACATTTATACGATCCTATTGTAGATTTTCAAAATGTGCTTGTTAAATCTGATGTCTGTTGTCTTGCATTAAATATTTGGCCTAATTAGACCATACTTTGCTTCTCTGGCAGGTTGCTCACTGTATTTTGTGTTATTAACATGCTAAATTATATTGACCGTGGAACAATAGCAAGCAATGGTGTTAATGGTAGCCGCAAGGTTTGCTCAGAGAATGGTCAATGCACGCCCGGTCATGGAATTCAGTAAGTTTACCCGACTTTGTTTTGGTAATGGAAAAGTTTACCCGACTGTGTTTTGGTAATGGAAATTTTCTTATGTAGTTCTTATGCCAAATAATACTGTCTTATATCTCCACAGAGCCTACTGCAAAAAGCACTTAAAATCTCTACAATCACAATAATGTTACCGAGTGGTAAAAAAGTTTTTGTTTAGACTAACTACCATATGAATAGGTCATCATATACCTTTCTGTGCAGGGGTACCTTCGATCTAAGTAACTTTAAGGACGGAGTTATATCATCTGCTTTCATGGTTGGACTCCTTGTGGCATCTCCAATCTTTGCAACTCTAACCAAGAGGTAATCTCCAAGTCAGTCTGGTGCAAGTAGTTGATTTGGTGCAATTAGGACATGCCACACCAATCAATCAGTTGATTCCCAAGTTGTAGCATGGTTTAGATCGTGCCAATTGGTGCAAACGGCTTGCACTGTGCACCAGATCGGGAGTAAGCTAATTATAGCTCATGTTCTTAAATGTTGTAGAGTAAACCCATGGAGGCTTATTGGAGTTGGTTTGTTAGTGTGGACTGCTGCTGTTGTTGGCTGTGGTGTTTCCCCAAACTTTTGGTTCATCGCAATTTGTCGCATGTTAGTAAAATTTTCTTAATTACTCACTCAACGTTATGCCGTACATGGTTTATTTTATTTTTTGTTTTTTATTTTTTTGGCTTCCTGTTTTTCAGGCTAGTGGGTGTCGGTGAGGCTTCTTTCATAAGCCTTGCAGCTCCGTTCATTGACGATAATGCCCCACCTGCTAAGGTCTGTTAAGACTTAAGATTATGATTCACCCTCTTTACTTATGACATTAACTTTTTTTTATCTGTATGTGGTTATTTTCACAAGCCTGGCTTGAAGTTATCTGAAATATACTCCCCTTTTTAACCCCTTAATTTGGGGCCCATAAATCTTTTGTCCCATTTTCCGCCCCTGATTATTGCATTTATTTTGGTTTTTCATTTTTCAGAAAACCTTGTGGCTTGGATTATTTTACATGTGTATACCGACTGGTATTGCAATTGGTTACGTCTTTGGTGGAGTGGTATGCATATTCTTATCAACTATTTGGGGTGCTTTAAAATTTTCAATGTTTTAAAATTTCAAAACTCCAACTCACTTGTGCTAAATATTCTTATTTCTTTCTTTGGTTGTAGGTCGGGAACTACAACTGGCGAGTAGCGTTTTGGGTGGAGGCTGCTCTTATGCTTCCTTTTGTTATATTAGGCTTCACAATGAAACCTTTGAAGTTGAAAGGTCTGTGTGAAAGATATTTCTTGCTTTGATCTCATTTTCATCCTTTGAACGTCTCTTAAATATTTCGTCCTACAGGTTTCTCTCATGTTGGATCTGAGAAAGCATCCCCATCTGCAGAAGGAAATGCTACTGCTAATCAAAGCTCAAAACCTATAAGGTGAGAGTTTATTTTATGATATTTGAGATTATAATCAGTTTAGTTCTCAGTTAATGTCTATATAACACGGTTTTCCTATTTTCTACGTCTGAGATTTTATGAGTCTGTATTCTTTCAGTTCAAAGGATGGAAGCGATTCATGGATCGTCATAAGATTTTTGAAGGATATGTCAGCTCTTTTAAGTAACATAGTTTTCGTCGTGAATGTTTTAGGTATTTTCTCACTCTGAAAAAACCTAAAATTCACATTTTGTTTTCATCCTATAATTATTATTGGAGGTGCCGATTTACTTACTGTCGCCTTTGCTTTTTTGCTTTTATTGAGTTTGTTTAGCTAATCTTAAAGGAGTAAAAGTTGCTCATAAGCTTCCCTTTTCCCAACATAATAATTTTGAAAAAAACATCTTTACTAGCTAAACCTATTTTCCTAGAAATCACAACAAAAATTAATGTTTCATCTTAACAAACATGCTTGTTAATTAAACTGCAGGATATATTGCATATAATTTCGTCGTAGGTGCATATTCCTATTGGGGACCAAAGGCGGGTTATAATATTTATAACATGGTAAGCTCACAAAGGCATTTGAGAAAAGTTTCAATGAAGTTGAATGCTTATGTAATCTAACCAAAATTGTTCGTCTACAGCAAAATGCAGATTACATTTTTGGAGGGATTACAGTAATTTGTGGAATAATTGGAACAATAGTAGGTGGCGTAGTCCTTGATAAAATGACTTCGACAATTAACAATGCTTTTAAGGTAAGCCTACGTACAATATACTTTCTCACAAAAATTTGGTTTAGTAGGATTCTTTTTGCAAACTTTAGGACATGTTTGGTCACGAATTTTCTAAATTACTTTTATCCATCTGAAAAAATTCACCCTAATATGGATTTCATGAACTTTGCTCTTGTGCAGCTTCTATCACTAACAACGCTATTTGGAGCTATATTTTGTTTCGGCGCATTTTGCTTCAAGAGCCTGATTGCTTATGTAATTGTTTTTGCAATAGGAGAACTGCTAATATTTGCCACCCAGGTAAACTTCCTCGTGAGTAATTGAGTATCAACATTTGGTCTATGAGTGTGTAAAAGATGATGTCGAAAAAATATGGACCAAACAAGCCCTTAGCTCGAAATTAGGCTTCTGCCATGGAATTTTTAGTTAAAGATTGCTAGAAGTTGAGCATTAATGTTTTGCTTATGCGTGTACAGGCCCCTGTAAATTTCGTTTGTCTACATTGTGTCACACCTAGTTTGCGACCACTATCCATGGCCATGTCTACTGTCTCCATTCACATTCTTGGTGATGTGCCTTCCTCTCCTCTTGTCGGGTTTATCCAGGTTTGCTTTGTTTCTGTAATTGATTAATGTGGAGAAATGATCTCTTACCCCATAGTGGTAGGATATCCTGTGCCCTTTGCCACATCATCATTTTAAGAAAATAAATGATTTGCACGTCGTTGATAAGCGTGGGTTATTCTACTCTGATAGAGATCATTATCCTTTTTCTGTCAGTGATTTAAGTACATTACTAGTCGAAAAATAGTTTGATGACATTTGTCTTCTCATCACAATGACTTTCTGCAGGATCATATTCACAATTGGAGGAAAACTGCTCTCATTCTAACATCCATTCTTTTCCTGGCTGCTGTTATATGGGCTATAGGTATCTTTTAGTATATGTTTGATAATCTTTTACTCACACATTTCCTCAGAGAACTAAGAATCGTAAGTTGAACTCTAAGACCTTTTATGTACTTTTGGCAGGAATTTTTCTGCATAGTGTAGATAGGTTTAATGAAGAAGAGAGTGAGGATCCAGATACTAAGATTGACAATGAAACACAGGAAGTGAAGAAGGCTGAAACAGCATAATTCACATGCGTATATGATGTAAAGTTTTTCTTTTGATGCCACTTCTGTGTGTAAATAATGTTAGCTAGGCGTTGCATTTGAAAGCATTTGCATTTATTCGATTAGTCTCCTGGGAAAGAAATGTAAAGATCCTAGCTTCATCTATTTTAATGCAAATTTTTCTTTTTCATTCAAAATCAAGTGTACATAAGAATTTCGACCAATAAATATCACTCAAACTCAAAGAATTGCATTTACACAAGTGAAAGCTCGCCAGCGGGGGTAGATCTTTTGACTAGTTTAGCCCACGACTTGTTGGTTTCAGTGATCACCTTAACCGCATAATCCTGTCATTGTTGTATGAATGAGTGTCTTTCTAGAGCGAAGTGTGAAATACTAATGTGACAAGTGAGACAAGTGATATAATTATCTCACATTATCGACTAAATGCAAACAGAAATGTTCAGCTAGAGTTGTACAAATACCTTGTTAGCTGGCTTGTTGTCAAGACCAAACTTGTTAGCAGGTTTCCCATCTGGAATTTTGTAGTCTCTAAACCAGTCCCTGATTGCAGTTAGGGTTCCCTGCAGAAAATAGTGTGATTTTTCACATCTGAACAAGACAAACAAGCTCAACAAGAGAAAGAAAGGATGAACACTCAACACATTCGTTGGGCAGGACATACCGGGAAATGCTTCTCAACATCACTAATGTCATTAACTAGAGAAGCTTTTGGATCATCCATTGAGATTGCAACGATTTTCCAATCTAGTTCACCCTCATCAATCATTGCCAAGGCAGCCAAAGGCTTGACTTTCAAAAGTTGCCCAAGCTTGGCTCGGGTTTCTCCAATCTCGACTACATCAACTACAAATGGAAGAGCCATAGATATATGAACTCCTATGCTTGTTTTATCTCCATTTCTCTATTTCCATTGGAGACAATTTAAAGAATATAACCAAGGATAGCCAAGAATGGTGACACTTACCAGGATCATTGTCTCCAAATGCCCCCTCAACTTCGGGGTTCACCAAAGAAGGGTCTTCCCATGTTTGTGGAAGCAATCCATAATTCCAATTAATGTTGTATCTGGAGAAGTAAGACAAAATGGCTCAGGAAAGAAAATTAAATATCAGATAACTACGAAATAAAGTAGTTTATAGGCCAATATAATGCAGAATTAACTCGACATTCAAAGAGCTCACATAAAGGTTGAATCAGAAAATAACTTACAACACAACTTAGATACTTCAATAGACTAGTGATAAGAGAGGTAAAACAATGAAACAGGATAATCTTACGGGTAATATCGAAGTTTTCCCTTCTTGGTGTCTTGTTTAATGGGAGTAAATGGCTCATCCGTGGCAACCTCCATCTTTGCACTAGATTCTTTAGGAATTTCAACAACGAAGTTGAATACACCATCATCCACTTGCAGTGGTACATCATGCCAAGGGGAAATCTGCATAGCTTTAAGAAGTTCTTAGTAAATAAGGGCTTGCTCGACAAAGCCTAAAACTTGATCACTTTACTTGCTTTCATTTTCAACTATACATTCTTCTAACAAAATATTATTTTCCACACTCTTCCCAAAAGATCAACTTTCTGCTCATAGAAGCTTTAATGAACAAGTTCTAAGTACTAACAGGAATAGCAGTTATCTTTACTGGTGAAAGAAATTGAAGTTGCTTCTTTTGGTGTAAAAGATTCATAAAGCACACTTTTTACTTTTGTTGCATGGAATTTATTTGAAATGACTTTTGCATTTTTCAAGCTTAATCATACATGTTTATCTGCCAAGGGAGAAATCAAATTAAAAAAATGAGACTTAAGAAAGTTTCAAAATGTGGCATTTCCTCAATCCTCAATTCCTCACTAAATATGCCATCTCAAAACACAATAGATTATTTTTTCCCCAAAACTAGCACCAAAATTCATGCTTAAAACCGTTTCATCTTTAAAATCAGCGGGTAGAAAACAGTCGACGCGAAAACGAATTGATTGGAGAAGATAAACAGACCTTTTTGCCAGAATTGTCGAGAAAGAAGACACGATAATCGAGGGTTTCGGGCTGTCCTTCTTCCTTGATCTGGAATTGGGGATTGTAGATAGCATTGCAAGTGACGAGCCTTCTCCTGTGGACCAAGAGCGAGCTGCTTTTGGAGCAAAGGCTTACGCTTTGAGTTTTCCCCCTCAACGGGGACTTGCGGAGTAAACTGGTGGTGATAGAGGAAGCTATAACTCTTGTGGCCACCATTTTCGTTGCTCGGAGAGAACTGAATAGCAATGTATGCCGTTCGAGTTGAACTACACGCCACACAATTGACAATGCCCCAATTGGTGGTATTTAACCATGAATTAGGCATGGGTTCAGAAAATAATTATTAATAATTAATTAATGCCGCTTTTCTTGCAGCGCCTTTCTGCAATGAATTGATAACGTCGTTTTGGTCCGAGACTTGCGTCACACTATAGTGGTAGAATTTTGATCCGGCAAAAATTCAAAACTTGAAATTTCTGCTAAAATTGAAAAGATTTTTTTTTTTCTTTTTCTTGAGAAAACATTTTGTGCGGAGGGGAGACATGCGCATTAATAACAATTGGTTTAAAAGGTTTTCAATATAAATTTATTACATCACTTATTATTGTCATTCGCATTTTGAAATATTTATCACTATTTAAATTAAAATTTAAATTTTTAACAAAATAAAAATTTATCCGCACGCAAACTAATTGCCTTATGGTTTTCCTGTTTTGTTGGACTCTTTGAATTTAAAGATACTCTCTGTTTCAAACAAAATATTCTTTAAAGATGAAGATTTAAAATACATCTATAAATCAAGAAATCAAAGTAGATCATATTATTATTCTTCTTTTTCAATTTGAAAAGAAAATAACTACAATAAACAAGAGGGTCATATACACCCTTGTAACATGTACATGAACCAATGGATCCCCATAAGTTTTACAAGCCTGAAGGACCTCAAAAGAAGCATATATAGTGAAAAACGGAAATGTTCACCTCCCCACTGTGGGGAGGTTATCCTCCCCACAATGAGGAGGTGTCACCTTTTAATTGGTGGGGAGGATGACCCCACCCGGCCCCCCACCAATCAGGGGGGGACACCTCCTCATTGTGGGGAGGATAACCTCCCCACAGTGGGGAGGTGAACATCACTGATAGTAAAACGGAAATACACATTTTCAGGACTCCAAAACATGCCGGCCAGAGTCGAGATAGGAATGGACAGCTATCGAGTGCTGTACAATCCTCCTCACCAAACATGTCCTAAACGGACAACTTTGTCAACTTTTCTGAATGCCACTAGGCCATGTCTGATTCTTCACAGGTTTTAGAATATCATCAACCTCTTTAAGAGTTTCCTCGTCCTTTCCATTACTAGCAAGTTCTACTGCAGCAGCTACATTTTCTTCAACCTGATTATTGAAAGGGTCAGTAAAAATCTAATCTTTTTTTATAAACATTCAAGAAAATGTAGAACGACGATTGGAAGTATGAGTATGCTTAGTGCCAAAGGACGCCAAAAGTAATTTTAGATCAATAAAACTAAATTTTTTAAATTACTTCCCAGTCTCTGTAAATAGAGAGAGTTTAGGAAGCTTTTTTTTCTTTTCCTTTCTTTTTTTGAGTTTAGGAAGCTATTTAGTTTACTATTTTCTATAGATGGAAAAGAAGAAACTTCGACCTGTTGGACTGAGTTCATCCCGACCAAAATTGTAGAGATCTCTTTATTCGATAAGCTGTATTGCATGGCTAACTTCGATATGCTTTTGCCCTTCTCTTTGCAATAAGCAGCAGCTGATTTACATGCAGCCTGAGGAAAACGACAGTGGAAACAGGAAGCATTGAGTAATACTAACTGTATATAATGTCCAGTATACACAATAAGTAGCTTTTCCAAATTAAAAGTAAGAAAAAGTGTTACTTATCCAAACACGCTTGCTAACTATAAAACTGCGCTATAATTAACTTCTTTCAGTCAAAGTCAAACATCACTGTGCACATATTTCATGTGTTGCAACATTATTCAACCTAAAAGGTCAGTTGTAGCAAAATAAATCTTTACTTGAAACATGCTAACTTTCCTTATTCTTAAGATTAGCCATACGCGGTCTATGGTACAACCATCTAGCAACAAGATTAACCAAGACAGAGGTGCAAGAATTATACTGAAAGTAGAAGTGACAAACACCTTGAGTTCTGGGGAAGCAGGGTGCCACTCAGGAGGGCCACTTTCTGTGAGAAGGCCCATCGCTAGTGGGGAAGCACTGATTACACCAACACCCTTGCTCTTCAAGTAAGGCAATAGATCCTCTAAAGTTGAATCATTCACACTGTAGTGACAATATGACAGGATTACATCAACTGTACGAGGTGGTACCCTATCCAGCACATAAGTGAAAATCTCCAATGGAAGCCCAGTTATTCCAATGAATCTGATCTTCCCAGCTTCCTTTAGTTTAAGAAGTGCAGGTATCGTCTCGTTTACAATCTGTAACAAACAAAGCAAAATCAATTGACATGTTGCTTAGAAATGGGATTTTAGTTGAAGCAAAACAGGATATGGGATTCAAGAATAACATGGACTTAAGAACGGTAAATTTGATTTTTGGGTCACAATCCCAACTCAAAAGATCAGGGAGGATTTCCAGGCAGCCAAGCGATAAGATTCATATACAAATCTCAGTGCATAAATACCCTCCCTCCCCACCTAGCCACAGAGCTAACTCAAGCCGTAAAGCAGAAACAGTAAGGGGTATAAAAGACTAAGAGCTTGCCGGGTAAAGCTTAAACTGGAAGCAAAATGACTTTTGGAGGGAATGTGTAGTTAAAAGTAAGAAACATTAAAAATAAAATTTTCTTGAATAGTGTGTATTGAAAACGAAAGTGAGAGAAGTGATTAAAATTTAAAAATTTACCAAACAAACTCTAAGTAGCTCCAGAAGACGCTCATAAAGCATAGTATAAAACAAATGCATGTGAGAAGCTATAGCAAGATAGAACATATTTCATCACCCAAAAGGCATACATGTTTTTGGTCTGCCAAAATAAAGGGAACAAATGAGTAATGTTATCTACTACAAGGATGCCTAAGATTGGAAAGTCTAACTCATGAAATCTTATTTGAATATCAGCTTAAGATACTTGCATTCATCTAGAAAGGAAATCAAAACGAAGGAAAGATTGCAATAGGGATTAGGACCTGATCAAGTGAACCGAATTCTATATCATGACATTGCAAGATATCAACATAATCAAGCTGCAACCTTTCCAAGCTCTCATCAATACTCCTCGTCACTCTCTCAGCGCTAAAATCAAAGCCATCTATGTACCTTCCACACTTTGTAGACACAATATACTCATTCCTAGGCACTTCCAGAGCTTTCAATGTAATACCTAGCACTTTCTCCGACAATGTTCCTCCATAGTACCTAAAGTCAAATCCACACAACAAAAGTCAAGATCCCAAAACTCAAGCCATCAGAAATCAAATTCAAGATCAATAGTAGATCAACTCCATTACCAAACCAAAAAATCTGAAATAGCTCATGAATTTTGACGATAAGAAATAATTTGGCACCACAATCGAAGGTTAATGTGCCACGATGCAGTTGAACACAATTGAGACAAAAAAGCATAAGGAAATAATTGATTACGGGGAGGTGTCGAAGAAGTTGATTCCAAGGCGGAATGCTCGGCGGACGGTGGCAATGGCGTCAGATTCCGATACGGGACCGAAGACATTGCCGAGAGGCGAGGCGCCGAATCCAACACAGCTGAGCTTCAGACCAGTGTTACCTAGAGGTCGGAGTTCTAGTGGAACTGGATTTGCAGCAGCCATTTTTATTACAGTAGAGAATTTTGGATCAGTTCAGTGAAATTGTGAAGGCATGCGGAGGGGAGAGCCTAATCATGGTACTGGGACAGTAATGTGGAAAATGAATTTTCAGGGAGTTGATTGCAAATGAGAGTAAAATAAAGGGATTCCGCACCGAAATAATCGGTTGTTGACCACGGCTTGGGCCCAATTATCCGGCACACTTTTGAACGGCCCAAGGTATTGCCCCGTAAATCTGGGCCTAACAAAGTGGGCAGCATCCTATTAGGCGTGCCAGCCATGCCATGCAACGTTGGATTACTCATCTATTTTGAACACAATTTATTCAAAAACATATTTTTCTTGACATTATTTTTAACTATTCATCACATTGATTTAATAATTTTTATATATTTTTAAAATTTTTTTAAACATTGATTTGAGATTGTTTGATGTAATTTATTCAAAAATTTATTTTTCTCGATAATTATTTTCAACTATTTATTACATTGACTTGATTCGTGTTAAATTTTTTTTTTTCTTAAAATGAAAAAACAAATTAGGTTCCATTTTATGATTTCTTCTACAAGAATCCAATTCATAATACTCATCCAACTATAAAATTATAACTGATTACTCACTCAATTTTAAAACATAACTAAATGCTCACCGAACTTTGATTACTCTCAAACATTAAGTATCTATTAACCCCAAATTTAAATATACTACCCATTGAACCGTCATGGCTGATGATACCCTAGAAGAATCAATATTTAGACAAATTATTTGCATTAAAATTCACTAACAATAAACAAACAACTAAATAATCCACCAAGAAAATGATATTTTTGTATTTCATGTTTGAATGTAACAGTCGTGTTTTCTATGGTTTATGTAGTTGTTTATTTGATGTGAGTGAATTCTCATTTCAGTAGTTACTAGTTAATCCGTTGAATCCTTATTAAATATTGTAAATCACGTAGAGATAATTAATTAATATGTTTAAATATGAGATTATCGAATGAAATGATTGATTATTGATATTAAACAAAATTCAATAAATTTTATCATTACATTTCAGAATTGAATAAGTAATTATTACATCTTAAAATGGTGACTATATATAAATTTCACCTCGTTGAGCAAGTGTTTGTTTCTATTTTTTTAATTTAAAAATTATTTATTATTAAAAGTCAAAGTCTAATATCAATATCAATCATACATTTCATATTATCACTCATTATTATATATCCACACATCTCGTGGTTCCCATTACTATACTCTATTTTTAATAAAATTTTAGATAAAAATAAATACACACGAACACACGGTGAATTTTTTGTCAGCCCTATAGAAAGCTGATCCGACTATGCATGCATTCTTTGACGGCAATGTTCACTTGAAAAGTCTAATTTTGACGATTGAGTGGACATCTGTTAGGGACTGATGACTGTTATGATTATGTGCTTTGTTTTATTTGGTTATTTAATTCCATGCCATAAAAATCAATGAATTATTGCATACAAAGTTCCACAAGAGTTCTTCTAATTCTCACTAATCATCAACAAAATAAAGAAGACTCTGAATTTATCATTCATTGCGGAGGAGAAAGTCGGAAGAATCAACTAAGAAACAGAGGAGTTGGGCGGTGGCGGCGGTGAGATAAGAGTCGTGTAGAAGTGTTGAAGTGGCATTTTGAATTTCTCCGGTCTACTTAGGCGGCCATTTGTCACTGCATTCTTCACTACACGACATGGCTCCTTTATTTATCACTGCCAAACTGAAGTAGCATTTGTTTGACAATTTCAAGAGCGGTTCCTTTCATTATTGTCCAATTTTTGTTTAAAAAAAAAAACACAGGTTTAAAAGAAATGAAAATATTGCAATATTGTATAAAAATAATTTTTGAATTAAATTTTAGCGTGTATTTTGTCAAATTTTTATTTGATTAAAAGATTTAGTAAGTTAAAAATATCGAATCTTAATATATAATCATATTCCTGGAAATTATTATCCGTATTTAATATTTAGGCCTTACTATGTAAATGAACCCCAATTGCATGTCAAAATGCTCGTCTAGACGTTAGGATTAGTTACTATCTATTGCTCTACATATAAGCTTCAACTAATACAATTATGCGCATTTAATCTCCTACAAGTTTGATTCTCACTTTGATGTTTAATTACATTTGACATTAGGTTTTTACAAATTACTATAAATAAATATTTTTAGTTTGTTTGCACATTTTTACAGAATTAATAAATCTCTTTATGAATAAGTGATAAACAAGCTTTGATCCTGTACTCAACTTGAGAGTGCTAGAAATATATAAAAAATTAATACTGTATTTTTTTTTTTTTGATTTAGGGAAGGGACATGAGTGAGAATCTAACACAGGAGGCGCCCGTAATTTGGCTGAGAGGTACCACTGCGCCAACCCAGCGATCTCAATACTGCATTATCATTAATTAAACAATAAAATGGGATGAAAGAGAGATTATAAGAAAGACAATGGTGTATGACAAAATTAGGAAAATATGTTTTAAAGCAACTTGATAGCTTTGCAGCCTCAACGCCCAGCCAACAAATCGTGTTGAGATTCTAGATTCCAATCATTTGAGTACCTAAATTGTCACATGATTTAACATTGGGTTTTTAGTACTCGTTAAGTGATAGTTTTAAAATTGCAGTTGAAAATGAAAAAATAAAAAAAAATTAAAAGAAAAAAACAAGCTTATTAATTAGTTAATGTTCAAGCATTTTTTTGTTTAAAAATATATAAAATCAGCGCCAAAAAAAAAATGGTGTTGTACTTTTGAGTTATATAAAATAGCGGTGAAAAAATCAGTACCGAATATTTAAGTATTTTGATTTCAGCACAACTCATCAAATAACCTTTATATCATCATCGAGGAGATTTATTTATTTATTTATTTGGTTAAAAAAAACTATAAACTCACTCAAACAAATTCTAAATTAATTTTAGATTATTAATTGATTTATTTATTATACTTTAGAAAGTGTACAGAAATTTGGGCTGGTTGGCAAATGTGAACGTTGAATATATGAAGCGAAATTGCCCGAAGCAACCCTCGTGCTACATGTTCATACTCACTTTTATTTTTCTCATTTTCACACACTACCAAAATTCCCATGCACATACCAAACGTCATCCCAATTCCTCCGCCCGCCGGAATGTCAAATTTTCCAACTTTCCGGCACCGGAATTTCCTCAGTATTCTCACTTTCATTTTCCTTCTCCTTTTCACTTGCTTCTCCAAAGCAGACGAACTTGACGCCCTTCTGCAATTCAAAGCCACTCTGCAAAACTCAAATTCAAATGTTTTTGCTACATGGAGAAGAGAGAACACTGTATGCAATTTCACAGGCATAGTTTGTGATTCTAACCAGAACGTGAAAGAGATCAATCTAGCAGGACAGGGATTATCTGGAAATGTCTCTTTTGATTCGATTTGCTCACTGGTATCACTTCAGAAACTATCGCTCGGATCAAATTTCTTGTACGGTAGAATTAGTGATCATTTTTCGAACTGTACGAGGCTTGAGTATTTGGATTTGGGGATGAATAATTTTTCCGGTGAAGTTCCAGATTTTTCCTCTTTATCGCAGTTGAAGCTGTTGAATTTGAATGCAAGTGGAGTTTCTGGTAAATTTCCATGGAAATCACTGGAAAATCTTACCGGTTTAACATCCTTGAGTTTAGGAGATAACCTGTTTGATAAAAGTCCTTTTCCTTTGGAAGTACTGAAGCTCGAGAAATTGCAATTGCTTTACCTCTCAAATTGCAGCATTGAAGGACAAATTCCAGAGGGAATTGGAAATCTCACACTGCTTGAAAATCTGGAGCTTTCGTGTAATCTTCTGTTTGGCAAAATCCCAGATGGAATCACTAAATTGACTAAGCTTTACCAGCTGGAGCTTTATGCCAATGGCCTAACTGGAAAATTTCCAGAGGGATTTCGGAATCTCACCAGCCTTGTTAACTTGGATGTTTCTACGAACAAGCTTGAAGGTGACATTTCAGAGCTCAAATTCTTACCTCAAATCAAATCCTTGCAGCTTTTCGAGAACCAATTCTCCGGTGAAATTCCAGTCGAACTTGGAGATTTCAAGTTCCTCGAAGAACTCTCAATATACAGAAACAGATTTACCGGCCCTCTTCCACCGAAGATTGGTTCTTGGGCAGAGTTCCAATTCATCGACGTTTCTGAAAATTTGTTGACTGGCTCTATCCCACCTGATATGTGCAAGAAAGGAAAATTGGAAGAAATTTTAGTTCTTCAAAACAAATTTTCTGGCCTAATACCTGAAACATATGCTAATTGTTTGTCCTTGACTCGTTTAAGGATGAATAACAATTCGCTTTCGGGTATAGTTCCAAAAGGAATTTGGAGTTTGCCAAATTTGATCATCATTGATCTCACTTTTAATCAACTTGAAGGTCCAGTGACATCCAATATTGGTGAAGCAAAGGCTTTAGCACAGTTATGTTTAGCCAACAATAAGTTCTCCGGCGAACTGCCTGATAACATATCAGAAGCTTCTTCATTGGTGGCGATTGATCTCAGTTCGAATCAGTTTAGTGGCAATCTTCCAGCGAATCTTGGAGAATTGAAGAAACTCAACGGTCTTCACTGTGAGTATAATTTCTTCTCTGGGAGTATACCAGAGTCAATAGGCTCATGTGTTTCCCTAAATGCGATTAATTTAGCAAGCAATTCACTTACCAGTGAAATCCCAGCAAGCCTTGGATCACTCCCAAGTTTGAACGCCCTAAACTTATCTGGTAACAAACTTTCTGGTGAAATTCCCGCACATCTATCGTCGTTAAAGTTAAGCCTTCTTGATTTATCGAATAATAGGTTGTTTGGTCGCATTCCCGACTCATTAGCAATAAGCGTGTTCAACAGCAGTTTTGATGGAAATCCTGGGCTTTGTAGTTGGAATATGAAAAATGTGAAGCCATGTTCGCCAAATTCTGGCTCGTCTAGAGAATCAAGGACATTTATCTTTTGCTTCACAGCTGGTGCAATTATTCTAATCTTCTCACTTGCATGTTTCATATACATGAAATTCTGGTACAACAATCAGAATACTTCAATGAATCGACGTGACTCTTGGGATATGAAACACTATCGCGCATTGAGCTTTAGTGAAGAAGAAATACTAAGGGGACTCAAGACAGAAAACGTGATTGGCAAAGGTGGAAGTGGGAACGTGTACAAGGTTGTCCTGCATAGTGGGAAACAATTAGCAGTAAAACATATTTGGAAGTCTGCATATGGTTATGGGATGAGCTTTAGGAGCAGCTCGGGTATGCTGGAAAGAGGGAAGGCCTATTCACCCGAGTATGAAGCTGAAGTGACCACATTAAGCTCTGTTAGGCACGTGAATGTTGTGAAATTATACTGCAGCATCATGAGCGAGGATTCTTATCTGCTCGTTTATGAATTCTTGCCTAATGGGAGCTTGTGGGACAGATTGCATGGGAGTCAAAAGATTAAGATGGATTGGATCGTGAGATATCAAATTGCGCTTGGTGCAGCCAAGGGGCTTGAGTATCTCCACCATGGCTATGACAGGCCCGTTATACACCGTGATGTGAAATCAAGCAACATTTTGTTGGACGACCAAATGAAGCCAAGAATTGCAGATTTCGGGCTTGCTAAGATCTTGCAGGTTGATGCTGCGAGGAACTCGACCAATGTCATAGCAGGAACACTAGGCTACATTGCTCCAGGTAAAGAAAATTTCTTCGAATTTCAGTGATGATCATTCTAAAATGTAAACTGTTTGCTTCTGAGTTGTAAGTGGACCACAACCTACTTAGACCTTAGCTTCAATGAGACCCTGTATCTTTCAGTTACTTTTCAACCATACATTCTCCAGAAAAGAAAAGACTCACTGATCATTTTCAATGATAATCATTTTGAACCGTAAATGAAACTCACTATTTTTCAGGTACTTTTCCATCATATATTCTCCAAAAAAGAGTCTTTATTTTTCTTTAGAAAAGAAATCTATACTAGCCAAGCGCTAAAGCTCTTCTTTCTAATATTCACACTAGTGTTTTGAAATGCAGAGTATGCATATACATCTAAGGTGAATGAAAAGAGCGATGTTTATAGCTTTGGGGTAGTTCTGATGGAGTTGGTAACTGGGAGAAGGGCAGTTGAGCCTAGTTTTGGGGAAAACAAAGACATCGTGCAGTGGGTCTGCAGCACGATGAGAAGCCAGAATAGCTTGATTAACTTAGTGGACTCTAGCATTTCTGAGGAATTGAGAGAAGAAGCTGTATTGGTGTTGAGAATTGCAATTCATTGCACTGCTAGAGTTCCAGCATTGAGACCTAACATGAGAATGGTTGTGCAAATGCTGGAAGAGGTCGAGCCGTGTAAGCTAACGGGCATAGTTGTGGACAAAGAGGCGGATAATGGTAACAAGATTTAAGCCTCATTTTCTTCATTAATCTTATCCAGCAGTATTAGTGTATAACAACAGTGGACAAGCTATCATTGTTGCAGAATCTTAACGTGTTTCGATTTGAAATCATGAGCCAAATCGTGGTTGTTGGTGTAAGTGTATTGAAGGGAGGCTCGGGCTCCTATGATATAGCTAAAGAGCTTTGAGAATGTAGAAGGGATAAAGCAGATCATTCTTCTCGCAGGAGGATTTTGATGAAAATATTGGAAACTGGAGAGCTTGATACTCCAAGTGGGAACAGTACTTGTATATTTCTTTTTTTATACTGCATAAATAAGTTGTTATCATGTATTCTTATTTACCGTGTGTGGGAGACCCCTTTGTTCAGGTGCCCGTTGCGGGCACCTTCCCAATAGAGAGGCCCCCCCCCCCCCCCCCAAAATTTTGTTTGGGGGGGGCCCCTCTCTATCGGGCCCGCAACGGGCACGTGAACAAAACCCGTGTGAGAGATTAATACTACTTATTGTTTATGTGATCAAGCTTTTGTAGAGGCATCGAGAATCTAACAATAAAAGAGCCATTTTAAAAAATCGCTTGTGCTCTCCTACACACTAGTGTGTAGGAGAGCTGTGTAGGAGAGCGTGTACATTCCATAACGTGGCGCCCTGTGAGGGCGCCACGTCATCTAAAATTTTTTTTTTTATTTTTTTGGAATCTATAATAAGTGAGATGAATAATACATTATTGCCCCCTGATGGCGGGGGGCTTATATGTCCCGCACGAATTTTTAAACGCGAGTGTGCATGGCTTCTCCTACACACACTAGTGTGTGTAAGCAAAACTGTTTAAAAAATAGTAGGTTTTTCTCAAAAAAAAAACTGTAATTATCATGTAAGATGGTGGACAGATCGTACATAAGAGATTAATTATACTTATTGTTTATGTGACCAAGTTTTTGTAGAAAGGTAACGAGAGGAAAAAAAAAAAAATTGGGACCCATTTTGAGGAGTAGTAGGTGTTTCTTGAAAAATTCGTAATTATGGCCCTTTTCCGTAAACTAATATTCACGTTCTTTGGGCAAATGTGCATCTCTCTTGGATGGTAAAGATCTAGTGTTTGTTTGATAAATTTTTATGAACAATAATTTTCTCTTGCACTGATTCTCGCTCATAAAGACTTAAAAATTAGGGAAAAAAAAAAAAAAGAATGCCGTTCTTCAGGTTTTCGCAACCTTCCTTATTTTAACCATGCATTCTTTCAAAAAATTCCTTTTCAAACAAGCTCTAAGCCTATTTATTTATTTTTTTATAAAGTATAATGTACAATCCAACGGTATGAAAACACATATGAATATTTTCCTATTAAAGCTAGAACCCAATAAACCTCTTATTAGGATAATTGAATCCCCTACCAGGATAAGTAAATCTCTAACGAGGATAGTACGAACTCTTCACGGGATAGTATAAACCCTTCATTGGGATATTATAAACTCCCTACCAGGGGTAGTGAGATTTCCCTTACAAGGAATCGAACCTGAGGCCTAGGCGAGCTAGGTCTCAGAGCTTCAGCTTGACCCCCCAAACCAATGGGTCATGCCGAATTGGCGCTACAAGCCCTATTTTAACCATGTATTTGTCATTGATTGCATATTAATATAAAAAATCGTAGAACCAAGAGCACCTCTAGCTAATATGTGAATTGAGAAACTATATATACAAACAAATTCACGTATGGCACAAACACACTTTTCGGCTGAGCAATGCAAAAAATGTGGATAATGTAAACATGAGTGACAAGGAATAAATATAGATAATGTGAAACTCAATGTTTATTTCTAAATGTGATCGTGAAGTTAACTATTTTTCAACTTAAAAGAAATAATTTCAACAAAATAAAAATTTACACAAAGAGGCCACTAACATTATCAAAATGTTTCAGGACGTGATCATCTACAATTTTAGAAGTCCCCAAATCTACCTTTACAAAGTCATGAGCTCGAACGAGTTAATGTTGGCTGATATGTTCATCCATCCCGTGGCCTCAAAGGTGGAGCCACAACCACATGGGACTACAGGTGGCGATTCTGGTGTATATATGCTACCGCAACATTTTTAAATTTATTGAACTATATATCTAATTTTTTTAAAATTTTGGTTTCATACAAGTAACTCTACATGAATCTCTCGTGGAATATTTTTGTCCCTCTTACTAAATTAAATAAATTATCTGAAAGGGTGTTAGTGTATATGTAAAAATAAATTTTTATGTGTTTTTATGTGATATAAGAGAAAGAATGAGTGGAGTTGAATGGTGGAGATTTGTGTAGTACATGTAGGTCATACGAGATATGTGAATGTGAAATAGGAGAGAGAATTAATGGGATTAAAAAAAATGTGTAAAAATATGTAAAAATACGTTAAAAACACGCTTTTATCACTACATGCATAGTTGCATGTGCCAGACCAAGGCTTGTTATTGTTAAGGTCAACATATGAAGGCATATAAATGGCGGCCACCAACTACCTCAAAGCGATTGTATTAATTTCTTCGCCTCTCATGTCACGCCATCTCCCATGCAGCAAAATATTCGTCTTGTTTCCGGGTGTCTTTATAAACATAAGCCTTTGGGTGATTTTCTCTCTTAGAATTTCGTTTTGAAATCAAAATTTTGTTGGATTCATTCTGACGAGGCGCTCAAGCACTTTGGAAAAAATTTTGGATACCGTGGTGGCCCGTGGTGACCGGTCAAAGATCGGTCAAAGTTTTTGGTAAAATTTTGGCCAAAAACTTTGACCGATCTTTGATCGGTCACTATGGGCCGCCACGGTGTCCAAAATATTTTTTCCAAATTGCTGGAGTTCCGTCTCATCGTGATGAATCCAATAAAATTTTCGAATTTCAAAACTAATCAACGAGAAGAAAATCACTCAGGTGTCTTGTAAGCGACACCCAAGACCTAACGATGCTGCTCCCATGCAACCCCCAACTCCCTATTTTCTTCTAAGGAAAGAGGAAGATGCAATGTAAGTCATAGGTCGGGTCCCCCTTTTTTTCTATTTTCTTTTATTTTTCTATTTTTTAATCATTTTTCCTCTCAATTATTTCACTTTTTCTTTATAGATTCCCGTATCACATCTAGAAATGAACGTCTGTCTAAAATTATTTTACTAATATTGTATTATTATTTTTGAATTATTTCTATCTCTTTCTTCTTTTTCACTTTTCTCTCTCTTTTTTGCGTACACTTCTTTCTATTTATTTTCAAATAAAATAATCATCTTTTTTCTATCTCTCTCCTCCACATCATTTCCATAATTTACATCCCCATTGGAAATCACACGAATGTCGCTTGCGTCATTAAAATTCTTCCAAGTGGGATATCATTGAAAACGTCATAACTCTAACTTACTTGAATACGAAACAAGAATCAAAGGTATACAAGTTTTCATTTTTCCTGTCAACATAATCATTTTCGATACTCTATGAGCGATGATAAGCTTTGTAATTAACAATCTGTTTTATAGAATATGCTGACGTTATTTATGAACTAGATCGGTCTGGAAAAATTAATTCGAATATGATATTTGATGAGTCATATTTCCACTGTTTTGTTCGGATCCTCACAGTGGAGACGTGTCCCCCCTGATTGGTGCCCCACCAATCAGGGGGACACCTCCCCACTGCGGATCATTGCTACATATTTCCAATAGTTAATATTGGATGCCATCTTGTACATTATTTGGCCTGTCCATAGGCCCATATTCAATTAAATGTATTGAAGATTCATCTGTCTAAGTGTAGGAAAAAAAAAAGAAAAAATGAAAAGGAGGAGAGAGATAGAAATAAATTCAAAAATAATAATAAAATAATAGTAGATGATGTCTAAATTTAGAAAGAGTGTGGGAAATGATGATGAAAAAGTGATGAAAAGTGGAATAAATGAGTGAAAAGTGATTTAAAAAATTAGAAAATTTAAAGAAATTTGAAGAAGCATGGACCAAGTACAAAAAATCTATACTTCTCTCTAAAATTTATGTACAATTTCTTGATCACTTAAACATCAATAATTAGTATCACGTTAGAGTAAGTGGAATCCCATCGCATTCATTACATAACTGGATTTTAGTGTTTAATCGAGCCAGAGTCATCAAAATTTAATTTGTGACGGATCAAAAATTCAAGCAAGCTATTGAAGAATTTAAGATTAATATTCTCAAACCAACTATAATTAACACCGTAAGTGGGGATGTTATGTAAATACTGCATGCATGGATTGACCTATATATCTAGCACATATATAGGTTTTCCAATTCCTTATCTTTAAGCTCACGCAGACGCGAGCTATAGGGGTGGTCGCGGGTGGCGGTCGCCCCCGCGACGTTGGCGATTGAATGAGTGTTTGCCCCCATGACATTCAGCGTATATAAAATATATATGTGAAGTTGGTGCATTTTTCTTAAAGATTTCATTTGCTAAGACGGTAAAGTCTTGGTGCACTACTCGTCTTAATAATTTTAAAAAGGTCTCTCTCCCTCTTCTCTTCTTTCTCTCTCACTCACATATTAGGATTTAACAATATTTTTCTAACTCTTGCTATTTTTTATTTAATAATTTAATTTTTGTTCACCCCAAACAATTTCTACTAAAATATAACTAAATTAGAATTTAAATTCAAGTAAAATAGTGTAATTTTTCATCCACAAATTTGTGCAATAATAACTTCATTTGATGTACGAAATGGAAAAAAAATTATAATCATTTGTGAGAATAAATTAAATATTATAATATTCAATGTGGTAATATATAATAAATTAATTTTGAAAATAACTAAATTATTTGGAATACCCTTATAATATAATATTCTATTTGATGCTTTATATATATGTAAGGATTCAATGAAAATTAATTTGGTGTAAATTTTGTACTTTGAGAATATTTATCAACTAAATTATACTTTATAACGTCCCATATTTATAGGAAAAATTCGGAGGCTTTGCTCCTGCCCACAAGTCCAATCTTATTAGTCCAAAATTTCACCCCCTCGATCCAAAAAATCTGGCCACGCCACTGAGCTCACGTAGACTACCACGTGCATTTTCAATTTGGTTCTCAATCAAATGTCTCTCATAAATATAAGATTGTGCCATTTTCTTTGAAAATCATGTTTTCTATTTTTTATGGCCGGGCCTACTATGATTTTAATTATTCTTCTGTCAGGCTCATATCTCGCGGAGATGGTATTAACAAGAAAATATTATTAGCGGATTGGCTCTAGTACCTACAGTGGGTAATATAAGTCAATTTCACGTTGAAGTGGCGCCACCAGGTGGAGCCACTTCATCATGGAATTTTTTTTTAAAATTTAAATTTTTTTTTTAATCTACGTTAAGTTAGATGAATAATACATAACTGTCCCCTGATGGCGGGGGATATCACCCGACCCCCAAAATTTTTTTTCCCCGACTGTGGATACCGTAAGGTACCCACAGTGGGTACTAGAGCCGGACCGATTATATTATTAGTAGAGATGTGCGAAAGTTTCTTTTTTTTTTTTACTATTATTTTCAGTCACCAGTTCATTAATTTAATAATTATTTTCTATTTTTAATCCACTTTTCCTATTTATCACAAGTTTTTTCATATTTTCAAAAATTATTTTTTAAAAAATAATGAACTTTTGGTTGGATTAACGCTCTTACCACGTAGGAGACTAGCTATCCAATAAGAAGATGTCCCACCAGGTCTTGAAAGATCATTATATTTCATTCTTTTCGCTACAGACTTGTAAAAAACTATTATTTAAAGTATAATTTTCTCAGTAAATCTAAGATTGCAATTCAAGGTGATCGCTTTGCTTTCAAGTATATATTATTACGACTTATTTTTTGGTGAGGTTGTGGTAGGTGAAGCAAATCTTATTTTATTTCCCCAATTTGCCGATCGAGCCATGTTATTACCTTGAGAGCATGAAATTCTTGTGCCCTAGCACACACGGAACGAAAGAAAAAATGAACATCCCTTTTCCAGAGAATTTTTAAAAATAATAATAATAAAGAAAGAAAGAAAGAAAAAATGAACATTATTGAACCGAAAATATAATAATTAAGAACAGTGGCGGACCCAAGGGGGGTCCTGAGGGGTCACGTGACCCCTCAACTTTCAATCCAATTTTTTTTTTTTTTTTTTTACAAAACCAAAAAAAAAAAAACTCTGATTAAAAAAATTACAGCCCGTTAATCATTATCATTTATCTTGTTTAGCATAGACAAATGTGACTTAAAAGAGTTTGTGTAGTCCATTTAATTTGATGATGATTGACATTTTGTTAATTTAGGGTATGCTTTTTCTAACTTAAATTTGGTGTAGATTAAAGTTTAACTAAATGTGTAATTGAGAATTAGAGATGAAGTATTAAAAATATAAAGTAATTATTAAATCAATGAATGAATGGTTGAAAATGATGAGAGAAAAAGTAAATTTAAGGTGGAAAGAAACATACCCTTAGTACATTCTTGTCTTACTCTAAAAATCTCTAAAAATCTATAACTTCACTTTGAATTTTAAAAATTATATGTGTCAATTTTCTATTAATCTATAATTAGAATATTGTTTGGTAAATATTTTTAAGAAAATGAATGTCAAATGAAATTTCTTCAAGTATATAATATTCAATCAAAGTTATTAATAAGACCTCTTGTATCGTACATCACTATCATTATTATTAAAAAGTCTTATAGTTCACTATTTAAATTAAAGATTAACTCAAATACATGTTAAATTTCTTACTTTTTAGTAATATTTTTATCTAGTATACAAAATTTTTACTACGGAGCCTAATATTTGTCTTTTTCAACTCAGTAATCTCTGGATCCGCCACTGATTAAGAAAAGCCGTGGGGATACTGAACCAGGATTTTGCAATTTGACAAATTTTCAGAATTATTAAATCCCACCGTTACAGTGGCTTTACATCTTAGTCAAATGCACTATATTAATTAATAGCCATATTTGTTGCACAACCAGCCATATGTTTCCCACGTACTATTTCAAAGAATTAATTTATTTTTATTTCTCCTCATTCCTCAAGCAAAATATTTAAGCTCCCACATAGAATAGGAATTCAAATATGTTGTCAGAATTTGAGTTGTTGTAATTGCAAATGCGATCCGAGATATAGGAGAATTAGGTGGCCACCTAGGGTTTTTACGAAAAATTCAAAAAATCGATTTTTTTTTTTAGAACACAAAAGGTCCACAATTTTAGAGTATAGGGCCTTTAAGTACCATTTCATTTAGGGCTCCAAAAATTTTCAACAATCCTAGGCCGCACCTGTGTAATTGTCATATCTAATTAAAATAATGTATATTATTGAAGCGTTACATTTAATTTAATTATATATATCTAAATTATTTTTATTAGATTAGATTAGATGAGACAAATAAATAAATATACATATGGAAAGAAAAATATTTCTTTTCAAAATGTTATTTAGACCATCTTATGACGGCTACAAGATTGGTTTTTTTCACTTTTTAGGCCAATCTTGTCCTACATCACCACACCGTATAGTTTTGGAATGGCAGCAAAGACTGATTCGGCATGTTTGCATGCTTGGGACTTGTTTTCACAATTTTCGAATGCTGAGAGGAGAAATTAAAACATCTAAAAGAATATGAACTTAATTGTTTGTAATAAAATGTTATCCTGATTGTGAAGGATAATGTTTTCGGTTTAAAATACAACTGGATTCAATTGTGAAATTAAATCCAATTCCATGCAAAAAAAAAAAAAAAGATGAGATTATCCTTCAAATATCGTATTGTTATTAATTTAATTGTGTATAGGAGTCTCGAGTTTATATTCTAACTATTTGCTAGAAAAAATGAAAAATGATATTGTCAAATAGTACTAATAAATCAATCGCTATGTGTCGTATATTTTTACATAAAGACTGTGTTGATACACCAAAATTCAATTTCGGAAAATATGATAATAGTTTTTGTGCCACGCAATCTCAGACAACTTGTTCAAAAAAGAATTTTTATTTTTCGGTTAGAAAATGAGCAATTAAAGACTAATTACATGACAAATAATATTTTGCTATTGTACGTAAGAGCTTACTTAAAAAAGTAAGTAAGAAAAATTAATTTTCAAAATAGTTTTATGAAAGAAACAAACACTAAACTGACCCTATATGTCAACATAAGATTAAATATACCGCAAGTCATTCAATTTTTAACATAGTTGCATATGGATCACCGATTTCCTAAAATAAAATTTACTACTAAAATTTAGAGCACACAAGGTAATTTCATAATTAGTATTTAGTATATTAATTATGAATGAGGGTGTAATTAATTCCTATCAACGGTCTGATTTGAAAGTTTTCGATGCCACGTATCTATCTTGGACGCCAGATATATTCTTTAAAGAATTAAAATGTGATAGGAGTATTAAATAATTCATCGAACTGTAATAACTCTACTCTACTATAATTTGTCTCACAAACAAGAAGTGAGAAAATTTGGACTGGAGGTCCCTAACTTGCATATTCATTTTATATCGGTCACCTCAAATTTGGTGACTCAACTTAAACTTTGTTTCAATTCACACTGTATGCAACCATTACAATCATTTTTTTTTTCTTTAACTTGAACGGGAGCAATCACTACAATCTCAAGGGGCGTTAGCTAACAAATACAAATTTGAAAAAGAATTCAATTTTTGAAATGAGTAGTGAAAATTTGTGTAACATATAGACAATATGACTAATTTGACTGAATTCTATTTCAAATTTAAATGTGTGACTCGTTTAATAAGAATAATAACCATCAATTTTATTTATATTCATTTCTGCTATATACAATACCAAAAATATTTATTTATCATTTAATACAAAAACCTTTTTATTTCTAACACATTCTCTCAAAATATCAATTTTCTTACCAAAAATGCTTTATGGAACAATCTCTTACGCACAAATTCGTGTATCGATTGAAATCTTTGATTATGACTGTGATGCTACTAAATTATATATAATTTGTCAATAAAACTAAAGAGCATTGTACATAAGAAAATTTGAAGTTATTACTCGATGTAGAATATCAATTTTCTTACCAAAAATTCCTTATGGAACAATCTCTTAATCACAAATCTGTGTATCTATTCAAATCTTTGATTATATATGATTGCAATGCTACTAAGTTATATATAATTTGTCAACAAAACTAAAGAGGGTTGTACATAAGAAAATTTGAAGTTTTTACTCAATATTTACAATTTTTCAGTAGACAAAAATTTGAAGTCTCAATTGAGCCAAGCTTTCTAGTTCAGACAAGGAGGTGATCAGTTTCCACGCTGCCCAAGTAGAAGGCTAGCTCAATGTGAGACTTGACACTTAAGCACGTCGAGGGGTTTAGGAATATCTGGAGGCACTGAATCATGATGAAAGGTGACATTTATATATTCAAATTGAAATGTCGGATCTTACTTTAGCATTACACTGTCACATCTTATTTTTATATTCACTTGTTTGCTGATACAAAAATTATAATTTCCGATGTTATAACAAGCATATTTCAAACAAGCACTACATGGAAAATCTAGCATCATACAAATGTTAGATTTTCATTAATAAGTGAACATTGATGATAGGTTGGGAGTGACTACTACTTTTGATGGCAATTATAGCCATACATTGAAATAAAAATGTAAGTTGGGTGGGCGGAACGAACTAAAATTAAATTTGAGTTACCCACATAAACAAATGTACAAGTTAGGTGACGTCCAATGAAATAGCGTAGGCGACCACGTTTTCTTGCAAAGTACAAAACCACGCCATAATCACTACATTTGCCTATAAAACGCGACAACTATCCCTCAAATATCTCGTGACTTCACATTTAGCAAGCTTGCGTATATACAGAGAGAATATTTATTCCGCTCGAAAATCGAAATCTTCAATTCTGACAATCATCTCCAACAATTCTTTTATCAATATTTAGAAATGGTGATGATTGATCAGTGTCTCTTTGGTGGATTTGTTGCTTCTCTGTTTGGGTTTGTATTGTTGTATAACTTAAGGAGGACGATAAAGAAGAACAATGGTTTGAAGATTGTACGTAAAGATCAATGCATTAAGACCTCCGATGACGGAATTCACCGGCCGCCGGTCGATGGCGGAAGTACGGACGTAATTATCGTCGGCGCTGGCCTCGCAGGGGCGGCTTTGGCTTATACACTTGGAAAGGTATGAAAATTCATCCTGATTTGCCGAAATTTAATCTCTATTTGATCCGCTCATATGTCCGCATTATTGCACGTTCAACGAAAATATCTGGTCGCTGAAGACGCCTTTTCTATTTATTGTCCTCTTAATCCCTTCGATTTCTAATTCTAGGGTTGCCTTTTGTCATCCATACTCGTATTCTGTATCTGTTCATATTGAAACTTGATTTGGTTTGTACGGATAACAAGGAAATTATGAAGTTATTAAAGTTTCAAACTTTGAATGGTTTCCTGTAGAAAATTATTTTCTGTCGATGATTAAAAATCGAATTCTGCATTAGCACCACTTTTTTTTTGGGTACAAATTAGGGATCTAGGGGTGGGATGTATTGTCTGGAACCTGAGACAAATGGGTAAGGGGTGCCTTACCACTGGACCAAACCCCTCCCCTTCTCCTGCACTTTTCTGCGTTTCTTCATTCAAAAATGCAATTACATATGTTGTCCAATTTTTCCTATCACTTTTAAACGTATTTAAGTACTTATATTATTGACTATGGGTCTATAGATTTATTGTGCCTTCACGTTTTCTGTTTGAGATCCTCTATTTTAAGCAAGCTAAAAATTGATTAATTGCTTGCAAGTGTCATAAGAATGGGTGATTGCTACGAAACTTAACCACTTGATTTAACAGTTTAAACTTTTTACGGAGGATACATTTGTTTATTTAACATTTTCAACGCAATGGCCTTATAACTTTTAGTGTTAAATGTAGGAGGGACGACGAGTTCATGTTATAGAAAGAGATTTAACAGAGCCAGATCGGATTGTGGGAGAACTTTTACAGCCTGGAGGCTATTTGAAGTTAATTGAGTTAGGTCTTGAAGGTAGGTTGATACAGTTGACAGTATTAAATTTTGTCTCATTCACATTAATGGAGAGGAGTTTCTCTGTCAATTCAAGAAGTAGACTTAATTTGACTGCTTGCATGTGGTTGCAGATTGTGTACAAGATATTGACTCTCAACAAGTTTTTGGATATGCCCTTTATATGGATGGTAAAAACACTAGGCTCGCCTATCCGCTGGAGAAATTTGATAGTGATGTTTCAGGAAGAAGCTTTCATAATGGTCGTTTTATACAAAGGATGAGAGAAAAGGCTGCCACCCTTCCTAAGTAAAGATCTCTTTTCGTTGAAATTTTTCTTCCATTCTCACGTTGTTGAAATTTTATTTTATAATGCAAAAGTTTCTTGAAAGTTGACATTGGATTGGTGCTATTGACCACTGTATCATACTACTCTACCTCTATGACTTTCATTTTGCTTTTGCAAAAAATAATTGAAGTAAAGCTTTGACTTTAGAACAAACTAATTAGTGAATATATATATATATATATATATATATATATATATATATAGTTTTGATCATCTACCTGTGAGTAGGTTAAAATACTCACACAATGATTTGGCAGTTTGCCATTAGTCCAAAGTGTGGCCTGCATGCTATCTGAAGTACTTGCAAACTATCACATCAACTTTTAGGTATTTTAATTTACCCTTATGTGAGTAGGTGATCATATATATATATATATATATATATATATATATATATATATATAATTTGAAATTCTTCCTTTCTTGAAGAATTTAAATTTATTTATGCGGATTTTCTGGTTTAGTGTAAGACTTGCACAAGGAACAGTCACATCCTTGCTTGAAGAAAAAGGGATAATCAAAGGAGTTCATTACAAGACTAAGAACGGTGAAGCAATGACTGCCATTGCTCCTCTGACCATTGTGTGTGATGGCGGTTTCTCAAACTTGAGGCGTGTTCTTTGTACTCCGAAGGTGAATATTATGCCTAATTACGCTTCACTTAACGATAACTATTTAGAACATATTTGGTCCGTAGTATTGGACATTAAATAGAATACAGTTATAAGTTTTTCAATTGGTAATCATTTGTAGTCTTTCATTCTTTTCTTTCCTTAAAGGTCCTTTACATGTTTTGTTAATATTATGCACCTTATCCACTGTTTCAATCTTCTATACCTCTATATAATCAAGATTGTAATCCAAATGTAGGTGGACGTCCCTTCGTGTTTTGTTGGTCTGATCCTGGAAAATTGTGACCTCCCATTTGCAAATCACGGCCACGTTATTCTTGCGGACCCTGCGCCTATCCTATTTTATCCTATCAGCAGCACTGAAATTCGTTGCTTGGTTGATGTCCCTGGACAAAAAGTTCCTTCCGTTGCTAATGGTGAAATGGCCACATATTTGAAGACAGTGGTTGCTCCTCAGGTACTTCATATCTTCAATTTACTTAGTTCTGTTCAAATATTGCTCATTCTGATGGAACAATGTCTGTTTTTCAGATTCCTCCTCAGCTGTACGCTGCATTTATAGCAGCAGTTGATAAAAGAAATATAAAAACAATGCCAAACAGAAGTATGCCAGCAAATCCTCATCCCACTCCAGGTGCCCTTCTATTGGGAGATGCATTCAACATGAGACATCCTTTAACCGGTGGAGGAATGACTGTAGCTTTATCAGATATCGTTCTTATTCGAGATCTTCTTCGACCGATAAAAGATCTAAACAATGCTGAAAACCTGGCCAAGTATCTTGAATCATTCTATACCCTTAGAAAGGTGAGTTGTGGTTTGAAAGATATTCATTCAAGAGAATTTGAAAGTTTTTTTTGACTATTTTCTCCTTCAATGTGCAGCCTGTGGCGTCTACTATAAATACTCTGGCAGGTGCACTTTACAAAGTATTTTGTGCTTCACCTGATAATGCGAGGAAAGAAATGCGCAAAGCGTGTTTTGACTACTTGTGCCTTGGAGGCATTTGCTCCAATGGTCCTGTGTCCTTACTCTCCGGTCTAAACCCGCGCCCTTTGAGCCTTGTGTTGCATTTCTTTTCGGTGGCTGTCTATGGTGTTGGCCGCTTATTTCTCCCATTTCCTACGCCAAAACGGATCTGGTTAGGGGCTCGATTGCTCTCGGTGAGTGTCTATACGTGGGATTAATATTGAAATTGGAATTTTACTGAACAATATAATTTCATTTTTAGGTACAGCCAAAAGAGTTAAAGCGTATGCAAGTTAAAATTTTTGTTGTTTTTGTGATTATACGAATGTCATAACCGTGTTCATCATAAAATAATGGTAACCCCCAAGTTAGACGTTGACCAGTATTTATTTGGGTTGGACTTTGGAGTAGCAAATCTTCGATACTCCAAGAGTAGTAGGGATTTTTCTATTTAGCGTAGTGTTCAATACATATTTTTTTTTTGACGAGGTATTTTCTCAATACAGGGTGCTGCTGGAATTATATTACCTATCATGAATGGAGAGGGATTTAGACAAATGTTCTTCCCTGCTACTGTTCCTGCCTACTACAGATCTCCCCCAATAAATTCATAGCTAGAGGCCAGCATTAAATCTCTCTGTTCTTCATTTGTTGTTTCTTGTGTGTATTAGTGTACGTTAGCATGAGAGAGATTACCGTAGAGCATTTTTTTCTCTTATGTGTGCCTAACTACACGTAACTGAAATCTTGAAATGCTATCCCACCATGGCATCTCATCCCATCCCATCCCATGGAAATATCATACCAACAGTTGGCTAGAGATTTTTTTTTTTTTTTTGACAAACAAAGATATTCATTAATTCAGATTGACAAAATACATCGATAGTAGCACAAATTCAAAACCGCTAAAACTACAGAGGGTGAATCTGCTAACAAACTCGTAGCGCTCAGGTTAATAGCAAAAAAAGGGCAAAATGCCTACACATATGACAAAATCAAAGTCACCGGAATATCCATGCTTCCGGATCTGCAACGTTGACGCCCAAATATTGGTTGAATCCATGACAGATTGAATCTGATGACTAATCCAACACACGAACAGACGAACAAAACAAGACCGTAACGAAACGGTAGAAAACGAAATGCCGTACAAGACGACCGAAATCACGAAGAAAAACACAGATCTAGGTGGAAAAACCACTTATTTTAAGAAAAACAACAAAGAAACAAGATGTAGAGCGGTGATTTCAAGCCAAAAATCACCACTCTCCATGGGTGGAAAGAGGAAACTGAGACGTGAGAGAGGAAATGTCAGAGAGAAAGTTGAGAGAGAGAGGAAGTTGAGGATACGAATTCTGGCTAGAGATCATTTTTATTATCATATAAATAAGTTTTCCGTCTCATCTTGTAAGATATGATACCGCCTTTGATATTAAAGGAGTGAAATATTTCTCGGGAACCTGTTATCATTTCGTTTTTGCACCCGCTTCGCTCCCGGCTCAAGGCGCGTTGTTAAGGCACAGTTCAATATATCTTTTGCAAGTGAACAATTGAAAGAGGACTATCGTCTCGTTGTCTTAAGCTTAAAGAATACGATCGTCATTTTCTCTTGTTATTATTATTCCTATCAAAAGTATTAGATGAAATATAACAAATACATGAAACGTGAAGTCAAAACATCATTTATTTTATTATAACTTTTTTTTTTGGAAAACATCAAATATGTCTACGTTATTGATCGTGACGAGGAAAAGATAAGAAACTATAAACAACAGCACGGTAATATGCAAATATTTGTGATCAAATAAAAGGAAGGGTCGCTTTGTCTTCATTTAAAGAATTGTGAGGGTTGAGGAATGTGAAAGTAATACTGATCTTTGCTTTAAATCATAAATTTAGAAAAGTAAAGATGCAGTAAAAATAAAAAAATATTTACTCAATAATTTTTAAATCAATTTATCATAAATTATATTAATTTAAGGACCATTGGTAAAGGTTCGCTGTTTTGGAAACAGGTAGAATGTTGAAATCTTACAGCATCACCAATGCTTGTGGACATCCATTTTTTTTTTTGTTTTTTTAATACAAATAGGTGATCGTAAGGGTGGGGTGTGGTGTCTCGAACCCGGGACAAATTGGTAAAAGGGCACCTTACCATTAGGCCAAACTCCTTGGACTGCTTGTGTACATCTTAAATGTCTATTAAAGAGAGATAAATACACAAAATTTTTAATAGGTATCATACTTTTTCTGTTTTTCTTTTATAATTTTTCTCTCTTTTTCTCAATTTTCTTGTCATGTCTACATTTTCATATCTAATTTCATATTTTTCACTAATATTTTATTATTATTTAATTTCTTTCTACTTCTCTCATTTTTTCACCATTATCTCTATTTTTTTTTTTTTTTTTGTGCAGATCTTTCAATTTCTCATCATTAAAATAGTTATTTGCTTTCTATCTTTCTCCTTCCATCATCTTTAGATACTCTTATATGATCACTTCTTAGTGAAATTTAGAGTCGAATATTGAAGTGAGAAATTTAATCGAGTGAACATTGATGAAATATTTTCAATCTTGAGTGATTGTTGATGTAAAGTTTTTAAAACTACCATGCCGTTTTGAAATTTTGGTGATATAAGTAGAAAAGTATTCATTAGGTCATGTTAGGATGCTTTTTTAAAAAAAAAAAATCAAATTTTACCCATTCTTTTTAAATTTGAATTTGGTTAAATCAATCACATTCATATATCTTATGGGACTTATATGTATAATGTAAATCCCGATAATTGAAATCCACTCATTCTCTATCTTCCTTCATATAAAAATAGAAATAAATAAATAAATAACATCCAATCCTAACATGGGCTTAGTTGCTTCGGTCCATCAGGACATCAGATCGCAGTTCTACTAGAGCCTGTTCTGAAACACAAGGCCAACCCAATCCAACTACCTATCACCCAGGCCAGGCCTATTCCAAGTTCCAATGAGAGAGTGTGTGTGCGTGAGACACAGAGAGAAAACCAGGAGGGCTAGAAACGGGGAAGAATCCAGTGTGACGGAGGGGAAAAAAGGGAGACGTAGTGACGTCCTTGGAGTCAATATCCCCTCGGCACCAATTGATCGATCAAGTCTCTTGCAGTGATTACAACCCGACTTCTTCCTTGCAAAATTTGGAGGGTAGGTAGTATCGTATTTATTTTTGTAGAATTAGGGTTTGTATCTTCTGTTGAAAAGTCCAGTCGATCTTATTATGTGAATGAGTCAACTACGTAGAATTCGTTCATTTATTTATTTTCATTGAGTTTTTTTAATGATTGATGGCAATCAATCTTCTGATACCAACTGGGATTTGATTTCCCCCAAATCATATTTGTTGATTTTTGATTGATGCGGTGGTGCTGCAGGTTTAGGGTTTTAACCTTGCCTTTAGAATTGGTCGATTCTTAAGTTGAATTGGTCAATTTTCCCATGTAGTTATTTTCGAAATGTGCCAGATAGTAAATTGAAAGCTAAATAACATTGTTTGGGCTAAAATGGATTTGGAAAGCAGATATCTTGTCTCAGGAAATTCTTGATTTAAGTCTGTGGTTAGATTTTTATCGACTTGCAAATTCTTTCTCAGTTAGTTAAAAGAGTAAATTGGTTGAGATTATAATGGTACCAGGTAGTATAGATGTCAATTGACAAGGACTTTGAATTTTGAAAGGAAATTGTTCTTGCCAGAGGGTTGCATTGAGAAGATAATGGATTTTTAATTGGGAATTTATATGCTTGTTTCTGTCCAGGAACCTACTGTGTAGGAGGTTTGAGATGGATTTGGAGACGGAGAATAGAATAGCTGCTATTCTTTTAAAAGAGGCAGCAGAGTTGCGCCGACAAGCTGAGAAGGAGGGTGTGCATGCTTATATTCAACCCACAGTTAGGAGTCGCCCCAACTCTCGTTTCTTGACTGCAACTGTTCTTGGTGTACAACAAGGTTAGTTACTTTTCTGTGAAAATGATTTCCTTTTGTTCCTGTTGGAACTTTATAAATTTTTAACCTAAATGTGTATCGACTTCTCTTTTATATAGAAAATGTGAACAGATCTAATATGTGGATATAGAACTTGTTTGATCAAACTTGAAAAACAATCTCCTTTTCTTATTCTCATGTTGAGCTGGACATTCTCCATAAAAAGAAATATTGTTTCACGTTTTCGTCAACGTATTGCAACTTTTTTAACCACACATTCAACAAGAAAACTCACTTTTCTTATTTTTCTCTTCTTCTTCTTCTTCTTCTTCTTCTTCTTCTTCTTCTTCTTCTTTTATTTAAAAAAAAAAAATTTTAAAGCCCCTTTGTCAGACAAGCTCAGAGAAATTTGGTCATATTTCATATTTTTCCGAACTTCCTCCTTGCAATTATGACCTAAAATATCTTGTTTGAAGCTTTTGGAAGCCACTGTGTCAAACATCATCAATGCATACCTCTAGGTGTGAAAATCCTGCCTTCGATTTCTTCTCTAGGATTTGCTGCACATTTTATATCATTGAAGCGGTGATGCTGCAAAAAGCAGCATCTTTTGAGGTGTACTAGAGTTGTAACTAACAAGTCATTCCACATGCTAGCCAAATATTGGGAAGGAAGAAAATTGGAATGCCTTCTTTCTCCTCCACCTAGAATTGATAGAATTTCACTCAGTAAGCAACAATCATGGTGAACTTATGCACAGCCCTTCTCCCATTTCTTTATTTCCTGACTAAAGCATCCTTCACGTATTGGGGGAGGATGTGAGAGTTCTGTCTGAGTGGATTCAGGGTTGAGAAACTATTTCAGTTTAATTCTGTCGTGGAAAGTGTTTGACCCATCCTTTCCATCATTTGGTAGATTTTGTTGGATAAAACAAGTTGCAGTAATGATGCCTGTGGCCTTATCTTTTAGACCTGGTGTAGTTCTTGTAAACTTTTATGTTGTTTAGGGCTTGTTCTTTACACCAACTTTAGTGAAAATATAGATTTATTTTAACGATGTGTTAGATGTGTGTCTGATAATTGGGGAAATGTATAAAAAAAATGTAAACTAATTGTATAAGTGGTTGAAAATGATGAAAGATAAAAAGTTAGCGGAAGTTAGTGAAAAAATGTTGTGTGAAGAACAAGCCCTTAATCAGGAATTGTTAGGTAAATGATAAAAATAGGAAATTCCCAAGGAGTACGTGTTTTAAAAGCAGTCGAACTTTGTTGTGGACTAGATCCATAATGTTTATTCGAGACCCTAGGGATTTTCTTTAGCTGGTTTTGCAATGGTAGTATTTCTCATCGGCAGCAGAATCTCTCTCTCTCTCTCTCTCTCTTCCCCCTTCCGCATATGTTTGTTGGGCTTTGGTTGGGTATTACTTTCAGTGTACAACTTCTGCTTCTTAGACTAGCATATTTATTTTGGGTGTTCAGTGAATATTAAGTTAGGTGGTGGGGGAGAAACTTATTTATCAAAGAACTTACCATCTGAAAATTGATTTTTAGGAGTTGAGTATCATCTCAAATTTTGCTGTTAGTTTGTCCAGTTCAACCCTTAATGATAGAATGTCGTTTATCTTTCTCAAGTTTATTGTTAGTTTTAATGGTATTGTCTTACTCAGCATGTACCTTGGTAACTGTATGCAAGCATGGCAAGAAAATGCCTTTTTAACCATAGACTCGTATGTTTATTTTGAAACTTATGGCTATATTGAAACAAGAGTTCTAGAACCAGTTTGTCCATTTCCACTTTATGTAGCTAACAATTCACTTTTGCCAGCAAATCGTGCTGTTGAAGTGAATGAGATGTGGCGATTAAGGCAGAAAGAGGTAGAGCTGAAAAAGAGGCTTAGAGGAACAAGAGATGAAAGCAGCAAGGGGAGAAGTGAAAGTTCTTCAAGGAGTACAAGTAGGGAATGCTATAATAACGAGCCACTTGCAAGTTCTTCGTGTTCATCAAAGAAAAGAGTTACACGGGAGAATCAACCTGGCGAAGATGATGGTATCAGGGATGATGAAATGGAGGAATTTTTACATGCAAGGTATCTATTTCTTCTCCACCCAACTTTTCTTCCGAGTTGTCTGTGTATCACTGTAATTTATTGGACACTTTGCTTATCTGAAATGCAGGATGAAGAGAGGCAGGGGTGCTGTTGGATCAAGGATGGATGAAACTGGTCCGTACCTTCCTTCTTGTCCAAATTCCAAGCAAAAAGAGGATGAAGAGCTTAGAGAGAGACGTATCTTGATAGGCCCCGAAAACCCTTTTTCATCGAAATCAAGTGAAGAATCTTCTCGAGATAAGAAAAGGAAGCCTAAGATGCTGAGCTCAAGCGAATGTCACTCTAGGAAACACAAATCGAAAGAGAGATCAAAGGATAAAAAGAGAAAGAGGAAGGAGGATAAAAAGAGCAAACATTATCACAAGTGACAGTTCTATCTCCGTATTATTGTCCGTTCTAACTTGTGTCAATTGTATCATTTAGGATTATGATTCCTGTCTGTACATTTTGTGGGAAAGTGTTTTCTGTTTGCCTCAAACGAAGGGATGGATTTTAGAATAATTTGTAAATTTATTATCATTTTTCCTCCCACACTCATCTCATTTCAGACCAGTTGTGTATATGGAGCTGAGTCTAATTCTAGTCGATGGAAAACAGGGACTAGTAAGTACTAGAGACAATATCCGTGAGTCGACATACTACAACGTTTAGCTAATGTCACATCCCATATATGTTTGTTCAAGGAAAAAATGTTACATGGATATCGTCGTGTACAACAACGGATATTATTTTACATTTCAATGTCACATCCCATGTAGTGTGTGTTTGAGGAAAAATGTTACAAGGAAATTCCTGGGTACAACAACGGATATTACTTTACATGACATTTCAATAAAGAATATATATCTAATTATAAACTGTCTTGAAAAGTTAAATAGTGCAGTAAATTAAATAATTGTTTATCCTAGAGTGAAAAATAGCAACATTTTCTGAAATATTAAATCAAGAATTAAATACACACCACAAAGAAGGAAGAGAAAAAAACAACCATTGAAGTATTAAAAGACAGAAAAAAACTACCACCTACGATGGAATATGTAATCTAAATTATGTTTTATCCCATTGAAAAATGCATGTGCGTGTTAACTTCATACATTCCATTAAAATTGAATTGAACTGCTAAGGAATGAAAAGAAAAAAAAAATTAAAATCAGATTTTTGTAAATGTTAGAAGAATGTTAAAAAGAAATTGATTGGTTTAGAGATTTATTTTTAGGAGGAGACTAAGATGTTGGATTTGGAACTACAATGGACTATTCATATTCATAGAAAAAAATTAAAAGTTGTTAATAAATACCCTACAATTAAAGAATAAGAAAAAAAAATTTACAAATTAAATTACTAAATATAAGGATATAATAATAGGTTGTTCAATCCACACTTTTATATATAGATATAGAATTATAGATAGATAGATATAGATGTAATTTGAAAAGTTAATATTTAACAAAATTATAATTTTATTATTATTTTGGGCTTTCTCAAGAATTAATGGTATTTGTGACAATGGAAATGATTCCCATGAGTGTGAATTAATGGTATTTGTGTCAATGGGAATGATTCCCATGATTGTATGTAATGTCAAGTGAAATTTACAATACCAATGAAGATATATAAAATTCATCTACTTACTTTACCAGTAATATTATATAATGGTATATTGAGGTAATTAAAACGACTATGAATAGCATAGTACTATTTTTCATAAGCCTTTATTGCCCAATCTTGCAAGTGCCTCTTGGCCGAGAGCTATGCCATCTTGTTTGGAGAATCAATTGGTTCACTTTCAACTATGGATTTCGTTAATGTTACTATTTTCTTATGTTTCTTAATTTTTTTCTAAATTGTGAGATGAACACCTAAAGTTATTTTCTCATAAATCACGTTGAAATATTGACATAGCCACCAATATTAATCTAAACCCATGCCAAAATCAGAGTTACCCCATTATCACGTCATCTAAGTGACTAATACATATTAATTATTTGTTTATTTCTTTGTCAGACCTAATTTAATTGTAGAAAGTGACAGGAACAAAAGAAATATAAAAATAGAAAAAAAATTGTCCACGTAGCCTTTTTATATCAATTTCACTCGAGAGTAAAGAAGTTCTAGCATATCAAGATCCCACATCAAGTACTTGTTTCTACTCTATTTGATTGTACAGTTCAGGCAATTACTTTGGTCACAAATCCTTGTTCTGTTGATCGATCACTCTTTGATAGTTACAAATGAATGGTGTCACCTACTTATACTACCTGTTAGAGCTTTAAGAGCTTTAATGGGTTTGTATAGACATAGAAAGGTAAAGTATCCCAGATAGGAAATGTAGAAAAAAAATTGATTGTTTATAAGTGTAAATGATACACACATATTAAATTTGATAAATAGGACATTAGAATGAGCTTTGTGAATGGGCTTTGGTCCATGGTCATTTTATAACAATATTTAACTATCAAAGACAAGGCCTTGAACTCTTGAGGATTCTTAAGATAAGAACCCATTTGTATTTTATACTTATTTTAATTTTAACAATCTGAAAGGATGCAACGAGAAGATGCGTCTCTGTGTGAAACGACGCATCCTTTGGATCAGAGAAGAACTGCAAAGCACCCATTCGTCACTATAATTAGAGGGAAAACCGAGATCAACATCATCCTTTTCTGATAGGGACAAACACTGAGTAAATCCGCCTGACCAAAAATCAAAGTGCTAGATTATTGGCGATAGATTGTTGAATCCTAGTAACAGACATCCGAATAACTACAAGCACAAGGGTAGGGGCAAACTTCTGTTATAGGACATAGCATTTTCGCTAGCTTCAATCTCTTGATTTCATGTCGGCATTGATTTTATTTGTCCAATTCATTATATCGTATCTGGAATAGAATAAAGGATTTTCTATTGTCTTGTTTTGCTTTGTCATAGTTACTGGCATTTATTGTCTTCATTACTAACTGGTTCCAACACTACCATCTCCTTGGAATAGATGGTCGAAATCGATCATATCTGACGGCCTAGATCGCTTCTCTAAAATAATCTACAATTCTATACAATTTGAGATACAATATATTTACAATAGAGCTCTCTAGAATCTCGTGTAAGGCTGTCTCTTGGAAAGCTATAGAATCCCGACCCTTCTCGCATGCTCCAACATGATTCTAGAAGCTTCCATTAGTGTACATCCACGGAACCTTCCAGAATGTATGCCCTCGACTAGAACTCGTAGTCTTTCACAATCTTTTGCAAGTGCCCATGCCGTCCCATGTGCCCGTGACTGATCCCTCTGTGCACAAATTCTTCCATTTACTCGATCCTTCATCGATGGAACAAAAGCGGCGTGACACGAGGGCAAAAAAAAATATTTCCTCAGTTCTACAAAAGATAAGATTGTAAACGGATCGAATGTACCAAAATCATATACAAATTGTGATCCATTAAGAAAATTATTTCATCCGTCAATTTTGGATATTCCATTGGATATTTTATTAATAAATCCATATATCGGTCCGTCAGATTTGGATTAAATCCGATTCATTGATGATCTTAGACATCTCAATGTATTTTGTGGCACGAGTTCAAATGTTGCACTGTGAGTATTTTACTTGTTTAAAATATTTTGGACGTTTGAGAAAATATATTTGGTTAAGTTGTTTTCGAATTGAATTAGAAAACTTATTATAACATATATTAATGTCTTATTAGAATTTGATAGGTTTGCAAATTCTTCATCAAGATTCAATAATATAAAATCATTTAAAAAATAGTATAATAATTATATTATATTATATTATTATTATAGTAAATCGGATCGGATTGATTTATATTTATACTTGCTCAATTTACATAATTGATTATTGGATTTGGAAATAAAGTCTTTATCGTGTTGTCAAATTGAAACATTAAATCCATCTTCTACTAATTTCATCAAATTTGGATAAAAATCCAATCCATTGACAATCATACACAAAGATATCCTACATTAATTGGGAAATTATAAATTAGGCGAATTTTTCTAACATACTTTAATCACTAATAACTACTTCTTCCATTCCATTTTAATAGGCATATTTATTTTTTCACACAGATTAATAATACAAAATTATTATAATCGGGAATGCAAATTTTTTATACAATATTGCTAAAATATCCTATATATATATATATATATATATAAGTATATTAATAAACTATCTAGTAAATTTGGGTAACTGAGTCAAGTAAAACATAAATTCGATTTTCACTATGGAAATTTGCTTATAATTTGGGATAGATTGAAATAGAAAATATATCTATCAAAATGGAACGGATGGAGTATTTCACTTTAATATTAATATTAATATTAATTTTATTTTGTTTATTATAAATTAAGAGCATTTAATGACTAATGCTACGCTACTTTCTACACTACAATATCTATTAAAGAGAGAGAAAAACACATTTTTTTTCTTATAAATCCCATATTTTTTAAAAATTTTTAAAATCACTTTTCTCTCAATTATTCAATTTTTTCTTCACTTTTTCTTCATCGCTTCCCGCGTTCTTTCCAAAATCACACATTCAATCTACACACTTTCTGCTATTATTTTATTATTATTTTTAAATTTGTTTCTATCTCTCCCCTTATTTTTCACTTTTCCCTCTCATTTTTCTCTATTCTCATTTCCACTCAACTTCTATTAAAATAATAATATTCTCTTTATCTTTCACCTCCACATCATTTTGGAAACCCACTATAGCATTGGAGATGCTCTAAGAGTAAGATTAATGCTGGGGCAAAAATCTAGGGAAAAAACCCAAAGTGAAAAGAAAAAGAAAAAAAACCTATTTCAAATGTGAAAGAAAAAAGTCAAGGGGAATTCTATAAAAGATGGACCAAATTTGCCCCCTTTTTACATATTTCCTCATCAAAAGGTCATTATTTAGGTTTATTCTCCTCTTACATTATTTGGCTCAAGGGAAAAAAACCAAAATATAGAATTATTCTTGTAATACCCCGTCCGTTTATGCATGTAATTTATGATGTTATATATGATCGTGAGGTGGTGAATATGTGTTTGGACCCTTGGTGACTTCGTGGTGATGCTATGTACTAGATTAAGTGTCAAAGCTTGGCCTCCCGAAGCGGTATGAGCCGCTACAAAATTCTGCAGATCGAGATTTACTACCAGTAAGTTTAGGGTTTCTACCAGTAATTATCAGTTACTGACCGTAAGTAAGATAGTTACGGTCGTAATTTGTGGAATGAGGAAATGTGCCAAAATTTCTGAGAGAGGAATTACTAGTATGACTTGGAGATACTGGCCAGTATTTTATGGGTTACTACCGTAAGGTTTATGGGTTACTACCGTAATTCTTGAAGGGTGAGATGCATGGATTTCTGAGACTTTATTACGGTCAGTATGGTATTTGAGTACGGCCAGATCATAAGGTTACTGGCCGTAAGGTTTATGGGTTACTGACCAGAATTTGGAAGTTACCAGTAAAATAGCAAGTTACTAGTAATTTTAAGTCGGCAGAAACCTGATGGATTGGGTTTTAACACACGTTGGCCTGGGGTTTTTCCATCATTTTCGACCCCCAACTCCCCAAAACCCTAGAGAACAAGTTCAAGTGTGATTTTAAGACTTTGGCTTGGTATTTGGCTTGTGGATCATTGCTCCAATCCTAGTTACAACCTTGGAATCAAGAAGAAGGAAGGAAGAGAAGAGGGAAGGGAGAAGAGGAATCATCTAACCAATCTTCTAGCTTGGATTCTTGTCTTTTGAGGTAGGATTGAGATAGATTATCCATGTATGAGGTAAGTGGATACATGAATGATCCTTAGATAGTTATGTATGCATGTTTCTTTGGCTAATTTCCTAGTTTTGGTGAAGTATGACATGATTAGCTTGCTATGGTGATTTTCTAGGATTAGGTGCTTCCTAGCCTTGGTTTATGATATGCTTATGTTGTTGCCAAATGCTATGATATGAATGTCTCGTCCATGTGCACTCATATGTCATGCGTGTTTGGATTGGATTGCCTATCATGTGTTGTGTTAATGTTATGTTTTCGGCCAAATATGGGGGACCTACGCCCCAACGAATGATACATCGGTCGAATGGGGGACCTACGCCCCAATAACCGATAGTATGGCCGCACGGGGGACTTACGCCCCGATGATGCTACGAGGCCGGCCAAATGTTTATAACTTGGCGCCAATGCTAACACATGATTCGCAATGGGCCCAAAGTAACATGTGATGTTCATGTGCATTGTGTCTCTTCCTCGAGTCATTCGACTCACGTGTGCCCTTTCTATGTTTAGATGATGTCTTTGCGAGTAGGAGGCAAGTGGAGGTGGCGCAGGATCCTCTCATGCGTGAGCTTGTCGACGTGTAGAAATAGGAAGGGAAAAGATTTTGGGGTCATGTGTGTATAAGATCACTCTTTTGCAATCTCTTTTGTAATATAACTTTTGGAGCTATCACGTTCGATATAGATATGCAAATTATCATTTTTGGGTTTTCGAGAAACGTTTGCAAATGTGTTAGCTCGGTGACGTCACGTTGTAACGCCCTTCCTAAGTCGATGCATTTACGTCTTGCAGTGTTACAATTCTCCCATACATTATTTGATGAAAGTTTAACGAAGGTGAAAAAACTCACATTTGGGTTTTTTATCCTACATTAATCTTGCTCTAAAGAGTATTTATTTATAAAACTAATGCCTTGTTCTTTGTAGAATAAATTTTATTTACTCGAATTACGTATAAATTGTGTATTTGAAAATAAGAGATAGTGTATTAAAAAATCTAAAGTAATTGTGTGTGTGATTGGGAATGATGAGAGATTTTTTTTGTTTTAAATGTTATTATTGCAAATCAAACAAGGCATGTGTTTGATTGGAGGAAAAAAATGGAACTTGAAAATATTTTTTCCACCTCTACCCATAAGAAAATATTCCCCTTGTTTTCAAGGAAAATATTTAATTTTTTAGGTTACATAAAATATATTTTCCATTTACACATTACAATCAAATAACACTAAAAAAAAAATTTGGACCACTAATCAAACACACTCTAAGGAAAGAGATATTTCATTGGAGGCATCGAAATGGAATACAAGGACATAGTCGGACCTTATGTTAGGCAAACAAGGCCTTCGACTCAGGTCCCGAAATGTTGGGAGTTTTAGGGGGCCCAAAATCAACCATAATTATTTATATATACATGCGAGTGTCAAATTTAACAACATGTGAGTTAGTAGCGCGGGCGGCAGGGCATTTCATTTGTCAATCAACAATCAATCAGAGTTCATTTCCTATAGCACACAACTTTGCTTTTTTTATTTTGTTTTTCTAAATTTTTGGGTTAAAAATTAACTTTATTTCATATTACAATGGGGATGTAGAAGGAAATTGAACCTTTGACCTAGAGTATGAAAAATCTACTTACATTCCACTAGACCACATGGTTAATTTGTTATAATTTATATTTCTCAATTAAATAAATTTGAGATTTACATAATTTTTTTAATGTCAACTTGTATCATATCTTAACAAATATTTGATTTATATATTTAGTTTTTTGTTTTCTCATTTTAATGATTTTCAAATTTTGTTATTAAATTATTTATGTAGCACCAATATTTTGTAATATATTTAATTTTCTTTTTTTCCCCAAAATTTTTGGTGTTTCAAAAGGATATTTGATATTTATTTTGATAAAAATCAATAAAAAAAAGTCTTATCCTAAAGATGTATTTTGTATGTAATTATTATATTAATAAGATTATGATTTAGTGTATTTGTTATTTTATTATTTGATATAATAATAATAATTTAGAGTATTGCTTGTCATTTTATATGAAAAAATAAAACAGCAATATTATACATTACTAGTGTAATATAGCATTATTTAAAACAAAAATTGAGTCTGTGCTATAACTTAGAGGCTTTTTTATATATTTTGAGTCAGGCCCCAAAATGCACCGTACAATGATGTGAGACCAGGAGTATAAAAATGGAAAAAGGGGGGTCCTCGTTGTCTGTTTATATCCATTGCGCTCAGCAGTAAAAAGCTGCAGATCTAGATCCCACACAAGTACCTATTTCTGGTCTCGTTGATTGTACGGTTCAGGTCATTACGTTGGTTAAATTTCTTCCTCAATTTGTTAATGTTTTCGCTTTTTTGAGTTCTTTATTTGATTACATACTTCGTCACTTCGTCGATCTGCAGTTGGATATTTCAGATTGTTTAGCTAGATTTCTATTGATTTAATGAAGTCTTAGCTGTTAATGAGAAAAATTTTGGATTATCATTTAGTTTTTCTTGTTCCTTACAGATTAATTTGGTTCAAAGCTTTTGATTTGTCGGTTTAGTTCAATTCCTGCTTGTTAGTTAACTGTTGAAGTAAAACGGAGCAGAACACTTCATATCATGGGCAAATATGCTCATGCCGACACTGCCTTTGGATGTCAATCCCTTCAATCGAGGCAATGAATGTTAGCTAAATGATGATTCTGGAATTAGCACGTGTCTTGACTAATTAGTAATGTCTTTTAGTTAAATTAGACTTGGTGGAAGTGTTTGAGGGCTAAGGTCCTCTTGATCTGAGGATTAAGGATTTCTCACCTGGCCTGTGGTGTGTGACTCGGCTTCTAATGAACTTAATTTATTTGTTCTTAAAGAATCTATGTTAATGAACTTTGTCTTCAGGTGTTAAATTAGACGTAAGTTTCTTTGAATGGTGTTTGTAGACTTACAATGAAGCGCTCTTTGTTTTAAATTTATAATGCTCAATTCCATATCTTCCAGGCTCATTATAGCAGCCAAAAAATGTCTAGAAGGCCAACTTCTATTCGTCGCCTTGCAGACAATGGAAGCATTCCATTTGTGGGATCATTGCACCCCAAATCACGTCCATCACCTCTGTTGTCTGTAGGTCTTCTTGTTGTGGTGAGTCTGATGTCCTTTTCCTTTTTTAAATTCTTCTCCACCAAAATGTGAAAATGAGGATATAGATATGCATAAACACATGTATGCATCAGCTTGCAATCATTACCTTGACTGCTAGGAGCAGGGTCATAGGCTGTTCCAGTCACAATTTGATGCGGACACATTATGAATACTAGAAATTATGACCAGGATTTCATCTTGCGCTACATTAGTGATCCCTATCCAAATCTGCCCTTTGGACTAGAAATCCACATGCGACATACAATGACAATTCCTCATTGCCATATGGATTGTGATTTCGTTATTGTGCACTATCTAATTGAACTATGATAAACTTAAAAATATAACCAACATGCACTGCTACTTGTCTCTGTGTTTTTCCCCTCTGATGTAGGGCCCACTTAAAGATAACTATGATACTGGGTTTTGATTCCTTGGTGACAGAACCTGATCTTGTATGTTCTCTGAATTTTCAGGGAGCACTACTAATTGTTGGTTATATGTATCATGGTTCAGGTATGGAGTTTGCCCATTGATTTGTTTGTTTATATCCTAATTAGCTGATTAGCTGATTTCATGCTTTATGTCACTCTGCATAAAACTTTTGCTGGATAATTTTTGTGGGCTTGCCCTAAATCTTGATGTAATTGTACTTGTTCAGTATAATTTTTGACACATGTTTAGTATAATTTAATTCAATCTATTTCTTATAAAATGTCACATATATTACACGTTAGTTATGTGATGTAATTGTAGTGTTCAAATTACTTGATGCAATCATAATGTTGAATTTTTTTGTGACAGGTCCGAGGAATGGTGACATATCTGCTTTAAGGAGACTGGACGGTAAATTTTCAGGCTGTAGAAGCTGTAACTTTTGCATTAATCGGTTACCAACTCTAACTTTTCATGCTCCATTTCAATTCTTTATACTTAAAATATGACAATATCATGACATCGTTAACATTTTTGTGTTTTAAAGTAAAGATAGCTTTATTAGTTGGAGGCTTTTCACTTTTGTTAATTTATATAGCTAGCGATGTCAGTGCTTATAAATTTGATACTACCATTTTTTATGATACCAATCATTTTATTTTCAGTAAATCAAGACTAAGCCAACGCTTGTAAAAGGTCTCATTTCTGTTGCTAGCAACCATTCCAACTGCAAGGTTTTTCTTCCTTTTCTGATAGATTTTTAGAGTTGAACTTATCCCACCCGTACTAGAATTTTGGAGAGACTTCTGCTGCCAAGCTTTAATTCTATCATTGGCGGTTTTATCTGAGTGAATGATTTTAATCTATGTAAATTTTGTCCTATTGATACTGTGCTTTTATTGTATAAATAAAAGGTGATCTTTTTTGAGTGGAGGATAAGTACTAGCCCTCTTTCTTGATTTTACCATATTAGATTCTAATTTAACTAGGAATAGCCTATGATTACTAAAATTCTCAAGAAAATTATCTGTCTGATATTTAACATACGTGCCTGCAGTTCTTCTGCTTGATCATTTTGGCTTCGTTGTTTCGAAAATAAATAGATGCTAATAAGAGGATGGGATGTTGTATTTATGTATATGCAGGTGCTGTTTCATGTACTCTAGAACTTCAGAAATTGATACCTTTCCTTAAAAAAGCCTATGGTGACAGCATGCGGAAGGTATTGCACGTAGGCCCTGATACCTGCTCAGTAGTTTCTCAACTATTAAAAGAAGATGATACTGAAGCTTGGGGTGTAGAGCCATATGAGTTAGACGATGCTGATGCTACCTGCAAGAATCTAGTAAGGAAAGGCATTGTGCGTGTGGCTGATATCAAGTTTCCCCTTCCCTACAGGCCGAAGTCTTTTTCTCTTGTCATAGTGTCAGATGCATTAGATTACTTGTCTCCGAAGTACCTTAACAAGACCGTCCCAGAGCTAGCAAGAGTATCAGCTGATGGCTTAGTCATATTATCAGGTAATTCCTTTAGAAACCGTGGCATTGTATATTCTTTGACAGTTCTGTATGTTATTTTCAAAAAGTCTATACCATGTGTGTTTGGTCCCCTTTTAGTTCATGTTTACTTTTGGCAGGTTCATTTAAACATACTATGCTAGTGATTGGGTGAAACTCATGAATCAGTTTAAGGACTTCGGTATCTGCTTTATCCAACATGATTCTAATCATCTATGCAAGTTGCCTGCTGTCTAATTGTGATGTCTAGGACAGTGATATGACTCGTCATTCAATGGTGTTTAGAGTTTGGGTGAACCTGGATTTGGAGCTTGAAATTGATCACTCAACAAGCACTTCTTGTGTTTAATGAAGGGATTTTTAACATCCAGTCCCACATTGCTGATGTGGACGTTATGTGAGTAGTTTGTAAAGAGTTAACTCACTACCCCTTGTAAACATGGGCTTTCAAGAATTTTTTGGCGGGTTGTATCCAATTATGTTTGGCAAGGCAGTTTATGAATGAAGTCACTAGAATTAGGTTATGGTCAAAGTGGTAAGAAAAATGCGAAGTTAAATTCTGGAGTGATTTGAGGTTGAACGAATATTTTAAGACTTGTAAATGGCTAGTGTTTTTTTTTTTTTGGAATGGATAAAGGGATAGTTTTTAGAAGCAAAATAATAATAATAATAATAATAATAATAATAATAATAATAATAATAATAATAATAATAATAAAAAGAAAAGAAAAGAAAAGAAACAAAGACTTTTAACCTTGTATTTGGATGGTTTAACAGATGGTAACCCTTGAAAATCAGTTTAGACTCCATTTTACCTTATAAGGAACCAGTTTTGGCCATTTGTAGGCACATAATCGAGTTTGACAAGCTCTCTTATTTCAACGGCCTAATATTCAATTCCTATGTAGGTTTTCCAGGTCATCAAAGAGCTAAAGTGGCAGAGCTATCCAAATTTGGTCGCCCTGTAAGTTTCAGTTTATGGTTACTTTAGAGGGACATCTGGAGCATGTTTTATGTCATCGATCAAAATCTTCAAACCTTTCTGCACCTGTCTTTTTGCTGCATGTAATTGGATACAAAGAGAATATAGCAATTGCTAAAATTTTGCTGTTCACTATTTACTATGATGCTTGCCAAACAACACTCCATCACTAGATTTTTCTATGTATTTTGTAGGCTAAACTGCGAAGCTCATCTTGGTGGATTAGATTTTTCGTTCAAACCAGCTTAGAAGAGAACGAAGCTGCTACGAAGAAGTACGAGCAAGCAGCAGCCAAGAAGTCATACAAGTCAACATGCCAAGTTTTCCACCTCAAACCATTGCATTAATTAATCCTATCAACAGATGGCGTCTTTGTGAAAAGGATGCAAAAGGGCATCTCTAGTTCTTGCGAACCTTAAATTATAAATATGAAATTTTGTGTTCTCTTTGATATATATTCACATGAGACATTACTCAGAAGTCAGAAGGCTTGTTGGATTGAATTTTTTTTGTTTGTACAAGTTATCATAAGAAAATTTGTATTTTCCCAAGCCAGACACTTGAATTGGGAATTCATATGTGGAAATTCAAGAAAAAGTTTTAACTTGTCGTGTTTTCTATCCTCGAGACCCTCAGAACCTGGTCCCTCGCTGGCATGGGGGCTCACATTTGTACAAACGTAATATTATTATCTTTGGCAGAAATGATTTAATGTTCATATGGTATACGGACTTATTATGCTAACAGAAGCTCTCGACATTGAATAATATCTTAGTGATTACGGATGCACTCAACATTGAATAATAGCTTAGTGATTATAGTAAGTGACATGGGCTTCCTATGCACAATAAGTTTATACTCATGTGGACGTTAACGTATCTTTAGTGGAGATTGGCGATCTCCTAATCCATTGTACTAAATAATTGCAATTTTTTATATTTTTTGGGAAGGAAATAATTGCAAGTTAACGTCCACGGTCCAGGTATTTTGTGATCATACGAGCTTTGTTACAAAACAATACTCGGATGGATAAAACCACTTGTGTTCGGGCAAGGAATCTAACACTGGCAGATTGTCTTGCTCACATGGGTCCTTCGCTCCACTTTGGGTGCCAAGTCTTCGACTCGGCCCCTACTGAAGTTAGTGATCACCTTTTGGCGGCACTGTGTTTTGCTCCTGTGTGACGATTGAGCATTGATTTGCACCGGGTTGTGTTCGGGCAGGAGAGGTTGATCGGATAATGTCAAAAATAATAAATTATGTATTGGATTGAGAGAAAGTGCTACATAAACAAATAGACAATTGCTATTTAAACATGGCCACCTTGAACCACACAGTCGATTCAAGTATTCAACTACCATAGAATAAAAATTCGTCGATTTACACATCAAGCAAACTACAATCCCCATATCTGACTTCAAATGTTAAAAATGTCCTATGTCAAAGTTTAAAGATGTATTTACTCTGAATATTGAATGGCAAAACTATAATGGATCCTCATGTAGTTAAATTACATAAACAATAAAGTACCATGCAAATACAATTGGGAATCAACAAGAATAAGAAATGGATTCTCCTTAGTTTTGTATCATGGTTTGCTTCAAATGAACATACAAACTCATATTGCTAACAACTGAAGCATGTAACCAGAAACACAAAATTGGTCTGTGAAGAAAAGGAATCCAAAAGCTCCCATCAATCCACATTTCTGCAATTCGAAACATCAGCCGCCTGAATACACTCATTATGGGGCAAAACCGACCAATTAGGAGATTGTACAGCTCTCAACCACAGAAAATCATCAACATTTCCCCAGTTACCTGTCTCCTCCCCAAGATTTGCTTCCTCAAGATCCTTCTCAATCCCTTCATATTTCAGGCAATACGGCGCAAACCTAACCCCACTGCAATCCTCAATTATTGGCCTACTCCTCACCCGAAGATAGAAATCACAATTTTTTGCATTATGAATCCTTATCTGATGTGAAGCCAATATGAAAAGGCACTCCTTAGCCCCCTCTATCAAAACTGACCCCATCACTGGCCCAACATAAATCCTACAATTTATCAATCTATCCATGAAAAGAGCCCTTAAACGCCCCTTTAATCTCACCTCACAATCTCTCAACCCTGTTAAACTAAATTCTCCGTTTTGTCCCTGTATATCACTTGTATTGAATTCCTTGACTAATACCTCCCCTGTTTTATCCCTAAACCCTGGTGACACTCCCAAATGCTTCAATCCCGAATCTTCTGATCCCACATTCAGGTTCTTCTGAGAAACGGCATTTTCCTGAACTGGATTATTAGGTTTCTTGGAGGGTTTGTTTTTGAAGGAGAATTTCTTCTTGGGGATGATGAGGGAGGTGACATCATCAAGGGATTGTTTGAGATCAGCAACGGTTTTGAGACATGTACGAACTTCATAGGATGGCAGGAAGTAAGAATTCTCAGCGACAAGCTTCTCGAGGTCGGAAATTGAGAGGGAGATCTTATCGAGGTCGGGTTTGTCATTTTTTTGTTGCTGGATCTCAGAGAGGCAAGACTCAATAAAGACTTTTGATTGAGAGAATTTTGAGAGAAAAGCTTGGGTAGACTCAAAAGAGGGAGGGCCACTAGGGGTTGTGGATTCAGGGTTAGACTTTCCGGCCAGCCGTGAGTTGTGGCGATTGGAGAGCCTCTCCAGCATTGCTGCATGCTTCCGTTGGAGATTAGGGTCGGTGGTGTTTTCAGCCACAGTGATGGTGGTTTTAGGGTTTGAGTCAACTGAGTCAAATCCATTTCCTTTCATTTTGCTCGCCCGAAAGAAGGGTCCCCGGTTCAAGTTCTGGAGTAGAAAGAAGAAAATACAATTGGATCCCAAAAACTTAGAATCAGTAAATGGATAAAATGAAGCTAAAAATCTTATCAATTATATGTAAAGACTATTAGCCTTTGCCTTTCTCAAGTGAGGGCATAATGATATATATAAAAGCTTGCTAGTAAAATATGGTGCAACAAGACAGAAGACACCTATGGATCAAATCTGTCACTTTTAGGTACAATTAAGAAATGTAGCAAGACAATGAAGCTGCAAAGGAATAGCCATAGAAGAAGACATCGTTAAGGGATGTCTGATAGAGTGAGATGTGAAATGGAAAATCTCTTAAAAACAAATATAAGGAAAAACGAAAAGGCAAACACCAAATCATGTCAACACACCATAACAGATGAAGTTACAAAACAAAAACCAGCTCCTTCAACAAAGAATAACGTACATGAACCTGCAGGACGCTAAACTGTCACTAGCTATCTCATATGCTAAAGATGTAATGCATAGATGAAACAACAATACCGGAAATGAGTAGAATGGTGGTTCAACGTCGAATAATTTTCACAAAACTGAAAACTGGACCAGGTGTTGATTAGTTACAAATGAATCTGAGACATAAACAAAGCAATAAAATAACGTGATACCTTTAGCATTACAAGAAATCCTACTGCTATACTTTCCACAATGCAAATCTAGAATGATTATTTCAAACCTATTCTAGTAATTGCACCTCCCTCGGGGAATACAGACAAGATAATCACATAATTAATGTTGATAATAGCTTCTAATAAGCATCAAACCTTCACTCATTCTAAAGATAGGAATAAACCCTAGCAAATCGCATCGTTCAAAAATGAAATGTTTCAGCGAAAATCAAATTGTTGCTTTTGGAAGATCGATTACCGTCGATAAACAAAATTTCTGTCAAGATAAGTAAATAAGTTCTTCAGGAATTGAGTCATTCACAACAATTAGATCTACTGGGATTCAACACAACACATAAAGCCCATTTTGCCAATGATAAATCTGGTAATACCTTCTTTCCAAATTCGGCGATGAAGACAATGTTGACTACAAATCACAGCAACACTTGACAGATGAATCGGTTGCAAGGGGTGAGGATTACGGCTCCCCTTTTCTTTCTCCTTCAAGCTGAATTGAACTGTTCATTGTTAGAGCAGCTCCAACCAACGAAGGTAAATCGCATAAAACTCGTTTCTTTATTAATCCTTTTTGTTATAAAAGTATAGAAACAATAGAGAGAATTTAGAGAGAATGAATTCTAAGGAATTCTCAGGAATGAATTTCATTAATAATCGCTCTATTTATAGGAAAACTTGAATAAGACAATCGTAATTACATAATTTCATCAGTATAATAGTCGTTCACATATAATAATTACATCTTTTACCAAATTATTCCTCCACCAAATTATTCCTCCACCAAATTATTCCTCATAATTCATAACCACCACATTATTCTCAATTATTCATAACACCTAATAATTATTCTTCAATTATTATTCATAACACTTTGAATGGTATTAATACAAATGTACGGGCGCGTTTGGAGAAAAACCCAGTGGGAAAAAAAAACTTCCAAACCGATTGCGAGGATAAAGGCAGTGGTTATATCGCTTCATCAAAACATTCTTTCACGATGTCTATCGGCAGTATACGTATTCACGTCTTCGCTCGTTAAAACCTTGTCAGAAAACCAGTGGGAAAAACTTGATCGAAGGAAAAAGATACCAGCTCCGTTTGATTTCATATCTTGAGAACTGATATCTTTACTTACGGTAAATGATTTCAATATCATCATCGTTTGGATCTAAAGCGTTAGCTCCATTATAAACGATCCAATAGATCTGTTTGTATCAATTTCTCATATCGTTCTCAATATATCGTGAATATGCCGTTAAAACCTTATTAGGAAAAACTCAGTGGGAAAAACCCTAATGAAGGAAAAAGAGTACATTATTCATGTGAATACGCCTTTAAAGTTACCTCATTAAAAACCTTGCTAGAAAAACCCAATGGGATAAAACCTCAGTCAAGGGAAAAAGAGTGCAACACGTATTTTATACAAGTATGCTGCAAGCATTTCAAAATCTTTTATACATTTGTATGAATATCATATACATTGGTTTTATATTCTTCGTTCATTTAGAGTGCATCAATTTTCTTACACAACTACAAAACATTCACCATGAACACATGTCTCCAAACACACAATTTAAAGCATGTAAATTCATCGTAAAAACATGTAAACATATAAGTAAACCTTCATAACTAACTAACATTTAAAATATATCATTTAACATTTAATACTCACTTAATAGGTTATTTCATTCCCAGGGCTTAGCTCACCCTTTAGTGTACTCATAAACACTTAGCTCACCCGATCATTTAATTTCCTTTTCTACTACACACACGATCGGTAATTTAACTTTCATGAGCATGCAACATATAATGACCACCATGCTTATCTTTAAACTTGAGCATTAGTCATCATCATCTCATCATCTCATAAGTTAAGGATTTCACATTCACCATTTATCATCTTCAATATATATCAATATTTTCATTATCATTCATCATATGTAGCGCTACATTTTCATACCGGTAATAAACATTTCAATTTCATTTCTTTCCCATATCGACATAACTTATCGAGATATCTCATTATCAATCCTCTTGTAGGATTACACAATATAGTTATGTCTATATACTCTTCAAGAGCATATGCCTCCGTTATTAAGACCATCTTTTATAATTTGCTTTGATATATATGTTTGGGGAAATCTCATAATATCAACGCTTCAGCGTGCTAACTTATCAAAGCATCTTAACGATATATGTGATTGTTCATAGCCTTTCATGCATCTTTGAACTTCAAGTTCAGTATTTCAATTTCGAGGATATAACATGATGCATTTCACATATTATTTTCAACCTTTAATACTCCTCATGTTGAGAAAATTTAGAACACCAAAACTTCATACAGTTGGTATGATTTTAATCATATATGCTCTCATCATTCAAATTTTAATATGAGAATTTAGGACCGTTTGCATTCTATTCTCGATATCGGCAATTTATTTGAGGACTTTAAATAATTTGCCATATAATATCCCACTTGTATACAAGATACTCAAATCCTTCGATTTATTCAAATCATTGGGATATACATTTACTAGCTTTATCATTAAATCTGGAAATCATGCTCATACTGTGAGCAAATATTTCAGAAATTTCAAATTACGAATCATATACACATGTGACTATCCAATGGATCCATATCATAATATCTAGTAGTCCACATGGAGGATGAGTGGGCCCATACTTCTCATCCTTTATTCTAGATATATTTGGGATTTATTCCCAATATTGGCTAGTAATGATTTCATCATTTATCGAGAACAATCATTGAAGAATTCTTTTAATTCTTCACTTGAAATATTGATTTCAATAATTATTTAAACCGGGATGGTCGATCAGGTTTTGCAAGCAGTATTATTGAACTTCTAGTTGATAAATTCTTATATCGATTTCACTAGTATCTGTATAGTGCTCAATATGATTTATCATAGAAACAATTCACCGACATATTCCATCATCTTTTAGTGACATTATTGTCTACTCTTTGTTCAAACACTGAGTTCTGACTCATACGCATCACATCCGGCTATTATTTAATTCGAAATCGTAGCTCTTACGCTTCATATTATTTATTTAAAATCGAGTCTTATTTCATACACGTCGTATTATTCTATAAATAAATCATCAAAATTATTGCAAAATTCATCCTAACAAGGGTCTATACATTATAATGGATCATATGCTCTCAAATCTTGAAAATACTATCCATCACTACCGAGTCAAAATCCTAAAAGGATTTATCGATGTAGTGGAAAGATTAAGGATGCTAATGAATAAGGGTATCCCACAAGATATCCGATGCTTAATTGAAGCAAAGGTTCGATTATCCGGTGAGGTTTCAATTCCTTCTAAATACATGCCTGGTATGGGTAAAGTAGTTTTTCAAAGCGGAGAATAAAAAGATTAGGAGGATGCTACAAGTGTGCTCGGTGGACATGTGACACTCGATGTAAATCGGGTACTTGTCGTAAATCGAGAAGATAAAATAGCATTCATTAAGGATGGATTGAGTAAGGAGCCTTTGGATGATATTCAACAGCTCTTGAGACACATCCTAGTAGACACGCATAAGGTGAGCTAATGGCCTTATGGGCCAAATTCAAAGATCAACAAGCGCGTTACGATCTTGAAAAACTTACTTTAGAAGATCCTGTTTGTAAATTTAGTAGAAAATTTTAGTATAATAATTTTCTCATATTAATATAAGGAAGCTCGGTGTAATAACTTGAAGATCAATGTTTTTCTTGTAATTGTAAATATTGTTTTTCGATTTTAAGATATATATATATATGTATATACATATTATTTTTCAATCACCGATGATATATGTCATTTTCACTTAAAAAATTTTTCTGCATTTTTTCTCTTTCATATTTGTCAAAAAGTAAATAGTGCACTCAATTATTGGTTTGAAAATTTTTCTTTAAATAGAGGGATTCATATATCTCTCATGTTCATACATTAAAAGTATAGTGCAAAAAGAGAGATAGGAGTAGAGATGGATATGGAGATTTTAGAATCATCTCATACAAGTCAGCTTTTACCTCGCCATATTAAAACCGTATGTATTCTTGGTGGATCTAAACTGGTAGGCCATATCCAATATGTGGATATGGCAAACCGATTTGTAAAAGAGTTAGGGAGACAAGAAATCAATATACTATACGGAGGAACCAACAACAAACTTTTAGCTAGACTTATAATGACCGCACAATCATGGGGAATAAGAGTTTCGAGTGTAATACCTTTCCATCTAGTTGGATCTAATACTCGAATTGGAGCCAGTTCTACCATGGGTCCAGCAGGGTTGGTGCTACAAGCGCAATCCATCCACAACTGCATGATGTATATGATGAATAATAGTGATGCTTTCATTGTCCTTCCAGTGACTACAACACACCTGGAGGAAATATTCAATATAGCCTCGTTGTACAGTGGAACTTTCATGTCAAACCAATAGGTTTGTTGAATATTAACAATTTCTTTGATGGCTTACTAGTGTTTCTAGATCGAGTGTAAATAATAAGTTTATCTCTCATTCAATGAGAAAAATACTTATTTACGCTAAATCTTGTTGATGAACTACTCATCAAATTTCATGCATATGTTCAAGAATCTGTGGAAGCCAGGTCCGTCGGTCACAGACCATCGTGTCAGCGAAAAAGAAATTTGATCCTTTAAATATTTCATTATGAATCCTAATGTTGATGGTGGCGAGTTACTGAGTATTTATACTCTCGACGCATCCCTCATTTATGGATTCAAGATATATTTTCTTTTGCATTTCTATATTTTCGAGTGTTTAATGTCATCTTTTGATATTCTCAATATGTTCCACTTCTACTGCTTTGTACTTCTTACGGAGTAATAATAATATCATATTGGCTTTATTCAAATCTGAGATATCTAGTGATTTTGCTTCTTCAAGAGCATTTTATTCTCATATTAATACAATCTCATATCATCGATGAGATTACTTCATATAAGCTTTCCATGCGATATATTTTCTTTGATTTATCAACATGGGATCTATTCAGCATTTTACTTTCGTCTATTTATCCAATGGTAACTTCAAGTACCACTTACTCAATTTTCTCCATTAATATTCGGTATATATGGGGAAGTAATTTTATTCTCATCGCCTACTACTTGAGAGTATGATTAGAATATTTGATCAACTACTTCTTACAGGTAGGATTAGATTTATAACCAATCGTGTAGTATAACCCACCACATTGGAAATATGCACACCAATCGTGTGGTATTACCCACCACATTGGAAATATACTCAAACTATAAAGTGCATAAATTTAAATTGCAGAAATTAAATTTCCTCCAATAGGTGGTCGAACCTACCTTATGGGAATTATTGCAATAAATATAAATTTACGAAATTTAAATTGCGAGAATTAAATTGCATAATGTTTAACTACTTCTTCAGGAGTAGGATCTGCTTAGTAGAAGGTATTACCCATCACTTAGCATATAAAGTGCAGAAATATATAAAACCTTCCGTTTAGTGACAGTTGAACCCATCATCAAGTAGGAGGTATTGCAGTAATTAAATTACACTAAATAAAGTGCGAGAATTAAATATTGAACTGCTTCTACGGGAGCAAATTTGTTCTTCTAGAACAAATACTCATTACTTCTACAAGAGCACATTTATCCTTTTAGAATAAGTATATTATGTAATTAAACTCTTGAGTTAAAATAATATTCCGATCTTTTAACTCAAATGGACTTCAAGCCATTTTATATAATCAATGGATTTAGAATTTCTTCATGAATATTCTATCCCATTTTCACTGTCGTCAAAATTAGGTCGGTTTTACCCTAAGGGTAAAATTGTCCATTCAATTGTAAAGGTAAAATTGTCAAAAATATTTTATCAATGTTTTACGATTGGAAAATTATCTCCTTTCTATTTCAATTTATCAATATCAAAATGTTCAAGGACTATTTTGTAACTTTTTCAAAAGTTGGTGTCTTGATTTGTAAATTTTGAAAGTTTGATAATAACATATTTCAAAGCGAGTTATTACCTTATCAATGTTGGTGTCAAATCGAAGCTCTCGTTAAATCGAGTATAATGGAGTCGAAAATTTGATTTTGATAATGTATGCTCCTTATATCTCGAGAAAACGAATATTATAGTTTAATATATTATTATATTATAAAGTAATATAATATATATACCTTTTCCTTTTCTTAGGGAGAAGCGATTGAACATGCACGTATTTCCTCCATTTGCTAATTCTTGAATTGCCCACAACTCTTTGTCTCTGTATAAATGTTTTACGTGAGTGATTGGGAAGATAGAGAGAGTGAGGCGTGAGAAAGTGGGAAAAAGATAAGAGAGAAAAGAAAGATAAGTATTGATTGGAGATGGATTAGGTTATTTATAATAATTAGGTTCGTCTGAGAAGATCATCTATAAGATCTGTTGTAGAGCATCTCCCCTTCATATTACTCAAATGTAGACTGTCGTCTTTGATAACGTGTTATAAAAGTATAGAAACAATAGAGAGAATTTAGAGAGAATGAATTCTAGGAATTCTCAGGAATGAATTTCATTAATAATCAAGCCCTATTTATAGGAAAACTTGAATAGCCTTGATAATCGTAATTATATAATTTCATCAAGGGTATAATAGTCATTCACATATAATAATTACATCTTTTACCAAATTATTCCTCCACCAAATTATTCCTCCACCAAATTATTCCTCATAATTCATAACCACCACATTATTCTCAATTATTCATAACACCTAATAATTATTCTTCAATTATTATTCATAACACTTTTTGTATTTTGGGCGAGGCTAACAATGAAGGAAAAAAAAAAAAAACAGTAAAATTGGAATAATTTCATGTGTGGATATATTGAGTAAACTTTGTAGTGTGTTCAGGGTTTGTTTGATTGGGGATAAAAGTTATCCGTGCGGTATTTCGTGTAAAATGTGTGGTTAATATTATATTGAAAAGTGTGTATGTGATTGAAAAAAAGAGAGAAAATAGTGTGGGATAAAATTTATTCTCGATAGAACAAGGCCTTAGTTGCACTCTTGTATTTTTCAAGCTTGCTTCATAATAATTTTATTTTTTATTTTTTCTATCTCATCATTCAATCATTTATTATATTTTGGTGTAAATAATTTTTTTTATACATACAAATTTTATACATTTCTGACGCATCCAAAATTCATATCAAACATATCCTTAATTATATATTTTGCTTTAATTTTCAATAAAAAATATTTTTTCAAATATTAACAGCCATTGACTTTCAAAATAATGTAATGCACTTATTGACTTTAATGCTTATAGTTCCATTCCAAAAGAAACACCTTGATGTTTAACCATGCCGGTGGTCCAAATATAGTTCAGTTGTTAGGATTTCAAAATCTCTGTCTTGGAATTAGAGTTCGAATCACATCCTACCCCGCCATTTCCTCCTCCCCTCCATCCTGCCTTATGCAACCAAAAATAAAGGGAAAAAAGAAAAGAAAAGAAATCCATACTTGAATTAATTAAATATTAAATATTTGTCTACTTCTCATTTGGACAATGTTGCGTGCATATTATTGTATCAGAGATGCCTTAGGTGTAGTGATGGCAAAATGACCCGTGATGACTCGAACCCGACGGGCCCCGCTCCTAATGGGATAACAAAATGGTGATTCGATTCTTGGCGGGATGGGTTTGGGTTTCGTTTCCCGCCCCATCATGGGTCACGGGGCGGGGCGGGATGGGTAGGCCTTGCCCCGAACTGAACCCGCCCCATGTAATATTTTTTTTATTTTTATATAATTTAGTGATATACATTTTACAATTTAGAAAATAGCTTAATACCTTACTTCAACCAAAAAAGCTCAATACTTCCACTGACACAATTAACTAATTACCAACACAATTAACCAATTACCAACACAATTAACCAATTACCAATACAAATACTATAATAGTATTATTATACTAAAATTGAAAATTAGAACGAAAAAAATTTACAAATAAGCCACAAAATAGGGCGGGTTTGGTATTCCTCCCACGCACCACGACTTGATCTGCCCCGCGGCTCACGGATCACGGACAGGTCAAGGCATACAAAAATTAAACGGAACGAATCACGAAGCAAGATGACCCTCCCGAACTCGCCCCATTGCCATCACTACTCAGGTGCTTGCTTACCGTTATTTGTGGAGGTGATATTTGACTTTTCTAAAAAAATATTTTGTTTAAAAGATAAAAAGGTTTTTTTAAAACCAAAAGATAAAAAACCTTATGTATTATAAGGTACATGGTCGAAAATAAATTTACAATAAAAAATATTTTAATAAAATTCAATTTATTTTAGAAATTATTTTGTTTGACATCATTCTGAGCCGTTCATTTCATTATTATTTTGATAGTTCTTTTAATTTTCATAAATAAATATTTTTTATTTTTATTTTTAACTACACATTCAATTACTATTTTTTCAATAATCTATGTCAAACACCCCTAAAAAAATCTGCAAACAAACACTATTAAGGAGCACATTGGTTTTGCAGCCATGGAGAACTTTAATTTATGAATGGGTTCAAGCTCGTCTTCTCAATCCTCCTTGTAACCTTCAAAGCACCTTTGAAGGTCAGTGTTCTCGTTGGCATAAACCTCCAAGAGGGTTCGTAAAATGTAATATCGATGCTTCGGTATATAACTCATCAAAGGCTGTTGGGTTGGGCATAATTTGTCAAGACGAGAATGGGTCTTTCTTGGGTTGTCGTATGATTCCTTATGCAGGTTATCTACCGGTTAAAAAGGCAGAGGCATTAGCACTGCTTCATGCTCTAATCATTATCGTGACGTTCGAATTAGACGCTCAATTGGTGGTCTTGGCTATTAGCACAGATTCTCATGATATTACGGAGTTTGATTCGTTGGTTAAAGATTGCAGGAGTATTCTTCGGTTTCTCGTCCCATTTTGTCAAGAGACAAGCAAATGATGACACTCGTGTCTTTACTAACTTGGGAGACTCATTTTCAATCTAGTCCGATTTCTTATTTCAATGTTTCCCATCGTATTGTTGATATTTTGAACAGTTGGTGTTCTGATTTGCAATAATGAAGTTCACCATTCAAAAAAAAAAAAAAAAAAAGAGCACATGCCGTAATTATCGCTCATTTCCTTAAAATCCTACAATTTACTTTTCAAATGGCCTAACAAGTCAATTTCATATACTTTAGAATTTCCTGTCCTGTGCCGATGTCACACATACGTGTTCACATGACTATACTGTTATCAAACAATCCTAATTATGCTCCCGTCAATAAATCATTATCTAGTTGTTTCTAAATTTTGAAATTAGATATTTTCGAGATATGTGTTATTATTGATAAGTAATACTAATAAATCTGCCTACATAAAAAAAAAAAAACACCTTATAAATCTGCAGCTACAGCCTACATATCCATCTTAACACAAGTTTTGTTATGGCATCTATGATTCTATATACAACTACGATTGAGGTCGATTAAGAGAATTTTGACGCTCGAGCCAAACTTTAAAAATATTGAATTTTTTCTTTAAAAAAAATAAATAAATAAAAATACTGAATTTAGCCTCTTTTTCCAATTTTGGTCCATTTGTCTATTTGAGGCTATGCAATCAAACGGTTAATTAAGAAAAATGCCGATTAACGTGTGGTTAAATTTAAATTACATCACTATCATTCACGGGATTTTTGTTGACCAATTATATATATATATATATATATATATATATATATATATATGTTATTGGAGATTAAAAGATTGGGCAAAGGAACGTTTATGTGCATACATGGTTTGTACAAAGAATTTTGACAAATATATTCATGACTAATTTTTCTCTATATCAAATGTCATTTTCAACATCAAAGACTACAAAAAAGTTGCAATTATTTGTGTAAACCTGTTTGAACAAATCATCCGTAAATATATGACCTAAGGGTGTGTTTGATTGCAAAGTGGGAATTTGATTGGAAAGAAAATAATTTCTAGATAAATGAATCTGAAAAGATTTTTCAAGAAAAATCATAATTGTAGGTATTTAATTATATTAATTTGTAAGCTGAAAAATAGTATTTTTTTGTTTTTGTTTTTTTGATGAAATTTGATCATTTTCCTTATCTCGATGGGTAAAGTAAATTGTCTATTTAAAAAAAAAGACAAACTTTTCCAAGAAAATGCAATCCGCCTAAGAGGTAGGAAAACGTTTTGTTACTTTATAAGGAGGGAAAACATTTCCTTGAAAAAAGTTTGCATCAAACAGCCTCTAAAGATGGAAAAGGAAGAAAAACAAACTTTTTTCAGGAAAATTTTTCCAATCAAACACACCCTAAGTTAAATTTTGTCTATCTAGAAACCGAAACAAAAACAAATCAAAATACACGTTGTGTTACTTTAATCCAACCCTTTATGGCCTCATTGGACCAATTATTTGAACCCTTTAATTTTGGCACAATTAGGGGCTTTGGGCATACATTTCTCAAAACAAGTCTATATATACCCCAACACTACATATCAAGAAGCATGTCCCATATTCACTAAAACAAAGATGAAAATGACTCCCACTAGCATTAGTTCAATCTTGTTCATTTACCCCTTATTAGTCTTAACTCTTTTTGCTCATTTCTCCATATCCCAAAACTCTCCTCAAGATTTTCTTGATGCCCACAACAAGGCACGAGCACAAGTAGGGGTTCATCCCCTCATATGGAATCACACCATTGAAGCCTACGCCCTAAACTATGCACACCAAAGATATGGAGATTGCAACTTGGAGCACTCACGTGGGCCCTACGGGGAAAACCTAGCCGAGGGATGGGGGCAGTTGTCGTCGGTGGACGCCGTGAATATGTGGGTTGGGGAGAAATCTTGTTATGATTATGGGTCGAATTCTTGTGTTGGAGGAGAGTGCTTGCATTATACACAAGTGGTGTGGCGTGACTCGACTCATCTAGGTTGTGCTAGAGTTCAATGTCACGGTGGTGGGTTGTTCGTCATATGTAGCTATGATCCTCCAGGAAATTACATTGGCCAACGTCCTTATTGAAACTTTTGAAAGTAATTATAATGTAACTCAAATCCACGGTAGGCATGATCAATCTTGTATGACATGTATGGTGACATGTATGACGACCTACTGACCTAGCTATCACCATGATATAAAATTTGTACACGTTTTAAATTATGAAATATGAGATATGAGATATAAGAATAACCATGAAGTATATATGGTGCTATCTATTTTGCAATTTAGTGAATTGATATAACATATTGATATTTTATAGTTACATTAAACTAGTTTAAAAAGACAACATTATGAAGGGTAAAAGTTATTATGAATTCGAGATTTTAAAAAAATATATTATTAATTATTATAACCTAAATTTTATAACAAGAAGTGGAGTCGTGTATAGGTGGGATGCCGTTGATATATGTAGCTGCAAATGTATTTCCATAACCATAAGCAATCCTCTATTCCTAGTCGTTCGACTGCATTACCAGTAATGCAATTCCTTGCCATGAGTCTATCATTATGATCTCTACTACCAGTGGCGTAGCCAGGAATTTGGTTGAGTGTGGTTCGAATTATTTAACAACGAAAATTTTAGAATAAATTCAAAAAAAAATCATAACTTTTTTTAAGAAAATATATATTAATAAGGTATCTTGCAAGTTCATTGACAGAGCGCAAATACATATATACATAATCATATTAAACTTCCTTATAAAGAATCTTTTGATGTAGTAACTATATATTTTGCACTTACATGAAAATAAGCCACTTAATGAAAATATTAGAAAAAGTTATATGTAGGTTTTTCATTTCATATATTTAAAAATGAATTCTCTATTTTAAAAATCTACAAAGTTTATTAGTTATGACATTTCATATTGTCAAGTGTTTTATAATTTACAATATTAAATAAAACCAAAAATACTATAGAGTTGAATTTAATTAACGAATATAGGATTAAGGAGACAAATACAATTTCTTCAAATTTATGAAATTATATATATAGTCAAATGGTTCCATGATATTGCAAAAGATATTCTATGAAAAAATGACCATTGATCAAGTGCACCCGGGTGCACCATAGTTATGGTGTTCCGGGGTACTTTTACGGGCTCGTCCGGTGTCCGTTTTGAAATCCGGGACCGGATCCAGATTCAGCACGATGCTGGCATTCTAGATTATATGTTTTGAGACCACATTCTTTACAGTGTAATAAAATGATTAATGTATATCATGAAAACTTTACAAAGGGTAAAATTGTAAATTCAATACAAAATTACCTCAGCAGAAAATAATTAAGTGCGTTTGATGGTACAGCCGGAAAACCTTTTCCTGGAAAACCTTTTCCGGGTAAAGGAATTCTAGGGAATCCATTTTCCAGGCAAAGAGTATTATAGGCGTTTGATTGCACAAATTTCTAACTTTGAAAGGGTGTTATTTCCTACTTTTGGTGTTTGATTGTGATATTTTCTGGAAAGAAAGTGTGTTTTCCTACTAATTGGTGTTTGATTGGCGTTTTTTCACTGGAAAATGTATGCATTTTCCATGGAAAAAATATACTTCCATGGAAAACTTGGAAAAGTTACAACAATTTACAAACCAATTTTTTCAATTTTCTTTTTTCCATGGGAAAGTTAAAACAATTTACAAACCAATTTTTTTAATTTTTCAAGAAAATCTATGTTTATTTTATTTTTTATTTTAACATTGCCATTTAAAATAAAAATTTCTAAAGCGAACCAAATATTGTATTAAAGTTTATAGTGAAATTGAGAAACAAGTGATTATATCACTTCTTTTTAGTTAATTTTTGTTTACTTCATGATCTAATACATGTTTAATCCCCTTGTCCTTCATGAGCTCCAGCATTTGGATCATTTTTTTATTTTCAATTTTTTATATTACTTTTTTAATAAACACAAAGCCAATTCATAAATATAATCTAATTACCGGTCCTTCCAAAACAAAGAACTACAACACACAAACCCATTGACAACAACATGTTCACATGATCTGAAACAAAGATCAAAATAATTTTTAAGCGGCTGACTGCTGCACTCTTGCCTGGCTGACGGCGGTATTCTTTGCGGCCGCAACGAGTTCTTTGTCACGGCTGACGACTGGCTAGCAGAGAACGTGGCGGCGTGCGGCAAAAGTAGCTGACCTCCCGAAATTTCTTGCATTCTGGCGACATCTTTCTTTACCGCAGCGCTTCTTTGCTGCATTACGGCGGCGGTGCCGGCTATAGTAGCATTTCTTCTTTGCATGATAAAGCGCAGATGAGCAAGGAACAAAAAGCATCCCTAAACCACAAATGTAAACTTTTCACTTTGAAGTTTTAAACATCGATAAGCGGGATCAGCGAGATGAAACATGATAAAACGCTGACAAACTAACCAACAATACACACCAGTGAATCAAATATGACTTGGCCTGACACATGAAATCCAACTAATGCATTTGAGGCACTACCAACATTCTTAACGATTATATTGCTACGAGTTTTACTAGAATCCGGTTCTAAAACATCAAATTGACAATATTCATCCGAGCGAGTTTTATTGTGCTTGGTTCTCCTGCTACTTCTTCTTTATTCTTTGATAATTGAGGCCTCTGAAGAGCATTATGTGGTTACGGTTGGTGAATTGCATAGTGGACCCAACCACGGCTCTGCTTGAACACCAATTACCGCCATTCATTCTAACAAAACATTGAGAAATCAATCAATATCAGTAAAAATTAAGTACTTAGCAAAGAGAAACTCAAGAAACTTATTGTGTTAACTATTAAGGCAAACTCAACTCGAGTACTTTTAAATCACAAATGTGACAAGGAGTAAGGATAAGTATAAATTTTTGTAAGGAAAAACATGCTTTATGCTTGAATTAAGTTATAGGTATGAGAGTAGAGAGTATTTGTTGGATTTTTTTGGTGTATCTGTCTATCTTCTCATTCATTTTCTCTCTACCGTTCTTCCCCTTCATCTTTCTCAATTGCTTATCTGACCATCTGTTTTTAACTCCTACTGTTCTTGCCTTTGAATTATCTGATGATTTGATCTGGTTCTTCATTGAAGTTTGAGTTAAATTGATCTGAATTTATTCTTTAGTAATGGATATGGATTGTTATTATTTGGATTTGCATCTATAGCATTTTCTTCTAAAACGAACAAAGTTATGAGATTAATCACTAATGATTATGTACTTATGTGCTAGACCTTTGTTGATTTTTGAAAAGGATTGATGTATTTCCATATGATAAATTATCTTGCAAGTTGTAATCAAACAATTATGCCACTAATCACATTCGTTGAAATGAGAGAATGTCAATGATATAATCACTTTCGAGTTATAATTTCATACACTTTTTACGGCACAATAAACACTAGATAAATTCAAAAACAAAAGATCTATGCACTATAGCGCTAACTATTTACCCATTTCGTTTTCCCACTAATTACATAGCGAAATATAAACGATTACGCTAAACATGAAAAATACCGGCTAAATCATAAAAAATAAATAGATCGATTTACCTCGAGTGGAATGATTCGATAGCGAAAAAAGCCATTGATGAAAAATTGATGAAATTAAAATCTGGGGCTACATACTCAGTGGAATAGACCAGTGGTCGACCGAGAAAGGTCGGTAAATAGCACTCCCAATGTTCAAGCGATCGGCGTTCCACCCAAGCCCTAGTTTGGCCTTTTTGTTAGAGCGGAGAGAGAGGGATCGGCGTCCACTTGAGTGTGAGAGAGGGTTTGATGGATTTACGAGAACGGCAGTGGTGAAATTTTGGGTTTGATTGCGAGAGAAGATTGAGCGAGGAGGCGAGAGCGAGAGAGAGAAGGGCGATTGGCGGATGTGGTGAAATGGGGCGTGAATGGCGTTTTGCTTTTCAGGGAAAAAGCCAATCCGACTTTTAGCTGGGAATGCCTTTTCCGGCTTTTGTGAGAAAAACAGGTCACGTGAGCTAAAAGATGGAAAAGTTATTCCAGGAAAAAAATGTCTATCAAACACTACAAAAGTTGGAAAAAAATGTAGAAAACCAAGTTTTCCTGGAAAAAAAAGATCTATCAAACACACCCTTAGGAATCTTCACGTGGTCATTGTTTTATTGTAGATAGTCTGGAAATATGTGGTAGAATTTGGGGAAAAAAAATCTCAATTTTTGGATGAAATATAAAAGAACATCACAAGATTTTCAAATCTAACGACATCGATCTTCACATGCACCATTTATTCTTTTTCCTTCTTTGTTCTTTCTGCAGAATAATTTATCACATTTGCAGACATAAGATTGATCAAAGTTCTTTGCCCAAAGGCTCTCAACTTCCTCTCTCCATCGAAACTGAATGCAACACAGGGGATGATTTTTGGCTTTTTTGGCCTGAAATCACTACTCTACATATCTTTCTTTGTTGCTTTTATTATAATAAGTAATTTTTTCATCTAAATTTATGTTTTGTCTTCGTATTTTTCGTGATTTCGTCGTCTTATGTGGTGTTTGGGTTTTCACCGTCTATTTGTGGTTTCGTTTGTTTATGTGATTCAGATAGATTCGATCCATCATTGATTCAATTAATATTTGGGTGTCGACATTGCAGATCAAGAGACATGAGTATTCTAATTACTTTAATTTTTTCATATTTGTAGGCATTTTGTGGTTTAATGCCTATTAATTTGGGTGCTGTGAGGATATTCGCAGATTCACCATTTGTGATTTTAGCGGTATTAAATTTGTGCTGCTATCGATGTATTTTGCTAATTTGAATAAATGAATATCTTTGTTTGTAAAAAAAAAAAGAAATGAAAATTATTATTATTTAATTTAATATAATAATATTCAAAAAATGATTTGAGTAATTATAAAAAAAAAGGTTTGAAAAAAATGTACAAATTGTTTATAATCGAGTTTTTGAAACATAAAACTACTTGTCAAACATTTTCTTTATCACAAAATTTATGAAAACATCATCATTAGCTGATAAAGTGGGTAACGTTAATAAATTTGAACCACGAGGTGTACGGTTTTATGAAGGGCGTACAAATTAATGAATATTTGACATTTACCTACCATTAATGCAAATTGATGTTATTATCATTATAGCGAAACAAAAGGAAATGAAAGCCACCAAGAGCCAGGACTTCACTAAGTTGAAATCACTCCAAGAGAATATGAAAAAACAATATAAAGAGGTAAAGTCTCATATAAAAAGACCATAATATATATATAAGACGAGTGAACAAAATTAAACCTTTCTCACCTTTTGTTTTTCCCATTTCTTCTTATCCTCTCTGTTTTCTAGTCCTATTTTTGACAACATAGCATTAGAAATTGTGGCCACACGCATTTCTATCTATGTATGATATAGATTGGGGACTGCGATATATCCACAAACTTATTAAAGATGCTCTCGATCTTTTTATACAAATATATTATCGAAACTAAATTATTACTTATAATTTTAAATTAAAACAACTGATGGTTGATATTCACCAACTGATTTTCAGTAGCCGTCATAGAGTCCACAGTTCATGAAATATTATCACGTCAACAAATATATGGAATTGAATTGAATTAATTTTTGACCCACTTGTTGATGTGATACTACAGCTAGTGAGGTTTATAACATGCGTCAAATGTAATTACTCGGTACAGTCAAACCTAAATATGTTGTCTTAATTCATATCTTACTGGCTAACCTATCGAATTTGAATAATCTAATATGTTTTGATTGAATGAAAGAGCTAAAAAGACACGAATTGGACTATCAAATCCGGACTCGTGAAGACCACTACCAAACGCACTACCGAGTACCAAACCTTCACGAGTATCTCATGTTCATAAGCGCGACTTTACAATTGAGTGGAGGAGACGCGAGAGGAGAAACGCGATATGGGTAATATCCGAAAACCCGGATTATTTTCCAACACGAACCCGAAAAGGAGCCCCTTCTCTCTCAGTCTCAAATTTGTCTCGCAAGTACGACCAATCTGCATTTTACAGTTTACTAGATCACACAGAGACAGAGAGCCAGAGCAGAAGAGAGCTGTCAAGACCGCATTAAGGCGTGCGTGCACGCAGAACTTGCGAATTAAACAATCACAAGCTCTTCTCTCGCAGTCTGAACTTACTACGAAGCGTTATTTCTGAACCATTCTCCGTTTTCTACACTGAATATTGATTGCGTAGACCGTCTTCAATCTTCTTCAGGTAGTATTTTTTTTTTCTCACTTAAGATGTAATTTTTGGGCTGATGCTTGAATAAAATTATAACCAGTGAGATTGGGTGGATTGAGGGATTCTAATTGATTTATTGCTGCTAATTAATTGTTTCTGCTTTTGTGGTAAGGGATTTTGGTTATTTATTGCTGATATAGATTTTTTACTTCTTATTTTGCTTAGTTTAGTTTTTCGAAGATTACAGAATTTTGATTTCACATTTTTTCAGTTAGTTCTAAGATTTTCTAACTGGTGAATTAATGTTTGAGCTGTGTAGGGTTTCTTTTATTTTACGCCACCTGCATTTGGTATATAACATTTGGGATCGCCAGTTAATTTGTCTAGTTCAATTCCCCTTGTTAAAACTTTGGCCTTGATCATGGATTTCTCTCCTTCTCTAACTTAAAAAGGCAAGGATACGAGTGAAATGGACCCTTTGGAATATATGTTCAAAGCATTTCTGCACTTCTCAAGGAATAATTCATCATTGTAGCTTCTTTTCTAAATTTAAAGTTTAAACAAGAAAAAAAAAATCATCATTTGACAGTTGGTAGTGTTGTTTGCAGCAGGAAATTTACACAGTTTGGTTTGTATTTATATTATAGAAATGCAGGATTTGGGAAATATGGCATTGAATACTTGTATGAAAGAATGGGTATCATGAACTTGGGGTGGGGGGAGAGGGTGTGGCAAGTGGTGTTTAAGATGTCTGTTTCTCGTTGGTCTGGACAAATAGAACCTGGATAAAGCCATAAAGGAGCAATTTCTGGGAAAAAAAATCGTTACTGTTCGATCAAAAAGGAATTGCATTGAGGAGATAAATCATTGGTACCTTATTAGAATTGGAGAAGATCATTTAACCTTTTGGATAACACTAACAATTGGATGTGAAATGACGGCCTGTAACCTGTGCAAAAGAGCCAGGACTTGTGACCAAGCTGGATCTTGAGGTGACAAGGTTAATTATGGTCTCTCCCCGGGAAGATGGTAAAACCTATACAGAGAAGGGGCAAGTTTGGACGAGTTTGATGGTATGAAAATAGAAATAATTGCATAAAAGAGATTGGATGTTAGCATTGTTGAATGTTTAGAAGTAAAAAGGGAAGAAAAGTTAGCTTTGGTTTTTACTAATACAAATGGCAGGATTTGGGGAATGAACTTATTACTTGTATGAAAGAAATGAAGACTTGTTTGCTGTATTGTGTTCATGGACACCCTATACAGAAAGGATTGATTTCTGAAACTCCCATTCAATCAGTCAAATAGTACTTATAACAAAAGAGACCGGTCGTCGGTCCTAAAATAATCTGACGATTTGGTAATAGCAGTATTGCACTTAAACAAAATATGGTGAATATAATTGGAAAGTAATATTTTGTTTACTTGGCTATAGGAAGCTCTTGCCCTGGCCTTCGGCTTGTGACATACATCAGTCTCCTGTGTATTCCTTCCCTAAAGGAGATTTGGCATTGTCCCCTTTTGAAACAAGAAAAAACACCTGCTGTTTTCTCAGAAATGGATGTCCTTAGGTTACTATAATCCTAGAACACCCCCAACACCCCAACACCCCACAAAAAAAAAAAAAAAAAAAAAAAAAAAAATCCCACCCACAAAAAAGAGATATTTTATTGTCACAGTCCTTGCAATTGGTTGAGATTTCCCCTAATGTTTTGGTGACTGTCCCTTGACCAAGTTCTCTATGCATGTAGTGCGTAGATATATGTAGCTATAAGTATCTATGTCAGACCAAGAAATTAGATCTGTCTTACATATATTGGTAAGACATTCTGGTATAGATGAGGGAGAAAAGGAAGAAATGTTGAATGGAGAGTAAAAGATAGCTTAACAAAGAAATATTTTTTTGTCTGGGAACTTGAATAGATGTCTGTGTCATCAACTTGGCTTACCCAAGTTTTCCTCATTTTCTACAGATCCCTCTGACAGAGATTGGAAAAGTGAAATTCATGTTCGGCAACCTGAACAATGTCTAGCCAGCAAAACCCCTACTCCCTAGAGAGAGAAGGAAAATAGAAGTTTCATTAGATAAATGGTTTCATTAGATAAATGAACAAATAATCAGGTATGTGCTAAACCATGGTCAAGCCAAACTGGCCAATGTATGAATCACCAAGTCTAGCGAGTGAAAACTCTGGGTGACCAATTCGTTAACAACTGATATCAGACAGAATTATAAATGCTGTTCTCCTACACGATCATAGAACCATTAGATTTGTTGAACTTACCTTATTGCATAAGAATTGTGCTTTGACATCCGAGAGCAGTTTCTTACCAGAAATTGTTGGGACCACGCCAACACCCACATCAATTTTTTAGGTGACAATTTTTAATCCTCCTGTTATTCCTTCTGTTTTGTGTCGATTTCTGCTTTATACATGAAATCACCAGATTCTTACTACGCCAATGCCGATCAACTTATCTTTTCAGATTATTGTTAGCTGCTTCATATGTTCTGTTGTCTTCACAGGTTCCTTCACTTGGTTTAGCAGTGAGCACAAGTGCAAACATTTCCGGGAGTCATTATGTACAGGCAGTCCCCTGGTAGGAACCAGAGATCTAAGGGCATAAAAATTAAGCATGTTCTGCAAATTTGTTTATTGCTTGCTGTTTGCTTTTGGTTGATATACCAAGTCAAGCATTCCCATGATAAGAAGAAAGAATTTGATGAAACTGATTCGAAAACCTCACTTAGTCGAGGAAGTAGCGATGATATTTTATCACTTGGAAGGAAAGACATTCGTCCCCGAGTGGAAGAAACTGTTATTAAGAATGAGAAACGTGACAAAGCTGCAACAGAACAGGAAAGCACTGAAGAAGAAGATGTAGAAGACGACAAGCATGAAGAAGATGAGCAAGAGATCAAGAAAGCTGAAGAGAAAGAAGATGAAGAAGCAACAGGTGGGGATGATGAGATAAATGAGGACGAGCAAGAGAAATCAGATGCAGAAGTTGATCGAGAAGAGGAATTTATAGACGAAGAGAAGGAAGGAGATAAGGACGGAGAGGACATTGCAGAGGAAAAAGATGCTGAAGAGAATAATGATGAAACGGAGAAGGACGGTTCTGTGGGGGACAGTGATCATGATGGAGGTAAACATAGTGCACATGAAGCACGAGAGGAAAACTACAAGGCGGATGATGCCTCTAGTGCCGTGGCACATGATAACCAAACCGTTGATCCTGAAAGTGAGAATGCAAGTCTAGAAGACAAGAACGAGCTTCCCACAACGAACAACTTAGAACGGGAAAATAAAGATAACAACAGCGAGGAAGGTGACAAAAGAACAGAGTTAGAGGTCGATGTGGCTAAAAGTGAGAACCGTATGAACATAAAAACCAATGGAACAGAGGAGAATCTAAAGGAAAAGTCTGAGAGCATCTCATTTCCAAATGCTACTTTGACGAAAGGGTTCAATGACCATATGGAAAAAGGAAACACCTCGCCTGAGATGAACACAGGGAGTCTCCATCTTTCCGTGCAGAATGGAACTGAGAACAAGTTGGAGTTAAATCCTGGACAGAACGGGACTGTTGGGAGTACAACATCAAGAGACACAAATAATTCTACTTTAGATGCGGAGGACAGTCATCTTGATTCTAATTCAACTATCTTGAAAGTCAAAGACTCAGAATCAAGCTTAGAGGTATTCTCTGATTCATCTAATAATTCAGAGTCATCTGTAGAAGCTGGAAATAACACTGAATCTTTAATTGAAAAGAACGATGCTTCTGAGGTCGAGAAAGCAGATAATGGTGGTGGAACAGAAGAATTCTCTGACAAGACTTCTGAGGAAGTTCAACATGACCCCATTGATTTGTCTGATTCATCCAATGCCTTGGACGAGAAAGATGTCCGCACGGATCTTGAAACCCTTCCCAGAGATACAAACTGCAGGAATTAGCATCGAAGATGCTGCAGCTGAATGAAGGTATACATTAGATTAGCTGTCAATTATGAAGATTAACCGCTCTTTTCATTTTGCAATCGTGGTGTTCATTTGTGTGAAGTACTGATTACTATCTGGAAAATACAATCTCTCACTTTGCTGGTAAACTCTAGTCAAAGATGATGTTCGTTGAGGTTTTGATTTGTATAATCAATATTTTGTTTCCTTTTATGTTGGAGTTCTGCTTCCTTGCTCTCTCTTTACTTTTGCTTGATTTTAAAGTCTGTTACCTATGGATGGAACTGAATTCATGTATTAGGAGTTACAGTGAACATAATAATGAAACCATAGATACACCGAAAGCTAAAAAAGAAAACAACTGTACACTCAGGAACAAAACCGAGCTACACACTTCCTTTGACTGCCTACTGCCTCACAGGATGATGAAGTGCAAATTATACTATTCCATATCGAATTGTCTCAGCTCTTTCTTGAGTTTCTGAGAAAATAACCTACAGGCATCCATACTTAGATCCATAGCAGCGGCCAATGCCACGAAAGCTGCTGCATCCTCCGTGCACGTAATGTGCTGCATCCCGACTTCCACTTCTGGCCGGCTGCATTTCCCGTCGCCTTCGACTGTAGCCGACATTACAAAGCCTCTGTAAAACATATGCCCCAAAGACCCGAATCCTGTAATGGATCCAAAATCAGACCCGGATCCGGATCCAGATCCAGACCCTGAACTTAGATCGAAGCTGCTATTAGGAGTCGTCATCGGGGTCAAACCAGTAGTCATGTCAATGCTGAACTTCCCACCATTCTTTGCACTGATAGTTGAATTGACTAGTGGTATACCGTCCCCACCCTCAGATATAAGTTCAAACCGGTAACGGAGAAGGTCACTGCCATTACCCTCCCGCCAAGCCTCAAGGCGGCCCCACGGCTTCCAAGTGCTTTGGCCATGCCGGAGAATGAGCCATGCTCCAGGGTTCGACCGGCTGACGCGGTTGGTCCCCGGAGAAGGGACGAATGGTGTCACCATTGATGCAGCAGCTACAGGTGAACCTGAGAGGTCGTGGACTGTGATCGACCACCCTTTTCTCTCTTTTGTTGCCTGTTCTTTATCAGCTGTGACTGGTAAGGAAGATCTGTGAAATTGGAATTCAAGTATTAGGAATCATTTGAAGAAAGATTATGCTGATTGACTATTATATTGGTGACTGTAATTTACCATTTACCTGGATCTCAAATTCATCTCCCCAGAATTTCTGACACTGAACTTGCAAGTGAAAACAGGCTGTTTAACAATCCCATTAACCTGAAAAACTTGTGGGCTACACTCTGGTTCTCCATCAAACTTGAACACAAATCTTGGATCAGGTTCAGCCCAAACATTCAAATTCAATTTTGCTTGCGACCCAGAAATTGAAACCCATCCACTTTGAATCACACTACTCCACCTACTATTAATACTGTTTTCAAGAAACCCCTTCAAGTCTAGTTTCACCACAACATATCCCACAAGTTTCTCTCTCTTCATCAACCCACAGCTGTATACGTGTTCTCTACTCCCACTGTAGATCGCAATCTTCAGAATGGGTAACTTCGCATCTGGGTTTTTGGACTTTTCTGCAAATTCATCCATTTCTGGTTTGTTGAAGCTGAAACTGGCATGGATTTTGCTCCCAGCAGCATCAGTTTCTTGAGCCAGCAACGGGATATTCGAAGTCTGTGTAGGAAACCCTTTGAACCTGCATTTACAGTAACATGGAAAAGTTCGACGATCGCGAAATCTTATTGCAAGAGTTCCTATAACAATCCGAAGAAAAGGACATGGATCCATTTCTGTAATAATAATAATAATAATCCAGGGGATTGAACAGGAAGGGAGAGTGAAAATCAGTGAAGAGGAGAGCATATATATCAATACAATATATGTGGATTATGCATATGATGAGAAAGGTGAGGTGGGGTGGGGACGGGTGGAGGTTGTGGGTGCATGGACGTGCGTGTGCGATGTGATGGGTGCGCGTACTTGTGACAGCAATGGGAATCTATCTGTGATTTAGTATATTAGTCATGGGATTGGTTGTACGAGGTGGTGTCGTTTTCTTTCTTTTCTTCTTGGGATTGGTCTGGGGAAATGTAGGTTTGATTGGGGACAGCTGTCAGAAAACCTTTGCCCTTGGTGGCAGTTGGACTAGATTGGACTATAGTTTACACCAATATCGGCCTGGGTCCCAATTGCTGCCTTTATTGGTCCCACTACTGCCCTTTTTCTATTTTTATTTTTCTCTATTTTGGAATATTAATTAATGCAACAAACAGACCAACAGGTTTGATCGTGGCCATGTCAGGCATAGGCATATCCTAAGATCGTAATTTATTTTACTTTAATTTAACATGGATAAGCTTGTGAGTCGTGTCAATAAATCGTAGCAATTAGTTTATTTTCTTTGCTATGTATATTTAGAATTGTCACCTATTTTTAATTTTTTCTAATATTCTTTCATCATTGTTTAATATATTGTTGTTGCATAAAGAGATAGAACAATACTATTTATCAGAAGTGTCAATTATCACCACAAATCATGTATAGCATCAAATTTAGAAAAAAAATCAAATAGGTAAAAATTTATTGCATTTCTTTTCTCAAAAAGAAAAACAAAAATTATTGTATTTCACTCAATTGTATGACATATGGCTCAATTTTAAACTAGCTATTACAATCTATCACGGGTGGGCAACTCATGTGGGTATTATGCCTTGATGGGCGATAACTATCCCCCACCATCAGGGGGTCCACATTGTGGGGTCCCGTCGCCCATCGGAGCACATATGGACACTTTAAGTTTTCTAAATGTGGGCAACAAATCTTTTATATACAGTCTATAATGGTGAATATAATTCTGACAATGATAAGATGATTATAAAAATTAAAATAAAATTCAGTTACATTGATCACGTGCCACCAGAATTTGCAACCACCATTCACCACGTCGCGCCTCTTCTTGCTGGACCAAGCAATGTTGTTGGGCATGAGGTCATTGTAGGAGGTCGTTGGGCTAACATCCAAAGAGAGGATAGAAATACTGAATTCTTAACTTAGGCAAGTAAATTTCTGATAAAACTAGAAACTATTTCGTGTCCATGTACTTGATAAAACTAGAAAATATTTCGCCTCCATGTATATGAACTTATTGTTGTGAACTTGTAATATAGTATCACCTAAATTTACATTTGAGTTACTTTTCTCATTTTTTATTTATTGACATTTCGTTTTGCGAAATTGTAGTGTGGTATCTCTTGAATTTGCGTTTGAGTCTCATTTTCTGATTTTTCAATTTTTATTATATATATTTCCTTTTTGTGAAAAATTGCATAGTGAGTCCTCATGTTTAGCACACCACTGTAGAATGCATCCTCAACCTTTAAATTGACATCAATTCTCAGTCTCCAGAAGTTTTAGCTCTGTTTAAATATTCCATCATTTTGCTATAATTTGTGGACTTCACAAGTCTCAGTTATAATAATAGTATTAACATTCTAAAGTGAAAATTTATTTTCTGCATTTCTCCATATAACACATTCTTTTCTCTTTAACCTAATGTACAACCTCTTGACAAATTAATTTGTTTGTTAAAATAGCATTGCAGAATTAACAGCACTTCGTTGTAAGTTTGTAACAAAACAAAAAAAAAAAAAAAAAGGGAAGAAAATGTGCATCAACCACAATTACCATAAAGAAGAAGTTAGAAATATTACAATTAAGTAATTACCATACTGTAAAAATTCCAGCCAAAATTTAATTACAATCCATATTAATCTAACGGACCCCCCAAAACAACCCTAAACTTCCACCTAATTAATTACTATATATTATAAGTACTGATCAGAAAAATCTGCCCAAATGTGATGCACATCAAAACCAGGAAGATCATCAGAAGTGAAATTAGGGTTAAAATTATCAAATGCAGCAGCAGTAGCGACCTGATCATGAATCTGATTACAATTCGCCATTAATGTATCATCCGATGTTTGTATCTTCAGATTTGCTTTTGTCTCGACGTTCTTCAGCAACTCCACCAACGCCGCCTCGTATCTCTCGAGCTCCTCCAATTCAAGTTCATCCACCTCCCTCTCCCACCAGAATCTGCCACCGTCGTCGTCATTCGCCACCATCCCCTTCTCCGCCTTGATCTCCATCTCCAACTCCTTACAAACCCTAGAAGAATATTCTATCTCGTGACCGTCTCTTCCAGTTTCCTCCGGGCTGTCTTCTCGAATTCGATTCTCCAGAAATCGATCAATTACTGAATCGACGCTTTTGTGGCCAAAAGTGAAAACGCGTTTTCCATTGAGAGACTGTACGAGAATGGCGATTTCTGCACCGCTGAGAACACAGAGTTGACTCGCTTTCTTGAACAGACCGAGTCGACGTTTGGAAAAGGTAACTTGTCTGTTGCTCACTTTTTCTATTTTCTTGATTTCGATTTTCAATTTACCCTGTGTTTTCTTCTTCTTCTTCTCGCCATTGTTGCTTTCGTTTATGTTCGCCATTCTTGATCGCAGAGCGGAGAGACAATAACCTCAGAGAAAACGATTAATATATATTGTAATAGAGAGAAGATAGTAAATATAGCAAGAATTTACACAAACTCACAAACATATATATTGGGGTGGGGTGGGGTGGGGTGGGGTGGGGGGGGGAGGAGGAGAGAGAGAGAGTTTTTAAGGAAAGAGAGAAAATTAGAGTTGACGAGTACTGTGAGCCGTGATGCGCAGGAAGGTGCACACAATATCATACGCGTGAGATTTTTTACTGATTTAATTGTTTTTTTAATTTAAGTATTAATTTATGGAAAGATATTTCTTGGTATATTCATTGTGATAACTAAATATATATGTGTAAACAATGTGAAAATTAATCAATTAAAGAGTGAAATATAAAAGATTGTATGAAAAAGTTAACATGCTAATTATTTTATGTCATTGTGCAGTGTTAGACAAATAGATTGTACAAGAGAGTAATAATTAAAGGAATTTAAGGTTATATATGATCAATCGAACATATAGTCGTTTCTCATTTATTAATGAATTTGTAGTGATTAAATTTAGTTCAATTTTTTTTTTTTCCTATGAACTTATAACTTTCATACTAAAGAAGAAAGATTATTCTTGAGCACGGTTGTATGCCGTGGTATGCAATAAACAATATTCTCATTTAAAAAAAAAAGAAGAAAGATTATTCTGGACAGTAGAGAAAAAAATATATAATTAAAGGCAAAATTGTTGGTGAAAACAAGTTTCTTACTTCATACTTCGTAATAATTAGTAGACATAGATAAAGTTACTAATCAAAGTCTTTTATGAAAGATTACTCATAACATTATATTCATAGTGTTACAAAGCAAAGAGTACTTAAGTGTGACGTCCCAAATTCATACTTTGTAATTAAGCAATTGATTATTTTGATTGGATGGATTAGTATTTAATAAGATAAGATTAGCAATAATACATCTAAACCATAAAAGCAAAGGGTATCAAACTAAATAGTTTTGATCTGTACCAACAGTTGGACATCTTGCGTTTGGCTATAACCTCAAGTTGTAGTGTGTTAAAGTGTTTTAAATAATTTGAGATCATAATCACCTCAGCAATTAATACAATGCTAACGGGAGATCAAATTTGTCCAATTAGCATTAGAAATTAATAGTGCACATGGCAAACAATTAAAATTAATCATTCCATAAATAAAGTATATATACATGGAAAACCCAGCTAGCTGTGATATCTTCTATAGAAAATACACAATAATTATTCTGGATCAACTATTCTTCTAATATGTCCATTCGCTGTTTCTTCAAACGAATATCCTTCTGTCGGTCATCACTCAGATTATTATTAAGGTTAATGCCCAATTGCATCCCAGGCCACGACGGTAGCAGGTTAACTAAGTCCAACTCGCCATTGATGATACGACGTCGTTCATTCCCATTCTTCTTCATTCCGACTCCATCACCGCCAGTCACGTAGTGCTTCCGCATATGTCCGCCCAAAGCCTGGCCGCTAGGAAACGTATCATTGCAGATTAAGCACACGTGGGAATTTAAATATTCATCGCGAGGGTTTGTGAGAGCAGAGTTATCAGAGTCGGTGGCGCTGGAAGTGGAAGTCGGTGGTCGTTTACGGTGTTTGGTCTTGTGGCCCCCTAGGGCTTGGTGAGAGGTAAAACGATCGCCGCACACGTTACATGTGTGCGGCGAATTTACATTCTCTGCCGCCGGAGAAACTGTAATAATAGTAGTAGGTGAAACTGAGTGTTCTACCTGTGGTGGTGATTTTTTCTCTTCAGACGTCGGCGTAGTGGTGGAGTCGTCGTTCAGACGGTGGACGCCGGCAAGCAGGAGGAGAGTGAGAGCGGCTTCTTCTTCCGCCGACGGTTCTCGATTTGTCGACACGCAAAAGTCGGATCGGAGAATATGAAACTCGTCGCTTGACATGGATGGAACTTCGGAAACTCGGGGTCGATCGGTCCGATACAGAGAGAAATTGTCTGTGTTTGCGAGAGAGACACTGTGTGTGTTGTGTGTGTGTCGTAGTGTAGGAAATTGGGAATTAGTGAGTACTGAGTAGGGTTTGTGTTAATTTATAGATCGTACGGAATTAGATAACTTCATGGAATGTTTTACTCGTTGGATTAGAATTTTTAATTTGATAACCAGTTGGATTAGAGTTTTTATTGCAACATAACGCATACTACATGTTTACATTCCAACCCCACCCCCAAAAAAAAGAAAAAAATAATGTATGTATTATAGTATTATATATTGCAATAAAAATTAACAAATTAATTTTTTTTAAATAAAAATTTATCAGGTTGAAGTGGAAAATATATTTAGCGATTAAAATATTTATAGATAAACAATTATAACTAGCGATCTCCTACCAATAAGTTAGCACCTCCTTACGATACTAATTTTTTCACGTGTCACCCTCCCCTGAAAAGAGGGGGGCATACACCCATGTTTGACCCATACACATGCTCCACATGATAAATTGTTGATATTGGAACGAGAGCAATATAATATGTTAGTATTAATTTATATTATTGTATCAATTATGCACCGAGAGATGCATAAAATAAGATATACAATTTATCTAATCAACATTACTGATGAATATAATATTGAAATATTGAAGACCAATCGTTAAATTTAAATCCAAATCTATTGTAAAACAAAAAAATAAATAAAATAAAAAAATGGTTAGAATATACATGTGCAACACGGCAAATTAATTAGCCTGCACGCAAATCAAGCACTGATAATTAACGTTCTACGGCCAGATAAAGCTTGAAGGTCAAGTCTCAAACCTTGCATCTTAAGACTTGCATGAGGGTGTTTTTGACTTTTTGTATCTATTTTTTTCTTAATTTTATAATTTTAGACCCCTAGATAAGCTTCCTACTTATAATTGTCTTTTTCCCCGTTGAATATAATTAGCTTCCTAAATTATTCTAATTTTTAAAAAATTAATACTCTATATATGTTTGATAATAGTTTGTTAGATCATCCACAATAATCACTCTAGGCGCGGTGTTAGAATGTGTGAAAAAATAAATTTTTATATTTTTTTTGTGATATAGGAGAGAAAATTAATCGAATTGAACTGTAGAAATTTAATTATATAGTACATGTAGGTCCCATGAGATATGTGGATGTGAAATAGGAGAGAGAATTAGTGGGATTGAAAAAAATATATAGAATAACACCAAACTAAATCTCGATAGTTTCACACTTGTTTTTTAGATTATTAATTACGTACCACTTCAAGTAAAGTTAGCAACAATATTTAACATCTATAATGAACAGTTGAACACGTTAAATTTTAGTAATCTCAATTGACTAATGACGTTCCATTAGATTAAGAAATAAGGAACCAAAAAAAAAATATAATAGAAAAATAATTTCTAGACACAAATTAAATTAATTAATGCCTCACCAACACTACCAAGAGATTCCTTTAACACTGCTATAGCACCACATTCATTACAGATGAAATTTCCTCCTCTAATTAATTAATACACATCAGTTTACTAATTGAGTTCCATTAATGAAAAGTATGTTCCTCGCTATAAATATCTTCTTCTTCCTCTTGATTATCGAGAAGCAGCTGATCAAGACCCAACCCAATCTCCAACGACGGTTGCTGTACGCCGTCGTCACTAGTGGCGCCCTCATTGCTCTGCTTCTCGCCAGCCACATAATGCCGGCGCATGTGGCCGCCCAAAGCCTGGCCGGAGGAAAAACTCTGGTGGCAGGTCAAGCATGCATGAGATTCAACGGCGGTGGGAGGCGGTGATCTTTTCCGGTGTTTGGTCTTGTGGCCACCGAGAGCTTGGTGAGAGGGAAAACAATCGCCACACACGTTACACGTGTGCAATTTCTTGTCATCGTCGACGTTGACTAAAGTAGACGTAACACTGGAAGATGGGTCGTTCTTCTCTTCTATGTTCTCGACGTTGTTGGCGGCGGAAGTGGCGGCTGTGGCAGTACTAGTGCACCAGCTCCGGCGGTCACGAGAAAGCGCCAACAGAATAAGGGCTGCGGCTTCGTTGGGATTTGGTTTGCGGTTGGTTCTCGAGAGGAATTTAGAGTATAAAATATTGAATTCATCGTTTTGATTAGATTCTGACATGGATGAACGTGTGGAGTTGATTTTAATTGTCTGCAAAATCTGAGAACGAAACTGTTGGTTAATTAGGATTTTTATATAGAGCGAGTAATCAAGGTTGGAGTGAAGTAGAGTAATAACGCTTGAGAGAGTTCTTCTACTAACTTGATTACAAATCCTAAGTTGATTACAAGATAATATCAAACGAGATAGATGTTTCCTAATTCGACTAAGAATAAAAATTTATCCAAATACATCGATAATTTGCTACTTCGGACTTTAGAACGCCTCTCATGATCATGTGAGTTTTTAAAATTAATTGGTATGTCAGTTAGAATAGACATTGTGCATAAAAAAATCTTCTTTAAAGATGATTGAGATTATGTCTTTTTGCTTTGTGACAAAAATAAAAAAATAAAAAATAAATTCAAAGTATCAAACATCTAGACATTGCCTCTCACATCGCGGCTTTATCCAATTATTTTAATTTCCCATAAAAAAATTATTTCTATCCAAAATGTGTAGTAAATTTTAGCTTAAAAAATACGAGGAGTATGACGTATTAATTATGTGGATTGTAGACGAAATTCTATGGTAAATTTAATGAATGGTCACTAAATTTTCAAAATGTCCCTAATTACTCATTGAACTTTGAAATGTAACTGGATACTCACTGAACTTTACTTAATGTCAATTAATAATCACTCTTTAACTCAATATTTAAATATATTTAAGAATTATGTGTATATGACTAATAACATTCTTCTTAGAGATAGTTAGACAAATTGTCGGCAAAATAAATTCATCTATTGAAACTTAAATAAGAGAAAAACTAAATAAACAATCAGAAATGTCATTGTCTCAAACAATATTTATGTGGCGTTTCTTATTGTTTATATGGCTTTTCATCCCATTTGAGGAAGTTTTTTATACTAGCAATTGATCTTGTTGGTTACATGTATGATATCGTCATTCAAATTGGTGCAATACGTTAATAGAATAAATATTAAGTTAACGAGTCATCGATAAATGATGTTAAGTAAATTTTACTGAGTATTTAGTTACATTTCAAAATTCAATGAGTAATTAGTTACATCTTAAAAGTTAAATAGCCATTTATTAAATTTACCCCGAAATTATATATCGGAGATGATTAGACTTGAGGGTCCATTTCTTAAATATAATGCCACATAAATTGCACATTCACCTATTTAATTATCAGATAAGATATATGTCTTGCTTTGTGACAAAAAATAAATAGAAATTATCGGACTAGATTGGACTATAGTTTACACCAATATCGGCCTGGGTCCCAATTGCGGCGTTTATTGGTCCCACTGGTGCCCTTTTTCTATTTTTATTTTTCTCTATTTTTAAATATTAATTAATGCAACAAACAGACCAACAGGTTTGCTCGTGGCCATGCCAGGCATAGGCATATCCTAAGATCGTAATTTATTTTACTTTAATTTAACATGGATAAGCTTGTGAGTCGTGTCAATAAATCATAGCAATTAGTTTATTTTCTTTGCTATGTATATTTAGAATTGTCACCTATTTTTAATTTTTTTCTAATATTCTTTCATCATTGTTTTAATGTATTGTTGTTGCATAAAGAGATAGAACAATACAATTTATCAGAATTAAGTGTCAATTATCATCACAAATCATATGTATAGCATCAAATTTAGAAAAAAAAAATCAAATAGGTAAAAATTTATTGCATTTCTTTTCTCAAAAAGAAAAACAAAAATTATTGTATTTCCCTCAATTGTATGACATATGGCTCAATTTTAAACTAGCTATATTACAATCTATCAATCGTGATCTATTTTCACGGGTGGGCAACTCATGTGGGTATTATGCCTTGATGGGCGATAACTATCCCCGACCATCAGGGGGTCCACATTGTGGAGTCCCGTCGCCCATCGGAGCACATATGGACACTTTAAGTTTTTCACATGTGGGCAACAAATCTTTTATATACAGTCTATAATGGTAAATATAATTTTGACAATGCTAAGATGATTATAAAAATTAAAATAAAATTCAGTTACATTGATCACGTGCCACCAGAATTTGCAACCACCATTCACCACGCCGCGCCTCTTCTTGCTGGACCAAGCAATGTTGTTGGGCATGAGGTCATTGTAGGAGTTCGTTGGGCTAACATCCAACGAGAGGATAGAAATACTGAATTCTTAACTTATGCAAGTAAATTTCTGATAAAACTAGAAACTATTTCGTGTCCTTGTACTTGATAAAACTAGAAAATATTTCGCCTCCATGTATATGAACTTATTGTCGTGAACTTGTAATATAGTATCACCTAAATTTACATTTGAGTTACTTTTCTCGTTTTTTTATTTATTGACATTTCTTTTTGCGAAATTGTGTGCACGCGTGCGCGCACATATATATATATGCTTTGTAAAAATGCCATTTAGATAATCTATCGAACTGTTAGAAAATGCGTTGGCGAGACCAATTATAGCAGCCTTGTATTTGTATTTGATGGTTATTATGTGTCGTACCATAAGACTTTGGGAGTCAAAATGCTTGGTTGTGTTTGTTTGGAAATGCATTTGTTTATGAAATGCAAATTAAATGTTTGTAGTTGAAACATAATGAATTTGTTAGTGTGCATTGGATTGTCCACCTAAATTTTTCTACTGTCCCCTAAGACCGGATTTTCCATAGAAAATGGTTTATTTTGTGCATCAATGAGTTGTACACAAAATATTTTCCAAGAAAAAATTTCCTATCAAACACTACTATTAGAAAATATATTTTTCTTGATTTGCCATTTTCGTAAAAAAAAAAAAAAATCTAAATGAATCAAAAAAGTAAAGTAAATTGAAGCAATATATTTTCCTTAATTTGACATTTTTTTTTCCAGAAATTGAGTTTCCTATCAAACACTAAAATATTTCCCTTTTTTAATTATTTTGAAATTGACATTTTGCATGACATAAAATGTATGTGATTAAATAAAGTGACGTAATAGAAAAATTGACATTAATCTGAAGTAAGCTAAACATAAATAGAAGAAAAATAAATGAGAAATTTTGAAGAAAAATTAAAAAAAACAAATCAAAGACTCCCTATTGATTTGTTCAATCAAGATGTGTGATAACAAAATCCGGCTCAGATATACTTAATCAATCTCACTTAATCATCATGTCCATTGATCACCTCACGCTAGAATTTACCACCATGATTCCTATTTTTCACAAGTAAATTTCTGATAAAATATGCAAAAGCTGCCTCCATGTAAAAAGCTCATCTCCGCGTGGATGAACTCATTTTTGTAGTGTGGTATCTCTTGAATTTGCGTTTGAGTCTCATTTTCTGATTTTTCAATTTTTATTATATATATTTCCTTTTTGTGAAAAATTGCATAGTGAGTCCTCATGTTTAGCACATGCACCACTGTAGAATGCATCCTCAACCTTTAAATTGACATCAATTCTCAGTCTCCAGAAGTTTTAGCTCTGTTTAAATATTCCATCATTTTGATATAATTTGTGGACTTCACAAGTCTCAGTTATAATAATAGTATTAACATTCTAAAGTGAAAATTTATTTTCTGCATTTCTCCATATAAAACATTCTTTTCTCTTTAACCTAATGTACCCTCTCTTGACAAATTAATTTGTTTGTTAAAATAGCATTGCAGAATTAACAGCACTTCGTTGTAACAAAACAAAAAAAAAAAGGGAAGAAAATGTGCATCAACCACAATTACCATAAAGAAAAAGTTAGGAATATTACAATTAAGTAATTACCAGACTGTAAAAATTCCAGCCAAAATTTAATTACAATCCATATTAATCTAACGGACCCCCCAAAACAACCCTAAACTTCCACCTAATTAATTACTAGATATTATAAGTACTGATCAGAAAAATCTGCCCAAATGTGATCCACATCAAAACGAGGAAGATCATCAGAAGTGAACTTAGGGTTAAAATTATCAAATGCAGCAGTAGCAACCTGATCATGAATCTGATTACAATTCGCCGCCATTAGTGTATCATCCGATGTTTGTATCTTCAGATTTGCTTTTGTCTCGACGTTCTTCATCAACTCCACCAACGCCGCCTCGTATCTCTCGAGCTCCTCTAATTCAAGTTCATCCACCTCCCTCTCCCACCAGAATCTGCCACCGTCGTCGTCATTCGCCACCATCCCCTTCTCCGCCTTGATCTCCATCTCCAACTCCTTACAAACCCTAGAAGAATATTCTATCTCGTGACCGTCTCTTCCAGTTTCCTCCTGACTGTCTTCTCGAATTCGATTCTCCAGAAATCGATCAATTACTGAATCGACGCTTTTGTGGCCAAAAGTGAAAACGCGTTTTCCATTGAGAGACTGTACGAGAATGGCGATTTCTGCACCGGTGAGAACACAGAGTTGACTCGCTTTCTTGAACAGACCGAGTCGACGTTTGGAAAAGGTAACTTGTCGGTTGCTCACTTTTTCTATTTTCTTGATTTCGATTTTCAATTTACCTTGTGTTTTTTTCTTCTTCTTCTCGCCATGGTTGCTTTCGTTTATGTTCGCCATTCTTGCTGCTAGAGCGGAGAGACAATAATCTCAGAGAAAACGATTAATATATATTGTAATAGCGAGAGAAGATAGTAAATATATATAGCAAGAATTTACACAAACTCACAAACATATATATATATATATATATATATATATATATTGGAGAGTACCGAGGAGAGGGCAGAGAGAGAGAGAGAGAGAGTTTTTTAAGGAAAGAGAGAAAATCAATAGTTGACCAGTATTGTGAGCCGTGACGCGCAGAAAGGTGCACACAATATCATACTCGCGAGATTTTTAACTGATTTAATTGGTTTTTTTTTTTAATTAAGTATTAATTTATGGAAAGATATTTCTTGGTATTCATTGTGATAAATAAATATGTGTAACCAATGTGAAAATCAATCAATTAAAGCGTGAAATATAAAAGATTGTATGAAAAAGTTAACATGCTAATTAGTTTATGTCATTGCATGTGCAGACTGTGTTAGACAAATAGATAGTGCAAGAGAGTAATAATTAACGTAATTTAAGGTTATATATGATCAATCGAACATATATATAATCATTTCTCATTTATTAATGAATTTGTAGTGATTAAATTTAGTTCAAATTTTTATTTTTATATGAACTTCTAACTTTCATACTAAAGAAGAAATATTAATATTCTGGACAATAGAGATCGAACAAAATATAATTGAAGGCAAAACTGTCGGTGAAAACAAGTTTCTTACTTCATACTTCGTAATAATTAGTAGACATAGATAAAGTTACTAATCAAAGTCTTTTATGAAAGATTACTCATAACATTATATTCACAAAGTGTTATGTACAAAGCAAAGAGTACTTAAGTGCGACGTCCCAAATTCATACTTTGTAATTAAGTACGTAGTTGATTATTGTGATTGGATGGGTCAGTATTTAATGAGATAAGATTTGAAATAACACATCTAAACCATAAAAGCAAAGGGTATCAAACTAAATAGTTTTGATCTTTCTACCGACAGTTGGACATCTCGCGTTTGGCTATGACCTCAAGTTGTAGTGTGGTGGTGATTTTTTCTCTTCAGACGTCGGCGTAGTGGTGGAGTCATCGTTCAGACGGTGGACGCCGACAAGCAGGGGGAGAGTGAGAGCAGCTTCTTCTTCCGCCGACGGTTCTCGATTTGTCGACTCGCAAAAGTCGGATTGGAGAATATGAAACTCGTCGCTTGACAAACTCGGAAACTCGAGATCGATCGGTCCGATACAGAGAGAAACTGTCTGTGTTTGCGAGAGAGACACTGTGTGTGTCGTAGTGTAGGAAATTGGGAATTAGTGAGTACTGAGTAGGGTTTGTGTTAATTTATAGATCGTACGGAATTAGATAACTTCATGGAATGTTTTACTCGTTGGATTAGAATTTTTAATTTGATAACCAGTTGGATTAGAGTTTTTATTGCAACATAACGCATACTACATGTTTACATTCCAACCCCAAAAATAAAAAAAAAATAATCTATGTATTATAGTATTATATTATATATTGCAATAAAAATTAACAAATTAATTTTTTTAAAATAAAAATTTATCAAGTTCAAGTGGAAAAAAGCTTAATTTAAGTGACTTAATTAGTAGTTTCAAGTTCTCCAATCAAACCAAAAAGAATATATTTAGCGATTAAAATATTTATAAATAAACAATTATAACTAGCGATCTCCTACCAATAAGTTAGCACCTTACGATACTAATTTTTTCACGTGTCACCCCCCAGGAGAGGGGGGCATACACCCATGTTTGACCCATACACATGCTCCACATGATAAATTATTGATATTGGAACGAGAGCAATATAATATGTTAGTATTAATTTATATTATTGTGTCAATTATGCACCAAGAGATGCATAAAATAAGATATACAATTTATCTAATCAATATTACTGATGACTATAATATTGAAATATTGAAGACCAAACGTTAAATTTAAATCCAAATCTATTGTAAAACAAAAAAATAAATAAAATAAAAAAATGGTTAGAATATACATGTGCAACACGGCAAATTAATTAGCCTGCACGCAAATCAAGGACTGATAATTAACGTTCTACGGCCAGATAAAGCTTGAAGGTCAAGTCTCAAAACCTTACATCTTAAGACATGCATGAGGGTGTTTCTTACTTTTTGTATCTATTTTTTTTTCTTAATTTTATAATTTTAGACCCCTAGATAAGCTTCCTACATATAATTGTCTTTTTCCCCGTTGAATATAATTAGCTTCCTAAATTATTCTAATTTTTAAAAAATGAATACTCTATATATATTTGATAATAGTTTGTTAGATCATCCACAATAATCACTCTAGGCGCGGTGTTAGAATGTGTGAAAAAATAAATTTTTATATTTTTTTTGTGATATGGGAGAGAGAATTAATCGAATTGAACTGTAGAGATTTAATTATATAATACAGGTAGGTCCCACGAGATATGTGGATGTGAAATAGGAGAGAGAATTAGTGTGATTGAAAAAATGTACTCCCTCCGTCCCAATTATATAGGGTTTGTTGACTTTTCACACATATTAAGAATTGCATGGGAAAAATAAATAATACAAATAATTTTCCATTTTGCCCTCATTAATAAGTTAAAAAATTATTGGAACTAATAAAAGACTTTAAAATTTTCAAATTAAATAGGGGTATTATAGTAAAAAAATACGAAAGTTCCTATATAATTGGGACATCCCAAAAAGGAATAAAGCCCTATATAATTGGGACGGAGGGAGTATAAAATAACACCAAGCTAAATCTCGAGAGTTTCGCACTTGTTTTTTAGATTATTAATTACGTAACACTTCAAGTAAAGTTAGCAACAATATTTAACATCTATAATGAACAGTTGAACACATTAAATTTTAGTAATCTCAATTGACTAATGACGTTCCATTAGATTAAGAAATAAGGAACCAAAATATATATACATATATATATATATATATATATATATATATATATAATAGAAAAATAATTTCTAGACACAAATTAAATTAATTAATGCCTCACCAACACTACCAAGAGATTCCTTTAACACAGCTATAGCACCACATTCATTATAGATGAAATTTCCTCCTCTAATTTATTACTGTAATACACATCAGTTTACTAATTGAGTTCCATCAATGAAAAGTATGTTCCTCGCTATAAATATCTTCTTCTTCCTCTTGATCATCGAGAAGCAGCTGATTAAAACCCAACCCAATCTCCAACGACGGTTGCTGTACGCCGTCCTCACTGCTCTGCTTCTCGCCAGCCACATAATGCCGGCGAATGTGGCCTCCCAATGCCTGGCCGGAGGAGAAACTCTGGTTGCGGGTCAAGCATGTATGAGATTCAACGGCGGTGGGAGGCGGTGATCTTTTCCGGTGTTTGGTCTTGTGGCCACCGAGAGCTTGGTGTGAGGGAAAACAATCGCCACACACGTTACACGTGTGCAATTTCTTGTCATCGTCGACGTTGACTAAAGTAGACGTAATACTGGAACATGGGTCGTTCTTCTCTTCTATGTTCTTGACGTCGTTGGCGGCAGAAGCGGCGGCTGTGGCAGTATTAGTGCACCAGCTCCGGCGGTCACGAGAAAGCGCCAACAGAATAAGGGCTGCGGCTTCGTTGGGATTTGGTACTTCGGACTTTAGAGCGCCTCCCATGGTCATGTGAGTTTTTAAAATTAATTGACATGTCAGTTAGAATAGACATTGTGCATAAAAAAATCTTCTTTAGAGATGATTGGGATTATGTCTTTTTGCTTTGTGACAAAAATAAAAAATAAATACAAAGTATCAAACATCTAGACATTGCCTCTCACATCGCGGCTTTATCCAATTATTTTAATTCCCATAAAAAAATTATTTCTATCCAAAATGTGTAGTAAATTTTAGTTTAAAAAATACGAGGAGTAGGACGTATTAATTATGTGGATTGTAGACGAAATTCTAGGGTAAATTTAATGGTCACTAAATTTTTAAAATGTCCCTAATTACTCATTGAACTTTGAAATGTAACTGGATACTCACTGAACTTTACTTAATGTCAATTAATAATCCCCTTTTAACTCAATATTTAAATATATTTAAGGATTATGTGTATATGACTAATAACATTCTTCGTAGAGATGGTTAGACAAATTGTCGGCGAAATAAATTCATCTATTGAAACTTAAATAAGAGAAAAACTAAATAAACAATTAGAAATGTCATTGTCTCAAACAATACTTGTGTGGCGTTTCTTATTGTTTATATAGTTTTTCATCTCATTTGAGGAAGTTTTTTATACTAGCAATTGATCTAGTTGGTCACATGTATGATATCGTCATTTAAATTGGTGCAATATGTTAATAGAATACGAGTGATCGATAAATGATGTTAAGTAAAGTTTACTGAGTATTTCGTTACATTTCAAAATTCAATGAGTAATTAGTTACATCTTGAAAGTTTAATAGCCATTCATTAAATTTACCCCGAAATTATATATCGGAGATGATTAGACTTGAGGGTCCATTTCTTAAATATAATGCCACATAAATTGCACATTCACCTATTTAATTATCACATAAGATATATGTCTTGCTTTGTGACAAAAATTAAATAGCAATTATCAAACATCCAGACATTGCCTCTCACACCGTGGCTTATCCAATTATTTTAATTTCCCATAAAAAAATTATGTCCAAAAATGTATAGTAAATTTTAGTTTAAAAATACAAGGAGTAGGATGTATTAATTATGTCGATTGTAGATGAAATTATATATCGGAGATGATTATTATATTAGACCTGAATGTCTATTTCTCAAATTAATATAATGCCACATAAATTGCACACTCATTTATTTAATTATCACATAAGATATATAAGAAAATACACAATATTGACTATTGAAGATGCTCATATATAGCAAGTTTAATTTTTCAATTCACCACAACCCTTCCGTGCATCCAATTGCAAAGACTTTTAGCACATTGTTTCCCTTTTTCTTCTTCTTAAGCGAGATAATTGTTCGTTTTGATTATTTCACGGTTAATCAATATACAAGAGTCATATATACAATGTGAAAAAGCAAAGACATTAATAGTAATTGAATATTTTGAAAATGATGTAAAATGCTTCTCGTGGAATACAAGATGGGGTATTCATGTCATCACTTTGAAAAGTTAAAAACGTAATCAGATATGTCTTTCGACAAAACATGACAATTACATTGTAATTATTTATTTATTTTTATATATAAAAAAAAGAAAAGAAAAAATAATAATTCTAATAAAATAAAATAGAAAAATTTACTAAATAGTCAAGTTTTGAATTTAAATTATATATAAGATAATCAACCCTAATTATAAATTAAAGAAATATCAAGTTTTTCAGAATGATGTGACAAAAATACCCCACAACAACTTTAAGATCATTATATTCCGCTACGAAATTGTTATAGACAAGACACAACGACAACGAAATCATTATTTTACAAATGATAAATTGATCCTCCAACTATAAAAGTTGACATCTTTATAAATATTAATTAATATATACTAAATTAGTAATTAAAATTAGGAAAGTTGACAATTAAGTAAATCTCTTAGGCCTTATTTGATTGGGGGTTTAGTTGTTCCGCGCGGTATTCCGTGTAAAAATGTGTGGTTAATATTATTTTGGGAAATGTGTGTGTGGTTGAAAATGAGTATGAGGTATATAGAATTGCGTGCGGATTTGGTTAACACCAAATAGAACAAGGCCTTAATTGTCAACTAACGGGTCTGGAATTGGAAGAAGGGTTGCTTCATTAGGCCCATTAAAGTTAATACTAAGATCCAGGCCTGCTTTAAGCCTTAGTAACTTCAGGAGAGCTGGAATTGGGGAACAATCGATTCCAGTGAAGGGAGGACTTCCCTAGATTCGATCGCGGTTTACAGTTATAGCTTCAATGCCCTGTTTGAAAAGAGAGACGCATCTATCAAGAGTTGCAGTGATTTCTACTCGACATTTCTCTTCATCGCAAACTTTGAAGGTAGGTAGCACTAGATTTATTATTGAATTTAATTTGTTTTTCGGTGTTGTTTATTGATGGTAATCAATCTTCCCATAGCAACGGCGATTTGACTTTCACGAAAATATTTTTCGCCGTCGGTTATGGTTTTATCCTTGTCTCTAGTGTAATCGGTGAAATATCCATGCCAAAATGGGCGAATCTCGGAAATTTTTATTTTTCAACCTTCGTTTCTTTCAAAATTTTGTTATGATTTCAGAAAATCAAATTAACAGAAAAGGAATTCAAGCCCGTAACTCAAACGTAAACATTAATATTCCATTAATATGAGTTGAATTGTATGAAATTCAACAGAATTACAACTGAATTATGAGAAGAAGGGGAGGTTAGGGGAGATTAATCAGAAAAGGGGTTGGAGAAGAGGATGATCTCTCGATCTGTATGTTTGCCTTTAAAAAAAAAAAAAATGCCGTACGAAGTGAGTCATCTAATTATTTAAGGAAACTACAAGTTATTGGGCTATGGGCTGCAACTTATTGGACTGTTGGGCTTATATATATTATCCCATGACATGTTAATGTTCATTTCATCACTAGTAGCTAAAATGTTTGGCCACTTAGAATTATGTTATTGAGATTATGCTTTTCCTGATTATCTTCATGCTGGATGCAAGCGAATAAGATGTTATTCAGATTGGTCTATTTGTTCCGCTTTCTTTTTTCAGGGCTGCTGTGGTGCGGTAAAATTTCTCTGCAGGAAGATATAATAATCAAGCTTCATAGTCTTCTTAGAAACAAGTAAATGCCCTTTATCTTGAATTAGTATGTAAATGCATACATTTTTAAATTAAAAATGTAAATAATTGTAATTTAACTTCAATTTTAAATTCAATATAAATATGACACTTGAAATATAGTGAAATATGTACTATTCACATTTTGGTGTGATGAAGTTCTATTGCATTCTGCATACTGCATACGAGGAGTTTGTAAATTCAAGAACTGAAGCAATGTGAATGTAAATCCAATAGCAGAATCATTGTCCTCTAAATTAATCAATTAAATCTTTAACAAAGTAAAAGAAAGAAAGAAAACCGAAATTGGCTTGAGAACATTATTCCTTTTATGGCGAGGATCAAGTAAATTGTAGGTGCCTCAAAATTGGCTTGCATTCTGTTTAGAATTTGACAGACGTGAGGGACTGCTCAGACCACAAAAAGCAGATTGTATGTTAGTAGCTTATAATCCTGCCGGGTGATAATTTTGAATCAGCTTCTCCACCTAGATGTTTGAAATGTTAATTCTTTGGATTTTAATGATTAGATGTTCTCCATTACAAATGTAGAGGCTCGATAGTCCGACTTGACACTGAAAAATCTCTTTTGTTGGTATGAATAATTTTAGAAGTGTATTATAAGCTCTTCTGTCTTGAATAATTGCATTCTTTTTGAATAACAACTGATTTGGTGATAGGACATATGGACGGGGATATACAGAATATCAAGAAATGGGTAGTGTTTTACCCAATCTACATTAATTCAAAGAAAACAATAGCAGAGGGCAGGCGTATCAACATCAGTAAAGCATGTGAAAACCCTACGTATGCTGAGATTTATGACTGCTGCAGCTATCTGAAACTCCCTTGTGCTGTTGAGGTATAAACTTCCATGATTCCTCAAGTTTTTCTTTTAAGATTTTTGGGTAGATGCATATAATGGGTTAATCAGGTTTTGCTGTGTAATAATCTAGTAATGCATAATTTTATGAAATTGCAGGAATTTTGATCTGTCTGTGTGATCTTGTTATATTTTAGTTTTTCTAATATTTTGTGTATTTTGTTTGAATTTTGATTTGTTCATGACTTGGTTATCAGAGTGAGAAGGCATATCCTAGGGACTTCATGCAAAGAGGGAGAGTGAGGGTTCAGTTGAAAAGAGAAGATGGGAGTCTATTCAATCCAGCCGTTTCTTCAAGTAAGTTCAATTTCTATTGTTTTTCACATTTTTGTTGCTTGAATATTAGTTTCCATTTCATTCGCTGTCTGAAATGGAATCCAATTTGTTGATTCTTAATTGCATCGAATGGGTTGATTCTCGAATTGCTTTATTTTACGCTTAATTGATGTTAAATCTTATGATGTTTAAGAGTGCAATTACTCATTTCTTTCTGTTATCACGTGTTGGGATGATAATATTACAGGGAAACAACTAATGCTTCACGTAGCAGAGTTGGTCCCAAGACACCCTGGTCGAACAAAGAAACAAGAATCAGCGTCCACTTCAACAGCTGGCCCTTCCAAATCTGGGAAGGGCGGCAAAAAGAAACGATAGTTTCAACCAAACATTCACAAACATGTCATGTCCAATTCTTTTCACTATTTACAGAAGCCAATTCTGTTTGCAATCTCCCTACTCATCTTACTCAATTTGCATTTGTTTGGTTCTTTGACTGGCTTTGGATTCATGTTGCAAATATAACGCTCAATTGAAGACGAGAAATTGTTCCTCTCAGTCTCTTTGATCATATCTTAGACTTCACAACGAGTAATACATATACGATCTATCTTCAGTCAGGTGGCATGTTACAATTTTATTAAGTAACATACAAAAGGCGATAGGGGTTGGTTTTTAATGTAGAGGAGAGAGAATGAGTGGAATTTAATGGTGGAGATTTGTGGATGTGACAAGATGTGTGGATGTGATTGATTTAGAGTAAAGAAAGAATGTATAAAAAAATGGTAAAAAGTGGAAAAATTTGAAAAAAATTATTCCCAATCAGGGGCACAATGATAATCTGTTACAATCGTTTAAAGTGACAAATAGCAATGATGATTATATGTCACCCTCTAAGGCTAACGCATTACCTAGTTGTCAACCAATGTGCATTCGATATGGGAGCAGTATCTATTCAAAGCAAACCATTTTTCTACTACTTTTAGCTGATATAATTGAGACTTTTGATGCATCTAGCAAAGTCAATCGAAAGAAACACAGCGATAACCACAAGCATGAAAATCATTAAAGGTTACACCTTACAACCAGTGGCATGCTAAAGTATAAATAACTCGACCTAATTCTACTTTCTACGGTGTCCCCAAACACAACCGTAAGCACATGCTACATCTTGAAACACACGAGGATAATATAATTTCTCGTCTTTTCACTTATTTTCCAACAAATTTTACAAAATCGTTCTCGAAGACATGGGGAAGGAAGGTGTGTGAATCCTTGTGCAACTATCCCACATGGATACTAACTGAGCATTGCTATTAAGCACGACTGTCGCTAACATGATTTGGAACTTCGCTCTGGCTGTCCAGAGGCATGTATTGTGCCATTATAGCCCTGATTTCTGAGTCCATGTACGACTGAAAAATGCACATCCAAAAAGGAAGTGTAAGAACATATGCAAATTTTCTATGCAAGGATAACAAACATAAGACATGTATAACCACAGTTACACCTACATTTACACACACCAGTGTTAAGTGTGAGAATTCTAGATATCAACATAATTGCTATCTCACTTCACAAGATTCTAACACCTCAGACTGAGGTAGATGGATGTGCAAGTATGAGGATACGAGTGGCATTCCCAAAAGAACCTTAATTTTTCCGAACATTTGATAGTTTATGAAGGCGTTTTCTCTACTCATGTTTAAAAACTATTTCTCGTTGGACAGGGAATAGACGCTAAATGGCCTATATCGAGAAATCAAGACTCTTGAAGGAAAAAACCCAAACTTTCAATTTTTAAGTCAATAGCAACAACCAGAACAAATGCAAGAAAGTGTTTATAGAAAACTTACCCTTAATCTATGTTTGTACACAAGATAGCCGCCGCCACCAGCAATTGCCAATCCAATCAATATAACCCAAACAGCAACCCAAGCAGACCTTACTTCAGTAGCTCTCTTACCTACACATGCAAACAGGAAAGAATAAGCAATGCCAAACGAAGAAAGAAAACTAAAAAATAAAGAAATAACCATGGAAATTTTCTCACTTATGCAGGTATCGTGGTCGCTGATATACAACAGATCCCCACTACAAGTGCAGTCATAACTTCCCCATTTATTCTTACAGCTGCATTCAGGGCACTGGCAAGCTTTCTTTTCTTTACATTCATCAATATCTGTATGTTTAGAAGAGTAAGAAAAAGTGTAAGTTTTGAGTTTTACCCACAAGTTCTTAGTTCAAAAATAAAATTTTCTAACCTTCACAGCTTTTAATACCGTCGCCTTTAAATCCAGGCGGACAGATGCATTTTCCTTCCTCATTATCCTGTTTTAAAAGTTTCAAACATTTCTATGAGAATGATATTTTATCAGGGGAAATTTCGGCAAAATGGTCAAAAGACAACTGACAAAGCAAGCGGAGAAAGTAATTCCATTTTTGGTTTCATGCCAACAGCCTCCATTGTTGATTTTGCACCGCCCAGGTCCACTTGCTGTAAATTCATGGAAGACTGAGTTTAAGATCAGACTAATCATCGAAACCCGAGATCAAGATGCTTCAAGAAGTATTAATGAAGAGGATGAAACTTAGTTAGATATTTAAAGCAAGAATCGATTATTCCATCCATACGTAAAGTGAGTCTTGATCCAAGACTGGGGTTAGGGCTTGTCTGGATAAGCTTAAGTGCTTATAACCAATGGATCCAGAATAAGTGTGGTTAAAAATAATGGTACAAAAGTGAATCTTGATCCAAAACCAAGTTTAGCTCTTGTTTGGCTCAGCTTAAGTGCTTATAATCAATTGATCAAAAGAAGGTACATATACCAGTACAAGAGCTGTAACCGTCCCCCTTAAACCGCACACCATTCACCACAGGGCATTCACACACTCTTCCTCTAAACGTGTCCTGAGAATGTCAGAATATTAGCAACCAAAATAAATAAAAGAAAACAAAAAGCTACTACATAATAAATAAATCACCCTGCAAGCCGTAATATTTGATGTCTTATCCTTCCAGCAGCCACCATTATTATCCAAGCACTCATTTGTTTCAACATCTGCAATCAAGAAGTATTAGTGTTTACAAAGACCAATCGAGTCCCATATCATCCAAAATCTAGAACATTCTAGAAGTAGGTAACTCACCATCGCTCAAACAAACAGATGGCTCAGTAGTTTCCTCAAAACCAGCACAAATAGCCTTTAAAACGGAACCTTTCTCCAACTTCCCTGCAAAGCTCATATATCTCAGAAGATATACATATGTTGTTTGACGGAATATCCTTTAGTAAGTAGAACAGACCTCGGTATTGTCGATTATTGACGACAAGTGTGGGCAATATGGTCACATCACCACGATTTCCTTTCCCAATCTACAAATCTCAGACATTTTGCATTATTACCATCACACAAGAAGTTTCAAATAAAAAACTGTAGCGACCGAGGTTTCATTCCAAAAGGTTCTTAGGTTGGGCCTAAATCCCACGAATCCATGGTTAAATTACTCTATGGTCAACCAACGAGGGATTCTATTCGCACTTTCACATGATTCTGCAAATGATAATATTAAGTGTACACCCATTTTTGTACACTGGGTGAACACCCTCTAATAGAGAAGGCAAAATGCCATTTTTACCCCCGGGCCGTATTGGTGGGGTCCACTGTTCTACTTGAGCCTAGAGGGTGTACACCTAGCATGGTCCTTCTACAGAAGATAAATACAAATACTCACCTGAGAATCTTGCTCTTCTTTCAAAACGGGATTATCTGAATCAGCATCAGGATCGCCCATGCACTTTTCAATCTTTTTCAGATCAAGACCTGTGAGCGACAATAAAATATAATTATCCATAAATAATAACTTAGCAAAATGAAAGAAAAGCGAATAATTACCTAAGGATCTGATAACACCGTCAGCACATCCTTTGTTGTATTTCTTTTCCTTCATGGGGCATCTAATCTGAAAATCAGTAACATAATCCCACCAAATCCACGGCTTTCTAGTTTCATTGGCAACCTTAAACACACATAGCTGCCTCAAGTTTTCAACAACCACATCTTTCCCCTCGTACCCCGAGCTAAAATCTTGTTCAGGATCTGGAGCACAATATCTTCCATGGTTGATACATTGGGACTTACACTGTTTACTAATGGTGAACGCCTGTGGACAATACCAAGTAATATAATGAGGTGTAAACTGAGTATAACCGCCTTTCTCAAGAATCTGAGCTGCACCCTTGAAATCCTTCACAAATTGCATCAACATATCGCACTTAACTCCACACTCATCATTGCTGTTAGTCCATAGTTCATACTCTACACGGTCGTCTGGATGAGGAACAGCCTCTCGCCAGTCAAGATTGACATTTACCAAATCGCCCCCACTTATTGCTTTCTTTAAATCTTCGCCAAACCTTTTCTCGATCAGAGCTGATGGTATTGTTATGTTTGCTATGTACTTTGCAGATGTGTGTTCTTCTTCGGGTGAGTCCATGGTTATTAATGCTTCCTCAACGTCATCAGCCACTAAAACTGCAGCAGCTCCAGCATTTTGGGCGTTCCAAACCTTTAGCGCGAAAAAGCAATCTGCATTTCAGATGAACAAAGGCCCAAATTCATCAAAAAAGTCATAAAATTGCAGTTCTTAGAAAAAGTGAAAACATATCAGAAACTAATAAAGATAATATAAATCAACATCGGATTTGAATAAACATGATTGTATCTACTGCAACAGTCTCGTAGTACAGATTCTCAATCCAAACAAAACTCAACTCGAAAGTGCATATATTATCAACAAAATTCAGTCAAATTGCTAAAACTCTTCAGCGAGAAAGTTGACCATATCCCCAATCGACAAATTGCTCAATTGGGGATGTTATTGACCTTCAAAAGAAGGACATCTTCCAAACAGCTTCTAAAGTCAACCTCAAACTGGCAAACTAGCATTAACTCAAATCATATAGATAGGTTATCCAAATAAATAATACACTTGACCTCGAACAAGAAAACTCACCACAGATTTCATATTTTCATGAACAAAATTCAGCAAAAGGGCAATCCAAGAATCAGAAGCTAAGCTCAAGATACAAACGCATACTACAATTTAACTTCAAAGTACACAAAAGGAACCTATGTATATGACACAATTTGACTTTTACCTCCACGATCGAGAAGAACAAAGACAGGCAAAGCTCCAGGTTTTGCCTTGAACTTGAAAGAGTCACCAAAGTCTGTGCAGCCCTTTCTATTTTCCTTAGGGTAGACCACAGTCCCTGCCATGCTACCTCCATATTGGGGTATCCCAAAGTTCCCAATAGCACTGTCACGAGTGCCCTTGATGCTATCGGGTGAAGTCACCCTTAAGCTGTTCTTTTCAACCACAAACCTACCCACCACCGATTGACTCAAAATCAACACCAAAAACCCCAACAAGATTGCATTTTCCGATCTTTTAGAACAACCCATTTGCTCGAATTTCCCGAAAAAGGTAACAAAATGTTGAGATCTTTCCAATTAGCACAAATATAGGATGCCTGCGAATTTTTTAAAATAAAACAGAGTAATTTCTCGAAATTTCTCCCGTGCGTGTGATTTGATTTAAGAAATCTGAGTTGCAAAGGGGTTAAGTTCAGGAATTTGACGAATAAATACTGGGAGTGTCTTCTCCATTTCTTGACGAAGAGTAGATAAAGAATCAAGAAAAGTCATTTTTGTAATAAAAAAATTGTGAATTTAGAAAAGGTTTTATTTATTGGACATAGCATAAAATAAATAAATTGCGTATTAGAATATTGTGGCCTAGGATGATCCAATCTAAGGTGTCGTGTTCCATGTGTTTAAATCAGAGCATCTCTTTAGCTGAAAAAATGAAAAGAAATGAAGGGTCCATAATATTTTTTATTTACTCGAACGATATATTAGATGTATTATTAAAAAATATTAAAATATGTAAAATAATTATATGAGTAGTTAAAAATGAAAGATAAAAAATTAATAGAAATTGGTAAAAATTTATTAAGTATAAAAGGTGGCTCATTTTCACCAAATCTGCTTACAAGTAGGTGGTAGGTGTATTTTATTTTACTCCTACAAGCTACAAATGGGACAAAAGCAGACAATCAAGTTCTTGTTGTTCTGTGTTTAAACATGAATTTGACTCTTTATTGTCATGAGAAATTTGTGAAGTATCCCAATCTCAATTTTGTAATCGATTTCCTAAATATAACATCTAATATTTTCCCAGTAGCATGATCGTTTCATGATAAAGAGAGTTGACTGTTTATTGTCCCCGAGAAATTTGTGAATTGTTCTACCCACCAATTTTCATTCTCATTTTTAGTACGTAAATTCTATAGTAATATGAGCTCCATACTTTACCGCTGTCACAAATCAATTACTAGTTCTAATCACCAATTTTGAGGACCTATCTTTCTTATTTAGGGATTGTTTGATTAGGGATAAAAGTTATCCGTGCGGTATTTCGTGTAAAATGTGTGGTTAATATTGTATTGAAAAGTGTGTATGTGATTGAAAAGAGGAGAGAAAAAGTGTGTGATAAAAATTATCCTGGATAGAACAAGGCCTTAATGAAGGATGATAAACAACAAATTTTTTTTTTTTTTTTTTTGTGACAAACATATTTGAATGTCGGAAACTACAATTTCAATAATTTTTTAGATTAGTTTATAACTAAAAAAAATTAACTACAGCATCACATGCTGGTGTGATATGCGAAAATAAAGGTATGATTGTTGAAAATCAATTTTGTTTAACCTGTATCTGACTAATTATTTAAATTTAAGTGATACAATTTCTCAGAATATCCATAATTTAATGTAGACCACTTCACAACTTGTAGTTCTATCTTCAAAGACTTAAGGGGGCGTTCTGTTTGTTTTGTATTTTCTGTTTTCGTTTTCGAAAATGTTTTAGTGTTTTCTATTTTCAATTGCTGTTTTCAGAAAATTGAAAATGTGTTTGGTTTGTTGTTTTGAAAAAATTATTTTTGAGAAGAGAAAATAGAAAATGTATTTGGTTTATAATTGTTTAAAATGTAACAAATATAAAGTTTAAAATCCGAAAACGCGTTTTCCTTATTTTCAACATTTAACACAGAAAACGCTGAAAACGTTAAAAAGACGTTTTCGTATTTTCTATACAAATCTTGAAAACGATTTCGAAAACGTATTACGAAAACAATGAATAGAACGCGTTTTCAATATTTTCGAAAACAGAAAATAGAAAACGGGTTGAAAATGGCAAACAGAACGCACCCTTAACACCACTAGTCTTTCAGTTAGTTGACCAAACATATTCTGTCGACTTCCCTTTGTTTAGCAAGAAATATTAGCGTGATAATGACCTTTAAATATCAGGCCAAGAATGATACATCTCAACTAGCCTCAGCATACATAATGGATAAAGGTGTCGGTGGGATTGGGCTGGCCCACCATCGTGGCAAGGCTCATTGTGTGTGATCCAACGGCCTCAACATTCCAGCACCCCTGGAGAGAGCTGAAAGAGAGTAACTTATGGAGAAGCAAATACACACATGCTAAAATAAAAAAAAATAAAAAATAAAACACCCGAAAACACCAATTCAAAATCCCTATATTCACATAGAATACTAAAATGTTGATAATCAAGACTCATTTATTCGCACACTAATATTAACCGTAATGACTTGATCAACAGACTCATCCATTCAAAGTACTAAATACCGCAATTGGATAGAAGAAAAAACGGAGCCCCCAAACTTTATATAAAAGAACTTACATTTAAACACAACTGGAGGATACGAAGTCTGTTTCAAACCAGTGTATGCATAAGAATCTTTACTCCAGCATGTTAGAAATGACAACTAATGTATAGCCCAAATGTGAGCTATTATGCTGTGCATCTCACAAAATTTACAAAGATACACACAAAATTCTATATATTTTTCTTGTCCCCATTTGAAGATGTTACAAAGCATCAGGAGACTTGGGTACCTTCTTAAATGCCATATAGGACGGTTTGCGCATTATCTAAGCAACCTAAACCGAATCCTCACGTCTCGTAAAATTATGCACACAGTAGTAACCCTGATGCAAGGTCAGTCGCCCATGTCCTCTCGGTATAAATTTTCATTTTATAGAAAAAAATGAACTCGGCGTGGCATATCAACAACACCAGTTTTTTATGCAGATTATGCATTCTCATTTGCATAAGCCATTGCAGTCCTCTCAACGTGCTCAAGCAGGATCCCATATATTTTGTTTCTTACTCTTCCATAAGTTTCATTTGCAGAATCTTCCGAGTTACACAAACCTCCTCTTTGTTCATCCTTTGTGTTTGAGCTCGGGGGATCACCTTCTTTGTTTACAATCATGTCTAACCAGTCGCTCACCCTTTTAACCTTATACATCATCGCAGCTATGTGACTGTTAGATTCCATTGACGAGCTTTTTCTTTCGACTTCATCTAAGTATTTCTCTATAAAACTCAAAAATAATTTCCGACATTCGTCCTGCAATAAAGTCGCCAGGTCAGCAGCTGCGCATAAAGTACTTCCCTTAGTCCATTCTTGATGCTCATCCCTGTCAGATGACACCCCAAGGGGAAGGTCGAAACTGCTTCTATTCTTCCCAATGATGCATGGACCTTTTGGCTTAGTACTCCTAATGGATGGGCTAGATTTCTTAACTGTGTTTGTGGTAGCCGTTGGATTACGCATTGCATTAAGGGTCACAAAATGAGGGGAAAGATCAAGAGCCATGGCTGATTTTATGCATATAGCAGCATTTTTCTTTCTTTCAAGAGCAATGTTTAATGTTTCCTTGATTGAATTGATCCCACAGAATTCAGTGTCTGATGTTTTGATTGGACTTATGCTTTTCAGTGACTGCATTATCAGCCTACTCTGAGATAAATCATCTTCGAGATCAAAGAATCTATCGACGGAAGGGTGCAGATAATCTCCTTCTGCAGAATGAAACTCTGAAAATGTGCTGTAGAGAATTCAGGAATTCAGGATGGACGATTAAAAAAAAATGGTAAGAGTTGAACATAAGAGAAATTTTCATCATGCCAACTAAAAGCATAGGCCATGGCATTGCACAAACTCATGGAAGTATACTTCAGTTCTTGGAATCTCTTTTTGATTAAGAATTCGTTCAGAGTTTCTACAAAGATTGATACTTCTATAGTTAAGTGTACATTTTCCTCACCTTAAAGAATTGAGCAATCTTTCAGCAGCACAGGCTTCTTGCAAAGCATCAGCAGCTGCAAGCAGAGCAACATCTCTTTGCTTTACAACCTCCTGCAAGCGTAAGCAATACAATTCTTGATACCATTGAAATAATAGATGTAAAAAGAAACCAAAAAAGGGTAAAGAATACATAAATTCACATCAAATCATTCAGTTAACACGAGCATCTTGCGAAAATAAATTACTTGATCCTGCAGAGCAAGGAACTGAAGTTTCTCTTGGAAATATATTTCATGATTTTTGTACCTTGCCAAGCTTCACTAAGCTTGATGGAAGTGAGCTCCATGATATTCCACTTTCTGCTGCTTTTCTGTCTTGGACTAAACTGTATAATGACTTCAACGTCTGTACATTTTCAACCTTTGATACAGGAGGTGTTTGGCATTTGTGGGAAACCTTTACTATTTTCTGATCCGAAGCCACATCTCTTCTTTTTGTTGCTGAACTCAAATTTTCATCAGAGCTATAGTACTTCCCAGACCGAATAGGTGAAACCTGTTTATATCAATATAATGAGAACGTTTTTTTCCAGGGTCGAAATGATGAAATCTCAATGTTCTGTGAAATCTATGACATGCTACTAATTCCTCTAGCTCATTATATCATATTGCCAATCAGAACAAGCTAAATTTCACATAACAACTTCATCAAGATTCAAAATGTCATGCAATGATAAACCACATAATAACTTAAATTCTAGTCTTGTGCCACTAAATTTGCTACTTTAGAAATATGACTCAATGAAATACATGAAAAAGGGCAAGAAACTCACATTTGTGCTACTACTACTATTACGAGCAGTTGGTCTAATTTCTGGCTTGACAACTGAAGAGTCAAAAATTTCTTTGGTTCCCAAAACATCAGATTCAGTCCAGCTTCTTCTCTTTGACATCTGGGTTGATGAGGGCCATGATATATCTGAATCACTATCACCATCCACAGAACTCGGCCTACTTTCTTCTTCTTTCCCACTAACATTACAGCTTTTCTTCTCGATATCAGTTGTATGGCATTTCTCTCTCTTGTTTTCACGAGGATGGGCCTTTGAAGCACTCAAAGAACGAATTCTTCGCCGAGGCCAACCCTCCAAGCTCTCACTTTCTTTCTTTAATGACTTGGAATCGGAATATACTCTCACTAACTTGCTTGATGCAGATGACTTTTCGGATATCTTTTTCTCCAAAATGACACTCTTTTCGACAATCGAATCTACAGTAGATTCTTGAAGAAACTTAACTAAATTTCGAGGTGAAAAAATATCTTCCGGATTTCCTTCACATGGATGCCTCCCTGGAATAGGGGTAATGCCTCTGAGCAATGGAACTGGAGTAGCCTTCTCCAGCTTTTGAACATATATAAATTGCCCGAGTTGTAATTTGTCACCCAAAATCATCTCATCCTCTTCTTGAGGCAAAGAAACAAACATTTGGTGTGCTATATCTGAAACCTCTAAGAAAAAACCTCTATTAGGCCATAGATTACCTTCATCCAGTACAGGAATTATGCCTCTGACTTGTAACAATACAGGTTTCTTGACATCATCGTCCAAATCCTTTTCCTTCATTTCCATCTCTTCGAGAAGTTTTACAATAACCCCATTCTTCAGAGAAGCCATATTTATATTTATACTACTAATCTATTTATCAAAAGCAACCAAATAAAACCCCAAAACAAATCAGACAAATTAGATATAGATTTGATCGAATAGCCGATATAGCATCCAAAATACACAAAAACGGGGAGATTCAAGTCGAATAGTACACTATTCTCTTCAACAAACGGAGGTAGTAAACCTATGGTCTTACAGTTCGTACCGAAAATCAATTTAAATTTCCCAAGAAACAAGACGATTAAGAGAAGATTATTCGAGAAGACGATTAGCTAATTGGGGGATTAAAAGGATCCGAAAACGGGGAAGAGAACGAGTGGTGGAGGATTGTAAGCGGAGTTTTAGCAGAGCAAGAACAGCCACCTAATAGCGGGAAAGCAGAATGTTGTTAAAAACGGTTGATCGTATTCATATCCAGGTGTGTTGGTGGGACGGTTCCGGTAGTGAATCCCGAACCGAATCGTAAATTCCGGTTCTTTGAAAAATGAATCCGTTCGGTTCTTTTCTTTTTAAATAAAGTACCCGTTCGGTTCCGGTTCCGATTCTACCCGTTCGATTTCGGTTATTTTACGATGCATTTTTTATTACTCGAAAAGTATAAGAAAAAAATAAAAATTTTGATTCGAACATAAATATAACACGAAAAAAATAGCAACAGCAGTAGGAATGTTGTAGCTCGGCATCAGCATTGCTGCCTGACAGCAGCAGCTTGTTGCTGTTGCTTGTTGCTGCTGCGTAGCAGCAACAACTTGCTGCTGCTTCAAAAGTAGCAAAAGTCGACTAGAATTCTACTAAAATTCTAGTACTAAAATTCTAGTAGAATTTTAGTAGAATTAGCACCAAAATTTACTAGAATTAGCACCAAATTTTAAATTTACTAAAAGAATTCACAAAAGTCGGCAATCAAATAGAAGAAATAGTGTTATTTCTTATTCTATTCCGGTTCCGGTTCCGGTTCCGATTCCCGGTTTTTAGAAAGGACCCATTCGGTTTTCATTCCGGTTTCGGTTCTTAATTTTTTTAAAAAGAACCGTTAGGTTCCGGTTCTTTCGGTTCGGTTCCGGTTCTACCCGTTCGATTCTTGTTTTTTTGCCCACCCCTTCGACTGCCAAAATTGTTTGATAAAAAAGAAAATTATGATAAAATGCGATCCACTTTTGAGACGAGCTAAAATTTATTTATTTATTTATTATTTTTTTTGTAATAGCACTTTTGAAAAGATAAAAGGCACGTAAACTATGCGATTAAAATTGTATGTGATTTATGTGGAACCCGCAAATGAATTTGTGTTACGATTTTGTCCTCACAGCATTGTCACTTTGTTATTTCCTTTTCTTTTGTTTTCTTACATATTTCATTTATTTCATTTTAGTCCTCATTATAGTAGTGCCTAGTGACGTGTCATTATCCTACTGGACTAGATGTTGACTTTCCTTTTCATCCTCTTTGATTGTTAAATTTTTACATGGCATCAGAGCACTAGGTTAGGTAAATTGAAATATGGAGGAAGAAAATATAAACGATGGGGAAACACAGACGAATACCACATGAGCTAGTCTGGAAGAGATTTGATTCAACCAGATGATTACAGCGAAGATCCGTTGCATCTACAGAGCTCAGATCACCCAGGAGCTGCGCTAGTAACTTCGTCACTTACTGGAGGAAATTACCTGAGTTGGAGTCGATCGATTAAAATTGCACTTGAAGCGAAGAGCAAGCTTGGATTCGTTACTGGACAGTGTGCGAAACCAGCTGCAAATTCACCAACCCATGGACGATGGAGAAAAGTAAACTCGATGGTAACATCCTGGATTCTCAATTCTATCTCGATGGATATTGTGGATGCATTCATATATGTTGAGTCGGCTCATGAATTGTGGAAAGAGTTGGAACAGAGGTTTGGAGAGTGCAATGGACTGCTACTTTATTAAATTCAAAGAGAAATCAGCAATCTCAACTAAGGTAACATGACAGTGGTGGTTTACTATACCAAGCTTAAGAAACTTTGGGATGAGTATGCTTGCTTGGCTCCAATTCCAGTTTGTAACTGTGAGGGCTGTAATTGTGAAGCACCTAAGGAAATAGCATATGCAAATAGTTTTAGTAAGCTAATTCAGTTTATAATGGGTTTGAATGACAGTTATGATGATGTGAGAAATCAAATTCTAGTGATGGACCATGTGCCTACTGTAAATAAGGCATACTCAATGATTTTGAGTGTAGAAAAGTAGAGAGATGTCCACCATATTTATGTAGAAAATGTTAACAATGCTTTGATGACTAATACTAATACACACAGTCATGGAAAAGGAGGTAATTCTAGCAAATGAGGAAGAGGAAGAGGCTATGGAAGAGGAAGGGGTTATGGAGGTAGATGTGGTCAAGAAAATAAGGCAAATCTATATTGCAGCCACTGCAATATGAAGGAGCACCTTAAAGAGAGCTGTTTTAAAATAGTGGGATATTCAGACTGGTATAAGAAGCTAAAGGAGCAAAAAGGCCAAGGGAATTACTACAAAACAGCAGCTAATGTGATAGACAGTCTTTTGAACTGGGAGGAAAACATAGAAAACTCAGAAGACAGATTCAAAACACAGGGGACTGATATCTCCGCCATTGTTCAATAGGAGATCAAAAGATATATGCAAACAACAACACTTTCAGGCAGCAATGGAGGAATGGGAATGGCAAACTTGGTGCATTTTGGTGAATTTGCAGATAGTCACTCTCTTGATACTTTACACCATGCTTGCACTGTGCATGATAGAGTAGAATTGGGAGCTTGGATTCTAGACACAGGTGCTAGTACCCATATGTGCACTGATTTCAATTTGCTTAAAAACCCAAGACAAATTTCTAATCATACTTCTGTCTTCCTTCTCGATGGTTCCACAAAAGTGATCACTCACTCAGGAACAGTCATTCTTAGTCATAAGCTACACCTACTGGGCACACTATATATACCCAGCTTCAAATATAACCTGTTGTTAGTAAATAAATTCGCTGCAAACTCTAACATAAAGTTCACCTTCTATCCGACTCATTGTTTGATGCAGGACCTACAGAGTGATCAAACCATAGCCATTGGAAGACTGTTTGGGAAGCTCTATATTTTGGACAATGACAGTTTCATTACCAATACTTCTGACCTCTCAAAATTTCATGTAACAGACTTCCATTCTTCTTCGTATAATAGTTTTAATTCGGCTGTTGAGGCTTGTAATAATTCCCGTTTTGATTGGCATTGCAAACTTGGGCATGCCTCATATTCTATCCTGAAACATTTGAATTTTGTACCATTTTCTAATTCTGTGAAAGGTACATACTTTGATGAATGTGATGCTTGCCATAAGGGGAAGCAACAGAGATTACCATTTCCCCTTAGTTCCATACAAATTAGGAAAGCTTTCCACTTAATACATGTGGATGCGTGGGGTCCCTATAGACAGCCATCTATCTCTAAAACACCATAAATGCTCACCATAGTGGATGACTTGACTAGGTCCACTTGGACTTTTTTGATGGAGGATAAAATACAGGTGGTTGGGCTTCTTAGAGCATTTATCAACTTTGTTAATACACAGTTTAGGAAGAAGATCAAAGTGATTAGAAGTGATAATGGAACAGAGTTCACCAATAGAGATTGCCAACTACTTTTTCACGATAATGGGATAGTACATCAAAGGAGTTGTGTCTATTCTCCCCAACAAAATGGGGTTGTAGAAAGGAAACATAAACACCTTCTTGAAATCGCCAGATCCCTTATGTTTCATGCTAACATACCACATAAATTTTGGACCTTTTCCATTCTAATGGCAACCTATATCATTAATAGATTGCCTAGCCCTATTATAAACTGGAAAACACCCTATCAGTTACTACATGGCCATCAGCCAAACTATTCCATGCTAAAACCCTTTGGCTGCCTATGTTATGCATCTAATGTTTTCCCCCGCAAGACAAAGTTTGATCCTAGAGCATATAGATGTATCTTCATAGGTTATAGTCCAGGGCAAAAGGGTTTTAAGGTTTATGACTTGGAGTCTCATCAAATTTTTGTGACTAGAGATGTCAAATTTATTGAGAAGTCATTTCCCTTTCGCCAAAGGAACACTTCCACAGAGACATCACCTACACCTCTGCCTATTCCAATTCCAGATTCCACAATGATGATATGATTTCTATATAAAATAACAAACAAAACAATCTCAACAATGACTTTAGACCATCTTCAACCAATACTTCCACTAATTCCTCCTCACATTCCATTCCAAGAGACAACATTCTGCCAGTTCAAACTTTACCATATACAGGATCTATTGATGAAACTATGGTTCCCAGAAGGAGTGTTCGACAGAGAACTATACCCACCTGGACTAGAGATTTTGTGACCACCTTACCCCCTTCTAATCAACACTCTGTAGCTTGGGTATTAATACTCTCCTCCACACCTTGCTCTTCAAAACATACACCTCCCACATACCATTATCTTGTATCACCCTTGTTTAACAATGCATATATAAGCTTCTTAGCTAATGTATCTCAAATTCAAGAGCCTAAAACCTATCTTGAGGCCAGTCAAAGTAAGGAATGGATGGATGCAATGCAAAAGGAATTGGATGCATTGGAACAAAACGATACTTGGGAGCTTACTTCTTGCCCAGCTGATAAACATATTATTGGATGGAAGTGGGTGTATAAAGTGAAAATGAACCCTGATGGAAATGTAGAAAGGCTTAAAGCTAGATTGGTTGCCAAGGGGTATAACCAAATATATGGAATCGATTTTACAGAGAGCTTCTCTCCAGTGGCTAAATTAATAACTGTCAGGTTACTCATAGCTGTTGCTACCTCAAAGTGCTGGAAGATTCACCACATAGATATTAACAATGCTTTTCTGCATGGTTTTTTGGAGGAGGAGGTTTATATGACACCGCCAGAGGGTTATGGAAAGGCTAAGGAAGGGCAGGTTTGTAGATTGAAAAGAAGTCTTCATGGGTTGCGGCAAGCATCAAGACAATGGAATGCAGAGTTTTATGGAAAATTGCACGGCTATGGTTTTGTACAATCTGAGCATGATCATTGCCTTTTTGTGAAAAATACATCAACTACCTTTCTAGCGCTTTTAATATATGTTGATGATGTATTAATTACTGGAACTGATGCCTTATTAATTCGGAAAGTGAAGTTGTACTTAGATCAATTATTCACCATTAAAGATTTGGGTCCAGCCAAATACTTTCTAGGGATTGAGCTTGCTAGAGCAGAGGAGGGAATCTATCTCAACCAAAGAAAGTACATCTTAGACATCTTAAAGGACACATGGCTTATAGGTGCTAAGGCTACCAAAACACCATTACCACAGGGAATTAAACTCTCACAGAATTCAGGAACCTTATTGCCAGATCCAGAGCCTTATCGTCGACTTGTAGAGAGGTTACTTTATCTCAATCTTACAAGGCCAGATATCACATTTTCGTCCAACAACTAAGCCAGTTCATAAGTAAACCCTGCAAACAACATTGGGAGGCAGTTTTACATATAGTTAGGTATCTTAAAGGATGTCCATCACAAGGGTTGTTCTTTTCATCAGATTGTCCTCTTACTTTGGAAGGTTTTAGTGATGTGGACTGGGCATTTTGCATAGATACAAGGAAGTCAATTACAGGATACTGTGTATAACTTGGGAAGGCATTAGTAGCGTGGAAAACTAAGAAGCAAAATACTGTTTCTCGATCTTCAACTGAAGCAGAATACAGGAGCCTTGCAGCCACTGTATGTGAGTTACAATGGATTGCCTATATATTACAAGATCTGGGAGTTAAAGTTCCATATCCAATTCCTTTATGGTGTGACAATTAGGCTGCTCTACACATCACTGCCAATCCCGTATTCCATGAATGAACCAAGCACCTTGACATTGACTGCCATGTAGTAAGCAATAAATACAAAGATGGCTTCATTCTTCCCAAGCATATTCCATCGAAGGATCAGCTGGCTGACCTTTTCACTAAATCTCTTGGTGGACCGCAGCTTGCCACTCTCTTTGTCAAGTTGGGATTAATGGATTTTTATCGCACTCCAACTTGAGGGGGGAGTGTTACGATTTTGTCCTCACAGCATTTTCACTTTGTTATTTCCTTTTCTTTTGTTTTCTTACATATTTCATTTATTTCATTTTAGTCCTCATTATAGTAGTGCTTAGTGACGTGTCATTATCCTATTGGACTAGATGTTGACTTTCCTTTTCATCCTTTTCGTAAGCTATTAATCAGTAGAACTTCATGCTTTTGAATAAGAAATTACGAGAATGAAATGGAATGAATATGGGTAGATTTGGTGAAAATTCTCTTTGATTGTTAAATTTTTACAATTTGTGAAAGAAACTACATGTGATTTATGATAAATCACATATCATTTATTACGAACATGTGTTGTTTTTCATAAACGGTGTGATTTCTTTCATAGATTGATTTGCAAATGCAAACCCACTCGAGTATTGGAAAATGACTGGTGACTTGTATTATACAAAATGATACTTATATATAAAAATATATATATGAGTTATAAAAAAACATATGAGTTTTTGTTTCTTGAGTTATAAAGAATATATAAATTATTCCACATTATTTGATTTTCTCACGATGTAAGTATGAATTGTCTTACATTTGAAAGAAAAATAAAAAAAAAAAAAAATCAAGCAACCTTCTGAGCATCTTAATGGATGTGGATGGTCTATAAGATGAGAGATATAAACACAAGTTTTTACATGGGTCCCGCATGTTCTCCTATTTTTTTCAATTTTCGTTTTTTTTAAATTACTTTTTTCCATAAATGGATATCCATCTAAATTTTTTATTCTATTATCTTATTATTATTTTTGAATTTATTTCTATCTTTTTCATCTTTTTCGCTTTTCCTGCTTTTTTCCCCACCTTTCTTTCCATTCTTTTTTAATAAAAATAATTATATTTCTCTATCTCTCTCCTCCAATCCGCATCTGCATCCACGTTGGCATTGAATATGCTCTTATCCGTTGTGCTTTTAATGGAAGAGATCATGTGGTTTGTTGAAGGAGTAAAAGGAAAAATGGAAGTGTGCAATTCGTTGTTTTTGGCCAAAAAGCGACATTCAAAACACAGTCACGGCACTCCAATTGCGCTATACCAAATAAAAGTCAAAAGTGCTGACTTCTTGATCAGATACGGTTCCTTCGTAATGACCGTTTTACCCATTACGCAATTTTAATTGTCATTAAAAAAACAATGAATAAATCAAATAAAAAAGGGAAAAAAGTTCTAGAAGAGAGAGAAGAAAAAAGAATCAGCTTTCAATATTTTTCACTTGCTTACATTGTGACTCGGCACAAATGCCTCAAAAACCACTTTTTGAAATCTCTCTCTCTCAATCCCTTCAATAAAATTGTGTTTGAAGTCGATGATAAAATAATTTTTTTTGAAAAACTTACACCAACAAATGCTTCAAGCTTGCAAACTGCAAAGGCAAGCAAACACCACCACACGGGCAATGGGGTAAGTTGCACCTCTAATTATTTTTCCGTGTTTAAGGATACAAAAGGAATTATAACTTTTCTAATACCGTATGGATTCCATTAATATTTCAACTCCATTGACCATCACTAGTATAAATACCATCCAACAGCCATTGGTTTAAATCACATTCCTCGTCAAACAACACCATTAAGAGGAAAATTTTCAATATGGAAGGCCTAATCCCATTTCTCCTCCATGCCATGAAGAAACAGAAACCTCAACATTCTTTCCGATCACTTTCCGAGAACTCTGCCCGCAGCTACCACCTGCTTCGGGGTGGAGAGTGCTCAGTCGAGGGCTCATCTCACCGGAGAACACGGTCGGAGTTCCAGCCACCGCACGTTGATTTCCTAAAGTATCAATTGGGCTTCGAAAACACGAAAAGTTTCACCAAAGGTTACAAGGGTTCATCTTCTAGTGTTGACAGTGACTTGAGGCAGAGGGATTCTATTTCCACCACTAATTACAAAAAGTAAATGTGAAAAAGTACTTGTAATGCAAGTTGTAAAGAAACTAAGGATTTGTATATCAAATTAATTAATAAAACATAATACAAGATGACTATAAATAGAGACTCGAAACCCTAACAATAGAACAGACGACCCGAAGCCTTAATAGTAACCCTAACAATGGAATAGACAAAATTAGCCTTAACTAATAAACCAAATTACTAACATATTTTCTAATACCCCCGTCAAACTCACGATACTATCGAGAGTTTTCCAAATGGTTTACAAAATAGGAAAAACGATAATACGAAAAACAATGCAAACCTCAGTTTTCTTGTGATCTTCCAAACTTGACTAATATTGTAAGTCTGGCTTATGCTTGCATGAATTACACTCCCCTTCCGTCAGGGTTAGAGTCAGTCAGCACTCCCCCTCAACGTAGGGCTCAGACACGTTGACAAGTCCATGAGCTCGGCTAACAATACTCCTTCATTGTGGAAGCCAAATCAATAATCCAAGCGTTGCTAAAGTCCCCAACAATGCCAATTCATGTACCAACTACCAAATGCCAATTCCAAATCCACCTGACCAAATTAGAAGACAGAAGAAAAGAACCAAACGTCTGTCGGACCAGTTGAGAAGAGAGGGAAAGAGGGTCAAATTCCAATTGCAAATCTCACTGCATATTCAAATGCAAATTCCAGATCGTGAGAAGGGGGAAGAGAACCAAATGCCAATTCAGGATGGAATGGACCAATTCAGATTTAGTAGACTGAATCTGCAAATACAAAACTTTTGGGGACTACTTCATGCCATATTTGGATTTCCTAGACCATTATGCACCAAAATAAAATCCTAACAACCAACTTAAACAAACTGAAAATTAACAGGGACCAACTTTGCAAATACCATTAAATATTCCAAATGAGATCTCGTCTCCTTCTTCGTTCTTATTCTTACCAGTAACCTAATCTCCACCTATTGCCGCCGGCCCTCCACTCATGTCTCACACCACCAACCGTCGGCGACAACTACACAAGACCTAGTCTTTAATTGCTGCTAACTAGCCACTGTCACTACCAACCGCCGACGTAACCCCAACACCAAAGTCACCACTCCACTGTCACTACCAACATAAACAATTGCCACCACACACTACACAAACAACGTTCCATCATCAATCACTTTCATCAAGAAATATAAAATTTCTCCACCGCGTCAAATATGTGCCAAACAATTAAGGATGAAAAAATCAAATGCTTTTTTTAACCAATGAAAACTCCAAAGAGGACAAAATAGTATAATCAAAGCAAATACCTAGCCTTTGATTTATACTCAGAAATTTAATGTCACTGAGCAAATCTCTTTGGGTCCTCAAAATTATCCACGTGCACTGGGGATAAATACCATCAACAGAAGTCCACCGCCAAGCTTTCATCAATTTTGACACTACCCAGCTTGAAAATTCCATAATGAATAATGATACACAAAGGTCGGAATATTATCAGAGGTAGGGATCAGAAGTCGACACCAATACACACCAATTTCTCTAAGCGATGGAACAACACGTGCCACCGTGTGCAAGGGTCCACGCAAAGCACATGGCCGTGGATCGAAATCTGGTCTCAAATGTTAAAGTAGGTGTTGCGTTTGGTAGGAGAAAGACAAATTTTCATATTCAAATCGAAAGCACAAGGACTACTAGACGACTAACAAATCTGGTATAAAAAAAAGGCCAATGAGAAACAATTTCCCAGCAAACAAAACACAAACAATTTCTTCTAAATGGAACGATAGAAACATCCAAAAGAAAAGAAAACTAATAGACTTTACCGGAAGAGAGAAAAGATATAAAAACAAACAAAACAACTTTGCTGGACGAGTGGCACAATGCAGCTCGCCGGAGAATGGAAGCAACAATAGACTTAGCCCAAGACCTAGTTTTGCTCTGATACCATGTAAAGAAACTAAGGATTTGTATATAAGATTAATTAATAAAACACAATACAAGATGACTATAAATAGAGACTCGAAACCCTAACAATATAACAGACGGCCCGAAGCCTTAATCGTAACCCTAACAATGGAATAGACAAAATTACCCTTAACTAATAAACCAAATTACTACAATATATTCTACCACAAGTAAATGAGTTTGAATGTTTGATAGTGGCTGTTCTTTCATGTGTTATCAAAAATTATTTGACAAAAGAGAAAATTATGTTGAAATGGAATCCACCTTTCAGAAGATAAGAAACGTAAATTATGCAATTATATCTTTAAGAAAAATGAGAATCATATAGAGGACCATTTCCAATGGTATAATGTGAATTCTTGGCCAATGATCGGTTGCCAACTTGTTGGCAACTTATGTTGCCAACATGGGTGATGTGGCGCCCTCACAGGACGCCACGTCACCGGGCAATTTTTTTTTTAAAATTTTTTTTTTTGAATCTACGTTAAATGAGATGAATAATATATAACTGCCCCCTGATAGTAGGGGGCCTCACCCGAGCCCTATATTTTTTTCCCCCCGAAAATGGGGGTGTTGCCATGTTACGTCGCCAACTTGTTGGCAACGGAATGGGAGGCGTGAATTCTTAGTGATATGATAAATAGGATGAGAATAAAGAGAAAGTATCTCCACTAGTAGCTGTGGATTTAAGAACTAAGGATACGGCTAAATACACCCACAAAATTTACTGAGTACACCTACTTTTTCCAATTTCCAATTATACCCTCATCATGAAAAAAAATGTTCGTGTTGATGGGAGTGAACACCCAAACCCACTTTATTAAAAAAAAAAAAAAGAAAGAAACGAAGAATGATGGATCAAAGATTTTTGTTATCATTTTTTATTCAAAATTTTTACAACCACTTAAAGTTTTTTTTTTAATAATTGTATTCAACACTAATCGGATAAAGCCAATTACTGTATTATCAACAACATTTCGAAATTCATTGTCAAAGTGCTTACAAAAACCGTAAAGAAATGTCGAAATTATTCGTCAAAGTGGTTAAAAAAACTTAAAGAAATTTCAAAATTACTCGTCAAAGTGGTTGCAAAAACTTTAAATTTTTTAATAATTGTATTCGACAATAAAGCCAATTACAATATTGTCAAAAAAATTTCGAAATTCATCGTCAAAGTGGTTATAAAAAACTTAAAGAAATTTCGAAATTGATAATTAAAATGGTTGCAAAAATTTTGAAAAGAAATGATAGCAAAAATTGCATCCATGAACCAAAAATCAGATAAAAATTGCTCATTTTTGCTTCAATTTTTTTATTTTTTTACTCTTGTTCCTTGCATTCATAGCGAACGAGCTTTTGCTTGTCCGTTGTGTTCACGGCGAACCAAGCTTTGAAAAAAAATGAAAAGAGGAGGGGGGTGCATTCAGTATGGATATTGTTGCTTTTTTTTATTTCTGAAGGTGGGTGAACTCAGTATTTAGGTGAGTGTATTTAGCCGTACCCTCATAATTCCCTAAAGTCGATTTTTTTATTGTAATTTGGCCGAACTAGATAATTTTGGTATGTCCCTACACTCCCCCCTTCCAATTCAAATTCAAATAAAAGAAAAAAGAGAAAAAAAATGAAGAAAATTGCTTATCCATACATTTATTTTAACCGGCAGAATACTAGACAAATTTATTTATTTATTTTTTAAATTTGGCCAAACTAGATAATTTGGTTCACCTTAGTAATCTTATCCTAGAGTTTACCTTATTTATGTGATAAGTCTGTTTGGTCTTATTTTTTAAATATGAAAGTTAAATGTTTGTAATTATGTAAGTTTTCCTTCTTAAAATTTTACATGAACTTTTGATGTGGGACTTGAATCTGGGACTTGAATCCCACTTGTGATTTGTTAAGTGCACAGTTCGTGCCACTTAATTAATAACTTCAGCTCTCATTTTTCTCTTTTTATTTTGACATAAACTTTCTTTTTTCTTAATGCCTAATAAATTTCAACTTTCTAAAAAGACACATTATATTTTGATTTTTTAAGCATTAATTTATTTCGCTTGATCTCTTAAAAAATTAATCATTAACTTGAATAAATATTGGATAATTAATTAGTTCTTGCTTTTCCTTGTTGATAATTATTAATGAAAAAGTTAATAAACTTTAAACAAATATATACTTAATAATAAGTAATTTTATCCATATATGTAATAGTTAAACACAACAAATAAATCTGCTTTTGAGATTTAAAAATTTATATCTGATGTATAAAAAATATATATATGGATTATCAAAGATCATTCATGATTTGAGATCCAATATGGATTATCAAAGATCATCCATGATTTGAGAGCTTAGAGAGAGTTTCGGAGGATGCCTTATGTGTATTTTTTTGCCTTGGGAACGAGTTTGGCAAGATATATATCCCCAAAAGCCAAGAAAAGACTAGAAACAGTTGCCGACTTAAAATTATGGTCATAACTCATACTTTTATGGCCGTAAATCATCAAATTACGGCCGTAACGCACAATCAGACGGCCATCTCACCCTTCGATACGGTCGTATCTTGGCCTCTGAACATTCATAACCCTAACTCATCAAACTTACGGCCGTATCATACCTATTTATAGCCGTAATAAACCTCATACGGCCGTATAAATCCTCTGTACGACCGTATTTTGCTCTTTAAAATTTTTTGACATATTTCATAACTTTTCATCTTACGGCCGTATACTTCATATCTTACGGTTGTATCCTTAAAATTACGGCCGCAAACATCACACTTACGGCTGTAAATATGGTTGTGTCCACAATTTCATATCTTACTTATACGGTCGTATCTTAAACTTTTATAGCTGTAACTCACAAATTATAGTCGTACCTTCAAAATTTATGGCGTAAATCTCGCTTTTGCTGAAACTTTCTGAGTTCTTTCTTTCACATATTCTCGTTCGGCTAGATATCGTTCACACACATAAACACACCTATATGCCGGTCGAACATATAGCAGAACGAATCAACGTATCGAAATGTACTTATACCTTACCATACACAAAATCACATATACATACAGAGAAAACTCGGGCAGGGCATTGCAATACCTCTCCTCTATGTTAAGTGCTCTCCCTTAGGAATGGGAATCGGACAGTCAAGTTGGTTTTTTCACTTGACCCAAAACCAAACTGATGCCGGTTGGTCTTCCAGGGAGAAAACTGAAACCGATCGCCTTTGGTCGGTTTTGATTTTTTAAACCGACCCAAACTCTTGATTCAGGTTAGTTTGTCGGTTAATCGATAAAATATGCTTAAATTTTATTTTATTTTTTTTAGGAACCGATCGATTTTCAGGTTAGAATTTTCCAACCCGAAAATCAAACCGAACCGATTCGAATAGATCGGTTTTGGCATGTTCGTCGGTTAAAATCCTTATTATTGCTCTCCCGTGTAATTCAAAAAGGAAAAAAAATTGCGTATTCAATCATTTATTTTAACCGGCCAAAAACTAGACTCTATTTATTATTATTATTATTATTATTATTATTATTATTATTATTATTATTATTATTAATTCATTTATTTTTAAAATTTGTCCAGATTGATAATTTTGATATTCCTGATTTTAGTAATTTTGTACTAGAGTTTACCTTATTTTTGTAATAAGTCTGTTTGGTCTTATTTTTTAAATATGAAGGGCAAATGTTTTTAATTATGTAAGTTTTCCTTCTTAAAATTTAACATGAACTTCTCATGTGGGACTCGAATCCCACTTGTGATTTTTTTTTTTTTTTTTTTTGTGAAAGTCCGGGGAAGGGAGGTGAGAATCGAATTCGGGCATGCCCGAAATCCGGTGGGGGTGTACCACTGTATCTCCCAAGCGATCTCTCCACTTGTGATTTGTTAACTGCACAATTGACGTCACTTAATAAATAATTTCAGCTTTCTTCTACCTTTTTTTTTTATTTGACATAAGCTTTTTTTTTCTTAGGGTATGTTTGGTAGAATTATGTGATAATCTAGTTTATAGCTGATAAGTTAATTGAGAGCTGATAGCTTATGGTTTATAGCTAATAGCTGCTAAGTTAGTTAATATAAATAAAAATATTTGGCAAATTAACTGATAAGTTAACTCATAAATAGAAAATTACATAAAAAGATATATTTAAAATATATTTCTAGAATATCATAGGGGTAAAAAATGGAATAAAAAGCGAAAAACTCATGAGCTTATTTGAAAGCTAATTAAAAAGCTTTTCAAATAAACTCGAATTTTTCAAATAAACTCCTCCAATAAAATGGAACTTATTTAATTAGTAGAAGCTTATAAGCTCCCAACTAAGCTAAAAACTAGCTTATTTGGCTTACCAAACTGTAACGAACAAATTTCTCTTTGTATTAAAATAATACAATGAAAAGTTGTTACAAATTGAAATTTGATGATTTGATAGTGGATTGAATTCCTCGACTTGTTTAATCATCTGATTAACGATTTACGAGCTAGAGACGAGGTTCCACGTGCCTTGATCCTACGCTCCAAAAGTTTTGATTGTTGACGGTGTGGATTTGATTTCCCGAGGGAGCTTTGACTTGATGATTTGTGCTTGATTTTGATTTTGATTTTGTAGGAGGGCTTTGTCTCCCGAATTTGATTTGGTTTCTGACTTTCACTTGAATGTGGATTTTGCTTTAATCTTGAAGAGGTTGGTTTTATTGTGGATTTGAAGAATTTGAGAGGATTTAACCCTCTTCTCTTTCGTTTCTTCCTTGGCTTGAGTTTGAACTGAAGAACTGAAGAAATTTTTTAATCTCTTCTTCTTCCTTATTTCTTGGCTTTGGCTTGGTTCTGGAACTTCTGCAGCTTTCCTTCTCTTGACTCTTGCTGGGCCCTCTGCAATAGGGTTAGTGGCCTATTTATATGCACATTTGGATAGCCTTGTAATCGCTTAATGCCTATCTATTTCATTTGAATAAGCATTATCACCATCAATTAATTATCCTACTTCATTTAAATAATTTAGTAAATCTATTTTAATATAAATCAAATAAATAGGTTAAGAAAAGTAGGATGGGCCACATGGGCTTTTAAATTGAAATGTGGTTTTTGAATAGACATTTGGGTTTTAATTAGCCTAATGGATCGATAAATTAAAATCAACCCGATCCAATAGACTTAATGGGCTAGTTAAAATCAAACTGGCCCAAAAGAATTTTATTTAAATTTTTTTTAATGTCTACACAAACATACCCTTAATGTCAAATAAATTTCAACCTTCTAAGAAGACACATTATAATTTATATTTGATTTTTTAAGCATTAATTATTTATTGCAATTGCACCCTTAACATTTTGAATAAATATTGTATAATTAATTAGTTCTTACTTATCCTTATTGGTAATTATTAATGAAAAAGTTAATAAATTTTAAAACAATTATACTTAATAAGTAATTTTATCACACAACACATAAATCTGTTTCTGAGATTTAAATGTTTGTTTTTGGTGTATTTTTGAATGTCAAATTTCATTTCGAAAATATAATTATAATCTTTTTAGGAAGACATATTCTTAAAAAAGATTATTCTAAATAATAAAATAGTTATTTTGTTAACATGTTTCTTACGTAATCCTTCAAAAAAAAACTTTTTCTTGAAAACTAATAATAATAATAATAACAACGGTGATAATAATAATAATAATAATAATAATAATAATAATAATAATAATAATAAAATATGTTTTGCACATTATTTCAAAATAGATTTTCCCCCCATTTCCAAAAAAAAAAAAGGATTTTTCCCCTCAACTTTTTCCTTGATTTTTTATTCTCCCAACATTAACATTGCTCATATGTACTATGATATTATCCCTAAATAGATTGATAAATCTAAATTTTTAATTAAATTTGATTTTGAGTCAGATAGAGCTTTGTTTTTTCGAAAATGATAAATGTAGGTATAGAATTAGGTAATGGTTTAGGTAAAGTGATTTTTTGGACAAAATTTACCCCCGTCCGCCCTGAATGAAGGGTGGGCATAAGGGGTAATTTTGTCTAAAAAATCACTTTACCTAAACCATTACCTAACCCTATACCTGCCCCTATCATTGCTCTTGTTTTTTATAAGCAAAATATCTTCGAATAAGGTTTTAGGCTTTGTTCTACTCAACACAATTTAATACAAATTTTATCAATTTTTTTTCTTTTATTATTTACAATTACTCATTCACTTATTTAATATACTTTTCACAAATTTCAATCACACATTTAACACGTCTATTAAGAAAATTAACTTTATCACCAATTAAACATACACTTAGAGCTTATTTGATGGGGTATAAAATTAATATACGCGATATTCCATATAAAATATATAATTAATATAATATTAAAAAATATGTGTGTAATTAATAAAAAAGAGAGAAATATTAAAGCAAAATTATCCCCAATCAAAGAATCCGTTAGTTTCAGTAAAGTCAGTAATTTGAGAGCGTAAAATAAAATTTGTGAGGACAAGGGAGGAAAATTGGAATTCATCTCAACGTTCCACGAGAATCAAGTGAGCAGAAGTGAAAATCCTGTGGAAAACCGGTGGTTTTGAAGCAGGAAATCAGAGACCCAGATGGAATTTCATACAACCAAGGACAGATATGCGCCGTACACCCCGAGACGAAGGTGGTTGGAGGGATTGCCGGCGAAAAATGGCGGCGGAGAGAGACAGGTGGCGGTTGTGAGGAAAGTTTCAAGGCAAGAGTATTTGAAGAAAAGGGAACAAAAGAAATTAGAGGAACTCAGAGGTGATATTGAAGACGAGCAATATTTATTTGATGGTGTGAAGGTGACTGAAGCTGAATATCGGGAGCTAAGTTACAAGAAGCAGATATACGACCTTGTCAGGAAATCAGACTATGATTATTGTACAGAGGGTGAGTACAGGATGCCTGAAGCTTATGATGTGAGAGGCGGCATAAATCAGGAGAAACGCTTTGCAGTGGCTTTGCAACGCCAACGTTGTTATAGGGATCCAAATATGAATGCATTTGAAGCATGGGAAAACCATCAGATTGGAAAAGCAACTCTTAATTATGGGTCTAAAGATAGGAAGGCGAAGAATTGCGATGATGATTTTCAATTTGTGTTTGAAGAAGACCAAATAGAGTTCATGAAGGCAGCAGTTATGGACGGTGTTAATGTTGATCAAGAAACACCACCTATGGACTCAAAAACTTCAGCTTTTGAAAAACTTAAGCAAGAAAGAAGGACTCTACCAATTTTTCCCTATAGGGATCAGTTCCTTCAAGCTGTTCATGATCATCAGGTTCTTGTTGTTGTCGGAGAGACGGGTTCCGGAAAAACTACTCAGATACCTCAGTATCTCCACGAGGCAGGGTACACGAAGAGTGGAAAGATCGGATGTACCCAGCCACGTCGTGTAGCTGCCATGAGTGTCGCTGCTCGAGTGTCCCAGGAAATGGGTGTTAAACTTGGACACGAGGTTGGCTACTCCATTCGTTTTGAAGACTGCACTTCTGACAAGACTGTTTTGAAATATATGACTGATGGAATGTTGTTGAGGGAGTTTCTTGGTGAACCAGATCTCGCAAGTTACAGTGTATTGATGGTGGATGAGGCCCATGAACGGACGCTTTCAACGGATATCTTATTCGGATTAGTCAAGGACATTTCTCGGTTCCGTCCCGACCTCAAAATACTCATTTCAAGCGCCACCCTTGATGCAGAGAAGTTCAGCAACTATTTTGATTCTGCTCCAATTTTTAAAATACCCGGGAGGCGTTTTCCTGTTGAAATACATTATACCAAAGCACCGGAAGCTGATTATTTGGATGCTGCAATTGTTACTGCACTCCAGATCCATGTAACACAGCCGCCAGGTGATGGGGATATATTAGTCTTCTTAACCGGGCAAGAGGAGATCGAAACTGCCGAGGAGATTCTTAAACATAGAACAAGAGGACTTGGTACAAAAATAGCAGAGCTCATCATATGTCCGATTTATGCAAATCTACCAACAGAGCTGCAGTCAAAAATATTCGAGCCCACTCCTTGAGGGGCGCACAAAGTCGTCCTAGCTACAAATATTGCTGAAACATCGTTGACAATAGACGGGATTAAGTACGTCATTGATCCAGGATTTTGTAAGAATGAAGTCTTATAATCCTCGGACAGGAATGGAGTCATTGTTGGTCGCCCCAATCTCCAAGGCATCAGCTAACCAGCGAGCGGGTCGATCCGGCAGAACAGGACCTGGTAAGTGCTTCCGGTTGTTCACTGCCTATAATTTCTATAATGATTTGGATGACAATACTGTTCCAGAAATGCAGAGGACCAACTTGGCTAGTGTTGTACTCACTCTCAAGAGCCTGGGCATTAATGACCTGCTCAACTTCGACTTTATGGATCCCCCTCCATCTGAAGCTCTATTGAAGGCCCTGGAAATGCTGTATGCTCTGGGTGCAATCAACAAGAATGGGGAGTTGACAAAAGTGGGTAGAAGGATGGCAGAATTTCCCCTTGATCCTATGCTTTCCAAGATGATTGTGGCTTCTGATAAGTACAAATGCTCTAGTGAGATAATATCTATAGCTGCCATGCTATCTGTTGGAAATTCCATCTTCTATCGGCCCAAGGACAAGCAGGTTCATGCTGACAATGCCCGTTTGAATTTTCACATGGGAAATGTTGGGGATCACATTGCATTGCTCAAGGTTTATAGCTCTTGGAAGGAAACCGATTTTTCAACTCAGTGGTGTTATGACAACTATATTCAAGTAAAGAGCCTGAAGCGAGCTAGAGATATACGGGATCAACTGGAAGGGCTGTTGGAGACGGCTGAAATTGAGTTGACGTCAAACCCCAATGATCTTGATGCAATAAAGAAAGCCATAACATCAGGTTTTTTCCCCCACTCAGCAAAGCTACAAAAGAACGGATCATATACGACCGTTAAACACGGTCAGACCGTTCATATCCATCCGAGTTCACAGATCCTTCCAAGATGGGTTGTCTACCATGAATTGGTTTTAACGACTAAGGAGTACATGCGACAAGTGACAGAATTGAAACCAGAATGGCTGGTGGAAATAGCTCCTCACTATTATCAGTTGAAGGATGTGGAAGATTTGGCGTCGAAGAAAATGTCTTGTGGAGCAGGTCGAGCATCTACTGTTTATTGCTGAAGCCTTTGCAAGTACATTCACTCTTTACCTGCATTTGTTGTTTCGTCCGATACATAGTTGATTGTCTTTAGAAGCGGGAGTTATGGCCGATTCCCCCAAGTAATTTGCGATAAAAAAACATTACCTTTGGGTTGTGCAGAAATTCCCTGTTGCGTAACTGGTTTGGGATAGAGGTGTAGTTAGTAGGTGTTGTATTTTTGTTCTAATTAGTCTTCCACCAATATGTAACCATCAAAACTGGATATAGATTGTGTTTGCATCAACTATACATCCTATTGGAAAAATGATCTTTTGATAAGGTGTATCTAACAAGCTCTGAATTTTTCCAAAGATGTCTGCTGTGGAACATTCTTCCAATATCAATAGTATTTAATGTTTTTCTTTCAGAAAGATCTAGCTTTTTTCTATCCTATCGCAAGAACTTTGTAAAAAGACTATCTTGATATGAGAGCTCAAGTGTAAAGGTGCTAGTTTTTTTTTCAATAATTGTTGAATGCATACATTCCATGTTGAACGCGTTTGGGGGCATGATTCCACATTTCCCTGAAGCTACATTTGGCTGATAAAGCTCATAGATATACAAGCTGAACAAGGATACGATGAAATATCCATCTTAACGATACAAGGCAAGATCCTGCTAGCACTAGTTTTAAATTCTGAAATTGATTGCGTACAAAATGATGAAATAGATTGGTCAGTCAGAAAATGTGTTTAATGATGAAATAGACTGATCAGCCAGAAAATGTGTTGAGTGGAAATTGATCCTTTTAAGTTTCGCTTGACCATCTGCTTTATGCATGTTAGAGTGGTTCCTAGTTCCTAATATATGAAACTATTGCAATCTTGTGGTTGGAAGCAAATTCAATCATTGGGAGTAATGGGTTGTAATCTGCACTTTTGTATGGTTGATATGTGTGGACTTAGAAAGTGAAATGGGACATGCTAACCAGGGCCTTTAGATATTTGGAAACTCTAGTGCTTAACTCTTCTGATTCCATTTTTGGATACAGTGGGAGTTTGTTTCCGTGAAAAATATGAAGCATTCAGTAAAAACAATTACAGATGACTTTCTAATATTTTATCTTCTATATTGTCAGTTGCATGCATAAAGCAGTTTCTCAGTTTCTGAACTATTAAGACTATCGTAATGTATAATATTCAATGAAATTTTATCGGTGACTGATGTCTCTTATAACTGAATTTAGTACTAGTGCAATTAGTTCCGTGGTCTTAGGTTTTAATTGAGCAGAACTCAAAAAGTTCGCCAAAAAATTTTGTGGCAATCAGTTCTCGCTTGTTGATATCTTTTTCTGGGTTTGTGAACCCATTTGCGGATATGATCAAGTCACCTGCTAGGGGTTTCATTCCGTTAGTTGTTATGTCCAATGACCGGACACATTCAAGGATATTAAATTTATTTATTAATTTTCAGGCGCCTTATGTACAAAAAGGCATTTGACACAAGTTATGTGGGATTCTTGGAAGGTGGGGCACAGTGGCTCGGATATATCAAAATTGTTGGTAAGCTTCACAATATGTGTTTGGTCCTCCCAAAATTATGAAATTATTAAAATGAAGTTTTATTGTTAAAATTATGAAATTATGAAATTATTAAAATGAAGTTTTAGAATGCTTTGTGTAGTAGCACTTTTATGGCGTGTTTATTATGCAAGAGAATATGATCACACAGCATATGAACAAGATTGAGGATGTTAGCATACTCATTATAATACATTCCTTTTCGTACTTTTTAAAATTTAAATTTGGTCAAACAAATCACATCCACATATCTCGTAGGGTCCACTTGTACTATTAAATCTCCATCATCTAACTTCACTAATTCTCTCTCTTCCTACTTGTAAAATTACATTATAATTTATATGTTAACACCCACAAATCTTTTTTCCCATATTAGATCATCCCAACCAAACATGCTTTTGAATTGAATCAAATTTTCCTACTAAGTTATGAATGCAAACCAGCCTCCAGTTTCATGTGTAGCCTTACAATATATTTACCCCCATCACTAGGTTCCCAGTGAGTACTCGACACCTTTGCACAAACATATCAAGGTGTGTTTGATTCATGTGTTTTTTCCAGGAAAAAGCTATTTTTCAACTTTTTTTAGTTGGTTGGCTGTTTAATTGCTATTTTTTTCTCTTAAAACGTTTTCTAACTTTTCTCGAAATCCGTATTTTTCCTTATTTTGGAGGAAAACGTTTTCCTTGGGGAATGTGGTTTTTATTTTCCGGGAAAAGTTTACCTCTTTTTTGATTTTTTTATGGACAATTTGCTTTAACCATAAAAATAAGAAAAATGATCAAATTTCATGAAAAAAGCACGAAAATAAGGAAAACAACACTATTTTCCAGTTTTCAAATTAATCTAATCAAACACCTACAACTATCATTTTCCCTCGAAAACCTTTTCCTGGAATTCATTTACCCGGAAAACGTTTTCCTTCCAACCATTTTCCGATTTTACAATCAAACACACCCTAAAAGTTAATCTAACTTGTAAAGTCTCAGGACCAAGTGTTTTGGGGTATAGAGACGGTAAATTTAAGCAAATAGTCCATTTTAATTGTTCGTTTTACGCGGTTGGTCTAAAATAAAAAAACGTAGCGAATTTGGTCAAAAAAAATTTTTTTGTGCTACGAAATCCATCCATTTTCACCATTACTATTGGCTATTTTGTCTTTTTCCTAAGGGTATTTTCGCCCCTTCTCATTATTGTAAATAACTTATAATTGCAATTAAGTCCTAAAGTTTTAAACATGTATACTTTAGTCCAAAATTATATTAAATTGCATAATTTGATATTTTATTTTTTTATATATGTTTATTTGGTTTATAATTAATTTTATCAGATTAATTTGATACTAATTAAAAAGCTTTCACCGAAAATTTTTGACAATTAATAGTAAATGTAATTATAGTAAGGACTACATAAAATATATCATTGTAAAAACTTATCGAATATAAATAAATAATAAAAAAATAAAGAGGTTTATTTTCACAAAAGGACCGCAAAGTATTGATTTTGTAACAATTCCAACTCTATTTTTTTCGTGGAGGGTTATTTGATTCGTAATTAATTTTATTCATTTAACTTGACACTGATTAAATAGTTAAATACATTTGTATTTGTTCGCATTAATATCATAATTTTTGAAAATTTCTTTAGCGTTAGAGATACGCACATTTTGATTTTAAACAACAGTTAATAATAAATACAATTGTTATAACTAAATAAAATTTTATAGGGTATATATCGTAGTAAAAAATATACTGAATACAAAGAATTAACCACAAAAAATAAAAATAAAAGAAAATTTGCCATACTCCGTGGTTTCTATTGAAGATTCGCCATTCTCGATTGTCCTGGAGGTTCACTGCTTTTATAATGCTCTCGCTGGCAGTCCAATTAGCATGCCCTCAGCATGCATTTCTCTATTATGTCATCTACATAATCAATCTTGCCGTGTTTCTAAAATCTGTTAAATTAGCAGTGTAGTAGTTCGAGATAAGAGGAGAGTAAACAAGGGAGAAAAGGAATGAAGAAGGCTATGAATATATTACTGCTGCGTAGGAGAATATATACAATGCAACATGAAGGAAAATTTTCAAGTGCACCCGGGTGCACCATAGTTATGGTGCTCCCGGGTGTTTTTACAGGTCCGTTCGTTCTCCGATTTTAATTTCGGGACCGGATCTAGATTCAGCACGATGAGACGGAGCTCCAGTAAAAAAATAAAATTTTTTTGGACATCGTGGAGTCCGTGGCGACCGGTCAAAGTTTTGGCCATAATTTTGGATATGGTGTTCAAAAAAGTGTTTAAATTTTAGAATGATTTTTGTGAGTTATAATATTTATTTGATTTAGGTGCATGCCGTCAAATTGTTATTCTACCTATTCAAATTTATTTCTATTTAATGTATTACGTTATAACTATTTTAATTCGACTATCACACAGTATTGTTCAACTATGTTTTTATATCTAATGTGAGAGACGTTATAAATATTTTCTATTAATTGTCCAGTAATATTTCTTTACCATTTCAATTATATTTGCATTCAACACGTGTTACTCAAAAAGATTTTCTTTTTCTATCTATAAAATGTACTCTTTAGAACATTTCCATCCCGTATAACGCATTGGTATGAATACTAGTAGAATAATAATGGAAGATATGGATATAAATATTTATTTTTGGAAGTGATATAGGAAGGGAGGAAGAAATAGTGAAGAAAAAATAGGGTAAAAGAAAGAGAAGTTGTTAAAGAAAATGAAAGATTAAGAAAATCTGGAGAAAAAAATAGGACCCATCTCAAATTGCATGTCACCCTCCCTCCTCAAATGCACAATGTCTACAAGGAGTGCATTGGAGATGTTCTCAGATAGTCAAAAGTGCTGATTTCTTGAACGTATACCCTTCCAGCCTTCCTTCGTAATGACCGTTTGACCCATTGCTCAATTTTAATTGTCATTAAAAATAAAAATAAATAAATCAAACAGAAAAAGGGCGAAGATGCAGAAGGAAGAAAAAGAATCAGCTTTCAAAATTTTTGCACTTTTTTACGTTGTGACTTGACATCAATGCCACTACTTTTTGAAATCGTTCCTGTCTCAATCCCTTCAATAAATTGTGTTTGAAATCGATGATAAATTATTTTCCTTTTGAAAAATTTACACCAGACAAGCTTGCGAAGGCAAGCAAATAGCACCACACGGGCAAGTTGTACCTGTAATTATTTTCCCGAGTTGAGGATACAAAAGGAACTCCAATTTTTCTGATGACTAATACCCTTAGGCTTCCATTAATATTGATTCCATTAATATTTCAACTCCATTGACCATCACTATTATAAATACCATACAACAGGCATTAAATCACTGGGTACGGCTAAATACACCCGTTAGTTTACTTCATGCACCCATTAATTTTTTTTTCAAAAATACCCCTAAATAAATTTACTATTTTACCCTTTTGTTTAAAAAATTAAAAACTTACCCCGCCTACACCATACACATTATTGTTCAGAGCTTCTCGCCATTATTCAGCAACTTTGCCTTCATCATTTCTGCCTTCAAGTTCAGAGCTTCACTACCATTTCTTCTAACTTTTCTTCTTGCACAATTTAGAAATGTTTGTGTTTAATTTGAGCCCGAAATTGTAGATCTGCTTTTGTTCGTTCTCGATTCGTCCCCTTGTGGACGAACAACAGGCAAGGCTTGTTCGTCCATAAGGGGACGAACGTTTAATGGCCATGTTCGTCCCCTTGGGGAGAACATGCAGTGCCAGTGCCTTGTTCGTCTCCCTGGGGACGAACAAGGGCTTTAATTCGTCCCCCAGGGACTTTGGGGATGAACTTTTTTTTATTATTTATTTATTATAGGATAAAATATGGATATAGTTGATACTCAAACATCGATTGAAGGTGAAGGCCAAGATGGTGAAGGTGAAATGCAAAAGTTTACTAGAGAAAGAAAGGAAGAAAGCTTACCAGAGAAATGCTTTACCAATTGCCAGAGAAAGAGAAAGATTACCAAGGAAAGAAGAAAGAAAGAAGAAGTCTAGCTATAATTTGGACCAGGGGTAAATTTGGGAGAGGTGGGTGCATAAAGTAATGAAAGTGTATTTTCAATGGGTGCATTTAGTAAATTGGGTGTATAAAGTAAACTCTTTGGTGTATTTAGCCCTACCCTAAATCACATTCATCACCAAACAAAACCATTAAGAGAAAGTTTCAATATGGAAGGCCTAATCCCATTTCTCCTCCACGACATGAAGAAACAGAAACCTCAACATTCTTTCCGATCCCTTTCTGAGAACTCCACTGGCAGCAACCACCTGCTTCATGGTGGAGAGCACGCAGTCAAGGGCTCGTCTCACCGGAGAACATGATCGGAGTTCCAGCCACCAACTGTTGATTTCCTAGAGCATCAATCGAGCTTCGAAAACACAAAAAGCTTCACCAAAAGGTTACAAGGGCTCAGCTTCTAGCATTGACAGTGACTTGAGGCAAAGGGGTTCTATTTCTACCACTAATTACAAAAAGTAAATGTGAAAAAGTAATTGTAATGCAAGTAAATGAGTTTGATACTGGATGTTCTTTCATGTGTTATTGTTCGTGCTGGAACAACGTGTACATTTGATTCACATTTGTAGCAATCAAATGTTGTTCATACCGTATGAAATTTGCTTAAAACAGAGAGCCTAGCAATAAAGCTTAACCAGATGTGCAGCCAGGGCAAGATGTGTTGCCTGCAGTAATCAGGTCTCATTGAAACAAAATAACCATAAATCTGATGCCAAATAAGAAAGAAAAAGAAAACTGATGTTGCTTCACGGTTGAAGATGGAATGCAATCCTGAAATAAGACAACTGAAAAGTTATGAAGCCAACAGAGCTTCAATTTTAGAAATCTGATCTTCTTCATTCTTTGGGGTAGGACTCCTGTTCGACTCCTCATAAAGATCATGCTTCCATTTCTCAACATGGCCACCACCCGGACGATAATCTTGCCTTGGGCCCACCCTATCTCTGCCCCTGTAACCACCACCGCCGCCACCATACCTATCTCTAGATGAGTTCCCCTGCCATGCTTCAACCCCCCTTTTAGCATCTCTCCCCCCCATGAATGATCTCTCGGGTCTCTCATAACTACGGGCGGCGTGTTCTCTTCCACCTCGCCTTTCACTGTCTACTGGAGGGTCATGTGCCATTGCTATGTCAGTTTTCTCAGGATCTACAGGAACCTTTTGCTCTCTGAAAGAAGGCCTTTTGCGTGCAGGTGGTTTTGGATCAGCCTCCATCTCAAAGTAGCCATCATGGCGCCATACATGACTTCCTTCTCTGTTATCTTTAGCTTTCTCGTCCTTTTGATGTGTACTGCTTTCTAGTGCTTTCTTGTCCAGCCTGTCACTCTGCTGCTCTTTAGGATCTCTCCTCCATCCACGTTCTTCACGAGAAAAAGATTTATATCATACTTTGGGGCAATAGATGGAGACATAGTTTGATTAATAACTACAAGTCACAAGCTGGTGCAAGCATGTTGGGGACTAATGGTACATACTAACTTTTCTGAATATATATATATATATATATATATATATTTTTTTTTTTTTATTTTTTTTTTTGATAACCGAGAGTATCGGGGGCCTCACCCCCCACTAATCCCACGAGGCCCTGGTGCTTCGACCGGGAGATGCCCCAATGGCCCCAAGAGGGAAATACAAACAAGCTTGATGCCGCGGGGAATCGAGCCTGGGATGTGCGCCTAACCACACTTCACAGACCCGCCCTAACCGCTGCGCCCCCTCTTGGGTTCTAACTTTTCTGAATATTTCAATGATGTAATGCCAACAAGGCATGTTAAACAGAGCACAATAAAGTTATCTGCAACTTAAACAAAGAAAATAAACCAATCTCATAGAAGCTTAAAATCTAGCAAAGCTTAAATTCCTGGTTTCCATAAGAATAACAGTGGCCAACAAGACTAGAGAAAACAATGTCCACTTTCTTGTTAAGCTGTTCTTACTAAACCAATAACATAGGCTGCAAGGTTTACAACATAGATAAACTGACTGAACATCTGATCTTATATATGAACTGCATTGAAATTATTGACCTCATAATATTTATATAAACACCGAGCATGGTTTAAGTCCATTAAATGATAAAGAGTAAACATCATAAAGATTAGAAGAGATAATCAGCATTAAAACATACCAGTACCTGTCCTGCGACTGAAGCTTCTCCCAACTTGCCCGGAACTACGACGATCATCATGCTGTATAAGACATGCATAGGCAAGCCTAATTCTGTTATATAAACTGAGGCAGTTTATCTTCAAAAACCGTTGATATCCAAGTTTTATTCTAAAACCTGGTTAAAATGAATAGATAACCTGAAACAGTATGTTATCTAAAATTTAAAATAGAAAACGAGGTAGTTGAAGTCACCAAACTAATCAAAACTCCAAATATATCAGCCTTTTAAATGGTTTAGCAGAATGTTTAAACAACCAAATTATGCACTTGCGCAATGATTCTCCCTCCATTATATTTTTAGTTTTTCTTTTTCTCCTTTTCCGTTTTTCCCCCTGATTTTTCCCAGTTTCACACTTGAAGTTCCATGGAAATGTCTCTTACACATTAGCTAATAATTCTCTAGTAAGGATACGATCTGACAAAGTTCGATAAACTAACAATGAATATAATTCAATTCATCCACTTTCAGGTGAAAACTAACTTATGGCAAAAGGGCGGACTAAATTTATTCCATTTGGATGTGAGATTAAAAGGCCTCTATGCCAATTTGGCCATGAAGATTGTAATAACTATGGCTCATTTATCAATGCAATATATAGTCTTCACAGATACTCCAACTATAATAATTTATTATTACACTATCCAAACAATACCAGGCCTCAAAAATGAAACTACTTGTCATTTTCAGAATAAGATTCAATAATCATCCAGCTTTACCAATGATGGCAGGAGAAACTCAAAAGAAGCTGGTATTCAAAAATTTAACAGACATAATACCAGCTCACATGTACACACGTAAATGAGAAGGCAATACAAGAGAATTTCCTACGAACTATAGTTCCATAACAAGTATTTTTCCTGGATACAATACCTCGAAGTACGATTGAGACCGAGGCATTTTCGTTGGGTCAGAAGCATGTTTGGTTCCTTCATGATGACCATTGTTCTTGCTTTCATAGTCTTTGACAACAGCTTGAGTTTCACCCTTAGATTCCTGTCCTGACGGAGCCTCAAGAGGTAATGCATCCTGCAGCCGGCGTCGGTGCTTCTGATCGCGGTCCAAATGATCTTTATCCAAATCATTTTCAGTAGGCGTTCTTTCAGTTGCTGGTTTACCATCCCTCCTAGATCGCTTAGGACTAACAGGATCCAAGAGGAATGAATCATGTTGTTGGACATTTATTCAATCACTACTCAGGGACAAACAATTGGCTACATTCTATGCAAAGGATATTCCATGTATGTAACAGAAAATTTATCAAGATCATAAAGAATAGTGCAAGAAGAAAGAATTTCAAAACTATGCAACAGTTGGCAATAGCCACACTCACGCACCACCTTTTTATTTCCTTTACTCATTATGACGGTCCTACATGCTTATCGCAAGCAAATGTCATTGTTCTTTTTTGTTGTTGGCAAAGAAAGAACAAGTGAAATGAAAACTCAAGGGAAAAGCCAAAAAGGTAGACATAATGAAATCCAAGGTAGCACAAGCAACTGCTAAAACACATTTGTTTAGAAGTATAGAGGTGGTGAAATATATGTATCAAAAATCGAAGGCAAATGAACGGCAGAATCAACTTGAGCATTATAATTGAACACCAAAAAAAAAAAAAAAAAAAAAAGAGAAAGAAAGAAAATGAAAAAGACCTTTCGAATTTCCAATGAACCACATCGAACCACTCAAACATGCTAGCAGCCAATATTAAGCTAGGATTCCCCAACTGTGAAAAACTGGAAATGCAATAATCCACTGATTTTATAGCTGTTTGTTGCGCTTATAAGCTTAAGTTTTAACAATTTATGTAACAACATGCCAAAAGATTTTTACTTTCTTTTTTTTAATAGGCCAAAAGATTTTTACTTAACCCCATACTTTTGTCATATTTTCCTAGACAAAGACCAAATTGTATGAACAACCAGGCTCTCTTGAGGTATTCGCGAGAGAAAAATCCAAGTCTCCTGGCATGCAAATGAATGAACTTCCAAGCTAAAGCATTTAAATCTATTGCTGTCATCCTGACTGTTGGATCAAAACCCTAAATTGTAACTACATTGGATTGAGTAGCAGAGGAAAGATCATAAATGGGGTCATAAAAACTTAATTCCATTCCAAGAGCAGAACCCAGGCAGAAGCGCAAATTTTTTCCATCGTCAGCTAGAGAATGAGAACGTGAAATTTTTTCAAAAAATAAAAATAAAAAAATACTAAAAAGTGGGGAGGCCGAGGAGGAGGAAGGAATGGATGAAGTTCTGTTTACCTGGGTTCACGGTCGAACCGTGAACGATGCCGTTTTGAGTCGAAATTGCGATCTTCTCGACGCGACATTAGGGCTGATGCGAAGGAGAAAGGGGAGAGTCTATAGATACAAGAGTGAATGTATCGCTGCAGACATCAGTAATGAACAGTGCACGGTAGAAGTAGAAGGGCCAGATGTGACTAACTTTAAATTACCAAATTGTCCTCCTCTGGGGTCACAATTCAGTCAGTCGATCGGAAAACTGATGATCAAATACTATTTACATGTGTATGTGTATCCTAGTTTATTGCGTTGACAATTAGCTTGTTATGTTATCATCGCTTTACAAGATTATAATATATTAGTATACTGCTGCTTCTGATGGATTTGACAGTCGGTAGGTGGAGGAGGAGGTGGCGTCCAGGCGGAGAAGGAGGGCGGTGATATTGAAGACAACAAGTTTGGGAGAGGAGGAGCAGAGAGCAAGGTTGAAGAGGAGAAGTCCAGAGCGAGGTTGAAGGCGGAATGAGGGGTACGGGATGTGTTGATGCCGAAAATAGTTATGACTACTTAAGTGTCAAGTGTAGTGAATGTTAGGGGCTGGTTAGTAGTAACCGGAACAGTAAAGAATGTAAATAGGTATTAATAGTCGAGCTCGAGCTAGTCCTTGATTACAGAGGATTTTTCGTGTGTCTAATGTCCGCTAAGTGTTCTATTTATTGTGTAAAATGTAGTAGGGGGTGGTAGGTCATCATTGAAGCGGTTGTACCAGCTTCAGAATAGGTGCGATGATTGCTTTGGTGGCCCCTGCGCAGCTGTTAGTATTAATGGCGATGACCTCGGAACTTGCGTGTAGCCGCCTTTGCATTTATGGGGGGTGATGTTCTGTCAATTGCAGGTGGTGTCAGAGTATCAGATAACATGTGGATTGTCCTTATTGTCGGTCACTGTAGCGGTCGGGGCTAGCCATACACTCTGGCCGAGCTGACCTCAGACCGACTGTCAGGAACTGTGATGTGGGAACAGCTCCCACGATTTTTCCGACCTGGGCACTTCGGCCGAGTTAGGTAACGCCTGCCGAGCTTAACTGAGCTCCGCCCCTCTCATCCGGTAAGGTGACTTCCAGTGTCAATCCGACCTGAGTCCCTAGACATGTCAGCAAGAAGGCCCACACCATGATAGATCCAGGTTGAGCTCGTGCCACGTCATCAAGGTGCCAACAGGATGTACATATCCCTTTTTGTGAGTGAGGGAAAAATACTCTATCCGATCGGGATTAATTAATCTTATACACACATGATAAGATCGGATTAATTAATCATATACACACATCATAACATGAACATAATTGTAGCATAGATTTTTGTTATGTCTTGTCCGGTTTAAAATGGGATGAGGGTGGAGGACAAAAATGTAGTCCAATTTCTACTCACCCCTAGCTATTATACTTTCATTCTAGGTTAATTCGTGTGAGAACGTTCTTTAAAATTTGAGCACTTATTTTCAACTTCGGAAGCAAAAAAGAGAACTCGACGAGCATCTTATTAGTCGTACCCATTTGTTGTATATTATGCATTAAACACAGTAGGAAAATATTTCGTTAGCTAAAAGTAAACTCCTAACAAAAAGAAAATATCAAACACTTTAACAAAGCTTACACCAAACACAACAATACCACACCCAGAGAGTTAAAAGTAGCGTTCTAAAAAATATAAAAGATGATTATATTATAAGAACAAGTTTTCAGGTTTTTAAAAACCTAAGGAATATATTGTATCGGTACAAACGTAAAAAAACACAAGTGGCATGTTTTTCATAGCATAAACAAAAAGACATGACCACAGATGATCAAGTGCTCCCAGGTGTTTCCTAGTTATAGAACTCCTAGGGCGTTTTTCGGCCACATAGTACTTTTCTTTTGAAATTCGAGGGTCAGATCTAGTCCAGCACGAGGAGGGGGAGTTCCAGCAATTCGGAAAATTCACAGCTGAGATCAGACATTACCATAATTGATCTCGGATTTCAAAATGCATAATTGGTATCGGACTTCAAAATGGAAGTCATGTGTGAACGAAAACCCCGGGAATTCCATAACTACAGAACACCTAGGAGCACTTGATCATCCTTGACGACCTGAATGGCTGAAGAGCTAACAAACATTCAAACCATTTCTTGGCCCTTTAACAAACATATGATCCTCGGCCAAATCAAAAATCTCTTCAAGACCAAGATTCCTCTTTTTTTTTTTTCTTCCTCTCGAAGGTTGCCCCTACCTTGAAGGAGACTCAGGATGCTGTTCTTCAAGACCAAGATTCCTCCATTTCTTAGTGACTTTGCTGAGCTTTACTCTTCCCAAACCCCACTTGAACTAAACCTTCATCTCAGAAGATGATGTTCTTTGATTCTTGAATCTAGTACACCATTTAATCATAAGATTTTCCACATTTGCATCCATTCGAGTCCCAACACCTCCCCAAACCAACATGTGTCCCATATCTCCAAGTGATGAACCAGTCACCTCATGCAAAACTCTGAACCCAATTCTTTTGTAAAACCTTACAAGCTGCAAAATTCAAGGGAATAAGAAAAAGAAAAACATCAATGAGGCAGAGAAGTGAGACCATGAAATCAACATATGAATAAACATAAATTGCATAGAAGCAACAAAACAAGCCTTCAAATGATAAAGATCGGTGTCATTGATGGCGAGCAACTCAGCAGTTTTGCAACCCGAATCATATCCATGTCTAATTGCAACTGCTCCAATGAACAATCCAATACCGAAGATCGATTTCTCCATTCCCAGAGTCTCTCTTCGCAACCTAATTGAATCCAGGTGCAGAATTTTGCCCCCAAACCAAACCCTAACCACTCCCTCAGCTCTACCCAGTTCCTTTTGAGTTTCCAAGTTTTTCGCTGTGATTCTGAAAAATGGCCCAAATGTTTGGAGATGAATGTCGAGATTCTGTCGTCTTGACGACTCCATGATATCGTACATGTTTGGAATTGAGGAGTCGACATAATTCGTTTTCTCAATTTCGGTTTTGATTTGAACGGGTTTTGGGGTGGATTTGAAGTGGAATTTTGGTGTAATTGGATTAGGTATTTGAATTGGAGTAGAATAATTTGTGGGGATTGATTTAATTTGGGTTATGATTGGTATCAACCTATGAGGAATGTTAAGGTTCTTCAGAGCTTGTGTTGGTTCCATGAATGCAAAATTATCACCAATGCTAAAGAATCACATTATCAAACGATTTTTCATTTTTATTTTTTGTGATTCAGTAAGAGGGACTCGTTGAATTATCAACCATTCTGCTAACATCTTTTATGAAGAAGATATTTTCAAGGGTGGGGCTAAATGCACCCACGCCTTAGATAAATACATCTATTAAATCCCCATATTTCCATTTTATCCTCGCTCCTTTTCCCTTTTTTTTTTTTTGACATGTTTGCCTGGGGGCAAACAACCACCTCTTGGGAGCGAATATGCCAAAAAAAAAATTATTTTTTGAAATTTAAAGTTTTTTTAATAATTATATTTAACAATTTATAGTATACAATTACTGCATTATTCAAAAAATTTCGAAATTCATTATCATTAAAGTGATTGTTAAAAATTTAAAAGAAATTTCAAAATTACTCGTGAATGGTTTAAAAATTTTGAATTTCTTAATGATTATATTTAACACTAATAGGATAAGGTCAATTACTATATCATCAAAAAGATTTCCAAATTAATCGTCTAATTGTCAAAATGGTTGTAAAAAACTTAAAAATAAATTTCAAAATTATTCATGAAAGTGGTTGTAAAAAATTTGAATAAAAAATCTGCAATTAGGCCGGTGCAATTAATAAGGGTAACATGAAAATTTTTTTAAAAATTACTCATTTTGAGTTAAATTTTTTTTTTAAATACTTGTTCGCTCTGAACACAGCGAACAGCAAATAAACTCTGATCTCAGCGAATGAAAAAAACTTGTTCGCAAACAAACATGAAAAAAAAAAAGAGAAGAGAAAGGAGAGAGGAGAGAGAGGGAGGGAAGAGAGGGAGAGAGAGGGAAGAGGGAGAGAGAGCGGGAGACAGAGCGGAGAGAAAGGGAGGGAAGAGAGAGGGGAGAGGGAGGGAAAAGGGAGGGTATATTGGTAATTTTTCTTTTTTTTTTCTTTTTAATTTTTAAAAATGGGTGTATTTAGTAAAGGGGTGGGTGCATTTAGCCCCACCCTATTTTCAATAGTTCGGTTTACTGCATAATAATTCAAACAATGCAATTACTAGACGAGGCTAATAATGAAGACAGTGTAATAACTAAATCGAGGTATTAATGTTAATAATACAATTATTAGATATTAGTATCAATAATTAAGGTATGATTCGATCAGATCATGCGATACTCCAAGTCGAATATGTCACATGAAAAATACAAAAATTAAGTAATAAATATTTTACTTTCTATAGGCCATCCAATCAATCCAAAAGAACTTCATCCGAAATATATATATATATACGTGAATGCAATACAATCCTCTCGTTAAACTTGAAAAGTTTTTGATATCTCATTTTTCTTTCATGGTCTAAACCTCCGGAGATCACTATTTCGGAGAAGTGGACAAGTCGTTATCATGAACTCCGTTCATGAGACAAGCGTGCTTCTCCTGATAGTTTTTTACCTTATTTCTTCAGGTATGTATATTTTTTATTTGTTTTAACGTACTTTCAAAACAGAAGATTCATCGGATTTTTTCCCATCAAATATCATGCAATTTGTTTGATAAACCCTCGGTGAGAAAAGTAAATTTCCCAGAGAATATTCGGTTAAAAAAAAGGGAAAATTGTACAGATTGATGAGTTTGCCAATGTTTATTTGGAAATCGATATATAGAAAAGTGATTAAGTTTAAACTTGTTATTACTCAATTCACCAATTTTTGTTGATCCGTGATACAGGTCTACAAGCGCATTCCGTGCAGTATGATCACTCTTACACTGATGAGGTAAGCTCCCATTTGGATCAAATTTCGCTTAAGCATAAATTAATCTGCTTATTCTTGGATTAATCTGAGGTAAAAACCAATTATTTCAGTGTTTGAAAAAACCTATGGAACCTCAATATGGTGGAGGAATGGTTTCAAATCCAAAACCTCAACGTGGACTCAAAGGATGGACACCCTCCGGAGATGCAAAATTGGAACATCAACAATCCGAGGATGGAAACAAATACATTGTTGTTTTGGACAGAGGTGGACACCGCAATAGTTTTTCGCAAAAGTTTCACTTAGAAGAGGATAAACTCTATGCCTTATCTGGTATAATTTCTTCCAAATAAAGAAGCAAAATGTGACATTTGATTTTTTACCTTAGTATTGAAATTGAAAACCAAGAATAAATACGAAAAAATTTTAATTTTTGACTTATTTTGCGCGGGTATGTCCATCGGGTTCTTTTGCAGCTTGGCTACAATTGAGCCATGGTGAGGCCCACGTTGCGGCAATATTCAAGATAGGAGTCGAGGACCGGCCTGCTGGATGGGTTAAGGCTCGACATGGGTGCTGGTCGATGCTTAAGGGTGGCATAGAGGTTGAGGCTTCTGGCCCAGTTGAACTCTTTTTCCAGGTATACAAATTTGAAATATACTAATTATACACATAGATCTGTAAGTATACTGTGTATATAAGTAACACTATTTCACCAATTGCCATATTTTTAGATTTGTCAAGTCCTAAATTTTTCCTGAAACATGTCAGTGCGACTAATTTGGCATCTTTACTTTCAAGATCTCTCCTTTCTTATTGAGATTTTCACAATTCGAGTTATTTATTTATTTTTCTATTTTAGGCCAACAATACTCGAGCTGAAATATGGGCAGATAGTATTTCATTGCAACCATTTACCCAAGAAGAATGGGAATCCCATCAAGATCAAAGCATTGAGAAGGTAGCATTACATTCAAATTTTAGCAACTTTAATCTAATCTTCGTATGATTTTCTTGTAATTAGTACATCGACTATATCTTATACGATAATGTACTTTTAGATACGAAAGAAGCGAGTGAAATTCCAAGTCGTCGATCCTCAAGGCCGACCATTAGCAAATGCAAAAATCTCTTTGACACAAATACAACAGAGTTTCCCATTTGGCAATGCAGTTAGTAAGTTCATCTTAACAAATAAAGCCTATCAAGAATGGTTCCTATCGAGGTTCAAGTACACGGTATTTGAGAACGAACTCAAGTGGTACTCAAACGAGAAAGGTCCTGGAAAAGTAGATTACTCAGGCTCTGATACAATGTTAAACTTTGCTAAGAAGAATAATATTTCAGTACGAGGTCACAATGTAATATGGGACGATCCTAGGTATCAACCTTCGTGGGTTAAAAGGCTTTCGAAAAAAGATTTACCATTAGTCACCCAGAGAAGAATCGACTCGGTGATGAAACACTACTTGGGCAAACTTATTCATTGGGATGTAATTAATGAAAATCTCCATTTTACGTACCATGAGAACAGAATGGGGAAAAATGCGTCTACTATTTTCCTCAAAAGGGCTCATCAAGTCGACCCAGATACGCTTCTTTTCCTGAATGATTATAACACATTGGAACGTCCGTCAGACTCATGTGCAACTCCGGCTAAGTACTTGGAGAAAATCAAATTGATTAGAGAGCAAGGCTATCACGGGCCTCTTGGGATCGGACTCGAAGCCCATTTCGACACGCCTAATATGCCATATGTTCGGGCCGCAATCGACATGCTCGCTTCTACGAAACTCCCAATCTGGATCACGGAACTTGACGTTTCTCGCAGACCCAAACAGGTAAAATTTTATCATTCAGTCTTCATATATATATATATATATATATATATATATATATATATATTTCTTTATCGGTCTTGTGTGCTACAACTTATGTCAAAATCATTTGCGTGTAAACTTGACTCTTAACTTTTCTCGCTTTGCAGGCAAAGTACCTAACTCAACTCATCAAAGAGCTCCACGCACATCCAGCAGTACAAGGCATAATAATGTGGGGATCATGGAGTCCTAAAGGCTGCTGGAGAATGTGCTTCACTGATAAAAATTTCAGCAACTTGCCAACCGGAGACGCCGTCGACAAGATCATGAAGAGGTGGAGACATGAAGGCTTGCTAGGCACCACCAATGCTTATGGTTACTTCAACACTTCATTGTTTCACGGAGATTATGAGGCGAAAGTCAGCCACCACTCTACTCCGGAGAGTCCTTCTAAGATTCGTAAATTTGGAGTTGAACCATCCGATAATGCTCTAGAAACGCATTTCAAGTTCCACGTATGATGTAACGAATTGCGATCCATGTTCAATATCTATGAATGAATAAAACTTGTAACAGAAATTTCTTATCAGTGATGAATATATAATTTTGCTTCTATATTATAAAAATATATTGACTATTCCATATAAATATATATATCTATCATGATAATACACAACATATCATTTTCGTTTGTTACGGCCAATACTTTTATCATTTGTGCAGTACATTCTCTACCTTTTAGAGCTTATTTAGTAAAGTCTTTCTAATTAAAAAAGGGAATGATTTTTTGCGGTGAATTTGTTCTTAAAAAAAGTATGAGAAATGTAAAAAAATATTATTCTATCATTAAAATTAAAATTGTATGGTTAAAAATAAAAGAACGATTGAGTTTAAACCTTAAAGAGCAAACTCTATATATTTTTCAAAAATAACCAGTTTTCTTAAAAAAATAAATTTATTTGCTCCGTCCCATATATGTAAATTGTACTTTATTTTTATTGTCTCATTTATATAGTTTTGATTTTATATATATCGAGGAGTAGCTATTTTTTAAATTATTAAAATTAAAATATTCCTATAGAATTTTTTTCCACTAACATTCTCTTCTTTTTTTTTTTTATTGAGGAGCGGGGAATGGGAATCGAACCCAGACGGGCGCCTTTGCCCTGCGCCACTCGGGCGATCTCCGTTGACATTCTTATTTAGTATTCATTAACTGAGTACATTAGAAAATATTTGTATAATTGCTTTTCTTGTAACATTTTTAACATTCAGGTGTTGAAAACAAAAAATGACTATATAATTGCCGATTGAGGGTGGAAAGTATAAAAAGGCTCCATAATTTATATAAAACTTATGCTAATTGCACTATTAGTTATAATAAGGAGTGTTAATTGTCACAATTACGTGGAGTGAAACGTCAATATTTTTATTATTTCTATACGAAATTATGAAAGGCTTTTTGGTCGTTTATTTATGCCTGGTTCTTTTGGGTATAAAGTTATATAAAACTTTTCTCTCTCCTCATTTCTATCATACATATTTTTTAATATAATATTAACTACACGTTTTAAACGAGAAATACGACACATAGCAACTTTATACCAAAACAACAAACCCTTAATATTTGATCTTCTTTAATTATTATTTTTTTAGTTCCCCCACACATTCCCTCTCCTGAGTTCTGACACGGCCTACATTCTCTCCCCCAAACATTCCCAAAATTCCCTCTACTTTCATACTTATTTACCGCCATAATACAGCTACAGAGAGAAGTAAATTCGCGCCTCGATGTTTCTATCTCCGTGCGTTTCGCCATGGAATTGAACGAAGGTTTCCTCAAGAAGGTAATATTAGAACCTCTGCTTACAAAATCAGTTCGTTTCAGTGTTTGTACGGTGTAATTTTCACGCAATTTCGATTTTGTTAGCATGTAACAGGTTACTTTTTTTACTTTTTGTAGTTGTCCTTCCGTTTCATTGTTTTTGCTGCTGTTATTGGGGTTGATTTAGCGCAGTTTTTGACCGTCTATTTTCGTTATATTTGTTTATATTATTTGGTGATTAATATTAAGCATATTATTTTGTTAAACTGTGTAGTATATTATATGGCGATTAACGCCTAAGTAAACGACTGTCCATAAT